>CM067325.1:57300000-58577500 GCA_034376525.1 Nicotiana benthamiana | reverse complement strand
CAAGCAATGAATTAACTAGAAATCAACCGAACAAATAGCAATTTTGAATATCAATCAGTAGGAGAGAATATTCCAGGATCACGGGTTAGCAAACAATAGTGTTGCGTTCTTGGCATAAAATGACTAATTAATTTATATGGATTTTTGATTGACAGAGTTGATATTGCACATAAGAATATGTCGAATTCTTACTCGCCTATTCAAGCTAACATAATACCTATATGCCTATGAAATTAAAATTAACAAAAATGCATTTATACTTCTTGTATTTCAACCAAGAAAGACAATTAGCTATATATATCTATCCTAATTGTAAATCCGTTCCCCGATGTTCGGGTTTAAGAACTTGCTCTATTTAATTCTATATGCAATCTAGAATTCAATTCGTAGATAGTATTTCACTATTAGCTACTCAGCAAACTAATTAAAACAGAATTAAATAAACAATCCAGTATTATAAAATCAACTTCGTCAAATTAAACTTCAAACATCAACATTCATGTTTTACACATGACCCTAGAACAATAGGGTTCTTAGCCACGTATACTCATGGTAACAATTTCAAGTAATTCCGAAGAACACATAAAAATCAATAAAAAAGAAGAAAGTAAGAACTCAAGACGAATTTTGTGGTTCCCGAGCTTTGTCGCGGCCTTTTCTCCTTTCCCAATATGTTAGATGACCTAAAAGAGGTATTTTGGCTTATATATTGCGTACAAGTTCTCCTAATCCTAGTCCGAATCTGCTTCAGGGATTGATGCTGGGGTGGATGCTTCACATCCACCTCGTTCTCCGCTTCTCAGCTTCGCATGCTTTTGCATCCACCATATATTCCTCCATCTCAGCTTTGCCCAGCTGTGGATGCTATGGGGATGCCATGGGCTGACTTCATGCTAAAGGGTGCACCAAGAATCTTCTTTCCAAGGTTGGATGTGACGCATCCAGCCTCTTTTCCTCTAGTTGGAACATCTTTTCTTCATATTTTTGTACTCCAAACGAGCTAAATCCTCACGCACAACTCCATTAGTCATAAAACTAATAATTAAACCATGTTGGGTATTTTTAATATTAAATAGCAATAAAAAACAATTAAAACATAGGTAAAGTAACATCAAAACATATAGAAACATGCCAAACTTCACCACCCCACACTTAATCCTTTGTTTGTCCTCGAGCAAAGTAGAATCAATCCACAACCGTTCAAACAAAATTAAGCTTATTGCTATCAAGCCACACATTTCAATTAAGCTTAAGCACACATAACTTTGGTTGATACCAACAATTACCCCCTTACATATGCATTTTAGGACTTCTTTCTCCATGTTAATAACGCGTCAAGTACAATATTGAATAATTCAAACCAATCAAATAGCACATTCGAGACATCTCAACCTCAGAAACAGATTCCTTAAGATAACTATTTTCGGGCCAACTTACTCACTCCGACTGAAAAGTTTAATAAAGTTGCCTATCCATCATGAAATATGTGCCCTCATCACAAAATCGAGAAAGATAGTCTGCACACTCAAATAAAATTTGAACATAATTTAAGGACTTCAAAACAGTAGAAGAATTCTCTCACACTCTCAATGAAGTTCACATGTGCACAAAAGGTACCATATGATTGCCCTTAATGTAAATCTCTACCAATGTAGGCTTGCTCGATCTCAAATTAATTAGGACTTTTCATGGTTAAAATATGGGCTAAAAGACGGATAGAATATATTTAGGATAGTAATTCACCCTCTTATGCACTTTAACACATCTCATAATCAACTTTGAGCGTAAATTCTTCAATCCCAACTTCCATTTTTCAACAAAAATCACTTCCAACAACGTTCACTTTCTCTTTAAGTACTACCATAATGTATACCCCACTAACAAGAATAGGACAACAATTTATTCACTTTTCCTTATCTCTTTTTTTCTTCAGATTTTTCTTTTTCTTTTTCTTCTTTTTTCCAAATTTTGCTAGTGGTGCAATATTTTACAAAATAAGTGCACTATTCTTTCTTTCATTGGTTGCACCCAAAAGGTACCCCACACTCAGTCCCTTCTTACTTCTTTTAACACTCATTTTGCAATTAAAGTGCCTTAAGAGGTAAAGAATCAAAATAATATTAATTAAGAACAAAAAGGGTATAAGCTTGTACTGTGGGTGCCAAATAAAAATATATAAGCTCAAAAGGGTTAACTAGGGATAAATTTGATTTGTGGTAGAATTACAGTTAAAAAGAATCAAAGAAGGCCTAAAATTATATTTTAAATCGAGCAGAACCTAGAATTTTGCTTCAACTCACATAATGGAAAAGTTCTAGACACAAATGTACAACATGAGACTTATACAAAAAATCTCACCGCACATTGGCACATGATACACCTAGGATGACTACATTTCAACTTCAATCAAAGCAAGTACTGAGTTAAGCCCCAATTTTTTTTAATGCACACAACACAACAGTTATCGCAGGAGTCAAGACAATGAGACTAAGCGTCACGAAGAAGCTATTCAACTTTTAAAGGCAAAAGCGGTCCTCATAATACATGGAGGAAGTTATAATCCACATGCTCAGGTTTAACTCTGTTAATATCAAACAAGTCACAGAATATTCTGAATTTAGTCTGAGTCTTTACATGCTACACTATTCTAAAAAGAAAAACTAATACCCGATTCAAAAATTCTTTCCTTGTAAAAGAACCGATGGCCAATGAAAAACAAAGGGGGGTTATTGCCTAATAGACTAAATTTACTAACTACTCAAGGCTAAGAAAATCCTTTTGTGCTTTTCTGAGGACCTTAATCCCTCGAGAGAACTGTCGAAGTAGTCCGTCGTCGGGAAAAGTCCTCTATTTTCTATTTTTTTAAAATATTATACGGCTTGTTACTACAACTAAACACAACAAGAGTCTAAGAGTTACTACATATAGATGAATTTTCTAACTATTACTGGGAATCAATTTAGTGTCAAAATCAATAAAAAATTGTAATACTTATGTATATTCATTGACACAAAACTATGAATAACCCCCACCCCACACTTAAAACCATTCGTTGTCCCCAATGTGCACAAATAAAGCAGAGTAGGGTGAGAAAAGACTCCCTCAAGTCAAGGTGGAGGGCTCCTCCGTGGTCGGAGGAAGAGCAACAGCTGGGCAGCTAGGATGGAGGTAGCATTAACATTTGAGTGGGTACTCGAGGCATCCACAACATCTATCATAGCCTCCTCTGTCCTAGCAATAGCATCCTCCTGAATAAGGAGCTCGGTCACAGTCTTATCATCGCTAAGGGGAATTGAGTCTGTAGTATGCAAAACGGTGGCCTCGGTAGGCATGGAAGATGGAGCCTCAAGGACTATAAGAGGGGCTGAGGTAGATGATCTAGCAGTGGACGACGCAAGCAGCTGTGAGATATCTATATCTATACGTTGAACGAAAGCACAAATGAGTAATGATACCTCCCTCATCACTGTGGCCAGTTCAGCTTGGACTCGGCTTAGATCTGCATGCGTCTGAATTAACTCAGCTCTAGTGGCACTCAACTCTGCCAAAATCTCTATCAATTCAGCCATGTTCTCTTGCATATTAGCTTGCAGTTTCTCAGATAACTACTTAATGGTAATCTTAGAGGACCTTCCTTTGTTCGGCTCTAGTACATGAGTAACATTATATGGTCTTGGAGCTTTAGCCTCAATGTCATCATTCTCTATGTCCCATTTTACTACCATCTCCATCAAGTAAGCCGATAGGGTGTTTGCAAAGAGCAACCTCCACTTGTAGTTCATCCTAGTGCACTGCATCTGGTCGTGCATGATGACCCCCAAGTTGAGCGGTATCCCTTTTAATAAAGCACACAACACTAGTGCTCAGTCTCGAGGGATATCGGTTTTGTGTTGGCATGGTATCAAATGATTGCATAGGAAGTTTAGAACCACCCGTACGAATGCGCTCATGAATGCATTGGCCATAGAATAGTACTCCACACTCCCATACTTCTAATCTGCATCTTTCTTTGTAGGGCATAGAATAGACTTAATGTGTGCATAATCATGTGTTTTGCACATAAAGTCAAACCTGTCCACTGGTGTGTGTGGTACCCCTAAGAAATTGTTAAGAGCTTCAGCTGAGACATTAATGTCCACCCTTTTTACTCTCACGATGCTGCCCCGTGAATGATGCTAAATAGCGTAAAGCTCTCTAATGATAGTGAGGTTGGCCTTGTCGTGGCCCTTCAAGATAGGCCTTTATTGCTGCACTTCTCGAATGGATTTCAAAAAATCTGGATAAGTTTTCTTAAGCATTCCAATATTAATTGGCTTTTCGGGAATATACTTCTTTGAATCCAGGATCTTTTCATAAGCTCGGAACGCCTTTTCACTAACAACTTTATAGTCTATTGGTTCGCCCTCATCCTCATCACTTATGTCGATATGTGGGAGCTCATCATCTGAATCAGACTCGGAGATAGATTCTGCAATAGCGTTCTGCTTCCCTTTATCTTCTGGGTCATTCTGCTTAGAAGATTTGCTTTAGTACGGCACAGGTTCTCTGATTTCTATCCTCTTTCTTGGCAGATTATGATGTTGTTGTAGTACCCCTCTTTACCGTCCTTCTTACTAATAGTTCCTCCTCTTCTTGCTCAGATTCATCAACTAACTGCCTAGTCGGCAGTTCCTTGGCTTTCTCAATCTGTTTCCTTTTGTTTTGGCGGCTTTGGAGTACATGTTGCCTTTCCGGTAGGCTTTTTAGGCGGTTGCTTGTTATTATCTCTCTCTTGTTGTTTGGACGTTTTGCTTGTTGCCGCCATTTTGTGAACCTAAGTACCTGTGACACATAGAAATCAACAATTAATGTGCAGAACAATGACAATTCAAATATACTACAGCTGTGCAAAAGCTTGCACTTCGAATCAATTGTATGTCATGCCATTCAGTTCTTCATGAATACAGCCCATGGCTTTCAACCAGGGTGAAGTAACCGGTGCCTCATTTAAATTCACAAGTGAGCAATGCATTTTTCATAGAAATTATGATGCACAATAGAAGAGTGATTCTATTAATGCTCACAAACCATGTTCAATTACATATAATAATGCATTCGACCCCATACTTGTTTACTAGCATATCAATAAATATAGAACACACAAAATTAAAATTGAGTCACACTTTACACTTCAAAATATCGAGCATGTGCATGATTTTCGGTGTTTTTGGACAATTTATCATAGGCTTAAAAACACTCCAACAGGCCAATACACAATCAAACAAACGGCCCCACACTTATTCACGAGCATATACTAGTGTCGCCCGGTTACTCAGACTTCACTGGCACCTTGGTTTACCTCACAGGAAATTCGTCGAACATGTGGTATGCAACAATTTTGCCTAGTTTGTTCTATCAATTGGGCAATTTGATTGCCCTCCCAAAATTGATGAGGTGAAGCGAATTCTAGTTTATCATCTCACAACAATCATAAGTAACAAGAACGACACCCACCAGCCTCAAAATAAAAAAGAAAAATTCAGTATCCCCTCTATATCACATGTGTTGTATTTCAAAATTTTAACTCGTTGAAACCTAACCTAGGGGAATTTGGGGTGGAAAATCTGTCGCTACCAGTGATAGAGAGAAGAGAAGAGAGTTAGGAAAGAGAAGAAAAGAGAAGAGAGAAGAGGGATATGTGATCGTTGAGGTGGAATCAGTGATGGGTGACGGGTTGAGGGAAGAAGGTGGGAAAATAGTGAGGGAGGGAATTTAGATGGTCCGAGTATTTTAAGTAATACTTACCTGGGATGCGAACTCGGATGCAACGCGTCCAAGTAATTTTGCTGAATTGCTTTTTTGAACGCTGCTATGGACGCTTTGGGAGGACTTTACTGCCTTGAGTAGCTGGTCCATGATTAATTAACGCTAAGGGGGATGCGACGCATCACCCTGATTTTATTTGTAAATACATAGAAAAATTAAGTCCTACAAAAAAATAATAATTGAAGGAACTCCTACAAAAAGAAAAAGAACTATGAAATAGAGGTCAAATAGGAAAAATGAACAAACTACGAAAACAAAAGAAAATACTTGAGTTGCCTTCCAAGAAGCGCCTGATTTAACGTCGCGGCACGATGCAACATGTTCTTCATGCATCAGCCAGGTCAATCAAGGTCTTGTGACGTGCAATGTCACTACCTCAATAATATTTTACTCTTTTCTAATTTACCAAGAATGTTGCATTGGAGCTCGTATCACGAAATTCCACCGGTCCATGAGGTTTCGCACTAATCGCTTCAAAAGGACACAACCATCGAGTTTTAAGCTTTCCGGGGAAAAGCTTTAGCCTTAGATTGAACAAGAGAAATTTCTAACTTGGTCAAACTCGCGATGTTAAATACGCTTATCACGCCACCATTTGGTCTTTTCTTTATACAATTTGTGATTTTCATACGCGTGCAACCAGAACTTATCAAGCTCGTTGAGTTGTAGACCTCTGATCGCCAGTTAAGTCCATCTCCATATTTAGCTTTTTAATCGCCTAAATAGGCTTTGTGTTCAAGCTCAACAGGAAAGTGACATGTTTCCCCATAAACTGACATGTACGGAGAAGTACCTATGGGAGTCTTGTATACATGTGATATGCTCATAATGCGTCATCCAACTTCCCTACCCAGTCCTTTCTATTTCCACTTACTGTTTTCTCCAGAATCTGCTTTACCTCTCTGTTTGAAACTTCGACTTGACCACTCGTCTGGGATTGTCACACCTCCTTTTTACACGGTTACGCCGAAGGATGACATTATTCGAAATGAGATTAATTATTTATTTAAGAGTCACCACTTGCAATAGGTTTGGCTTCTGGTGTCCCAAGTCACCAGTTTATTTTAGAATCCCAAATCGAGGAAATTTTTCGACTGCCTGATTGGAGTCTGCGAACCAGAATTTCTTGAGTAAGGATTTCTGTTGACCCGATGGAAGGTGTTAGGCACCCCCGAATCCCGTGGTTCTAGCACGGTCGCCTAAACTATCATATTTGGCTAATTTTCCCGATTTTTATACATGCTCGTCCTATAGTGCAATTTTCAAATTATTAACCGCTTTATTCATTTAAGAAATGAGTAAATATGCATGCATGCCTTTACATCAATGAAACTTAGAAGCAAACGGAAAGAAGAATAAAAACAATTAGAAGAGAACCTAAAGCAACTATACAACAATTATAAGGATGAACAAATTAAAACACTCAGCCGAAAACTAAAAGCAATTATAAAGAAAAATACAGGAATTAAAGTAGTTAAAAGATGAATAACGGAAATTAAACATTCAGAAGAGAAATAAGGAAAAACCCAAGAAATTAAAACAATTAAAAGACAAACATAGGAAATTAAAACACTCAGAAGGGAAATAAGGAAACTTAGCATATTTAACAAATGCAAGTAAAGAAACGATTTTTTAGGGTTTGGGTTAAATTTCGATTTGATATATGAAACGATATGTTAGGATTCGAAGGACGGGGTTCGGATGGTTGGGAAGAGGGGGAATAGGAGGTTCATGGGTGTTATTTTGGGTCGATTTGGGTTTGGTGTCACCGTAGACGGTGGAGCCGGCGACTCTTCTGTCGAATATTCGACATACTAGGGTGATTTTTGAGGGGAACTAATGGTAGGAGGGGAAAGAGGAGGTTGAGCAGGTCTAGTGGTGTAATTTTGAGGTTGTTTAGTGGCCAGCCGCCGCCGTGAGGTAATTTCCGGCGGCGGTATTAGGGTGGTTGATGGGTGGTAGACGGTGGATTTATGGTGGCGACGGGGTGGTGATACATCAGCGTATAGATACGAGGAAGGAGGTCATTTGGTCTCTTGCCTATACACGAGGGTTTGGATATATTTATGTGTTTGGCAAGGGAGTTTCAAAGCCGTTGGATTAATGCGTATGGACGTCTGAGATGGATTGCCCAAAGCGGTGTCGTTTTGGGGCGTCTCTTACACGGACCGGATCAGGGATGGGTTATTGGGCTGGGTCTTGGGTATTTTAAAAGGGTTCAATTGTTTTTGGCCACCCAGGCTTGGCCCAATTATGGCCAGCCTGGGTTAATTAAATCCTATATATTTTTTGTTTTTTTTCTTATTTATTTTATTTCCTAATTGTATTTTAAAAATCCTAATTAGTCTAAATCACACTAATAACTACCTATTTGTGCAAAATTGATCAAAATGCAAAAAATGAAAGTTAACCATACAATGCTAAACAATAAAATGCCAAAATAACTACTTGATTATTTTTTTGCAAAAATAAACCTTAATTACCAATTGATTTAACAAAACTATGTGAAATTCCTAAATGCTTGTGCAATTTTTTTTATCTTTTATGATTTTTTATGCATGCATCAATAAAAACACTCACTGTTATGTGCAATTAAATCCTAAAAATAAATTCTAAAATAAATATTAAAGAGAAAAAATTCTAAACTTGAGAATCCTGTAGGAGTAATTTCAACGGGGTAAAAATCACATGCTCACAGGGATGATAGTCAGTGGAAACCTTTTATTTAACTCCATACTTTTAAAGAACATTATTCAGTAATTTATTATGAAAGTGAGTTCCTGCATCACTTATCAACACTCTTGGAGTCCCAAAGCGTGTAAAGATGTTCTTCTTTACAAATCTCACCACTACCTTTGTGTCATTAGTAGGAAGAGCAATGTCCTCCACCACTTAGACACATAGTCGACCGCCACCAAGATATACCTGTGACCACTAGAGTATGGAATGGTCCCATGAAATCAAACCCCCAAATATCAAAAAGCTCTAATACTACTAGTATATTCTGCAAAGGCATCTCATGCTTCTTAGTGATCGTTCCGGTTCTTTGGCTTCTGTCACACATTTCAACAAAGGCATGCACATCCTTAAATAAATTTGGCCAGTAAGACCGGATTGTAGTAGCTTTTAAGCGGTTCTATCTCCATCGTGATGACCGCCAAACGGAGAGTTATGACAGTCATGCAATATGCCTGCATCTCCTCTTCACGAACATACCTTTCGTACCAATTGATCTGCACATTTCTTATATAGGAATGGCGCATACCATATGTAGAACCTCAAATCATGTAGAAATATGCTTCTATTATCAGGTGTCAATTCTGGGGGTGTCACCCCACTTGCAGTAAAGTTCACATAATCTGCATACCACGGTTCTTCACTTGAGGTGATTGCTAGTAACTGCTCATCAGGAAATGTTTCTTTGATGGACCCTCCTTCAGCTACATGGCTCCAATTTTCTAATTTGAAAAAGTCAGCCGCTTGATTCTTTGTCCCTTTTTGATCTCGGATCTCTAAGTCAAACTCTTGCAAGAGGAGGACCTAATGAATTAGCCTTGTCTTGGCATCTTTATTTTCAAACAAATATCTGATAGCTGAATAATCTGTATAGATAATGACTTTGGTCCCCACTAGATAGGATCTGAAGTTATCAAACACCCATACCACTGCAAGCAACTCCTTTCAGTTATTGTGTAGTTCATCTGGGCTGGATTTAGAGTTTTGCTCTCATAGCAAATGGAGTGAAAGATTTTGTTTCTCATTCGCCCGAAAACAACTTTAATAGCTATGTCACTCACATCGCACATCAACTCAAATGGCTACTCCCAATCTGGACCAATAATAATTGGTGCAGTCACAAACCTTCCCTTCAGCTACTCAAATGCTTTCAGCAGGCATCATCAAACTTGAAGGGGACATCTTTCTCAAGAAGCCTGCACAAAGGAGTAGAGCTTTTTGAAAAATATTTAATGAAACAATGATAAAAACCTATATCGCCCAAGAAACTACAAATGCCTTTGAGGGATGTCGGTCAGGGAAATTTTCAATCACTTCCACCTTTGCTTTGTCCACCTGTAAACCATTTATGGACACCTTGTGCCCCAAAACTATACCTTCACGTACCATAAAATGACACTTTTCCAGTTTAGCACCTAGTTTATCTCTTCACATCTAGCAAGCATTATCAAGATTTATTAAACTGTTAACAAAAGAGCATCCAAACACGGAAAAATATCCATGAACACTTCTAAAAATCTTTCAACCATGTCAATAAAAATAGCCATCATACACCTTTTAAAAGTCGCATGTGCATTACATAGACCAAAGGGCATTCTATTGAAAGCATATGTGCCACAGGGACACGTAAAGGTGATTTTCTCTTGGTCCTCTAGGGCTATAGCAATCTGATTATAGCCCGAGTAACCACATAAGAAACAGTAGTATTCCTGGCCTGTTGATCTATCAAGCATTTGGTCAATAAAGGGGATGGGAAGTGGTCATTTCGGGTGGCATTGTTCAATTTTCTATAATCTATGTAAATTCTCTATCCAGTGACAGTTCTTATGGGAATCAAGTCATTATTTACATTAACCACTACAGTTATCCCCCCTTTCTTAGGTACACATTGAATGATGATTACCCATTTGTTATCCGAGATTGGAAATATAATACTTGCATAAAGCCATTTAACCACTTCTTTTCATACCACATCTTTCATGATTGGATTTAGTCAGAGTTGTTGCTCTACACTTGGCTAGTGTACGTCCTCCATGAGGATTTTGTGCATACAGAAATCTGGAATAACGCCTTTAATGTCAGGCATCGTCCAGCCAATTACTTGTTTGTGCTCATATAGCAGTCTCAACATCTTCTCTTCCTGCAATTTAGACAAGTCAGAAGAAACAATAACAGGTAAAGTGTCAGAATCACCCAAATAAGTATACTGAAGGTGAGGAGGCATGGGTTTAAGCTCCAATTTCGGAGCTTCCTCAATTGACGGCTCTGGAGGAGACCCACTTAGCCTATTCAGGGGCTCAAATGGGTGTATCCCTTGCATGTAATCGCAGGCTGCATCTAGGATATGCATCCCCTCCTCAACCTCATCATTAATCTCCAAGCTATCGAAAAAAAGAAGTGCTTTCTCTAGAAAATCGTCTACATATACACTCGTGTCAAGAATTTTGTCATCCGCCTCCACAACATATATCATTGACAGCTCCTCATTGTGGTGGGGGAGTTGGATTGCTTTGTAGATATTAAAGACTGCTTCCTCGTCATCCACCCTTAAAATTATTTTTCCTCTCTCACTTTAATGTGAGCACCTAATTTTTTACCATGTTTAAATTAATTCTCACTTTTTCCACTCACTTCCGACTTTCCCACTTTCTTCACTCACTACCCACTTCCCCCACTTTCTCCACTCATATTCCCCACTCATCTACCCTTTATCCCTCCCTCATTCTTTTTTTCATAAAACATACACGACACAAAAGGAAGAAAAAAAAGGATTTCGAGATGGAAGAGAAAGGAAAGGAAAAGAGCTAAAAAATTACCCCAAAAACCAACTCTCTTCTTTGTCCATATACAGCCCCCATAACAGCCTCAAAACAACTGCAAAATCCATCCCAAGAGAGTGGCAAAAATCAGTTGCGAATCTTCTAAAAAATCAGTCTAAGAACCAGCCAAAAACTCCATTAAAAGCACCTTAAAACAATATACTTTTTCACACAACGCAGTAACATTTTTCAAGTTTGACTTCCGTCGAAGTCGCCGATGTAGTTTCGTGGTTGAATTAGCAAGGTCGTGTGATTGAGCTCCAGTCCACGTCCTGCCCGCTTTCAAACTTGTAGGTGTCTTTCATTGTAATACGACATTGAAGATTCACTATTACATGAAAGAAAATTTCTCCATTGAGGTTAACCCTTCTACTTTCATTTAAATTTTTTTATTTCTACACATGTGAATATATCGTTTGAAGCATGAAATTTGTAAAAATTATTCAATGTGATTTAGATTTTTGTTACTTGATTATCTTATTAGTTATTTTATTGGTGTAGTTCTTGAAAATCTTATCATGGTTAGCTCTTTACTTGTAGTTAAAACATAAAAATTGCGTGTTAATTAGACAATGTGGGGTAGTACCATGAATTTTATGGGCTCGAATAATTATTTAACATTTCTGGTTATTCTATTTTATTAGTTTTCTGCTATTATTATTTTCGAAAACAATATATTAACAGATAGTCAATGGTCAGAAAAGAAGATACTATCTAGCGAAAGGGAAGAATTTTTTTCATTGAGTGCCAAAATTACTAAAATATCAGGCCCGGTTTTTAATTATTAAATCAGTGCAATAACACTGGTCACCCTCATTCAATAAAGGCTGTGGCAGAGCCACCTTATAAGACGGGGTGTCAAATGATATATTTTTGTGAGAAAAATACACTGTATAGGTAGATAACTTTTTTTATATGTGTATATATTATGTATTGACTTTCCTTAATTTTCTCGTATATTTACTTTTATTTTGTTTTAACACCATTTAATGAAAAATTTGGCTCTGTCACTGAGTACAGGACCTATACAGTTTTTGTAACTCGCAAAAATATTAAAATGTCTCTTTAATCAAGTGCGCTCTCGTTGTACTTCCTATTCTGACTTTGGAGCAGTATAAATTGGTAATGTTTTTCTAGTCTGAAACAGTTAGCATTAACTCTAGCATAGAACTTTTGTTTTCCTTTAAATGACTCTGTAGCGTATTTAGAATTTAAAGGTGGTAGGTGCCATAATTTTCTTTAATATATACACCTTGTAATGATTAATACGAAATGTGTTAGAGATTTTATTCGATTTTTTTTTTAATTTATTCGTGTCAACCTTATTGGTAGTTTTTATTTATAAATATAAAAATCGCATCTCGGAAATAAAAACAAACGGAATTAGTATTTTAAATAAAGAATCACACCTTTATTATAACAGCACAGTAAAATTAACATTTTTACTAAACAATTACATCCTTTTCTATATATTAAAAATAAATTTATACAAGTAAGATAACATTTTCAATAAGAGAATTACATCAACCAAAAAAAAAATTTAAAAATCTCTTCAATAAATAAATTATATCCCATAAGTATAAAGTTAAATTAACTACAAGTCCCCAAAAATCAATATCATAAAACCTTTTTTTAAAAGCAATGCTTATGAAATTTTCGCCATAATTTAATAATTAAGAAATTTAAATTATATTTAATAACCATAGAATAATATAATTTGGTATGATATAATAAAAAAATATGATTTTTTTTATCTTAATCCAAAACTCTCATTAAGACCTAAGTTTTTTGGGATTCGAAGAAGAAAGTTCATAAATTTAAGATTAAGAAGAATGCTTATTTCATATAATTTTAAAGTTTTGGAGTATCTTTTTTGAGTGTTCTTGCTAGAGATTACATATAAAATAATATAATAGAGAAAATAAAAATATAAGAAAAATAAAATAACAAATAGAAAATTAGAGGGTAATCGAAAAGAAAAATCACTAGGACAAATGGAAATAAAAAGCACGAAAAGATAAAGTCGGACAAGATTCAAGATAAATTCCAACTTGAATTTTACATACGAGAAAAGCTTTCAAAAAGATCTACCAGCCATAGTACCTTTAAGCTTTCAAAAAGATCTACCAGCCATGGTACCTTTATCTAGTTTACAGCTGCGGGTGATAGAATCAAATACTTAACTTAGTTTAAAAAAGATTTAAACATAAGCATATAAATTTTTTATCATCTTAGCGGGTGCCATGACACCCTTTCTTAAAGGGGTGGATCCGTCACTAAGTTACTAGTAAGTAACCTACTAGGTTATCTTTAAATCCCTCCAACTTCGATACTAAAAAAAGCTATTAATCTGTGTTGCAGCTAAGTTTGATTCTTTAAACTTATACTCTAATGTAAAACAATCAGAAATAACGGTTTCTATCGGAGTAATAAAACATATAAAGGCCATGATTGCGCTAAAAGAGCATGTAAGGGGCATTCCGAGAATCGAACTCGGGACCTCTCGCACCCGAAGCGAGAATCATACCACTAGACCAAATGCCCATTATTTGACACATGTGTTTGGCTTTACTATTTGTTGTCGACAAAGTTAACGACAACGTTTATTCTCATTGCTTGTCCTAGTGTAGTTCAGCAAAACGGCTCTTCCAGTTGTTCAATTTGTTGTTGGGATAAAGGAGATGTGCTAGATTGTTCATTGCGGTAAAGATATGTCAAAACAAATTAATTTATAGGTATTCAACATGGCATTTATTACTCGACTATTTACAATATTCCCCCTTGCATCAAAAGCCAATGATCAAGTATTTAAGCTTGGTTCGTGATGGTCATCAAAGTGTTTGTGATGCACAAACATGTTAGACATTTGGACTTATACTACATACATATGGACAAAATATGGATTAATTATATGTTATGCGCTATCTTTTGGTTTGGCCTATATTAGTGGTCTTATGGACATTATTGTTAAGGGAGCCAATACATTGTCATATAAAGTGTAGGACTAATGTGTAGATACGCAAAAGAGTAACCTTAGTTAATGATGGGCTAACTAAGGTTACATACATGTAACCAAGGTTACATTCTTGTGACCTTTGAGTTTCATAACTCACATGTTATATTAAGGGGGGTTATGGTTCCCACAAGAATGCAAGACATTCTCTTCTTCTTCCTCCCGTTGAGAGAGAGAGCACAAACTTGTTCTTGCATATCAAGTGGAAAACCAATCCTCACATTTGTCTTGGATATCAAGTGAAAGCCAAAACTTCAAGACAATCTTCAAGAAGGATCAAAGAGCTTCCAAAGGCAAACCTTGAACAATATTCAAGAAGGATTAAGGAGCTTCCACTTATGGATTCAGGTACGCTTCCGCTTATGTTGTTGTTCCAAGTAATTCGATATGAAGGCTAAAGTGTCTTATTTTGGATTCATTCCAACAATTGGTATCAGAGCCTCCTTCGTATTGGATCATTTGGAAGTTCATGAAATCCATGTTATAAAGCTTCATGATTAACTTAAGATAGAATTTTGATTATGAAATTCTAGTACCATAATATAGTATGCTTTCATGAATGATATGTTGATGATGAACTTTAGTATTTAGATACCATGTTATCTCTAGATGAATTGAAATATTGAAATTTACATAATTTTGGTTGTTGAACAACATGATTCCTTGTTTAAGCCTTTTGTTGAAAGCCCCATTAAGTTTATTATCGTTGAGTGACGGCAACTCCAGTTTCAATACATAGTCGCCACTAATACATTTAGCGGCGACTTCTATGGGTTTAGTGGCAGCGTTCGTCGCAATGTTGCCACAAATAACCTTCAGTGACGGCAACTCCAGTTTCAATACATAGTCGCTACTACTACATTTAGCGGCAACTTCTATGGGTTTAGTGGCAGCGTTCGTCGCCGCAAAAGATCCTGGACAGAAACGTTTTTTTTAATAAAGATAACGTTTTTTTACTAAAAACGTTTTTCTGGTGACATTAATGAAACCATAATGCAAAATTAATTAATAGAAACGTTTTTCATTATTATTGAAACGTTTTTTTTTATTTAATTAAGATATTAATAGAGTCATAATGCAAGATTAATATTAAAACATTAATCTTGCATTATTAAAGAAACGTTTTTTCAATTAATTAAAGAAACGTTTTTCATTATTAATTGAAACGTTTTTTAAGTTTTCAGATTTTAATTGTACATTAATAATATGTCAATTAATATTCAGTTTTTTAATTATTAATGTTTTGTACATTAATATTCAGTTTTAAGATTAATTTTTTTTTTGTTCATCATGCTTCAGATTTTGTTTTGTACAATTAAGATTAAGTTTTTAATGTTCAGTTTTTACATGTCAAACATGTAACTTTTTCAGTTAAGGTTCAATATATAGCTTAAAGAACTATTTAGTTTTGCGTCTAATATTTTAAATTAGTCCATTGAAACATTATGTTACCAAAGTAACCTCTTTTGTGTAGATTGATTGATTTTGAAGTATAAGATGACTATGTATGTTAGTATTCCATGCGTTTAACACCTGCCCAAAGGAAGGCTTGATATTTGACAGGAGTTTATTGTCAGTATTTGATTACTACATCAAGAGTACCACTTACAAGTTGATTTTCTGTCCAAAGACTAAAATCAATGTTGTGCTAGGTATCTTGTAATGGGATTTTCCTATTTTGAATCTGTAAACTCTAGTTTAAAATTCAAGTAATTGTAAGCATGTATTAAGTTGTTCTTGTTCTATTTTTAGTGAATTCTTCAGCTGCTACAATATCTGCAAACATTAACAGCATCCCTGTGCTTAACGGCACAAACTTTAAGGAATGGAAAGAGAACATTATGATAGTTCTCGGTTGCATGGATCTAGACCTTGCACTTCGGATTGAGAAACCTGCTTCTCTTGAGGATACATCTTCTTCTGATGAAAAGAAGGAGATGGAGAAGTGGTAACGCTCAAATCGCATGAGTCTAATGATCATGAAACGTGCAATTCCAGAATCTTTTAGGGGCACTATGAATGATAAAAATAATGCCAAAGTTTTCCTTGAAAACCTTGAAAAGCGTTTTGCACAAAACGAAAAGGCGGAAACAAGTACTCTTTTGAGTAAACTTGTTTCCATGAGGTATAAAGGCAAGGGAAACATAAGGGAGTATATTTTGAAAATGTCTCATCTTGCTTCGAAACTAAAGTCACTCAAGTTAGAATTACCCGAGGAACTGCTTGTGTACTTAGTTTTGATCTCTCTTCCTGCACACTTTAATCAGTTTAAGGTCAGTTACAACTGCCTGAAGGAGAATGGACTCTTAATGAGCTCATTTCACATTGTGTGCAACAGGAAGAGAGAATAAAGCAAGATAAGACAAAAAGTGCTCATTTGGCATCCTCATCTAAAGATAATAAGAAGAAGAAAAATAAGGAAGTTGCGGTTGCAAGGCCCCAGAAGAAGCAACATATGGAACCTAAGGTTGAAACTACAGAATCAGGTTGCTTTTTCTGTAAGGGGACTAATCACATGAAGAAAGATTGTACCAAATACCACGCTTGGCGTGCAAAAAGGGGTATATCTCTTTCTCTTGTTTGTTCTGAAGTTAATTTAATTTCGGTACCTAAGGATACTTGGTGGATAGATTCTGCTGCTACTACTCACATAAGTATATCTATGCAGGGTTGCCTGAACTGCCGAAAACCAAATGATGGTGAAAGATACATCTATGTGGGTGACGGCAAAAGGGTTCAAGTTGAGGCTATTGGAAAATTTAGGATGTTGTTTAAGACTGGTTTTTATTTAGATTTGAATGAGACTTTTGTTGTACCGTCTTTTAGACAGAATTTAATTTCTGTTCCCAAATTGGACATATCCGGTTATTCATGTTCATCTGGTGACAATAAAGTTAGTCTCTTTCAAGATTCAAATCTTATCGGTACTGGTCTTTTATCAACATATGATAGACTATATTTGGTTGACATAATAACCTCACATAATGAAATGTTCATACAAGTTCAAGTGGTACCAAAAGAAAATTAACTAATGAGAATTCTTTATCACTCTGGCACAAACGTTTGGGTCACATATCTAAACAAAGACTTCAGAAACTTGTGTCAGATGGAATTCTTAATTCTCTTGATTCCTCAAATTCGGATATTTGCATTGAGTGTATCAAGGATAAACAAACAAACAAGACGAGATTAGGTGCTGAGAGAGCTTCGGATGTCTTAGAATTGATACATACGGATATTTGTGGGCCATTCCCTGCACCTTGTAGAAATGGTCAACAATACTTTATCACATTCATAGACGAGTACTCTCGTTATGGGTTCCTATATCTCATTCATGAAAAGTCCCAATCTATAGACGTGTTCAAATCATATAAGGCTGAAGACGAAAATCAACTAAGCAAAAGGATTAAAACCGTTAGATCTGACCGTGGTGGTGAATACTATGGTAGATATGATGGTTCGGGTGAACAACGTCCAGGGCCATTTGCTAAATTCCTAGATGAGTGTGGGATCGTTCCTCAGTATACTATGCCAGGCAGTCCTACTATGAATGGTGTAGATGAGAGACGAAATCGGACTCTTAAGGACATGGTAAGAAGTATGATTTGTCGTACTACTTTGCAGACTCACTCTGGGGAGAAGCATTGAAAACCGCAACTTATATTCTTAATAGAGTTCCAACTAAAGCTACAATCAAAACCTCATATGAACTTTGGACTGGAAATAAACCCAGTATTAAGCACTTACACATTTGGGGTTGTCCAGCTGAGGCAAGGCCTTATAGGCCGAATGAAAAGAAACTGGATGCTAAAACAGTTAGTAGCTATTTTGTTGGATACTCTGAAAGATCCAAGGGGTATAAGTTTTATGATCCCACTTCTAGAACTATTTTTAAGACGGGTAATGCTCGATTCTTTGAGGATATTGAGTTTGGGGGGTGGGGAGATAAAGTTGTTAAAGATTTTGTCTTTGAGGAAGAACATGTGTCTTTCTCTCAAGTTGTTGATCTTGGTCAGGGTGTTCTCATTCCTGACACGGATATTCAAGACAATCTCGAAAATCTCCCTAATCAAGTTCCTGATATTACTAATGAAAATCAAACTCAACAACCTCAAGAAACTGAAGTGCCATTAAGGAGATCCACTAGAGAGAGGAGAAATGCAATTCCGGATGATTATGTTGTATTTCTCCAAGAACAAGAAAGTGACATTGGACTTGAGGAAGATGATCCAATCAACTTCCGTCAAGTCATTAAAGGTTCTAACTCTCAAAAGTGGGCTGATGCCATGAATGATGAGATGAAGTCTATGAGCGATAACGGCGTTTGGGAGCTTGTTACATTGCCCGAAGGTATTAAACCAATTGGTTGTAAATAGATATTTAAAACCAAGAGGGATTCAAGGGGCAATGTCATTAAGTATAAAGCTCGTCTTGTCGCAAAAGGCTACACTCAAAAGAAAGGCATTGATTATAAAGAGACTTTCTCTCCAGTTTCATCGAAAGACTCTTTCAGGACTATAATGGCACTAGTAGCACATTTTGATCTTGAACTTCATCAGATGGATGTTAAGACATCGTTTCTCAATGGTGACATTGAGGAAACAATTTATATGGTGCAACCTGAAAACTTTGTTTCGGGAGACTAAAAAAAAAGGGTTTGCAAATTAAAGAAATCCATCTATGGGCTCAAGCAAGCTTCCCGTCAACGGTATTATAAGTTTCATGAAGTCATTACATCTTTTGGTTTTGAACCGAATATTGCTGATGACTGTATATACCATAAGTTAAGTGGGAGTAAATATATTTTTCTGGTTTTATATGTCGATGACATACTGCTTGCCTGTAACGATATAGCATTATTGCATGAAACTAAGAAATTTCTTTCAAAGAAATTTGAAATGAAAGATCTTGGTGATGCCTCTTTTGTATTAGGAATTCAGATACAAGGTGTTCTCGGTCTGTCACAAAAGGGCTATATCGATAAGGTTCTTAAAATATTTGGCATGCAGGATTGTAAACCAGGCAACATCCCTGTTGCTAAGGGAGACAAGTTTAGTCTCAAACAGTGCCCAAATAATAATTTTGAAACTACGGAAATGGAAAAGACACCTTATGCTTCGGCTGTAGGTAGTCTGATGTATGCTCAGGTATGTACACGACCTGATATAGCATACATTGTTGGGATGCTGGGCAGATATCTAAGCAATCCGGGAATGCACCATTGGAAGGCAGCCAAAAGGGTCATGAGGTACTTACAGAGAACAAAGGATTACATGCTTACATATCGGAGATCGGACCAGCTTGAGATCATCGGGTACACCGACTCCGATTTTGCTGGATGTCAGGATAGTCTGAAGTCTACATCAGGCTATATTTACATGCTTGCTGGCGGTGCTATCTCTTGGAGAAGCATCAAGCAAACTCTTACGGCCACTTCCACTATGGAAGCGGAATTCATGGCATGTTATGAAGCATCCAATGAGGCATTATGGCTGCAAAATTTTGTTAGTGGACTGCGCATAGTAGACAGCATTAAAAAGCCACTCAGGCTATTATGCGACAACAGATCAGCAGTCCTTTATGCAAACAATAACAGTAGTTTGACAAAAGCAAAACATATGGACGTCAAATCTGGGGTTGTTAAAGAAAGAGTACAAAATGGACAATTGTGCATAGAGCACATCAGTACAAACTCCATGATTGCGGATCCGCTCACTAAGGGATTGCCACCCAAAGTATTTCATGAGCATATTGCTTGCATGGGTGTCAAATCGGTTAAGGATTATGAATTTTAGTGGGAGTTTGTATTATACAATTATGTATTGTCCATTACATTCAGTAATTTAGTTTTAAGGTTATATCTGCAGATATTCAGTTTTAAAGTTTTTATGTACTCTTAAGGTTTATAATTGATCTCAATAAAAAAAACCAGTTGGAAATAGACATTCTATTTCAGACCACAGTTTATGTTATTTCCATGCTACACACCTATACTTGATCCATGCCGTTGGTTATATTGATATACGTGATCTATGTTGGGTCTAGTTACGCAAGAGTAACTAAGATCTCTTAGATCCTATGTTGGTATGATTGATGGACCGGATTGTTCATGACAATTTTATTATGATAGCAATTCTGAGCTCATAAAGTTATAATGTAACATATAATGCTAAGGTTTGTACATATGCATGAATGTATAGTCCAAGTGGGAGATTGTTAGACATTTGGACTTATACTACATACATATGGACAATATATGGATTAATTATATGTTATGTGCTATCTTTTGGTTTGGCCTATATTAGTGGTCTTATGGACATTATTGTTAAGGGGGCCAATACATTGTCATATAAAGTGTAGGACTAATATGTAGATACCCAAAAGAGTAACCTTAGTTAATGATGGGCTAACTAAGGTTACATACATGTAACCAAGGTTACATTCTTGTGACCTTTGAGTTTCATAACTCACATGTTATAATAAGGGGGGTTATGGTTCCCACAAGAATGCAAGATATTCTCTTCTTCTTCCTCCCATTGAGAGAGAGAGCACAAACTTGTTCTTGCATATTAAGTGGAAAAACAATCCTCACATTTGTCTTGGATATCAAGTGAAAGCCAAAACTTCAAGACAATCTTAAAGAAGGATCAAAGAGCTTCCAAAGGCAAACCTTGAACAATCTTCAAGAAGGATTAAGAGGCTTCCACTTATGGATTCAGGTACGCTTCCGCTTATGTTGTTGTTCCAAGTAATTCGATATGAAGGCTAAAGTGTTTTATTTGGATTCATTCCAACAAAACACTCTTGAGGAAAAGAATTAGAGGACATATATATTGATCTAGTGACATCCTAGAGATTGCCCCACAAGTCGTTTCTTAATATTAATATTGTAATTTGTAACCCTTTTCTTATCTTCAGTATCTTAGACGCGAAATTTGTGTTTACAAAAATTTACTTATTACTTATTTGTATGGTTTCCTCCTCCTCTATCCCTTGTTGAGAGGTTAATGATGTTTTTCATATAGCCCTACACCACTTTCAGACTGTTCCAGGGTTAGTTGGTTTAGCGATCTTGCCATTCATGCAATCAGTAATGACCCAGCTTCTCTAGAGATATTATGTGCTCAAGCATTTATTGTAATGACCCGACTGGTTTTTTTGCTTTCTACAACCTTGTTCCTCTAAATAAGACTTTCCGTATATACTTTTATTGTTTTATGACTTGCACGAATGATTAGTTCAGGATTTGAAAGGGTTCGGCTTGAAATCAAAATACTTGGATCCTGAAGGTTGGCTAAAAAGGCTAAGTTTGACTTGGTCAACATTTTGAGCAAACTACCTCGGAATCAAGTTATGACGGTTCCAATAGGTTCGTATGATAATATTCAGACTTGGGCGTATGTTCAGATCGGATTTTGGATGATCTGGGAGCGTTTTGGCGCCTAATAGTGAAAATTGATTCTTTGAAGGTTTTGAAGTTCTTTCAATTTGGTTTGGAGTAGGTTTTGGTAATATCGAGGTACGAATGAAATTCTAACATCGGGAATAGTTTTGTAATGTCATTTAAGATGCACGCAAAATTTGGCGTTATTCCGAGTAGTCTAAGTATGATTCGGTGCGTTCGGAACTATTTGGAAAACTTGAAATTTATATTTTGATTCAACTTAGCTTTCGGGTGTGATTCTTAGTTTTTTTCTTGTTTTACACGTTTCTAGAGTTCAAGCAGGTCCATATTATGATTACAAACTTATTTGTGTAGTTGGATAGGGTCTTGAGGGGCTCGGATGTGTTTCGGACCGCCGGAGCTAAATCTAGGAAACCAGATTTTCCAGTTCTAGTTTCCTTCTTCTGAACATGGGAGGGCCATCGCGTTTGCGGAGAAAGATTTGGCCGGTGGCGAAATTTTCCTTCACGATCGTAGAAGGAGACCGCGTTAGCAGAGCCTTCAGGTCTCAGGTAAAGACCCATTGCGTTCACGTAAAAGAGAGGGACACGACGATGGGTCATTCCAATGCTTTTCGTGTTCGCGAAGGTGCCCTTGCGTTTACGTAGGACAAGGCTAGTAAGCCTTAGCGTTCGCGGGGCCCTTGTTACGTTCACGCAGGCTAAATCTTCATGAGCCTGGGCTGTTGCCTTCGCAAACGGGAGGCCTATTCCGCATTCGCGAAGAAGGAGGCAACTCGACAGAGAGTTTTAAAATCGGGACTTTGCCATTTTTGGGTTCATTTATTGCATACTTGGGCTATTTTGGAGCTCCAAAGAGTGGGATTTCAACCTAGCTATTAAGGGTAAGTAATTTCTACCTAATGTGAGTTTAATAATAGATTATGGATAGATTTTAACATGTAAATATGTAAAATTTATGGGTTAGATGGAAAACCTAAATTTTTAATAAAAGTAGGATTTAACCACGAAATAGATTATGAAATATAATAAAAATCATATATTTGAATTCATGAGGTTATGGGTAATAACTTTCTTTAACAATCTCTAGAATCCGGGCACGTGTGCGTGAGGGTGAGTTTTAGGAATCTTACATTTAGGATTGGGTAATCACTTTAATAGTTGGAAAATCTTGAACTTGTATTGATTAGTTTATATACTACTTGATTATTTTATATTTGTTCGGCACCGAATTGAGAGTTTAAGCATAATCTTGGACAGGTAAGTGGGCTCTAAGGCGAGGTATGTCTTTTTTCTAAGCTTGTAAGAGGAAGTAATCCTATAGGTGAATAAATTAGTATGTGCTTCTATTTGTGGGGGCTACGTATGTACTATGTGACTAGAGTCCGTATGTAACTACCAATTATGCTATTGTTCGAATAGTCTAGGACCCATATTATGTTATATTTGAAATGTTTGCACCCTACTTGTTCACTTGATTAACTAATTTATATTAAAAATTGATGAAAGAATTGTAAAAAGGTAAAGTTTCACTTACTTGAAGTTGTGATTGGGACACTTGACTATTATTAAGAATTTGTGTTTTTTAAAGTGTTTTTCATTTGTGGAGTAGGCCAAATGCCTCGGTAGCAAATAGATGCATCTATGGTTCATATCATTAGGACAAGAGGGGTTGCTTTGATGGTAAGCAACCCCCACTTCCAACGGAGAGGTTGTGAGTTCGAGTCTCCCCAAGATCAAGGTGGGAAGTTCTTAGAGGGAAGGATGCCGGGGGTCTATTTGGAAACAGCTTCTCTACCCCAGGGTAGGGATAAAGTCTGCATACACACCACCCTCCCCATACCTCACTAAGTGGGATTATACTGGGTTGTTGTTGTTGTTGTTGTTGTTGTTGTTGTTTATGGTTCATATCATTCAATCCTCTGCAGTGCACAGTTTAAATATTCTTATGTTGGATGGGGCCGTACGACCTCGGCACAGTTGTGCTTGTTAAATCCTTAGAACTATTCATAATTGATATTGCTTCAATATCTTGAGATATAAATTGTTAAATGATGAAAATATATTTGGGACTTAATATTTGTGGAAGGAGTAGTTATTATTTCCTGTTATTGAGTTTTCTGTATTATTCATGTAACTCATGCTTAGTTATAATTTTGACATATTCTTGTTAGCCCATAGTAAGTGTCAAAGTCGACCCCTTGCCACTATTTCTTTGAGGTTAGACTGGATACTTACTGGGTACATGTTGTTTATGTACTCATTCTATACTTCTACACTTAAATGTGCAAGATCTGAGGCAGTTACATTTGGTTATCAGTCTGGCGCGCACGCTTGACTCCTAGTACGAGACTATATGGTGAGCTGCCATCCTAAGACATTCTACAGTAGCTGAAGTCTTTCTGTTATTATTGTTCTGTCTATTTTATTTCAGACAGTAGAGTAGTAATCTTTTATATATTCTACTAGTAGCTCATGTTGGAAACACGTTCTCAAGGCTTTATACTAAAACGTGTGTTCTTATGTGTAGGTTTTGATGAATGACAAACAAGCGCAAATTGATATATGCAAAGTTCAAGTACAAGCGCACAATTGGTTTTGATGAATGACAAACAAGCGCAAATTGATATATGCGAAGTTCAAGTACAAGCGCACAATTGGTGGATAACGAGATTCAAGCACAAGACAAAGTTTTATAGTTTAAATGAGTCGTTCTTAATTGTGATCTTGATCCGACAACTTGACTCATGACATGGCTTCTCTCGTAAAATTATTTTTATAAAATCATGCATATTTAATTTAATGCTAAATGATTTTAAATCATGCATATTTTCATTAGTCAAAATGATTTTTAAACATGCCTCTAAAAACTGGACTAAGATAATCGATTATGTACTTATGATAATCGATTATGTTAAGCCAAGACTGCATGACAATCGATTGTGAACTAATGACAATCGATTGTGTTAAGGTAGTGAGCATCAGGTTTTTCAAACCTGCATGACAATCGATTGTGAACCTTATGACAATCGATTGTGATGAGACAGTGTCCATCAAAGTTTTTCAAAACTCAGAATAATCGATTGTGAAGCTAATGACAATCGATTGTGATGAGGCAGTGTCCATCAAGTTTTTCAAAACTCAGAATAATCGATTGTGAAGCTAATGACAATCGATTGTGAAGAGACAGTGTCCTTCAGATTTTTCAAAGTCACAAAATAATCGATTGTGAACTTATGACAATCGATTGTGTTGAGGCAGTGACTTCCAGACTTTTTCAAAGTTATTAAATAATCGATTGTGAGTATATAACAATCGATTGTCACAAGGCAGTGTCTAAAATGATTTTCAAAGTCTGATAAATAATCGATTGTTAACATTGCACAACCGATTGTGAAGCTGACCGTTGTCGTAAAGTTTTCAAATACCGTCAGGTAATCGATTGTTGATTTTGTACAATCGATTGTTGATATTAAAATCTGAAAAAGATTTTTTGAACGTTGCTAAATAATCGATTGTTGATTTTGTACAATCGATTGTTGAAATTAAAATCTGGAAAGGATTTTTTGAACGTTGCTGAATAATCGATTATTGATTTGGTATAATCGATTGTTTTTACGTAAAATCTGGAAATGATTTTTTGAACGTTGCCAATAATCGATTGTTGATCTTGGACAATCGATTGTTAAGCGTAAAATCTGGGATTGATTTTTGGAACGATTGGCAAACAATCGATTGTGGCTTCCTGACAATCGATTGTCACAGAGTAAAATCAGCAACTCTTAATTGACAATTAGACAACGGAAATGCCAAGTTTTTCAACTATAAATACAGCTTCATTTCAGTGTTTTAAAAAAAACAACACACAACAACTGATCATTCTATTGCTATAAGCTTGCATACTATTGTTTATCATTTTATATTCATTTCATAAAGCTTTTAAGAGCCAAAGTCTTGTCCATAGTTGTTGTGATCTTGAGATTACTTCTTTTACTCATATCTACTCATTAAGGAGTGCTTTGTTTGAGTGTTTAGTGTTTTGTACACTTGTAAGAGAATTGTGATTCTCTTGTTGTAAGGAACTTGTGTTTCCTTGGTTGAAGTCTTGGAGTGTTGTATCTCCGAGCAAAGGTGTTAGGGCTTGTGTCCTTAAGTTGTAAAGGTTGGTTAGCACCCGTAAGCTTAACAGTGAAGTCTTGGAGTGTTGTATCTCCGAGCAAAGGTGTTAAGGCTTGTGTCCTTAAGCTGTAAAGGTTTGTTGAGCACCCGTAAGCTTGACAAGTTAGTGGAAAATCTCGAGAGAGTCTCTCGGGGACTGGAATAGCCACGTGTTGTGGTGAACCAGAATACATCGGTGCCTACTTTATTATTTATCGCACTTATTTACTTCCTGCAATTTTTTAATTCCGCAAAGTTTACGCTAATTTTTATTATAACGCTATTCACCCCCCCTCTAGCGTTAAGCGTCTTATCTAACAATTGGTATCAGAGCCCAACTCTCTGAAGACTTAACAGTTTGAGAGAACCATCCATGGCTTCTACTCGTGACTCTTTTGCAGGAATTGATGAAGGACAATGCTCCACACGACCACCTCTATTCAACGGTACAAACTACACGTACTGGAAGGAGAGGATGAAAATCTTCGTTCAAGCAAACAACTTTCATTTGTGGAAGGTGATAACGAAGGGAAATCAAATTCCTACCAAAAAGGTTGAAAACGAATAGGTTCCCAAATCCGAAGAAGAATATGACGCGGATGATATCCGAAAGGTTCAAAATAATGCTAATGCAATTAATTTATTATATTGTGCTGTAAATGCTGACGATTACAGGAAAATATCGTGTTGCACAACGGCAAAGGAAATGTGAGACAAGCTGGAAATTACGTACGAAGGTACGGACCAGGTAAGGGAAGCTAAAATTGATTTCCTAACCCATGCTTATGAATTATTTCACATGAAGGAAGGTGAAAAGGTGGATGAAATGTTTGAACGATTTTCAATAATCGTAAATGATCTACATGCTCTCAAGAAGACATTCACGGATAGAGAACTTGTTCGAAAAATTCTTAGAAGTCTCACTCCGGCATGGCGATCAAAGGCCGACGCAATTCAAGAATCCATAGGCGTCTCAAATGTCACCATCGACGCATTAAGAGGTAACCTTAAGACTTATGAGTCTACTATACTTAACCCTCTTGTTGATGATCAAAGGAGGCAAAGAATAGCGCTTAAGGCAAGCACAAGCCAACCTCAAGTTGATGAGGACGGAGACAACGAGTTTGGACTCGTTATCAAAAGATTTCAAAAGTTCATGCGAAAGGAGTATGAACGAAAGGGCAAAAAGCAAGGCGAGCAAATAAAGTGCTATGAATGCGGTGAAACCGGGCACGTCAAATCAAATTGCCCAAACATCAAAAAGGAGAAGAAACCTTTTAAGAAGCAACGTGCATACATTTCTTGGGGAGGAGACTCCGGAGATGAGTCAAGCGAAGAAGAAGAAGACGAAGCCCCAAACCTTTGTCTTATGGCGCAAGAAGACAAGCAAGATGAGGTATGTCAAATCTCTTCTAAAGACTTCTTTACTCTTGATGAAATGCGAACTGCTTTTGATGAGCTATATACTGAATTTATTAAGGCTTCAAAAACTGTCAAGAGCATAAAGAAAATGCTTCTCTAAAAGAAAAAGATTTTCAAAAACAGCTTTTTTTGAACGAAAAGGAGTTAGAAAAACTGGTTTTAGAAAATGAGAAGCTGAAAGAGGAAAACAAGTTTTTCGGAAAAAGAAGCGCCGACAAGCCCGAAAGTTCTATTAAAAATTGCTCTTCTTCCATGCATCTCGAAAATGAGGTAGATAGACTTTAAGGTACCTTAGATAAGTTTAATTCTTCCCACAAAAATTTGAATAAGGTCCTTGTTAATTTGAAATCAACCAAGCATGGCATAGGCTTTAAGAATGAGCCTAAAGAAAAGGTTGACGCCAAACCCCAACCACCTAAGGCTCAACCTAGGATTAATAAAACAATGCTTATCGTAGAAATAGCGATCCTAGAACAAAGAACAAATGTTGAACATTTTAGAAGACCTAGAAATGACTTACCACCTAGAAATGACTACCCTAGAAATGATGCATATTCTAGGCCAAACACTAGAAGGAGTTTTGAACCTTTTAGAACATCTAGACATGACCATTACTCTAGAAATGCTGCTCATTTTAGAACTAATAGTAGGAGAAATGGTTCTCATGAAATGCGCAATAGTCATAATGAAAATAGAGTAATTCATTTTCGTCCATCAAGTTACTATGAACCTAGAAGGATGCATAACCCCAACGTGACTTGTCATTATTGTAGACGCATTGGTCATATTGCCCCTGCATGTTTTACACGACATAGACATATCACTCAATCGCATCATTATGATATGCCTAACCCTCAAGGACCCAAAATGGCATGGGTACCTAAAACGCATTAATTTGTTTTGTAGGTGTGTTTGAAGGGATCAAGTGTACTATGGTACCTTGATAGTGGATGCTCCAAACATATGACGGGAGACGAATCCAAATTCCTTCAACTAGAACACAAATAAGGAGGAAGTGTGATTTTTGGGGATAACAATAAAGGAAAGATTATTGGCATCGGATCGGTCGGTAAGGATGAAAATTCCTCTATTAAGCATATATTACTTGTTAAAGGTTTAAAGCATAATCTCTTGAGCATAAGTCAATTATGTGACAAGGGAAATCTTGCCTTATTTGATTCGGATGAATGCTTAGTATTTAGACGTAGTGATTTCAAAATTATCCTTCGTGGTTTTAGAGTGGATAATATTTATATGGTTGATCTTGCAAATTCCTCACCCGAATATGTTGATTGTCTTATGAGTAAAGAGGATGATACTTGGTTATGGCATTGTAGAGTAGCACATATCAACATGCATCTTTTGAACAAATTGATTTCTCAAAACTTAGTTATTGGCCTTCCCAACTTAAAATTTGAGGATGACTCTATTTGTGATTCATGTCAAAAAGGGAAGCAAACAAAAGCATTTTTCAAATCCAAAAATATTGTTTCAACTTCTAGACCATTGCAATTGCTTCACATGGATTTATTTGGACCATCTCGCATTGAAAGTCTAGGAAGAAATCGTTATGCTTTTGTGATTGTTGATGATTATTCTAGATTTACTTGGACTTTATTTCTTGCCAATAAAAGTGATGCTTTTCAGATTTTTAAATATTTTCTTAAGCGTGTTCAAAACGAGAAGGAAACAACCGTCACTTCAATTAGAAGTGATCATGGGGGAGAGTTTGATCACAATCTCTTTGCGGACTTTTGTGACGAACTCGGTATCGAGCATACCTTTTCCGCTCCACGTACACCACAACAGAATGGGGTGGTGGAAAGGAAAAATAGGTGTCTCGAAGAGATGGCTAGAACCATGCTCGAAGAGGCCAAGATTCCCAAACATTTTTGGGCGGATGCCGTGAGTACCGCATGCTACGTCTTAAATAGAGTAATCATAAGGCCTATACTCATGAAAACTCTCTATGAACTCTATAAGGGAAGGAAACCAAATATCTCCCACTTTAGAGTATTCGGTTGTAAATGTTTTATTCATAACAATGGCAAAGATCAATTGGGAAAATTTGATGCTAAGTCCGATGAGGGAATTTTCATTGGTTATTCTTCACGTAGCAAAGCATATAGGGTTTTTAATAAAAGAACCGAAACTGTGGAGGAATCCCCTCATGTTGTATTTGCCGAAAATAATGCTCGCTTGGCGAGAAAGGATTCCGGTTTTGATCTTGCAGGTATTCTATATAGCTTGAAAGACAAAATACAAGAGGAATCGCCTAAGGAAAATAAAGATGAAATCTTGGAACAACCAATGGAGGAAGCGCCACAATTGGAGAAAGAAGCGACAATGCCTAACGAGTGGAGGACAATCAAAGATCACCCTCTCGAACAGGTAATTGGCGACGTCGGAGAAAAGGTAAGTACCCGAAACTCCCTTAAGAACACCTTAGGACATACTGCTTTTGTGTCTCAAATTGAACCAACAACCATCTCCGAAGCAATTGGAGATGAATTTTGGACCTTGGCAATGCAAGAGGAGCTTAACCAATTCAAACGGAAAGACGTTTGGGATTTGGTGCCAAGACCCGAAAATCATACCATAATTGGTACGAAATGGGTTTTTCGAAACAAACTAGATGAAAATGGTGTAATCACTAGAAACAAAGCTAGGCTTGTAGCAAAAGGCTATAATCAAGAAGAGGGTACTGACTATGAAGAAACATATGCTCCCGTAGCTAGATTAGAAGCTATTCGTCTATTGCTCGTTTTTGCCTCTTCTATGAATTTCAATTTATATCAAATGGGTGTGAAAAGTGCTTTTCTAAATGGTGTTATACAAGAAAAAGTTTATGTTGAACAATCCCCCGGTTTTGAAGATTTTAAATCTCCCGATCATGTTTTCAAACTCAAAAAGGCTCTCTATGGTTTAAAACAAGCTCCCCGAGCTTGGTATGAAAGATTGAGTAAATTTCTATTGGAAAATGATTTCATTAGGGGGAAAGTTGACACCACCCTTTTTGTTAAGCATAAAAATAATGATATTTTATTAGTTCAAATATATGTGGATGATATCATATTTGGTGCTACTAACAATGTCTTATGCAAGGAATTTTCTGATTTAATGACAAGCGAATTTGAGATGTCTATGATGGGTGAGTTAACATTCTTTTTGGGATTACAAGTAAAGCAAATGAAAGAAGGTACGTTCATTTGCCAAGCCAAATATTGCAAAGAATTGCTGAAACGATTTGAAATGAACAATGCAAAAGCAATGGCGACTCCCATGAGCACATCCGATCATCTAGACAAAGATGAGAAAGGTAAGGAATTCGACACTAAGAAGTATCGAGGTATGATTGGCTCTCTTCTCTATCTTACTGCTAGTCGTCCGGACATCATGTTTAGCGTGTGCTTATGCGCCCGTTATCAATCGTGTCCAAAGGAGTCTCACCTTACTGCGGTAAAACGGATTTTGAAGTACCTTGTTGGTACTACAAATGTGGGTCTATGGTACCCCAAAGGTTCTCAATGCCAACTCGTTGGCTATTCCGACTCCGATTTTGCTGGATGCAAATTGGACCGCAAGAGCACTAGTGGCACTTGCCATTTGCTCAGTAGCTCTCTCGTTTCTTGGTTTAGCAAGAAACAAGTAAGTGTTGCGTTGTCCACAACCGAGGCTGAATATGTAGCTGCGGGGAGTTGTTGCGCTCAAATCCTATGGATGAAACAACAACTCTTGGACTATGGCCTAAGTCTTGAGCATATCCCTCTTAGATGTGATAATACTAGTGCCATATGCTTGACGAAGAACCCCATTCTTCATTCGCGAACAAAACACGTTGAAATTAGTCATCATTTTATAAGAGATCACGTTCTCAAGGGCGATGTCGAAATCGAATTTGTTGAAACCAAAGACCAATTGGCCGACATCTTTACTAAGCCCTTAGAGAAAGAGTCCTTCTTCCGAATTCGTAGTGAACTCGGGATTCTTGACTCCACGTTGATCTAAGTCATGCATTGCATCTTTTTATCTTACATGATTTCTAACTTGAGCGTCGGAGACGTCTAACGAATTTTTGCAGGTATCGCCCTAAAGGTACGGGGAATTATAAAGCATGACGCGCAATAATCAAGTCTTCTTCAGAAAAACCGGTTTCTGTCGTCTAATAATCGATTATCTCGTATCAATAATCGATTGTTCTGCTATTACTTGAGTTATTGTACTCTCATTAAGTAATCACGTTTTCTTTCCAATAAATAAACAAGTTTTATTTATATCTTTGGCATCTTCTTATATTATTTTTGCTAATGGCAGGGGGAAGATAACGGGTATGCACTCTCAATATTTATAAGCTTAAATTGAGGGGGAATTCATATATTGAGGGGGAACAAATTGCATACTTATACTTGTCTTGAATCGTCATTATAAATTGTTTAATTTGCATAACCCACTTAAAGTTTGCCATTATCAAAAAGGGGAAAATTGTTGGAAACACGTTCTCAAGGCTTTATACTAAAACGTGTGTTCTTATGTGTAGGTTTTGATGAATGACAAACAAGCGCAAATTGATATATGCGAAGTTCAAGTACAAGCGCACAATTGGTTTTGATGAATGACAAACAAGCGCAAATTGATATATGCGAAGTTCAAGTACAAGCGCACAATTGGTTTTGATGAATGACAAACAAGCGCAAATTGATATATGCGAAGTTCAAGTACAAGCGCACAATTGGTGGATAATGAGATTCAAGCACAAGACAAAGTTTTATAGTTTAAATGAGTCGTTCTTAATTGTGATCTTGATCCGACAACTTGACTCATGACATGACTTCTCTCGTAAAATTATTTTTACAAAATCATGCATATTTAATTTAATGCTAAATGATTTTAAATCATGCATATTTTCATTAGTCAAAATGATTTTTAAACATGCCTCTAAAAACTGGACTAAGATAATCGATTATGTACTTATGATAATCGATTTTGTTAAGCCAAGACTGCATGACAATCGATTGTGAACTAATGACAATCGATTGTGTTAAGGCAGTGAGCATCAGGTTTTTCAAACCTGCATGACAATCGATTGTGAACCTTATGACAATCGATTGTGATGAGGCAGTGTCCATCAAAGTTTTTCAAAACTCAGAATAATCGATTGTGAAGCTAATGACAATCGATTGTGATGAGGCAATGTCCATCAAAGTTTTTCAAAACTCAGAATAATCGATTGTGAAGCTAATGACAATCGATTGTGAAGAGACAGTGTCCTTCAGATTTTTCAAAGTCACAAAATAATCGATTGTGAACATATGACAATCGATTGTGTTGAGGCAGTGACTTCCAGACTTTTTCAAAGTTATTAAATAATCGATTGTGAATATATAACAATCGATTGTCACGAGGCAGTGTCTAAAATGATTTTCAAAGTCTGATAAATAATCGATTGTTAACATTGCACAATCGATTGTGAAGCTGACCGTTGTCGTAAAGTTTTCAAATACCGTCAGGTAATCAATTGTTGATTTTGTACAATCGATTGTTGATATTAAAATCTGAAAAAGATTTTTTGAACGTTGCTGAATAATCGATTGTTGATTTTGTACAATCGATTGTTGAAATTAAAATCTGGAAAGGATTTTTTGAACGTTGCTGAATAATCGATTATTGATTTGGTATAATCGATTGTTTTACGTAAAATCTGGAAATGATTTTTTGAACGTTGCCAATAATCGATTGTTGATCTTGGACAATCGATTGTTAAGCGTAAAATCTGGGATTGATTTTTGGAACAATTGGCAAACAATCGATTGTGGCTTCCTGACAATCGATTGTCACAGAGTAAAATCAGCAACTCTTAATTGACAATTAGACAACGGTAATGCCAAGTTTTTCAACTATAAATACAGCTTCATTTCAGTGTTTTAAAAAAAACAACACACAACAACTGATCATTCTATTGCTATAAGCTTGCATACTATTGTTTATGATTTTATATTCATTTCATAAAGCTTTTGAGAGCCAAAGTCTTGTCCATAGTTGTTGTGATCTTGAGCTTACTTCTTTTACTCATATCTACTCATTAAGGAGTGCTTTGTTTGAGTGTTTAGTGTTTTGTACACTTGTAAGAGAATTGTGATTCTCTTGTTGTAAGGAACTTGTGTTTCCTTGGTTGAAGTCTTGGAGTCTTGTATCTCCGAGCAAAGGTGTTAAGGCTTGTTTCCTTAAGTTGTAAAGGTTGGTTAGGCACCCGTAAGCTTAACAGTGAAGTCTTGGAGTGTTGTATCTCCGAGCAAAGGTGTTAAGGCTTGTGTCCTTAAGCTGTAAAGGTTTGTTGAGCACCCGTAAGCTTGTCAAGTTAGTGGAAAATCTCGAGAGAGTCTCTCGGGGACTGGACTAGCCACGTGTTGTGGTGAACCAGAATACATCGGTGCGTACTTTATTATTTATCGCACTTATTTACTTCCTGCAATTTTTTAATTCCACAAAGTTTACGCTAATTTTTATTATAACGCTATTCACCCCCCCTCTAGCGTTAAGCGTCTTATCTAACAGCTCATACTCTTGTGATACCTGTTAGGATTATGATTCCTACTAAAGACAACAACCTTCATATTAGATAATCCGGAATTACAACTACATGAGCGGAAGCTAACCTGAATCCATATGTGTGGAATTTTATGAACCACCTTTGATAATTGTCCTTGATTCCTTTTGAACCTCTTGATCCTTTCTTCAAGTTTCTTGAAGTTTGTATGTTACCACAAGAATGAATCCACAAGATTTAACAATATGAGAATTGTTACACAATAACAATAATATGACAATAATCAAATTTGGCTTATGGTTTTCCACCCTATTTGCAAGACAATGGACAATATGGTTCTTGATTCAATGGGAAGAAGAAGAACTTGTCTTGCTAAAGAAGGGGAACCATAACCCCACTTTATAACTCTAGGAGTTACATAACCCAAGAGACAAGAGTTACAAGACAAAAGTTATGTCTTGAGTTATGTCTTGCAAGAGTTACAAAACTCAAGAGTCACAAGCATTCATGTAACCATAGTTACATTTGTAACCTTAGTTAGCCCATCATAAACTAAGGTTACCCTTTTGGGTATCTACACATTAGTCCTACACTTTAGTATGACAACACATTGGCCCCCTTAACATAATGTCCATAAGACCACATAATTAGGCCAAACCAAAAGATAGCACATAACATATAATTATCCATATATTGTTCATATGTGTGTAGATATAAGTCCATATATCTAGATATAAATCCATATATCTTACAATCTCCCACTTGGATGAGATATACATACATATGTACAAACCTTAATATTATATGTTACAAACCTTAGGTGCACAAAATTGCTATCACAATAAAATTGTCATGAACAATCCGGTCCATCAATCATACCAACATAGGACCTAAGAGCTCGTCGTTACTCATTCGTAACTAGAACCAATCATAGATCACGTATATCAATATAACCAACGACATGGATCAAGTGTAGGTATGTAGCATGGAAATAACATAAAGTGTGGTCAATAGAATGTCTATTTCCAACTGGTTCTCTTTATTGAGATCAAACATAAACTGTAAGAGTACAAAAACTTTAAAACTGAATATCTGCAGATATAACTGAATTACTGAATTTCTGAATATAATGAACAATTACATAAATGTGCAATACAAACTCCCACTAAAATACATAATCCTTATCTGATTAGACACCCATACAAGCAATATGCTCATGAAATACTTTTGGTGTCAATCCCTTAGTTAGCGGATCCGCAAGCATGGAGTTTGTACTAATGTACTCAATGCACAATTGTCCATTTTGTACTCTTTCTTTAACAACCCGAAATTTGACGTCCATATGTTTTGCTTTCGTCAAACTACTGTTGTTATTAGCATAAAGGACTGCTGATCTGTTGTCACATAATAGCCTAAGAGGCTTCTGAATAGTATCAACAATACGCAGTCCACCAACAAAATTCCGCAGCCATAATGCCTCATTGGATGCTTCATAACATGCCATAAACTCCGCTTCCATGGTGGAAGTGGCTGTAAGAGTTTGCTTAATGCTTCTCCAAGAGATAGCACCACCCGCAAGCATGTAAATATAGCCTGAAGTAGACTTCAAACTATCCTGACATCCAGCAAAATCGGAATCGGTATACCCAATGATCTCAAGCTGGTCCGATTTCCGGTATGTAAGCATGTAATCCTTTGTTCTCTGTAAGTACCTCATAACCCGTTTGGCTGCCTTCCAATGGTCCATTCCCGGATTGCTTAGATATCTGCCTAACATCCCAACAATGTATGCTATATCAGGTCGTGTACATACCTGAGCATACATCAGACTACCTACCGCCGAAGCATAAGGTGTCTTCTGCATTTCCGAAATTTCATAAGAATTGTTTGGGCACTGTTTGAGACTAAATTTGTCTCCCTTAGCAACAGGGGTGTCGCCTGGTTTACAATCCTGCATGCCAAATCTTTTCAAAACCTTATCGATATAGCCCTTTTGTGACAGACCGAGAACGCCTTTGGAGCGATCTCTTAGAATCTGAATTCCTAATACAAAAGAAGCTTCACCAAGATCTTTCATTTCAAATTTCTTTGAAAGAAATTTCTTAGTTTCAAGTAATAATGCTATATCGTTACAGGCAAGCAGTATGTCATCGACATATAAAACCAGAAAAATATACTTACTCCCACTGAACTTATGGTATATACAGTCATCAGCAATATTCGGTTCAAAACCAAAAGATGTAATGACTGCATGAAACTTATAATACCATTGACGAGAAGCTTGCTTGAGCCCATAGATGGATTTCTTTAATTTGCAAACCTTCTTCTCTGATTCATCCGAATCAAAGTTTTCAGGTTGCACCATATAAATTGTTTCCTCAATGTCACCATTGAGAAAAGCAGTCTTAACATCCATTTGATGAAGCTCAAGATCAAAATGTGCTACTAATGCCATTATAGTCCTGAAAGAGTCTTTCGATGAAACTGGAGAGAAAGTCTCTTTATAATCAATGCCTTCTTTCTGAGTGTAGCCTTTTGCGACAAGACGAGCTTTGTACTTAATAACATTGCCCCCTGAATCCCTTTTGGTTTTAAAAATCCATTTACAACCAATAGGTTTCGTACCTTCGGGCAACGTAACAAGCTCCCAAACGTCATTATCGCTCATAGACTTCATCTCATCATTCATGGCATCAATCCACTTTTGAGAGTTAGAACACTTAATGACTTGACGGAAGTTGATTGGATCATCTTCCTCAAGTCCAATATCACTTTCTTGTTCTTGGAGAAATACATAATAATCATCCGAAATTGCATTTCTCCTCTCTCTAGTGGATCTCCTTAATGGCATTTCAGTTACTTGAGGTTGTTGAGTTTGATTTTCATTAGTTATATCAGGTTCCTGATGGGGGAGATTTTCGAGATTGTCTTGAACCGGAGTTGTGTGATCCGAGTCAGTAAGACCAAGATCAACAATTTGAGGGAAAGACACATGTTCTTCCTCAAAGACAAAATCTCTAACAACTTTATCTCCCCACCCCCCAAACTCAATATCCTCAAAGAACCTAGCATTTCCCGTCTCAAAAATAGTTCGTGATGTGGGATCATAAAACTTAAAACCCCTGGATTTTTCAGAGTATCCAACAAAATAGCTACGAACCGTCTTAGCGTCCAGTTTCTTTTCATTCGGCCTATAAGGCCTTGCCTCAGCTGGACAACCCCAAATGTGTAAATGCCGAATACTGGGTTTATGCCCAGTCCAAAGTTCATAAGGGGTTTTGATTGTAGCTTTAGTTGGAACTCTATTTAGAATATAAGTTGCAGTTTTTAATGCTTCACCCCAGAGTGAGTCTGGCAAAGAAGTACGAGAAATCATACTTCTTACCATATCCTTAAGGGTCCTATTTCGTCTCTCAGCTACACCATTCATCGTAGGACTTCCTGGCATAGTATATTGAGGGACGATCCCACACTCATCTAGGAATTTAGCAAAAGGCCCTGGACGTTGTTCACCGGAACCATCATATCGACCATAGTATTCACCACCACGGTCAGATCTAACGGATTTAATTCTTTTGCTTAGTTGATTTTCAACTTCAGCCTTAAATGATTTGAACACGTCTATGGATTGGGACTTTTCGTGAATAAGATATAGGTACCCATAACGAGAGTAATCGTCTATGAATGTGATAAAGTATTGTTGACCATTCCGACAAGGAGTAGGAAATGGCCCGCAAATATCCGTATGTATCAATTCTAAGACGTCCGAAGCTCTCTTGGCACCTACTCTAGTCTTGTTTGTTTGTTTTCCCTTGATACACTCAATACAAATTTCCGAATTTGAGGTATCAGGAGAATCAAGAATTCCATCTGACACGAGTTTCTGAATTCTTTGAATGGATATGTGACCCAAACGTTTATGCCAGAGTGATATAGAATTCTCATTAGTTAATTTCCTTTTAGTACCACTTAAACTTGTATGCAAAGTTTCTTTATTTGAAGTTATTGTATCAACCAAATATAAGCTATCAAATGTTGATAAAACACCAGTACCAATAAGATTTGAACACTGAAAGAGACTAACTTTATTATCCCCAAATGTATATTTATAACCAGATATGTCCAATTGGGGAACCAAAATTAAGTTCCGTCTAAAAGACGGTACAATAAAAGTCTCATCCAAATCTAAATGAAAACCAGTTTTAAACAACAGCCTAAATTTGCCAATAGCTTCAACTGGCACCTTCTTGCCGTCACCCACATAGATGTATCTTTCACCATCATTTGGTTTTCGGCAGTTCAGGCAACCCTGCATTGATATACTTATATGAGTAGTAGCAGCAGAATCTACCCACCAAGTATCCTTAGGTACTGAAATTAAATTAACTTCAGAACAAACAAGAGAAAGAAGTGTACCTTTTTTCGCACGCTAGGCATGGTACTTGGTACAATCCTTCTTCACATGATTAGTCCCCTTACAGAAGAAGCAACCTAATGCAGTGATTTCAACCTTAGGTTCCTTATGTTGCTTATTCTTGGGCTTTGCAACTGCAACTTCCTTACCCTTCCTCTTCTTAGTTTCCTTAGAAGAGGATGCCAAATGAGCACTTTCTGTCTTATCTAGCTTTATCCTTTCCTCTTCTTGCACACAGTGCGAAATGAGCTCGTTAAGAGACCATTTCTCCTTCAGGCAGTTATAACTAACCTTAAACTGATTAAAGTGTGCAGGAAGAGATATCAAAACAAAGTACACAAGCAGTTCCTCAGGTAAATCCAGCTTGAGTGACTTTAGTTTCGAAGCAAGATGAGATATTTCCATAATGTACTCCTTAATGTTTCCCTTGCCCTTATACCTCATGGAAACAAGTTTACTCAATAGTGTACTTGTTTCCGCCTTTTCGTTTTGAATAAAAAGCTGTTCGAGGTTTTCAAGGAAAACTTTGGCATTTGGTTCATCATTCATAGTGCCCCTGAATGATTCTGGGATTGCACGCTTCATGATCATGAGACTCATGCGATTCGAGCGTTCCCACTTCTCCATCACCCTCCTGTCATCAGGAGAGGATGTATCCTCAAGAGGAGTAGGTTGCTCAATCCGAAGTGCTAAGTCAAGATCCATGCAACCGAGAACGATCATGACGTTCTCTTTCCATTCCTTAAAGTTAGTGCCGTTAAGCACAGGGATGCTATTGATGTTGGCAGAGATCGTAGAAGCAGAAGAATTTACTGAAAATAGAACAAAAGGATTACTGAATACATGCTTACATAAACTTGAACTTTAACTTTATAGATTCAAAATTAGGCAATTCCCATTACAAGATACCTAGCACAATATTGAATTTAGTCTTTGGACAGAAAAACAACTTGTAAGTGGTACTCTTGGTGTAGTGATCAAACATAGACAATAAACTCCTGTCAAATATTAAACCTTCCTTTGGGCCGATTTAATATTCACATGGAAAACCAAATAATCGTCTCATATTTACCACCACAAGAATGTTCGAATTCCTGCCAAATAACACCTTCCTTTGGGCCGGTGTTAAACGCATGGAAGACTAACATCCACAGTCATCTTATATTTTAAAATTAATCAATCTACACAATAGAGGTTACTTTGGCAACATAGTGCTTCAATTGAATAACTAAAATATTAGATGCTATAAACTTTAGTTCCTTAAGCCATTTTATGAATCTCAACTTAATGTGTTACATGATTGGATGTGTAACACTTGAATATTAATCGTTGTTTACTGAATTGGACAATTCTATAATATATAAGAATTGATGGACTATAAAACAATTAACATTCACTGAAACTTAAGAGAGTTGAAACGTTTTTTTTTTCTTAAATTTTACTGGACCAGACAATCGATTGTCAAAACAGACAATCGATTGTTTGGTTTTTTCTGGAAAAATTTTAAGTCACTGGATGAGACAAGAAAAATTTTTTCTAAGTTACTGGATCAGACAATCGATTGTCAAAACCAGACAATCGATTGTTTGGTTTTCTGAAATTTTCAAATTACTGGATCATCCAACAATCGATTGTCAGGCTAGACAATCGATTGTTTGGATTTTTCTAAAAAAAATTTCAGTTACTGGAAACGTTTCAACTCACAAAAAATTAACTGCCAGAATTTTAAACGTCTCAGACAATCGATTGTTTAAGGCAACAATCGATTGTCTGACTAGCAGTGACCAAAAAATAATCTCCAGAATAACACATGATTTTCAACATGGATTTTAAACATAAAAAACATGTTGTTAACCAACTAAAATCATGCTATTTACAATGTTTTAACATCATATTAAAACATCAAATCAAAACATAACATTCATAAGATCATGCTATTTCATGGTAGAATTTCATAAACAAAATTCTTATAAAACTAAAACATGAATCCTAACATAACATGATTCTTATGAACATCCAAATTATCCAAAATGAAGGGTGGCTCTGATACCAATTGTTAGGATTATGATTCCTACTAAAGACAACAACCTTCATATTAGATAATCCGGAATTACAACTACATGAGCGGAAGCTAACCTGAATCCATATGTGTGGAATTTTATGAACCACCTTTGATAATTGTCCTTGATTCCTTTTGAACCTCTTGATCCTTTCTTCAAGTTTCTTGAAGTTTGTATGTTACCACAAGAATGAATCCACAAGATTTAACAATATGAGAATTGTTACACAATAACAATAATATGACAATAATCAAATTTGGCTTATGGTTTTCCACCCTATTTGCAAGACAATGGACAATATGGTTCTTGATTCAATGGGAAGAAGAAGAACTTGTCTTGCTAAAGAATGGGAACCATAACCCCACTTTATAACTCTAGGAGTTACATAACCCAAGAGACAAGAGTTACAAGACAAAAGTTATGTCTTGAGTTATGTCTTGCAAGAGTTACAAAACTCAAGAGTCACAAGCATTCATGTAACCATAGTTACATTTGTAACCTTAGTTAGCCCATCATAAACTAAGGTTACCCTTTTGGGTATCTACACATTAGTCCTACACTTTAGTATGACAACACATTGGCCCCCTTAACATAATGTCCATAAGACCACATAATTAGGCCAAACCAAAAGATAGCACATAACATATAATTATCCATATATTGTTCATATGTGTGTAGATATAAGTCCATATATCTAGATATAAATCCATATATCTTACAATACCAGGTCTCGGTACACACTAGTTGACTCGTGGTTTAGGTTTTTATTTTCTGATTATGATTGCAGTCAGTGGCTTTCATGTTATTTGTTTTAAATCTATTATCTATTAAGTTTTTTTTTTAATTTAAGAAAAGTTTAATTACCTGGAAGAATTTATTAAAAAGAGGAAATCACGCGGCAAGTTTACAGTTGACATGTCTAGCGACGGTGTTAGACGTCATGAGGACGTATTTTAGAATTGGATCGTGACATTTATTTCTCCTTTAATATGATACAAATTGGCGTTAATATAAGACGAATTATGAACTGAGAAAAAATAAGAATCGATGTTACTTGGTGACGTCCATGCAATTAGGTTACAGCGTACGTAATTACATTCCCTTGCTTTCAACAATGATAGCGGAGTTATTTGTCTGTATCTTGTCTAACATGAAAATGGAGGTATTTTACTATGCTCACCTATCACTCAGCTGGAAGAACTTTCCATAAGAGATTGTTATTCCTTTAGATATCACTTATTACATTGGCTTATTCTTAATTACAATCAAGTTGTAGTGCTTCTAGAACGAAGGTAAGGATGGAATTTATCGTACATGCCTAGGATCAATCCATGAGTTAACTTGTAATACATCAGATCATATAGTCTGATTACTAATTAACAATTTGATGTTTCTCACATCTTGATGGAAAGATGAACACTAACCCTAATTCCCTGAACCAAAGGTAAATTATAATGAAACAAAGACAACCCAAAAAGAATGGAGTAAATGTGTCTACCAGGAGCGGAAGCCGGATGTATTGCTTGGAAGGTAATTATCTTAACCGTTGGACTACATACGCTATTATATAGGGTAAAATTGGTTTATAAAGGATGATCGAAGATTAATATGGCATGTAAAACCGAAAATATGCAAAGGAAAAGTCAGAAAACAACCAATACCAGATACAATGAATGTAATCGATATCGGGTAAATCCCGAAGGGAGCGTAGTCTAAGGGAGAAGGTTAAGGGTTTGACATCGGATAACATTCAATGAAGGAATATTCACTAACATTAAATGAGTGCTTGTTGCAGAGAATATTTGCATTAATGGCCTGCCATTACATGTTAATCAATGACTCTTTTATTATTATTTAATATGAGTTTGATCTTAGGATTTTCTTTCCCTAATGAAGATATAAATAGCAAGCATAGCAGTCGCGGTAAGGATATGAAACATTATATGCAATAACAAGCACAGTCTGTTGCCTCTAATAACGCGAATGGAAGGGGCCTGATTCCCCCCAGCGTTCCTACAATCAAACGGCTCAGAGGGTTGATAACAACACCCCAAGGGGTAAAGTCAGTTTCAATTAAGCCAAAGGGACCGACAGTAGATCTGGGAATAACAATAGGAATGATCCATTCAAAATCGAGCTCATAAGGTTTACGAGGGAAATGAACGAACCAATTGGATCAAAATGCGAAGTATTTTCACGCTCGGATGGATCAGATATCGGCCGCACCACCAGTACTAAAAGGCCCAAATTCAAAAAAGTACATGTAATTACCATTTAAATCGATGCAACACCAGAGTTAATTCCAAAGAGGTTTAAGATACGGAACATACCAAAATATGATGGGACTTCGGATGCGCATGACCATATCACAAAGTACATCAGGGCTGTGAAAGGGAATGATTTGGCTCAACAAGAGATCGAGTCGGTCTTGCTCAAGAAGTTTTGTGAACCCCCTACCAAGGGGACCCAGACATGGTATTCTCTCTTACCTGAGCATCCAATTGGCTCTTTTGAGATGCTTGGAGTCTTGTTCATTAAAGGTCATGCCGGAGCAAGAAAGGTTCAAACCAGAAAGGCGGACATATTTAGGATTGCGCAGGGTGAGTCTGAATTGCTATGAGTATTCGTGGTCCGGTTCCATAAGGAGAGGATGTTGTTACCGGCTATACTAGATAAGTGGGTAGCGGAGGCATTCACAAAGGGTCTAAATCTGTGAAGCTACGATACCTCTCGAAAGGTGAAGGAAAGCTTGCTCGAGTTTCGAGCAACCACATGGGCGGATGTCCATAACTGTTATGAGTCAAAAATAAGGATAGAAGATGATCAGCCTGGCTCCCTGATATCATCCAAGGGACGGGATCGAGACAAAAACTAGGACAAGTTTAAAATCAATGTTGATGCAGACCAGCAATCCTCTAGAGGTTGTTTCTTGCCGTATGAAATAAGCGAATGTCGTAGCAGGAAAGGGTTTTCGACATCGAATTAGTTTGCTCCCGATAGAAGAACTAATCGTGGCCAGAAGAGCAGGTTAGGAGAAAAAGGTGCCAGGGGCCCGAGACTTTATATATCCTAGGTTGTCGGATTACAACTTTAGCATCATCTTAGTAGAGTTAGTATCACCAATGAAAAATATCAAAGAAGCATGATTCCCAAAGCTAATCCGATCCTAGCCGGAGGGATCAATGTTTATGGTATAACTACCATGGGACTCACGACCATAGAATTGGGAATTGTCAACATCTTTGTGAAGAGGTGGCGACATTGTTGAAGAATGTCCATCTTAGGGAGTTTTTGAGTGAACATGCCAAGAACAATTACGACAAGAACCGGGACAATGCAGAGCCCTCGAAGGTAGCAGAAGGTTCCCCTCGGCTGACAATCAACATAATTTTAGGAGGAAATGAAGTCAATGGTATAACCTTTTCAGTAGCAAAGAAAACAAAGATATTGATGACTCACAACAAGAGACTTCGGAAAGTCGCAAAAGATGATATCACTTTCACAGAGGAAGATGCTGACGGACTTCTTCTTCCATACAATGACGCTTTGGTAATCTCTCTCAATATTTTAAATTTCAAAATTAAACGTGTTTTGGTTGACCTAGGAAGCTCAGCCAACATAATACAATGGAAACTTTTAGAGCAAGCAAAATTAAAGGATAACATCGTTCAGGCAACAAAACATTTAGGCTGCTTCAACTTGATTAACGTGATAGCCCGAGAAGAGGCTGCACACACACGCCGAAGGAGTAACAAAGACCACTTTATTCGAAGTGGTAGATAAGGATATGGGTTACAATGTAATCCTTGGAAGGTAGTGGACACATGAGATAAAGGTTTTACCTTCCACATATCATCAGTTGTTGAGATTCCCAACCCTCGAAGGAATTAAGCAGATAAGAGGAGATAAACTGGCAGCGAGGGAGATAAATGTGGCAACTGTTTTCAATAGCAAAGTAAAAAAGACCAAGGCACTAAATTTTCACATCGATAGAAAACGACTATGTGGATGGTTAAATAATCTTTGGTTTGATGGCAAGCTTTGCTTTCCATCGCTAAAAAAGGATTGTTTAACCATTCACAAGTTGTTTCCATCAGTGAAGCAAGACTTCCAATGTTCGAGTTCACACTTTTTGAATTCCAACACTAGGGGAAATAATATTTGATAGGGCACCAAGAGTTCCACGAAAATCGGGGATTGTGAGAACAAAAGATTAATGCTTCATCAAGACCAAGGACTGCATGATCATCCCCGTAGAAATAAGTTGTATAAGTTAACCACATGTATTGGTGGTTGTAATTACTTTAGCAAATGAACGCTTATGTACTATTAAATATAGAAGGAATAAAATAAAATCCTTTTATTTTTATCTTATGTCTTTTCCATATAATGAGTTAATTTTATCATTTGAAAGTTAATTAAAACTTCAAATGTTTGTGCCGGAATGAGCAGCAGATGTCTTTTTCAAAGAGTTGTGAACGTAAGGGCCCTCTCTTATGAAAACCTCATAGTAAAGGGTAGATTGTGGAAGAGTTTATGCCCAGTATCAAAAGCTACCACATAAAAATATACTTGAAGCTTTAATCGACTAAACGCAAAAGGAATATTTTTGAACTACACTTCAGCAAATTCTTATTTATTTATCAAGTACCAAACTCTGTGAAAGATTTAGCACAATTAGAAAATACCAAAAAAAGTTAGTTATCATTGCTTCGCGAACCCAAAAGGAGAGATGGATCTACATTTCTCCCGGTAGAGGAAGGCAGATCCAGTACCGGTTCGAGGCCTTCATTTTCTTCAGTCTCTCATTCGGTTACCAAGTACTCCGAACCAGCCGAGGTGTTAGTCACATTGGGTCAAACAAGAAGATTTTGGTGAGCTGATAACTCTATTCCCGGGCCGGATAAATACAATTGTCTATGTTGGCAATGCTCGCTTTAGCGTCCTCCAAGTTCTTCCTCTTCATATGATACATGGTTATGTCTTTTCATAGACAAGGCAATCCTCTTGATCTTGGATTTTGGCCTAAAGTTTATCAATTTTGGCCTTGAGCTCGTCCTTTTCAGGTCTCATGGCGCTGAGGCGGGAGTCAATCTCAGAACTTATAGTGATGTGGATCCAGTTTTGTTCCATGACTCTCTTAAACCTCTCTTCCATTTTGAGCCTCTTCTCATCGGCAACATTAACCTCCTCGATTTTGGAGCATGAGTCGGCCTTCAATTTATTAAATTTGCTCCTCAAAGGCGGATTCGCATTTGGTAGCAGCAATTACATCATCATGAAGCTAGGCCCACTTAGCCTTAGTTTCTTGAAGCCTTTTGTGTAATTGTGAAGTTTCTTGGTAGTAGACCACTCTATCTTGTTCGGTTTGTAGTAACTGAGCCTCAAGCTCATCCACATGAGTAGTTTTTGCTTCCAGCACCGGGAGGCACGTGACAAGTTGGTTTTTATCAACTAAGAGGTGGTCCTGCTCGAAAGTAAGTCCTTGCTTATCGAGTATCAACCTTTACAGGCCTTCAAGAGCAAGAAGGTTGGCCTGTAAAGAGAAGGGTGAAGTTAAGATTACCATTTCACGTGTAAGCAGAAAAGAAGATAGGATAAAACTAGTACGATACCTGCGTCGAACTATGCATAACATTGTTTATCAGACACTCCTCGAAAAGGGAGCGCATGTTCTTCCAATATTTCTCCGAAGCCAGAGGCTTTAAATAATTCGCACGCTCCGTTGACTTGGACAAAAGATGGCACTCTTTCAAAATCGAAAGAGTGGCACTTCTCCTCCCTCGATGATCTGGAGAAGGGATTGAATAATCATGCCCCAAATTCCAGTGGTCGAGAGACCAAGGAGGTGAAACATCCCTTTCTTGGTCATTTGTTGCCAGTGGAGGAGATGCAATTGGTGCTGGTGGCATTCTTTTCTCGATAATCCAATTTTTTTTTACTAAAGTCATTTTTCTTAAATGAAGTCACTTAACAATGCCTTATCACTCAATTAAATTTCTCAAACTTTTGATTGCCAAATACCTATTTTACCCTCTGAGTTATCTTCTTCTTCTTTTTTTCTTTTTAACTATATGAATTTTTCTCTTTTTAATTTAAATTATGGACTTCCCAATAGAATAAATAAACTTTGCTTACAAAAATATAGTATTTAAGCATATATAATGTTGTAATAATAACATATTTAGCATAGTAAATAATTTAATCTGAATAATTTATTTGTAATAACAATTTTAATGTTAACAAAAAAGCTCAAAAAATTATTTACACAAGTGAGAATGAAAGAAAACAAAAGTTTTAATATATGTATTCTATGCACGTAATATAAAAATAATTATTTAAAATAAAGGTATTCTTATATTACATATTATATTCTTAAAAATTATGCGCAACTATTTTATTATTCTGATCTTATATACACTAGAATATTTTTATTCTTTAAATAAAATTTGTTTTCTCTATGGGAAGTCCATAATGTAGATTAAAAGAGAAAAAAAATATTAATAAAGACAAAAATAAAAGACAAAAGTTGATGATTGAGAGGGCAAAATAGTTGACAATCAAAATTTTATGAAATCTAGTTAAGTGACTTTCTACGTGCTATAGGCGTAGTTAACTGACTTTTTTTGTTATAAATAAAAGAAATATGATTTTATTAAATAATTGAGTGGCTATTCGCGTAATGAATGTCTCGTCAGAAAATATGAGTGCTCCCTTTGTATTTCTGTGAAAGGTGTTTTCTTACACAATTAAGAAGCAGAACCCTAAAGGTAATTGCCTAGCTTGTTGTTTATTTCCGGAAGGTGCCTTCGGAAATTTTAATTTCCTATATCAATTTATATGATATAATTTGATTCTACACTAAATTTAACAAAAGAGTAAAATAATTGAAACTTATCTGCTTAAATATGCAATAATATTTGTATGGCTATAAATTTTTGAAACTTATGGTTTTAATTAAACACAATATAACAATTATGTGGTTGTAAATTTTTTTTATTAAAGGTACGTAATATTTATATATAAAAAAGTTGATAATTGTTTTCAAATATAAAAATATATATATATTAATAAAAAAACTACGTAATAAGGATATAGTATCAAGCAAATTAAAAGGAAGGAAGAATGAGTTAATAATTGGATCACTATAAAAATGGAACAACATATTTTAACCACAAGAATTTGCATTTGTTTTGTTAGATTATGGGAGCGGAAAAGCTTGGTCTAAGGGAATACAATGGTGGAATATCTATCATGACCCGCAAATTACTGTCAATCATAATTTTATTTGTTTTTTCAACCTTTCTCCGATCTTATTTAAGCTCTCCGATGATCAAGTTGTCCGTGGAATTTTAGCAAGAGAGAGGGGAGAGAGAGAACAGAGTGGAATGGAATTATTCAAATATCTCTTCTTCTCTTGCCTTGGCCTCTTTTCAAGAATAATAATCTAAGATGACGTTCGCAGGAACAACCCAAAAGTGCAGTGCTTGTGAGAAAACGGTGTATCTGGTGGATCGTCTTGCTGCTGATAATCGCATTTATCACAAGGCTTGCTTCAGGTGCTACCATTGCAAAAGTACTCTCAAGGTATCCCCTCCCCCCTACCCGGTATTGATAGAAATATCGGGGATTCGAATCCCTCTCCATCCGCGAGGTCATAACTTCTCTTTTGCAATATCTTTAGATAAGAACGAATCAAATGATAGCTAGATGGAATGGGAGTTTCTGTTCTATTCGGTTAGGACCTTGTCTCAGGTTGGGAAAGGGCCGGGTGGATTACCTTTGGGAGCTAAGTCGAGATCTTGATTGTCTTGTGAATGGTTGATAAACTGCGACTGCAATTTTCTTTAGGAAGTCTCGTAGGTCCTCTGTGCTATGTTAGTCCTAGATCTACCGGAATCACTCATATTGATTTCGAAGTTTACTGGTTGTCTGGAAATTATGTTGTCAACTTGAACATTTATACAAGAATCTTGAACCCAAACTTTTTTCCGGGACAATACATGTAAGGAATAGAATATGTTTCTTTTCTTTGAGTTGTCTTTTATCATTTTATTAGGCTGCATGAATATTCTTCAGAGAGCGCAATGATCTAAAAAATAGCCTATGATATATAGCTATGAAGAGTGAAGAAGAATTATTAGACTCACACGTGAGGAAAATTAAAGTTATAATACAATTAAGTTATTAAAGTGTGCTCTTTTAAATAGCTTAACTTTTTCGCTAAGATGGTCACATATTCACCATAGTACCAGAGCAGGAAGGGTTCTTAAGTTCAAGTCTAACCCTTTTTATTAAAAATAAATAATTTCAAGTGTTTGACCCAAGAAAAAAAGTCAAAAAAATAAATGTATGTTATCTCTTACCGCGGGAGAAATGATATAATGATAACATTGTGTGTTTTTTGCTAGTTCTGGCATCTAATAAATTGTGTTTATTTCTCAGCTCAGTAATTTCAACTCATTTGAGGGGGTAATTTACTGTAGGCCTCACTTTGATCAGCTTTTTAAGAGAACTGGAAGTTTGGACAAGAGTTTTGAAGGTATATATATATTATTAACTCATAGTCTTAAATAAAATTTTTAGAAAATCAATATAACTTTGCTTCTTTGTTATATGTCAGGAACTCCGAAACTCACAAAGCCAGAAAAACCAGTGGAGAACGAGGTAACATAATCAGATAATGATCCTCCTCCTATATATCTCTGTGTTTTATTCCAATTCCTGAAATATATATATGTTTGAACAGAATGGTAGCGGGAGCAAAGTCTCAAATTTATTTGCAGGAACGAGGGAAAAATGTGTGGACTGCACTAAAACTGTGTATCCGATTGAGAAGGTAAGAACAATATATCAAGTATTTATTTTCCCTTAAATCATCAAATATATTAAAATTTTAATTTATTTATGTAAGGTAAGTGTGAACGGAACAGCATATCATAAGGCCTGCTTCAAATGCAGTCATGGAGGCTGTACAATAAGCCCATCAAATTACATTGCACATGAAGGAAGACTTTATTGCAAGCACCACCATATTCAACTCTTCAAGGAGAAAGGCAATTACAGCCAGCTTGAGACGTCTGACCATGAAACTGACCCTGCTCTTTCCACTCAATCATTAACTTAAAACAAAGAATTCTCTCTTTCATTTCTCCCCTTCTTTTCCTTGTCGACCTTACCACACTGATTCTGGATTTTGTTCTTTCTTACGGGGTAAATTCAGTTTTATCTACCATTTTGGTTGTACTTGTATGTATTCTTGTGGGTTTCTGCTAGACCTGTCAACCGGTCCGGATTGACCCGGGACCGGACCGGCCCGGACCGGTATAAACCGGGACCGGACCGGCCCGGACCGGTATAAACCGGGACCGGACCGGCCCGGTTCTTAAGGGGTGGGCTGGGCTGGGTTGGGGGGGACGGGGTTAGAACGGTTAGGATTTTTTGGGTAGGAACCGGACCGGACCGGCCCGGTTAAGGTGAATAGTACCTTGAACCGGTAGGCCCGGACCGGACCGGCCCGGTTCAATCTTAAATTCACCATAATATACAATGAATATACCATAATATACCATAAATATACCATAAATATATCATAATATACCGTGAATATACCAATTAATGGTAACACCGAAATTCTTTTTCAGCGTGCATCGGTGCATCATTGATTCCCAAAGTATGGAATCCTTGTAATACCACATTTATGGTATTTAAACATGCGAGGGACTTGACAAACGCAGACAATGTTTCTTGGAGACTGCCAAAGTTTAATTTAGTTGTCTTCAACAGTTCAACTTCCTAAGCAATCACTTTTTTCATTCTCATGTTCCTCCACTAAAAAATCTTAATTGAGGCATTTTTTGGGAATTATTGCTCAACCATGCCAAGCAATATCGAGACTTGGGAAATGTATATCATGCTGTAATCTTGGTTTTCAAAATGTAGGGATTATCCTAGCATGCCTATTCACTGGTCTTACAGCAGATATGATCGAGATTGTCTTCCATGAGGATTCACGGAATGAATATACCATATATATACCATAAATATACCATATATATATCATAAATATACCAGCGTTCCAACGAGTAACACCGGAATTGCGTAATCAAGTGCTCATTTTTCACATATTTCTTGTATTCATTCAATTATTACAAGTATTAATATAACTTAATATTTATACTATACATAATTCCAAAAAAATATTAAACCCGGCCCGGCCCGGCCCTATACAACCCGTAACCCGTACGGGTCAATCCTAACCCAGAACTAACCAGTCCGGTAGCAAACCGGTACTGTTGAGCCCGGACCGGAAATTGGACGGGTCAAATTTTTTTGACCCGGAATCGGCCCGGTAGGCCCGTTTGACAGGCTTAGTTTCTGCACATTGTAGCATATTGAATGTTGTTCTAAAAATTGGACCACAATCATTATCTTAAAGTGTAAATTTGTTTACCTCTACTTTTAAAGAATGAATTTAAGAATCAAACCATCACAATCACAAACAAGGGTTAGCTTCTTCTTTCTCTACTTTTTTCACTCCTAGTCACTGTTGCGGCCAAACACACTCACGCAACTATACGCGATCGTCAAGTAATTAACTGACTAAAAATCGGATGTCGAACTCACAAGGACATGTGATTAACTATTAACTAAATTAGACTATCCTAATTATATAAACAAGAATTAAAACCCAAAAGCAATGATGCTAAAGTAATTAAACTAAAAAGAAAATAAATAAGAAGAGCAGATTTTTATGTTATCAATGAAATCAAAACGATCTAGGGTTATGAGCTATCTAACATTCTTATTGTATTCTTCAATTGAATTGACTAACTAATTTATCTAGTTTATTGGTTGACAAGGTTAATGTTGCTCATAAGAATCTATCGAGTCCTTACTCTCCTATTCAAGCTAACCTAACGTCTATATGTCTATGAAATTCGAACTAACAAGAGCGCATTTATAATTCCTGTTTATCAACCAAGCAAGGCAATTAGGTATATGTCTATCCTAACCGCAATCCATTTCCCGATGCTTAGGTTCAATAAATTGCTCTATTCAATCCTATATGCAATTTAGAATTCCCACTTTCGAGTTCAATTCTAGATCCGTAGATAGTATTTAATTGGTGATCAAATAATTAAATAATCAAACGCGAGATTGAATAAATAAACCAATACGATAAATCAAGAAAGCAAAATCAATATCCGAATAACCATAGTCATGAAAGAACCACAACCCTAGAACGTGAAGTTTTAGCCCCACATAGACATGGTAATCGAACAACAAATCATATAAAGAAACATAAAAATTACAAAGTTTGGTAGAAAAAAGATGAAACTCGGGTTCCACGACAGTTCTGTGCTCTCTCATCGCCAAAAATTTCTCCCAAAAATGTTCTCCATCCTTCAAAATAAGTTTAGAACCCCTTTTATGCGAGTTGGGGTAGCATAGGGCCAAAATTATGTTATCTCGGACGAAATAGAAAAATCTGGTAATGCAAGGTCTAGGCCACTAGATCCAGTAACGTTTCCACGACTTCAATTCCAATCCGTTCTTAGATTGGTATCCCTTCATTTTGTTGTCTTCCACTTGGGAAGACAGAACCCAAGGGGTGTCCCCATTTTTTTTATTCTTTCAATTTTATTTCTTTTTCTTTCGCATTTTATTTAATTTTGTTCTAAATCTCTTCATTTTCAAACCGCTTTATTCTTATACAGCTAATATATAATTTAAGCAAAAAGTAATATTCAAATAGACACAAACAAAATGAATTGCGAAAAAGTAATCAACACAGAGATTTTTACGCGAAAAACCTCATTGCTCAATGGAGTAAAAACATTACCTACACTGTAGAATTTTCCTCAAATCTTCATTAACTTCAAAGAGCAGTTTTAGGCTAAAACTCTATAACCAAAGGGACTAACTCTAGTATCCTAACTCCTACAATCAATCCAATTATAGCAACCCCTTCCCAGACTAGCTCTAGCCTAGAAATATTACAAAAATAATGTTTCAACAATAACCTACTTGTTGGCCCAAGCTCAGTTGAAGTTTCAAAAAATGACAAATGAACTCAGTGAAGGACCAGGTCCATCTTAGGAGACACAGTTGTTATGGCATATGCACATGAGATGCACATCAAGAAGATAATCCTTTGGGATCGAGCAGCAATATCTTCTGAACTGATTGAATAGATTACATATGGGATAAGGTGTTGAATTCTCCTTATGTGAAGAGAACTATATCTGTATTAAGGATAAGGATTGGAGTTTGAATTGTTCTAGGACTCAAATTTGATGAAGGATCGTAATTCGAGTTTTTGTCAAACTCTGATTACTAACTCTATAAAAGTAATGTTGTTCTCTTGTATAGACATGCACAAACACGCAAAAGTTAAAGCTAAATTGAGAGCAAAAGAGCAAGGCTATTGCAAGCAATTCACATGAGATCAAGTGTGCACTCTTGTTGCTACTTGAACAAGATAGAAGAACCGGTTCTATTGTGTTTGTTCTCATTCTAATTCAATTGTAGTAGGTGATTTAAAATTGTAACTTTCCAGCTTTCGTAGAAGCAAATTATATTAGGTACGTTGAGTAATCAAGTTTGAGTTAACTTGAGAGTATCGCAACAGTTGAGGTTGTGTGCCACACTAGGATTAGAGTCAGTCCTTAGGTTTACAAAGAGTTTTGTAAATGTTGTTTTGGCTCATTGAGTTTAGTGGATGTTTGGGAAAATCCTACTGAGTAGTAGGTCGTGGTTTTTTTTACCTTTTGAGCCAGGTGTTTTTTTTACCTTTTGAGCTAGGTGTTTTCCACGTAAAAATCTGTGTGTTCTTTATTTTATGCACTCTTAATTACGAAACAGTCATAGTTAGTAAATCTTGAAGAACCAGGTTCTTTTAGTGCAAAAATTGGGTACCACACAAATCACTCCCCATCTTGTGTGGTATTAATGTCTGGAATAACAATTGGTATCAGAATAGGTTGTCCTTGAAGAGGCTAACACCTTAGGAGAAGATCAACAATGAGTGCACCACCTGGGAACTGGGAAGGGCAATCCACTGCTAGGCCTCCACTTTTCAATGGCCAGTACTATTTTTGGTGGAAGAACATAATGAGAGATCTCATTATAGGGGAAGATTATGAACTTTGGAACATAATCAATGATGATCCCCTAGCAACCACTAAGAAGAATGATGAAGGAATTGAAGTGTTAAAGACAAGGGCTGACTGCACTGCTGAAGACTTGAAAAAGTGAGAGAAAAATACTAAGGCCAAGAAGTGGCTTGTATGTGGTCTAGGATCAGACGAGTACAGTAGGATCCAAAGCTGCACAACTGCTAAAGAAATATGGGATACCCTGCAAGTGGCTCATGAAAGAACACCTCAAGTGAAAAGATCAAGAGGAACACTTCTATATTCTCAATATGAGAGTTTTACTATGAAGGAAGGAAAAAACTATCGAGGAGATGTACACTAGATTCACCACTTTGATAAATGAACTGGAATCTCTTGGAAGGACTATCCTTGAAGAATAAAAGGTTGAAAAGATTCTGACAAGAGTTCTGTCAGTCACATGTGAAAGCAAAATCATTGTCATTCAGGAATCCAAGAACATTACTACCTTTAGATTGGATGAACTAATTGGAAATTTAACTGCCTATGAAATGAGGAGACAAACCAAGAAGATGGATAACCCCAAAAGGGAGAAAAGTTTAGCTCTCAGAATTGTTGAAGGTGCAGAATTAGAAGATGATGAAATGACTATGATCACTAGGGATTACAAGAGGTACCTAATGAGAGGAAAGGGTTCTTCAAGAAGTACAAGCTTCAATAAAACAAGAGATCGGAACAAATAGGCAATTGATGGATGCTACAAGTGTGGCAAGACTGACCACATGATCAAAAACTGTTCTCAATGGGAAATTGAGTAGAAGAAAGAAAGAGCTGAACGAAGGAACAGGAAGAAGGAACAGGTTCAACACAGGAGAAACAAAAGTTCAACCAAGTCTATGGTTGCTGCTTGGGGAGAAACTTCATATGAAGACTCAGAAGATGAAGCTTAGGAGGAGCAAGCACTTATGTCCATCGGAGAATCAGATGATAAACAGGAGGTAAGTATTCTTCATCTCAAAGACAAGATTAAATTCTTGTCTAAAGAAAAGCTAGGAGAGCTATTAATGGACTTCATTGATGAGTCTGAGATAATTAATAATGAGAAGGGAGTTCTGTCTAGGGAATGTGTGATTCTAAAAGCAAAATGTAAAAGTCTAGAGCAAAAATGTTGAGTTGAAGAACCAGGTTCTTCAACTTGACAACAATGTCTTAGAACTTATGTCTGAAAATCTAAAACTAAAATTAGGAACAGGAAATAAGATAGCTGATCACTCACATCTCATTCTAGAAGAGAGTTTGGGAAAAATGAAAGATGAATTATTTAAAAAATATGAATTCATCAAAGTTTTAAAAGAAAATCTAGGAAAAATAAACATAAACTAGACAAAACTTACAAGTGGAACAAAGCCTCTGATGCTCTCTCCTGGTTGCTAGAGCATCATAGATGTAACAAAAAAGGACTTGGCTATGGGACTCAAGCTCCTAAATGGGATCCAAAAAGCAAGTAACTTACTATTCCTGAAAACAAAATCTGCACACACTGCGGTAAGACTGGTCATTACAAATATGAATGTAATGCAAAAGAAATGGCCAGTCAAAAGAATAAAGTTTTTGTTGAAGAAAATAATAAGCTGCCTGGAATGGCAAGAAGGAATTTAATTCATCCTTTTGCTTATAGAAAGGGATCCAAACTAGTTTGGGTTCCTAAGACTAACCCCTGATTTCCTTTTGCAGGTCTAAGTGAGAGGGAGGAACCAAATATGGTATATGGATAGTGGCTGCTCAAAAGACATGACTGGGGACAAAGACCAGTTCCTTTCACTTGAGAACTTAAAAGGAGGTAATGGCTTATTTGGTAATGGAAAGAAAGGTGAGATCATTGGGGTTGGAAAGGTAGGCAAGAATGATTCTCACTCCATAGAGAATATCTACCTGATAGATGGTTTGAAATATAGCTTAATAAGTGTACCAAAATTGTGTGACAGAGGGAACCTTGTGGCTTTTACCTCCACCAAATGTTTTGTGATTAACCTTATCACTGACAAGGTTATTTTGCAGGGAAGAAGAGTTAACAATATTTACATTGTAGATTTATCAACTCTTTCAGAAAATGAACTCACTTGTTTAAGTGTGTTAGACAATGATCCCTTCCTGTGGCACAAAAGACTTGTCCATGCCAGTCTAAATCAGCTAAACAAGTTAGTCTCCAAGGACATGGTAATAGGATTGCCTAATATCAAGTTCAAGGAAGACAAAGTTTGTGAGCCTTGTACAAGGGGGAAGCAGGTAAGGTCATCCTTCAAATTCAAGATGATGCTAAGTATGTCCAAGACGTTGGAACTGGTTCATATGGATCTTTGTGGTCCAATGAGAACCATGAGCAGAGGAGGAAAGAAATATGTGATGGTGCTTGTTGATAATTACTCTAAATTTACCTGGGTACTGTTTCTAACATCTAAAGATGCGGCATTTGAAATGTTTACTGCTTTTGTTAGAAAAACTCAGAAACAATTAGGAAATCAACTTGCATCCATTAGGTCTAATCATGGAACTGAATTTGAAAATGAAAAATTTTATGAATATTATGATGAAAATGATATAGATCACAACTTCTATGCCCTAGGATTCCTCAGCAAAATGGATTAGTTGAAAGAAAGAACAGAACCCTTGAGGATATGGCAAGGACCATGCTTTTCTTTAGTAAATTACCCCACAGCTTCTGGGCAGAGGCTGTAAACACTGCATGTTACATAATCAACAGATGCATGACCAGACCTCTTGTTGAGAAAACTCTCTATGAGTTACTTAAAGGGAGAAAACCAAACATATCCCATCTTAGGGCATTTGGTTGCAAGTTCTATGTGCACAATAATGGAAAAGACTCATTAGGTAAGTTTGATCCCAGAAGTGATGAGGGAGTATTCTTGGGATATTCTTCACATAGAAAAGCATATAAAGTATCCAATAAAAGAACTTTGTGTGTATAAGAAAGTGTGCATGTTGTATTTGATAAAACTAACATTCTTTCTGAGGGACAGGAACATGAAGATGAAGCCATTGGACTGGTCAAAGACTTAGGTGAAGCATCAGCTCAAGTCAAAGCGGCACCTACAGAAGGAACAAGTGATAGAACAGGTCCTTCCTTACAAGGCAACCTGACAGGGGAAGAAATCAAAGAGGAATTGAAATAAACTCCTTGAAGGAACCAGTTCATGAACCTGTTTCTCAGCAAATGGCTGAAACATTCAGCAGAAGCCAGTTAGTTGTGAAACCTCAAAAGTATCAAAGTTCTCATCTCATTGAGAACACTCTCACTGATCCAGCATCTGGAGTTAAAACTAGATCACAACTAAAGAATCTATGTGCATTTGATGCGTTTCTATCTCTTATTGAACCTAAAAATGTTGTTGAGGCTTTGTAAGATGCAGATTGGGTCAATGCTATGCAAGAGGAACTCAACCAATTTGAAAGAAGTCAAGTTTGGCATCTAGTTCCAAGACCCTAGGACAGATAAGTCATTGGTACCAAATGGGTCTTCAGGAACAAACTTGGTGAAGATGGAACTGTCACAAGAATCATGGCAAGGCTGGTGGTTCAAGGCTACAGCCAAGAGGAAGGCATTGACTATGATGATACCTTTGCTCTAGTTGCATGACTAGAAGCAATCAAACTCCTCATTGCCTTCGCAGCACATATGGATTTCACTCTCCATCATATGGATGTCAAAAGTGCCTTCCTAAATGGCTATCTCAAGGAAGAAGTGTGTGAAACAATCTCCGGGATTTGAAAGCAAGGAATGTCCTGAGCATGTGTACAAGTTGGACAAGGATCTATATGGGCTCAAACAGGCCCCAAGATCCTGGTGAGAAGGACTATCAAAATTCCTACTGGAGCATGCGTACAAAAGAGGTAAAATTGACAGCACTTTGTTCCTAAGCGAAAAAGGCAAAGACCTCCTTGTTGTACAAATATATGTTGATGACATAATATTTGGCGCCACTACTGATAAGTTGAGTAAGGACTTTGTAATGGGGAGTGAGTTTGAAATGAGTATGATGGGTGAACTAATCTTCTTCCTGGGCCACATGGGACCATGATCCATCAGCAGAAGTATACAAAAGTACTAATCAAATGGTTTAAAATGGAGGACTCCAAAGAAATAGATACACCTATTGCAACTGCCACTAATTAGATATTGATGAACCTGGTTCATCAGTTGATCAAATTTTGTAGAGGGGTATGATTGGTTCACTCTTGTATCTTACTGCCAGCAGACCTGACATTATTTTTGGTGTAGGGCTTTGTGCTCGTATCCAGGCAAATCCAAAGTAGTCACATTTGACAGTTGTCAAGAGGATATTGAGATATATGAAAGGTACCACTGATTTGTGTCTTTGGTATCCCAAAGGTAGTAAGTTTGATCTAGTAGGATATGCTGATGCTGATTATGCAGGTTTCTTAGTGGATAGAAAGATTACTTCAGGTATAACACATTTCCTGGGGTCGTGTCTAGTGTCATGGGCTACCAAAAAGCAAAATTCAGTAGCCCTATCTACTAATGATGTTGAATATGTTGATGTTGATTCTTGTTATGCTCAATTGCTATGGATCAAACAATAGCTGGTAGACTTTGGAATTGAAGTGGGATGCATTGCAATATTTTGTGATAACACTAGTGCTATAAGTATGACAAAGAACCTTGTTCATCATAAAACGACCAAGCACATAGATGTTAGACACCACTTCTTGAGAGATAACTATGAGAAAGGGTTAATCCCCATAGAATTTTGTGCTACTGATAAACAAATAATTGACATCTTCATTAAAACATTAAGCAGAGAAAACTTTGAAAGGAACATGTTGGAATTAGGGATGACTAAGATCACCTTAAAGGGTCCAGTTCAGAATGCACAATGATTAAAAAAAAAATTTTTGGTTAGGAGTTCTTAATTCAATGTAAATATCTAGACTAATTCTTACTCAGTCTCATACTTTAACCAGTATACTCTTGTGACATGTGTTTATCTGAATCGCTAATATCTTACAAATTTTCTCTATTCTGAAATTTGAGGCATGATCAAGAGAATTTCTACTTGAAGAACCTGGTTCATCAGTATATGCTCATGAGAAAGTTGAGATATGTTTCTATACTTTTCACACTTAGAAAGATAAAATTACCAATCATGTGCAGAAGTTCTAGTTACACCAAACTTTCAAAAATTCTATCCATTGAGTATTGAACCAGTTTTATCTCTAAAGAGACCGAAACTTTAATTTGATTAGACTCCTAATTGACTACTGAAAAGGTTGACGTTACTGCCTTAATCATGATCCCTTCTTAAATATCTACCACACTATTTCTCATCACTCCTAACCGTCATTCACTTTTCAAGTTTTTTATAATCCCCTTTCTTCTCCATAACTCCCAAAAGATTTCTAGAAATACTCTGCCATGGCTAATACTCAAGATAATCCTTGAAATCCCCCACCATTTTCCCCTAATACTTCATCACCAACACCTCATATTGAAACCCCAAAACCTAGATTTCGCCGGCAAAATATGTTAGCCAGAAAGTTGTAGCATCCGACCTTCCGAAAGAAGCCCTAAGCGAGAAATTAAAGGCCAACCAAAAGAAAGAGGTTCTAACTAAGGAATCCGACTCAAGCTCTGAGTCGAAAAATTCTTCTTTGCTAGTGAAGGAGAAGCACCTGGTCTTCTGACAATGACAAGAGTCAAGAAACCCCAGGTAAGGTAAACACCTGTTTTGTATCTTCTAATGTAGCAAAAAAGGGTAGACAGTAGGTTTGTGTTGGTAGGTTCTGTAAAGAATGTTGAAGGGGCTGAGTGTAGTACGAGAAGAAAGAAGAAGAAAGGAAAGGTTCTTGCTATCTATGGTAGTGTAGAAGAGGGTAGCTTAAAGTCAGGGGGAAGCGGATCTGAAGAAGCTGCAGAGGGACTTGTTCACTTGAGTAAGCAACAAGGTGAACCTGGTTCATCTATGGAGGAAACTTTAGCGGATATTCTAAAGAAGGTGTGGTCCAGTAATGACCCAAAGAAGCGCAAGGCGTCTTCACAAAGGACCCCAGTTGCTTCTAAATCATCAAAGAAAAGCAAAGTATCATCTCCCAAGACTGCTGCAACCTCTGTACCTAGGGGAAGAGTCACAAGGAGCAAAGTAAAGCAAAGTGAGGCGGAACTATAGAAAGCGTTAGAGAAGACTAAGAAAAAGAAGAAGGAAAAAGGAAAAGAAAAGGTTGTGGAAAGTTCTGAGGCCGCTGAAGGAGAGGAGGGGGGAGAAGGAACTGGTCCATCAGTACAACTGTGAAGGTTCCCATTGCAAAATCAAAAGGAACCAAGACTCCTGTAAAGAAGTCTTCAAAATTTGTACCTGTTGAACCCTCCTTGGGCAAAAGAACTAGGTCTGCAGTGAAGGGAAAACAAGTAAAAGTTACCGAAGAAGAAGAAGAAGATTGGAATGGAGAAGAAGAATAGGGGGATTTTGAAAAGGAGAGAGATCATTTTGTTATTTTTAGCAGGAGAAAGATATTGAAGGGAAGGTTGCTAAAAGACCTGGAGGAGCCAGGCATGCTTAGATTGGTGGATGCTTTAGCTGCACAAGAATGGAAGGACATGGTCCTTCAGATGGATGGAAAACTAGCCAAAATAGAACTAATTGAATTCATGGCAAATGGTTCTATGAAAAGAGGGCTAGTAACCAATGTAGTGAAAGGAGTGAATGTGAAGTTTGATGCACCTGAATTGGGGAGGATTCTAGACATTCCTAATGAGGGCTATGATGATTACACCAGGCAAAGGCGGCCTTGTCTAGATGATATGCCCATTGCACTCCAAATCACTAGGAACTTCTATGATACAAAGGATGCTAAAGATGTGCCTGAGGCAAGATTTTTTCAAAAGAGTGAGATGAAGCCAGAGCATAAAATGTTGTTTGAGTTTGCGAACAAGTGCCTGCTGCCTAGACAGGAGAGGAGGCATACTGAAAATTACATGGACATGGTTCTCACTGAGTTTCTTGCGAGGGGTAAGCAGATTTACTGGCCTACTTTCATAGTCAAACTTCTGGACAGAGTCATCAATGGCTCAAAGTCTTATGCTACTCCTTATGGATTCATTCTAACAAGTGTACTGGATAGGCTGAACGTTCCCATGAAGAAATGGGAAATGGCGTCAAGTAAGGAGCACTTTAGAATCAAAACCCTCCAGGTTGGTGACTATCTCCTCAGTGTAGGCCCTGTTGAACCTGGTTCAGCAGTGAATACTACAATGAATAGCAAAGTTAGGGCCTTGGTTCAAGAATGTGGGACCAAAGATGCTGAAATTGCTAGGCTTCAAGCTCGTGTTGCTGAACTCGAATATGAAAGGAGTGGGCTGAAATCAGAGCTAGAAAAAGAAATGGAAAAGAGTGAAGGGATGCTAAAAACAATGCTCAACCTATACTAATCTCAACCCTCTAGTTCCTCAAAGCCTTAGCCTTCTTTGTCCTATCTTTGAACCAGTTCAGTTACCCCCTAGTGACCCAAATTAGGGATTTTTCTTGTTTTTGCTCATGGTTGGTTGTTTTTGTTATTTCTTTTGTGGACTGCCTTGTATAAGCACTGACTTATCAATGACAATTTGTATTTCTCTTGCTTTATGAAGATTTTGATCTTAATAGTTATTTTTGTCAAGATGATTATTTATTCACTAAAGCATGCTTTCACTTGCAGTTACCCCAGTGAGCATGAGTAATGATTAACATTCTGAGATTCACATTGTTATGTAACTTTTCAATGATAACAAAAGGGGGAAGATATGATATTGTGCTTTAATAGAAATTGTGTCTATTTCTGAATTCTGAACAGTGATGTTTATGACCTAATTAAATCTGGCCCTTAATGATGAGTTAAATTTTTTAAGTATAGATAAATTATTTGAGTTCCACAGGTTCTCTGATCATTAAAAGCACAGAGTTTTTCATCATAAAAAAATGGAGAATTTGTTGGCCCAAGCTCAACTGAAGTTTTGAAAAATGACAAATGAACTCAGTGAATGGCTAGGTCCATCTTAGGAGGCACAGTTGTTATGGCATATGCACATGAGATGCACGTGAAGAAGATAATCCTTTGGGATCGAGCAACAATATATTCTGAATATCTTCTTAACTTATCGAAAAGATTGCATATGTGATAAGGAGTTGAAGTCTCCTTATGTGAAGAGAACTTTATCCGGATCAAGGATAAGGATTGGAGTTTGAATTGTTCTAGGACTCGAATTTGATAAAGGATCAACAATTCGAGTATTTGTCAAACTCTGATTACTAACTCTATAAAGGTAATGTTGTTCTCTTGTACAGGCATGCATAAATATGCAGAAGTTAAAGATGAATTGAGAGCAAAAGAGCAAGACTATTTTGCAAGCAATTCATGTGAGATCAAGTGTGCACGCCTGCAGCTACTTGAACAAGATAGAAGAACTGGTTCCATTGTGTTTATTTTCATTCTAGTTCAATTATAGTAGGTGATATAAAATTTCACCTTTCCAGCTTTCATAGAAGCAAATTGTATTAGGTATGTTGAGTAATCAAGTTAGAGTTAACTTGAAAGTGTCGCAACAGTTGAGGCTCTGTGCCATACTGGGATTAGAGTCAATCCTTAGGTTTAGAAAGAGTTATGTAAATGTTGTTTTGGCTCATTGAGTTTAGTGGATGTTTGGGAAAATCCTACTGAGTAGTAGGTCGTGGTTTTTTCACCTTTTGAGCCAGGTGTTTTCCACGTATAAATTTCTATGTTCTTTATTTTATGCACTCTTAATTCCGCAAACATTCATAGTTAGTACATCTAGAAGAACCAGGTTCTTCTAGTGCGGAAATTAGGTACCACACAAATTACCCTCCCCCCCTTGTGTGGTTTTAACGTCTGGAATAACACTACTATTACACTTCTATGAAAGAAGATAGGTTATAATTTAGAAATATAGACTCAACCTAACAATTAAAGTACTTGTGTAGCTTCATCTTGAAGAACTAGTTCTTCATTTGATTGAGTTGAATCTTCATAAGTACCTTTTTTATTTTCTTGTTATTGTCATATGTATTCTCATGATTTCTCTCAATGGAAGTAGTCTTGAAGTGTGGAAAAAGGTTTTCTTTTACAGGTATTTGCAGCAAAAGAATGAGAGTTTTCATAAACATAGTTGGACTATTCACAGGGGAGCATTACTAGTGATTTCCATCCATAAACCAAAAGGAAAAACAAAAAATAACCACCACAACATCATCAAAACATAGTCAAGAGAGATAAATTGGACACTGGTCACTGAGAGATATGCCTAGGGAACACTAGAGGAAGAGGCAGCAAGTGTGTTGAGAACTAGATCAATCCGAGCATTGGTGGACATTTGCTCGGCGAGAAGTTTCTCCCTTATGTTCTCAACTTGTTGCCTGAGATCAGCATTCTCCTTAGTTAGATGAGCAACCTCTGGATTAGAATAACTGGAGGACCATGGTGCCTCTTGGGCCTTACTATGCTGAGTCTCTAATATGGAATTCCTTAATTTCAACTTTCTGATCTTTTCAGTAGCACTCTTTTGAGAAATTATAAGCTATGAAATCATTAAAGTGCTTCCCACCATCCCATTTTGTCGATACACTCACATTCCTCTAGAGTAATTTTAGAGATAGTCTTATTCTTAGTCCCTATCTTACGGTGTCCCAAAGGCACTTTATAGAATTTGAAGACATACATTAGGAGAAACCCATAGGGAGGCCATGATTTCCATATTTGAATGCTGCCACCTTTTGCATATGCTCAATAATTATGGCTGGCAGATTAATAGTTTGGGACCCATCTAGTGCTTCCGCCAGATACATATTAGACTTGGATATGATGGACCTCTTCTCAACTCGAGGAAGCAGGACCTTATTCACCAACTCAAAAAGGAGCTGATAAACAGGAAGCAAAGCTTTCTTATGCACTCGTTTCCCCCTACTGCATTATTCCTTACTTAACTATAGCATGCCTATTTGAGCCACAAGCATCTCTAACAGAAGACATACCTTCAGCAGGAACCTTAAGTATGTCTCCTAATAGAGAAGAGTCCATAACAATGTCGACGCTATTTACCAGTGTGCAGATTTGATTTGATTCGACGGTAAAGAAGTCTGCATAGAAACATTGAACCTCTTCTGCATGTACTTTTGGGCACATCCACCTTGAATAGGTGTCCCCACTATTGAAACTCAATCATCTCAAATATTTGACGCATTCAAGCCATCTCAAAAATATCAGGGTCAAAAGTATAACCCCACAACAATTTTTGATACCTCAAGCTTTCTTTACCAGATATACTTCCTTTCTTACCTTCTTCATAGAACTAGGTTTCTTCACATCGTAACGACCCGACCGTTCATTTTAAGAATCGACACCTCTATCCTCTATTAACTGCTTTTCCCATGTTTTTTTCTACTATTTTGATTCACTGGGATGTCTGGTTTTGAGTTTCGGAGTGTTCTGGAACACTTAGTCCCTAAACAAGAGCTTAAGCTTTAGAATTTGGACCGTAGTAGGAGTAGTGTGAAGACGGCCTCGGAATGGAATTTTGTAGATTCTGTTATCTCTGTTGGGTGATTTCACGTTTATCAGCGTGTTTGGTTTTTGTTTTGGAGGTCCGTAGCTTATTTATTTTTAAAATGCTGAAAGTTGAAATTTTATACTTTCTGGTTCGATAGTGAGATTTTGATATCAGGGTCGAATTAGAATTTCGGAAGTTGGAGTATCTGCGTATTGTTGAATGTGACATATGTGCAAAAGTTTAGGTCAGTCTAACGAGGTTTGATAGACTTTTTGATCGAAAGAATAATTTGAGAGTTTTTGGAGTTCTTAGGCTTGAATCCAATGTTAAAATGGGTATTTTGATGTCGTTTTGAGTGTTACGAAGGTTGGAACAAGTCTGAGTAATGTTTTAGGATTGGTTGGCATGTTTGGTTGAGGTCCTAATGGCTCGGATGTATTTCAGATGGTCAACGGACAATTTCTGGACTTGGGGAAGGATCAGATTTTTGCTGGTTTTTATTGTAGACTTTTCTTAATCGCGATCGCGTGAGGAGGCTAGGCTTGGATGAGGCAGGATAGATTTTTTTCTATGCAATCGCGGGAAGGGGAGTGCAAATGCGTAGTAATAGCAGGAGTTGAGTCGCGAACGCGTGGACTATGCTACATTCGCGAAAAGGAAGAAGTGACGCAGCTGAGGAGTGGAAGATTTTCTCTTCGCGATTGTGTGAGGTCAACTCCGATTGCGTAAAGCTGATCAGTGCAAAATCACGATCGTGTAGGGTTTATCACATTCGGGTTTATCACATTCGCATAGGTCTATTTTGGGGGGTCACTGAAGTTGCTCTTCGCGATCGCGTGGGAGTTTTCGTGATTGCGATTAAGGACGCGTCTGGGGCAGAGCATAAAGTTCAAAATTGAGGTTTTTGAGTTCATATCACAAAATTGAATTGGGAGCTCGATAGGAGACGAGTTTTGGAGATATTTTCAGAGGGAGTTTGCGGGTAATGATTCTTAAATCCTTTTTTCTTATAATCCGTGAATCTAATCATGAATTCATCATCTAATTTTGTATTTGGGGTGAGAAATTGGGGAAAATTTGGAAACGTTCTTAGACCAAAAATTTGAGTTTTGATTGGGGATTTGACATTGGATTTAGATAATTTTGGAATGGTTAGACTCGTGAGAGTATGAGCATTTTGAAAATGTAAATTTTACCCGATTCTGAGATGTGGACCCGAGGGGCATTTTGGTTATTTTGCCTAATTTTGCGTACTAACTTAGAACTTGTTTGTAGAATCAGTTACTTGAAGTGTTATTAATATTATGCAATTGATTTGAATAAATTTGGGCCTTTTAGATTCGAGTACCCGTGGCAATAATGTAGTTTCAGATTGATTTTGAGCCGGTTCGAGGTAAGTGGCTTGTCTAACCTTGTTGGGGGACTTCCCCGTAAGTTTTGGTATTATTGAATTTTGAAATGCCTTGTACGTGAGGTGACGAGTGTATGCTTGTGCTAATTGTTGAAATCCGGTTTTTACTAAGTTAAGAGTTTCTTCTCCTGTTATTACTACTTGTAATTTAAGCATGTTGTCAGCTTAGGGAAGCATGTCTAAGTGACTTAATTGCTTTATTTGCTCAAAATGCTTTACCTGAATTCTGTGCAGATGCTAGGCTAGAATTTCATGTTTTCCTTGATATGAAATGGACATTTGCTGAATATTCTTCATGTTACTGCTGTGTATTTATATTTTGGACTACGGATGTGGGATTAGGGTAAATCCCTCCCCCTGTTTGTTTATTTGGGAATACAGATATGGGATTATAGTAGATTCCCATGCGCAGTTATATGGAACTACAGGACTACACCCAGTAGATTCCCTCAATACTGGGTATTTACATTTGGGCACTACGAAACGGGATTCCAATAGATCCCTGGTGTACAATGAGTTGGACTATGGGACGGCACTCGGAAGATCAACTAGACATTTACATTTAGGGGATACAGGACGGTATCCTAGTAGATCCCCGATTTTCTAGACATTTACATTTGGGTGCTGCAGGATGGTATCCTGGTGGATCTCCAGTTGTTAATCTCTATATTGAGCTGTGTTCTTTCTGTGATTATTTCGCCTCAGTGTAGTTGTTGTCGCCCTTACTATCCTGTGTTACTCTTTTTACTGTTGCACTTATATTATACTCTCTTATTCAACAATGTTATAACTTATATTTCATTTAATCTCAGTAGGGCCATGACTTTCCTCGTCAATACCTGACCGAGGTTAGGCTTGATACTTATTGAGTACCGTTGTGGTGTACTCATGCCCTTTCTGCACATGTTTTTCATGTGCATATCTAGGTACTTTCACTCAGTCTTATCATCCTTGAGGCAAGGCGCTTCTGTAGAGACTTGGAGGTATATCTGCTGCGTCCGTAGACCAAGGAGTCCCTTTCTATCTTTCTGAAATAGCATAGCCCTTCAGTATTTCCCTTTTGTTAGACATTTTTGGAGTTAAAGCTTCTTATGTATCTCTTAGCTTGTGATTCATGGGGTTCCAAATCTAGGGAAGTATTAGGTTGAGATTCTTGTGCTATTATATGCCAAGCGCCATCTTAAATGCTATTTTAGTTGTTATTTCGATTTTATACTATTTTCTTTTCACAAATTGTTCTTTTTCCACATTGTTAGGCTTACCTGGTCGTAGAGACTAGGTGCCGTCATGATAGTTTACAGAGGGGCGAACTGGGGTCGTGACACACATTCTCCAACTTCCTTTTTACAGACTTTCCGCTGGACTTATCTTTCCCACTAGACTTCACTTCATGTCCTCATCAGACACAGACTCCTCTGCCACAACTTCCTTTAACTTGCTACTATCCTTTACTGACCTGTCACTGTGTGTTTCAATAGCCTCTTTTGAAGTACTCTAACTAGAGTGCTTCTTTTGCTGAGACTTCCTGATCAAGGAACTTGGTTCCTATGTGGCTTCCTCATCAACTTTCACAACTAGGATATTCTTGTCATAGACAACTTCACTATTCTTCACCAGCCTTTTCTTTTTCTTCTTCTTGTTTCTTCTCTTACTTCTTTAGGGCAGACTCAAAAGCCTCTTTCTTCTGCAACCTTGTGGTAGGTCGCTTAGGAGGGGCTTAGGAGTTGTTACTTGCCTCATTATGGCAATGAACGCACTCAAAGCAATATAATTCTGATCTTCTTCATCACTGGACCTCATAACAAGAGTCACTACATCCAAAGGCTCATCATCAAAGTGAGGAGAATGAGCATGGTCAAAATTGACTTAGGAAGAGGATTCCTGACCTGTTTCCTCAAGATAGGGGTCAGGTACTTCAAGAGGGATCCCAGTAGTCTCTTATGGTGCAGGTTGTTCAAAAATCACCATTGCTCCTTCTCCCACCAAGGACCGAGTCTCTCCCTCCTGAGACTCAGGCATAGTAGAATTTTCCTTTCCAATAATTCCTTCAGCAACAATAGCCAACATATTTTCTATGGAATCCCTCTCTTGAGTTTCCATAGGAGCAACAACAGATGAGACATGCATACCAGTAGACTAATCAAACTTTTTCTTTGGACCCTTAGCACTTTCAGGACTGACCGATGAAGCTTTTTCTACAGATAGAGACTTACTCTTTTCCTCTGGAACTAGAATGTCATCTTCACTTTGTTCTTTGATTGTCTCAGGCAACAAGGGAGAAAAGCTTTCATTCTTAGGGTTGTCTGAGTTCTCAACACTTAGAGAGGGAGTAGAGAGAGGGACGAAGGGTGAAGGATAAACTGGTTTAGGATTTTCTATTTTGAAAGGGTTGAATAAGGGATAACTGGTGTCATTTCTATAGGAGAAGACACGAGGTTTTTATCTTCAGGGCTAGGAAGGAATGTTTGATCCTAAGGCATGGTATAGGATTTTGCTTGAAGGTTCTGGAGAGACTAACAAGAACAGAGATGGTCTTCAATTTTTTGGAGTGAGAGGGTTATAATGAGGTGAATGGCAATTATGATGGAAAGCGAAATGGGTTCTGAAACGGTAATAGATATGTGGGAAGACGCAATGTTTCAGAGGGAAGCTAAGGTATTTGAACGGGAAGAAGTGACATACAGAATCTAAAAAGGTTGATGATGTGGCATTATTTTATTTTTTGTTTTTCTTTTGAGATATATATGAGAAAAAAAAAGGCTATTAACCTATGGCACAAGAACTAGGTTCCTGACCAGTTTTTACAAAATGCTCAACCTTCTTTTATCACTCATGCATTGCCTAATCGACTTCTACAATCATCATGCTTGTCTACCTCTAACGGTATAGAAGTGAGTTAGACTTGGCCGGAAAATACTTTAGCTAATCTTACCTGTATATGATTTTCATAGCCATATGGGAGGAATAAGGTTCTCAATTAAGCTTTATTAGCCCCGGTACTAGTCTGTTTCTCTCAAAGTGTTCTCTGCTTTGGGCTTTAGTGAAGATATCTGCAGTTTGGCCTTTTGTGCTGCATAATTTTGTCAAATAAGCCCCTTTTCCATATTGTCTCTAAGAAAATGATATCTCATACCAATGTGCTTGGTTCTTTTATGCTGGACTAGATTTTTGGAAATTTTGAGTGCACTTATATTATCATACAGAAGAGGTACACAGTCAGTGTACACTCCAAGGTCTTCCAACTGTTGTTTAATCCATAGAAGCTGAGCACAACATGAGGCTGCTACAACATATTCTACTTCATTCGTTGAAAGAGCTACTAAATTTTGCTTTCTTGTACCCCATGAGATAAGACATGATACTAATAAGTGAACCATTCCAAATGTGCTTTTCCTATCTACAAGATAACCTACATAATCAGCATTAGCATACCCAATAAGATTAAAATTATCACCTGAAAGGTAGTACAGAACTAGGTCACGTGTTCCCTTAAGATATCTCAGGATTCTTTTGGTAGCCTTCAGAGGAGATTCATTAGGGTTTGACTGAAACCTTGCACATAGACCCACACTGAAAACAATATCTCGCATGTTTGTAGTAAGATAGAGGAGAGATCCGATGATGCCACTGTACATTGTTTGATTCACACAAGAGCTAGTCCATGTCTAGTCGGGTAGCAGTGGCAATGGGAGTGTCAATAACTTTTGATGCTACCATGTCCAACCTCTTCAGGAGCTCTTTGATATACTTATACTGACTAAGGAATGTTCTATTTGTGGAGTTCTTCACTTGAATATCCCAAGAAGAAATTCAAATCACCCATCATGCTCATGTCAAACTCACTTCCCATGAGTTTTGCAAATTCCTCACACAGTGAATTAGTTGTTGCCCCAAAAATGATATCATCAACATATACCTTAATAATGAGCAGGTTCCTCCCTCGTTTCTTTAGAAACATAGTGTTGTCAATTTTTCCTCTTGCAAATCATTTTCTAAGAGAAACTTTGACAACCTCTCATACCAAGATCGAGGGTCTTGCTTTAATTCATACAATGCTTTGTCCAATTTGAACACATATTCAGGGTGTTCATGACATTCAAAACCTAGATTTTGCTTTACATACACTTCTTCCTTAAGGAAACCATTTAGAAATACACTTTTGACATCCATTTGGAACAGAGTTAATTTCATATATGATGCAAAGGCAATGAGGATTTTGATAGCTTCCATGCTAGCAACCGGAGCAAAAGTCTCATCATAATCAATTCCTTCCTCCTGATTTTAGCCTTGAACCACTAACCTTGCCTTGTTCCTTGTAGTGTTTCCATTATAATCAAGCTTATTCATGAATACCTACCTAGTTTCTATGATGGTTCGATTTGAGGGTCTAGATACCAGGTGTCAAACGTTGTTCCTTTCGAATTGATACATCTAATCTTTGCATAGTTGTGATCCGGTCTACATCTTTTAAGGTTCCCTTAATATTTTTGAGCTCTATTTGGGAGAGAATTGTTGAGAAGGAAAGTGAATTTCTGGCTTTTGTTCTAGTTTAGACTCTTGAATCCAGAGGAGTAATTATGTTGTCAAGAGGATGGGAGCTTTTATGTTTTCAGTTGGGCACTTGAGCTTCATTTGTGGAGGAGCTGGGTAATCCTGACTGGTTCCCTTGTATCCTTCTTTTAGCTACTTGTAGAGTACTTTGAACTACATAAACCACTCTTTCTATAACTTCGGTGGTTGTAATTATAGTACCTGGTTCCTCTTCGGCTGATGAGGAAGAGACTGCATTGTCTTCACTTGACTCATCATATATGCCTTTCCATTTGCCATATCGATGACCTCTCCAGGAACCATCTGCATTGTCTTCACTTGACTCATCATATATGCCTTTCCATTTTCCATATCGATGACCTCTCCACGAACCAGCAGAGGCTCTCTATCTTGATCATCCTTCTTTCTCTTTTCACAAGAGAGATAGACTCATCAAAGATTACGTGTATACTCTCCTTAACACACTGAGTTTGCTTGTTGTATACCTTGTAGGCTTTACTTTGAGAAGAATATCCCAAAAAGATTCCTTCATCACTTTGGCATCAAATGTTCCAAGCTAATGGTTCTAAAACAGATCAACCTATTTGGACCATTACCAATGATGGTTCCTTTTCCTGCAAATCTGCTCGGCAGCTCTTTAAGCACTCCAGAAACTTTACTAGTATTGCTGGTAATATATATATGGTATAAAGGGATTCCCTTCAAAATTTCCTTCTTTATGATGAGACTAATTCACAACAGATTGCCTATTGATGAGATCAATAGAAAATTTGGATTCATTGCTCCATCTATGTGTTCGTGCTGTAGAGCTCCCAAATCCAAAACTGTTGACCATGTTTTTCTTAGCACCTATGGGCATCAACTGCTTGGAATTTATTTGGCAGCTATTGTGACTTGAACACTACCTCTGAATTGAGACAAACTCTATTCTATTGGTGGTTAACGGAGCCCAAGAAAATGTTCATTCCTTTGTTCTTCACTGCCTCCCATGCTTGATATGCTGGGAAGTTTCGAAAAGAAGATGTGCTATCAGATAGGGAGATGGAAAATTTTCTGTCAAGAAACTTATTCTCCAAATTCAGAACATTGAGGTGCATACTTATAAATGTCCAATTTCCATCATTACCTATCTTTGCTGATTGGAAACAATTGATCCAAACATTGGAAAGGTGTAAACCTATACTAAAAGTTGTCCCTCATCTAATATTGACTTACTCCACCTTTTTTGGTTCCCGCACTAACAATATGGCAGAAGCAAAGGCTATCCAGGTTGGCTTGAAATGGTGCATTGATTATGGATACAAGGAGGTCGAAGTTGAATCTGAGACTCTAGTCATCAATGAGATAAACAAACATATGGGGTCACCTTGGCAGATTGCTCACTTGGTGGAACAAATTAGAGAGTTAAGGCTAGCTAACGGGAGTATCTATAAGAAGACTTCTACCTTTGTAACGACTCGGCCGGTCGTTTTGAGTATTTTAGATTCATTTCCCTATTTATGACCTCCTCTACATTATATTGTGATTATGTGACTTGTCGGGGTAGTTGGTTTTGTTTCGGTTTTGTTTCGGTTGAGTTTCGAAATGAATTGGGACACTTATTCCTAAAGTTCGAAGCTTAAGTTGAAAGAGTTGACCGGAGTTAGACTTTTGTATAGACGACTTTGGAATGGAATTTTAAAATGATTCCAATAGTTCCATATAGTAATTTTGGACTTAGGAATGTTTTCGGATATTGATTTGGAGGTCCTATTACGCTCCAATCGAGGGATACGACCGACGCTCAACCAGAGGACCCCAGTCAAGCGGACCTGGAATTGCCTTTCTTATCCCACACGTTGCCCCGTGATTTTAATATACATTATTCTTGTGAAATAGCAATTTAAGACTTAAGCATAAACTTGCAACTTGAGTCCATTTCTACTTTTTATCATTTTCAATGTTTGATACCAAGTATTTGCAAAATACATACAATATTTACCAATGTGGACCACGATTCTGAATTGTACAATTACTACCCAAAATACTTTTGTACACCACCCACATTGTGTCTTTGGAGTCTCTACGAATACTAGGAACTTAACCAATATTTGCCGCCTACAAGGCCCCGGCTATACCTTACAATACACAAAGACCAAAATAAGACTCCGAGAAGAAAAGCGGCATGAGCCACGCAGAGCCCGAGTAGAAAAGGGCTCACCAATACAGCTGGCAGAAAGTGGAGGAGGTGCTATTGTTGGTGAACTGGAGTACTTGCTATAGAACCACCTACAATCATAACAAGAATGTAGCGCCCCCGACAAAACGGACGTCGGTACATTTGAATTGTACTGGTATGTATAAACAAACTTTACCCCAAGTAAAATCAATCAAATACACAGATAACAAACAGTAATAAAACCAACAATCAAATGCACATGAAAGGAACAACCAAAGGCAACAAGTTTCACAATCTCTCCTTTTCCCCTTTCAACATCAATTCATACTCAAGAGTTTCATATATTTTTATTTCAATAGTGATTATGATCACTTTTGCACCCTTATTACCTCGGCCACCGTCATCACCACAACTCACACCTTATAACTTCGTGTTATGACGCGCAACCCGATCCCACCGGACAATCACATTTCACACAACAACAATAATTCACAGTTTAAACACATGGCTTCAGGCCATCCAGAATATCATTTCACAACAACAATAACAATTTCACAAAGTGTTTTCATCAACCTCCGTACCATTTTCATCATATCCAATAGCCCGTATACAATTTAAGTCACAACGATAATTGCCCACGACAAGTCACACATCATATTACCATAGTAGTTTCAATTGCATCAATTACGACTTCTTTCTATCATTTATTACACAGCCCTTACCACATAAACAAATTCACACATACACTTGGTTTGTTGCCATTTATTTACACCATCATATCGGGACGCTTAACCAACAATATTCAAGGTATATTAATCACAAGAATTCACAAATAGTACACGTAAGTAACACATACAAATTACTCGTACACCAAACAAGGTGACTTTACAAAGGTTAAAGTTAGCCATACATACGTGGAGTCGAATTTCCCTTTTTAACTCCTACTTTCAATTTACCAACTGCCTAGTATCGTCAATCTAGTGGCACAAGTTAACACATATATCTTAGAATTGGAATTCACAAATACAACTCGGACTTACTTAGGTTACTAACCCGTCCTTTTTGCAAATTTTTACTCCTACCCAATTTCTCTTACTAGATTTTTGGTATTAAAGAACATGCATGTATGTTTCAACTTATATTTTCAAAAATCAATGCATAAGAATCCCCATTTTCATTTAAATCTGAAAATCAATGAAAAGGGATTGGGGATTTTACCTGCAAGAACGGAGATTAAGACAATTACTTGAAATTTCCAGGCATGGGTGACTTTGAAAATCAAATTGATGAAGGTAGGACTTTTCTCTATGAAGAACTCTCTCCTCCCTCTCTTTAGTTTTGTTCAGAAAATGTGTTAAAATGAGGGGTTGGAGTGTTTTATTGAAGAAGGGGTCTGGTTTAAAAGTAAGAAAATTAGAGCCCCGAGTCAGGTATGCGATCGCAAAGAAAAAATGCGGTCCGCAGAATAGACCGCAAAAGTGCTCCAAAACTCTAAACATTTCTGTTTGGATTGCGGCAGAAATGCGGTCCGCATACCTGTTATGCGGTCGCATAACGTACAGCAAAACTGCCCCTTTGCAAAATTCCAAGATAAATATGGGACGACTATGCGGTCCGTACATCAGTTATGCAATCGCATAATGGATCGTATTTTCACCTCAACTTTAACTAACACCCTGACTCACTTTGCGACAGAAATGTAGTCCACATACTTGATTTGCGATTGCATTCTGGACCTCATAATAGCACTTTTCTGGAAAATGTTGATTCTTGATTTTTAAATGCTAGATGAGAACAAAGGATCCGAATAAGAATTTTACACATTCCTAACAAATATTCGAAACTTGGCACTACGAGTTACTAAGTTTTGAATACAAGTTTTCACGGGGCCTTACAGGTCCGTAGGTCGTTTTGGCTTGAATTGTCGACAGTTAAAATATTGAAGGTTTGGAAAGTTGAGAAGTTTGACCGAGAGTTGACTTTATTATATGGGTCCAGATTTTTGTTCCGGGATTCGGAATAGGTCTGATGTGTCATTTACGTCATTTATGACTTCTGCGCAAAATTTAGGGTCAATTAGGGTTGGTTTGGCATGAATCAATGTTAGTTTTGGAAGTTGAATGTTCATGGATTCAATAGGTTTGAATTAGGTTGCGTGTCGTAGTTTTGATATTGTGGGATGTGATTTTAGGCCTCGAATAGGTCCGTTATGTGATTTGGAACTTGATGGAATATTTGGGAGAGATCTCGGGGCTCCCGGATGTGATTCGGATTGAATCCGGAATCATTTTGGACTTGGAAGAATTTCTGTGCAACACTGCGTACTTTTGGCCGCAAGTGCGGCACCGCAAAAGCGACCTATGAGCCGCAGAAACGAGCTTGGGGCTAGGCAACCTGCTTTTGCAGATGTGGTTGTTTCTCTGCAAAAGCGGCTTGTTCTGCAAAAGTCCAAGCGCAGATACGCACAACCATCCGCAGAAGTGATCCTCCTGGGCTTAGTGATAAGTCGCACATGCGAAGGATTTTTTGCAAGTGAGGAGTCGCAGAAGAGGCTGTTAATCCGCAGAAGCGGAATAATTCGGCAGGAAAGGTCAAGATCGAGGGTTTCGTTCCATTTTTCATCTCTTGAGTGGAGAGCTCGATTTTGGGCGATTTTGGAAGGGATCTTCAAGGAGTTGATTGAGGTAAATGATTTTTACCTGGATTAGATTATTATTCATGAATCCATCATTGTTTTTAGAATTTAATTAGTGTTTTGAGTTGAAAAAATTGAGGAATTTTGTGAAAACTTACTAAACCATAAATTGAGGATCTGAAGATCGCTTTGAGGTTGGAATTGGATAATTTTAGTATGGTTGACCTCGTTATAAATAGGTATTTATGTTTTGTGAGTTTGGTCAGGTTCCGAGAGGCGAGCCCAGGATTGACTTTTTGATTTTCTTTAACGATTGCAACCTTATTATTCGGAATAGTTTCATATGATTTGTATTTATGGTATAAAGTTATTTTGGCTAGATTCCAGCCATCCGGAGTTGGATATTCGCGAAAAAGGCTTATTAATGGATTGAGTTAGCTTGTTCGAGGTAAGTTTCTTGCCTAACTTTGTGCGAGGGACCTATCCCTTAGGAATTGGGATTGATTGTGCTATTATGTTATGTAAAAGCAGTATACACAAAGTGACGAGTGGGTACATATTATATGTGATGTTTGACTGATTTAGGTTATATTAAAACTGATTTAGGTCAGTTAAACTCTTTCCACGCCTTTAATCGAATTGTCACAACAAGCTATATCTCTCATAATTAATCAACCCTTACATGTTAATCTATCCTACATGCTTTATTTGACATAGTTAACACTTATTTTACCTCTTACTTGTCGTTTTGCCCCTATATGCTTAGTTGAAGTTATTGCCTTTCTTACTGCCTTGTTACATCTGCTATTGTTGAATTACTCGTATTTGAAATTGTTATTTCGTGAGGCATGTTCTTGTTAATTTATTGGTGTTTCTATGGAAGCTTGTATCACATTGAGGTGAAGTTGTTAATTGTTGAGATGCTTTTCTTGTTGAACAATTTATATTCATTTTACTATTGTTGAGATTCTTGTGCATATTGTGGTTGAGCGGTGGGCTATTTGTTGTGGAAATATATGATATTGTTAATTCTTTTGGCAAGTTGTGGCATTTGGGCGCTTGAGATGCGAGTATATGTTGTTGTATTGATACGCATGCGATGACATAAGGCTAGTGGTTGATACGCGTGCGATGAGATAAGGTGGGCTTGATACGCGTGTTGCTAGTAGGGGAACCACTTAAATCCATACAGCGTGATAAGGTGGGCTAAAATGTAGGTAGCTATTTCAGGAAAATGATTGTCAAATCTAAATGTAAGGATCTTGTAGTGATATAACGGAAGATTGTGACTGTGATTGTAAAAAGAGATTACGAGACGATACCTCGATTATGATTCTTGTTGTTATATCTCATTTACCTCACTTGTATTTGTCGGCATTATTTTCTTGATGTTTGTATTTGTCGGCATTATTTTCTTGATGTTTGTATTTGTCGGCATTATTTTCTTGATGTTTGTATTTGTCGGCATTATTTTCTTGATGTTCTTATTAGGTATTCCTTTCTTGTTGCATTTATTGCTTTAAATTCAGTTGTAACTTATCTTGTTGTATTTCTTTACTGCCTCATTTTCCCCGTCCATTATTAGAATGTACTATACTTGTTCAGCTTCTTTTCTTATGTGTCTTGACCTCACCATGTCACAAATCTACCAAGGTTAGGCTTGATACTTATTGGGTACCGTTTTGGTGTACTCATACTATTTTTCTGCACATTTTTGTGCAGACCTAGGTACCTCGACTCAAGCTAGGCACCCGTGAGTAGAGCATTTAGTTCAGAGACTTCAAGGTATTCTATCTGGCATTTGCATGTCTCGAACTCACCCCCTATCCTTGTTTTTCTACAGCTTACTCTTTATTTGGACAGTGACGTATTTGGGATTTTACAGTATATTCATGTGAAGCTTATGACTCAGTCTCACCAGACTTTGAGAGTTATTGTCTGCAATATTGTCGAGTTCTATTATGATAGCTAGATGGTTTAAATTTGAAGCTCTATTGTTATTTCCGCTATTTCTCCATGCATGTTAGGCTTACCTAGTCTTAGAGAGGTGTCATCACAACATCCTACGGTGGTAGATTGGGGTTATGACAACCTTCTTCACTGAGGCTGACACTTTACCTGTGAAGGTGAGAGCTACTTTCAAGAATGGCAAAGACCAGTTGGTCAACTTCAGAATTAGGACTAAAAGAAGTTTTTTGATGTTTAACCTTTCAAATAGTTGGTTTTTTATATATCAGAAGGATTGGATGCCTTCCCCAAAATTTTACTTTAGAGCACTTTATCTTTCTTAATCTCACTGGAGTGTGCTCTCCTCTCTTGATTCAGGAGTCATTTAGATATGATTTACTAATAATCCTTTTGAGTTTTAATATACAGGTTGAGGTCATGCCAAACCTCTCACCATAATGGTGACATTAAGTTCTAAAAAAAATGACAGTGGCCAGAAACTATTTTAAACTAATTATTTTCCATCCAAATCGAGATCAAATAAATAAATCAGCATACAGTAAACAATTGAGCCTGAGGTACATGCTGCACATGAAAGGACCCCCATCACCCCACCACACCGGGTTATTCCTAGTTCCTACTCTTTACAACAAATTCCTCAGAAAATTCCCTAAGCTCGCAGAAACAGCTTAATAAGAAAACATTGCGTTGCGGAGACATGTCCGCTGATGAACAGGGAGCACAAATCTGATACAATCGGAAAAGCTTTTACTACTAACAGCCCGGTATATTACACTTACCATGAACTTTTTTGCCCATATGTACAAGCTGAAGAGTGAGTTGACTGAAGATACAGAAACATCAAACTGGAACAGGATCCAGCATTCTCTAACTCGCACCTCGGAAGGAACGATCAAGTACGTATCATCTAGATATTAGAGAGACAATCAGCAAGCAAAACAAAGAATAGGCTTTCAACATAGTCTATCGGCAAATAATCAATTTTGCATCGAGAGACACTTTAAACAGCTTAAAAACTGTGTTAGGCACTAGTTTAGATAGGTAACAGTAACCTCCTAATCAACTAAAAAGATGCTAAATATGAACATACAGATACTTGTCTGTGTCATTTCTTGCTCTCACTGAACACCAGTGAAGCATTGATGTGCTAGTGACTTATCATTCCAACTTGTCAACTGGTATGCTTCTACCATAACCTGCTGTAACCAACAAGATTACCAGAGATACAGGAGGATTTGCTTCCTCACAATTCATCATCCCTTCCCTTACCACACCTCAAAAAGAAATGGAAAAAAAAAAAAAAAGAATCCCAAATGAATCAGCTGCTAAAGGAACCCACCCTTCCCCTCCTTGAAAAGGTAAAAAGAATAAATCTCATAGCAAACACAACATGATAGTTTAGAAATCTCTCTCTTGCAAATACAACTTCCAATTCCTCTCTTGCAGTGCAGGTTGGTGTAACTGTACCATCCAGAGCTAGATGAAGCAGTTCTCTCTACAGACTTCAAGATTTAACAGATGGCACATGACAGATTGCATTGATCAAAGACATTGGAGCTGGCATGGAAGCTAGTGAAGCCCAGAGGAAGATTATGCCGGCTGTGGCAACAATATAGCTACTCACTCTTACCCGTACTTCTAAATTTTACTTAAGGTTTTGTTAAGATAAGGTCTTCAGAAGCATGTTTCATATTTAATTAAGAGACTGTCTATTATTTTAACAAGTATTAGATTAGATAAATCATGTTTCAAGTAAAGCGAAGGGGAAATGAAAAGCAAAGATTATGGAGCTGCACATTTTCTATTAGTTAATCAATGGGTCTCAAGCTATGATTTCTAGACACTGAACCAATAATGATTCCAAGGACAAGGAAGAACACATATCCTACCAACAATGAAAGGAAAGATAGGAAGGGGAGACGAGTAAACAATCGAAGCCATTAGTATTGACCCAATAATTGAAATAGAAGTATGTCTTACCATCCGTGGGGCACTTCTCCCATGTAGTGTCTTTGTTGCATCTGAAAAGGCTTTTGCAGCTTCAGCATCAGCTTCATGAGCTTCAGCGTCCCTAGCAGCCTCCTCAGCTTCAGCTATGGCTGCTTCAGCTTCAGCAACAGCTTGTGCAGCAACAGCTGCAGCCTCTTGAGGTGTCATGTTCCTCATTTTATTAGCTATCTCTAAATCTATCTGAGATGTACTAAGCATGTCCATATAATCCCGATCAACCTTGGAGAAGATCCTCTGCCTGCTATCCAAGAATGGACTGGACAGGCTTCTTCTGTCAGATGGTGTCGATGTGGGTGCTACTCTATACTTGCGCTTTATCTATAAAAGACAATATATTCAGGGTATTATGATCAACCAGGAATGTAAAAAATTACCATGCATACAAACACGTGAATCCAATCATCATTTCTGATTGTATTCACAGTCACACCCTACGCCTAGGGTGGGCTGAGCAATGACACAGATGTCAAGCACACAAAATAAAAATCACCTTGATAAGTTTCCCAATTGCAGTTAAAAACTTCAGTTTCCCCGACAGCAGCCTTATAAAGTTTGGAGGGGCCCAGTATTGGTCCTAAAAGATAGAAATAGCATAAAATTAAGTAGAATAGACTAACAGATGCAACCAAAATTCTGGTTTTTGCTAGGAACTAAGATCAAGCAATTATGACATTTACGCATTGGCTAAGATTCGTAACATGACCTTTATTTCACCAATTGAGCATAAATGTATTAACCCAAAAAAAATAAAGATTCTTTCGGACAGGGTGCATAAGCAACAGATCATTGAGAACCTGATCTATATAGCCACTAAGTTGGGGTTGAACTCTTAGCATAGGGAATCAAGATCATACTTTGGGAAAAGAGATATTAGCATAGCAGTATCGGATCTATATTAGACTCATGCAACCTCATGATCTGCATATACTAAAGCAGACACCCTCTTGAACATACATATACTAACCAGAATTCTTTATGCCTCCATCAGGGTGCATTAATCCATAATATTTCATTGAGGACCTGTTTAGCAGAGCCGAATGCCTTGTTATATGAATAGATCATACATTGAGAAAAAAAAAATTTAATGTGGCACTACCAGACCTATGTGCACTTAAGCAATCTAATATTCGGCATATTTCAAACTAGATGCTACATTAGGACTCAAATGTGCTGTACTTTTGTCATTCTAGTCTGTTGGTACCAACAGTCAGATCTTAAAATTAATAAAAACAAAAACAGTAAAATAGAAAACTTTCTTCCACAAATAACAAACAAGGAATTTAAGAGGGAAAGCACTAAGTTTGATGATACTGAGGTTTACGAAGCCTCATAATTAAAATATACAAGCATCACAGATTGCAAACATCATCATAATGGTGCTATTGCCAAAACAAGCAACACCACAATCAGTCCTTTATGGGTCTTTGAAAAATAAGTAAGATTTCCATGCATGATAATTAATGAATGGCACTCTAGATTATATCTAGTTACTTCTTTTATAAGAAAGCACATAATAAGAAGACAAATACCTCTATGTATGCAGCTATTGTAGTCTTGTTGGAACCACCTGGCTCCTTCAAGCTGCTTATAGCCTCCATTATAAGACTATCCAACCTATAATATTATTAATGCAGCAACAATGAGGGATAATCATACTTCCGAAGTAAGAAAATAAGAATAACATGTGACCCCACCAAGACAGGTAATATTATTTCATCCTGACTAAAGAAAAGGAAATTCAATGAGCTTCTGATAAAGATCGAAACAGAAGTCCCGTACAAACTTTACCTTCCGAATGCCAAAAACTAATAAATATAAAAGTATCATATGCATGTAATGAAAAAAGCAAAGCACTTTTTGGTTGCCAGACATTTTGTTTGGGAAAGAAAACAAAATTTCATTACAGAAATAATACAGAAACATTTCAAAAAATACTTTAGGAAACAAATTGTTCTCCAAAAATGTTTTTGAAAATATTTCTAGAAAGCATCTCCAAGATATATTTTTAACAAAACATCCAAATGCCACCTAGGAACAATAGAACATGCATAAATCAGCAAGCAACTATATCCATAAGCACAAAAAGAACTCGGACAAAGAGTTATGATGCAATAATCAACGAGCAGCGCTTGACCTTATCATAGATTTTCTTGAACCATGTATCCGTGGAGAACCGCTAGAAGTAGTGGCTGCTTGCGCTTCAGCAGCTTCCTCATCACTTTCAGCTGTGGTCGTATCAGCCACAGGACTCCCATCCTGTCTAGGGACCTGTTTCGTCCTTTTGACAGCTAACCTTGCTTGCTCTCGAGAACTCCAACCGTTTGCCATCACCGTCATGTTCCTCCACTTGTCCTGAACAGCATCAACAAAGATAACTAGGCATATTAACACCATATGCATAGATAAGAAACAAAAGATAAACTACATAGCCATCCTCTGCCTCAAATAACATCTAAACTTCCTCTGCACAGAACATAGTTATTTAATGGAAAAGTTATGGTAGTAATCTCTACCTTAAGATCTACATTTGAACGCAGACATAATACTCCACTAAATTCTGGATCCTTGAGAATCGTGCGCCATTTACCTGGCCCATGCTTAAGTATTCCAGCTTTAAGAGCAGCTTCTTCTTCTGAAGTCCACTTCTGTTTAGGTGCACCCATCAAAAATCTGAGGAAACTGAGGAACAACCTACTCACAGAACACATATCAACAAACCACCAGAAGAAGATAAATTGCACCATATATAGACGGTTTATCGACATTATGTATCTGGAAAGCTAAATAAGCTTGAATAATCAACATGAAAACAATAAAACGGCTTCATTTGGAGAAAAGCAGATAAGTATATAGTTAAACTTAATAAACAATAAATATACGAGGAAGCCATTCATTGCTGGGATGCATAGAATAAAACCAGAACACAAGTCCACATAAAGCTACACGCAATGGCATTAGAGAAATACATATTCCATTAATTCATGTATGTTAAACTTGTCTGCTATTTTATCTTCCAAAGGCAATAGAGAAGTACGCATTAGACTAATTTGTGTATGTAACACTTGTTTTCTATCTTCCAATTGCATTAGAGAAGTACGCATTAGACTAATTCATTTTTTGTAAAACTTGTTTACTATTTGAAGTCCATGCACAAGATATGATTCATGACTCATGAACCACTACCAACAAACACTGGAATAAGGCATGATACATTCACTTTAAAGAACCTCAAAAACAAGCAAGCACTTTCCAGGAAAAACTGAAAAACAAATCCTTACAACAAAGAGATAGCTCCTTGAAATCATTTATCTGAAAAAAGATCCAACTCCTAAAAGTCCAAGTGATATATCAAAACTAACCCTCTTTTCTTCATGTGCATTTTCTAACTACCTCAATCTAATTCCTAGTTTTTGGACACGCCAAATCAGAGAAGTTTTAAACGCACAAGCACAAAGGCAAACAAACACAATATATACACATAAATCGATTGGAAACGGCATCTCTGCCCTTTCGGGTAGGGTAAGGCCCGTCTACATATTACCCTCCCATAACCCACTTTGTGGGACTATACTGGGTAGTTGTTGTTGTTGTTGTTGTTGGGATTGAGGCATTGTTCAATGATCAGACAGAGTCCTTTCAAGGCGGAATTCTCGACTGAACAAAAGAAAGCTAAATTTACTGAGCTGTTGATATCAAGTGTAAATATTTAACAGAAAGCTAGTTCACGAAGATAAATCGATTGAGTAAAAGCAAACTGGGGGTTCTAGTTACAATAATTGATTTGAGAATTATAAAGAAGCATAATTTAGAATAAGGATGTTAGCGTTAAATCGAATTTGTGTAAGATCACAATTCACAAACCGAAGCCCTAGTTTCGTGCAATAAGTTGGGAATTTGTTAGAATAGATTCAAATAGAAAAAATAGGGATGGAAGGAGATGGGGAAGAAGAGCAGTGAGAGATGGAGATTCACCCGAAACGATCTGTAGGCAGAGCGATTAAAGTCTAGGAATTTGAAAATCTCTCTTCTAGTTTACCCTTTTTAGCAACAATGTGTGACTCGGAATTAACAAGGTAGCAATAGATAAATTTAATTGATAGATGTAGAATTTAATGTTGTCTCAACGCCCCCAGTAACTATAGCCCACGCGCTTACTACCTGGCCAAAACTTAGGGGCGCTTCGGGGTGTTCAAACCGATCCGAAACCGAAAATCGAATCGAATCGAAGATTAATGGCTTAATGGTAACGACTTAACGGCTTAACGACTTAACGGACGGAGAATAAATTAAATTTTTTTTATTAACGGCTTATCGGTTTGGGGGCGGATTATTCAATTTTCTTAACGGATAATCCGTTAACCCGTTAAGAATATAAATATATGTGTATATATATATATATAAAATTTATTTTTACTTACATAATTATATATATTAAATATAAAAACTAAAAACCTTAGGTATTAAATACACGTCTTGAATGCTTCAAAATATCTATGATTACTTCAGCTTTTTAGTATATATTAATGTTCATTATATTTTTACTATATTGTAATTGTAAATAAATTGATGATAATCATTTAAAATATGAAAAATTTCATATAATAGATATAGGTGACATCAGGAGGTTAGCATCACAATTGAGAACTGATGGAGCTCGCAGTTGTATTACAATTTGGGAGGTATAAGATTGGTTGATGAGATTTAATAGTTATTGTTAACTTTGACCTATATTTTCATAATTAGCATGCTTATTGGTGGACCTAAATTAGGCATATGCTACTTTAGTTTTATATCATACAGTTGTTTTAGTAACCAATTGTATTTGGTTACTACAAGTTGAATTCTGTTTCATTTTAAATATTATATAATGCATTTGATATTTTGGTCAAAGATCATGTATTTATTGTTTCAAACCAAATAGAGAACGAAACTAACAATTTCTGGGAATATTAGCAATGATATTTTGTTTGGAATATGTGTGACAATGCAGTTGGTGCAATTTCCTATCCAAATGATATGTTGCTAGAGAAAGTTTAGTTTACGTTCCTCTTAATTGCATGTATTTTGTGCAGCTACTACCCAGAACAGCGCTACGGCCAACACAATTGGCTAAAAAGCATTAAAGAAAAGCTTTTGTAGTTATTTTTTTGTTCCTAATGATTTCGTTGTTGGCATTTTATGTGTATGTAAAAAGTGTTTTACTGTTTTTCATGTAATTGAAATAGGAAAAGAAGTAGAAATGGAACTGGACATTGGACAATGTAGCGTGTACTGTGCGGACAGAATACATTTGAGCCATTAGGTATTAAACCGATAAACCGCCTGATAACCGCCCGATAAGAGCTAACCTGATACCAATCCGCCCGATATCTTATCGGGTGGCTAACGGATGAATACATTTAAAAGCCAATAACTGTTATGCCAAACCTTTAAGAGTAAAAAGCCGCCCAATCCGCCCGATGAACACCCCTACGCTTTGGACAGGTTTCACTAGTATAGGGCATGCATACCATGGCCTATATGTGTCCATTGTATAAAACTTTCGAGGCAGAGCGTATGTTCTCCAACTTCTTTTTTTATATTCTCTCTTTTTTAGTGTCACTGGCATAATTTTTGTCCGTCAAAACCAGTCTTTGCGGCAGCTAACTTTCGCACTTGAATTGGAGACTAGTGAGTGAGTTAGAGGGTAGTTTGGTCATTTTCCACTTATATTAAAAGAGTCGGTTATGTACTCTATTATTCACTCATTTCAATTTATTAAAACATGGTTCATTGGACACAAAATTTAAGAAAAGATGAATTTGGAAGGAAAATTTTAAAAATGGCCAGTTTTATGCATGGTCAATCAAATTTAGCCACATAATCAAAGGTCAACGAAATTTAGCCGCAAAGTTAGCACGGTAATAATTTATCGACTAAAATACCCTTACTATGTTTATTAAATTTAGCGACTTGAGCTCCTATTCCTCTTTAGCACAATCTTACGGCATCAATCTGCAAATCGATTAAGCTCTCTTAATAAATTTTTCGCTTACGTGGTGGCTACAACATCATATTCTTAATTAGCACAATCTTGCTGTGACGATCCGTCCGGTCGTCTTAAGAATTTACGCCCTGATCTCCTATTAACTGCTTTCCCCAGGTTTATTTCTGCTAATTTGACTTGCGGGGATGTTAGGTTTTGAATTTCAGAGAGTTTTGGAACACTTAGTCCCTAAATGAGAGTTTAAGTGTTGGAAAATTGACCATAGTCGGAACAGTGTGAAGATGGTCTGGGAATGACAATTTGATGGTTCTGTTAGTTTCGTTAGGTGATTTCAGGGTTGGAAGTGTGTTCAGATTGTGTTTTGGAGGTCCCTAGCTCATTTAGGCTTGAAATGCCGAAGGCTGAATTTTTGGAAGTTTCCGGTTCGATAGTGAGTTTTTGATCCGAGGGTTGGAATTGAATTCCGAGAGTTGCAGTAGTTCTGTTATGTCATTTGGAATGTGCGTGCAAAGTTTCAAGTCATTCAGATTATTTTTTATAAAAGTTTTAATCGATAGTGTGTTTTTTAGAGCTTTTGAAATTTTAGGCTTGAATTCGATGAAAAGCAGGTGTTTTTGTGTTGTTTGTAGCGTTCCGAATGTTGGAACAAATTTAAATGATATTTTAAGATTGGTTTGGCATGTTTGGTTGAGGTTCCGGGGGCCTCGGGTGTGTTTCGGATGCTCAACGGGTTATTTTTGGAAATTAGGAAATTGCAGAAAATGTTGCAGCAGTTAGTTCTGGTTTCCTTCTTCTTGTTCGCGAGCAGGTCCTCGCGTTAACGAAGAGGAGCTGGGGCCGGGAAAGAGTTTGGACTTCATGTTCGCGAGAGGGCCTACGCGTTCGTGAAGAGGCTGGGTGGTTATGTTACGCGTTCGTAATTGGGTTTCGCGTTCGCATAAGATGGTTTGCCATAGTGGAGTTTTGTGCATCGCGTACGCGTGGTGCATGTCGTGTTCGCGAAGGTATGTCTATGAAAAGCATCGCGTTCGCGGTAGAGGCAACGCGTTCGCGAAGAAGGAAAAATGGTCAAGGTTATTTTGTGCTTTGCGAACGCGAAGCTTTGACCGCGTTCGCGAAGAAGGAAATTAAATAGCTGGGCTGAATGTCTAAAAGGGTCCATCTCAAGAATTATTGTCTAGTTTTCTCCATTATTCGGCGATTTTGAAGCTTTTTGGAGTGAGTTGAAGAGGGATTCAAAGGGAATCACTTAGATGTAATATTTTTGACTTCACAACTTATTTTTATGTGATTAAATACCTAGTTAGTGGTGAGAAATTTGGGAAAAAGAGAAAATAAGGGCTTCAGTTTAAGAGGCCTTTAAATGAGTATTTGAGGGCTAATTTGAACTCCAATTTTAGTGTTCTTATTATATATAATCTCGTGAGAGTGAAAATATAAATTTTTCTCGATTCCGACGTGGGCTCAAGGGGCATTTTGGGTTATTTCATATAATTTCATGTATTAGCTTAGAATTTAATTATAGAATTAGCTTCTTGAAGTATTATTTACATTATGAAATAGAATTAATATATTTGGTTCATTTGGAGTCGGATACTCGTGGCAGGAACGTGATTTCGAATTAATCTTGAGCCGGTTCGAGGTAAGTGGCTTGTCTAACCTTATGTGGGGGACCTTTCCCTTAGTATATGATATTTGATAATTGAAATACCTTGTACATGAGGTGACGAGCGCGTACTTGAGCTAATTGTTGAAAACCCCGATTTTATTTTTAGTATTTAAGTTGAGTTCCTTTCCTTTTCTGTTTATTCTACTTGCAAATTTAGCCTGTTGTTAGTTTAGAAAAGCATGTTTGGTTGACTTAATTGCTGTCATACCTCCTTTTTTTACACACTACCCCGAAGGATAGTACATAAGGGAGTTTTTCCAATTAAAGTGACATCATTCGAAATGGGATTATTTAATTTAATTAGGTAAAATTCGCCACTTGGGATGGTTTATTTTCTGGTGTCCCAAGTCACCGGTTCATTTTAGAATCCCAAATCGAGGAAAATTCAACTTTATTTTTGAAGTCCGCGAACCAGAAATTCTGAATACGAAATTCTGTTAACCCGAAAGAAGGTGTTAGGCACCCCCGGATTCCGTGGTTCTAGCACGGTCACTTAAACTATCATAATTGGCCTATTATTTGATTTTAATACATGTTTTAGCTATACTATTATTTTAAATTATTAGACCGCTTTTAATTAATTTTAAGAAGATTTCAACATTATCTAAAATACGTCCTTGAACCACGCCACATGAAATGCACCCACGGTCCATGATACATTTTATTTAACATTTGTGAGATTTGGATTTAGGTCACATGATATGCACACCCGAGTTTAGGAAGGAAAGTGTCACGGCTCACTTCCCGAACCCCGAACGTGATGGCGCCCCTCGTGAAGACAAGGCCAGTCAGACCAAAACCGAACACTTTGCGATAAAAAAAGGAGGAACATCCCGACACAGCCCAAACCCGAGTGTGAAAAGTCATGAGAAACTAATGAATCCTGAAGCAAGTCTACTAAATACCAAATCTGATACAAAAGCGTGAAATACATAGAGGAATAAGATCAGGGAGGCACGGGGTTGCAGACGCCAACAGCTACCTCGTAGTCTCCTAGACAGTTCCTGGACTGGGAGGATCAGCACTCAGGAGCGAAGTCTGCTATGCCTGAATCTGCACACACAGTGCAGAGAGTAATGTGAGTATTCCGACCTAGTGAGTAATAATTATAAATAATGACTGAAAGCAAGAAAATGCGTAAAGGCACAAAGCAATTCTATATCAAGCAGAAAAAATCACTTAAAACGTTAAATCAGTGAAGAAGTCATATGAAATTCCCTTAAAGCAAGTAAAATAGGTAATTTAGCAGGTAAGTAACAAGTAGGTATCACCCATCGGGCGTAGTATCAATCACTCAGCATTATCAACCCCTCGAGGTCACTGTCAGTACAGTATCAGCCCCTTGGGCTCATTGTCAGTACAGTATCAGCCCCTCGAACCCAGTATCAATCACTCAGAAGTATCAGCCCCTCGAGCTCACTCTCAGTACAGTATCAGCCCCTCGGGCACAGTATCAATCACTTAGAACATGGTGGGTACCCGCGCTCACTGTGGGTATGCAAACTCCAGAGGGTCCCTTACGGCCAAAGCGCTATATCAGGCTACCTCGTGGCATCATCACTCGGCACTCGGCATCACTCAAGCCACCTCGTGGCGTATAAATGTATCTCAAGCCCTCGGCCTCATATCACTTTGCATATCCTCACATATTCCCCTTGATCTCACTCAATCCAGAAAATCATCACGAGCCTCTCGGGCATTAGTAAAATAGTTGTTCTCAGCCCAAAACATCATTTAAAAATGTCATTAAGTTTCAAATCCGAGTAAAAGTGGCTGAGTTTGTAAAACAGTAAATATTAACATGACTGAGTTCAAGTAATGAATCAAAACAATGAGGAAATAGTGATAAAATCCCCGAAGGGTACAAATAATCGGCACGAAGCCCAAGTATAGCAGTCAGCCCAAATCATGATGATAACAAATAAGTTTCAGTCAAACATACGATAAAAATCATCAAATTGGGATGGACCAAGTCACGATCCCGAGTAGTAAACGACCCCACGTTTATCATCAAGCGCGTGTCTCACCTCAACATAGTCCTACATTGTGCAGTCCGGGTTTCAAACCATAAGGACATCATTTACAATCATTACTCACCTCGAACCGGCTACAACTCTAGCTCGCGACGCCTTGCCCCTAAAATCGGTCTCCACACATGTCAAATATATCCAAGATCACAACGAATATGTCACAATATGCAAAGGAAACAATACTCAATCGAAAATAATCAAAAAAATATCAAAAATCCAGCAATTGGCAAAACCCGAGCCCCGCGCCTGCTTCTCAAAACTCAGAAATATTTACATTAACGGGTTCCTTACCTTGGTACGAGTTCATAAATACCAAAAGTTCTCAAATTCGATTCGAAATGATCCTCCTAATCCTCAATTAGAATTTCAAAATTCCAAGCCCTATTCTCCCATTTTTAGCAATAACTCAATGATTTTCTAGGTGGATTTCACAATATAATTGAGTTTTAGGTTCATAAATCTTACCTCCAATCGATTGCCCTCGAATCCCTCTTTAATTTCTTCAAAAGCTCTCAAAAATTGCCAACAACAGAGTGAAAATGAGCTCCAACCGGCGGATGAAATGTTTATAACCCTTTTGTCCAGGCCTAAAAATCCTTCATCGAGTTCGCGACCTAAGCCTCACGAACGCGAAGAACATTTTTATTTTGTCCAACTTAACCTTATGCGAACACCATATTGCGAATGCGATGCCTTTTTCCCCAGATCTACGCGAACGCGACTTACCCGATGCGAACGCGCAGAGTAAATCCACTGGGTCCCAAATCCTTATACGCGAACGCGAGCAGACCCTTGCGAATGCGAAGCACCAAAAAATAACCTTCCGAGAATGCGGATCCTCAACCGCAAACGAGAAGGGTAAAACACATGCCTTCCAATTTTCTTCTATGCAATCGCGAAGGCTTAAAGTCTGCTGCAACTGCTGCTCATTTTCTGCAATTTCCAAAGTCTCAAAACTTCCCGTTAGCCATCCGAAATCACCCCGAGGCCCCCACGACCTTAACCGAAAGCACGAACACATCCTAAAACCTCATTCAAACTTGTTTCAATCATCAAAACACCTCAAACAATACCAAAACCATCAATTCATATTGAATTCAAGCCTAAGTTTTCTAAAAACTTTCGAAATACTCTTTCGATCAAAAACCCAACCAAACCACTTCCGAATAACCTGAAATTTTGCACACACATCCCAAATGACATAAAGAAGCTACAACAGCTCTTGAAAATCCATTTCACCCCTCGGTTCAAAATCTTACCTATCAACCGGAAATCGCTTCTACTAACTTCGCCAATTCAAGCCTAATTCTACCCGGACCTCCAAAACCAATTTCGATCATATTCCTAAGTCACAAATCACCTCCCGAAGCTAACCGAGCCATCGGAACTCCCATCTGAGCCCTCTAACTCATAACTCAACATCAGGTTCACTTTTTCAACTTAAACCTTATTAAAAGAGAGTAAGTGTCTCATTTCTTACTAAATCCACTCCAAACGCAAACCAATCAACTCGACCACATAAAACACAGATAACGTAGCACAAAGAAGCGGAAACGGGAAAAACCTGGCGGCACTCATGAGACGACCGACCGGTTGTCACAGAAAGTTATTAAAATAACACACCTAAAGCAACTACATGTTTTTAACTTTGCGAGGACCACGAAAAATTTGCTAAATAGCACACCTCGAGTTCTAAGAATTTTTTTAAAAAATAATATAATGAGGACCACGCATTTGAGATTTTATTTGGGGTGGCGCACCTCATTTATTCTAACCAAGGATTTCTAAGTTTAGTTTTAAGGGTCATAGCGATTGGTGTTATTTAATAATGCACACCTGAACTAATTAAAGGAATTTAATTAATTAAACACTAAAAGAACTTGCGCCTGATTTAATTCACATGAATTTGGTCCAAATAAATTACGAAGCAATTAATCAATTTGAACATGATGGATCCAAGAAAATTTGGGCCTACTAAGTAACTCTGGCCCAATATCTCTTTGTGGACACAAATAAATTTAATAATGAGTCCAAGTGAACTCTAGTCCAACAGATATTTAAAGAAAATTTGAAATTAATAATCCTAATGACAAAATGCAGGATAACTATATTTTTCACTCATTTTTTGAAACAGAAAAGTAAAAAAGGTTTTTAAATAAATAAAATCTGTTAAATTTTAGACAATCTTCCTACTAATTTGCCTAAGTCTTTATTTTTAAAATGCTTATTTTGAAGCTTATTTATATTTTAAAAATCTTGAAGTGTAAATACTATTGATCAACTCATTTTATTTTACTAAAAAATCATAACACGAATTCATCAACCCAATTGACTTGGAAATGAAAATGTATTATGATTATCACTTAGTTATTTTGTAAAAAAATCTAATTTTTATAACTTTAAGTTAATAATAATCCAACATTATTTAACTATTAAAACTAGTATAGTATATTAAACTGGTTTACCACATAAGGATATGTAGTAAAATTATTACATTTTTTTCTAACTGAATAACCAAACTACGTATTGCTATTTTAACAGAATTTCTGGAATATGACTTATGTGATACCACTACATATGAACACATAAATTTTGTAAATGTATGAATCTTTAAGCAGATTCTATAATTTTCAGAACACTTTTAAAACTAATACGTTTGCCTAAAACATTTGTAAACAAATTTACAATATAACAAACAAACAAGCTTCAAACTAACATGGTTCATGTAATATTCAAACTAACTACAGATTTGTCAACAGATTTCCATCATAATTCAGCAAAAGAATGAAACCTTACACTTTTGTTAAGAAAAGTACCTTGACAACAACAAGAAAACAAATAAAAAGAAAATAGATCTCTAAAAAGTTGAGTGACAACAGCAGCAAACCCGAACAGAAAACCAAAACCAGCTTCCAATAACCCAAAAATCCAGATTATACTGAGAAAAATGAGTATGAGTTCTTTTCTAATTGTTAAAAAGAGATACTCCAAAGTAGTGCAGAATCAGTGTATTTTTTTTCTAGGTCTAAAATGTATATCCTGCTCTGTGTATAGTGAATAGAAGAAGTGTATTAATAGAATGAGGAGGTCAAAAGGGAATAGAATTGAGGTATAAAGAATATGATACACCACATATTTTTGAACATAAAAGTACATCATAAGTTAATTAATGTAAGCTCGGAAAGGGAATTGTCTTTGAAAAATTTACAAAGGTAGCTCATAATGTTAACATGGAGGATTCAAATATATAAGATCATTAATAACTAGTAGCAAGATGGTTTGAAGGCTTAGAAGCTAAACGAATTGAAGAAATAAGTTTCGTCAAAAGTCGACAAGTTTGGAATGTTATAACATGTACTTTGAGGTGAGACTAGGGTTCTTAACATGATAAGGAGGTTATGATATGAGTTATTTTAGTCGTATGATAGTCATTTACTATTGTTTGAAGGCAAGCATGTTGTGAAACAAAAGTTGGCAAAGGTCATCACAAGTTATATTCATAAATGTGTTGAAATTTAGGTCAAATGTAGCTGCACGTTTCTCCCTATACACTTGGAATAAAAGTATGATCTACATATCAAAATGAAGATATATAAGTCTAGTTTCTAAAGCATTAAATCGTTTGTCGATACAATATCTGACTAGAGATATATTCGCATTTTCTCGAGAGTGCACAAGCAGCTCCCATGGGACCCACAAAGTCGGTTTAAACTTCGGCTTGTATTTAAGTCATTTATATGTCATTTTAACTCAGTTTTTCACATCCAAAACAGTTCCTAAACCCTCATAAATGCTCTCCAAGTGTTCCTCCATGATTCTATGGTGGAAACCTAAGATAAAAACATGAATATAACGCTAGAAATCCCGTGGTGATTGTTAGATCGTACTTGTTCATCTTGTGGTTGTTTTGGAGGGTTCTTAAAATGTAAGTAACCTTAGATTTTATGCTTTTATTTATGATTAATCTAAGAATTAGTACCTCCTCCATGTATATTAGAGTTTTATGGCTAAATACAAGTGTTTACACACCAACATGAACACAAAAGTTGACTCAAGAAGAGAATACAATTCCTAAAGTGTTGTTGTGTGATTGAGGTTTGTTGTGAACTATACCAGCTGGGGATTTCAAGTTGTATCTACTGCCTAAGGTAATTAAATCATGTAATTTGTTGTGCTTATGGTCAATCATGTGTAGGTTGAGTTGTTTGAGTGAAAATCTACAGGATAGTAATTTACATGGCATAAGGAATCACTATCATTTTTGTGGGTCTTATTGAGGCAATATATATGGTTTTTTGTGGCTGGAAATTGTTATAAATAGTTTTATTATGTAGTGAGTGATGTTTTTATGCGTACCTATGTGCTAATTCAGTGGATTGAAGAAGATAACACAAAAAATAAGATGTTGCCGATAAAGGTTAAGGTGCTAGGTGTGTGGACTATATTTGAAGATTACGCTTATGATGTTTTGTGTTGAAAATGGTATGGTAAACATAAGTATGATGTTACATTTGTTGTAGGCAGCTTCATGGAAAAGGAATTGGCTGCAAACTATATTTTGTTAATCATAAGTCGATCTTGCCGCTCAAAATGGTTGTTGAACAAATTGGAGAGCTTATTATCAATTATACTATTGTTGTTTGGGCTTTTTGGTGACTTTTAGTAACATATGGGATGTAGTACAAATAGGGGAGGTGCTGTTCGTTTTCTTGTAGAATATTGGTTTCCAAGTATGAGAGTTACAACGTTTATATGATGACGACAAAGTCGGTTTACTCTTTGTAGACGTAAGAAGATCATATTGAGCTTATTTGACGATTGGATAGAAGATTTCAAAGGTATGTTAAGGCATGTCCTTCTTTCCTTTTGCATGATCTAATGTGAAATGAATACACTATTTCATAATGAATCTATTCCTAGCAACTAAAGTTGTCCATGTTGTTCTTTTCGTATAAATTTATTCTAAGAAAGTATGTATGATCCTTGAGTCCTAGTGAAGTTCATATTGATGATATGATGTCCATAATGTTAATCGAAAGTGCAACGACCTTACGTCACTCTAAAAGGTTTAGAAAGTGATTCCACGAGTCGAGTATGCATTATATATATGTATCTATTTTACTCTACCGAGCCGCGCTATAGTCGGACGGATACGACACCTATTATGCAACCATCGATCAGTTGGGTTTGTCAAGCTCCACGTGGTCGGGTACGATTCTACCATGCCTTATAATGACCGTGTACATTTTTACTAAGTCCTCTTTGAGACCGGGAACGATATGATGATGATGATGCCCATAGAGGTAAATGTTTTTAAAAGTTTATGAATATAGATGTATTATGCATTTCATATCAGTAGCCCCCAGAGGCACTCAAATGTTACATGTATCTCCTCTATCTCACTTTATATTATTGTTCTTATTTATGCTTTCTAGCCTTACATACTCGGTAGTTCATTTGTACTGACGTCTCGTTTCCCTGGGGACACTGTATTTCATGCCTGCAGATCCCGATTGATAGGTTGACAGTCCTCCTAGTAGGCTATTAGTTCAACGAAAGTGGTTGTGCACTCCACTTACTCCGGAGTTGCCTATTTGGATAGTATGCTTTGCATATGTATTGATTGGTATGGCGGGGCCCTGTCCCGACCTTTATGATTTAATGTACTCTTAGAGGCTTGTGGACAGATGTCAGGTGTATGGATACTTTTATGGCCTTGTCGGCCTATGTTTTGAGTTTACAAATGGTCATGTCGGCCTTATAGGACCGTATGTCACACATATAAGTTTGTATATCATATTGGGTCTTCATATGTTGATTATTCCCCTACGTTCTATTATTTTTATCTCATGACGGATTTTCTGGCTCATTTACTCATGATTGTATGATAAGAAAGATATGTTACATTGGTACTCGGTTAGGTAAGTCACCGGGTGCCTGTCGCGGCCCTCTGATTTTGGTCGTGACAAAAGTGGTATCAGAGCAATTTTATCTTAGGGAATCTACAAGTCGTGTCTAGTAGAGTCTTGTTTATGGGTGTGTAGTGCACCACACTTATAAGTAGGAGGCTATAACGCATTTAGGACTGTCACTCTTTCTTCTTATTCTAGATCGTGTGGCAGAGCTCAGTTTTAAAAACTCAATTTAGTAAACTCTATCTTATTTATGATATGAGGATGCCTACATCCAGAAAGACAGTTGGTAAGAGATTGAATGTGGATGTGGAAGAGTTTATTAGAGGAACTCGATTTTGCATCATGCTTATAATGCGTAAATGTTAGGTCTTCAGTAGATCATGCGTGTACTAAGATATGTGAGCCTTTTGATAAGGAGCCCCAAGGCATGAATATCTATCCACCCATATGGTATGGAGCAAAGAGAGAATTAGGAGGTGGATATAAGTTTCAATATGTGAAAGAAATAACATGAAAAAAAGAAGTACGAGGTACCTAGATAATGAAGATTATAAGTATTTGCAATTCAGGTAGAGAAATATAAGCGTTCTGAGTTACTTTCAACAACAATAAAGTTATATACAATTTGCTACACCCATCTCAGTGTGCCCTATGGGAGTTGACAGAAATAGTTTAAGAGAAGAAAGGAATAGCAAGATCCAATTGGGATAGAATAATCCAAAATGGTAGATGGATTATCATCATTAGCTAACATTTTCGAAGGATACTGCAAAATGTGGTAATAGTTCTCCTTATGAGACACCCCTATGGTGCAATCTAGAATAGTGCATTTAGATATGAATACTAGAATATTCAAAAAATTTTGATGATCAGCACAATCCTAGAAGAGATAATTATTTACCTTTGTATGGCTCCCATCCCTAGTAAAGAGAGAATACTAGGCGACGAAAGAGCCAATGGATAGAGCAAGCGGAGCTAAAAGCGAAGAATGTTTTGTTGAAGTTTTTAGAATAAAGTGATAAACAAAAATATTAGCAGGAGAATAAGAGAAGAGTAAATAAAGTATTATGAGTAAGGTGTGATAAATGGTATCACAGGATGACAAAGTTTACAGTCAAGTGAAGGGAAAGATAAAAGGTGACAGGCTGTGATGAAATAAAAGTGTATAAGCCATAAAGCCATATCCCTATTTTGAGAAATGAGTTGGTGATTCTGACGTGATTACCAGAAGGAAAATGTAGACCACAGAGTAATAGAAAGAAGTATGGGATAGTAAACAAGATAAAACCGAACATGAATTAGGGACTGGAGGATTTGATAATAGTCAAAATCATGATAACTTTAGAGATCACATTTCGACAATAATAGAATAGACAACAGACGAATAACCTTTAAAGGTCATTTAAGAAGATGCTTCCCTAAAGAAAATTCTTTGAGCAGAGTTAATCTTAAGGGACTACGTGTGCCAGCTACACTAGGTGACACGTTCGTACATAAGCAATTTAGTTATCCCTGGTACATAAGGTTACCATAAGGCAATTAAGGTTCATTGATGACGTGAAAAGACACCAAATATGAAGAGTTAAAACAACTATAGGTAGATCGTCATAGTACTAAATTTTAGTACTCCCCTAAGGGGGAATATGGTGTGATATGGTATTATGTCAAAGTTAAGCAATTCAGGTAATTTTAGAAATGGTAAAGGAGGAATGTGGTAAAAAGGAGAGAAAGATGATGTTGCATTTATTCAATTCCTACTGATATGTTGCGACTCCAGTACATTATCCAAGCACGACACTTGGGAAAGGCAGTAAAAGTTTTCGGCCAGGAGTTATTGATAAATAAGTGTGAATGGACGCTTGATACATCAGGAGCTAGTGTCTAGAGTAAGTTAAGACAACAGATATATCCCAGGAGAAATTATGCAAAATATATATATGAGAATGGACCAACGAGTAATTAGTAGTTGATTCAGGATGAGCCCGGTTATGGCTAGACGAGAGGTCACAAATAAATCAATAGATCTGCAAGATAAATATAGTGAACCACAACATAGTGAATTTAGTCTCGGAGATACGAGTCGCAATCATTTGAAAAATTTTAGATAGGAGTTGAGGAAGTTAAAGGTACCGTTTATTGTTTATAAAAATAAGAGAGAGTGCCACTAAGGAGACAATCAAAATTTGAGCCTAGAAGTAACCCTACGAGCCCAAGGGCACAAAGTTATGTAACTAAGAATTATTATAGGCGAGTAAGAACAACGAAAATTTCCTTCGGGTGCATGATATAACAAGCTTGCAACTTTATAAGACCCAGAACATCTCCTTAAATACTGCAACGAAAGATTAGCTGAGGAAATAAGGAAGAAGGTTTCCACCTAAGCATAGTGAGCTAAAGAGTAAATGATTTTGTAACAACAGTTTCACTACAATATTCTATACAGTCCATAAGAAAGTGGCACCTATCATGATTAATGAACAGAAAAAAGGTCATCAAAGGTGATGGTTGAGATCATATGAGGTAAATGAAATTATAGTATTTGTCGGCAATAAGACAAGCCGCAACAAGTTGAAAAACTATTAGGAAAAGTAATTTCTTACATTTAAAGACAACTGAGAAGGCACAAAAGTAAATCTGTGGTGCAAGCAAGTTAACGGAAGGGTGTGAGTAGTACAAATACATACGTGTATGCCGTAAGGTTAAGTATTATATACAAACAATGTTTTAGGTAGATAGGAGTAAGGATATGAAAAGGTGAGTGAGAAAGTGATGAGAATATGTATGTACTTGTGATTAAACCCATCAAAAAAAGGGAGCTGATGATTTACATATGTAATAAAAAGCTTGATAAAGTCGGAATGAACATAGAGGAGTCTAAGACTAGGAGCAATTAGAAGAGATGAAATGCTGCCCCCGTAGTAGAATAAGGGTGTAATTATGATAGATAACAGGATGACATTTAGGCCTTTGATCGAGAAATAATTTAAAGAAAAGGGATTTTATGAATTGCACAGGATTAGAATACCCCATAAGATGAAACATGTTAGGATACTATTAAATACGCTTATGGAGGTATAGTATCGTCCCTAGGTGGATCGGACAAATTACTTTAGATATTCCCCGAGGAGACGTGAACTCTAATGACAATATATTATGCAAGAGGTTTCAAGTTATCAATGGTATATTATGGATCAACATTAAGGTACATCACCAATGGATGGATAAAAGTTCCAAAGTATGAGATGATATTAGACCGTCATTATTAAGATGAACAATAATGAGGAAACATTAGAGGACTTAGATATATATATATAGGACAAGCAGCGAAAAAGTAACCTAGAGCCGGGTGGCATACCTCAGTAATAATAAACCGAAGTAAGAGTTAGGATATAGTATGAACTACCTAGATGTTATAAAACCATAAGGATAGATATGCAATGCTTTGAAATAAGATATAGCAGCAGTCGTAAGTTCGATGAAGTACCAAGCGAAGAACTTTAGTACACCTATAGATGCCTTGAGGGACATCTGGTCATAGTTCTGTACATGTCCACAAAGTGAGGCCTAGATATTGGCTAAAAGCTGGAGGAAAAATGAGGGAAGAGTCACATAAGCAAACATACAAGTACACAACTGTACATGATGCATGCCAGAAGATAAGAACAGTTACCAGATTGGAAATATTCCGACCACAGGTCGTGGTATGAGAAGGAGACCTAAAGGGGGAATACCCTGACCTTTGGATTTATTTAGAGAACAACTTCCTAGATGTCAAGGACAATATTAAAGTATTCTTATGAGCTACAGGTTATGAGACTAATAAGCGCATTAGTTTGAGGACAAATGTTCCAAAGGAGGGAATGATGTTACACCCCATATTTTCGTACATAAGAGTACATCATAAGTCAATAAATGTAAGCTCAAAAAGGGAATCATCTTCGAAAAGCTTACAAAGTTAGTTCATAATGTTAACATAGAGGTTACAAATATATAAGATCATTAATACCAAGTAAAAAGAAGGTTTGAAGTCTTAGAAGCTAAACGAATTGAAGAAAATAAGTTTTGTCGAAAGTCGACAAGTTTGGAATGTTATAACGTGTATTTTGAGGTGAGACTATGGTTATTAACATGATAAGGAGGTTATGATATGAGTTAGTTTATTCGTATGATAATCATTTTCTCTGTTTTGAGGGCAAGCATGTTGTGGAACAAAAGTTGGCAAAGGTCATCACAAGTTACATTCATAAATGTGCTGAAATTTATGTCAAATGTAGCTGCACTTTTCACCCAATATACTTAGAATAAAAGTATGATATATATATATATATATATATATATATATATATATATATATATATATATATATATAAGATATTCAAGGCTAGTTTCTAACTCATTAAACCGTTTGTCGATACGATATCTGACTAGAGAGATATTCGCATTTTCACTAGACTGCGCAAGCAACTCCAATGAGACCCACAAAGTCGGTTTAAACTTCAGTTTGTAATTATGTCATTTATATGTCGTTTTAATTCATTTTTTTCACATCAAAAATAGTTCCTAAACCCTCATAAATTCTCTCCAAGCGTTCCTCCATGATTCTATGGTGAAAACCTAAGATAAAAACATGAATTAACGCTAGAAATCTCGTGGTGCTTGTTAGATCGTAGTTGTTCATCTTGTGGTTGTTTTGGAGGGTTCTTAAAAGGTAAGTAACCTTAGATTTTATGTTTTTCTTTATGATTAATCTAAGAATCAGTACCTCCTTCATGTATATTAGAGTTTCATGGCTAAATAAAAGTTTTTACACACCAACATGAATACAAAAGTTGACTCAAGAAGAGAATACAATTCCTAGAGAGTTGTTGTGTGATTGAGGTTTGTTGTGAACTATACCAGCTGGGGATTTCAAGTTGTATCTACTGCCTATGGTACGTAAATCATGTACTTGGTTGTGCTTAAGGTCAATCATGTGTAGTTTGAGTTGTTTGAGTGAAAATCTACAAGATAGTAATTGACATGGCATAAGGAATCGTTATCATTTTTGTGGGCTGTATTTAGGCTGTATATATGGTTTGTTATGGCTGGAAATTGTTATAAATAGTTTTATTATGTAGTGACTGATTTTTTATGCTTACCTATGTGCTTATTCAGTGTATTGGAGAAGATAACACAAAAAATAAGATGTTGACGATAAAGGTTAAGGTGCTAGGTGTGTGGACTATATTTGAAGATTACGCTTATGATGTTTTGGGTTGAATATAATATGGTAATCATAAGTATGATGTTATATTTGTTGTGGGAAGATTCATGGAAAAGGAATTGGCTGCAAACTATATTTTGTTAATCATAAATCTATCTTGCCGCTCAAAATGGCTATTGAACAAATTGGAGAGCTTATTATCAATTATACTATTGTTGTTTGGGCTGTTTGGTGGCTTTTGGTAACATATGGGATGTAGTACAAATAGGGGAGGTGTTGTTTGTTTTATTGTAGAATATTGGTTTCCAAGTATGAGAGTTACAATGCTTATATGATGACGACGAAGTCGGTTTACTCATTGCAGACGTAAGAAGATCATAGTGAGCTTGCTTCACGATTGGATAGAAGATTTCAATGGTATTTTAACGCCCATCCTTATTTATTTTTGCATGATCTAATGTGAAATGAATTCGTTATTTCAAAATGAATCTACTCCTATCAACTAAGGTTGTCCATGTTGTTCTTTCCGTACAAATTTATTCTAAAAAAGTATGTATGATCCTTGAGTCCTAATGAAGTTCATATTGATGGTATGATGTCCATAATGTTAATCGAAGATGCAACGACCTTACGTCACTCTGAAAGTTTTAGAAAGTGATTTCATGAGTCAAGCATGCATTAATATATGTATCCATTTTACTCTATCGAGCCGCGCTATAGTCGGGCAGGTACGACACATATTGTGCAACCACTGATTAGTTGGGTTTACTATGCTCCACGTGGCCGGGTATGATTCTACCGAGCCTTATAATGGCCGGGTACGTTTTTACTGCATCCTCTTTGAGGCCGGCTATGATATGATGATGATGATAGCCGTAAAGGCGAATGTTTTTGAAAAGTGTATGAATATATATGTATTATGCATTTCATATCAGTAGCCCCTAGAGGCACTCAGATGTTACAGGTTGTATCTCCTCTATCTCACTTTATGTTATTGTTCTTATTTATGCTTTCTAGACTTACATACTCAGTACTTTATTCGTACTGACGTCTCTTTTGCTTGGGGACACTGTGTTTCATGCCCGCAGGTCCCGATTGATAGGTTGACAGTCCTCATAGTAGGCTATCAGTTCAACGAAGGTGTTTGTGCACTCCACTATCTTCAAAGTTGCCTATTTGGTCAATATGCTTTGAATATATATATTTATTGGTATTGTGGGGCCTTGTCCCGACCCTTATGATTTTATGTACTCTTAGAGGCTTGTATACAGATGTCAAGTGTATGGATACTTTTATGGCTTTGTCGGCCTATGTTTTGAGTTTACAAATGATCATGTCGGCCTTATAGACCCGTATGTCATATATATAAGTTTGTATATCATATTGGGTCTTCATATGTTGAGTAGTACCCTATGTTTTATTCTTGTTATCTCATAACGGGTTTTCTGGCTCATTTACTCACGATACTATGATAAGAAAGATATGTTACATTGGTACTCGGTTAGTTACGTCACCAGGTGCCCATCGCGGCCCTCCAATTCGGGTCGTGACAGAATCTGTCAGAATTCCCTATTAATTAGGAAAAATAGCATCTTTTTTACAGAAATGGACAGTTGTCCAATTTCTAGTACCCTTCTTATCTTAGGAAATAGACAAGTGTCCTATTTCTGAATATTGTTTGGATCTTATCCTTTTCCTTACTCAGCAGTGGGACAATTGTCCCTATTTTAGAAAGTTCTAGCATTTTCTGAATGATTTTTAAAATTTAGATTGCCAAAATTGACCCTTAATGGTCTTGGAGTTACCTCAAAACCAGATCGGTTTTGGGCCTGATTCAGATGACTCTTGGCCTAAAGAGCTTGGGTTCTTAAGCTTTAACAAAGTTGTGGGCCTGTTTATTTAGTCAGGCCCAATTTTAACAAGAAAATAAATAAATAATAGCAAAGCTATGGGCATGTCTATTTAGCGAGGCCAAAAAATTAACAACAATAAGCATGAAATAATAAACAATAATGAAACAGAAAGAATGAAAAGTAACACTTTTTTTATTTTTTTAACACTTCTTTCCTTTTTCTTGACTAATCTGTTTTAATTAATTAATTAAATACTATAAACTAAAATAATATGACTATACTAACTTTACATATATTTTCACTAGATCCAGTTTTAACTAATTAATTACTTATTACGGATTAACAAAACAAGATAATTAACAAAACAAATACAAAATGTGTAAAAATAAATAACAAAAATAAAAATGGCTGAAATAAATAAATAAAAAAGACAGAATGCGTAAATAAATAAAAAAATAGAATAAAAATGTGGAAGTAAATAAATGCAAAAATTAACGAAAATAATTAAAAAAAATCACAAATGACGAAAATAAATAACAAATGCGTAAATAAAAATTACAAAATTAAAAGGGTCTAATCGTGAAAACCCTCAAGTTAAGACTCCCATCTTGGATCTAAGATCCTTGATGGAAAATCTTGACCGGAGGATTTTTTAATTGACTAGAAAGGTAAAAAAAAGGGTGGATCTAGGGTTTTTGGCCTTTTAGATCCAAGATCTACGGATTTTTGTTGGGTTTGTGGGAATTTGGTTGGTAGGATGAGGTTTAAGAGGATGAGAGGAGTGTATGGTGTGAATTTAAGGGGTTATGGAGTTCCACCGCCACTTGAGCGATTTCTGGCTGCGGAGTAGTGGTGGTAGGTGTGTTTCGGCCACCATTTTATTGGAGGTATTATTTTTTTTTTGTGAGTTTAGTTGGTGGGGTGAGGTATAAGAGAAGAATGAAGTTATTTTGGGGTTTTTGAGGCTGGCCGCCGCCTGTGGAGATTTCCGGCGGGCAGCGCCGCCGGTGGAGAAGGGCAGTGGCGGAGGGAGAAGGGAGAGAAAGGAAGCGGCTAGGGTTTGGGGGAGTTGAGAGAATAGTAAAAGAGTGAGGGAGTTGGAAATGAGAGAGTGGAGATTTAAGGACACTTTTATATTAAAAAGGGTGGAGTTCCGTACCGTTGGATCTACTAGAGATCAATGGTCAAGATTGAGTGAATGGAGATGGAGGTTGGATTAAATTTTTAAAGGGCTTTGGGCTTGGGGATGTCTTGGGTTAAATTAGGATTGAGCTAGTTTAGGAAGAAATGACCCAATTCGGCCAAAATCTTTTTTTAATTTTTAAAAGACTAATTAATTTAAATAATCCAGAAACCAAATCCTAAATTAACTTTATTTGTAAAATTTAACTAATTACCTATTTATAATAATTATAAAAATTACTTGATCCTAAATTAAAAAAGAAAAAATCAATAATCTAAAAATTAAAAGGTAAACAATGTAAAATGAGCCATTTTCTTATTTTCAACTTTAATACAACAAATACTTAACTAATTAATCCTAAAAAAATAATAATCTAAATGCAATGCATAGTATTTTTTTGACATTTTTTTTACGATTTTTAATCAAAATTAAACATGCACAAAAATTCAAACAATTAATAAAAATACTATAAAAAATCTTATAAAATGACAAATAATTGGAAAAAATATTTTTTCTTGGATTTTATATGAGTAATTCATATAGGGAAAAACTCACGTGCTCACAGCTGCCCTCTTTTCTCGGAGACACGAAGGGTTTTCGTGCAAAGATAAACTGAGCGATTATGAGGGATTTTTGCCCGTTTGAAACTCCATGATAAGCATTTATGAAAAGAGCCTGACCTGACCTTGCTTCAAAAATTGCCTACATATTTTTGGATATAAAGTAATCAATTAGTATAGTTCTGAAAGTTTCGGTAGCTGGACTACCTGTGATTTCACTGTCGCAGCTACTGCTACTGCTTGCCGAACTCTTTATTTCATTAAAAATAGAAAATAAAAAGCTAAACCAGCTTAGCCTGTCAACTAAGAGTTACAAGATTCCTATCTATAAATCTCTTGAAGCTTGATCTTGAGTCTTAGCTGGTTCTTGTTGTGGACTCCGATCTGAATCCTGATGCTCGTCAGCTGTAGATGCAGGTTCATTCTTCAGCTTTGGATCAAGGCGGGACATGCAAAGTTTGTGACCTCAATCATTTTGGATTCACTTCTTTTGTCATTTTTCCTCTTTTCTTTATTCTGGGTTAAGACTCCTTCTTTCGGCCACCTCGGATCATGTGTCTCGTGGTCGAACTTGCTCAGATGCCAAAACAAATCAATGAACGAAAATTTTCTGTCCCAGTTTTCACTAAGAAAATTTTGTGAGTTATTTTTAACTAGAGTCTTAACATATTCTCCTTTTTTTTCGAAAACAATAAAATAAGGATTGTGTCTGTTTAAAAGGGAATTGAGTCCTATATCTAAAATATCACTCAGGGATTGGAGCCCTAATGTTGGTAGAAGGCGACTAGGGAATGAAGGTCATATGTCTAAAAACTCAACTTAGGGATTGGAGCCCTAATATTGGTAAAAAGGCGAGTAGGGAGTGGAGGCCCTATGTCTAAAAACTCAACTCAGGGGTTGGAGTACTAATGTTGGTAAAAAGGCGACTAAGGAATGGTGGCCCTATGTCTAAAAATCTCAACTCAGGGATTGCAACCCTAATGTTGGTAAAAAGGCGACTAGGGAATGTAGGCCCTATGTCTAAAAACTCAACTCAGAGATCGGAGCCTTGGTGTTGGTAAAAGGCGACTGGGGACTGGATGCCCTATGTCTAAAAACTCAACTCAGGGATTGGAGCCCTAATGTTGGTGAAAAGGCAACTAGGGAATGGAGGCCCTATGTCTAAAAAAACTCCACTCAGGGATTTGAGCCCTAATGTTGGTAAAAGGCGACTAGGAAATGGAGGCCCTATATCCAAAAATTCAACTCAGGGATTGGAGCCCAAATGTTGGTGAAAAGGAGACGATGGAGGCCCTATGTCTAAAAATGCAACTTAGGAATTGGAGCACTAATGTTGGTAAAAAAAAAAGGCGACTAGGGAATGGAGGCTCTATGTCTAAAAGGTCAACTCAGGGATTAGAGCCCTAATTTTGGTAAAAAGGCGACTAGGTGATGGAGGCACTCAACTCAGGGATTGGAGCCCTAATGTTGGTAAAAAAGGCGACTAGGTAATGAAGGCTCTATGTCTAAAAGGCCAACTAAGGGATTAGAGCCCTAATGTTGGTAGAAGGCGACTAGGGAATGAAGGCTCTATGTCTAAAAAACTCAACTCAAGGATTGGAGCCCTAATGTTGGTTAAAAGGCGACTAGGGAATGGAGGCCCTATGTCTAAAAACTCAACTCAGGGGTTGGAGTACAAATGTTGGTAAAAAGGCGACTAGGGAATGGAGGCCCTATGTTTAAAAAATTTCAACTCAGGGATTGGAGCCCTAATGTTGGTAAAAAGGCGACTAGGGAATGGAGGCCCTATGTAAAAAACTCAACTCAGGGATCAGATCTTAATGTTGGTAAAAAGATGCAAAAGATTGAGGTTTGGAATCCTAGGCTATCATTTTTGTTTTGGATTTTTCCTTCTCTTTTTTTTTTCAAGAATTTTTGAAGAAGACTTCCCTTTTTCGTTGATTGCCAAAGCTTTTGCTCATCTTTTCTTTCGGTTGCACCTGCTTTTGCATGGTTTCTTTGGGCTGCACATGTTTTAATTTTTCAAATAAAGAACAATTGTTAGTGTGAAATGGTGGTTTGTTTTGTGGCCTTTCTTGTCTCGATCAATTGATCTCGGCCCAACTCTTTGGTGAGAACCTCAGCTGCTTGCTAGCTTTTTTGAAGATTGATCTCTCTCTCAAAACTGAAGAATTCAACTTTTCAAGATTTCATGATGACTCGCCCGCATGGGGTTTTGGTCCTTTCCCTTCATTTTGCCTCTAAGGGCTTTTGACTTCGGAATTCTTTTCATTTTCAGTAACTTTGATTTCTGAGCATCGGCCATCAAAGCTAGTTGGGATCGACTTGATGGACCCGCTGAGGCTGGGTACTTTTCTTTGGCTTTTGTTAGGCAGAAACCTGTAAAACCCATCTCCCCACCTTTTCTTTGTATTAGTTTCGGGAACAGAGTTAGACCAAAAGGGATTCAAGGAAAAGTAGGCAGGAGGCAAGAAATTGAATTTCAAGAGAAGTGTCCCTTTTGGGGAGGAAGGAAGGACTTATCTGGGGTGCATGCAGACTTCAATAGACACGACATGCTTCTTGGACTAGATTCCCAATCCGCACAATTATCCCAGCTTCTCATAAACTCATTGCGACCCATATTTTCAAACTGAGAAACCTTTCCAAGACTCTAATGGCGATGAGGGGTATCTTCTTTTCGATCGACGACGCCCTTTGTGGGTTTTCACCAATCGACCGCTCTCTTTCCCTTATCACCGTCGCCTGATAGTGCTCTTTACGAGTTTTCACTCACCAAGCTCTCTCATTTTCAATTTTTCTGTTCACTGCCGCCTTATGGTGCCCGTAGGTTTTCATCGATAAGACTCTCTCGTTTTGTTTCTCTCATTTTGATTATATCAGATCCAAGAAACTGTATTCTCTAATTCCGATGCCTTTTGCCGATTGATCAAAAGGACTTGGACAAGGTTTGGGTAAAAAGAAAATTGGATTGCATTACAACTTTGGAGCAGTTCGGGCGCGATCATAGCCGAACCATTATAACATCTTCCCTAGTTTTACTTTTTGAGGAAAACTGGAATTTTATTTTGTTGTGACTGAACCCCAGAGAGAGGCTGCCTATGTATCCTTTCGGAATCAAGTCGAATGTAGTTCAGAAAAACATTTTGTTTTTGTTTTTTCTTTTCTTTTGTTTTTCTGTTTTGCTTTGTTTTCTTTTCTTCTTTCTTTCTTTTTTTCATGTTTTTTCTTCTCTTTTTTTTCAGTAACACTTTCAGGTCCTTATGAGGGTAACCAAAGAAGAGTAACCGGCTCAAAAGGTTTGCAAAAGGTTTATAGTGTTTGGGTAGAGAGAATGAAAGCCTTCGTCATCCCAATCAAATAATGTTGTTGTTACAGGAAGCCTAAACTTAGTACCTTTTCACTACATCCGCATTCACAGCTGCTTCAGGATCATTTCCTTCAATATCTCATGAGTATAATGCCCCTCTTACAGGAAGCCTAAACTTAGTACCTTTTCACTACATCCGCATTCACAGCTGCTTCAGGATCATTTCCTTCAATATCTCATGAGTATAATGCCCCTCCTGGCAATATCTTTCTGATGATATATGGGCCTTTCTAATTAGGGGCGAATTTTCCTTCTGCTTCCTGATGATGGGGAAGAATGAGCCTTAACATGAGTTGCCCCACTTCGAAATTCCTGAGCCGTGGAAAACCACAGCCATTCACTTTTCATCAATCAAGGTCAATTGTTCTAGACGGGTCTTGACCCACTCACTGTCTTCAATTACAACTTCAACAATGATCCAGAGAGAGGGGATTTCAACTTCTATGGGTATTATGGCTTCAGTGCCATAGACCAAGAGGTATGGGGTTGCTCCAACCGATGTGCGCACCGCATTGCGATATCCCAATAATGTGAAAGGCAACTTTTCATGCCACTGCCTGGAGCTCTGGATCATTTTTCTCAAAATCTTCCTGATATTCTTGTTTGCTGCTTCGACGGTACTATTGGCTGTAGGCCGATAAGGAGTAGAGTTCCTATTCGTTATTTTGAATTGTTCGCATGTCTCCTCCATCAAACGACTATTCAAGTTTGTAGTATTATCTGTGATGATAGTAATAGGAATACCAAATCGGCAGATAAGATTGAATTGCACGAAATCTACCATTGTTTTCTTGATGAGGGATTTGAGAATGATGGCTTTGACCTATTTTGTGAAGTAGTTGAAGGCGACCAGTATGAATTTGTGCCCATTTGAGGCTTTCAGCTCGATTGGCCCAATGACGTCCATGCCCCAAGCAACAAATGGCTAAGGTGCTGACATGAGATGCAGTTCTGCGGGCGGTGCATGAATCAAATCACTATGTACCTTACACTAATGACACTTTCGGACAAAGATGAAATAGTCTTTTTCCATGGTTATCTAGTAATAGCCTGCTCGAAGGATTTTCGTTACATACATATACCGGTTCATGTGGGGTCCGCATACTCCCGCGTGCACTTCAAACATAATTCTTCTAGCCTCCTCTATGTCAGCACATTTTAACAAGTTGAGGTCCGGAGTTCTTTTGTACAAGAAATCTCCACTAAAAAAACCACTTGCGTGTCGTCGAATGGTTCTCTTTTGGTCCCCGCTGGCTCGCTCGGGGTATTTTTTCATTTTTAGAAATCTTTTGATGTCATGATACCATGGGTGAGTATTTGGTTCTGCCTCAACCGTATTATAGTAACCATGCCTTTCCCGAATTTAGATTTCCAAGGGATCTATATGAGCATTGCCTGGATACGGCAACATCGAGGCTAAAGTAGCAAGTGCATCAGCCAGTTCATTGTGAAAATGAGGGATGTACCTGAAACCATTGATTTGAATCGCTTGGTATGATCTTTCACATGCTTCCTGCAAGGCATAAGCTTAACATCTATGGTTTCCCAATCTCCCTGGGCTTGCCGGATAATCAAATCCGAGTCTCCCATGATAAACAACTCCTCAACGTCCTGGTCGATTGCCATGTTCATTCCCATTATGCAGGATTCATACTCGGCAGTGTTGTTTGTGTAGAAATACTGAAACGGGTTGTGGCTGGATAGTGCTGACTAGTGGGTGAAACCAAAACTGCCCCGATTTTCATACTTTTTGCGTTTATCGCTCCATCAAAGAACATTTTCCAAGCAGTAGTATCCTCGGATATTTCCTCGACCGGATTTACCTCTTCATCCAGGAAGTAAGTGTTCAAAGGTTGGTATTAAACGTCAACCACGTTTTCACCCAAATGATCAGCCAACGCATGGGCTTTCATTACTGTACGAGTGACGTAGACTATGTGAAATTCAATGAGTAGGATCTGCCATTTTGCTAACCTTCTCATGGGCATTTGTCTCTGGAATATGTATTCAAAGGATCCAACCTAGTTATGAGGTAAGTGGTGTAGGCTTGCAGATAATGTCTCAACTTTTTAGCGACCCAAGTTAAAGCACAACAAGTTCTTTCCAAAAAAGTATACTTAGCTTCATAGCTGGTAAACTTTTTACTCAAATAGTAGATTACCCACTCTTTCTTTCCGGTCTCATTCTGTTGCCCGAGGACACAACCAAAAGAATTCTCCAATACCGTTGGATTCAAGAACAGAGGCCTCCCCGGTTCAGGCGGGACTAGGACTGGTGGGTTGGACATATACTCTTTGATTTTATCGAAAGCTTCTTGACACTCATCTGTCCATTTGATTGCTGCATCTTTCTTCAGCAATTTGAATATGGGTTCACATGGATGTCAACTGAGCAATAAACCGACTGATATAGTTCAGTCTGCCTAATAAATGCATCATATCTTTCTTGGTTATCAGAGGAGGCAAATCCCATATAGACTTTATCTTTTTCGGATCTAACTCAATAACCATCCGGCCGACTATAAAGCCCAAAAGTTTGCCCGATGGGACCCCAAATGCACACTTGGTAGGGTTCAGTTTCAAATCATATTTATGCAACTATTCAAAGAATTTTATCAGATCTCGAACATGGTCATCCTGGGTTTTGGACTTGATGATTACGTCATCCACATACACCTCTATTTTTGGTGCATCATATCACGGAAAATGGTGGTCATGGCCCTCATATAGGTTGCCCCATCATTCTTCAGACAAAATGGGCATGACCCTATAACAATATTTACCCCAAGGTGTGGTAAAAGTTTCTTTATCTGTGTCTTCTTCATCCGTCAACACGTGGGGATATCCTGCGTAATAACCAACGAAGGACTATATCTCATGTTTGGCGCAGTTATCAACAAAGATGTGGATGTTTGGAAAAAGGAAGTTATCCGTGGGGCTTGCCTTGTTTAAATCTCTGTAATCCATACACACTCGGGTCTTCCCATCTTTCTTCGGTACTGGAACTACATTGGATAGCCATGTGGTGTACCGGACCACTCTGATCACCCCTGCTTTCAACTGTTTCGTGACTTCTTCTTTGATCTTGTCACTAACATCAGTTTTACTTTTTTTTGCTTTTTCTGGATAGGCGTAATCGGAGTAAGTTGGCAACTTCTTAACCACCAAATCGACACTCAGTCCCCGCATGTCATCATATGACCAAGCAAACACATCTTTGAACTCAAACAGGAGTTGGATTAATGTATCCAAAGTTTTTTCATCTGTGTGAATGCTTATCTTGGTTTCCCTGATTTCTTCAAAACTACCCAAAATTAACTGGCTCAGTGTCATCTAAGTTCGGCTTAGGTTTATTCTCAAATTGTTCCAGTTCTCGATTTATTTCATTAAATGCATCTTCTTTATCATATTCTGGTTTGTGGTGCATTATTTCACAGTTAGACAACGTGTTTGGATTTTGGCATGATGTCAGCAAGCATGTCATGTTATTTAAAGTCGCATTATTAGAACTGAAAGAAGAAATAAAAAGAAAATAACGAAAAATAGAAGGAATAAAGAAATATGGACGATGAAATATTGATTTCAATTCATTGAACTTGGAAGAAAATAGGGTTTACATTGGAAACTGAAAGTCATGAAACTAAAGAAAAACATCCGAGTTACACCCTAGAATAACTCGTGATGTAAAAAAGATGGCATGACAGGTCTACCGGGACTACCGCCTGCTTGGGAATGGCGTAACCTTCCAATTTTGCAATTTGGCCTCTGGTCCCATGTACGACACCTCAGCAGTGCTTGAGCCTTCCCCTGGCTGGACCATGCGGGTTTCATATAGTATCTTCCTTATTGCCCCGCAGATCTTTTCAATCACTTCGGCCGTGAAGGATTCATCCTCTTGTTATTCATTATATTCGGGCTTGACAAATGTTTTGTACAAATGCGGCACTGGCTGCTGCAAGACCCAACCATCATTCTTTCTACCATCCGTCCGTTTTATATCAGCTGGTGTGGATCTGAAGCCGACCCCAATGAACTTTTTACTGGCAGGCAGGGTGATAGGTTCAACTATTTCTTATTATGATTTCCCAAGCCCCTTCCCAGGTTTGAAGCCATGCCTGATCATTTCCTTGGATACTATGATTGATGCATTTGATAGAAAGCGTTGAGGGCATGGGTTTCCTTCTTCGCACTGATCTGCGACCACAATTTCAGAAGCCTGATAAACTATATGCTCACTCCCTTCTCTTGCTTCAAGACATGGGACTAATTGGTCCCGATAAATTGATTGCTCATCTTCTCCGTGGACCACAATCTCTTGATCCTGATTCTCAAATTTCACCATCTGGTGAAGAGTAGAAGGTACGACCCCCGCTGTATGAATCCACGGCCTACCTAAAAAAAGTTGTAAGAGGTGTCCATGTCCAAAACTTGGAAGGTTACTTTGAAGTCTACTGGGCCGATGGTTAGAATAAGATCAATATCTCCAATTGTGTCCCTTTTGATACCATCGAAAGCATGTACATAGACATTGTGAGGTCGAATTCACTCGGTACCAGTTTCCATGCGTTGCAGAGTTGAGAGTGGGAAAATATCTACCCCAGAGCCCCCGTCCAACATAACCTTTTGCACGTAGTACCTTTCACATTAGACCTTTTGGTGCAGGGCTTTGTTGGGTGCGCCCCTTTCCGGTGGAAAGTCACTTTTGCTGAAGGAGATCTGGTTGACTGCAAAAAATCTTTCTGCCATTCTCTCCAACTGCTCTACAGTTGTTTCCACAGGCACATGTGCTTTGTTGAGGGTCTTGATTAAGACCTTTTGATGCTCAGTGGAGTTCATCAACAGAGATAACAAAGAGACTTACATGGGAGACTTTCAAAGCCGGTCTATTACCTCATAATCCACCACTTTCATCTTTTGAAAGAAAGCCTCCGCTTTTTCGACAGTTACCGGCTTCTTAGATGGAAGAGCTTTCTAGTGGCATTGTTTACCTCTTCCAAATTGAAATACTTTTCAGCCGGGTTATTTTCTTGAATTTCTCCTGAGATTTCTTTTCCTTTGTAAGTCACCACTGACTTGCTATTATTTTAGGGCACAACAGCAGGGTCTGTCATGTGTTTTTGTGGCACGCGGCCAATAACGACGGGCTCACTCATCCTTGATGGATTTATTGTCCCCCGCATCATGTAAGCTCCCTTGAGCACATACATTTGTGTTGTCTTTTTCAGCTCAAATCTCCTGGGAGGACTCTATGTCATCTACTTTTATTTGTGGCCTCGAGGGACATAGAGAACATCATCTTTAGGGGGCGTAGCCCCAGTTTCAACTTTTGTTTCCTTTTCCAACTTCAGAGGGGTAGTTTTGTTCTTTTTCTCCCCTCTGTATTGCTTCGGGGAAAATTTTGGTTTCTTTTCTACATCAATGATGGCAATGACGACCCTCAACACTAGGTCGAATTCCTTTTCCTCACAAATCATTCTGATTACCGGCCCGTTGTGTGGGATGACAATGTGTTGTTGGTCACATTGGGAATATCTTCATCCCTCAACACTATCTTCCTTTGTTCTATCAAGTTTTCCATGGATCTCTTCAGAGTCCAACAATCATCCGTGTCATGCCCTTTTGCTCCTGAGTGATAGGCGCATCGGGCACCATCTCTGTAAGCGGAATGCCAAGTTCTTCCTGGTTGGAGAACAGATTGTAGTAGATCCATTTGAACAAGTTTTGGTGACATGCTAGAATAGGATTCACCGATTGGTGCAAAATTTGGCCTCTTAGGTGGTTCACGAGCGTGGAAATTGTTTGGTGGAGGCCGGGGGTTGTAGTGAGTTTTGTAATGAGGTTGATTTCTAGGAAGTAGAGCTTGGTTTCGGTTGACTTGTTGTTGTGGCCTGATATAAGGTTGAGTAATCATGACCGTGTATGGCTGAGGAGCATAGGTCATATCCTGGTGGGGGTAATTGTGATGCGAGGTTCCTGAGAAAAAGGATTTGGGAGTACGGTGTTTTCTTGTACCCAACGCTGCCATAGATGTTTCTTCCTTTTTCTTGCCCTTTGCTACTCCTCTAGACCCACCCTGGATGGCTTGGGAGGTAGCTCTTATAGTGGATTGGCTCAAAATTGGACCTGTTTTCAACCCGATTTCAACCATTTCTCCAATCTTGATGGCCTCAGCAAACGGTCTACCCATTGCGGACATCATATTTTGGAAGTATTCAGCCTTTGGCCTTGGAGGAAAACCGTGACCATTTCAATCTCATCCATCAGAGGCTTTACCCTGGAGGCTTGCTCATGCCATTTAATTGCGTACTTTCGGAAGCTTTCCGAGGATTTTTTCTTCAAGTTTGTTAATGTGTTCCTATCCAGAGCAATATCAATGTTGTACTAGAATCACCTGACAAAATCCCGAGCAAGATCATCCCAGTTGTGCCAGCGGGATATATCCTTGTCCATGTACTATTCAGATGCGATGCCAACCAAACTTTCTCCGAAATAGGCCATGAGGAGTTTTCCTTTCCACCTGCTCTTCGCAGCAGGTTGAAATATCTCTCAAGATGAGCAATAGGATCACCATGTTCATTATACTTCTCAAATTTTGACGGTTTGAATCCCAATGGTAGATGCACATGAGGGAACATACATAAGTCGGCATAGGATACACTTTTCTGTCCACTCAAGCCTTGTATTATTTTAAGACTCTGTTCCATACTCCTCATCTTTCTTGCAATCACTTCTTCCTCAGGAGTTTTGGTGGTCTTTTCTTGACCCGTAGTGAACTCATACTTGGGTGGTTGAGAGTAAGTATAACTGGGAAAATTAAGGAGGTTCCATCGAAAAGGAGGGTGTTTGGAAGGTGATAGTTGATGGGTCAATACTAGGCTTGGGCAATGTAGGCTGTGCCGTGGCTGAGCAAGGTGGAGCGATAAAGATATTTGAAGCTGCACCGGACATTAACACCTAGGGACGAACCTCAGAAGGTGTTCCCATAAAAGAGCTGAGATAGTTGAGTGTCCTACTAGTGTGTTTGGGTGACTGATCAGGACATTGGAGGAACCGCATACTCTAGAGAAGAGTTCAGGGAATCCAGGGACTGCGCTTGGGGGCTCCCTTCCATTTTCCCAAGCATCCCATATTTCCATAACCCGGAGATGCATGATTCTGTTTTCTTCCACAACTGCCGTTTTTGAGGTCGGGATGCTTGAGATTGGACTATCATCCATAATGGAAATTGTTGGAAGAGTTATTTCTGAAGACATTTCGATGCTCCCTTTCGATCTCGTGAAGTATAGGTGCAAAGCCAGATTACCACAAAAACCAACTACCTTCTAAAAAACCTGGACTTGATGAACATCAACAAAATGGTTAGTTTGAAACAAATAACACATAGGGAATCACACGTTGGGGTGTGATGCACCTATACAATTAAGTGTGCTTCTACATATTTTGCAACACTTGCATGTTTCATCCCGGCTTTACTTATTCTTCCCCATTTTCTTCTTTACACTTCCATTCTTTCCTTTTCATCTCTTTTTTTTTAATTTTCTCTTGGTTTTTCTTCTTTCATATTTTTTTCTCTTTTTGTTATTGGAATTATTCACAAGATTTATGACTGGATATGATGAGGATTGTCTATGTATCATGATGCCGCGTGAATCAGATCATTACGTAGTTCAAGTAAAATAAACGTGAAAAGTAAAGAAACAATTTTTTGAAATTTTCGATTTTCATTAATAAAAACTTCTAAACTTCTATTACAAAGACTGCAAACTACTTATTTTCTGAGAATATAGAACTACAAACAGACTCAAAATAAAATAAAAAACATACTTGAAAGATGAAAAATCAGGAATACATATGGCTTCAACTCTTGGCGCCCCCGGGGCATCATTCGGCCTCCCCACGGGCCTATGCGCGAGATCCCCTTATAGTCACTCTGACGGACGAATGTCATCAGTGCAGCGACTAAGGTGGTTTGGGTCATATCCTCACATGCTTGGAATTTTGTAACGATGTAGTCAGCAATAGCTCTAATCCTATCTCGGATCCTACCCTTTTCCTAAAGTAGCCACCCGATTTGTTGATTTCTGGCTTCTAATACCTGAATGTCATGATGGTTTTGATTTTGCAGCTATTGTATCTCCTCCTCATCTAAGCCATTAGAGTATAACAATGTTCCATGTTAGCTTTAAAGTCCTTGGCTTGCTTAGCCGCCTCATTCTCAAGGGTGGTTAAATTTCTTCTCAGGTTGATGATTGTCCCTTCATACTTTCTTTTTATTTGTTGGACAAACTATGTCCTCCCTTGTGCATTCTTTGCCAATTGGGCCCGGAATTGTGCTAGATTGGCTTCAGATTTTTCTAAATCATCTTGACTCTCGAGTGCTTTTCTCCTTAGACTACTTATAAGTCTTTCATCTGCTCGGCTTGTTTCTAGGTTTCTAGCCGCTATTCTCATTTTTTGGATTTTAGCTTTGAGGGCTTCGTTTTCCTGAGTTAGCTTTTTCTTTCCCCTTCATCTTGGATACTTTTGGCAAATTCGAGATCCCTAATTTATCCTTCCAACTTACCTTTTTTGGCTATGTATCTTTCTTCTTTTGCCAACCATCCCCATTGCTCTTGCGAGTTGTTAGTGAATTGTTGAACGTGGGCTCTCTTAGTAGGTCTTTCAGGAATCTGGAATCTTTTGCCAAACCAAACATTGTACTTAGGGTCCACTTCACCTCTAGCTAGATCTCGCACCATGGTCTTAAGTTCGAGAAATCTACATTCATTCCATACCTGGCGAATTCTTGCCACTGAAAATACAGCTTTTGGGCCCAACTCGATGACATGTTTACTCAAATCTTAATCATAGGGAACGGTTTGAAATCTACCCAATTGGAGCAAAACCCTATGAGGAACATATGGCTGGATGCTCTGGACGCCCATTAGGAGGATATAACACACTTCAGCTGTCATGTATACTGCTTCACTGATAGGAAGCCATCCAAACACCCACTCGATTTTATCGGCAGTCAAAGAGCTCAAGCATGAAAACTAAGCCTCGGTACCCTCAGGTAATTCAATACCCACTACTCGGCTTTCAAATTCTTCAATGCAAATCAAACCAGTCATACTGTAATTCATATACCCAACCCGGTGGCAGGGATGTTCCTGCATCAATAATTGTAGTAACAGATTGTAGCCTTGGAAGAACTTTTCCCCTTCTCGACAGATAGTCAAGGCTCGGTAGATTTTAGATAGGATCAAGGAGATCATAGTGCTATTGGCTTTTTTGATTGCGACATCGACCATTCCTACGACACCCACTTCTATATTACCATCTTCTCGCGGACAGACCACAATACCCAAGAATGCTGCTGCAAAGGCCAAATCCCGCCTTGCCGCCCATTTAATCTTTATTTCCGGAACCCTGAGGGTTTCCGTAGCGTTGATACAAGAACTGGAAAGTGCAATACCCTTCAAAAAAATTTCCATCCTGAATATCCCGACTAATACTCAACAAAAACAAAAATTTGTGGGGAGGTACCGGTTTTGGCGTAACTGGGTACCGACTTCTAAGGATTGTGTTAAGGCCAGCATAACCCGCAACTTATTCTAGTGTGGGTGTGAGCTGAAAGTCAGAAAAATAGAACACAGTGCGAGTTGGATCCCAAAAAGGTATCAAGGCTTCAATCATGTCCAATCTTTGCTTGATGTTCAATAGTCCGATGAGACCTCCTAGAACCTTTACCACTGTTTCTCTACTGCCTTTTCCTAGATCATTCCACCACATGTGGAGCTGTTAGGGGATCTCTTTAAGGGTTGTGAAGGGTTCAATTTCATTTGTGCTCATCCTGCACATTTATTAAGGTGATTTAATAACTCAGTTTGATTTAAAAAGAGTATTACAATTTTACAAAATTTTATTTCTAAAATAAAACCCAGTTTTGCAACTACGACCTTTCAGCACTTCGGAGAACAAGATTTTAAGGTTGTGCCTGCTAATTGGCCAAGAATTAAATAAATAAACCAAATGTGGCTATTATTACAAAAACAGCCTTTCGAAGCCCTTTTGGAGACATTCGGCTTATTTTAGATAAGAATGACATCAACCTATTTATTTGTGATGAAAAATAAAATTTTTATTATTTTTTGGCTATTTTTGCAAAAGGGAAGTTGGACCCGACGGGGGTTGCCTACGTATCTAACATCGGTGCTGGCATAGTTTGGGAAATTGTTTTAACAAAAATAACTATTTTTGAAAAGTTTTCTTCTTCTTCACTTTATCTTTTCAAAAATCTGGCAGATTTTCAGTACCTTTTGGACATTGGTTTTTTTCAAAACGGATAAATATCTCTCTTAACCCTCAAACTGTTATTTTCTTTTTCGACTTTCTTCTATTATTCACAGGCCGATCGACATGCAAATTCAAAGCAAATAAATGCACAAGTAGTAATTAGGATGCATGCGGATGGTCTTTTCATTTCAGGTACACATATCTTAGACAGAGCCAACCCCTGTGTTGAGTCTCCTAAGTCAAATGCACGTGATGCAAACAAATGTTCCTACTAGGGATCCAACATGAGGTGTTGTTATACTAGGTTTATTGTTCTAGACCTGGCTTACCCGAGCGGACAGCTCGAGCCAGGGGTGGGGGGTAGCGTACTAGAAATATAGAAGCTTTCCCGGCTTTGCAACTTGTCCGAAACTTGTTCTAAAATTTGGGATAAGACTCTAACAGAAAAGAAGTTACACGAACTACACACTTCCCAGATGATTTAGAAGATTCAGAGAAAAGGAGAGTTTCGTAGCAGTTTATATACAGTTCACATAATATCAAAGCGGTAAAAGCAACATTTAGTACATTAGGCTCAAACATGTACGAAAATCAGATAATAAATAAATCCAATTATAACAGTCATTCTAAGCTCATATTCTTAAACCCTGAACTAAAGTTCTGGGTTATGATCCCCAATAGAGTCGCCAGAGCCGCAACACCTCTTTTTTTACACACCACCCCGGAGGATAGTACATAAGTGAGTTTTTCCAATTAAAGTGACATTATTCGAAATGAGATTATTTTATTTTATTTATTTTGAGTCGCCACTTGGGATGGTTTGTTTTCCGATGTCCCAAGTCACCGATTTATTTTAAAATCCCAAATCGAGGAAAATTGGACTTTCCTTTTGAAGTCTGCGAACCGGAAATTCTGAGTAAGGAATTCTATTAACCCGAGGAAAGGTGTTAGACATTCCCGGATTCTGTTGTTCTAGCACAGTCGCTTATACTATCATAATTGGCCTATTATCTGATTTTAATACATGTTTTAGCCTATGGTAAAATTTTAAATTATCAGGCCGCTTTTAATTAATTTTGTGGAAGATTTCAACATTATCTAAAATACGTCCTTAAACCATGCCACATGAAATGCATCCGCGGTCCACCACACATTTGATTGAACGTTGTGAAATTTGGATTTGGGTCACATGAAATGCACACCCGAGTTTAGGAAGGTAAGTTATTAAAATAACGTGTCTAAAGCAACTACGCAATGTTAACTTTGCGAGGACCACAAGAAAATTTGCTAAATGGCACACCTCAAGTTTTAAGAAATTTTAAGAAATAATTAAATGAGGGCCATGCATTTGAGATTTTATTTGGCACGGTGCAGCTCAATTATTCTAACCAAGGATTTCTGAGTTTAGTTTTGAGGGTCATAGCGACTGGTGTTATTTAATAATGCACATCCCAGCTAATTAAAGGAATCTAATTTATTAAACACTAAAAGAACTTGGGCCTGACTTAATTCAGATGAATCTGGCCCAAATAAATTACGAAGCAATTAATTAGTTTGAATATGATGGATCCAAGAAAATTTGGGCCTACTAAGTATCTCTGGCCCAATACCATTTTGTGGACACAAATAAAGTTAATAATGAGTCCAAGTGAACTCTAGTCCAACACATATTTAAAGAAAATTTGAAATTAATAATCCTAATGACAAAATGTTGGATTTTAACTATATTTTTCGCTCATCTTTTGAAACAGAAGAGTAAAAATTGTTTTTGAATAAATATAATCTGTTAAATTTTGGACAATCTTCCTACTAATTTGCCTAAGTTTTTATTTTCAAAATGCTGATTTTAAAGCTTATTTGTATTTTAAAAATCTTGAAGTGTACATACTATTGATCAACTCATTTTGTTTTAGTAAAAAAATCAAAACACAAATTCATCAACCCAATTGACTTTGGGCCTGAAAATGTATTATGATTATCACTTAGTTATTTTATAAAAATCTGATTTTTATAACTTTAAGCTAATAATAATCCAACATTATTTAACTATTAAAAACTATATGGTATATTAAACTGGTTTAACACACAAGGAAATGCAGTAAAATTATTACATTTTTTGCTAATTGAATAACCAAACTGCTTATTGCTATATTAATAGATTTTCTGAAAAATGACTTATGTGATACTACTAACTATGAACATACTAATTTTGTATATGTATGAATCTTTAAGCAGATTCTGTAATTTTAGAATACTTTTAAAACTAATACATTTGCCTAAAAACATTTGTAAATAAATTTACAATATAACAAATAAACAAGCTTCAAACTAGCATGGTTCAAACTAGCTGCAGATTTGTCAACTGATTTCTATCATGATTCGGCAAAAGAATGAAACCTTACACTTTAGTTAAGAAAAGTACCTTACAGCACCAAGAAAACAAATAGAAAAAAGATAGATCTCTAAAAAGTTGAGTGAGAAACAACAACAAACCCAAACAGAAAACCAAAACCAGCTTCCAGTAAACTAGAAATCCAGAAGATAGTGAGAAAAATCAGTAGGAGTTCTTTTCTAATAGTGAAAAAGAGAGACACCAAAGTAGTGCGGAATTAGTGTATTTTTTTCTAGGTCTAAATTATATATCCAGCTCTGTGTATAGTGAAAAGAAGAAGTGTATTTGTAGAATGAGGAGGTGAAAAGAGATTAGAATTGTAGTACAAAGAATCTATCAGAATTCCCCATTAATTAGGAAATGGCATCTTCTTTACAGAAATGGGCAGTTGTCCAATTTCTATTACCTTCCTTATCTTAGAAAATAGACAAATGTCTTATTTCTGGATAACTTTTGGATCTTATCCTTTTCTTTACTCAACATTGGGACAATTGTCCCAATTCTAGAAAGTTCTAGCATTTTCTCACTGATTTTAAAATTTAAGTTTCCAAAATTGACCCTTACAGGTCTTGGAATTACCACAAAACCATATTAGTTTCAGACCTGAGTCGGATGACTCTTGTCTTAAAGAGCTTGGGCTCTTAAGCTTTAACAAAGGTGTGGGCCTGTCCATTTAGCCAGGCCTAATTTTAACAAAAAATTAAATAAATAATAACAAAGCTATGGGCTTGTCTATTTAGCCAGGCCCAAAAATTAACAACAATAAGCAAAAATAATAAACAATGAAACAGAAAGAATGAAAAGTAACACTTTTTTTTTCATTTTTTAACTCTTCTTTTTTCTTGGTTAATCTCTTCTAATTAATTAATTAGCAACTATTAACTAACATAATATGACTATACTAACTTTTCATTTATTTTAACTAGATTCGATTTAACTAATTAGTTACTTGTTACAGAATTAACAAAACATGATAATTAACAAAATAAATATAAAATGCGCTAAAATAAATAATAGAAACAAAAATGACCGAAATAAATAAATAAATAAAAGACAAAATGCGTAAATAAATAAAAAACAAAATAAAAATGCGAATGTAAATAAATGCAAAAATTAACGAAAAGAATAAATAAAAAGCATAAATGACGAAAATAAATAACAAATACATAAATAAAATTACAAAATTAAAAGGGTCTAATCGTGAAATAATCCTCAAGCCAAGACTCCCGTCTTGGATCTAAGATCCTTGATGGAAGATCTTGACTAGAGGATTTTTTAATCGACTAGAAAATGAAAAAGTGGTGGATCTAGGGTTTTTAATAGACTAGGATTAACTGTTTACTTGATACACTCTTAGCATTTAATCGAGTATCCTTGTGTTTCTCCGATGTGTTTTAATTTGGGACTACGAGACGACATCCCAGGAGATCCCCTATACATATTTATCCCAGGATACTAAGAGATCCATGGAACGCATATTAAGGATAGCAAGAGATCCTCCATATACCAAGAGATCCCTATCAGGCATTGAGGATACCAAGAGATCCCTGGCATATATTGAGGATACGAAGAGATCCTCGGGATACCAAGATATCCCTATCATACATTGAGGATACCAAGAGATCCTCGAGATACCAAGAGATCCCTGGAATATATTGACGATACCAGGAGATCCTCGTGATACCAAGAGATCCCTACCATACATTGAGGATACCAAGAGATCCTCGGGATGCCAAAAGATCCTTATCATACATTGATAATACCAAGAGATCTTCGGGATACCAAAATATCCCTAGCACGTATATTGAGAATACCAAGAGATCCTCGGGATACTAAGAGATCTATGGCACGCATATTGAGGATAACAAGAGATCCTCGGGATACCAAGAGATCCCTGTGTATTATCTCTATTGTGGAGGTGTTACCTTGTGATTTGTCTTTATATTATGTTTCCCTTATTGTATTCTTATTATCACGTATAGACTCTTACTGTAGATTCTCAATAATAGTGTTTATCTTAACCTGTCACAATTATTAATATTTACCTCAGTAGGGCCCTGATCTTCCTTGTCACTACCCGACCGAGATTATGCTTGGCACTTACTGAGTACCGCTTTGGTGTACTCATGCCTTTTCTGCGCAAGTTTTTCATGTGCAAATGCAGGTACTTCTTCTCAGGCTTATCACCCTTGAGGGAGGCGACTACTTAGAGACTTTGAGGTACATCTTCCGTGTCTGCAAACCGAGAAGTCCCTTTCCATTCCTGCTTTTTAGTATTTTAGCCCTTCTAATATTTCTTTTGTTCTTATTAGACAAAATTTCGGAGTTAGAGCTATGTAGTATTTCTCTATCTTAGCTTGTGATTCATGGGTTTCTGGGTGTTGGATTAGATATTGGTTTTGAGATATATGGTGTTTGCCAAGTGGTACGTTTAACATTATTATTGCTTTATTTTTGTTAAATCGTTTTATTTTTCCGTAAGTTTGGTTATCTTCCGCAATTTAAGCTTACCTAGTCGTAGAGACTAGGTGCCGTCACGATGGTTCATGGAGGGAGAATCGGGGTCGTGACATGTTGGTATTAGAGCTCTAGGTTCATAGGATTCATGGATCACTAACCGGTTTATTAGAGTCTCAGTGATTGGTATGAAGACGTCTGTACTTATCTACGAGAGGCTGTGTAACTGTTAGGAAAATTCCACTTCATTTGATTCCTTATCGTGCGACATTTATTCAGTTTGAAGCCTATATCATATGTTATTTTTGCATCGACTCTTGTATTGAATTTTCGCACTCGGTATCATTTATACGGCAACAGTTTGTGATGCTATAAAAGGATTATAGGGGAGCCAAGAATTGCTCAATCATTGTTACCTTGTCTCATCCATATCGATAATGCATGAGTATTAAGAGATCATTCAGTTGTGCACATGGGTTGAAATAGGTTCTGACATATGGCTGATAAGTACAATCTTAAAAAGGTTCACTTAATTGCGTAATCGTTGCGATAGTAGTAGAGTCACGAGGAGGATGTAGATCTGAAGATAGTCAGTGGTAATTGAGACTATGTGGTTCATTTGAGATTTCTATTTAGCGAAGGGTACAACTAACAACCGAGATACTGGAAAAAGAGAGTTTAACTGTCATAAGGATGACATGCGCCAAACGAATAGCTTGAGGTGTCTTATGATGGTGTGGTACGATGGATCAAGGCTAGTATTGTGGATTATCGAAATGTATCTTATGACTTTGCGCCAAGTAAAGGGAGTCCACTGTCAACGATCAAATTGTGGGGTCATGTGTCACATCAATTTTGGCCTGAGATGTATTTCTGTAGTGTTCAAAGGTCCCCTGAAACTTTTATATGAGTAAAGGTTGAGATTTGTATGGGATGATGCAGGGACATGGAAACAATTTCAGAATACTCGTATTGCTTAAAGAGGGAACTCACTTGGAACAGTCATCTTTTTTAATGCACAACTAGTATATGATTCGTATAATGGTTATTCTATTTATCCGGCACAGACTCAGTATGAGTAGCCGATCTGCAGATCGGTGTTATGAATGTGGTGATACCGGGAGCATCAGGAGATATTGTCCCAGACTTGGAAGGGATCTATTTCATCAGAACACTCAGTGCACACCCTCCTTTATAGTTAATAATCTACATACCCTACAAGATAGAGATGGAGCACAAGCGTGTAGATGGCACCTAAGAGGTAGGTGTCCGGCCCATTGATATAATTTACATGGTATGTATGGTATCACTACACAAAATTGTGTCATTACAAGTATGATATCAATGTGACAATAAAGTAATAATTTCATTAAATCGATTTGGTTATGAGTATCGAGGCAAGTCCTCTAAATATGCTCCAATCATGAGTGAGCTTCGTAATCCTGAAATCTACTTATGTGAATACTCACGTTGGGTTATTATATGGAGATAGCTATTTCTATCATTATGTGTTGGTCACTAAGAATAGCTATAAGGCTAAAAGTGACTTTCTATTACTTACTACAATGAGTTTTGAAGTGACTTCAGGATATTTAAATTCAATTGTTATTTATATTTCCTATCGATACGAGGGTTCATTATATGTTGTAATTTTGTTTTACGGAAATTATATTTGAAAGAATAAATAAAAGGAAATGAAAATTTTCAGTTGGCACAATCTGCAAATACTTGTGATCCATAATTGAAGACAAGATCCTGACATTTTTATACAGTGTGAAATATTTTAAATCGGGCTACATGCTGCGGTGGATATTATATAAGGACGGGGTCCTGGTGGTGGAAAGTTTATGCGTTTAAAATTCTACTTTTATGAAATTTAAAAAAAATATTTTACTATATTTTAATGGGGAGTCATGCCTATTAGGCTTATTTGTCAATTCTTATATATTTTCTGTTCATATTCAGCCAATTTTGTGTTGTAGACGTTGAGTTTTAGCCTAAGAGATGGGTGCCCATGTAGCATTAAATGTGACTCGTTAATTTGGCTAAGTAATTATGAGGTCTCTATGCCTCATTGTGAGTAAAGTGGAGGTTTGAAATGAGAGTTTGGTAATATAAGGTTAATTGTCATATTGTGATTTATGAGAAACAATTATGGCCAGAGACGTGGTTATGTGCATACATATGATGTGTTTCACGTCCAAATATCGCTATGATAATGTCGTGCTTGTAATGCGTAGATTAGCATTGTTGATATATACATTGTGGCGATTTGTTGAGTTATGGGTATGTTGTTAGGAGGTTTTTTAGTGTTACTATAATAGGTGGATAGTCCCAATTACAGGAAAGACTCTACCAAAATTTATGAAAACTTTGGGACATTAAGATGTGTGAAGAAAGAGATAAGTTATGTTGTGTATTTGAGGACGAATGACCCTAATTGTTGGAGATGAAATATCCCAAAAAAGTATTTAAGTGCTATTTAAGAGTTGAAAGGTGTTGAAATATGACTAATGTAGCGTGATGATGTGAAATTAAGGTCCTATGACAAATGTCAGATGTTGAAGTTTGGGTCATGTTCTAAAGTTATGGATTAAGGATGAGCTGAGACCTTTAATTAAGTTGAAGGATCAGTTACAAGAATTTGCTTGATAAGGGTTTTATTCGGCCTAGTGTATTACCTTAGAGCGCTCCTGTCTTATTTGTTTAGGAAAAAAAAAGAAGGACGGTCCTATGCGTATGTGCATTGATTATTGCTGGTTGAACAAAGTTACAGTGAAGAAACAACATCCTTTACCTCATATTGATAATCTGTTTGACCATCTACAGGATGCACAAGTGTTTTCTAAGATTGGTTTGCATTCATGTTACCATCAGTTGAAGATTCAGGAGCCAGATATCCTGAAGACTACTTTCAAGACTCACTATGGTCACTACGATTTCTTTGTTATATCATTTGGGCTGACCAATGCCCCATCAGCCTTTATGCATTTGATGCATAGTGTGTTCCGTTCATATCTTGACTCATTCATCAATGTCTTTATTGAAGATGTACCAGTATTTGAGGCAAAACTATTGGTGGAGGCGTATGAAGAAAGATATTGTTATGTTTGAAGCTCGATGCCTCAATTGTCAGCAGGTGAAGTGGGAGCACCAAAGGCCAGGTGAATTGCTTCAGCAGATAGAGATTTCAAAGTGGAAGTGGGAGCGTATCACCATGGAATTTGTATCTTGAATCCATGAACTTTCAAGAAATTTGATGCCATTTGGGTTATTGTGGATCGACTGACCAAGTCCGCTCATTTCATTCCTCTGTGTACTACTTATTCCTCGGAGCGGTTGGCGGAGATTTACATCCGGTAGATTGTATGTCTGCCTGATATTCCATTTTCTATCATTTCAGACAGAGTTACTCAGTTCATATCGCAGTTTTGGAGGGCCGTTCTGCAGGAGTTAGGTACTCGGGTGAAGTTGAGCACGATATTTCACCCTTAGATGGACGGGAAGTCTGAGCGCACAATTCAGATTTTTGAGGATATGCTCCGTGCATGTGTGATTGAGTTTGAGGGTTCTTGGGTTCAGTTCTTGCCATTGGCAGAGTTTTCTTACAACAACAGCTATCAGTCAAGCATTCAAATGGCACTGTATAATGCTTTATATGGTAGGCAGTGTAGATCTCTGGTGTGTTGGTTCGAGCCAGTGGAGGCTAGATTATTGGGCACGGACTCAGTTCAGGATGCTTTGGAGAGAGTCAAGGTAATTTAGGATAGACTCCATAAAGCCCTGTCCAGACAGAAGAGCTGTGTGAACTGGGAGGTTCGGTAATGTTTCCTATATGGTTGGAGAGTAATCTCTGCTTCGGGTTTAGCCTATGAAATGCGTTATGAGATTTGGTAAGAAAGGGAAGTTGAGTCCGAGGTTTATTGCCTCTTTTGAGATATTGGGGCGAGTTGGAGAGGTTGCGTATGAGCTTGCCTTACTTCCCAGCCAGGCAAAAGTTCAGCCGGTATTTTATGTTTTGATGCTCCGGACGTATCACTGTGATCCGTAGCACATGTTGGATTTCAGCTCAGTCCATGTTGACAAGGATCTATATTATGTTGAGAAGCCAGTTGATGTATTGGACAGGTAGGTCAGAAAGTTGAGGTCAAAGAACATTGCTTCAGTAAAGGTTCAGTGGTGGGGTCAGCCAGTCAAGGAGGCGACCTGGGAGACCGAGCAGGATATGCGCAGCCGTTACCCTCATCTTTTCACTACTTCAGGTATGTCTCTATGATAGTTCGAGGATGAATGAATGTTTAAGTGTAGGAGGATGTGACGACCCAACCGGTCATCTTAAGAATTTACACCCCGATCTCCTATTAACTGCTTTCCCCAAGTTTATTTCTACTAATTTGATTTGCCGGGATGTTCGATTTTGAGTTTCGGAGAGTTTTCTAACACTTAGTCCCTAAATGAGAGCTTAAGTGTTGGAAAATTAACCATAATCAGAAAGTGTGAGTACGGACTCGTAATGGAAATATGATGGTTTTGTTAGCTTCATTAGGTGATTTGAGGGTTAGGAGCGTGTTCAAATTGTGGTTTGGAGGTGCCTAGCTAATTTAGGCTTGAAATGCCGAAGGCAAAATTCTAGGAAGTTTTCGGTCCTATAATGATTTTGATCCAAGAGTCGGAATAGAATTTCGAGAGTTACAGTAGTTCATTTATGTCATTTGGTATGTGCGTGCAAAGTTTCAGGTCATTCGGACAAGGTTTGATAGACTTATTGATCGAAAGTGTATTTTATAAAGTTTTTGAATTTTTAGGCTTGAATTCTATGAAAAGCAAGTGTTTTGGTGATGTTTGTAGCATTCCATAGGTTGAAACAAATTTGAATGATGTCATAGGATTGGTTGGCATGTTTGGTTGAGGTTGCGGGGGCCTCGGATATGTTTCAGATGCTCAACGGGTCATTTTTGGAACTTAGGATATTGCAGAAAATGTTGCAGCAGTCAGTTCCGCGCATTCGCGAGCGGGTCCTCGCAGTCGCAAAGAGGAGTTGGAGTTGGGGAAGAGTTTGGCCTTTGAATTTGAGAGAGGGCTTACACATTCGCGAAGAGGCTGGGTGGTTGTGCTACGCGTTCGTAATTGGGCTTCGTGTTCGTGTAAGAGGGTTTGGCCCAGTGGAGTTTTGTGCATCACGTACGTGTGGTGCATGTCACATTCGCGAAGGTACGTCTGTGCAAAGAATTGTGTTCGTGGTATAGGGGACACGTTCGCGAAGAAGGAAAAATGGTCAAGGTTATTTGTGCTTCGTGAACACGAGGCTTTGACCACATTTGCGAAGAAGGAAATTAAATAGCTGGGCAGAATGTTTAAAAGGGTCCATTTCCAAATTTTTCTCTGGTTTTCTCCATTGTTAGGCGATTTTGAAGCTTTTTGGAGTGGGTTGAAGAGGGATTCAAAGGGAATAACTTGGAGGTAGTATTTTTGACAACTCATTTTTGTGTGATTAAATACCTAATTAGTGGTGATCAATTTGAAAAAATGGGTAATTAGGGCTTGAGTTTAAGAGGCATTTAAATGAGAATTTGAGGGGTCATTTGAACTCCGATTTCAATGTTCTTGTTATATATAGACTCGTAAGAGTGCGAGGTTTCTGGAAATATAAATGTTTCTCGATTCGGAGATGTGGGCCCTAGGGGAATTTTGGTTATTTTACATAATTTCGCGTATTAGCTTAGCATTTAATTATAGAATCAGCTTCTTGAAGTATTGTTTATATTATGAAATGGAATTGAATAGATTTGGGCCATTTGGAATCAGATACTCATCGTAAGAACGTAATTTTGCATTTATTTTGAGCCGGTTCAAGGTAAGTGACTTGTCTAACCTTGTGTGGGGGACCTTCCCTTTAGGATATGATATTTGATAAATGGAATGCCTTGTACATAAGGGGCCGAGCGCGTATTTGAGCTAATTGTTGAAAAACCCGGTTTTATTTTTAGTATTTAAGCTAAGTTCCTTTCCTTTCCTGTTTATTCTACTTGCGACTTTAGCCTGTTGTTAGTTTTAAAAAGTATATTTAGTTGACTTAATTGCCTTTTTGTTTAAACTGCCTTAATTTCATTATGTGAAGCATGTTAGGCTAGGATTAACTGTTTACTTGATGCATACTTAGTATTTAATTGAGTATCCTTATGTTGCTCCCATGTGTTTTAATTTGGGACCATGGGACGACCATCCAGGAGACCATCGTACGTATTTATGATTTGGACTGAGGTGCGGGATACCAAGAGATCCCTGGTATGTCTTTTAAGGATAGCAAGAGATCCTCGGTATACCAAAAGATCCTTATCATACATTAAGGAAACCAAGAGATTCTCGGGATACCAAGAGATCCCTGCCATATATTGAGGATACCAAGAGATCCTCGGGATACCAAGAGATCCCTATCCTACATTGAGGATACCAAGAGATCCCTGGCATATATTGAGGATACCAGGAGATCCTCGGGATAACGAGAGATCCCCATACATTGAGGATACCAAGAGATCCCTGGCATATACTGAGGATACCAATAGATCCACGGGATACCAAGATATCCCTGGCACGCAAATTAAGGATACCAAGAGAAACTCGAGATACCAAGAGATCTCTGGTTATTATCCCTGTTGTGAGTGGTGTTACCTTGTGATTTGTCTTTATATTCTGTTTCCGTTATTGAACTCTTATTATCATGTATAGACTATTACAATAGATTCTCAATTATAATGTTTATCTTAACCTGTCACTATTATTATTATTTACCTCAGTAGGGCCTTGACCTTCCTAGTCACTACTCTACCGAGGTTAGGCTTGGCACTTACTGAGTACCGTTGTGGTGTACTCATGCCTCTTCTATGCATGTTTTCCATGTGCAGATATAGGTACTTCTTCTCAGGCTTATCACCCTTGAGGGAGGAAACTACTTAGAGACTTCGAGTTATATCTTCCTCGTCCGTAGACCGAGAAGTTCCTTTCCATTCTCGCCTTTTAGTATTTTAGCCCTTCTGTATTTGTTTTGTTCTTATTAGAAAAAATTCTAGAGTTAGAGCTATGTAGTATTTCTCTTTCTTAGCTTGTGATTCATGGGTTTTCGGGTCTTGGATTGGATATTGGTTTTGAGATATATGGTGTTTGCCGAGTGGTACATTTAACACTATTATTGCTTTATTTCTATTCTTAAGTCGTTTTATTTTTTTGCAAGTTTGGTTATCTTCCGTAATTTAGGCGTACCTAGTCGTAGAGGCTAGGTTCCATCACGATGGTTCATGGAAGGCGAACCAGGGTCGTGACACTTGCAGCGTCAATATGCAAGTCGAAGTCAGTTCTCTCAATTATTTGTCTGGTTAATTGAATTTATCTAGTTTGAATTTTTTTACGATCACATATTTAATTATGATACTCTACGATTCTTCTTTTTATAATTGAAACCAGAAAATTCAAAGTATCAGTAATATATTTGTGTGAAGAATCATAAAATTCTTCTAATTCTTCGAATTTTCTGGTTTGATTTTAATTCTTTAATATGTGTTGATATATAAATTTCTCAATGCGTTAATCTCTGCTTCATTGTATTATATATCTTCTTTTCTATAATTTAGATAGGAACTAATAAAATCTACATTGTGCAAAACCCAAAAAAAATAATATAAAATCCCGCAGAACATTACACCAGTATAATTTGCTTGACCTTTCTGAATTAATATCTAATTCTGACATACTTCTAGCTTATTATATTGGAAATATCTCATAAAATGATTTCACAGTGCTTGATTCCAAAAATGAACAAAACACAAGTATAATACACCGGAGATTTTTCTATTAATTTGCAAAACTCAAAAAATTTCAATGCATTACACTAGAAGTATATTTTATTCAAACAACTATATGTCAAATCAATATAGTCTGCAGAATAAAATTGTACACAATATAACGTAGTATAATATGCTGGAGATTTTTGAATTAATATCAAAATCTAAGATTCTTCCAGCTTATTATACTGGGAATATCTGTGATTCAAATAAGAACACGCATTCGCATTATTTGTTGAGAAAAATACAAGTATATAGAGCTTTATGAATTACTATAAAAAAAACTCATAAAATTTCAATGTATAATACTGGAAGTATCTTTCATTCAAACTACAATAAAAAATTATAAATAAAATAGTATAGAACAAAATACCAGTATAAACAACTGGGCTTTGTTAATTTAATATGTAAAACTTAGACACATCCCGTATATTATACTAGAAGTATAATATACTGACAGTATGCATGACTCCAGGAACCCCAATATAATAAGCGGAAATTTGCTTAATTAATATTAACAATTCAAATAATTCCAGCTTATTATACTGGAGTTATATGTTTTAACAGTGTAACTTCTAAATATCTAATTATTTGGGTTCATTAAATACAGGATGCATACAAATTTTTTGCTTATCGCATTCGATGGCAAATGGACAACAGATTACAAGTACTTAGATAATAAAAAGAAGCTTCTCCTTATAAATGATGGGACTTCATTTGAAGAATTCATGAGTAAAATCTTTCAAGTTATGGAGTTCAACAACGACAAGTTTGAAGCAAAAGTATGTCTTAATATCAACCTAGGTACTGCTAAGGGAATACAAGTGACAAAAGATGAAGATCTTACCTCGTGTATGATGCTTTTAGAAAATGATGCATACTATAAAGGTTCCAAATTTGTTGTTGAAATATAAGAAATATCATATCAACAACCAGAAGGTAATGCAATAGTAGAAATTGACAATCAACAACTATTGCACTGAACCACATATATTCCAGAAGAGCAAGTGATGCTAATATATCAAATAACAGAAGAAAGGGAGATGCCAATTTATGACATTATAATGGAAAATGAGATTGTAATTTCTGTGGAAGATCAACATATTGAATCAATAGACACTATTGAAGGAAGAAAAGGGAAATTAAAAGGAAAGCAAAAGGAAAGACAAAAGTATCCCCGTCAATAATATTAAAGGAAAATGCATCATTGGATGATGTAAAACTTGGTTCTGTTTTTCAAAACAAAAATCCTATGATTAGATGTTTTTGCTTAGCACTATTAAGGAGCACTTAAAGTTCAATGTTGACAGGTCAAGTAACACAAGATACTCTTTGGTATGTATTGATGAAAAGTGTGGTTGGACAGTTCGAGGTTCAAGAATTAAGGAATCAACACTATTTAAAGTAGTTGAATTTCAGAGATCACATAAGTGCTCGGTTGACATTAGAAAGTCAAATCAAAGACAAGCAACTTCAAATGTGATTAGAGATTACATGATTGAAAACATAAGGGATATAGCTACCGAAGTAAAGCCTAAGTTTGTCATTTCAGAAATGAAAAGATCACATAGAATGTCGACGCCCCCTTTTTCTGAAGCAAAATCGGGTTTATGAAATTTGGGAGGACAACTCGTTCCCTTTTTGGGAATTGGGTTTGTATTGAAGAGTCGACACCTAATGATTAAATGCATTAGGACAAAAAAAGGTTTGAGTTTGAAGAACCGGAGTTTTGGTAAGGGCTAGAAATTATCTCGAGGGGATTCTGTTAGGCACCCCTCAAGATCCACTAGTGTGGTTCCCGGCCATGTTATAATTGTGACTTCACATAACCAAGTAAGCGATTAGGGGTTCAAAATAGAGGGACTTGCATATGAATTTACAAATAAGTTAGAAACTTTTGAAGGCAAGTAGAGAGGGTAGAAATTTTAAAAAAGACTTGAATAGTTTTACAAGAAGAGATGAAAGCAAATAAAGGGAGAGGGGTCCTAGGCTTCTAATTAACATGGATCACCTCAATGCAATATCTAGTAATCACTCCTCCAGCGAGGGGCTATATGATATATTAGCGCATCGGTCATCATCTCCATATCTACCATTCCCGACCCGTTAAGGTATTAAAGTGCGGAATGGTATTGTTACTTATTGCATGCTATTACCCACCCTTATCTTATCGTTCTCAGAGGCATTGAGATACTAATCCTAAAAGGGAGGGAGTTGGGGACTTTTCAGGGCTTCAAAAAGGGTAAAAATCTAGGTGACAAGCAAAAACAAATAGCAGTTGAAGGGGAACAAATAGTAGTTAAGGCTTATACAGGCCTCCTCACTTAAAAGAGCAAATATAGCATGACTTCAAATACTGGTTTGGTCTGAATTAAATTAAGACGTAGGATAGGCTTATTCATCATATATTTCTTAGATGAGGAGTTCGAATTATCCTTATCTCGATGTAGTTATCAAAGGCGGACACAATTAATTAGTTACCTATCAGTTTGCCTAGGTGAGGCCAATAGGCATGACATCTACTAGAACGCATTGATCTATAGGAAAAAGTTGCTTGTTCTTTAAACAAATATCTTCACACTTATAAGACTGGTTTCAGATTCAAAACGCAAACTGATTTAGTCGATTTGTTCCTATGGGCATGATCTCTAAATGTCATTGATTTTAAACAGTTACAATAACCGTATAGACATGATATCTAGAATGAATCGACTATTAATAAGACTAAGAGAGTTTTCCTAATGGCGTGTGTATGTAGAAACATTGAAAGACTTAAAAGCATGCTTTCTAGATGCTGAAATGCAGAAGTTATAAAGAACTATAGGCAGGTTTTCTAGATGCAGAAGTGAAAAAATTATAAAGACTTATAGGCATGTTTTCTAAATGCAGAAGTGCAGAAATTATAAAGGACCTATAGGCATGTTTTCTAAATGCAGAAGTGCAGAAATTTTATAAAGACCTATAGGCAGGTTTTCTAAATACAGAAGTGCAGAAATTATATAAAGACCTATAGGCAGGTTTTCTAAATGCAGAAGTGCAGTAATTATATAAAGACCTATAGGCATGTTTCTACCCTTTGCATGCACTCGATCCCATCCCTTTCCACTGTCCATCCCCCATAGTTATTACCAATTATTACATACCAAATGAATAAGAAAAGAAAGTAAAAATAACATCAATAACTACAGCCACATCCAAACAGCCTAATTCAGACTCAAAGTCCAACTATATGAGATAAACCAACTTCTAGGATCAGATTTCCAAAAGACCTTCTCATATTTGGGGGTGTGTCAAAGTTCCCAAGAGTCTCAAAAGGGCTCCGGGCAGTGTTTATACCCCAAAACATTGCAGAATCAAGAACATAATGTGTCTGGAAATGCCAACCCTCAGATGTCCAAGTTCAGAGGGAACTCAAGGTCCCAAAGCAAGGCTCATAAGAGAGGGACATAACTTAAGAGTCTAAGAATAAGTGAAAGTGCACAAGGGGAAGGGAATCAAAGAGGTACATGGCAGATTGGTGGTCATGCCCAGCAATTGGGATGCTGGCACACCCCTGACCAGCCTGCTAGTCAAACCTTGAGAGTTAGAATCCATTGTGGATCAAGCCATGGCTTGGGTAATAATCAGAATACTGTCAGACCAAAAGCTTAACTCAGCACATAGAAAGGAATGGGGGTGGGGGATTTATAATAGAAACAAAAGCAAAGAAGGGAAATATTTAGCACAAATAATAGAATATGAGCAGTAAAGAAGTCTGAAGCTGTAAAGTAAACACATAGGGGGTGAGGCAGAAGATTTAACTAAAGAACATACTGACTTCAGAGAAAAATAAGTAAGCAAAAGTAGCCTTGAAAGAGCCAAGTTGTGAACCGCAGTTTCGAAAAGATTTTAAACTAAGCAGGATTAGAAGTCAATATTGCAAGAAAGTGTGTTTCAGTGTGTGAGTGTAGTTTCGTGTCTTTCTGATCATGTGATAAAGAGGGAGGACTAGGTCCTTATATAGTTATTGAAAACAAGCAGTACATAGGCAAAGAGTGCACAAATATGGAAATAACAATCAATTAGTATCAATTAAGATAACTAGAATCCTTTAATTAAGGAGTCTAGTTCAAACGATTAGTCAAGGCAGAATAAGGAAAAGAAATCAGTTCAATAAGGCTGATTAGGGCAAAAAACCACATAGTGCATAAACAAAGCCAAATACATAGTGGGTAATTAAGGAAAGTTGAAATAATATTGTCTTTATAAAGTGAAAATAAGGTATTGGTTTGAAAATCAATCAAAAAGGATCCCGGATCCGATTGTAATCACAGAGAACCTTAAGTAATTAAGGAAAAGGTCATAAAAATAATTCAAAGATTGGTACGGAATCACATAAGAGATATAAAAGACCATGCATTTAAGGAAAACATCACAAGCATAGGATTTTTACACAAAAGGATCAAAATAAGGAGATTTAATCGAAGGTATCAGTAAAGAACCATTAGCCATATTAAAGGGATTTCAAAATCAATTACTTGGTTGGTGAAACCTTTTGAAAGAGGAGTTATTTCAATTACAGACTCATAGCGAGTTTGAAAACCTAGGGTCCCAAAGTAGAACCCTAATGTCAATTATGAAAGAAACCCCAATCCTAGGGTTTTGAATAGAGTCAAAGGTGAGAAGACAAGGTCACTGAGAGATGCTCATAGATCTTTTCAAAACTTTTGAGAGGCAAACATACGTGATAGAAAACACATTGATGCAAAGGCATGCTTGAGAAGAACTTGGAATTCAAACAAATTTCAGAAGATTCAAAGTCGGTACGAACAACGCTTAGCAGGAACATCAACAAACTCAGCAATGTGAAACAAAATCAAAGAGCACAAACTTAAACACATATAGCAAAGAGTGCGGAACAACAACCTAAGTTAATATGTGAACAAAGAACCGACAAAGTCTTGCACAATCGGAAAAGAAACAAAAGAGCAAACAGTAAGAGGAAGAACATACGAGTATAAACACATATAAAGAGAGAGCAAAAAAGTCAGAAAACATTTAAAGAAACTTTTTCCTGAAACCCTAAAAATCGAACTTGAACAATTTTAAAAATGAAATTCGGGGAAAAGCCTTAAAACGTCAAGTAAAGACCAAGCATGGTACAGATATAAAAAAATAAGCAAGTATAGAACCTTAGAAGGCTTAAAGATGGCAGAGAAGACCCTAGAATGAGAAGGTCTTGAGGAAAGTCGGATCCTGAGTCGAAGAGACTCATATTTCTCTGAACACGCCGGAGAATGGTCAGAGGCCATAGATCTTGTTGATCTGAGGCTAATCTAAAGGAAACCATGAAATTTGGACTCCGAACTTTGGTTAATTTAGGTCCAACAGCGAGGGAGAGTGGGGTATAGGCCATCCATGGACGGGGCTGCCATGGATTCCGATGGAAATGAGATGGAACTAAGTGGAATATGGCTAGGGTTTCGGAGATGGCTAGAGAGGATTTGGGAGGTGAAGGTGGTTATCTTTCGGTAAATGAATTAGGGTTAGGGGATTAAAAAAAGGAAGGAACGGATTATGGTCGTTGATCAAAATAATCAACGACCAGGATTTCAAAGGAAATCGGACGAGTTTAAAAATGGGGCTAAGGGCCGGGTCAAATTAAAATTGGGTCGTTTATTGGGTGGAGTTGGGGGTTTAATTTTGGGATAAAGTTGAAATGATAATGGGCTATGTATTAAATAACCATTTCCCCTTTTAATTTATATAAAATATTTAAAATGATTTTAAAAACAAATTAAAATCACTAAGCTAGTTAATAATATACAAACATTAATCTAAAAATACTAAGAATAATTTTATAATTGTAAAATTTTATTAATCGTAATATAGGCTATAATTACAAATTTACGCAATTTAGCTTAAAAATATCAAATAAATTTGTAAAAAATATGCAAAAATCACCTTAATTATATTTTGGTGTAAATATAAGGATGAAAATAAATTATGCACCAAAATGATAACTTTGAGAATAATTACTGGATTTTGTACTGCCAAAATGGATAATAATTTGATTTTATAATCATTAAAAAAAATTAGGGGAAAATACCAAAACTCCTAGACATGCTTATATATGTATTCACATGCTATTTGAGAGTATTTTTAGTATAAAAATACATAGGAAATTGGGTATCAACATGGAGTAGATGTTGCTTATGGAAAAGCATGGCATGCTATTCAAAAAGGGTTATCTTTATTAAGAGGAGTGTGAATGTTTCTCCTGCAATATGTTATACTGGATGATTTTATTTTATTCCAGTATACTTTACGAGACTTTTGTCGTGTGTAAGCTTTGTCTCCAGTATATTATACTGGATGAGTTCTGTTTAAACTAGAACATTATTTTATTTGTCATTATTTTTTTCGAGTGCTTATTTGTCTTCTTTTTGTATTATGCTCTTTAATCTAGTGTATAATATTTGAGTTTTATTTGATTTCAGTATATTTTAATACAAGTGTATCATCTTTAAGCTTGTTGTCCAGTATGTTATTAGTATTCAACTTGTCATATGGTATAACTGAATGTTACTTACTTTTAAATATAACAGGTTTGTTTATATGTTTTTTATGTATGGTGCATCAATTTTTGGGTGGAGGTATTGTAGACCACTTATTGTTGTTGATGAAATATTTCTAAAAAAATAAATATAGAGATGTCCTGTTAGTTGTTGTTACAAAAGATGCAAATAATCATATTTTCCCTATAGCATTTGGGGTAGCGGATTCAGAGAATAACGAATAATATGAATGGTATTTTAAAGAATTATTCGTAGAGATTTAATATTATTGTCATATCGACACAAGGACATTGCAAATCGAATTGCAAGAGTTTCCCCTGAGTGCTACCATGGTATTTGCATATATCATTTAGAAAAGAATCTAAAGCAAAGAAGAGTAAGAAACACTATACTAAATCTCTTTCAAGGTGCTGCAAGAGTATATCTTTAGAATTTGATGACTTCATATTCCAAATAGTTGTTGTTGATAAGAAAACATTCAATTATTTGATGGAGGAACCACCAGGAAGGTGGTCTCTTTTACATTATCTAAGACGACGATATGATATGTTAACAACAAATATTGTTGACTCAATGAATAATATTTTGAGACGTGCAAGAGAATTGTCACTTTTAACAATGATGGATTTCATACAAAAAAATAGCAAAGCTGGTTTTATGAAAGAAGGACAACTTCAGAATGAATATTCCACGAGTTATCAAATTGGGCAGAAGCAACATTGGAAGAAAAAATTAAACCAACTTTTACATTTAGAGTATGGCCAATTGATCGACTCAATTCAATGTCAATGAAGGAGGTATGGAATTTATTGATCTAGAAAAAAATATGTGATTGTTCTGAATTTCAACTAGATGAGATACCATGTGAACATTCAATTGCTGCAATTGAAAGTATATATCAGAAGAAATCGGCCTTTTGCTCGGCATATTATTCAAGGGACTTTTGGTTGAAAACATATGAAGGGTAAGTAAATTCTGTAGGTGATTCAACAACATGGGTTATACCAGAAACTATTAAATCAGAAATCACTAAGCCTCCAGATGCAAAACTACGATAGGAAGAAGATAGAAGAATCAACATGTTTCCGGTACAGAATTCAAGAAGGAAACAAGATGTGGTCGTTGCAAAAAATATGGCCATAACAGAACAAATTGCACAAATTCTGCTACAGTTCATCCTTATGCAAGAAAATACAGGAAAAAAATGATTGACTATATACAATATGGTTGCATTGGCTCATGTGAAAAAGTGATTGTAATCCCGAATAATTTGTTTGGTATTCTTGTTTTTGAAAATATTATTAATGTCTATTTTTTTGTTTTTTGATTTGCTACTTGGAGAATAATATGCAGGAAACAAACTTTTAATTTATTCATTTCGAGCAAATTATACTAGATACAAAATTTTCACTGTTTTACCCATCTTCATTATAATATACTGGCCTATATGGCTTACTAACTAGCTTTTCCAGCATAATTTATAGGAAGCAACTAAAATAAGAACTCCTACAAGAGTTGCATCAGCAAACTTAGGGTAAAAAATGTGATTGTATAAATCTAGTATAAACTACTGGACATTATAGTTTCTTAATAAATACCTCCAGTCAAATATACATGAAACAAAATTTTAAATTATTTAATTCCAGTAAGTTGTTCTAGATACCAATTTTGCACTATTTTACACTTCTCTCCATTATAACATACTAGGTTATATAGCTTCCAATACTATATGAGGAATTGTGTGATTTTTTGACATATCTAACCGGTGAGAGTTTAGTCTTTATTCAATTAATTCTTGAATTTCAAGAGGAATTATTTTTTCAGTTTTATACATCTTCATTATAATATACTGGCCTATATAGCTTAATAGTTAGCTTTTCCAACATAATTTACAGGAAGCAACTAAAATAAGAACTCCAACAAGAGTTGCATCAGTAAACTTAGTGTAAAAAATCTAGATTGTGCACATCCAGCATAAAATACTGGACATTATAGTTTCTCAATATATACCTGCAGTAAAATATACAGGAAATAAAATTTTAAATTATTTAATTCAGTAAGTTGTTCTAGATACCAATTTTATACTATTTTACACTTCTTTCCATTATAACATACTGGGTTATATAGCTTCTAGTCCTATATGAGGAATTGTGTGATTTTTTAACATATCTAACCGGTGAGAGTTTAGTCTTTATTTCAATTAATTCTTGAATTCCAAGAGGATTTTTTTTTTACTATTTTACACATCTTCATTATAATATACTGCCTATATAGCTTAATAACTAGCTTTTTCAGCATAATTTACAGGAAGCACCTAAAATAAGAACTCCAACAAGAGTTGCATCAGCAAACTTAGGGTAAAAACTCTGGATTGTGCACATCCAGTATAAAATATAGGACATTATAGTTTCTCAAAATATACCTCCCGTCAAATACATGAAACAAAATTTCAAATTATTTAATTCTAGTAAGTTGTTCTAGATACCAATTTACACTATTTTACACTTCTCTCCGTTATAACATACCGGTATAGCTTCCAGTACTATATGAGGAATTGTGTGATTTTTTCACATATCTAACCGGTGATATAGTCATTATTCAATTAATTCTTAATTTTCAAGAGGAGATATTCCACAATTTTACATATCTCCATTATAATATACTGGCCTATATAGCTTAATGACTAGCTTTTCAAGCATAATTTATAGGAAGCAACTAAAGTAAGAACTCTAATAAGAGTTGCATCAACAAACTTAGTGTAAAAAATCTGGATTGTGCACATCCAGTATAAAATACTGGACATTATAGTTTCTCAATATATACCTCTAGTAAAATATACAGGAAATAAATTTTCAAATTATTTAATTCCAATAAGCTGTTCTAGATATCAATTTTGCATTATTTTACACTTCTCTCCATTATAACATAATGGGTTATATAGCTTCCAGTATTATATGAGGAATTGTCTGATTTTTTTACATATCTAACCAGTGAGATTTTAGTCTTTATTCAATTAATTCTTGAATTTCAAGAGGAAATTTTCCACTGTTTTACACATCTCTTTTATCATATACTGGCTTATATAGCTTAATAAGTAGAGTTTCCAGTATTATTTACAGAAAACAAGCAAAATAAGTACTCTAACAACAGTTGGATCAACAAAAATTATTAAATATAACATATTATACTTAAAAAAACACCATCAAAATTATAATATTCAATCCTTACAACTTTATTTCAATTAATATATTTGTCAAACTTAGGGTAAAAAAATTAGGATTGTGCACATAAAATATAAAATACAGGACATTATGGTTTCGCAATATATACCTTCAACAAATTATACAAGAAACAAAATTTTGAATTATTTAATTCCAGTAAGTTGTTCTAGATACTAATTTTGCACTATTTTGAACTTCTCGATATTATAATATACTGGGTTATAAAGCTTCCAGTACTATATGCGGGAATGTTTGATTTTTTTCACATATCTAATCATAAAATGTTAGTCATTATTCACTTTTTTTCTTGAATTTGAAAAGGAATTATTAACAAAAGTAAGGCAGATAACGATTTAAACAAAATGATATTAAATTAATAGAAAATAAAACTACACAGCCATCTTTGTCACGACCCTAACCCCAAACCTGGTTGTGATGGTGCCTCTCGTGAAGACAAGACCAACCAATTGGACCAAATTCTCATTTTTAAACAGTTAAACAACACAAAATAGTCTCAACATGGTTTAATAATACTGGATAGCACAAATACATATAAAAATTGTGGAAATCCTACCCGACACACTCCTAACTGGGATTTCACAAGTCCCGAGCATCTATAGCTATAATACAAGTCTGCTAGTGTTACATTCCATGTTTTCGTATGTGAGAGTACGTTGTAAGCGAATTAATATAAGCTCAGAAATGAGATCATTTTTGAAAGTACATAATGTAAGTTTAATCTTGTTATCTTGGAGGTTACAAGTCTTTAAGATCATTAATAACAATTACCAAAAGGGTTGGAAAGCTTAGACGCTAAACCAACAGAAGAAAATAAGTTTTGTTGAAAGTCCACAAATTTGGAATATTATAACTTGTACTTTTGGGTGAGACTAGGGTTCTTAACATGATAAGGAGGTTATTATATGAGTTATTGTAGTCGTATGATATTAATTTTCTACATTTTGAAGGCAAGCAAGCTGTGGAACAAGAGTTGGCAAAGGCCATCACAAGTTACATTCATAAATTTGCTGAAATTTAGGTCAAATGTAAATGCACCTTTCTCCCAATATATTTGGAATAAAGGAATGATCTATAGAACAAATTAAATATATACGAGTCTAGTTTCCAACGCATTAAACCGTTCATCCATAAGACATCGGAGTAGAGAGATATTCGCGTTTTTGCAAGACTACGCCAAGCAACTCTCTATGGGGCCCACATAGGCGGTTTAAGACATATGGATATATATAAGATGCCTAAACCCCATTTTAAGTCATTATTTTCAGTATATTCAGAACTTAGAACCCTATAAACACTCTCTCAAAGTTCTCTCATGATCCAATACCCAAACAGAGGGCAAACAACACAAATCAAGTGTCGGGAATTCTGTGGCGCTAGTAAGTGTCTTGTTCTTCGTGTTGTTGCTGATTTTTGGGTGGTTTCAGCTCGTATGGGAGGTTATTTTAAGTATTTTATATTCTTTAAAATACTCTCTCATGGTTGTTATATCAACCCTAGATTATTTTATGTCTTTCAAATGGATTACACCATATTTCAACATCAAAACCTAGTCCTAGTGAAGAACTACACTTCTTTGAGGTTGTGTTGTCATTGAGGAATGTTGTGGGCTGTATTTGGATGAAATTTAAAGTTTTTGTTGCGTTCTAAGGTGAGTATAACAACCTACTAATTGTGCATAATCTTGCTTGTATATTGGTTAAGCTGTTAGGATGATAAACTACAAGATAATACTTGGATTAGCTTAAGTCACTTCTATGGTGTTGTATTGCCATTGAAGGTTATTGTAAGCTGAATATGACTTGTATTTCGACTTGAATTTACTGTAGGAGGTAGGTATATTGTGTTCTTGCATGTGCCTAAGGTTATATTGATGTTGATTAAGTTAAATGGATGGAGTCTAGTGAATATAGTTACTAATCGAAGGTAGTTAGAGTTGTGGGTTGTTTCCTTTGTTATAAATATATGGTATAAGGATGGAATCATTGATGAATGACTTCATTATCATGTTAATGATACTTGTAACTTAATGTAAGAAGTCTATAAGGGGTATATGGGTTATACGGATTCCAATTGGAGCTTGCCATCTCGTCGTGAAGTAGTTGTGACTTATTATTGTTATGTTGTGTCTTGTTATTGACATTTATACGTTGATGGATTTCTCTGGTTATTGTTGTTGGTATATGATATTGGTGGAGGCCCTTGTTACAAAGGAGATGCTGCCCAAATTTGAGTAAAACGAGCTACTAGCTTAAGTTATAGACTTGGCCTTTTCTCAACACTAAGTTTGAATCTCCTTATGTTATGGCCGGGTACGTTTTTACCGAGTCCTCTATGAGGCCGTGTAAGATATGATGATGATGATGCACACAGAGGCAAATGTTTTAAAATTTTATGTATATATATGTATTATGAATTTTATATCAGTAGCCCCCAGAGGCACTCAGATGTTACAGGTTGTATCTCATCTATCTCTCTTTATATTGCTTCTCTTGATTATGCTTTCCTGCCGTACATACTCAGTACTTTATTCGTACTAATGTCCCTTTTGCTTGGGGATGCTACGTTTCATGCCCGAAGGTCCCGATAGATAGGTTGGCATTTCTACAAGTAGGCTATCAGTTAGCAAAAGGTATTGGTGCACTCCATTTGCTCCAGAGTTACCTATTTGATCAATATGCTCTGGATATATATTGATTGGTATGGCAGGGACCTGTCCCAACCTTTATGATTTTATGTACTCTTAGAGGCTTGTAGACAGATGTCAGGTGTATGTACGTCTTGTTGGCCTACATTTTGAGTTTACAAATGGTCATGTTAGCCTTGTAGGCTTGTATATCATATATATAAGTTTGCATATCATGTTGGAACGTCATATGTTAAGCATTCCCTTATGTTTTATTCTTGTTATCTCATGATGGGTTCTCTGGCTCACTTACCCATTATAGTATGATAAGAAATATATGTTACGTTGGTACTCAGTCGAGTAAGGCACCGGGTTTTCGTCCCGGCCCTTCTATTTGGGTCGGGACAAAAGTGGTACCAGAGCAATTCTGTCCTAGGGAGTCTACAAGCCGTGTCTAGTAGTCTTGTTTATGGGTTTGTAGTGCACCACACTTATAAGCAGGAGGCTACAGGGCATTTAGGACTGTCACTCTTTCTTTTTAGTCTAGATCGTGTGGTGGAGCTCAGTTATAATAACTCAATTTCCTAAAATCTATCTTATTCATGATATGATGATGCCTATATCCAGAAAGACACTTGGTAAGAGATTGAATGTGGACGTGGAAGAGTTTATCAGAGGAACTCTATTTTATATCATGCTTATGATGTGTAAATGTTAGGTCTTCAGCAAATCATACGTATGCTAAGATATGTGAGCCTCCTGATAAGGAGCCCCAAGGCATGAATATCTATCCACCCATATGGTAAAGAGCAATGAGAGAATTAGGAGGTGGATATAAGTTTCAATAAGTAAAATACATAACATGAGAAAAAAAAAAGAGAAGTACGAAGTACCTAGACAATGAAGATTATCACTATTTGCAATTCAGGTAGAAAAATATAAGCATTCTGAGTTACTTTCCATAGTAACAAAGTTTTATACAATTGACCACACCCACCTTAATTATTTCCTATGGGAACTGACAAATATAGTTTAAGAGAATGATGTAATATCAGGATCAAGCTGGGGTTAGAGTAACAAAATTTTTTGGATCGATTGTTATCATTTGCTAACATTTTCGAAGGGTACTGCAAAAGTGGTAATAGATTTCCTTGTAAGGCACCCAGATAGTGATCTCTAGAATAGTGCAATAAGATATGAATACTAAATATTCAGCAATTTCAGAAGATAGGCAGTGTAATCCTAAAAGGGATACAATATTTACCTTAGTATGACTCCCGCCCTAGAGAGAGAGAGAGAGAGAGAGAATTTTAGGCATCCCGAAGAGCCAGTGAGATGAATCAAAAGGAGCTAAAAGTGAAAAGACGTTTTGTTGAAGCTTTCAGAATAGAGTGATAGATAGAAGTATTAGTCGAAGAATAAGAAGAAAGTAAATGAAGATTCATGAGTAAGACAAGTAAAATATGACATGATGAAAAAGTTTATAGTCAAGTTAAGGAAAATACAAGAGGTGACAAGCCTTGAGTCAATAATAGAACATACCGAGAGGAAAGGTTAGACCCCAGAGTAACAAAAATTAGTATGGGTTGGTGAACAAGATAAAACCGAACATGAATTAGGGACATGAGGATTTGATAATGGTCGACATCATGAGAATTTCAAAGATCGTGCTCCAATAATAATAGAATAGGCAACAAACGAATTATGAATTCAGTCTCGCAGATACGAGATCACAATCATCTGAAAAAAATTCAGATAGGATTTTAGGCAGTTAAAGGTACCGTTTTAAGCATTATGAAAATAAGAGAGATGACACTAAGGAGACACTAATAATTTGAGCTTAGAAGTAACCCTACGAGCACAAAGGCACAAGGTTATGTAACCAAGGATTTTTATAGACGAGTAAGAATAACAAAGTTATGAGAAGAACAGTGTTACAGTTTCCGACACTATTCATCGACCATTTCTCCGGAATCCGGCGGTGGATAATAGCAATTTTGGTATAAAAATAACCCCATCCTTATTGTGATCATTCTCCAACTGTTTTCATTTCCAAATCTATACTCAATTCTCCAAGATCTTAATTTGAACAAAGATCACTGTAGCTCGACGAATTTTCAGTCTTATTCATTCTATCGGCTGATTAGAGGGATGGATGAATCTTTTCTCTATTGCTCGAATTGTGTCATTGTATTTTGATTTTGGCAGCCATGTCTGCGAGGACCTCTCCTCAGCCTTTGGATGTGGGAGAGGCTGACAAAATCTCAACGAAATCTGATCCAATCGAAAAGTTCAAGCAAACTTATGCATCAACTCTACAAGTAAGTGAGTTGGCTCCGACAAAAACTGATCTGTATCCAGTTATATATGAACATGATAAACCTGTTATTCAATTTACAATAGAAGAAGTTAACAACTTCACTAAGGAAGAAGGTTTACATCAGGCTGTCATATTGAAATTCTCCTATGGCAGACCGGATTTAGCGGAAATGCGAAAGATTTTCTCGTCGCAATTTAATATTCAAGGTCGATGTAATGTTGGGCTGTTGGAATATCGGTATCTGTTAATCAGATTTGATTTATACGATGACTACGTTTGCTTCCTTTTGAAGACGACTGGATATCTTAAGTCCAAAGGAGAAGAATACTTCTTCAGATCATTTCCATGGACTTTCTATTTTAATCCGAGGGAAGAGACATCAATGGAAGTCGTGTGGATATCTCTGCCAGGCCTACCTCCAAACTTCTTTGCTAAGAGATCGTTATTATCTATAGCTTCAGCAGTGGGAAAACTGCTTGCTGTTGATGAAGCGACGCAAGACAGAATGAGACCGAGCGCAGCAAGAGTTAAGGTGATAGTGGACCTTATGAATAAACATCCAGATAAAGTCATTATGCAGATTTTAGATGCTGCTTCAGGTAAATCCGTCGAGTTCAATCAACAAATTGTTTTCGACAATTTGCTGAAGTACTGTGTTTTCTGTAAACATCAAGGACACGGTGTAAATGCATGCAGGATCAGAAAAATAAAGGATGGAGCAGTTGAGGTGATAGATGAAAATCTGGTTAAAAATCTGTCTCGTAATGATAGGAATGAAGTTTTCAAATTATTAGGAGATGCAAGGGACTATCTAAATGTTAAACGAGCTGAAAAACGAGCTACTGATCTACAAGAAATAGATGATATTGTAGGAGCAGAATCATCAAAACTGGTACAGAATAATGCAATTTCTGCTGAAACAATGAATAAAAAAAAATGCAGCACTGACTGAGAATTTTGGTCCTGTTGATTCAAGTGTACATCATGGCATTGGAAAAGTTGGCACGAATCAGAATGATGAGTTAAAGTCTTCTGAAATTGCAGGGATGAATATGAATGATGTAGTAAATGAAATGGCTGATGCCTCGCATATAGAATCCCCAGCAAAATCCTTAAAGGAGATGCAGAAGTTGGAAACTTCTAAGGCTACAAGTCAGGATCGAGCATATGATGCCTATACTGAAAAAAAACAATCAATTGATGATTATATCACAAATGGTGCACAGACTGAGCAGTCGGTTGAAAAGGATGGACAGCACTTTAAATGCAATGAGTAGCAGCAATGTTTGTCAGCTGTTACATCTTCGAAATCTTTGCCAATAATAGAGAGTGTTTCTGGCTATGTTTGTACACAGCAGAACACTGTTCCATCCACAATGCAATGTATGAGTGATAATGAATTGGTAGTATCCAAATTACATAATGCAGGAACAATGGAAAGCAATGTAATCCACAGCAGACAGTGTGCACAGGACCGGCAGAGGATTGGTCTTGAAAGTCATCAGTACAGTAACAATATGCATCTAGGATCTGGCAATGCAGTAAACTTGAAGACTTCAGAGCTGATTGAACAGAAGCATGATAAGCAGATGATTAACAAAGAAGTCACTAACCTGCCTGCTCAAGCAAAAGGAATAATGGAAGCAATAAACACAGATAGTTTTAAACAAAGCAAATCTGCCAAGAACCATATTTCTCCAACAGTTAAGATAATGGACATGGTCATTAAATCAAAACTGCGGGAAGACCAACGAGAATATGACAATGAAGAGAGCTGGAGAGAAGGACTATTCGACGAAGACAGCACAGGAGAAGACTGTGAACCACATGAGAAGTCAACACATGCAGTTGCTGCAGTTCCTAGCTGTCCTGAGGATCGACGTGTAACTGGATGTAATTACAAGGATAATGTGAATGAAAGGGTTCAAACTCAACTTAGTGTGACTACTACAAAAGATATAGCTGCTGGCGATGTCTCTAAGTGGAAAGATGCAATTCAAAGTCCATATCTTGAAAAATCTTTAAAGGGAAAATCAAAGACCAAGTGGTAAGCTCCAGATTTCATTCCAAGTAAGCCTACTGTTTCCACATGCATTCACTTCCTAGATATACCACCTATCATTGCGGATGGCCACATTGGAACGAGTAAGGCAGGTGCTATCTTGATGAAAAATGCAACATGGTCCGACAAGAAACCAAATGTTAGGGAAATTCCAATGAGAGCGGCCAAACAAAAGCAGGCTACTACAATTTTGTCATCAAAGTTCAATCGTCCAAAAAATAAAAGATGATTCTTAAATACTTTTTGAACAAGTTAGAGGAGAACGAAATAGAAATACAACTTGAAGGTTATACAAGATTGGAAAATAAGGGACAACAATCAACTGGGTACTACATATTATTCTACCACTTTTTTAGTATCCTCATTTGTAATCTCATCACAGAGTATGTTATAAACTCTATGATGATCATAAAATATTTAGTCGTGTCAAGTTCTTATTTTATGCATTCTTATTTATAAGTAAGGTTGCCAAGCCTCAATAGGATTAGAACGATAAGGTTAGTCCGGTTTGTGTTTAACAATACCGGTGCTAATGTCCCCCTTATTTGTACTTTTCCTAAGTGTTTGTAATTTTCTTTTCAGTTATTAATAAAAATCTAGCACTAGGCGCTTGCCTAGTGGATTAAAAAAAAACAAGCTCGCAACTTTATAAGAGCCAGAAGGTCTCCCTAAGTACTACAACGAAAGACTAGCTGAGGAAATAAGGAAAAAGGTTTCCACCTAACAGAGTGAGATAAACAGTAAATGATCTCGTAACAACAGTCTCACTACAATATTGTATACACTGCATAAGAAAGTGGCACCTATCATGGCTAATGAATGGAAAGAAAAAAAAAGTCATCAAAGGCGATGTTTGAGATCATATCAAGTACAGGAAATTATAGTGGACAATAAGAAAATCCAAGTATTCGTGCAACAAGTAATAGAACGACCAGGAAAAGTAATTGCTTACATTTAAGGACAACTGAGAAGGCATGAAAGGAAATTTATGTAACTAGCAAGTTAAAGGAAGGTTGCGAGTAGTATAAATAGATAGGTATAGGTCGTAATGTAAAGTATTGTAGAGAAAAAAGGTTCTAGGTAGATAGGAGTAAGGATATGAAAAGATGAGTGAGAAGGTGACGAGAATATGTACGTCTGTGGGATTAAACACATCAAAACAAGAGATTTGATGGCATCCGTAAGTTATTGAAAGCCCGGTACAACATGAACGAACTCAGAGGAGTCTAAGACTAGGTGCATTTAGAAGAGATGGAATGCTGTCCTGGCCGTAGAATAAGGGTGAAATTGTGATAGATAAGAGGATGGCGCTTAGGCCTTTGATTGAGTCACGATTTAACGAGAAAGGGATTTCATTAATTGCACGGGATTGGATTACCCCCATAAGATGAATTGCGTTGGGATGCAATGAAATATGGTTATTGAAGCATAGTATTATCCCTAGGTTGATCAGGAAAAATCACTTTAGGTGTTCCCCGAGGAGATGTGAGTCCTAGTGATAATGCATTATGTAAGAGGTTACAAGTTATCAGTGATAGATTATGGATCAATATTATGGTGAATAAACAATAGATGGGTACAAGTTCCAAAGTACAAGGTGAGATTTGTTTGTTATTCTTAAGATGAATAGTAACGAGGAAGCACTAAAGGACTTAGATTTATACATATAGGATAAGCAGCGAGAGAGTAACCTGAAGTTGGGTAGCAAACCTCGGTAATAATTAATTGAAGTAAGTTTTATGGAATAGTATAACCTACCTAGATGTAGTAAATTCATAAGGGAAGATACACAAGGCTATGAAATAAGAGATAGAAATAGTCCTAAGTGTAATAAAATACCAAGTGAAAGACATCAGTACACCTATAGATGCCTAGAGGGACAACTTGTCATTATTCTGTATATGTTCATAAAGTGAGGCTTAGAGGTTGGCTAAAAGATGGAGGAAAAAGGTAAGAATAGTTTCTAAGAGCTCATAAAAGGACATGGTTGTGCATACTGCATGACATAAACTAACAAATGTTACGATATTTGAAAAATTCTAACCATATGTTATGGCATGAGAAAGAGGCCAAAAGGGGAGAATGCCCAAGCGTTTGGATTTATTCACAAAACAATGCTTAGATGGAAAAGTGAGCATTAAAGTATTCGTAAGAGCTATAGTTTATGAAACTAATAAGCGCATCAGTCAACATTTGAGGACGAATTTTCCAAAGGGGGGAATGATGTTACATTCCATGTTTTCGTATGTGAGAGTACGTTGTAAGCCAATTAATAAAAGCTCAGAAATGAGATCAGTTTTTAAAGTACTTAATGTAAGTATAATCTTGTTATCTTGGAGGTTACAAGTCTTTAAGATCATGAATAACAAGTACCAAAATGGTTGGAAAGCTTAGACGCTAAACAAACAGAAGAAAATAAGTTTCGTTGAAAGTCAACAAATTTGGAATGTTATAACATGTACTTTGGGGTGAGACTAAGGTTCTTAACATGATAAGGAGGTTATTCTATGATTTATTTTAGTTGTATGATATTAATTCTCAAAATTTTTATGGCAAGCAAGCTGTGGAACAAGAGTTGGCAAAGGTCATCACAAGTTACATTCATAAATTTATTGAAATTTAGGTCAAATGTAGATGCACTTTTCTCCCAATATACTTGGAATAAAGAAATGATATATAGATCAAATTGAAGATATATAAGTCTAGTTTCCAAATGCATTAAACTGTTCATTCATACGACATCGTAGTAGAGAGATATTCGCGTTTTCGCAAGACCACACCAAGCATCTCTCTATGGGGCCCACATATGCGGTTTAAGACATATAGATATATATAAGATGCCTAAGCCCAGTTTTAAGTCATTACTTTCAGTATATTCAGAACTTAGAACCCTATAGACACTCTCTCAAAGGGCAAACAATACAAATCAAGTGTCGGGAATCCCATGGCACTAGTAAGTTTCTTGTTCTTTTTGTTGTTGCTGATTTTTGGGTGGTTTCAGCTTGAATGGGAGGTTATTTTAACTATTTTATACTCTGTAAAATTCTCTCTCATGGTTGTTATATCAACCCTAGGTTATTTCATGTCTTTCAAATGGATTATACCATATTTCAACATCAAAACCTAGTCCTAGTGAAGAACGACATCCCTTTGAGGTTGTGTTGTCATTGAGGATTGTTGTGGGCTGTATTTGGATGAAATTACAAGTTTTTGTTGCTGTATAAGGTGAGTATATCAGCCTCTAATTTTGCTTAATCTTGCTTGTATATTGGTTAAGTTGTTAGGATGATAAACTACAAGATAATACTTGGATTAGCTTAAGTCACTTCTATGGGGTTGTATTGCCATTGAGGGTTATTGTTAGCTGAATATGTCTTGGATTTCGACTTGAAGTTACTGTAGGAGGTATGTATATTGTGTTCTTGCATGTTCCTAAGGTTATATTGATGTTGATTTAGTTAAATGGGATGGAGTCTAGTGAATAAAGTTACTAATCGAAGGTAGTTAGAGTTATGGGTTGTTTCCTTTGTTATAAATATATGGTATAAGGATGAAATCATTGATGAATGACTTCATTATCATGTTAATGATACATGTAACTTAATTTAAGAAGTCTATAAGGGGTAAATGGGTTATACGGATTCCAATTGGAGCTTGTCGTCTCGTCATGAAGTAGTTGTGACTTATTATTGTTATGTGGTGTCTTGTTATTGATATTTATACGTTGATGGATTTCTCTGGTTGTTGTTGTTAGTATTTGGTAATTGTGGAGGACCTTGTTACAAAGGAGATGCTGCCCAACTTTAAGTAAAACGAGCTACTAGCATAAGTTATAGACTTGGCCTTTTCTCAACACTAAGTTTGAATCTCCTTATGTTATGAGAGTTCGAGTTAACTTGTTTGAAGAGTCACTTGGAAGGAATAAAGGACTCAACATGTTTAAGGTATGTTAAGGAATTTCCTTCTTTCTTTTGGCATGATCTAAGGAGAAAGGAATACGCTACTTCATAACAGATCTACTCCTAGCAAATAATGTTGTCCATGTTGTTCTTTCCTTATAAAATTTTTTAATGCAAATGTGTATGATCCTTGAATCTAAATAAGGTTCATATTGAGGGTATAGATGTCCATAAGGTTCTTAAGACACTCCAAAAGGTTTAGAAGGTGATTACATGATTCGAGCATGCATTATATATATGTATCTATCTTACTCTACCCATCCGCGCTATAGTTGGTCGGGTACGCACCTACTGTGCAACCACTGATCAGTTGAGTTTTACCGAGCTCCACGTGGCCGGGTGCAATTCCACCGAGCCTTATGATGGCCGGGTACATTTTTACCAGGTCCTCTATGAGGCCGGGTACGATATGATGATGATGATGATGCCCACAGAGGCAAATGTTTTTAAAGTTTATGTATATATATGTATTATGCATTTCATATCAGTAGCCCCCAGAGGCATTCAGATGTTACAGGTTGTATCTCATCTAACTCTCTTTACATTGCTGCTCTTGTTTATGCTTTCCTGCCTTACATACTCAATATTTTATTCGTACTGACATCCCTTTTGCTTGGGGATGCTGCATTTTATGCTTGCATGTCCCGATAGATAGGTTGGCATTTCAACAAGTAGGCTATCAGCTCAGCAAAAGGTGTTAGTGCACTCCACTTGCTCAGGAGTTGCCTATTTGATCAATATGCTCTGGATATGTATTTATTGGTATGGCGAGGCCTTGTCCCGACCTTTATGATTTTATGTACTCTTAGAGGCTTGTAGACAGATGTCAGGTGTATGGATACACTTATGGCCTTGTTGGCTTACGTTTTGAGTTTACAAATGGTCATGTCAGCCTTGTAGGCCTGTATATCACATGTATAAGTTTGCATATCATGTTAGGTCGTCATATGTTAAGCATTCTCTTATGTTTTATTCTTGTTATCTCATGATGGGTTTTCTGGCTCACTTACCCATTATAGTATGATAAGAAAGATATGTTACGTTGGTACTCGGTCGAGTAAGGCAGCAGGTGCCTGTCGCGACCTTTCGATTTGGGTCGTGACAGCTAGAGTCATAAACTACTACAATATTGGAAAAGGGATAGAAATGATAGATTAGAGACACGGGGCTACGGATGCCAATAGCTATCTCATAGTCTCCGAATACCGCTTGGAACTGGAGAAAATCAGAATTCAGGAGCGGAACCAGCGATACCTGAATCTGCACAAATGGTGCAGGGAGTAATGTAGGTACTCCGACCCAGTAAGTAACAAATATAGATAATGGATGAAGGAAAGAAAACATGTAAAGCACAAGGCATTCTATAATGAAGCAGTAAAATAGCTTAAAAATAGGAAAACTAGTAAAACTCAGTAAAAATGCTCTTTAAGCTAGTAGACAGGTAATTGGCAGATAATTAAGGTAAAATAAGCAAACAGAAATTCTCCCATCATGTGCAGTATCAAAAATCCATCCCCTCGGGCAACATCTTAGAACCATACCAGCCCCTCGGGCTCAATCTCACATCAAAATGGGTACCTGCGCTCACTGGGGGTGTGCAGACTCCTGGAGGGGCCCCTTATGGCCCAAGTGCAATAAAAAGCCATCTCGTGGCATCACATTTAGGCCCTTGGCCTCATATAAATCAAGCCACCTCGTGGCTTATATGTCTCTGGCCCTCGACCTCAAATCAGTATCAATGTTTCCTCACAATACAGGCCCTTGGCCTTACTCAGTCAAAAATCATCACAAGCATCTCGGGCGATAGCAAAATAATGTTTCTAAGCCCAAACATCATTTAAAAAATATTTAAGTCTCAAAACTAAGTAAAAATGGTTGAGTAGTAGAATAATGAAAAATAACATGACCAAGTTTAAATAATAAACCAAAACAGTGAGGAAATATCAAATAAAAGGCCTGAAAAGTTCAAATAGTTGGCATGAAGCCCAAATATGGAATTCAGTCCAATAAATGATGATAGCAAATAGTTTTAAATCAAATACGCGGTAAAACCATCAATCGAGACGGACCAAGTCACAATCCCCAATAGTGCACGGCCCCACGCTCACCATCCAGTGTGTGCCTCACCTCAATATAGCACTACGATGTGCAAATCTGGGGTTTTAACTCTCATAACATCATTTGCAATCATTACTCAACTCGAACCAGCTAAATCTTTAGCTTACAACGCCTTTTCCCCTCGAATCGGCCTCCACGTGTGTCGAATCTATCCAAAATCAGAACGAATGTGTCACAATATGCTAAGGGAACAAAGCCTAGTGAAAACAATCGAAAAATACTTAAAATCCCGAAATTAGCAAAACCCGAGCCCTAGGCCCACTTCTTGAAACTCAGAAACTTTCATATCATTAGATTTCTCATCTTCCCACGAGTTCATTCATATCAAGAATACAAAAATCGGAGTTCAAATGACCCCTCGAATCCCCATTTTAAGCCCTCTTAAATTGAAGCCCTAGTCCTCCATTTTTAGTCCTTTAATTCCTTTCATTTGAGTCTTAATTCATGAAGTATTACCATATAAGTGTGTTTTAGGTCCAAACTTCCTTACCTTAACGAAGCCTTTTGATTTCTCTCTTCAAAATCGCCCAGAAAGCTCCAATGTAGAAGGCAACAATGGTGAAATATCCCAAAATAGCGAAATGAAATAACATATATGGTATGTCTAGGTCTTTCCACATCTGCGGTCCACAACCCGCTTCTGCGGTACCTCATATGTGGTCAACCCATCCGCTTCTGTGAAAATTACTTAAAGCACCAAAACCGCATCTGCGGTGTGCTCGCCGCATCTGCGGCTCTGCAGGTGTGGGACCTTTACCGAATTTGTGGTTCCAGACATTGCTCCCAAAAAACCCTTCTGCGGTTTCTTCTCCCGCATGTGCAACACCGCCCCTACAGCCCCCAACTGCAGGTGCGAAAACACCAGAAGCAGCAAATTTTTCTGCAAACTCTCATGTCTTAAATTTTCCCGTTAACCATCCAAAATCACCCCGAGGCCCTCGGGACCTCAAACAAAAGCACCAATACATCCTAAAACCTTATTCAAACTTTTTCCAACCCTCAAAACATCTCAAACAACGTCAAATCACCTGAAACCCATCGAATTCAGGCCTAAGTTTCTAAAAATCATCTGAAATACGTTTTTGATTAAAACCTCAACCAAACCACGTCCGAATGACCTAAAATTTTTCACACACATAGCAAATGACATAGCGAAGCTATCGTAACTCTCAGAATTCCATTTCGGCCCCTAGATCAAAATACCGCCTATCAACCAAAAATCACCTAAAATCAACCTTGCCAATTTAAGCCTAAATCTACTCTGGACCTCCAAAACCCATTACAATCATGCTCCTAAGTCACAAATTACCTCCTGAAGCTAACCAAAACATCGAAACTCACATCCTAGCCCTCTAACACATAAGTCAACATCCAGTTGACTTTTCCAACTTAAACTTTCTTAAAAGAGACCAAGTGTCTCAACCTTACCAAAATTATTCCGAACTCGATCCGACCAATCCGATACGACAAAACACGGATAACGAAGCATAACGAAGAAGAGATAGGGGAAACGGTGCGGTAACTCATGAGTCGACTGGTCGGATCGTCACATCCTCCCCAACTAAAACAAGCATTCGTCCTCGAACGAGTCAAGAAACATACATGAAGCCTCGAATATGTGAGGATATCTGCTCCGCATCCCTCGCTCGATCTCCAAGTAACCTCCTCTACGGGCCAACCTCTCCACTACACCTTCACTGAAGTTATATCCTTTGACCTCAACTTCCGAACCTGATGACCCAAAATAGATACTGGCTTCACACCATAATTCAGATCATCCTCCAATTGAGCCGTGTTGAAATATAGAACATGAGACGGATCCTCAATATACTTCGGGAGCATAGAAACATGAAATACAGGATGCACAGTCGATAAGCTGGGTGGAAAAGCAAGCTCATAAGCCACCTCCCCAATCCTCCGAAGTACCTCAAAAGGTCTAATGAATCATGGACTCAACTTTCCTTTCTTCCCAAATTTCATAACACCCTTCATGGGTGAAACCTTCAATAGTACCTTCTCGCCAACCATGTAAGACACATCTCGAACCTTCCTATTAGCATAACTCTTTTGCCTCGACGGTGCTGTATGAAGCCTCTCCTAAATCACCTTCACCTTCTCCAAAGCATCCTGTACTAAATCATTCCACGATAGCGTAGTTTCACCGGGCTCGAACCAACCAACCAGAGATCTACACTGTCTCCCATACAAAGCCTCATTTGGAGCCATCTGGATACTCGACTAGTAGCTGTTGTTATAATAAAACTCTACGAGCGATGGAAACCGATCCCATGACCCTCCGAAGTTGATGACACAAGAACGTAATATGTCCTCCAAAATGTGAATAGTATGCTTGGACTGCTCGTCCATCTGAGGATGAAAAGCTGTGCTCAACTCAACCTGAGTGCCTAACTCTCGCTGCACAAACCCCAAAAATTATGAGGTAAACTGAGTGCCCCTATCTGAAATGATAGAAATGGGGACACCATGCAAACGAACAATCTCCCAAATATAGATCTTTTCCAACCGCTCTGAAAAATAGGTAGTACAGATAGGAATGAAGTGCGCGGACTTGGTAAGACGATCCAAAATCACCCAGATAGCATCAAACTTATTCAAAGTCCGAGGAAGTCTAACAACAAAGTCCATAGTGATCATCTCCCACTTCTATTCAGGAATTACCATCTGCTGAAGGAAGCCACCGGTCTCTGATGCTCATATTTTACTTGCCGAAAATTGAGACACCGAGCTACAACTCCTGCAATGTCTTTCTTCATTCTTCTCCACCAATAGTGCAGCCTCAAGTCCTGGTACATCTTCGCGGCACCCGGATAAATGGAATACCGCGACTTGAGGTGCTTCATGGGTTATACTGCTTGGATAGAATTGCACGCTGTGGCAAGGCCACGTGATGTTGTGACCTTTCGAGGAGGATTTAGGTACTCTATTCCTATGATGTTAGATGGGATCTCAATTGTATGTCGTGATCGTACGGAGGAATTTGCAGTACAGCTCTTTCGTTTGAGTCAGATGTCATGATTTGAGTGTGTTCAGATCGTTTCTTATTGGTGCCTGTGTTGAGCACGATGTGGCTTAGGCCGGTGTTGAGGTTTCATATCACCAGAGTGGCGTGTTGTAGTTGAGATGATCGTTGGAGTCATTAATGAGTATGAGCAGATTTGATTTCAGCTGGTTAGAGAGATAATATCGAGGTTTGGCTCGAAAATCTGTTGTGGCAATAGTCAACTTGGAACTGACTTCATGAATGGTTGCTCCGAAGAACTTCTATGGTTCGTTGTGTGTTTTTGTGATCGTTGGCAATATGCGAAAGTGTTGGAATAAAACTTTAGCTAGATAAGAGGTTTCCTAGTGGTAATTGAGTACTGTGGGTAACTGCTATGAATAGAGACTATTGTTCAGTATGTTGGAATGTGGTGTATATTATATGAATTCACCTGAGGTTGCAGGTGTTAGGATTTATGACCGTCACTAAAGGGGGGGGGTGAATAGTGTGGCACAAGAATATTGATAAATATTGCGGAATTAAAATTGCAGGAATAAAATAAATTCGGTAATTAAAATAGTAAGGAAAGAACACACCGAATTTATCTTGGTTCACCACAACCTGTGGTTAGTCCAGTCCCCGAGAGACTCTCTCGAGATTCCACTAACTTCGTTAAGCTTACGGGTGCCTAACAAACCGTTACACTTGCTCGTAGATGTACACTCTACAAGACTTCAACTTGCTCGAGGATACCGCATCTCAAGACTTCACCTTGCTTGTGGATACCGCACCACAAGACTTCAACCACTAAGACTTAGGGTACTTAGCAAACCCGACAATAAATGAGAAGATATGTTCTTCTCAAACACCTTTCTCTTTTACAACAAGCACTCTCTCAAAAGAGTAGATAAAGATATACAAATTTAGCTCTATGAACAACTCAAAGTTGTCTCTCAATTGGCTCAACAAAAGCTCTAAAATGATGCTCAAATAATGTCAATATGTATATCAATATTGGGAGGTGTTGTGTGTTAAAAATCAGCTCAAAAGACCTTTATTTATAGGGGTTAAAAGGTGTATGTCCGTTGCTTAATTGACAATCAATTATGCTGATTTTATGCTTACACAATCGATTATATGATCTGCACAATCGATTATCTTCTCAACGTTCATAAATCGGAACGTTGGGAAGGCTACTGGCAGTAAATAATCGATTTTGTGAGTTAAATAATCGATTGTTTACCCTTGCGAAATTTCCAGCAAAGCTGGAATATACCAGAATCAAAGCTGGAGTATACCAAAATATACCAGAGTATACCAGAATCGAAAACTTACTTCAACAACCATTTTGGTTAAAATGAAAACGTTAAAATCATTTTGTTTGAAGTATATTAAATTTTTTTATGATATATATGATTTAATAAAATGATTTTATGCATATTAATGATGACCTATGTAATATACCAGAATATACCAGAATTGAAAACTTACTTCAAAAACCATTTTGGTTAAAATGAAAACGTTAAAATCATTTTGTTTGAAGTATTTAAAATATGTTTATGATAAATATGATTTGATAAAATGATTTTATGCATATTTATGATGACCTATGTTGAGCCAAAAGACGAGATAACTTTAAATGTTGCTCTTAAATTTGTTCTACCTAACGACCTACACCTTGGGTCTTTGGTCTTGAACTTTTGAACTCGTCTTTGGCTTGTCTATAAAATTCCGTCGTCAATATGCTTCTTGGCATTCACTCTTGATTTTTTGTCATATAATAACACTTGACTTCATTATTTGTCATTCATCAAAACCTATGCCTGAAAATCATGCTAATACAACCAAAGCGCACATATCATAGATAGAATGATTTTCTACAATTTCACCCTTTTTGATAATGACAAACAACAGGAGATATGCATATCGGATTCCCCCTAAATTCATGCTATATCTCAACATACAATTCATGTAAACAATTTAATATAATTCCCCTTTAATTGAATATTCCCCCTCAAGTAAAGCATACTAGAAGGTGAAGACATTCCCCCTTATTCGATGCATATCGCTTAAATTCTTCCCCTTTTGGCATTAGCAAAAAGAGTATACCAATTGTTATTTAAACTATTGACGATACCAATTGTTAGATAAAAAAAATCATATCAACATCAAATAAACCAAACGTTAGTAAAAACATACCAATCATAATAACGGTCATTTTTCGCAAATATACCAACTGTTATTTAAACTAAAAATATTCATCAAAACATGAATCAATCATTTAATATAAAAATAATTGATACCAATTGTTATTCAAAATAAAACTTATCAAAACATGGATCAATAATTAATATCAATTGTTAGCACATATCAACTATTATGTTTTTATCAAAAATACGATAACTAACCGAAATTCCCCCTTGATGCAATAAGGTTTCGTGCTTGGTGCATCTACTACGATTTTGTAGTCTTCAAGCACACCTGCAAACGTACCTAAAAATAGGTTTTCGGTACCCAACTTCTTTTGGGTCCTTGGGGGTTAGGCAAATAATAATCATAATCAAAATATGAATCTCTATGTTTAGCAAAACATATGGGTGCAATGTGTCCTACCCGGTTACAATAATGACATATAACGTTCGGGTTGTGCATATGTCTTGGTTGAGCCAAATGCGTTCTAGGTGATCTAAAGTTGTTATTCCTAGAAGCGTTGAAATTCCTAGAGTCATTTCTAGGTGATCTAAAATTATTCATTCTAGACTCATTAATAAAATTCCTAGAATTGTGTCTAGGTGGTTTAACCTCATTTCTATCATCCTTTTTAATTGCTTCACTTGTTTTAGAATTATTTACACTACATTTTTCTAGTGTATTTCTAAGTTCTACGTTCTCTATTTTCAAAGAGCTACAAGAAGAACAATTTGAACTTTGAACAATTAAAGAGGCTTCATTCATATCCTTGATTTTATTTTTGAGATCGACATTGTCATTTTCCAAAAATCCATTTTCTTCTTCTAAAATTTTGATTTTATTTTTAAGAACAGTATTGTCATTTTCTAAAAGATTATTTTCTTCTATTAGTTTTTCATTATCACAAGTCAATTTTTCAAAGTCTTTTTCTTTTAAAGAGGGTTGTTTTTCAAAATCTTTTTCTTGCAAAGAAAGTGTTTTCTCAAAATCTTTTTCTTGCAAAGAAAGTGTTTTCTTCAATTCTTTTATGGTTTTGGAAGCTTTAACAAATTCACCATATAATTCATCATAGGCATTTTGCATTTCTTCAAACAAGTAAGAGTTAGAAATACTTGCCTTTTCTTCTTCGTTTGCCATGAGGCATAATGCGGCAGTTTCATCGCCCGAGCTGTCCGAATCCCATGTTACGCGCCTATGGTGTTTCTTCTTTTTCTTGTTCTTTGATTTTGGACAATGTGATTTGGTGTGGCCAAGTTTTCCACAATTTTGACATGGAGGGCTTGGTTCTTCCTTCTTTATTTCCTTCTTCATAAACTTATAAAACTTTTCAATTATATCATTGGAAGCAATAACATCATCGCTTTCCGAATCACTTACCTCTACTCCTTTAGAAGATGAGGCTTTGAAGGCAAGACTCGAACTTTTACTTCTAGGATAGGGATTAAGAATTGTGCTTTCATAAGTTTCGAGGTTACCTCGTAGTCCATCAATTGTGACGTCCGTGATTCCAATAGACTCTTGGATGGCATTGCTTTGGATCGCCATTCGGGAGTGAGGCTCCGCAAGATTTTTCGAACTAGATCTTTGTTCGAATATACTTTTCCGAGAGCATGGAGATCGTTGATGATTATTGAGAACCGTTCGAACATACTATCGATGCTTTCGTTATCCCTCATTCTAAAAAGTTCATATTCATGTGTTAGAAAATCAACTTTAGATTCTCGGACTTGAGGCATACCTTCATAAGTAATCTCGAGTTTGTCCCACATCTCCTTGGCGGTTGTGCAGCAAGAAATCTTTCGATAGTCATCCGGATTCACTGCACAATATAATAAGTTGACGGCCTTTGCGTTATTTTCAACTTTCTTGATGTCCTCAGCATCATATTCATCTTCCTCCTTTGTTGGCATTTGTTCACCGTTCTTGATGATTTGCCACAAGCGAAAGTTATTTGATTGGATGAAGATTCTCATCCGCTCTTTCCAATATGTGTAATTTGTTCCGTCAAATAGTGGAGGCCTATTGGTGGAGTGTCCTTCGCTCATCATTCCTGCGTTCAATATTCTCAAAATAAATATATACCGTTCTCTCAACTGGTTAAGGCTTTCAGAGAGTTAGGCTCTGATACCAATTGTTAGAATTTATGACCGTCACCAGAGGGGGGTGAATAGTACGGCACAAGAATATTGATAAATATTGCGGAATTAAAACTGCAGGAATAAAATAAATTCGGTAATTAAAATAGTAAGGAAAGAACACACCGAATTTATCCTGGTTCACCACAACCTGTGGTTAGTCCAGTCCCCGAGAGACTCTCTCGAGATTCCACTAACTTCGTTAAGCTTAAGGGTGCCTAACAAACCGTTACACTTGCTCGTAGATGTACACTCTACAAGACTTTAACTTGCTCGAGGATACCGCACCTCAAGACTTCACCTTGCTTGTGGATACCGCACCACAAGACTTCAACCACTAAGACTTAGGGTACTTAGCAAATCCGACAATAAATGAGAAGATATGTTCTTCTCAAACACCTTTCTCTTTTACAACAAGCACTCTCTCAAAAGAGTAGATAAAGATATACAAATTTAGCTCTATGAACAACTCAAAGTTGTCTCTCAATTGGCTCAACAAAAGCTCTAAAATGATGCTCAAATAATGTCAATATGTATATCAATATTGGGAGGTGTTGTGTGTTAAAAATCAGCTCAAAAGACCTTTATTTATAGGGGTTAAAAGGTGTATGTCCGTTGCTTAATTGACAATCAATTATGCTAATTTTATGCTTACATAATCGATTATATGATCTGCACAATCGATTATCTTCTCAACGTTCATAAATCGGAACGTTGGGAAGGCTACTGGCAGTAAATAATCGATTTTGTGAGTTAAATAATCGATTGTTTACCCTTGCGAAATTTCCAGCAAAGCTGGAATATACCAGAATCAAAGCTGGAGTATACCAAAATATACCAGAGTATACCAGAATCGAAAACTTACTTCAAAAACCATTTTGGTTAAAATGAAAACGTTAAAATCATTTTGTTTGAATTATTTTAAAAATGTTTATGATATATATGATTTAATAAAATGATTTTATGCATATTAATGATGACCTATGTAATATACCAGAATATACCAGAATTGAAAACTTACTTCAAAAACCATTTTGGTTAAAATGAAAACGTTAAAATCATTTTGTTTGAAGTATTTAAAATATGTTTATGATAAATATGATTTGATAAAATGATTTTATGCATATTTATGATGACCTATGTTGAGCCAAAAGACGATATAACTTTAAACGTTGCTCTTACATTTGTTCTACCTAACGACCTACGACTTGGGTCTTTGGTCTTGAACTTTTGAACTCGTCTTTGGCTTGTCTATTCAATTCCGTCATCAATATGCTTCTTGGCATTCACTCTTGATTGCTTGTCATATAATAACGTTGTTTGACACTTGACTTCATTGTTTGTCATTCATCAAAACCTATACCTGAAAATCATGCTAATACAACCAAAGCGCACATATCATAGATAGAATGATTTTCTACAGCAGGTGTGGGTTGTTATATCTGGTTCGGATTAGTTCAAAGTATAGATGTGAGGTTCCGATCTTGTGTATGATCTCGGGAAGTGCAGTGAGGTTCTATGGTTTATGGGCCAGGTGGACTGTGAAATTTCAGTTGTGTTGATCGGTACCTAAGTGAGATAGGGTGACGTGGGATCACCCCCGGGTATATGCTTGGTAAGGTCACTTAGTTACTGGGTCGCTTCAAGTACAGCTCCGGTACGCTTGAGGACGAGCGTTTGTTTAAGTTGGGGAGGCTGTGATGACCCGACTCATTCTCTTTCGTATTTCAGCCCCGTTATTCCCGTATTATGCCTCCCGTGTGTTGACATATGTGTTTGGCGATTTTGAAGTGTATTGGGTTGAATTTGGTTAGAAATGAGACCAATAGTCTCTTTAAGGAAAGCTTAAGTTGAAAAATAAAAGTCAACCGGATGTTCACTTGTGAGTTAGAGGGCTCAGTATAGATTTCCGACAATTTCACTAGTTTTGGATGGTGATTTATGACTTGGGAGCGAAATTGGAATTTAATTTGGAGATCCGGTTAGAATTAGGCTTGAATTGGCTAGTTCGAATTTTGGCAAATTCTGGTTGATAGGTGAGATTTTGATCCGGAGGTCGGAACGGAATTCCGAGAGTTTTAGTAGCTTTGTTAGGTGATTTAGGATATCTCTGCAAATTTTCAAGTCATTCGGACGTTGTTTGGTTGGATTTTGGATCGCATGCGAAAGTGGAAAGGTTCTAGTTGACTTAGTTCTGAATTTGAGTTGATGATTATTGATGTTAATGTTGGTGTTTTTATGGCCTGAGCAAGTTTGAATGAGGTATTAAGTCGTGTTGGTGCTTTTGGTTGAGATCCTAGGGGGCCTCGGGGTGATTTCGGATGGTTAACGGAAGGATTTGATGTTGAGAAATATTGCAGATTTTGAAGGTTCAGTAGTTGCAGACAATTGTTCATTGCGATCGCAGGTTTGGCTCTGCGATCGCGTAGAAGGCCTGGCGGGGGGTCTTGAGGTTGTTCAGTGTGATCGCGTGTTTGTGGGTGTGATCGCGTAGGTTGAGGGAGTTGTGCTCTGCGTTCGCAGAGGCTTGGTTGCGATTGCGTAGGTTTAGCAGGTGAAACAGTGCGATCGCAGGGTTGAGGTCACGTTCGCATAGGCCATTGGGGGAGGCCTGAAAAGTTGTTCTATGCGATCGCAGGAGGAAGTTCACGATCGCATAGAGGAAAAGTCACCTGGGTAGTTAAGTTTTAAGGGTTATTTCATCCGCGAGCTTCATAGTATTTCCTCCATTTTTACAATACGTTGAGAGCTTATTGACTGATTTTGAAGGGCATTTCAACGGGAAGTGATTGGAGGTAAGTCTCGTGGTCTTATTACGTCATTTTATTGAAGACTCATCCATAAATTCTTTGAAATTTGGGTGTAAATATTGAAGAACTAGGGCTTGGTATTCCGAATGAAGATTTGGGATTTGGAGGAGCAAATGGACTCCAATTTTTATGAACTTTGTATGTACGGACTCGTGGCGTGACGAGGATTCCAAAAATTTAAGTTTCATAATTTTTCGAGAAGCAGACCCGGGGCTCGGGTTTTACTAGTTTCGAGATTTTGGCTATTTCTCGGTTTTTTTCGATTGGGTATTGTCCCATAGGCATTTTGTGATGTATTCGCGCTGTGATTGTTTAGATTCGACGCGCGAGGAGGCCAAATTGAGAGGCAAAGGCTCCGCGAGCTTGAGATTTCATCGGTTCGAGGTGAGTAATGCAAGTAAATGATGTTCTGAGGGTTTGAAACCCCGTACTTTCACATCGTAACACTATGATGAGGCGTGACATGCACTTCATGATAAGTGCGGGGTCAGATACTATCATGGATATGTGACTTGGTCCATCCCGAGTGAGATTTATGCTATATTGGCATATGATATGCACACTGTGATGACTATTATTGGGTTTTATGCCGTGTTTCGGGCCTAGTGCCGACCTGTGATATCCTTCGGGAATTGGTATTACTGTTTTAGCATAATTGCATGTCATTTACTATCAGACCATGGTTTTAAAACATTGTTTTCAAAACCCAGCTGTATTTCAAATGTTCAAAACTCATATTCTATCTTTTAAATGTATTTCGGCTGAGGATCATTGTTTATAACTGCCCAAGGGGCTTATGATATATTTTCTGGACTGATTTTGGGTGGCTTCGGCTACGCGCCGCAGCGGTGATTAGAAACAGTGGTAACACAGACACTGTGTGATATGAACGGTCAGGTAACATGGACTGGCCTTGTTATTGATTTTCGCCACGAGATTGCTGGTTTGATTATTAGCCATGAGTGGTTTGATTATTCTCCACGAGATGACTAGTTTGATTATTCGCCACGAGATGGTTGGTTATTGCGCTTGGGCTGTAGGAGCCCCTCCGGAGTCTATACACACCCCCAGTGAGCGTCGTCGACGATAAATGATATGGGTGGCTCGGGCTGCACGCCGCAGTGGGTACTAGATTGTACCATCATATGCATTGCATCACATCTCTGCATTTGCATCACACACACACACACACACACACACACATATATATATATATATATATATATATATATATATATTGTTGTTCAGTTGCTCAGTTGTTCAGTTGCAGATACTGTTATAGCTTACTTTGTGTAATTATTGAGTTTTCTTGCTTTCAGAGCTTTATTTACTGTTATTACTCGCTGAGTTGGTAGACTCACCCCCTACTACATGCACCTTGTGTGCAGATTTAGGTGCTCCATAGGATTAGTGCGTGCGGTTGCTGGTTGTCAGTTTGACAGAGTATTGAGGTAGCTGCCAGCGTCCGCAGGACCCATGTCTCTGATCTTCTAGTTATTTTCTAGTTATTCTGACACTTGTATTTCCCTCATTCGGACATGTATTCAGTATTTTTAGAGGCTCTACAACTCGTGACTCCAGGTTCTTGGGGAAGTTATGTTGTTCTGTGAGATTTTCGGGATACTTTTATAACTAACAATTTATTTTGGCTTCCTTCTCTATTAATGGCTTAAAATTAATGGTTTATGAGCTCTAAGTTCGGGTTGAGAGCACATTTGGTCGGGCTTGCCTAGCCGTTGGGTTGGGTGCCATCACAACTGGGTTTGGGGTCGCGACAATAATTTAACAATATATACCTCCAATGTAATATACATGGAACACAATATTGAATTATTTAATTCCAGTAAGTTGTTCTAGATATCAAGTTTTCAGTAATTTTTCAGTTCTCCATTATAATATACTGGCTTATATCCCTTCGTAAGTAGCATTTCCAGCATATTTTATAGGGAGTAACCAAAATTGGACTAATTTAGAATAAATAATATGGATTTTCATGTCCAGAATTAAATACAGGACATAGTAGTTTAGCAATATATACCTCCAGTGTAAAATACAAGAAACAAAATATTAAATTATTTAATTTAGTAAATTGTTCAAGATACCAAGTTTCATTATTTTTCACTTCTTCAGTATAATATACCGGCTTATATCCTTTCATAAGTAGCATTTGCAACATATTTTATAGGGAGTAATCAAAATGGACTAATTTAGTAAAAACAAATATGGATTTTTTACGTCCAGAAATAAATACAGGACATAGTGGTTTAGCAATATATACCTCCAGTGTAATATAAGGGAACAAAATATTAAATTATTTAATTCCAGCAAATTATTCTACATACCAAATTTCTACTATTTTCCACTTCTCCATTACAATATACTGGCTTATATCCCTTCATAAGTAGTAATTTCAGCATATTTTATGGGGATTAACCAAAATTGGACCAATTTAAGGAAAACAATATGGATTTTTCACGTCCAAAATTAAATACAAGACATAGTAGTTTAGCAATATATACCTCCAGTGTAATATACAGGGAACAAACAATTAAATTATTTAATTCCAATAAGTTGTTTTAGATACCAACCTTTCACTATTTTTCATTTCTCTATTATAATATATTGGTTTATGTCCCTTCATAAGTAGCATTATATACTGAATAAAATTTTACTAAATTTAATAAACAAAAAATATAATCAAAACCGACACAGTAGATGTCTACTATTCACACACAACAGACATCCCGTAAAATATAATGGAATAAAACAAAACTCAACTATATCAAAATTTGACAAGAATTGAAGAAATCTAAAATGTAGATGAAACAAGAAAATATTTGAAAATTAAATCTAATGTACATAGACTAAAAACAATTATAAATAATTAGCAGAGTGACAAAATAACGAGAAATAAGAAAAACTAATGAACAGAGAAAAATCATAAAAGGTAAAATACAACAACTATTTAAACCCTAACGGTACGAAAATCAAAATTAAACCTAAATAACCAACAATAATAGCGAAAATTCAAACACATTATCGTAAAAATTAAAACTCACCCATAATTTTGAAGAAAATTTGACATAACCTAGACAAGATTCGAAGAAAAGTACTTTCTCGGGAAAACGTAATCCGTAAAATTCTATAAAAACTAAGAGAATGGCGATAAAAAGTTACTAAATGGCATGTTAAAAAGGTCAAGGGCAGTTATGTTATTTTCCAATATATTTTAAGTTAAAATGGCTAGAAATTGATTATATTTAGATGGTGGCTATTTTTCAATAGCCAATCGTAAAACTAGCTACGCCATACATATTGACGACTTCAGAATTGTGGTCCTAAACAAGTTAAAAAGAGGCACAAAATATTTGTTTGGTTATAAAAGCTTCTCATTAATGGTGGAATTGTAAATTTAAGCTAAATTATTTTCAAGCTTAAAAAGGGTTCATTTTTTTGAAAGAGACCAGAAAAGAAATAGGTTCACATAAACTATAACGAAGGAAGTAGTAGACAGATATTTTGTAATTGTACCAATGAACAGAGATTGAGAAATACTATTTGAGTTCCTCTTTTCTCCTCTTCACTCCTTCTCAATTAACATCTCAATTCTTATCAATGGATGAAATCACAGATTCCATCATGGTATCAAAATGAGATTCTGGATTAGAGTAGAGGATTTCGAGATTGATTAGGAAACCATAGTTGAACTTCAAATTCAGGGGTTTCAACGGCCATGGGAGAATCAACTGGAAATCTTTAAATTGATCACAATTATCCACTTTTCTTACAAGCTACAGACATTCCTAATATAGCGTTGGTTGATATCAAGCTTACAGGCCCCAAAAATTATGCTCTATGAAGTCGCTCGATGCGTCAAGCGCTACTGGTTAAAAACAAACTAAGGTTCATTGTCAGAACCTGCTTGAAGAGCTCCTACAAAGGAGATTTGGCAAATCATTGGGAACGATGCAATGCTGTAGTGCTCTCATGTATAGGGCGCACAGTCACTACTGAATTTCAACCTTGTATTATCTATGCTTCAAATGCGAGAAAGGTATGGAACGAATTCAAGGAGCTCTTTGAGAAATCAAATCTCACCAGACTTTATCACTTGTGGACATCAATAGTAGCCTTGAAGCAAGGTACTGACTCTGCAACTCAATGTTACTCAAAATTGAAGGATTTATGGGACGAAATGGACTTAATGATACCTACTTCAGTTTGTGATTGTGAAGAGAATAAACCTTTCATCGAACAATTTAGAAACATGCATTTACTGCAATTTTTGGTCGGCCTAAAGGAATCATACAGTCATGTTCGAAGTGATGTGTAACTTAGAAGTCCTACACTAAATGTTAATCAAGCATATGCTCTAGCTGTACAGTAAGAGAGTCAACACGTACATTGGGGATGGACCACACCGATAGAGAGTCCTTAACCATGCTAGCCAGTAGAGGGAAAGATTTCAAACCTAAGAAGCCAAGGTTCGTTTGTGAACACTGTGGGTATAAGGGACAGTACTTGAAGGAAAATTGTTACAGGATTATAGGATTTCCTTTTGATTTCAAAAGTAAGAAGAAAGCTCAAGGAGTAGGGGGCAGGTCTTATGCCAACGTTTCTATCTGTGAGGCAGAAGGTTAGATTAGAATTGGGGGTTCAAATTGAGGGTTCAAAAGTAAGAATGAAAGCTCGTTTGTAAAGCTTCAAAGTAAGGGTTCCTCTAGTTTAGGAGACTAGAAATTTTTCCAAAAGTAATCATATGTAAGAAGTTATGGATAATGTGGTTATCCATATTATCTGCCGGTTAATTCGTTTTTTGTTCGTATTAAATATGGATTGTGTCGGATAATTTATTTATTTTTCATTACCTATTTTCAATTCGAAACATATCCGACCTGACCCGCCCATTTGCCACTCATTATCTAAAGGAATAACATTTTTTATATGATTTAATTGAAGGTTTAAAATGCCAACTGAGATAATACAAGGATCAAAACTGGAATTACCCTATAACCCAAGGACTAAAATCACATTTTTCCCTAGAAAATAATTTAACAATAGGCAGTATACATCTGAAAAACTTACATATACATCAAATCAACAAAAATACATGTGTCCATTACATATATTTTATTATTTAAATATAAATTCTCATCTTAATTTGTTATTCTTTTCATCCCAATATACGTGACACATTTCATATATCAAAAATTAATTTAACTTATCTTTAAAACTAAACTAGATTAGATTAACTCAATATTTTAAAATTAAAATTCAGATATTCAAAAATAATATGAAAAGACTACTATAAATTATAATTCTTTTTATATCAATACAATTAAGAAATACGTCTTAAAATGTTGGTCTAAGTGTAGCATAAATCGGGGTAGGTAAAGTACTTAAATATGTTGAATTAATGTGATTTAGTATTGAGCAAGTTAAATACACCTTCTCACCTTATCTATTCCACGTTGGGATGATAAAATAATTAAAATAAAATAGTTAATTATCCATATTATCCACTAATAATAGATTAGATAATGAACTTATTAAAAACGTGTCAAATATGAATAATAGCTATATTATCTATTTAAAAAATGGTTAACCAATGAGTGACCAATAGATAACTAATGTATCTAATATTTATATTTGTAAAGCCTTAAATAGTGAATTCTTAAGTGAGGGAGACTAAATATTCTCTAAAAAATAATCATACGTAATAAGGTATGAATAAAATATGGGTCTATTCGGATAATTAATATATTTTTATTTTCTATCCGAATCATATCCGACCCGGCTGACGCCCGTTTGCGGTTCCATGTATTTTAATGGTCAAAGTTGTGTGCCAAAATTTTAGAATCTAGAAACGCGTAAATGTAGAGATTGGATCAAATTTTGAACGCCCCAAATTGGGCAGATTTTTCCTAGTCAACCCAGGTAGCCATGGATTGCATAACGAAGATGTGGTCAGTCTTGAAGAAATCCAGGAAGGAAGAAGAAGATGCAGGAAATCTGTTCCTACAAAATGGAAATGCTAGCACATACGGTTACATCTGCACAGGAACTCTGCAAGGCCGCTCTATCTTGGTCAAAATGTTCTTAAATATTCCATATGGGTTCTCAAATTAATTCATAATTTTATCTATGCTACTCCCTCCGTGAACTTGCTTGTCTGACACAAAAGTTTAAGAAAAAATGAAGATTTTTTGAATTTGCAATCCTAAACAAGTTAAAAAAATGTTTAGAATATTTGTAGGGTCCGGAGTATTTGTGTGGTTATAAAAACTTCTTATAAGGGTAAATTGTAAGTTTAAACTAAATTATTTCAAATTTAGAAAGGGATTATTTTTTTTTGAAACGGGCCAAAAAAGGAAATAGATTCACGTAAACTATATCATAGGGAATATGTTTTTAGCTTACTTATATAAGGTTCATAAAGTAGTAGTTGTAGGTTAAGTTGTGTTTGAATTAAAATCTTAGATCCAACTTTGCAGGTAACCCTGCCTCACATTCCGACTTCGACATTCTTGCTGGAGCTGGAAGCGACATTGCAGTCGCATCAGTAATGAGCGGAAATAAGAATGTTTTAAAGATTATAGGTTGTTGTTTGGAATTCGGATATCCAGCACTAGTGTATGAGGATGTCAGATTTGAGACTCTTGCTAGTTTCCTTCGCCCAATTGTGATAAATTGTTATGTTGGAAAAGTAGATTGAAAAAGCATTGCCAGTGCAATTCTTTATCTACACACTGCATTTCCAACTCCCATTATCTACAGGATCTTGAATCCCCACAACATTATCTTGGACCATCATTGTGTTCCCAAACTATTTGATTTCTCATTTGTTATTTCTCTTCCTCCTGGAGAGTTGCAAGTGGAAGATGACTTGATTTGGATTCCTGACTATTTCGATCCAGAGTACCAATTTTCAAGGTTTGTCACTCAAAAGACCGACGTCAATAGTTTTGGTGTGCTTCTACTTGTGCTCTTAAATGGACAGGGTCCTATATGCAGGGCTAATGAAGATGATCCAGAACACATTGTGAATTATGTAAATGACCATATTCACAAGGACGATCAATTCAAGCAGATTGTGGACCCTAAAATCTTGAACGAATCGACTGTAAATCATCAACAGCTACAAGCTTTCATTAATATCGCTTTAAGATGCGTCCAGGCTAAGGGAGAAAATAGACCAGATATGCTCGATATTGCAAGAAAGATCATGCAATTTGAGTGATGTGTGTACAACTGATTCATAGGCTCTAGAAAGATTTCTTCTTGAATATATGGTTATGCATTGTTACAATTTAGAATGTTGTATGTAGTTGAGAACATTGCATATTTCTTGAAGTGCAAGAGTCAAATTAATTGTTTTCTTGTTGAAATGCATCACATACTTGTCCCAGAAGACATGCCAAACATAATCATGCAATTGTTTTCTGTGCACTCGAGAACTTTCACATAGTTTCCTGTACGAGCATTTCTCTGGATGACACCAAAGCATATGACATGAGAATGAACATTTCTAACTTCCGGAGGCTAACTTTGTCAAATGCAGTCAAATCTCATACTATAACTTGGTATTCAGAAGTGGAGAATGTAGAATTTAAATGTTGTGGGTTCTGAGTTGACGGAGTTATTTTGAACTATATATCCAACTCAACCGGTACTTATTTCATACATTATATAGAATCCGACCTCGAAGGGGAGCCTTGGTGTAACTGGTAAAGTTGTTGTCATGTGACCAGGAGGTCACGAATTCAAGCTGTGAAAACAGCCTCTTGCAGATATGCAGGGTAAGGCTGCGTACTATAGACCCTTGTGGTCCGGCCCTTCCCAGACCTCGCGTATAGTGTGAGCTAAGTGCACCGAGCTGCTCTTATATAGAGTTCGACCTCAAAATAAATCTGTCACTGTTCTTGTGTTCAGATTCTTCTGAAGGCAAGGATTTTGACAATAAATGTCTACCTTGACATTATCTAGAAAAACAAAATGGGGTGTTCTGGTAAGAAAAGGTTATATTATGCAAGGAAAGCAAAACAAGAAGCAGCAAAAAGAAACTGAAGGGGCAGTTACATAGCATATAGCATTTGTCTGGGTAATAGACTGGAGACAAAAAGCATAGAGGCACGTCTAATGATACTAGCGGAACAAATTATATATTGCAAAATTATCCTTTTTCTTCAATACAAGCGGCAAATAGAGTTCACACTTGAAAATTATACAACATTAGTTTGTCAACAATGAGATTTGTATTACAGGTAACTTGATACAACAACACAAACAGAAGACGAAAACATAGAAACACAAACAGAGGACTAGAAGAGTCTCAGTACCAAAATTCCCGGTTTCTGATAGAGACTTGATTATCCACTCGAGAGTTGTTCTCAAGAGTCCACTTCTCAAAAGTACAGTCGACAAAGTCATAGTAGCCACCATGAATTAAGAGCTCCCCTTTATTCACCTTGTCCTTAATCCATGGGTACGTAAGCAAATTCATCAATGAGCAGTTGACTGATTCCTGGATGTACAAGTATGTGCATTGCGACAATACTCAGAATAGCTTGTGCATGCATACATGCATAAAAATCTAAAAGTTACAATGTCTAACTGCAATTTCGAATTCCTCATTCCAGATTAGGCCACCCATTCCAACTACAAACTTGTACAACATGCACACACCGACACTCAGCATTCTATTTTGAAAACACTGATACATGAATTCGCGGTGGGAAGTTCTTGGAGGTAAGAAACCCCCACTTCTAACCGAGAGGTTGTGAGTTCGAGTCTCCCCAAGAGCAAGGTGGGAAGTTCTTGGAGGGAAGGATGCTGGGGGTCTATTTGGAAACAGCCTCTCTACCCAAGGGTAGGGGTAAGGTCTGCGTACACACTACCCTCCCCAGACCCTACTAAGTGGGATTATACTGGGTTGTTGTTGTTGTTGTTTGATACATGGATTCGCGCTAAGAAGCATTCAGTTTTATATTGCATATAATTCAAATTAGCAGGACCAGGTGGAGCAGGTGGAGCATGTGACTCTGAAACTAGACATGATTTTTTCTGAAGGGAAAATTAACTTATAAAGAAATAATTAATACATGCAAAATGTATGGAATTTCTAGCCAAAAGAAAGAGGAAGATACATGTATTCCTGTGATCAGAAAGGAGAAAGACCACATCCTCTTTATCCATGGCATGACTTTGGGTGGTTATAACTCAAGTGTATTTAAACTGCATTATAACAAAAACATAAATGAAGTGCGGAAAGGAGATTGCACCTTCTCACAGTGCTTGCATTGCTGGTCAAAGCTGAGGTTGGAGGCAGCAGCTTTTGTGCTTGCCCGGGCAGACTTTCCAAGTACTACCCAACTTCTAATGAAGCTACAAGGAATTAATAGAAGAGCTTATTGCATAGCAAGACTAATTTACGGCATTTCATAAAGCAATTAGTTTGTTAGAGCCTCTAACAAAACTTAGTAAGAAGAGAGACTAGCCAAACCTTGAAGGTGTTTCATTGTCCATACTCATTAAGGCACGAATGCCTCCACAGCGGCTGTGACCAATGACTAATATGTTTTGGACCTGCAGATAAAGAAGCCAAACCCGAAAACTTGAGAGAAAAGAAAAGATGAGAGACTAATTGCCGCAAATCCCCCTTATCCCCACTCCCTTTCCAAAAAAGATAAAAAAAATAAATATAAGAAAAGAGGACATGAACCAAAGAGAACCAAGTAGAAAATTAGAGGAATTTCAATAGGAACTTCAATCTCATTGGTGATGACCAAAAGTAAATAATCTCATCATCGCAAGTGTCCCTTGTGTTTTGGAACATTTATGACTTATGACACATAATTTACATCAAGGTGAATAAAGTAAATTCATCATCAGAATCATGTTTTAGAATGTCAATGAGTTCCAGTCCAGTTAAATCGAAGGTCTCGGAATCACGCCATCGCAACATCCTGTTTAGAACTTCACTTCTCAACTAACTCGATTCCATACTCTACAAATTCTTATCACACAAACAAAGCATAAAGATAATAGAAACAGGAATCTCAGCAGAATATAAAAGGAAACAACACATTGTAGAATTGTTGACCAAATACTACTCACTTTGAGAGTATTAACGGCAAACTCAAGGGCTGCATTTGTTTCTGAAGGACCATTCTGCACAAGAAGAAAATTGCAAACGTTTATTCTGAGCATTGTTAATACACATCCTTAGCATTACAACCCTTCTTCACCAACAAGGAAAACGACATTAATTAAGTGCAAGTGCAGTGTACATCACCTCATAGGGAGGCACCAGATTTGCCACATTGCGGACGACAAAGGCTTCTCCTGGTTGAAATCCTAGTATGTTTGAGGGACACACCCGAGAGTCTGCACAAGAAATTACCATAAACTGCCCTTCAAATTGTCAGTTGAGATCTTCAACGCATGACCACAAAAATAACTTTATGGATAGTAATATGGAAAAGGAAGGGAAAAAGAAGAACAAGTACAGACAGGAAAAATAGAAGGAAAAAGGAAGAGAAAAGTTTTTTGTTCTCTCCAACTTCCTTCCTCTTTCCATTATTAAACCAGACAAGGGAAAGGGAAAGGGAAATTTCTTGTCTCATTAATTTCCAAGTAACATCAAAATTGAGTACCAGCACAAAATCCATGCTTAGAAAAGGTCTAAAAGGTGAAAGAAAGTTACCTTTGGTGATTGTGTTTCTGCAAGACTTTGAAAATGCTCCAAATTTTTCCTAATCCAAATGAAGGAAACAAAAATCAAACAACAAGAAGCCTTTTGCTGTCAAACATACTAAAAAAAAGATGGTGCTTACAAGTATTTGTCCTTCTTGTAATTCAAAAATCTATGCTTCAACGTGCTGAATTCATCCGATTCACTTTCAGTGACAACACTCATCTCTTTTTCATCCATCAACTCTTTGGTTAGCGTCATTGGCTCCTTCAAGGCTTTCAGTTTTAGAGCAGAGTTATACCTGGAGCTTAAAAGTTATATTCTGAAATCAAACTCATAAACTTATATATTGATGGTAAAGCTAGAAGCTCTTAATGCATGATCACAAGGAACTCTGCAATAAACTGGCAGCGACTGGTCCAAAATCCAAATAGAAAAAAGGCAGGCTCATTGACCAAACCGGATGATCAAGTACTGGAACCAGGAAAAAAACCTACCTTTACATGAGGCATTGATTATTTATAGTTACAATAATTTATGCAATATCAAAGAAATTGAATTGTAAGGAGTTCTAAGCAAATAAAAGAATCTTAGCCTGGAAACAAGTCAAAGGGAAATCCAGAGCAAGACCTTATTTTTTACATCAAAATTGATACTTCAAAACAACAACTCTTTCTAGGTTGTTTTTAAATCTTTGAGCATACAAAACCGCGCATCACTAAATTCAGATACCAAAATTCTTAAGCAATAATATGGGTACTGTAAGCATGTAAAATTTATTGGATTCAAATTTAATAAATAATTTGGATTATATGTTAAATATACTAGTCCAAATAAATATTATGGGTTAATATGATCGGATTAATTATATAAATCCGATACACATTGATTAAATAAATAAGTTTTAATCCATTGGGATAGCCCATTTAATTGGGCTAAAGTGATGAATCCACTTCGTTAAGCCCAAGATGTCATCTTCCTAGAGGCCCAGTTTGGTACCACGTGTAATGGAAGAGCCAATAGGATCATGCCAAGTCACATTAAAAGACCAATGAAATCATGTGCAAATGACATGTTTCGGCCAATCAAATGCGGTCATGTCACACTTCAATTTGATTGGTCGGAAAGAGTTTGTTCTTATCACAACCCTTCATAGTCTTCATAATTCAGAAAAGACACCAGAAGTTATAAGAAGAAGCAAGAAAGAGCTTGTGGATCAAACGCTGCAAATTACTCCACAAGTTTCAAGCTTCAAGTTCAAGTTCGAAAAATCAAGTTCAAGCTCAAGAAAGAAGAAGAAATCAAGTTCAAGCTCAAGAACGAAGAACAAAACAAGGTCAAGTTCAAGCAATCAAGCTCAAGCTCAAGCTCAAGAACAATATTATCGTTCACGACAACAAACATAGATTCAACATTCAAGATCAAGCTCAAAAGCTCTTGAATTTATTTACTATTGGAAAGAACAATCAGAGGATCCATAAAGATTGTAACACTCAAATATTCGAAATAAAAACTACGATTGTTGCGATATTTTTCGGTCTTGATTTTATTTTCTTGACGCAAATTTATTCAGCTACACATATAACACCTCATTTCTAAGATAAAACATTATTTAAGGCATAAATAAAAAATGTAAAAGCTTTGCATTCCGAGAAGAAAGTGAATCTGGGATAACTAGGAAAGGAAAGAAAGAGTGGGTTCTAGCGATTGCAAAGCTTACCGGGGCATATTCAACAATCTGAAATGGGGTTGTTCAATTTCCAAGAATCTCAACTGGGTCCTCAAGATCTGCACCAATTAGCCAACTCACACTTGAACAAAGCAAGAAATGAAATAAAAGCAACAGAAAGATCAGATCGTTTTACCCTTGAATGATCCACGGAGGAGGAGTTGCAGAGGGAGGATGATTGAATAGCAGGCCGAGCCATGACAAAGAAAAGGGGCTTTGTTGATTACTAGCCGGGCAGCTTTATTATAGTTAAAAAGTTAGTTTGTAGTTTGTAGTTTGTACTATGTGAAGTTGTTGGTTGGATCTAACTATTATAGTATTGTATAGTGAGTGACAGGCAACTGTTCCTCTCCAAGAAAGACGGAGAAACCAAAGTCTTTTAAATCCGAGGCACTCCTATTTTCAAACAAAATATTTGGCTTTCCTCAGTTTAAAAGGTATAACAGAATAATTCCTGTTTCGACAATATTGGCACTCCTATTTTCAAACAAAATATTTGGCTATCCTCAGTTTAAAAGGTATAATAAAATTATTCCTGTTTCGACAATATCGACTTCCTTGTTAAAACGGCTCTTCGTTCAATCTAAAGGCCAATCAAGCTCGTCTTGGGCTCCATATGATCCTATGAGCTATTACACATTGTAGTTGGGTTTAGGTTGGACTTCTCATTTTCACTTGGGAATTTAGCATCTTATACACTATTTGAAAAATTATTACACTTCCTACTCAAGCTTCAAATAATTATATAATTGTTTATTATAAAAATAGTAATAACAATTAAATTTGATTATGAGAGTCTAAAAATACGTGATCTATTTTTATGCTAGTTATTCAGCAGTTGATATTATGTGTATGAGACTTATAAAAGAAATAAGAGTTAAGGATAAGGTGATAATCAAACCGATAGGTTAACAATCAGGACCTCGAGCTTGTCGATTCAGGGGCCTCGGGGTCGATTCTAGAGTTCGGCTACGAGCTATCGAAGGTGGTCGAGGTATGACTAACAGTTATAATAAACTCAACGAAGGCTCTTTATTGCCAATAATAAGTAATAAATGATGAACAATAATGAAGATAGTAAAAGAAAGCAGTAATATCAAGAGAATATGTAAGAGAGCAAAGAGAATGTTCTTGTATATTTCGTATGGAGCAACTGAAGCAACATGGGTTTACAAAGTTATAAGGATCCCCTTTGTATTGGAGGGGAATCCCAACATAATACAAAATACATTAATTACAAAGATATGGAGATGGGACAGCTAGTTGATGCCCTGGTTCAGGTTTTGGCATAGCCTAACAGACTTTGTCTGCTCTTGCTGCACTCTTTGGGGACTCCCCAGTTTTACCATAGTCGTGACCAACATTGTCCCAAGTTCGAGCGTCGACGAACTTCGAGGGAGGAAACTCGACCTTAGCCTTGTAGCCTCGAGCCTTCGAGATGATCTTTTGAGGTGCCTCGATGATGAGGAATTGGACCTTCTAATTTCACCGTATACAATGATCATATACAATTTACCAATTATATACAAATAATTTTTAAATGAGTATCCTTTTATATTGAGTGTTGTTTGTGGATTTTAACTATTGTTAATTGCATGAAATCGTTTATGGGTACCATATCGAGATTTACAATGATGTCATTCGCTTCCTAGAGCCTAACTTCTCTTCGATGGCAGTCCTCGAGGTTGATTACCACCTCGAGACTTGCGATGATGCCATTGGCTTCTTAGAGCCTAACTTCCTTTTGATGGAGGTCCTCGAGGTCGTGACTTGCGATTATATCGTTGGCTTTTTAGAGCTTAACGTCTCTTGGATGGAGGTCCTCGAGGTTGGGTATCACCTCGAGACTTGCGGTGGTACATGGATCTATATTCCCAAAACATTACTTGGCGTCGCCCAATGTACGATATAGACACAAGGCCATCGAGGCGATTCAGGCGTCCCGTACCAGTTAGTGTTTTTAATCAGCCTGTGAGACAGGCAAATTATCACTGTTTTGTCCATATATATATATATATATATATATATATATATATATATATATATATATATATATATATATATATATATATATATATATATATATATATATATATATATATATATATATATATATATATCTTCAGGAGATCCCACCATTCTGAGTAGTTACCTTTCATTTTCTGCGTTAAGCCTTTTATTACTTCAGTACTAACATACTTGCACAGATTCTTGCATTAGTTCTCTAATTTTCCCGTAGCTATGACTACTACATTAGGGTCTGTACGACCGAGAGGAGAGAGTTTTGCCTCCTACATTCAGGACCAACGAGAGTATACCTTTAAGATTACTTCTTTGATAGGAGAAGATCATCTTGAGTTTGTGACAAAAGACTAAGGCTGGGGGGAGAAAATGGTGGTACAGATACTTTCCCCGGATGAGGGCATCACAGATCGTGCCGATGGATTCTTGAATGTGTAAGTGAATCCTTTCATACTAGGCCCCCTTGATAGGGTTGTGCTCGACTTCTGTTTAAAGTATCGGGTTACCTTGGTACAGATTCACCCGTCATTTTGGTGAATAGTGTTGATGATGAAATTTTTTATGGAGAAGGCGTGGTTTAAATTTATGCTTAGCCATCTTATTAGGTTGTACCGACCCTATTACCATCGAGGTCTGCTAACCTTGTGATGCCGGTCGACTACGCACTTCGTTGTCGATGATGAGGAAGATGGAGATCAGGAATGGATGAGTCGATTCGTCCGAGTTTGGACCGCTGACATTATCCCTATGGAGCTTATGCCACTCCCTGAGGAATAGAACTATACATGTCAGTAGTACAATCCGCACCCTCTCAATTTTGTTTATGGCGAAGGCTGGTTCCGTAACTATGTCTTCTTTCCTTTTTCTGAAGCGGTTCCATGGTCATAATGCGATGTTCCTAATCTACGAGATTGGTTTCAAAAGTTGGCGACTTGCTCGACTTGTGATGAGCGCAAGGGGGAGCTTTGTCCCGGGGCAGATGTGAAGCAAAATATCATGGTGTGTGTTATGCTATTTTTTTCCTCTCCCTTTCTTCATTCAGAGAGGCATTTTCTCTTTCTGCACATTAATCTTTCCATTGTAGGCATGGAAGAGCCTTCTGAGGTGAGGCCTCACTTTATTAGAGAGGGGGAATGGTTGCTAGCCTCTAGGCTAAAGAACAACAACAATAAGCAACAGATGCCTTTAAAGGGCGATGACGCTCAAAGAAAGGCAAAATGAGACTCGAGCTTTGGAGCGAAGGCATTGTCTGAGCCTGACGCGCCCGTGGTTCCTGGTTCTGGAAAGGTGGTTCCTCCGTCGCTGTCGCCCTCTTTTTCCGTCGATAGTACTTTGAGAGATACTAAAAACCCGGGGTCGCATACTCCAAGCGATCGCACCTCGACTAGAGTTGATTTTTTCAAATTTGAGGGAGCTAGGTTAACAGATGTGTGCTTGACTTTTGAGGAAGCCAAGCGGCTTCACTTTGTTGTGAGCTTCGACATAGGCCTTTTGAGTTTTGCGTCTTCCCTTCCTTATTGGGTTTTCTTTTGTAGGCCTTCGACAGGATTAAGTTCGGACTGCTTTGTCATAAAGCCAGGCTACGAAAATTATGGATGAGGAGAGATCCCTTAGGCTCCTTTACTATGAAAAGGAAGTCGAGCTGGCATACTTGCAGTATGAGGTAAGGAGCTTGAATTATGAGAGCTACTTAAAGAAGCAGGTAGTTTTTCGTCCTAGGTGAGTATACGCTCCGCCTTCTAGCTTTTGAGGCAAACACCTCATTTATCTCAGTTGCGGAAAAAGATTAAGGCTCTGGAGCGTCTTCGGTATGAAGTTGGCCTAGGAAAAAGTTAACATGATGATCTAAGAGCTCAAGCGGAGGTTGAGGCTTTAGAGGAGAAGGATGCCCTATCTAATGTTCTCGCCTTTGAGGCTCAACTCTGCTTGGCTCGTGACAATGCTTTGGTTCAAATGGATATGATTATGAAGCTCGAGTCCGAGCTTTTGAAGGTCAGGGCTTAGATCGTTGATACTTGGGCTGGAGCCGTAATAAGCCGAACTAAGGCTGACCAAGAGATGGAGATCTATTTAAAGGAGCTATTGATGCTCAAGCTGATTTGAGAAGGATCCTCAACCGCGAAGAGAGGATCAAATAATATGCTCGTTGTAAGTCTTAAAGTTTGACTTTTGAAGAGATCCGTGCTAGGGGTTTTGTCCTCTCGGAAGCGAGGGAGGACGAGCGCACTGCTCAGTTACTTATGTCAGACACCAGATAAAGCGAAGATGAGGCAGGCAGGCCTTATCTCCTAGGGGAAGGGCGTAGATTTTTCCATCTATATATAACATTTTCAAAGCACGTTTGTATATGGAGATTGCATTTTTTTGCATATGTGTATAAAAGAAACCCCTGTGGCTTTAGTTCTTCTACATCCCTTTCTGTCTTGAATTTGTCCGGGTGAACTAGTCTTTTTAGTCAATGGGAAACCTTAGATTCGCGATATAGCCCCGAGGCTCGTAGGGCTAGCCCGTAAGCTTTTATATACTTGGCTGATGCGAGCCATTAGTATAAGCGGGCATTTGAGCTCTTATGTATTTGTTCTTAGACATGTCTTGATCAACTGTTGTGGGTTTATTCTCTAGGTCGGGTTTCGACTCGAGCGCATTTGACCCTCAAGTTCTTGTGTTTGCACGGGCTGGCGATAATGACTTTTATGCCTTAGGTCGAGGAGACCTTTAGTGTAAGTGGCGTTTGAGCTCTTATGTTTTTGCTCTTAGGCATTTTTAGTTAACTATTTTGGTTGCAGTATCCGAATCGAGTTTTGACTCGAGCTCATTCGACCCTCAAGTTTCTGTAGTTGTGCGAATTGGCGACAATGGCTCATACGCCTTGGGTCGAAGCAACCTCTTAGTGTAAGATGGCATTTGAGCTCTCACGTTGTTTCCCTGGGGCATTTTTAGTTAACTACTTTGGGTTCAGTCTCAGATTCGGGTTTTAACTTGAGCTTATTCGACCCTCAAGTTTCTGTATTTGTGCGGACTAGAAACAATGGCTTTTACGCCTCGGGTCGAAGCGACCTTTTAGCGTAAGCTGGCGTTTGAGCTGTTAAATTTGCCCTGGGGCATTTTTATGTAACTGTTTTAGGTTTAGTCTCCAATCTCATTCAACCTTTAAGTTTCTGTATTTATGCGGGCTGGCGACAATGGCCCTTACACCATGGGCCGATTCGCCCTTTTATATAGGCTAGCAACAGTGGCTTTTATGCCTTGGGTTGAAGACACCTTTTATTGCCTTTATTTTTTCCCTCGTCAGGGACTTTTTGAAGTATATTTTGTGTGACTCTTGGACGGTTCGAAAAAAATCACGATTACGAGTCGTTATATGGCGATGATCGAGCACCTCATGAGGTTTGGCTCAGAGGTTTAGTATCTCGAAGCCAGTGATTTGGAGCTGAAATGGTCGAAGCTCTTTTGACTATGTCGAGGGAGCCTCTTTCACCAGTTCTTTGCGAAGTATATTTAAAGTAATTGACGGCCTGTTATGTATAACGAAGGTCAGGCATCTTCGAATTGAGTTAGTTTGGCTGGTAATACCTTGTGACCAGAGTCATTTGTGTTTGGCCGGAGCCTTTATGTCCCCAGTAAAGTAGTTTCGGCAATATATTGAGGGTATGCTTTTGTAAGGGTCTTATAATTTTGGTATATAGCCGAAACTTTGAGATCGGGTTTATGTCTTTAGTAAGGTCTTACAACTTTTTCATGCCTTTGAGGCCTTACAGTTTTGGATATTTGGTACAAGTATTGTTCATGCTTTGCTTGAGGTCTTACAGTTTTGGATACTTGGCACAAGATTGTTCATTCCTTGGTTGAGGTCTTATAGTTTTGTTGTTGCCTTATGAAGGTCTTATGAGACCGAGGCAACCTGCATGTGGCCTTGCGGCCTCGGGTTTCAATAATTCGATGGAGATGGTGATTCACGACAGTCCCCGAGTGGTCGAGTGTTTCTTGTCTCGAGAGCCATTTCTCGTGAACTTGGTATTGCCTCATCGAGGGCTAATGATTTTGGAGTTTCTGACCCTGAGGTCATATGGCCTTAAGTCTTCGACGCTAGCCTTTGAGTGTTCAGGACGTTTTTGGCTCTGGAGTTGTTTTGTGATCTCATTGTTGCCTCATTGGGAGCATATTGGTCTAGAGCTTCAACCCGAATGTCGTTCAGGTGTTGAATTATTGATGCTAGTCCCTGTGTGTTCGGGTCGTTTCAACCTCTTGGAGTGTGAGATAATTTGATAAAAGGTATTCTTTGATTAGTTGGTACAAGTATACATGTTTTCGCGGTCGGGGACCCAGCTATACGGACACGGTTCATTCGACCTTTTGGCCCGGTACATCATTTTCCTATTGAGACCCCATTTGGCATTTCTTGGCTTTTCTGAGTGGATGAACTTCTGAGGGGATGCCCCCAGTGTTCGAGTTCGATTGCAAAATAAACCTTGAATACTTGTTGAGTCTTACTTAGGTAGCATGTGGAGGTTGTCTCATTAAATACCTTACCGATAAAATCCTTTTCGAGATAAAAACTCGGCCAAAGGAAAAGAGTGCAACAGATGCTTTAAAACTTAAGGTCTTTGGGCTGGGTTAGCGCTTTGACTGCTTCATCCGGGCGCCTGCATAAAGGTTAGTGTGAAATATAAAATGAAAAGGGAGATGTTTATACTTTATCGAGGTCCAATATGACTACTTGCTTGTGATGAGGACACGGTACAGTCCTTTGCTTTGTTTGATTGGGCTTATCGAAGATGTAGTTTGATTACACTTTGGCACTTTTGTGAGTGTAAGTATTAGTGCACCGCGAAAATTTCCCTCACCACATGTTGATCCCCGTAGACGGTTTTAATCCTATCCTTTGTCAGGAATTTCATCATTTGGTGGAAGGTAGATGGTATTGCTCTCATGTTGTGTATCCACGGCCATCTGAACAACGAGTTGTACATCATGTCTCCTTCGATGACAATAAATTTGACATTTTGGGTTGTGTCGACCATGTTGATTGGGAGGGTGATTTTTTCTTTCGTTGTTTCAATTGCCATGTTGAATCCGTTGAGGACTCGAGTGGCGGGCACGACTTGGTTAAGCTCTATTACCCTCGACTTGATAATTTTGGGCGAGCTACCTAGATCCACGAGTACATATTTTATTGTAAATGTATTTACGAGGAAGGAGATTACCAGTATGTCATTGTGAGGTTGAGACAATGTCTCAATGTCCTCTTTGCTGAATGTGGGGCATCGTCGGTATGTATCCCCAGGTTCGCTTTTCTATGGTGATGGATATTTTTTTCCTTCTCATCACGGGTTCTTTTAGAGCATCAATGCCTCCCAAGATCATGTGTATAACATGTTGCGGCTCATTTGTTTCGTTCTTCTAGGCCACCTCCCTTTCTCGGAACTGATTTTTGGCTCGGTCGCTTAAGAATTCTCGGAGCTGACCTTTATTGAGTAGTCTGGCTACTTTCTCTCGGAGATGGTGGCAATCATCGGTCTTGTGGTCATGCATGTTCTGAAATTCACATACTAAGTTAAGATTCCTTTGTGAAGGATCTGACTGTACAGGCTTGGGCTATTTGACGTCTCTAATTTTGCTGATTGCAAACATGATGTTTGAAACATCGATGTTGAAGTTGTATTCTGATAAGCGAGGTGCCTCAGTTGGCCCTGCATTCCTATCAAACTCGGCTTTGGTTATCATTCGCCAAGAATTCTATCTTCTATCTGTCTTTCAATCATTGAAAAGTGGGTTACGCCTCAGGCGTTCCTTTTATCTTTGGTGTATGGCTGATATCTTTTTTTGTTTGGCTTGCGGTCCTTCTCCAGGAGCCTGCTTGGGTATATTGAGCCCGAGGGGGCTCCCGGCTGGTCATCTTCGACCCTTTTTTTCGAATGGTATCGGTTGTGGATGTCCAACCAGGTCACGATGCGATATTCGACTAGATTCTCTTTCAGCTGCTTTGAAGCCACCGAGCTTCGCTCATTGAGACCTTGAGTGAAGGCCCGTACCGCCCATCCTTCAGATATCGGTGGTATTTCCATTCGTTCCATTTGAAAGCGAGATACAAATTCTCGCAGCATCTCGTTCTCCCTTTGCTTGATTTTGAAGATGCCGGATTTCCTTGTGGCCACCTTGATTGCCCCCGCATGCGCCTTTATGAAGGAATCTGCTAGCACGGAAAATGAGTCTATATAGTCTGGAGCCATGTTATGATACCACATCATCGCCTCTTTAGAAAGTTCTTCTCCGAATATTTTCAGAAGGTTAACAATCGAGGCCTCGAGCTTGTCAATTCGGAGGCCTCGAGGTCGATTCCGGAGCTCGGCTGCAAACTATCGAAGGTAGTGGAGGTACGATTAACCGTTATAATAAAATCAATGAAGACTCTTTATAGCCAATGATAAGCAATAAATGATGAACAATAATGAAGATAATAAATAGAAGCAATGATATCAATAGAATATTTAGAGAGTAGAGAGAATGTTCTTGTATATTTCGTGTGGAGCAACTGAATAAACGAGGGTTTACAAAGTGACAAGGATCCCCTTTATATAGGAGGAGAATCCCAACACACTACAAAATACATTAGGCCTAGCTTGACAGTCGTTGTTTGCTCTAGCTGCACGCCTTGGGGACTCCCCACTTTTACCAAAGCCGTGTCCAACATTGTCCCAAGTTCGAGCGTCGAGGAACCTCGAGGGAGGAAAATAAATCGTAGCCTTGTATCCTCGAGCCTTCGAGATGATCTTCTGAGGTGCCTCGAAGATGAGGAATTGGACCCTACAATTTCACCGTATACAATGGTCATATACAATTTACCAATTATATACAAATAATTTTTAAATGAGTATTCCTTTATATTGAGTGTTGTTTGTAGATTTCAACTATTGTTAATTGCATGACATCGTTTAGGGAGCTTTGAATTATTTTCTACTTTATTCATCACTTTATTTAATCGAAAGAGGAATATTTTGGTGATTATCGTTGCATTATTTGGTTTGGTTAAATTTAGTGATTATTCTAAGTAATCGAGAGAGCTTATTCAATTATTGATTAAACCGAGTTAACAGAATATTTGAGAGATATTTTTCTAATGACTATTCCATTATGTATTCTTGCATATCTTCACAATGAATCATATTATTTTATCTCGTAGAGTTCAAATTTAATCACAAGAGGAATCTTTATCTTACGTTTAAATTAATCATTGAATGAATTCATGAGAATTATTAAACATTGGAAGTGAATTTAAATAGAGTTAAATACAGAATAACTATTGCGCATATCCTATCTATCAGGACCCAAACCGATGGGCCGCGACGGGCATCCAGTACCTTACTCGACCGAGTACTAACGTAGTAAATTTTTCTTATTACGTCATCATATACACGTGACATACGGGCCTACTAGGCCACCAAAATCCTTTATGAAGTCAAAATATACGCCGACAAGGCCGTACAATCTTTTACGTACACGACATATGTCTACAAGTCTCTAAGAATACATAAATTCTATAAAGGTTGGGATAGAGTCCCGACGTACCAAACAATACATGTCTAAATTATACTAACCGAACGAGCAACTCCGAAGCAATTGGAGCGCATGAACTTCTTCCGCTGAGCTGATATCCTACTTGGAGGCTCTCGACCTGCCCATCGGGACATGCGGGCATAAAATGAAGCGCCCCCAGGCAAAAGGGACATCAGTACAAATAATGCACTGAGTATGTAAGGCACATAAATAAATATATAAGAGACATGGAAGACATATAGAGTACATGACTCAACCTGTAAGTCTGAATAACTTTGTAAATCATAAATTACTGTTAACGTCATGCATATGTGTATGAATATCATGCCGTGTATAGGTACATATTTCGTAACATCATCATCCTCTGAAGGCATCCTATCATATCACATCGGCCACTGTGGGCAAAATCATCATCGTATACTAGCTGATAAGGTGGTGGTGCGTATATAATTCCATAATCTTTCCCATATCCCATAGACATACATATATATACACACACAAACATATATATACATATACATATATATATATATACATATATATATATATATATATATGTATATATATATATGTATATAATGTTGTTTGAATTATATTAACATATATACGCATATATAAGGCCATTTGAATCATATTTCAGCCATTCTAGGCAACATCATCATCATATACCAGCTGATCAGGTGGTAGTGCATATATAACACTGTAATATTTTCCCATATCCCATATACATATATACATATATATATACATATATATACACATATACATATATATATATATATATATATAGATATGTATATATATATATATATGTATATATATATGTATATATATATATATGTATATATATATATATATATATGTATATATATATATATATATATATATGTATATATATATATATATGTACGCATATATAACACCATAGGGGTCAATGCACATGTATAAATGAGTGAAATGTATGAAAAATTCGTAATAATCTCGATATTCCTTCCGGATAATCTTTTCCAAATGCTTATTATTCTACCCATGAACAGAAGATAATAAAAATTCTCATGGGGAATTAAGAATATTGACACCCTACTATTTCTATGAATAAAGTAATTTATGAAAACTGTGTGTTTACTCATTTTTTAGTATAATTTGAACCATGCCAAAAGAACGAAGGAATAGCCTTAACATACATGTTTCTGAAATTATTCAAATAAGATCAAGCTTCATCTTAATTGACACACGTTGAACGAGATTTCTTCTTGAATCTCTTGAAATTCCAATTGAAATGTTGGCTAAAGATTTGGATGAATTGATTTGCTGTTCTAGCGTTTTTGGTTTTAAAACCAAAGATAAAATGGATGGTGTCTGAATTTTGACTTGTTCCCACGTTTTTGTTGGATTTGTTTCCAAGGGCTTGATTTTCAAACCAAAGAAAATGGATTGAGGATTGGTTCTGAAAATGGAATTTGCTGATTTGAAATGAAGGCAGATTGTCTTTTATAGATAATAGGTACAAGTCTTACTAAGACTTATCTCTTTAAGTCACTTAGACACGTATACCTTAACTTAATGAGTCATTTTCCTTACTTAGTGGCCTTGTTCCACGTTTCCTTTTGGCAGAGTTAGTTCAGTTTTGTCCGCTTATTAGTTATATAGGTAATATTCTGTTATTCGATAATTAATTAATTATTTGTATAATTAAAAATTATTCTTATTTACTTAAAATATTATTCTCTTTTAACATACCTTGTATATCTTACTATTATGGCCATATAATATCTTATATGACACTAGTCCATAAATACCGAGTATTTTAGCTCGGGCTGAATTTTACCCCAACATGCCAAACTTTGACAAACTTTGTTTTCTTTGATATTACTTACCCTCTTACCTTCAAGAAGTTACTCATCACTTATAATTCTTATAATCCCTAAATAATCTTTTCCTTGGACTGATGTCAATTACCTTACGACAAATTCAACGTACATTACTACAAGGTACAACATCATCGTAACTTATTACTGTGAAACGTAACATCACCGTAATGTAATACTGCTAGGCATAACATTATTGTAACTTAATACTGCAGGACGTAACACCATCATAATATATTATTGCAGGACGTAACACCATCGTAATATATTACTGCAGAGGATAACATTCTCATAATATAATACTGTCAAACGTAATATCGATGTAATATTGCGTGGCGTAATATCATTTCCCCCTTTGGAACATTCGTCCACGAATGTTGACTGATGCTCTTATCATTTTCGTAACTGATAACTCTTATGAAAACCTTTATATTCTTCTTGCCATTTATGCAGTTACTTTGTGAATAAATCCAAAGTCTAGGGTATCCCTCCCCTCTTTAGTCTTTTTGCTCATATCATGACATGTGGTCGAAATCTTCCTAATCTTGCAACTTCTATTACCTCCTGTCATGCAGTTTGTATGACCCTTGTTTTATAGGTGCACTTATGCAATTCATCTTTCCTTTTTCTTTTATCTTTTAGTCAATTTCTAGGCCTTACTTTTTATATACAAGGCTTAATAGGATACCTCTCTGGGTCTCTATAGGTATACTGAAATCCTTTGCCCGATACTTTGTAGAACTTGAGAATATGGCCATATCTTATTTCATAGATCATGTTACCTATTCACATGACTTTATTGCACCTACATGGGTTATTCTATACCATAATTTTTACTTCAATCTACCTTTATTGAGGTATGCTTACCAAGTTCCCAGTTACTTTTGTTGCCTACCCTTTAGGTATAAATCTCAGTCCTTTAATGCCCCTTCATTACCATTCTTCTTAAGAATCACGGCTAATCTCATTTCATACTTTGTAACTTATATCTGACCATTATTGATTCGCCTTAATGTTGATCTATAATCATTTACTTGAAAACTTGAAACTTCTTCCGTAATATATTACCGCTAGGGCTTACGTTGTATTGAGGAATATTTGAAGTGATTTACATAATCATATTTCATAGTGTCTCAATATGATTCGCCTTATGGGGGTATCTTGATTTTTTGCCACCAACAACATATTTTTCTCCTTTTCTTCTTCTATTTTCTCTCTTTTTTTTCCAAATCATTATTCAGACAAAGGCCCAAACGTCATCTTTTAATTTTCTAAATTATCCCCTCGTTTTATTTCTAGGTTAGTATTTCATTCTTTCTGAATGCTATTAATCTTAGATTCCTTTGAATTAGTTCAGGCTATACTGAACTTTCAATAACTTAGAGAAACCAGTATCTCTCTTGTTTTCATGGACTTAATCGTGCGGACTTATCCATTCACGTCACTTTTTCACTTGCCTTTCTTCATTCTTACTCTTGTTTTCTTAAAACTTTGACACTCTACCATACTTTATCTTGTGAACTATAAATATCCATTTATAATACTTGCAACTTTCCTTCAACTTACTTGCACCATAGATTTCCTTATGTTATTCTGTAATGTCAAGCAATAAATCACATCGTCCCCAATGCTTCTCTATTCTCTTAACTAGATCTCTCGGTACTTAGAAACCATAGGTTGGAAGACATGCCGCCGATGATGCCGCTATCGTTCCCAATTATTGGACTCCCGTGCTTATATTCTTCTATCCAAAATATGGACTATTCACAACTTCTTGTATTTGAGTATCTTATACGTTATTCACTTTTACCTTACTTACTTAAAATCTCTTATCATATCTTTTATCTCCTTCATAACCTCTCTTCCACCTAGGTGTAATTCACGTCCATAACTTGAAACTTTAACATATTACTCGCACCTCCGATACATACACAATCCGGTGGGAGCTTCGTAGTGACTTCTTATGAGGCTAGTACTTCTTCTAAATAGCTTCCTTGTAGAGTTATTATAGCTTATGGTTGTTCTGTTATGTCTCTTGAACATATGATATTAAAGGTGGTTCTGTCATGTTCTCTAGCACAACTTTTGTAATTTTTCTAGTTCCAATAATCATACTCCTGATTTACTTAGGTGATGTAATTCCGTAGTTTCATCTTCCTTTTGACCAGCCTTTACGTAGGGTTAAGCTATCTTCCAATTTGTGGCTCATGGTATCGGTTATTACCTTACCCTTTCATGGGCGTTATGGAATATCCATGATACAATCTTCTAATAATTCAATCATTCATCTATGCCATGGGCTTAGTTTTTTCTTTGAACTTATACCAGTCTTCTAGGTTGTGTGCTTGTCAACAAATATGCTGCCTGGATAATGTTCCAAAATCTTGAGTGTATCCATAACATACTAACTTTGGATCATTGATCAAATAATTCTTTTGTTCCATCTTAGCTTACTTTCAACGTAAGCTATTACTTTTCCTAGTCTTTCTGCCCCTTCTTTGCGTCCATACTTAGCTTATCTTAGTGCCCACACTTGCTAGAGTTTTTTATACAACTAATATGATCTTGAATATTACTTTTAACTCTTACTTCCCGTTCATTAGCCATGGTAGGTGCCACTTTCCTTTGGAATGCTTAAAATGTTATTGCAAGATTGTTGTTACAAAACCATCTCCTCTTTAGGTCATTGTACTTAGGCTGAAGCCTTCTTTTTTATCTCCTCAACTAATTTTTTGTTGTAGTACTTAGGAAGAACCCTTGACTCTCATAAAGATGTGAGCTTATAACGGACTTTTTCGGATGTCCTTAGTTGCCTATAATCTCCCGTAATTGTTTACTTCCTTGACCTTGTGCTTGTATGGTTGCTTCTGAACTGATATCTTGACTGCTTTCCCAATGGCACATTCTTTTATCTTAGTAACACTCATACGGTACCTTTAACTATCACGACCCTTGTTTGAATATATCTCAAGTACTATAATAATATTCTTTGAGACTGAATTCTCCATGTTAGGTTCTACTATGTTTATCTTACTTGATATGATGACTCATCTGTAACCTCTTGTTTATCTATAACTGGGATCTTCCTGACCAATTTATAACTACTCGTTGGCCCATTCTCGTATCAATATTCCTCGTAATCTTTCTTGGGTTATTTCTTTTGTCTTAACTTGCATCCCGCACTGGCTCCTTATTAATTAATAACAGCTCGGGAAGGAACCTTTAATTTCTCTCCTTGACATCATGCTTGAACAATATTCTTGAATTGCAGCATATCTGTAAGATTTGGGTAAGTGTCATCTCATTCTTCTTTCATTTATCGCATTCTTCCTTTACCCTTCCATAGTCACTAGAACCGCTTGATTCTGACTTAATGTCATATCACTCCATATTCCCTCCCTCCTGGTGTGTACTAAGAGTTGAAGTCACGAGGATTTACCTATAGATGTGTTACCTCTTCATCTTTGGCGTCCTTTCACATCATCAATGACCCTTAATCACCTTGTGGTAATGCTTATGTATTTTTCATATTACATAATCATAGACACATGACATATAGGCCTAACAGGCCAACATAATCCTTTATAAAGTCAAAACATAGGCCGACAAGTCTGTACAATCTTTTACGTACATGAATGTCTACAAGCCTCTAAGAATACATAAATACCATAAAGGTCGGGACAAAGTCCCGCCATACCAAACAATACACATCTAAATCATACTAACCAAACGAGCAACTCCAAAGCAAATGAAGCACACTTACATCTTCCGCTGAGCTGATAGCCTACTTGGAGGGCTCTCGACCTGTTTCTCGCGACATGCGGGCTGAAACGCAACGTCCCCAGGCAAAAGGGACGTCAGTATGAATAATATTCCGGGTATGCAAGGAACTGTCACGACCCCGGTTCGGCCTCCGTGAACATGTCATAATGGCACCTAGTTCCTATAACTAGGTAAGCCTAACAATGCGGAAAACAACATAGTTTACTGAATAATTAATTAAAACTGAAAAACTAAAAGACATTGTATATAAAGGCCGCTCGGCATATACAACTCAATATACGGAAGTCTACAATATCATCCTAAAATCAAGAAACTCACGGGAACACCAGCAAAAAGAAGTACTGTAAAATGCTCTAATCTCCAGAAATGTCTACAACAAGAGTGCGATAAAAGGCTAAATACTGCAAATAGTGTAAAGAAGGAGACTCTTCGGTCTACGGACGCGGCAGATATACCTTATAGTCACCGTAGCTCTCCCTGTCTCAAGGACAGTATGCCTGAGTGGAGGTAAATGGATCTGCACATGAAAAACATGCGTAGGAGGGGCATGAGTACACCACAGCGGTACTCAGTAAGTGCCAAGGCTAACCTCAGTTGGGTAGTTACGAGGAAAGGTCCGGCCCTACTGGGATATAACATAATAAAGAATAAGATGATGGGAAAAATAGTATCGATAAAGTGTGCAGTGAGAATATAAACAAGATAAATACGAAGATCGTAATAGAAAGCAGAAAGACAGGACAATACTAGTAAATACTACTTACAACAGGAAACACAATCGGGGATCTCATGGTATCCCGAGGATCTCTTAGTATCCTCATCATATACACAAGGGATCTCTCGGTATCCTGAGGATCTCTTGGTATACTTAGATCATAAGATTTCATGTGCCAGGGATCTCTTGGTATCCTCAAATTATACAATTTCATGTGCCAAGAATCTCTTGGTATCCCGAGGATCTCTCGGTATCCTCAAATCTTACAATTTAATGTGCCAAGGATCTCTTGGTATCCTCAAATCTTACAATTTCATGTGCCAGATCTCTTGGTATCTCACACCCTCAGTCTAGAACATATCTAGTGCAGAGGTATCTTCTTGGAGGCCAACCCGTAGTCCAATTTCAAAACACATAGTAGCAACCCAAACATTAGGATAGATACTAAACTCAGGAAAAGAAATAGAAAATCCTAGCCAAACATACTACACGGATCACAACAAAGACAGTTTAAGCACCTAGGCAAGTAAGTCAAATAAACATACTTCTCTAAACTAGCATAGAATAAGCTTGCAAATTAAGATAAACAGGTAAGCAAGAAAACTCAATTTTGAATACTTCAAGTAAAAACAGATTTCCAACAATTTGATCTAATACATGCTCGTCACCTCACATACGAGGCATTCAAGTACCAAACATCATGTCCTAAGGGAACGAAGTCCCTTACACAAGGTTAGACGAGCCACTTACCTCAATTGGCTCCAAAATCAACTTGAAATTACTCTCTTGCCACAAGTATGTGATTCCAAATGGCCAAAATCTATTCATTTTAATTACATCTCGTAACAACATCTCAAGCAACTAATTTTACTATTTAATTTAAGGCTAAGACACAAAATTAGGAAAAATGATCAAAATGCCCCTCAGGCCAACATGGTCAAAACCCGAGGTTAAAGAAAAACCCTGTTATCTATTCCCCCACGAGCCCAAATATATGATTTGTTTTGAAATCGGACCTCAAATAGAGGTCAAATCCCCTAATTTTTGTAAAACCTAGGTTCTACCCAACATACCCAAATTTCCCCATTAAAATCTTTGATTTGAAGTTGAAATTATGATCAAAGATGTTAAGGAGTGAAGAAAATAAGTTAGAAATCACTTATTAATCGTTTTGAAGAAGGAGAATCATTTGGGAAATCGCCTCTTACGTTTTGGGTTTTTGAAAAGTGAAAAATAACTGAGCTTCCCGTTCATATATACCCCTCTTAAGTTTCCCAGAGCAAACCGCGCAAAAAGGACCGCTGCCGCGCTGGCATACATGAGACCTACGGGTTCTAGCCCTGCGTGGACCGTGCAAAGTCGACTGCGGCCGCACAGCACCCACTGCGGACCGCGCCACTGCGACCGCACGCGATTTCTTGCGGACCGCGCTGGAGGGTTCAGAGTCTGCAACATTTTTTTGAACCTGCAACAGCTGATATTTTAAATTTAAAGCATTCCGGAACCTACTCAAAATTCACCCGAGCCCTCGGGGCTCCGAACGAGACATACACACAACCCCAAAAAATCCTACGGACTTATCCGTGCAATAAAATCGCTAAAATAACATCATATACATCGAATCAAGCCTCAAAACTCGTGATTTCTTCCAATTTTTCATAAAACATCAAATTCCAATTTAAGCCCGAAACACATTAAACGACGTCCATTTTAAATCAAACGTTACAGAAAGCGCTTAAACCATATATAAGACTTGTACCGTGGGCCGAAACCAAAATATAAGCCCGATACCATCGTCTTTTAATCAAATTTCATTTCCAATTTTCTTAAATATTTCGAAAAAACAATTTAACAGAAAAATTTATTTCTCGGGCTTGGGACCTCGAAATTCGATTCCGGACATACGCCCAAGTCTCATATTTTCCTCGGACCCTCCGGGACCATCAAATCACGGGTCCGGGTACGTTTACCAAAAATGTTGACTGAAGTCAAATTTATTCAATTTAATATCAAAATTTTTTATTTTTCTCACATAATCCATATCTAAGCTTTCCGGCTACGCGCCTGGATTGTGCATGCAAATCGAGGTAACCCCAGATGAGGTTTTCAAGCCCTCAAATGTATAGAATAAGTAAGAAAACAAGTGATGACCCCTTTGGGTCGCCACATCCTCCACTATTAAAACAACTGTTCGTCCTCGAACGGGAAAAAGAAGGAAGTACCTGAGTCGGGAAAAAGATGAGGATAACGAATTTGCATATCAGAATCGGACTCCTAGGTCGATGCCTCAGGAGGCTGACCTCTCCATTGAACATGAATAGAAGGAAATCTTTTGGACCTCCACTGATGAACGTGCCGGTCTAGGATAGCTACCGGCTCCTCCTTGTAGGACAAGTCCTTGTCCAATTGGACAGTGCTAAAATCTAACCGTGGGTTAGATCGCCGTGATACCTTCGAAGCATGGATACACGAAAAACTAGATGCACGACTGATAAGCTAGGCGGAAATGCAAGTCTATAAGCCACCTCTCCCACTCGATCAAGAATCTCAAACGGACCAATGTACTTAGGGCCAAGCTTGACCTTCTTACCAAATATCATCATGCCCTTCATAGGCGATACTCGGAGAAATACCCGCTCACCAACCATAAATACTATATCTCGAACCTTGCGATCTGCATAACTCTTCTACCTAGAGTGAGCTGAATGAAGCCTATCCTGAATGATCTTGACCTTGTCTAAGGCCTCCTGAACCAAATCCGTACCTAACAACCGAGTCCCCCACGGCTCAAACCATCCAACCGCAGATCTACACCTCCTACCATATAAAGCCTCATACGTTGCCATCTGAATGGTGGATTGATAACTGTTATTGTAAGAAAATTCTGCCAATGGCAAGAACTGATCCCAAGACCCTCCAAACTCAATCACGCACGGACGGAGCATATCCTCAAATCTGAATGGTGCGCTCGAACTGTCCGTCCGTCTAGGGGCGAAAAGATGTGCTCGACTCCACCCAAGTACCTAACTCATGTTGCACAGCTCTCTAGAACCACAATTTAATATGAGTACTTCTATCTAAATTAATAGAAACTGGAATACCATGTAGACGGATGATCTCCCGAATACAAATCTTTGCTAACCACTCTGAAGAATAAGTGGCACACACAAGAATAAAATAAGCAGACTTAGTCAGCCGATCCACAATAACACAGATAGCATCAAACTTCTTCAAGGTCCGTAGGAGATAACTACAAAATCCATGGTGATCCTCTCCTATTTCTACTCCAGAATCTCTATTTACTGAAGCAACCCACCTAGTCTCTAGTGCTCATACTTCACCTGCTGGCAGTTAAGGCATCTAACTACATATACAACGATATCCTTCTTCATCCGCCTCCACCAACAGTGTTGCCTCAATTCTTGATACATCTTCGCGAGACCTGGATGGATGGAATACCGTGAACTATGGGCCTCTGCTAAAATCAACTCCTGAAGCCCACCAACATTGAGTAAGCAAATCTGGCCCTGCATCCTCAATACCCCGTCATCTCCAATGGTCACTTCTATGGCATCACCACGCTGAACCTTGTCCTTAAGGACAAGCAAATGGGCGCCATCATACTGCCGCCCCCTAATACGATTAAATAAGGAAGACTTAGAAACCACACAAGCTAGAACCCGACTAGGCTCCAAAAGATCCAATCTCATAAACTGACTGGCTAAGGCCTGGACATCCATCGCCATAGGCCTATCTTAAGCTGGTAAATATGCCAAACGCCCCAAACTCTCCGCCCGGTGACTCAAGACATCCGCTACCATATTAGCCTTGCCCGGGTGATACAGAATAGTAATATCATAATCAGCAACTCTAACCACCTCCTCTGGTGCAATTTTAGATCCTTTTGCTTGAACAAGTGCTATAAACTTTGATGGTCAGTATAAATCTCACAGGGCACACCATACAAATAATGAAGCTAGATCTTCAAGGCATGAACAATAGCAGCTAACTCAAGGTCATGGACAGGGTAGTTCTTCTCATGCATCTTCATCTGTCTGGATGCGTGGCTAATCACCCTACCGTCCTACATTATCATTGATCCAAGTCCAACTCTCGAGGCATCACAATAGACAATATAAGACCCTGTACCGGTAGGCAATATCAAAATTAGGGCTGTAGTCAAGGCTGTCTTGAGCTTCTGAAATCTCGCCTCACACTCCTCTATCCATTGAAATGGGGCACCCTTCTGGGTCGATCTAGTTATAGGGGTCGCAATCGATGAAAATCCCTCCACGAGACGACGGTAATAGCCCTCCAAACCAAGGTAACTGCGAATCTCTATAGCTGTGGACGGCTTGGGTCAACCCTGCACGGCCTATATCTTCCTTGAATCTACCCGAATGCCCTCGCTCGAAATCAGATGGCCAAAGAATGCCACTTAATCCAAACAAAACTAACAGTTTGAGAACTTCGCATGTAACTTCTTCTCTCTCACGATTTGAAGCACGGTCCTCAGGTGCTGCTCATGATCTTCCCGAGACCGGGAATACACCAGAATATCATCAAGAAAAACAATAACGAACGAGTCGAGATAAAGCCTGAATACACTGAGCATCAAATGCATAAAATCCGATGGGGCATTGGTCAGCCCAAAGGGCATAACAAGGAACTTGTAATGACCATACCGAGTTCTGAAGGCAGTCTTCGGGATGTCTGACTCCCCAATCTTCAACTAATGGTAACCTGAGCACAAGTCAATCTTAGAATAAACGTGTGCGCCATGAAGTTGGTCAAACAGATCATCAATATGAGGTAAAGGATAACGGTTCTTCACCGTAACCTTGTTCAACTGGCGATAAACAATACACATACACATAGAATCATCCTTCTTTTTCACAAAAAAATAGGAGCAACCCACGGTGAAACATTGGGTCGAATAAAACCCTTATCAAGCAGTTCCTGCAACTAATGCTTCAATTCCTTCAACTCAGGAGGAGCCATACGATACGAAGGAATGAAAATGGGTTTGACTGCCCGGCAACAGGTCAATACTAAAATCAATGTCTCTATCAGGCGGCATGCCCGAAAGATCAGCTGGAAACACACCGAGATAATCCTGTATCATTGGAACTGAATCAACAGAAGGGGTATCAGTACTAACATCGCTCACGTAAGCTAAATACGCGACACAACAATTCTCAACCATACGCTGAGCTTTAAGAAAAGAGATAACTCCACTAGGAGTGTGATCTAAAGTACCACTCCACTCAACGCAGGAATACATGGTATAGTCAGCGTCACGGTATTGGCGTGAAAATCAAGAATAGCAAAATGGGAAGACAACCACTCCATGCCCAAAATAATGTTAAAACCAACCATACCGAGTAACAATAAATCTGCTCTGGTCTCAAAACCACGAATAGTAACTAAACATGACCGATAGACACGGTCCACAATAAGAGAATCCTCCACGGTAGTAGAAACATAAACGGGGCACTCAAAGAATCCTGAGATACACCCAAGTGCGGAGCAAAGTAAGAAGACACATAAGAATAAGTAGATCCTGGATCGAATATAATCGATGCCTCTCTATGGCAAACCAATATAATACCTGTGATAACAGAATCGGAGGCAACAGTCTCGGCACGAGCGGGAAAGGCATAATATCTGGCCTGGCCTCCCCCTCGAGGGCAACCTCTACCTCCCCGACCGCCATCTCTAGCTGGCTGAGCGGGTGGGGCGGCAACTGGAGCTGTGATCATAGCATGAGAACTCTGCTGAGCATGCTATGATTGAGAAGTCTGTGGGGGTGCACTCCTCTCAAGTCTAGGGCAATACCTCACCACATGGTGGGTGTCACCACACTCAAAACAAGCTCTAGAAGGGCGCGGTGGCTGGGACTGACTAGGGCTAGGTCTACAGGGCTGACCTCTGGAAATACCCCGCGCAGGAGGCGCGCTAGAAACTGGAGGTGCATAGTAAGGCTCCTAAGGTATAGGCGGAGCTGGAGCGCTGTTGCCTGCTGGAAGAGCTAAATGAACGAGGTGACCCACAAAACCCCTACCATGTTGACCTGCTGCTGGGGTACGGGCACCAGAGTAGTGGCCCGACTCTCGAGACCTCTTGGTCTCTCTCTCCACTTCCTCCCTGGCGAGCATACTCTCAATCCTCCTAGCAATGCTCACTACCTGCTGATAAGAAATGTCCATCTCTAAATCTCGAGCCATGCTAGACCTGATGGGTGGAATAAGACCCTCGATGAACCTGCGAACTCTCTCACGGACTGTAGCAACCAAGGTCGGTGTACGCCTGACTAATCTAGTATAACGGATAGCATACTCCAAAATGGTCATAGCCCCTTGGCGCAAATACTCAAGCTGTGTGCGCCATGCGTCCCTGAGACTCTAGGGGACAAACTCTCTCGTGAACATATCCAAGAACTGGGTCCAAGTAAGTGAAGCAACCTCGACTACACTGTGTATCTCATAAGTGCGCCACCAATCATATGCGGCTCCCCAAAGCTGAAAAGCAGTAAAGGAAACCCTGCTGGACTCTACTATGCCCATAGTGCGAAGAATATGGTGGCACTCCTCTAGAAATCCCAAGGCTCATCTGATGCTAATCCACTGAACACTGGGGGATCATACTTCTTGAACCTATCAAGTCTCGCTGCTCATCCTCTAAAGCAGCTGACCCGTCCTCGGGATGAAATGGAACTACAGGCGGTGCGGGAATAATCTCGGTAGCATGATCAACCTGCACTCGTTGCTCAGGAGTACGGACGGCGGGAGTTTGTGCTCCTCCCCCAGCTTGGGATGTGGCTGCAGCAAGGGGAAACAATCCTTCCTGAGCCAAAGTTGTGTACATACTCATGAACTGAGCCAAAGTCTCCTAGAGAGCTGGAGTAGTAGTGGCAGTAGTAGGCGTGCCAGGTGCCTGGGCTCCGGCTCTACTGGTGGTGCCTCGGCGGAAGCTCGTGCAGGTGCTCTGGCTGCACCACGTACGTGTCCTCGTCCTCTGGCCCGTCATCTGACGGCTGCAGTAGGGGGCGTGGGTGCCTGATCATCCTGAATAGTGCGTGTCCTCACCATTTGTGAGAGAATTGAAGGCAAAAGTTTAGAATTTTGTGATGTCAAAATATCGCACGATAGGGAAATCAAATGAAGTGGAAATTTTTCCTAACAGTTGCATAGCCTCTCGTAGATAAGTACAAACGTCTCCGTATTGATCAGCGAGACTCTAATAAACCGTCCTGTGTCCCATGACTCATAAGAATCTAAAGCTCTGATACCAACTTGTCACAGCCCCAGTTCGCCCTACGTGAACATGTAGTGATGGCACCTAATCCTATAACTAGGTAAGCCTAATAATGCGGAAAATAACATAGCTTACGGAATGATTAGTTAAAAACTGAACAACTGAAGTAAACTATATATAAAGGTCGCTCAACATATACAACTCAAAATACAGAAGTCTGCAAAATCATCCCAAAACCCGAAAACTAAAGGGAACACCACTTGAAAGAAGTACTGTAAAACGCTCTAATCTCAGCAAATGTCTACAACAAGAGTATGATAAAAGGCTAAATACTACACATAGAGTAAAGAAGGAGACTCTTCGATCTGCAGACGCGGCAGATATACCTCAAAGTCTCCGTAGCTCTCCCTGCCTCAAGGATAGTGTGCCTGAGTGGAGGTACCTGGATCTGCATATGAAAAACATGCACAGGAGGGGCATGAGTACACGACAGTGGTGCTCAGTAAGTTCCAAGCCTAACCTCGGTTGGATAGTGACGAGGAAAGGTCTGGGCCCTACTAGGATATAACATAATAAACAATAAGATGAGGGGGAAAACAGTATAGATAAAGTGTACAGCGAGAATCTAAACAAGACAAATACGGAAACCGTAATAGAATGTAGAAAGACGGGACAATACTAGTAAATCTACTCACAATAGGAACCACAACCGGGGATCTCTTGGTATCATGAGGATCTCTTAGTATCCTCATCACATACACGAGGGATCTCTCCGTATCCCGAGAATCTCTTAGTATCCTCAAATCTTACAATTTCATGTGCCAGGGATCTTTTAATATCCCGAGGATATCTTGGTATCCTCAAATCTTACATTTCATGTGCTAAGGATATCTTGGTATCCTACAATCTTACAATTTCATGTTCCAGGGATCTCTTGGTATCCTCAAATCTTATAATTTCATGTGACATGGATATCTCGGTATCCGATGATCTCTTGGTATCCTCAAATCTTATAATTTCATGTACCAAGGATCTCTTGGTATCCCGCACTCCATTCCATAAAATATCAAGTGCAGGGGAATCTCCTGGGAGGCCAACCCGTAGTACCAATTTAAAAATACACAGTAGCAACCCAAACATTAGGATAGATACTAAACTCAGGAAAAGAAATAGAAAATCCTAGCCAAACATACTACACGGAGCACAACCAAGGCAGTTTAAGAACCTAGGCAAGTAGGTCAAATAAACTTGCTTCTCTAAACTAGCATAGAATAAGCCTGCAAATTAAGATAAAAAGGTAAGCAAGAAAACTCAATTTTGAATACTTCAAGTAAAAACGGATTTCCAACAATTTGCTCAAGTACGTGCTCGTCACCTCATATACGAGGCATTCAAATACCAAACATTATGTCCTAAGAGAAGAAGTCCCTCACACAAGGTTAGACAAGCCATTTACCTCAACCGGCTCCAAAATAAACTTGAAATCACTCTCTTGCCACGAGTATCCAACTTCAAATGGCCCAAATCTATTCATTTCAATTACATCTTGTAAATAACATCTCAAGCAACTAATTATACTATTTAATTTAAGGCTAAGATGCAAATTTAGGTAACATAACCAAAATGCCCCTCAAGGCAATATAGTCAAAATCCGAGGTTCGAACCAAAACCCAGTTACCCATTCCCCCATGAGCCCAAATATATAATTTGTTTGAAATCAAACCTCAAATGTAGGTCAAATCCCCCAATTTTTATGAAATCTAGGTTCTACCCAACATACCAAAATTTTTACATTAAAATCTTTGATTTGAAGTTGAAATTATGTTAAAAGATATTAAGGAGAGACGAAAATAAGTTAGAATCACTTATCAATCGTTTTGAAGAAGGAGAATCGTTTGGAAAACCGCCTCTTATGTTTTGGGTTTTTGAACACTGAAAAATAACTGAGTTTCCCGTTCATTTATACCCCTCTGGAGTTCCCCAGCACGGACCGCGCAAAAAGGACCGCGGCCGTGCTGGCCTACCTGAGACCTAGGGGTTCTAGCCCTACGCGGACCGCGCAAAGCCGACCGCGGCCGCACAGCACCCACTGCAGACCACGCAAAGGCGACCACGCCCGCGATGGCCTCTCCGCGGCCGCACGCAATTTCTCACGGACCCTACTGGAGGGTTCAGAGTCAGCGACATTTTTCTGAACCTGCAATAGCTGATATTTTAAATCTAAAGCATTTTGCAACCTACTCAAAACTAACCAGACATACACACAACCCCAAAAATATCCTACGGACTTATCCATGCGATCAATTCGCCAAAATAACATCATATACATCGAATCAAGTCTCAAGACTCGTGATTTTTCCAAATTTTCATAAAACATCAAAATCTCATTTTACGTTTGGAAAACGTCAAACGACGTCCGCTTTCAACCAAACTTTACAGAAATCGCTTAAACTATATATAAGACTTGTACCGGGGGCCGGAACCAAAATACGGTTCCGATACCAAAGTCTTTTAATCAATTTTCATTTTCATTTTCCTTAATTATTTCCAGAAAATAATTTCATACAAAAATTTATTTCTTGGGCTTGGGACCTCATAATTTGATTCCGGGCATACGCCCATGTCCCATATTTTCCTACAGACCTTCCGGGACCGTCAAATCATGAGTCCGGATCTGTTTACCCAAAATGTTGAACGAAGTCAAATTTTTTAATTTAATATAAAATTTTAGTATTTTTCTCACATAATCCATATCTAACCTTTCCGGCTACATATCCGGACTGCGCATGCAAATCGAGACAACTCCAGATGAGGTTTTCAAGGCCTCAAAAGTATACAATAAGTAAGAAAAGAAGTAATGACCCCTTTGGTTCGTCACATGCACATAAATAAAAATATAAGAGACATGGAAGACATATAAAGTGCATGACTCAACCTGTAAGTCTGAATAACTTTAAAAATCATAAATTAGTTTTAACATCATGCATATGCGTATGAATGTCATTTCATGCATAAATAGATGTTTTATAACATCATCAGCCTCTGGGGGCATCCATCATATCATATCGGCCACTGTGGGCAAAATCATCATCGTATACCAACTGATCAGGTGGTGATGCATATATAACGCGATAACATATATATATATATATATATATATATATATATATATATATATATATATATATATATATATATATATATATATATATATATATATATATATATATATAACGTTGTTTGAATCATATTTCAGCCACTGTAGGCAACATCATCATCATATACCAGCTGATCAGATGGTGGTGCGTATATAATGCCGTAACCTTTTCCCATATCGCACATACATATATTTACATATATACGCGTATATAACGCCATCTGGTCATGGATCAATGCACATGTATGAATGAGTGAAATGCATGAAAAAACATAATAATCTCGATATTTCTTTCGGATAAACTTTTCCAACTGTGTATTATTCTGAGACACATGAAAAGAAGATAATAATAATTCTCATGGAGAATAAAGAATATAGACACCCCTACTATTTTTATAAATAGAGTAATTTTTGAAAACTGTATGTTTGCTCGTTTCTTCAGTATAATTTGGACCATATCAAAAGAAAAAAGGAATAGCCTTAATATATCCGTTTCTAAAATTATTCGAATAAAAATGAAGCTTTTACTTCAGTCACATATGTTGAAAGAGATTTCTTCTTGAATCTCTTGAAATTCCAATTGAAATGTTGACTAGAGATTTGGATGAATTGATTTGTTGTTCCAGCGTTTTTGGTTTTAAAACCAAAGATAAAATGGATGGAATCTGAATTTTTCCTTGTTCCAACGTTTTTCTTGGATTTGTTTCCCGGTGCTTGGTTTTCAAACCAAAGAAAATGAATTGAGGATTGGCTTTGAAAATGAAATTTGCTAATTTGAAATGAAGACATATCCTCTTTCATGGATAACAGGTACAAGTCTTACTAAAAACGTATCTCTTTAAGTCACTTAGACACCTATACCTTAACTTAATGAGTCATTTTCCTTACTTAGTGGCCTTGGGCCACGTTTTCTTCGGGCAGAGTTAGTTGAGTTTCGTCTGCTTATTAGTTAATTGGGTAATATTTTATTATTCGGTAATTATTCTATTACATATATAATTAAGAATTATTTTTATTTATTTAGAATTTTATTCACTTTTAACATATTTTATATAGTTTACTATCATGGACATGTACCTTATATGACACTAGTTTATTAATATCTAATATTTTAGGTCGGGTCGAATTTTTACCCCAACATGCCAAACTTTGACAAAATTCGTTTTCTTCAATATTACTTACCCTCTTATCTTCACAAATTTTTTTATCACTTATAATCCTTATAACCCCAAATAATCTTTTTCTTGGACTGATGTCAATTACCTTACGATAAATTTAACATACATTACTGCATGGTGCAACATCATCGTAACTTATTACTGTGAAGCGCAACATCGCCGTAATGTAATACTGCTGGGTACAACACTGTCGTAACTTAATACTGCAGGACGTAACATCATCGTAATATATTAGTGCAGGAAGTAACACCATCATAATATATTACTGTAGATGGCAACATTGTCGTAATATAATACTGTCCAACGTAATATCAACGTAATATTACGGGGTGTAACACTATCATGCCCCTTATTTCTCATATTGATAGAAACCATTAGTTCAACTCTCCTATTCTTTTTGATCAAGTCCACTTAGTTATAATTTAGTTTATTTCGTTAATCGTAGTTGTGAATCACTCCAAATAAAAGTGTTATTGAATAGCAAATAGGTTAGAAACTACTTGAGCATTATTTAAATTCAATTCATGTGAAGACTATAATAAAACTATATTATCTTTGACTAGCGAGCAATAATTTAGTATTATTTTTGTATTTTGTCGGGAATTGATAATCAATAGTGTTCAAAATAATTTTTGTTGCTAATTTATGGATTTTTCTCTACTCTTTTTGGTTAACTTGTCTTCAATATTTCTTTTGTAGTACATGACAAGTGCTAGGGATAAAACTTGAAGAATTATTCTTCATATTGAACTCTAAATGATGTGAAGATCGAACACTACCAACCTAAGAAAATAGTTGAAGAGTTAACAGCTGAATATTATTATAAATGTGCTATTTATTTTAAATGTAGTAGAAATTATCTACGGGTTGACTGTCAAACAGGTAAGTGTTCTTCCTATAGTTCATATTTTAAAAAATCTCAGTCTGTTTTTAGTCCTTACTGATATGATATTTCATATGGCCATAATTTGACTCTGAATGGAACGGATACCCTTATTATGATTGGAATGAAAGCGAAGTAAGACAACCACATAAATGAAGAATTATAGTTTATAATATCTTATGTAGATGTTCGTGAATAGTGTTGAAAAAAGATTTATACAAAATGGTGAAGCCATTAAGAACCTGACAATTCAAGTGAGTCAAATAGTAAATAGACTTTCAGAAAGCTTATTGCATTGTGCTGGTATATATATAGAGGAGATACCCTATGAGAATGAACCTACCTAAGAGAATCAGCATAAAGAGAAGCTATTACTCTGCTAGATGACTCTAAATTTGCTATGTGGATTGATTGTTGTTATGCAGAGCATAAGGGTGGCATCTCACTATTATCGTTATGCGAAGCACAAGGGTGGCATCTCATTTTGATGATTGTGCAAAGCGATATAGGTAACTATTGTATTATTGTCAGGGCGGAGTGATACATGGCTATCAGAGTGATACGAGTGGTTATTATGTTAAATATCTTGGCGGAGTGATGTTCTTCCACCACTGCTTCAACTTGTTTGGCGCTCACATCACCATGTTGATGATGTTTTGGTTGATTTCCATTTCTGAAGTGGGTAAGGAAAGGTTTTGGTAAGTGTTTTCTTTGAATGTTTAGATATCTCGCCACGTTTGTTCGCCTTTCCACATTAGTCATGTCATTGGGTGCATGAACTGTTGACATTAGGGTAGTATCCTAATTGTGTGTTGGTGCCAAGGAGCAACTTACCTAAGGTTTATGAAATACGACCAATTTTTTCTAGAGTAGAATGTTTCATACTTTTGAGTTGGAATGAAGACTGCGAGAAGTTATGTCAGTTGACTTGACAAAGCCATTCTCTGAAACTAAAGAGTTTTGAAAAGAAGGTTTGGAGAGTTATAAAAGACAACCCTCGCATGCCATTGTATGTGATAATGTACGGCCAAGACTCGATAGGAAGAAGTGTGATACCAGTATATGTAAAGCAATAACAGATAAGGGTGTAGAAATAAGAAGCATGATAATAAGTATAAGAGCAAATAAAGCAGTGTGACTGTAATTGTAAATTTGAATACAATTAAAGCAATGTACAAACAAATCTAAGTGCCAAATCAGTCAAAGTCTGCTAAGGTCAGAACCTAAGTGTGAGTCTCAAACATTACAAGATCATATTATTAGTATTATTAAGGGGTTTGGGTACATGGGAAATATCATACTAAGCAAACTTAACTCATTTGTTTAGATCAAGATTGATAGCTAGGTATGGTGGAATTGTATTCAAGTTACAAAAACAGATAGTATTAAACCACAACAGACACAAACTACAATCTAACTCATAAGAGTTAAGTTGATCATAACAAAATCACTTATGCAGAAAGTTCATCCTAGTAGGACTATTTACAACTAACAGTTAGACATGGATGTAAAGCACTCATAGTGAGTACTCAAAGAATACTTAAAGATTAATAAGCATTTGTGTAAAGAAAGGAAAGCATTTTGAATACTAAGACGTCACAAATTGTAACCAAGTGATGCAGGGCTACACTATGTGCCTTCATGTATGGTCTTGCTAGAATCATCTAACAGCAAACCCAAGTATAGAATAACAGAACTCAAAAGAACATGGCATAATAAGCATGAAGATTATAACAAAACATTAGAGGAAAGTTCAAAGTTTAGGTACATATTAGAAATCATTAAGGTAGGTTAAGAAGCTTAATCACATAGGCTATTTAATACAAAGATTGAAGTCATTAAGGTCACACAACCACTCAATCAATATTAAATAAATACAATAGCTCATCATATATCATCAACAAGTCATGGTGAACCAAAATAAACAATTACAGACTGATAACAAACATTATAAACGAAATAGTTAACAGGAAAATAGTAGCACATTCATGATTTTAAAATGCAGCAATTAAAAGAGAAAAGATGGAGGTGTACTGACCTCATCTTGAGCAGCAAACCAAACAAAAGACTGTTTCCAAGCCTTATAGAATCAAGAACCCACCCCGACCAGTGTAAGACTCAGAATCAAAAGGAAATTAGGAGCTAGTTAGAACCCTAGCTTGATTTTACTACCTCAAGACTAAAATTGATATTCGTTAAGTGATTTCGTGATGTCTTTGTTGTATATTTTCTGTGTGTTAGGTATGGTAGGTGAGAACATTAAAAGCCCCTATTTATATGTCACGACTCGAACCAGGGGGGCGATACCGACACCCGTGCGTCACCTAACCTTGTGTACCAACTTGTGACTAAAGGACTTTGAGCATATAATTTAATACTTTGGCCATGGGGCCATATTGCAAGATAATATGCGAAGCAAAAATATAACTAAACAAAAGCTAACAATGACTAAACATCAATATAATGCTAAGCCGACAAGGCTGTCATAACTATCACAGCTAACAAACCAATAAAATATACATACAAGGCCTACAAGCCCAAGATACTGTACTAACTAATATGATATGTCTACAAGCCTCTGATGATGGATATACTGTGATCGGAATATGACCCCGACCTACCCATAACATAGATACATATATACATAAGATGTATACAAAATTCTAGACCCGGCAACTCCGAAGGACATAGAACTTACCGATCGGGCTGAACTCGGGAAACACCTACTGAGGAGGTCTACCCGTCTGTCTGTGTGTACCTACACGCATGAAATGCATCGCCCCTAGAAAAAGGACGCCAGTATGAAATAATGTACCGAGTATGTAAGGAAATAAGATAACTAAAAGCTAAAAATGAAATGATAATATGATAAGTGAAAGTAACTGGGAGTCAAAGATTATCTAGAGATATATTTACCTACTAATACTTAATCAACTCTCTCAATATAGTAAGTAAAATAGTTGTTCGTCCCTATAAGGCTCGAAACGTGTAACTGCTCCGCCATAGTAGGCTCACTTATAGGCACTCGGCCATACGAGGCTCTATATCTCGGTCATTCTAGGCTTGCTCATAGGCGCTCAACCACAGTAAGCTCGGTATATAACTTACCATCTAATTAGAGGTTTTCCAGTAGGGGCAATGCCCATCGATATATATATATACCCTCTTCTCTCTTAACTGAAATAAGACAATAATCAATTGAATATAAAATCCTGATAAGGGAGAATATTGTAACTTATGAGACTAAGATAATGTATATAAATATGGGAGTATGAACTTCTTTTAATTCCTCTTCATCAAACACATGTAAATACGAGATCATGCCAAAATGAAGGAAGGCCTTAGCCCTAAGATACCTTATCATAATATTTCAAATCACCAAGTTGAACTCGCATCTTTGCACCTTAATACACAAAAACGACAATAATATTATCATTAAGTTATGAAAGGTATAACTATCGTACAACGAAAGACAAGCTTATTTTGTATAAAAGCGGGCATCATCTCTCATATAATCCTTACTTCCTCTAAATTCAAGATAACACCAACGACATAAGAACACAATAATATTAGCATATATACAATATTTTCTAGCCTTATATACACCACAAAATACTACAAAACAGCCCAACACACCACAATCTCTTCATACACAAAACGATCACCATAGTAGTGTCAAATAGCCCGAAAATGTTACGACGAACGAACATCCCTCCACCCTGCATTTATGTGGTGTTTCTCCGCTCCATTCCTCCTCCAAAACTCTATAAAATAATAGTAAAACATGCAGCCCAATAGTAACACAAAGCAGTTCACAAAATAGTTCGCTACAAGTGAATAACTCAAACTCACGACTTCCGGTCACTGTCCTGTGAGTTCTTACAACTATAGAATGACTTACCATGAATTTATAGCAGAAAAAATGGATGAAAGAGAGAATTAAATTTACCTTATTTGTTGGATAACTCAAATCCTATCTTGGTACTTCAAACTCTAGGTTTTACCTCCAATTAGAACTTGAAAGGGGGAGAAAATCAATTAGGATTTGTGGGTAATTTTTAGGAGGAAGTTTGCAGGGGTTTAGATCTTGTTGTTTGTGATATATAATGAGGTTTATATTGCAGGATATAATCCCTTAAAAGGGATCTTTTTCTGACCTAAAATAGCCTCTTTTTGGCTCTCATTTAACTAAGTAGGTGACACACCTACTTATTACCTAGCAGCCTGCGCAGTCTCGTAAAAATACATATATATATATATATATATATATACACACACACTCAAACACACTCCAATATAGTACAAACGGTTTAATAAGATCAAAAATAGACTCATAGTGCTTTAAGTTGATGGGTGGAACTCCCCATAACACTAAGTATATTGGGGGAAAACCGTAGTTACATTCGACCCATATTTTCAGTAAAACTTATTAATGTAACTTGTGATGACTTTTGTTCCACAACTCGCTTGACTTCAAAACATAACACATGACTATCATACGAGTAACATAACTCATAACATAGCCTCTTTATCATGTTAAGAACCCTAGTATCACCCCAAAAATATATGTTATAACATTCAAAACTTGTCAACTTTCGATGAAACATTGTTTTCTTCAATTCCTTATCTTCTAAACCTTCCAACCCTCTTTGTACTTGTTGTTCATGATCTTCAATATATATAATATCCGAGGTAACATGATAAATTACTTTATATAGTTCCAAAGATGATCTCATTTTTGGTCTTACATTAGTTTACTTACGACGCATTTTTACGTACGAAAATATGGGGTGTAACCTTGTAGTGACTGTGAAGCATTAAGGTTCCATTTTCAAATAAATAGTGGGGAATGATAAATGAATGGTGATGAAAGCACAATTGAGTAAAAATCTTAGAAAAACATAGGGCAATCAATAGCGATTTTAGCTGAGCAAGGGGAAAAGATAGACAATCCATTGAAGCATACGAGACCATCGGTCAGAACTCTAATACCCAAATGTCATTGCATTTGACCTCAGGATATTGAATATCAATGAAGAAGCTAGCTAATGTCATCATGCTTGCTTCGATTTGAAAGACGAAGGAAGAAATCATGTGAGTCAAAGACTGTGATGGCAGTGCACTGGCTGAAGACTAAGCAAAAGATTGTGATGGCCTTGATGACCGTGCCCTAAAAGCTGAAATTTCCCCACCAAATGATTCCTCGAAGTTGCTTGCAGACCGAGCCTTATTGCTACCCTCTCGCTCCATCTTGTTCTTCAACTTATGGTTCTCTGTAGCTTGAACAAATGCTACCATCTTCCCATAGTTCATATAAGAATTCAGGACAGTTGTAGAAACCTCATTAATAACCAAATAACTAAGGCCCTGAACAAACCGGCGCACCCTGGACTCCATAGTTGGAAACATATGAATAGTGTACTTGGATAGGCGTGCAAACTCCATGTGATACTCACACATACTCCTTCTACCTTGCTTTAGATTTTCAAACTCAGTTGCACAGGCTGCCTTTGTCTCGGAAGGCAAGAAATGATCCATGAAAGCATCATCAAACTCATTCCACCTTGTTGGAGGGCTCCCCTCTTCACGAGAGTCATCCCAAATCTCAAACCAAGAATAGGACGCTCATGCGGTAAGTGGCCAGTTCCACTCCCTTTATATTAATTGCACGCATAACTTTAAGAGTCTTGTACATCTCATCAATAAAATCCTTGGGTGTCATCCTCGGGATTAGCACCCGTGAACACTAGAGGATCTAGCTGAAGGAACTTGTTTACCCTGGAACTAGCAGAATCCCCTGGCATTCTGGAAGAACTTTGTGCAACATTTGATCTCTGGGCCTGGGAAGCCACTATTAGAGCCAACATCTGTATGGCTCCCATAGGATCCCCATAAAAAACACTAGGACAAGAAATTGGGGCTGGAGGTGGGACCTAAATATTAGTTGGAGGGACGTTGTACCCTCAGCAGATACAGGAACTAATGTAGTCTAGTCAGGTAGCGTAGTAGTCGGGGAATATCCTTACCCCTCGAGTATTCACCTGATCATCAGGTAGAGAATCAACTGCCACTTCTGAGGCGACATTGGCTTCTTGGCCAGTTTTTGCTTTCTTCCTAGGTGTTATGTACTGAAAATTAGAGCAACGCATGAGTCAGAGGAGGAATAGTCTCACAATTAGTTTTATCGCATGATCCACAATATCAAAAAAGGTTATTTATTCCTAAATGTCCAAGTAGCCTCCAACTTATAGTTGTGGTCGACAACAAACCGATAAGAAGGACTCTACTAGATACGACTTCGATATATCCTAGGACACTTTAAAACCTTCGGCTCTGATACCAAGTTTGTCATGCCCCAAACTCAGGGAGAGCGACCGGCGCTCAACCGAGTGAACCCTGTTGAGCAAGCCTATTAGATTATTTCTATCCAACTCACACATGCTTTAAAATAAGAGATATTTTCATTAACTAGATAATAGGGAGATCATGAACAGAATTCCAAGTCATTTTCATTAGCTGCTTCATTAGTTAGTGTCTTCAAAATATACATCTTTTCATAATATGAAGTGGAATAATGATCCAAACACAACATGATTCGTTTGACCTTCCCAACACCCATATACATACAAACCACACTATGTCTACGGAGCCTCTAATAGATACAAAAGAGTACTACAAAAGTATCGACAACAAGGTCTCGCATATACCTCAAGTACAATACACAAGGAACAAGAGATGCATGACCTTGAAATGAAATGGGGCTCACCAAGACTGCTGGGTGGAGGATGTACCGCTAATGCTGATCAACACTACTTGTTGTGGAACCACTTGCATCTATTTAAAGATGCAGTGCCGCCAACAAAAGGGACGTTAATACCGTGTAATAGTACTAGTATGTATAACTAAATACTATCTCATTAAAATGAATAACAATACTGTTAGAAATAACGCTCTACGCTAGAGGGGGGTGAATAGCGTATTAATAAAATTTGGCGTTTTCTTGCGGAATTTAAACTTTGCAGGAAATAAACAAATGCAGTAAAAATAAATTACACCACGATATATACTGGTTGGCCACACTTTGTGGTTAGTCCAGTCCCCGAGAGACTCTCTCGAGATTTCCACTAACAACCTTGTCAAGCTTAAGGTGCCCAACAAACCTTTACACTTGAGACTTGAATCACACAAATCTCAAACACTTGCTCGGAGGTTCCTCACCTCAAAGACTTCAACTTGCTCGGAGGTTCCTCACCTCAAAGACTTCAACTTGCTCGGAGGTTCCTCACCTCAAAGACTTCACCTTGCTCGGAGGTTCCTCACCTCAAAGACTTCAACTTGCTCGGAGGTTCCTCACCTCAAAGACTTCACCTTGCTCGGAGGTTCCTCACCTCAAAGACTTCACCTTGCTCGGAGGTTCCTCACCTCAAAGACTTCAACTTGTTAAGCTTCCGGGTGCCTAACGAACCTTTACAACTTGAGAACTTGATACAACACAAGCCTCAACCAACCCGCTTAAGGAAACCTATCCCTAAGACTTTACAAGAAGAAATATAACACTCCTTCTTACTACAAGTGTTTAACAAGAACACTCTTTTACTCACTTTACAAGAACTCTCTCAAAGAGTGGATTATGAGTACAAAATATATGGCTCAAGAACACAACAACTCAATCAATAATCTTGGCTCTCAAAAACAATGTAAGATATGAAATTTGAATCACAAGAATGTAATGTATGCTTTGTAATTTTTCTGCAGTGTTGTTGTTTGTAAAAGTGATTTTCAGAGAGTGTTTTATAGAGAGAATGGAGCAATAGACCGCTGCTTTTAGTTCCAGAAAACGCTCCTGAAAATCTGCCTGACAATCGATTGTTGATATTACACAATCGATTGTTGGAGCAAAATTTCAACAGACAAATTCCTTAAAATCCGGTTAAAAAGATTTCTGTTGAATTTTAAAAAGAATGACAATCGATTGTTAACTTTAGACAATCGATTGTTGTTCAAATATTCAAAATATTTCTGGCAACTTTTTGACTAAAAGATTGAGTAAAGATTATACCATAAATACATAAGCCGTTGGAAAAAGTCCGTTTGGAAATATCACTGAGCACAATCGATTGTTAAATAGTGACAATCGATTGTTTTTCATTTTTGAAGATTTTGAAAACATTCTGTAAGTTGTCCAAAACTTTGAGACTTAAAGTATAAAATCTGACAATCGATTGTTGAACAGTGACAATCGATTGTTGCTTCAAAAATGATTTCAAACGAAGTTTCTGTCTCAAGACAACATTTTAAAACCTAAGTATAGAACTTGACAATCGATTGTTTCTTCAAGACAATCGATTGTTAAACCCAATTTTCACAAAACGAGTTTAAAAATCATTTTGGCAAATATGCAACTTGTTTCTTTAAAAACTTATGATGCATGATTTTATGAAAATCATTTTAGGTGAGAGCCAATATTAGAAATAAGTCGTTGAGTCAAGATTACAAATTAAGACCTACTCAACAGTTGATTGCATCTTCTATTCTTGAACGCGTACTATCCATCTTGTACTTGGTCTGTTATTGTTCCATCACCGATGCTTGTCTCAATGTTTGGCATTTATCAAAACCTACATGAATCAACACACGTTAGTTCGAGAACGTGTTTCTTACAATTTCCCCCTTTTTGATAATGGCAAACATGTATCGGGATATGCATAATAATAACAGTTCAAGATAATTCAATATGCATCATAGACATGTTCATGTTGCATAAGATATTCCCCCTCAAATGATGATTCCCCCTAAATGTATGCAGTTATATCAAAGTGCATGGGAAATATATTATGCATGCATAGCCCGTTTATCTTCCCCCTTTTGACATTAACAAAAAAAAGGGCTAGTTCAACAAACGTCAACATAATCGAATATTGATCGGGATAATCGAGTAGTTGCACTGGAAAGAAAAAAGAATTCCCCCTAAATATAAGATTCCCCCTGAATTTATGCAACACATATATTCAAGGACTTTGCATAAATATGAACATGCATATAATATTCAAAGAAGGCATGTAAGTATGCATAAACTCTAGTCTTGCATATAGCCTTTCTTTTCTTCCTTTTGAAAAAAGTATGTACTTTCCCCTTTTTAAAATATCAAATAATTCATATAATGGACATAGGAGAGATATTTCAAATGAAAATCAACTTTCATTAAAAGGATAAAATATTACATAGGCCACTAAATAAATAAAAATACAAGAAAATATTTAATCCTCGTTATCATCATCTTCGTCCATGTTTTGCGGCGGTGCCTCAAATGGGACAAGATTGCCATATTGATAGTTGATATGGTCAAAATATCCTAGGACATAGCGGGACAAAGTGTCAACTTTTGTTTCAATACGGGTAAGATGATTTACTATCTCCGCATTTGGATCTTGATTTTGAGGCGGATTTTGAGGAGGATTTTGAGGAGGTTGATTATCATGATCGCCACCACTGTGAAATGAAGACTCGGAAATTTCCCAATGTTTGGTCCGATTTTGAAGTGGACCATTTTCTGTGATAATTCCGACGGATTCAAGAAATTTCATGACAAGGAGAGCATAAGGAAGATGCTTGTCCTCGGCAGAAGCAGCACGCATGTGAAGCTTGATTAACTTACAATAGTTTAATCGCGCTCCGGAGGCAATTGCATGCATGAGTTTGCAGTCTTCTTTGGAAATAGTGGTGTGACTGCTTCTTCTTGGCTTGAGAACTCGGGTGATGAAATAACATATCAACCGATAATTTGGATCCAAACCCGTGATTGTAGGACGACGGTTAGAATTTTGTGGATCATAGTTAACAAGACCAGCTTGACGAAGAAAGGAGGTTTCGTCAAATAATTCTCCTTCTATTCCAACATATTGAGAAATGTCTTCTCCATCATTTGGGAGATAGGCAATGGTGTTTAGAGATTCATCTGAAATGATAATTTTAACACCATTTACAAAGGTGACAAGATCACCTTGATCGTTCTGGCGGAGATTTGAATAGAATGCCCGAACGAGTGTAGTATTTATAAAGTCAAAAGAAAGGAGAAGGAAGTTTAGAAGATTGCATTGCTGAAGAAAGTGTACAGCAAGACTGAAATTTTCAAGATACCTCATTGTGGAAAAACGAGGAGGAAGAATATCCCGTTTTTCGAATCTTGTAACAAAGCGATTTAGTGTAGCTTCGCTTCTGAAGAATAACACATCTCCATCTTGGTATGGAAACAGTCCGGGAGTAGGAGGAGCAGAGGCAGAGGCACCTTGCTTAGAAGCTCTAGTTTTTCTTGGCATTTTGATTGAAAGAGACTTGAGAAGACTAAAAATTAGCAAGGAGAGCTTTTGATAGAATTTAAAGACTTAGACTTGATTTTGTTGTGATATGAATGAAGAATACATCTCTATTTATAGAGTGGGAGAATACATGGTATTCATGGCTGAATTGAAGACTCAAAAACGGTCAGATTTTAAGAAGACCGCTGGAGACAATCGATTGTTTGCTGGAGACAATCGATTGTTGACCAGATATGCCCGTTGGGAGTTCCAAAAAAAAACTGACAATCGATTAAAGCAGAGCAAAACGGTAAGAATTTTGAATTAATACCGTCTGACAATCGATTGTTTATACATGACAATCGATTCTTGAGTGTTTGACAGTTTCTGAAAAGCTGGCAATCGATTAAAGAGAGCTGCAGGACTCAGAACGGTAAGAATTTTTGAATTAATACCGTTGGACAATCGATTGTGTGATAGAGACAATCGATTGTGTCAAGATTGACACTTAGATACTGAGAATTTGGCTTGAAACAGAATGTTTTTGAAATTTCAGAAAATCACTGACAATCGATTGTGTAACTTGACAATCGATTGTGTACTGGGCAAAAATGGTCAGTCCTGAAAATTGATTTTGGAAGTATGGTAATCAATTTTGAATATATTATAATCAATTTTGGAATTATGACAATTGATTATGAATGAAACAACGTCATCAACACATGGTGGAAGATAATGATTCTTCGGATAAAAACGTTTTTATGAAAATAGATTTTCCATCATGAATACATATAATCAACACCAATTGTTATAAATACCAATTTAGAAAATCAAAACTCAATACAATTTATGCACTTAATCAATTATGCAATTTATCAAAATAACATTCATATCAATACTTGTGACATATAATACCAATTCAACTAGCTAAAGGGTAGAGTAAGGAACGATCATACCCGGTTTGTCTTGATGTCATCCTCCATCGTTGACATCTCAATTTGCTAGAAATTGAATTGAATGCTTCATGCGAGCACATTTGCATTTCCAACATTTAATCAAGTGAAGCCATTTCCGATATATATATATACAAGCAATTTATCACCATAATAACAATTCAAAAACCAAATAGATATTTGTTAAGAAAATATCATCAATAAAATATATGCAATCAATTCTTTCAAAGCACAAGTTCCCTCTTAAGTAAGACAAAATGGAATGTAATGACATTCCTCTTACTTGTAACAAATTGCCTAAGACATTTCTTCTTTTGATAAGAAGATTGTATTAAGGCTAATTCCTTTTACCATATTCACAAAAGAATAGGAAGGATATTGAGGAATATACAATATGACGATTTTTATAAATTTATCAATTATATCAACCAAACAACAAAAAAAATAATTGTTATTTTGGAAGGCATTTGTCAAAACATATATTGCATGCTGTTTCAAATAGCTAGTCAAATCATGAATCAACCATCTTATCACCTGTTTAAGCAAAACACATCAATTTGACATTTTACAGGAAATACCGATTGTTACAGAAGAAAAAAAATCCATTTGACGGAGAGCATAACAAATGCATCAAATGTTGTTTTATTAACAGTGATACACAAGGTTATTTTCAGCAATCCATATTGCAACAAATGTCACATATTTAAGCGCATTTGCAATAATGAGAACCAAAACAAAGCATGATTCAAGGAGAATTGATACGGATGGTTAACAAAGACATATCAACACATACAATTGGGCATGATAAAAATGAAAGCCTAGCCTTTTAAAAAAAAATTCAAGAACGTTTATGCCTATTTTGAACTGACACGATGATAAATGATAGCTGTCGAGTTCAGAATTCAGAATGTAACAAATCTTGAGATTTTTACCGATTGACAATCGATTGTTGAAAAGGGACAATCGATTGTTGAACTATTTGACACTTAGTTCCTGAAAAATCTGCAAGAAACAGAAAGTTTTTGAAAACTCAGAAAAACACGGACAATCGATTGTGCCTGTGAACAATCGATTGTGGACTAGACCAAAAAGGTTTTAAGTCCTGAAAATCGATTATGAGAGTATGCTAATATAAAAAGCATTTATCAAAACATATATTAAAACATGATTTAAAACACTTTGCTGTTTGAAAAGATTGTCAAGACATAATTCAACTAAACATGATTTTAGTAAGTACTCATTCAATGCACGAATCAACATTTGTCAAAGCATGGATCAAGCATTTAAATAGTTGATACTAGTAATCAAAAATGAATTTTCAGCATGTCAATCAACAAGTATAGTCAACAAGAAATTTCACAAATTGATTCTTACAATTAACGCATGTCAACGTTTTTCAGGGTGAGAATCAAGTTAACAACTTATAAGTTAATAATCAGCTGCCATATAACAACAAATCTGTCAACATTAATAACTTGCACATATTCGGTTTTATCAAAAAAGAATAGCTAACCGAAATTCCTCTCGATGCCTTTGGGTGTCGTGCTTGGTGCATCTACTACAATTTTGTAGTCTTCAAGCACACCTGCAAAAATACCTACGGAGAGGTTTTTGGTACCCATATCTTTTTGGGTCCTTTGGAGTTAGGCAAATAATAATTATAACCAAAAGATAAATCTCTATGTTTAGCAAAACACACGGGTGCAATGTGACCTATCCGATTGCAATAATGGCATACTACGTTCGGATTGTGCCAATGCCTAGGTTGCGCCAAATACATTCTAGGTGATCTAGAGTCATTCCTAGAGGCGTTGAGAATCCTAGAGTCATTTCTAGGTTGTCTAACGTAGTTCGTTCTAGGCTTATCAACAATAGTCCTAGTATTGATTTTAGGCGATGTAAAGTGATTAACTCTAGATTCATTATTCCAATTTCTAGAGTTGTATCTAGGTGATCTAAAGGCGTTAGTTTTAGACTTGTTTTCATACATCCTAGCGTAATGTCTAGGTGGTCTAAAGGAATTTGTCCTAGACTCATTTACAGCCCTAGAATTATTTCTAGGTGGAGCAGTAAAATTTCTAATGGGATTTCTGCTTTTATGCCGTTGATTATTCTTTGACGTTTCCTTTTCTTCAATAACCTTAGGGACGTCTATACTTCGTGATTCTAAAGTTTTCCTAAGTTCTACACTATCATGTTGCAAAAACTGATTTTCTTTTACAAGATTCTCGTTATCAAGAGACAGATTTTCAAAATCTTTTTGTTTTAAAGAAAGTTGATTTTTGAAATCCTTTTCTTTCAATAAGAGACGTTCTTCAAAATCCTTTTCTTTTAAAGAGAGATTTTTCTGAAAATCTAATTCTTGCTGGGAAAGTGATTTCTTCAAATCTCTAATCATTTTGACAGCATTACCAAATTCACCATACAAATCTTCATATGTATTTTGTAATTCTTTGAACGAGTGAGAATTAGAGATACTTACCTCTTCTTCATCGTCTCCTTTGTCGGCCATTAGACACCTGATATTTGATTCATCATTTGAGCATTTTTCCACTTGAGATGTTCTTTCATGAATTTCTTCAAGCTTATCCCACATTTCCTTACCAGTATAAAATCTGACAATCGATTGTTGAACAGTGACAATCGATTGTTGCTTCAAAAATGATTTCAAACGAAGTTTCTGTCTCAAGACAACATTTTAAAACCTAAGTATAGAACTTGACAATCGATTGTTTCTTCAAGACAATCGATTGTTAAACCCAATTTTCACAAAACGAGTTTAAAAATCATTTTGGCAAATATGCAACTTGTTTCTTTAAAAACTTATGATGCATGATTTTATGAAAATCATTTTAGGTGAGAGCCAATATTAGAAATAAGTCGTTGAGTCAAGATTACAAATTAAGACCTACTCAACAGTTGATTGCATCTTCTATTCTTGAACGCGTACTATCCATCTTGTACTTGGTCTGTTATTGTTCCATCACCGATGCTTGTCTCAATGTTTGGCATTTATCAAAACCTACATGAATCAACACACGTTAGTTCGAGAACGTGTTTCTTACAAATACAAGAAGGAATAATCATGAAATCAATAGAAGCCTTAAACAACACCGTAACACCAAATTAAGAATCACATAAGCTTTCACGTAAATTCCATGATTCTTGGTTGGGAGATCTTTAGCACCTATATACTATCACTCATAATACCACTATACCTTATACGGAGTCCGATCACAACCCGATCGGCTAGGTCGTCTTATTTGAGACATCAACCACAATCACTGTTCCAATTTAAATTTCCAGTTTCAATTTCCACCATACTCACCACTATGTATGCGGCATGGGATTCGACAACAGCCCGATCGGCTAGACCGTTACTATTTTCTATCAATCATCTCATTTCATGTTTGGCTCTTGGACGCATTTCATAATTCAAGTTCTTTTCTACATCCCAACATTATTATCATCAATAACAATAACAAGACTTTTCATTCAAGTCTTTGTTTCCACATAATGAGCAATTTAGAATCTAAGGCACATAGAGACTTCTCACACAATTGGGCATAGCAACCTTCATTCAAAACATGACTTGGAGTCTTAACATTTTTGTGACACACAATACATACTTTGAACATATTTTCAAGTGATAACATAACATAATGAAAGTATTGGAATACATATTGTACATATATTTTTCAACACAAGCACAATTGTAATAGCAATCGATTAATTTGGACTTACACTGATTGCATGAGCACCATAGGATTCAATTCTAAGAAGAGAGGTTTTCATCCATACATACCTCAATTGCGCTTCCTTAAACTATACAATATTACGAAACTCTTTGCAACTTCGATCTATTTTAGCAATATAACAAACTGAACCAAAAATTAGGAAAATGATTATGGTTCTAGCTCACTTGAGCATTTTATCAAACACTAAGTGTGTATTAAGGTTTCAAGGTCCTTTTTATGGAAGGTTTCGTCATCCACAACCCATGCATCATCATCTTTAGCTCACAATATCCCTACACTCGTTTATCACACATGCATGCAAGATAAACAACTTTCATACCCATGAACCATCTTATTAATTACCCACTTCTAGTTAATTTTCAAAATTAAGGGCTAGGGTATAGATTCTTACCTTTAGGAGGGAGACATAGAGTGCTTTCCTTGATAATCTTCAAAGTTTTAAGCAAGAATTGAAGAGTAATTTGATGAAGATAACTTTCTCGCTCTAGGGCTCTTTTTCTCACTCTAAAGTATCAGATTTTTCTAAAGAATGACCCCTTTTACATATGTTTTAACGAAGTAGGGTCGGGTTTTAAAATCCAAAAATAAAAATTCGAAACAGGTTCTGCAGTTGCATAATGCTTCTGCGATCGCTCTAATGCTTCTGCGGTCGCAAACTGCTTCTCACTCTAGAACTCTTTCACTCACTCTAAAGTATCAGGTTTTGCTAAACAATGACCCCCTTTACATATGTTTTAACGAAGTAGGATCGGATTTTAAAACCCAAAAATAAAAATACGGAACAGGTTCTATGATCACATATGCGACCGCATAATGCTTCTGCAGTTTGCAAAATGGACAGCATAATGGCCCTCGGGAGCAAGCATTTTCTGCTTCAGTCTGCGATCAATTTGCGGTCCGCAAACCTGCTCTGCGATTGCACAATGCGTCGCAGAATCTCCATCTAACAAATCTCAAAGAATGATACGCGATCAGAGTGAGGCCCGCAAAATGATTTTGCGGTCGCATAATGGGCCGCAAAAATGACAAAAAAAATGGCCCAAATGATTGCCACATTCTGCGGCCGCATAATGGGCCGTAGAAATGCCCTATTTTTGCCAACATTTTCCTTTAACTCATCATACCCAAAAAGTCTGTACCGCGATCTCTACAATCTTTAACACATAAGCCTAACTCGGCACCACGAAATCCCAGAGCCTTACAAGCACATTGTCAATGGGCACCAAATTATTATTTTTGACGTGATGGCCAGACTTAGCTTCAACGTTTAAGTAAGCAGATTGAGAGTTTGACATTTTTGGGTTGATCTAAAATTAAGACTTCAAAGAACAAGCGTAAAATAGGGTGTGTTATGGAGATCCGTGTCAAATCACCACTATTATCTTGAGTCTCACGGTGGGCGCCAAACTATTTATTCCAAAATTGAGTAACAATTAAATTTGTGCGCGGTTTTAAGGATATGTGGTTTGATTTAACACGAATAATTAATAATATCAAATAGATGAGTTAGAGATGAAATAAACACTCAAACCAATTGCAACATTACGGCCAAACCTGAACTTAGACTGACCAATGACCACATCCTCGGCTGGACCCTCGATTCAAGCCCATTCATGAATGAAGAACAAAACAAATGAGATAAGCTTTAACAAAAGGTAGAAAATAAACTTATATTGCCTTGATTTACGTATTATAGTGTATGTTACAAAAGAAAAACTTCTTCATTATATAGTAGGAGAGTTTTATCGCTAGTATAAGTCTAAAAAGGGTAAAATATTCCTTTTCTAGTAATTACTGATTCATAATCGGCTTCGAACGAGATCCTACCGTGATGTACGGTTGAGTGCGAGTATCACGGCCCTCTATCCGTCATGCTATGTGTCATGCATAACCATTCATCGCATCTCCCGAGGTCTTAGAACTCATTCTTGGCCTGGGACGCGTCGCTTTACCATACCCGATGACAGGCACATCATTCACTCTACCTGAATTTCGATACGAAGGGTTTCGTACATCCATGCTCTCCTTCCGTTTTCATCGGGAGATCGTGCTAGGCATTATGTTTTGTCTTTTCTGAAATCTCTTTGTCAACATTTATTAATTAATCTCTTTGTCAGTACTTATTCATACCATATTCTTTTTGTGCCTTAATGAAATGCTAATTTTGCTTATATGTTCGTAGATGAGAGGGAGCAAACCAGACCACAGCAAATAAAACAAACCGTAACAAGGCTCTTTCAGTGCAGCTCTATCGTTATAACCAACGAAAAACACCACGACGAGGGATGTCATATACACGTCACAATAAAGAACTCCAAATGCTTCAAAGGACCATGCAGCACTTTTCTGAAAAGTTAACGTTATGTTTTTAACTTGTTCGGTAGAAATTCTACAACCTCAATATGTTTCATAACTTATTATTTATAACGAATTTTCACTTGCAGCATCTTTTGAAGCGTACCTCGTTAAAATATTACATTTTGTTTTTATTTTTAGAGTGCTACCTGTCTTCGTGATTTAGCTTTCTATATTCATCCATCAAATATCTAGAGCTAGAACAAAAAAGGAAATGCAAAAAAGAAAAAAAGAATTGTCACATTGTAATAACAGCAAAGCTGAACTTCTGGAACAATTGGAAAAGAGAGTTTTCTATACAAGCACAAGATTTCGTAAAACAAAGGAAGGAATTGGTAAAACATTGGCTCACCTTCAGCTCACTATTACGTCCATCATCTTTCTAGTAAGAATGGTGTGAGAATTTGTGTTTTCAGGGAACAATAAGACACATCAACTATAATGTCAACGTTGAGCATGCGACGATATGACCAGCTAGAGGTATGCATATATTTCCTGAAAGAAGAAATTATACGAAGCCAGAGTTATTTAACAAAATTGATTCTGATTCATGTTGGAGAAAGATATGAAGGAAGAAGCAGATTAGCCTACCAATTTATCATCTCAGTATAGCCTCAAGTAACCTCCCTTTTCATTTCTTTCCCTAACTCCTGTACTTCGTCTAAGGAAGGATCTCCGGTTGAGAGACCAACTTCTTTTCATGTCTCGCCTTCTCTTCCAAGCTACTACGTGACTATAAAGCGCGGGAAAAAGGAAGCAAAGGAGAACCAACAGCAGCAGAACCACACAGAGCAACATAACATTGCGGAACCCCTCCTTCAACTCAGGTTCTCTTTGATTGGTCCAAGGAACTCCTCCAACATTCATCCCAAACACTGTAGCATAGCAGACAAATAAGTGATCTCAGATGTTTCTCAAACTACTAAATGATAAAACATGACTTGGAATTATGAAAGAAGTTCATTAAGAAGTTCACCTCCAGTTACTACTGACAAGGGAAGAAAGACGATGGAGAGGAAGGAAAGGTAGTAAAGTTTTTTATTTATCTGCTCAGACTGCCAACTGTCAAGACCTGCCTGAATTGCTGTTACACGATTGGCGATAAACCCAACATTCTCCTTTAGTCTTCTCAGTCGACCAATTAACTCTTCCAGTAAATTGATGTCATCGCTGGCAAACCAACCTTTTGAAGAACATTTCTCCTTCACTCGCGGAAATACTTGCTCACCATGTGCAATCACCTGCAACAAGAGTGATTAAGATCAAATCTATCTCTAGAATCTAAATTATACATCTGAAATCTTATGAAAAGGAGGATTTGTAGATATAGTATAAGGAAGCTGCTATTTATACGACCAAATGGGCAAAGGTATTCGCCATAAACTATTGCCTTTGGGGACTAAATTTAGAAAACCACAAGAAAGACAGGAAAAGTGCAAAGATAACAGCTCAGGCTTGGTAACCAACAGAAGTCCGCTCAGGCTTGGTAACCAACAGAAGTCCTTGGCTCATTGAAAGATGCTGGTGTCATGTGTCAAACATATGTATATATGATGATGGAAACAATGTACTTTAGGCTGGTTGTGCAGCTTGTGGAGGCTACCAGCCTCTTTTTTTTTTTACCAGGAAAAGGACAAACTAAACCTAAGCCAGCACCCTTTCAGGAAGCCAATCCAGCCTATTTGTTTGTGCTTGTCAATCTTTATGTCGACTAACATTTCCCCTTAATCCATTCACTGCACAGTTTTCCCCTTACACTTCGTAGCTTTTTCCTCCCCTAAATGGTCATAGAATTTCCCTCAATGAACTCGCTCTGCAACTCTTCTTCTTAATTTACTTCATTCTTCTTCATTTGAAGTCATTTAATCTTCCTAAATTGTTTTAGTGCATGTGTTTGTGATGCTCCTTTCTGTTCCTCCCCCAGCCCCAGGGAGTTAATGATTAGAAAGCAAAGCACTCCACCTATATGCATTGAAGAAGATATATAAAAGTGGTTATATACAAGACATGCATATTGGTTTTTTTTTTTTTTGGCCCCTTTTAACCCCATCATTGGTTTAAATCAACACCTAAAAACTTAGAAAAACACCTGAACCAATATTGTGGAAGAGTTTCTCTCCTCAAAGGATGTGTAACTGTGTAGACATCCTTACTCTTACCGTCCTTGTAAAGAGCTGACTTTGTTCTTCATTATAGGATAAAGACAAGGATGTCATTTTTCTCTTCCCCCTTACCTCAATTAAGGATAAGGTGACTTAGGTAACAAATCGGTGCATTATGGCGCTCCGCCAAGCAAGGAGTGTCAAGCACAGAGCTAAAAGAAACCAAATTTAATATCATGAGTGTATGTTACCCCTTATCTCCTCATCTTCAGTATGCATTTGCGCTACTTCATTCTTTTTTGTTGCAACAACTACCAAACTCTTGCCCTAGTGGCATGGAGAGGACTCTTTCGACCACTATGAACAAGATTTGCCGGTTTTGTGCCACTTAATTCTTTTCTGATTCTTCTTGCTATGTTAATGTTTCTGTACTTGGATTTTCTTTCATTTGATTGGGTTTGATCAATATGTAAGGATATGGCGGAAGAGAAAAAGTAATAAAAAGAAATGGAGCAGCGAGAACATAACATACAACAAAACCTATGTTTTGAATTGAATAGCAGAAAGGGCGTCTAGTTATATAGAATATTTGTTGAGAGATGAAATGGATAACAAACAAACCTACCTCTTTTACTACTCCTCATCTATTTCTTACCCTAGACTTATATCAAGTACTAGTGCTTTACATGGTGTGTCATGTCTTTCGTCTGTCACTTAAACATCAATCATTTTTCCCTTGAAGGTTAAACAACCTGACAACTTTCCTCATCCCCTCCATCCACCTACCTCACTAGGCAGCATCACCATGCAATTAAATGTAATTGCTTAATCACAGATTTCTTAAACAAAGAAAAGTGGGGCAACAAAAGAAGAAGAAGAACATCCATGAACGAACTAAAGAATCTTAGCACAAAGCAAAAAGCAGTAGGAAAACAGAGAGGATCAGATTAAACCAATCCCAAACTTAAATGTTCCTCAATAATTGTTAAATTTAACAAAAATGGAGAACATTTTGTGCTAGATAAAAGATATAACCCTCTTTTTAGTCATAACTACATCCTCATCCTTTCTAAATTTAAAAAAGGAAGAAACAATTTTGTTCAGTGAAGGAAAACAGAAAAAAGGAAAAAAACAATTTTGTCAGATCCACAGGAATGAAGAACTACCTGGAGGAGGCGCTGCAGATCAAGATGCATCTTTGGAAATCTTCTATCGTCCAGCAATTGCTTCTTCAAAGCAAAACCACCTGCAGCCAAAGCAGAATAAAATCATTCATTCAAACAATCAACAACGAACTCCAAGAAAATTAATAAAAGGAAGACAGTTTCAGGAATTAAACAAATGAGTATTTGCTTTCTTCATAAAAGCAGCACCAACCACTAAAATCAAAGGAAAAAAATGTAATGCATTGCGGTGAGAAAGTAAAATCAAGAAGTAATTTCATAAGTGATTTTAGCACTAAACAATTATAGGAAGTAATGGGGATATTTCCTAGTCACATTTTGTTGGTATGGTAACCCCAAGTGCACCCAAACCTTTTGCACTCAGGAAACTAAGCCGTGGCTCATTACAATTTTTTCTCCTTTGGTGAGTCGTATAACCAACCTTGATTGGATGATGGAGTCTTTACGCTGTCCCTCAAACTGTAATTAAGGAAATTTTCCTTATCTTTTTAGTATTGCCAAATAGTTATTATTCTAGTCTGCTGACCCTAACGTAAAGGCCGACTAAAGAGATGTATATTTTGATCTTTGAGTTTATGAACTCGTACTACGCCTATGAATGTGCAAGTAGCCTGCAAATAGAATTAGTATGAGGGTTTAAGCTTCAAACTGTATCACTAATCATGAGGACTGCCATCACGAATTGACAATGTTGTCAGGTTGCAAACATTCCATGAACCTTATGTGATGGAATGTATTTTCCATCTCAAAAACCAGAACGAAATGATTATTTAATATTACACAATAGGAAACACAAAATCACAACAACTGATTTCCCAGTTTGACATTTATAAGAAAAATATACCTTTGTCCAATTCCAGCTCCATTGAATCCAACTCAATCTCCAGCTTCGTCACAACATCTTGAAGGTGATCCACATGAGTGTCTATGATGTGAACAACCAGATTTGAAAGAGATTTAGGTACAGGATTATCAGCTTCTTCGGAATGATTCATCATCAACAGAAAATCAAGAACATGCTCCCTGATAACAGTCCCACCCCTTTCCTTCAACTCAACACCACCAGAACTTGGACTTTCCACAATGGGAACCTCTGAGAGAAGAGACTCATTTACTGGGGAGAAACCCAATCTTGGAACACGGCCTAGTGACACCGTGATCACAGAATTCTCGGTAACTCTTGCTGCAATTCTAAATGTAAATTTACTGGACGCAGGGCCAGGTGAATTAACTCGAAACACAAGAGCCCCGTCAACATGCCCGCAAAAAGGTCCATTGCTAACAAGTGACAAAATGTCTTGGAGCTTCAGAGGGGGACAGAGTACATCAATAAGATACTGTGCAGATTGTGAGAGTCTCTGGTTCCACTTCGGTAGCTCAACGTGGTACCAACAGAATTCCTTGCCTCTACCCTCTGTTAAATCCCATTCCTTATTAAAATAATTCCCTTCTCCATCAAAAATATAAGCTTTTTGCCTCACAGCACCAGAAAAACGGGAGTTATGGTAAGAGATGTCCCTAATACGTGCTCGTGTGGTCGGTTCTCTATCCATTTCCTCTTCTTCTCCCTCTCCCTCTACATTTTGATCTTCGCGACTAAGTTCCATTACTCCTCAGCCAACTTTTAAATCCAGCAAATAATAAAGTAACCCTCAATAAACTAAAGACTATTTCAATATCGTATCTACTTAAATTCCGAGATATTTCCCACTTTTATATATTCCCCACAAACAAATTTCGGGCACAGAACTAAACCAACAATAATGAACCAAATCAAGACAGGAAGAAATGTAGAGAATTCATGGAAACAACATTATCAGCATTTCCCGCAAAAACTATGCTAAGCGCATTCACATTTTCACTTGAAGGAATTCATGCTCATAAGAATTCGATAAGAATAGCAAATTTCAAAGACACGCGGATTAACAGAATTAAAACCCCAGTAAAAAATATTCAAAGACCAGCAAAAATATAAATCTGTTCCCTGCCAACAAACGACAAGACAACTCAACTACGCCTAAGTTCCAACTAATTGGAGTCGGCAATATTCATTCCGCTCCATTTCGACCCGTTTCATGCCAATCCAAACAAGCGAGAAAATGGCGAGGACTTTTTCACCCGAAAAGACACATACGTTTGGAATTGATTTCTGTAGGATTCATTCTCACAAGCAATCAGGCAATGAAAGAAAAAAAAATAAGCGGAGAAAACGAGAAAGGATGAATCGCTCAGATCAATAGCTTTTCAACATGTTGGGAAGTTTCTTTGAAGGTTCTTGTTCTTCAGTTGAATTTGTTTACCATTGTTTTTGTTAATTTTAATTTTAATTTTAATTTTAAAGAAAAAGTCTGGTCCACTAAGTAAAGACTCGTCGCACTTCCGCTCATGTTCCGTTTGTTAGTTGTTATTTCTATAAGAGACATCCGAAAATGTTTGTTACCACTCAACGGTGACACTGAATATGCCACCAACTTAGTGGGTTAGTGCGTGTAAAGTGACTATTTTTAAATAGAAACCTGACTCAAACTCACAACTTCTTGATTGAAAGTGGTGGGATTGTTTACCATCAAAGCAACCCATCTTGTTCCATGTCAAAACAGAAAAAACGTAAGTAACAGGATAAAAAGGAATACCGCATTTCTAGCGAGTGTTCTATAAAATAAAACCCGTGAAGTTTCTGCATTTATTTTAATTTGGGAATCGATAAGAAATGCTAGTCCAATAAACAAGTAATTCTTTAATTGGCTGAAGTATTCAAAATATTGAGGAATCTCTAGATAAAAAGGATAATTTCATATTTATATATCATAATTAATAAACCGGGAAAATTTTCAACATTTCGTTGTAAACTTTGCGAAGTGGTTAAAATTTGCATTCAATAAATATTTACTTGGGATCAAATATATTCTGATGTTACAAAAATGGTCCAAATATGCCCTTATTAACTAACAGCGAAAGCTTTACAACATATGCGCCAAAATTTGCATCTGAACTACGCGAAATGGTTCAGATTTACCCTGAACTTTTAACAAGAAGGTCATTGTTTTGGCAGAGCGACAGATATTTAACATTTATTAGATTTAAAATTATAAATAATTTGAATTATATTTTAATTCAAAATATTTTTTTGAGTATTATGGGATAATATAATTAGATTAATCATATAAGTTCAATATGTTATGAATTAGATAAATAAGTTCAAATCCAGGGAAGTGCACGGTTAGCTACTACTAATAATTGTATTTACTTTTAAGCCGCTATTTAAAATATTTTTAGTCTTTAGCCGTTGTTTTAATCGGATGAAAACACCCCTGTGCTCATAAAATTCAGGACCAAGTGTCCTCAACTTTTGAGCTTGTAACTCTAAGTTCAGGACTTCAGAACTACATGTCCGTAACTTTAGAATTTGAAACTCGAAGTTCAGGACTTCAGGACCACCTGTCCTTAATTTCTATGCTTGTAACTCTAAGTTAAGGACTACTTGTCCTTATCTTTTGAACTTGCAAGTCTAAGTTCAGGACCTATTGTCCTTAACTTTTGAGCTTATTAGTCTAAATTCAGGACCAAGTGTCCTTGACTTTTGAACTTGTAACTGTAAGTTTAAGACCAAGTATCCATAACTTTTGAGCTTGTTAGTCCAAGTTCAGGACCTATTGTCCTTAACTTTTGAACTTCTAACTGTGACTTAGGACCATTATCCTTAACTTATGAGCTTGTTAGTCTAAGTTCAGGACCAAGTGTCCTTAACTTTTGAACTTGTAACAGTAAGTTCAGGATCCATAACGCAGTAGAAAACTAAAAATACATCATAGAAATTACAAATCGAAATACATCTACCACCATAATTGCATATGATCAAAGATCACGACTACTTTAATTAATAACAAACTAGCATGATAATCTTTGAACAATCATGGTGCTTATTCAAGAGTTTTTCAAATTAAGTTCATATATATAACATATAGTAACTTTCTTAGCATGGCTTAGTACAGAAACAACTGCGGCGGAGTCCATGGAAGTCGCTACCGAAAAATCCTTCCATCTCACAGACGACGGCATAGTTCTTCTCCTTAACACATGGAAGAGATAGAACAAAGGGTAACACAGTTTTTTCATATTAATTTTAAAGACTAGTGGCTACTATTGTTAAGCATTAAAAATGTTGGATCAAAAGTAAATACCATTTTAAAAAGTGGCTACCCCATACAATTTTTACTCAAATCCATTTGGATAGCCTATTCAATAGGGCTGTAGATGACGAGCCCACTTCAGTAAGCCAAGATATCATTTTTCTAGAGGTCTAGTTTGGTCTCACATGTCAAATGATGTGGCATGACAAGTCAAATGAGAGAGCTAATAGGATCATCTATTCGACTAGATGAATAATCTTTATTAAATAGGATGCCTCCCAAGCGCCGAGGGGCTAACCCTCCTCAATCAAGATGAATGAGACCTTTCATGGAAGTCTTAGTTGGACTCTACACCGTTACGCACCTTACGTCGATCTAGATGATAACAAGGCCTTTCTTCCTCAAAATGACAAGATATGCTGAAGTCAAATTAAGTTCTTTTTGTGGAAAAAGGTGTAAGAAATGAGTTAGGTATTTACCAAATGAATCGACGTCAAGAACAGATGCTTCATGTGGTTAAAAATGGATCCCATGCACTTACTCTAACATCATTATTCCCAAAAAAGAACTTCTTACTTGAGTTTTGGGCACATATAAATAAGTTCAAATTCATTTGGTTGCCCCTTTAATTGGGTTAAAGATGATGAACCCACTTTAGTAAGCCCAAAATGTCATATTTCTCGAGGTCTACTTTAGTGTCACGTGTCAAATGATATGGCATGACAAGTTAAAGCCAATAGGATCATGCCACATGTTAAAATGACAAGACATGCCAAGCCAAATTAAAAGGCCAATAAAACTATGCCCCATGTGCAAGCAATATGTTTTGGCAATCAAATAAGCCCTTGTCATGCTTTAATCTGATTCGTCGAAGAGAGTTTGATCTCATCACGATTACTCTCTTCTACAATTATAAATAGGGGCATTCATAACTCAGAAAAGATACCAATAATCACAGTAAGAAGAAAGAGAGAGCTCATAGATCAAATGCCAAAAATATCTCTACAAGCTTCAAGCAATCAAGTTCAAGATCAAGAATGTGTTTTATCAAATACAAGGCGTTTAAGATCAAGAATACTTTTTCATAACAGAATTATTATTGGTGGGGATCATCTAGGCATTCGGTACGACATATCAAATTCAGATTCAAGATCAAGCTTAAAGGTCAGGAATTTATTTTATTTACTATTGGAAAGGAAGAATCAGATGATTCATAAAGAACATACACTCATATTATTTAAAATCAAATGATATGTTTGTTACAATATTTTCTAGTAGTGATTATTTTCTTAATGAAAATTTATTATCTACAAATTCTGGCACGCCTAGTAGAACAATTTCTACCTCTTATCTCATCTTTTCGAGCATCAAAGTTCAAAAACATCGAAATGGCCTCAAAGAAGATCAACTCCAAATCAACGTCATCTGAAGCTGCTAATTCCAAGTTCTATGATGATGTGGAAAGCATCCTCAATATTAACTTTGGAAGGTTTCAACCAGTTACAAGGAGCAAAACAAGCTTTCTAGGACAAAAAACAATTCAAGTGTCGTCTACACTAACCTTTATTTTTGGATCTTTATCCTTAAAAGGAGAAAGATCCCCTAAGAATGAACATGAAGGAGGAAGAAATGTTGACGAGAAGATTAAGGAGACTCTATCTCTACTTACCCACTCAATATCCAAGAACTCTGCTATGAAGGAAGATGATAGCGCTACAAGTGATAGATCCTCCCAATTTACACCGCATAGCGTGAGTTAATAGAGGATCAATCTATGTGATAATACATGCTTCTCTCTGTAATCCACAACATCATGCAAGCAACAGTGACAAACGCTTCATAGTGGAGGAACAGTTAGCAAACTTGACATAAGAAATTGATGGCTTGACCAAGTGCATATGAAATCGAGTTGCTCGAATTGATAAGTTAAAATATTGGGTGGAAGTCTACTAGGTAGAGAATCTAGCCATGCACCTGGCAAGTTCCCAGAAGTTCAAGAGATTGACCCTTCCCTAAGACAAGTAGAAAGAAAATTATTATCTCATCTACAAGAATGATTTCAATCAAGCAATTAAAGAAGTTTATTGAAGAGGCTATCAAAAATAAGTATGAAGTTTATTCGAAGTCCTGTCTTACATATACAAAGTCGTACATTGGAAGGATCGATACGTTGGAGATGTCTGTTGGCTATCAACCTCCAAAATTTCAAGAGCTTAATGGAAAAGGAAATCCAAGGCAACATATGGTGCACTTCGCTGAGACATGGAACAATACTAAGACTTATAGAAATGAAATCGTCAAGTAGTTTGTTCTCTCCTAAAGGGAAATACTTTTGATTGGTATACAGACCTCGAGGCTGGAACTATTGATAGCTGGGATTAACTAGAGCAAGATTTTCTCAACCTCTTTTATAGACGAGATGTGTTGTAAGAATGGTATAACTTACAAATACTCGTCAACTGAAGGATAAATAGGTTATCGACTTTATCAACCATTAGAGGAATGCAAGTCTCAACTGCAAAGATGGGCTTAATGAAGCTTCTAGCATAGAGATATGCATCTAGGGCATGCATTGGGGACTTCACTACATCTTGCAAGGTAAGCCTATCACATTTGAAGAACTTGCAACTCGTACCTATGATATGAAATTGAGCATGGACTCCACTGAAAATGAAAAAATAGAGCCACTTCGTGCCCAAGCCTGAAATAAAAGAAGCTATGAATGTCAGCATGTTGTTTGTGAAGTTCACAACAAAGATAAGCAAGAAACACAGTATGGAAATAACTTCTTTTCAAGATAAGCCACGTGGAAAGTTGACTCTAAGAGAAATAAAATAAAAGGAGAACTTGTTTCTAGATTCTAATGTGCTTGCAATTTTTGAAGAGCTCCCCAAGCTAAAGCTCATTAAGCTTCCAAAGATGAAAGTTTCAAATGATAGAAACATAAGCTCAAATCCTGATGCTAGAGAAGCGCAAGTGGAGCCCATATTTTCTACAATAATGGAGGCTTATTAGGTCACGAAGGTGCAATGAATTCAGAAAATTGAGCCACAATTTAAAATGCTTACACTAATTAGACTTATTCCAATTGAGGCCCAAGAATTTCAAGAAATAGAAGAAGTCCAAGAATCCATTCTAGATTAAGATTTTTTTTCCCTTAAAGAAAAGGATTTTTTTGCTTGTTTTAGTAGGATTATATTTATACTTCTAATAAAACTAGGATTGTTAGTTGGTATTTCATTCCTACTTGAATTCTTTTCTTATTTTATTTAGGATAAGTTTTTCTTAACCTTATTTTTATGCTAGTTTAATTAGAATTATTTTTCCTTAACATTATAAATTTTACTCACTGTAAGGCCTATTTAAAGGGATCCATATGATTAAAATAAATATTGGTGATTAGTTTTTCAAAGTTCTCTTTCAGTTGACTCTTATTTCTTTATTTAATGTCATAAAAAAGAATGTAAGATGAAATAAATCTTACTCACTTGTTCCTCAAACATGCAAAAGTTCTAGGTAATAACTTTGTACCATGTTTAGCCCATAAAGTCCTCCAAAAATGACTTAGGAACCTCGAAACCCTATTTGAAAACATAATTTTAGCTATTTCATGTAATTTCACAATGTGATCAAAGAGGAGATCGATAATATTTTTCACATCCGAAGTCTTATCGCAGGGAATAAAGTGGGCCATCTTCAAAAATTAATCCACAATCACAAAGATGGACTCCTTACCCCTTTGAGTACTTGGAAGTCCCAACATAAAGTTTGTGTTAATGTCTTTCCAAGATTGAGTAGAAATTGGTAGAAGAGTGTAAAGACTCGAATTGATGTTCTGCATTTTTGTCTTTATACAAGTTTCAACTCTTTCAAAAAGAGAGCTAAAATTCTTTATAAAATTTTAATCAAAAGAAATCATATTATGAAAACTGTGAAGCTTTATTAAGCTTTTTGCAATTAGCCAGCTAGCAATAGCTTTAATCTTTCACGACTTGGTATGAATACCCTCACCAGAGACAATATAACCAAGAAAAGATGCTCAAAAAAGAAATTGTAGTTCTTCAAGTTGGCATGGAGGGTTTGCTCTCTTAAAAATTCAAAATTCTTCCTAAGTGCTATAACTATTGTTTATCATCCTTGGTATGAATAGGTATATCGTCAAAATAAATAATGATAATTTTTCCCATATATGATTGAAAGATTTGGGTCATGAGTCTCATAAATGTGCTAGAGCCTTAGATATCCCAAATGGCATAACGAGTCATTCATACAACCTCTTGCTAATCTGAGATGTAGTCTTCTATTCATCACCCTCCTTCATTCGAATTTGGTGATAGCCACTCTTCAAATCAATTTTAGAAAATATCGTGGCCACATGTAATTTATCAAAAAGACCATCAAGCCTAGGAATAGAAAATCTATAATTTATGGTCATCTTGTTAATAACACAACTATCAACACATATACGCCAAGATCCATCGTTCTTAGGAACAAGCAAGACAAGTACATCAAAAGGACATAAATATTTTGTAATTAGTCCATGATCCAGTAGTTCCTTGACTTTTCCTTGAAGTTCCTTTTTCTCTGTTGGATTCATTCAATATGTTGCTTTTATTAGGAGGTGGTGAACCTGTAATTAGATTAATTTGATGTTGAATTGACCTCATAAGTGGTACGGGAGAACACCTAGTACTCAATACAACATCATAAAACTCATCCAATATGTTCTTTTAGTCGTAGGTCAATGACTTCTAGTGACTCTTTCTTAGTGATATATTCCACTTCATTAGGTTTTACAACGAGCACTTCCTCTCCATCTTTTAAGATTTCTTTAAGGTCTAGTAAGATATTACCAAAAATTCGAGGTTCCGTGGTGCCGAGGTGGACTTAGTGTTCTCGCCGCAGAACATACTCTTTAGGTTGAAAAGTGCGTTGGGAATCTGAAGAAACTTTTTGGAAGTGCGTGACATTTCTGCAATCCATTTTGCAATCGCAGAACCGATTTGCGGACTGCATATCTGCCGCAAAGTGAAGCAGAAACCTAAACTAAGTTTTAGGACCAATATTTGCTCCATTATGCGGCCACATAATCATTTTATGGGCCACAAAATCTTTTGCAGATCCAATATAAAAATTTCTAGAAGGAAGTTCTGTGGCACATTATGCGACCGAAGAATTGGTCAGCGGATCGTAGATCGGTCATAGAGTGAACCAAAAAATGCCTAGTTCTTGAGGATCATTATGTGGCCTACTTTGCGGGCCGCAGAAGTGTTATATGCAACCACAGATCTACATCAGGGCTTTATCTTTCTAGTTTTATAAACCTGGCCCTTTTCATATAATATAGATACATCATAATACACAATGTAAGACCCCGAACCGGTAGGCAACACCAACACTAGGGACGTAGTCAATATAGTCTTGAGTTTCTAAAAGCCCGCCTCATACTCGTCGGACCATCTAAAAGGAGCACCCTTCTAGGTCAATCTAGTCAAAGGTGCAACAATGGACAGAAACCCTCTACAAAGTGGCGATAATATCCGGCTAAACTAAGGAAATTCTAGATCTCAGTAGCTGAAGACGGTCTGGGCCAACTCTAAACTACCCCAATCTTCTTCGAATCTACCTTGATTCATTAACTAGATGCCACGTGACCTAAAATGACACTGAATCAAGATAAAACTCACACTTGGAGGATTTTGCATATAACTTCTTCTAAATTAAGGTCTGGAGCACGATCCTCAAGTGTTGCTTATGATCCTCCCAACTACGTGAGTACACCAAGATGTCGTGAATGAACATGATGACAAAAGAATTATGATATAGTTGGAACACATTATTTATCAGGTGTATAAATGTAGTTGGGGCGTTGGTCGGCCGAAATGATATTACTAGAAACTCGTAGTGACCATACCAAGTCTTGAAAGTAGTCTTCGGGATAGCCGAATCCCGAATCTTCAGCTGATGATACCCTAACCTCAAATCAATCTTCAAGAACACTATAGCACCCTCAAGCTGATCAAATAAGTCATCAATGTGTGATAGAAGGTACATCTTCTTAACTGTAACTTTTTTCAACTGTCTATAGTCAATACATATCCTCAAAGAGCCGTCTTTCTTTTTCACAAATAAAACTGGAGCACTCCAAGGTGAGACCCTCAATCGAATAAAACCCTTATCAAGCAGCTCGCAAAGTTGTTCCTTTAACTCTTTCAACTTCAGGTGTCATTGATATGGTGGAATTGAAATGGGTTGAGTGTCCGGTACCAGGTGAATACCAAAATCGATATCCCTATCTGGCGGCATCCCCGGTAGGTCTACTTGTAATACATCTGGGAAATCTCTCATTACCAGAACAGACTCAACGGTATGAGTATCTGCAATGACATCCCTCACAAAGGCTATATATAATATACAGCCCTTCTCAACCATTTGTCGTGCCTTAGAAAAGACACAACCCTGTCGCACCCCTTTTTTTCCCTCCCCTTTTTTACAAGGAAGAAAGGTCCGGATTTCGATATTTATGGTGGTAGTAACTCATTTCCTTTTTGGAATTGGGTATTTTGAAGAGTCACCACCTAATGGATTATGGTGCATTAGGGCACCTAGAGTGATTAACTCGTGGATTGGTTTGCATTATCAGAGATTTAGGGTAAGGGCTTGAAATAACCTTGAGGGGAAGGTGCTAGGCACCCCTCTTGGTCCACAATTGTGGGTCCTGCCCGAACTTATACTTATAAAGTAGTCTTTTAACAAATAAGTAACTGAAACACATAATTGAAGATAAAGCATGTTGAACATTGTATGACTCAAATAACAAGACAAAGAATTTGAACAAGTTATATAGAAAAGAAAAGTTTTAGGCAAAGGGAATTTGGAAAGAGGGATCCTAGGTTGGTTAGCCTACAAGACCACCCCATGCAACGCCCGGTAAACACTACTCATGAGGGGCTACACGTGACATTAACGCGTAGTCATCATATCCATATTTACCTATTTTCACTCCTTAGTGGTTATTAAAGCGAGTGTTATTTAACGATCGCTACGAGTGCTGTTACCCGTCCCTTCTTAATGATCCTGGAGAAAAATTAAGACTTTTACCTATAGGAAGTTCTAGACAATCCCTAAGGTATAAAGGAGAAAATACTAAGGCGACAAGCAAGAAAACATAGGGCTGTTAGCAAACAAAAGCAGAAAGGAGAAAATAAGAGGCTTAGTTTGACCTCCACAGATAAGGCATGTAACAACACGACTCAAACACAAATAAGGGCAATATTATTAAACAGGATCCTAAGGTATGATCTCTAAGTGAATATCAAAACACAGAAGATATATTAACTAAGAAGTAATCTTCCTATCAGTTTGCCTACTCATTTTAAGCATGTTAACCATTAAAGAGTAAACACATAAAAAGGTCGTTTCCAACTTTATAGAAGTTGAATACCCAAGGCTTGCCTAGGCGTGGGATAGTGCACAGTTGTCACCAGAACCATTAGAAGTTCAGAAGTTTTTTCTGCTTAAGAGCATGTTGTTCTAGGTATTACAAAATACAAGGATTATTACCAGTTTGTTAAAGCAGGATGATACCTTTAATACTCCTTTTCGGGCATCAGTAGCTTAACTAGGCGTAGCTGAGTGAGTATGAATGAGAACCTAAACATGGTATCAAATATGTACACATAAGGTATAGAATGATTTATATGCAAGATTTCTAAAGCAGGATTTCTAAATGCACAACAAGTTACAACATGATTTCAAAATATGCATAAGTAATAGTTTTATGTTAATGTTGTTATTTAGCCTAAAGCATGATTTCTAAGTGATAAAAATAATGTCAAATGAGGTGCTAAGATAGTAAACCTAGTAATGTGATATCTAATGCATGACATGCTTGTAATTTATTGGTCCTAAACATGGATTCTAATGCACATATGTGAAATGTAAACCGAATGCATGGTTTCTACTCATTGATATTGATAACATATGTGACTACCCTCCTCCTTTCACTATCCAACCCCAATATTTATTTACAAATAATTATTACAGACCAGCTGAATAAATTGCATAAATAGATAAAATAAAGGAAGAAGTTACACTATCGGGATCCTGACACAGGCCCAAATGATTTTCCCAAGCCTCCAATAGCCTCAGATGACAAATTCCATAGACAATATCATTGTCTAGGTCCATCAGAGTTCCCTAAGCATCTCAAGGATCCCGGAAAATGCTTACACCTAGACTTTATAACTGAACTGAGCAAGTGCAGTGTGGAAGAGCCAGCTCCAGTACGTTAGACAGAGGGATCTCATAGAGATCCCAAGGCAATCACACATTGTATGGCAGAACTTAAGCAACTAAGAGTGGAGTGATAGTACTTGACATGGTCTTGAAAAGGTCTAAATAGGAAAACAATATTTGAAAAGACTCAGTAATTTGATAAATATGAGAGTTGTTTAGTAAAACAGTGTTAAAAAGTGTTGTGCAATCAAACAAGCAACAGATCAAATATATAGCCAAATAGATTCAGCAACACTCAAATAACTGCCCTTCACAAAGGGGTGATGAGAATTGGGGATATATAAAGCCCATAATATACAGGAGCATCGCAGTTCTTGTGGAGGTTTATGGGATTAGGGGATAGCTAGTGATACCAACACGGTGTGAATTTAAAAGCTGGAAGCGAAGAACTCCGAAGCTGCATACGTCAGTCTTTTGAGCAACAATTCCCGAGACAGCATATTCAGGATCTACATAACAATATATTCCTCAAACATCATCTTCTACTTCAAATTCTCGTAGAGGCAATGATATGGAGTATGAGAAGTTCATGATTTTGGCAACACCGTTATTTTGATCTATTATCGCATTCAATGGCTGTATATCTCTATGGATGATTGGCGTAGTAAATTCGCTATGGAGATAAATAATTGCTGAAGAAACCCCATTGGCAATACGCAATCTACGTTCCCAAGATACTGATTTTTTAGCATTACGTTTCTTGAAAAGTAAATCTCTAAGAGATATAGCATCAACATATTCATACACAAGAACTGGTCCTGGAAGCTCTAGGCAGCAACCAACAAGTTTAAGCACACTCTTGAGATGACTCATCTGAGAAGTAATTGCTATATCTCGACATATATTATTGAGATTTTCAAAATATTTAGGTGGGACGAACCTCATTAAAACGCGATGGTTGTGTAGTGAGGCCATAACTATATGACTGTTGAAGATCTCCATGGTATTTTCAAGGTGTTTTATTGCCCTGTCGATTTCTGTGGCACTGAAGTAACAGAGGGGAATTTGGCATTTTCCGCCGCATAAAGCAATAAACTCCTCGAGCAATGCACTTCCATTCTTCAAATACTGCTCTTTCTTCAGCTTTTCTGCAGAAGCAGAGGATGATATTAGTTTCCTCATGAGTCCCCTGAAGTGATGCATCTGTTCTTGCCAAGACCTCTTGCAAAAATAATGACTAGCTAGTAATTATTCTTTCTGTTTCAATATTTCCTTAATAAGAACCATATTATCCATTTAGAAAATGGATAACTAATTAGTAATCAATAAATAATCAATGGGTCTAATTTTTTATATTTGTAAATCTTCAAATTAAGAGTTCCTTAAGTTAGGTAGACTAAAAATTCTCTCAAAAATGATCATATGCAAGAATTTATGGATAATATGGTTACCCATATTATTCGACGGTTAACCTCTTTTTTATCCATATTAAATATTGGTAGGGTCGAATAATTGGTACGTTTTTTATTACCCGTTTTAGACCCAAATCATATTCGACCATATCCGTCCGTTTGTCACTCATACATCACATCATCACTAATGGAATCTATAAATGAAGTCTTGGTCTTTGTAGTTCGCACTCTTCATTGTGCATTTGAATTCCACACAAAATGACGATAAATAGCGTCTGTCGGACGGCTATTGACTTGACTCTCTTCTGAATTACTTTCTGGGTAGTTTCACTGCCCTTGCCGTGTGTCTATTGAATTTCCCTGCACTCATTCCTATTGTTTATGTTGCTACGTGATTATTCTTACAGAAAATTGATAAGCAAGGTTAAAATTGTCCATATGATGTATAAGTCACGCGCTCAAACTGTAAACAACGCTAATGTTTGTATTAGGGTAGATTGTCTCACGCCCATTGAGGTGCTACCTTTTCTCAAATTCTACATGAATGCAAGATGTTTTATGCACCGGAACGTACTTTTTTTTAGAATTTAACTTGTTAAATTCGGATGACTTGATATGGATTAGGTACTTACACCATTTTCAGCAAATCACTCTTTTTTTAAATATTAAAAAAGAAATCTCGCCCACGTTTCAACTTTTATTAAATTTCATGGTCTTGCTATCAACTTCTCTCCTTGTTCTAAATAAAATATTCTAATTCAACTTTACGATTTTTTAATACATTGTTGAACACTAGTATTTAGCAAAATCTTTCATAGTCTACATGACTTAAATCCTCAAGAGTAAAAACTCCATTTCCTTGAGCACATATTCCGTGTCAACAAATCTTTTTCATGTGTACATTTCTTTGCCTTCCTCTACCTGTGTACAATAGTGGCATTCTTAGCTTCTAGCAAACATTTACAATTTCAATGAGAGAGCAACTTCAAAAGTGAAAAAGCAGTAAGTAGTCCATACAAAACAAGCTATTCTTCAAACAATGAACTTCACATACAAGAAAGTTCTGCTCTATTAAGATTATACATCAAACAACAACAATCAACAAGTTTGTAACAGCTATCAGTGAAGAGTTGGTTCCTGCAAACTTTCAAAATTCACTGATGCATTATTCCTTGCAATCTCGATACAAAAGATGTTCAAGAATAGCAACCTGTCAATCTGCATGAAGAACCAAGAATATCTTTAAATTTTGTACCTTTTACGAATGCAATAACAGAACAGGATCGCCAGAGTAGGACATCGTAGGGTGTTAAAAAAGGATCGAAACAGCAATGGCTGATCCACCAGAGAGGAAGGATGTAAAAGATGTGCATTAGCAGGACTTAAGCCAAACCAATCAGTTTTCAAGCTATACAAATAACATTCCAAAATCTATTCTTCGAACCGAGCAATGCAATATTGTTGAGAGCCCCACTACTGAGTATCAATAGTCAACTCTCACATCTGTGTTCATCGCATAGAAGATTACATGTTGCATGGATTCATTGTAATTAAAAAAAAACTGGCAGTAAAAGAGCTCAGGTAACATAATGGTACAATTACCATGTCTTTCATTTTCCTCACAAATTTATACATGTAACATAGAGGTGACTAATATTCACAATCCAAAATTTAAACTTCATGCAGAAAGCTAATGAACAGCTAAACCTCCAGAAACAAGAAGAAAATCAGTCAAAGATTTCACATGGACTTCACTGGCTCATTAGTCAATTATCATTATTTGTGAAGCTTTTTTGCCTCAGAGTTCGGCTCTCAAACTTTTTCATTCCCATTGTTGTGAAATTAGCTAGGCCAAGATTTAGTTACTAAATCAAGTAAGACCAAGCTCTCCTTGTATGCAAATAGTTCTATCATCTCAGGATTCCCTTGGAAGTGAAGATCTTGAAATTGTTGTTTTATAGGGTCATAAATAGAAAAGTCCCCCTCAATTGTCAAAGATTTCACATGGACTTCACTGGCTCATTAGTCAATAATCATTATCTGTGAAGCTTTTTTGCCTCAGAGTTTGGCTCTCAAACATTTTCGTTCCCATTGTCGTGAAATTTGCTAGGCCATGATTTAGTTACTAAATCAAGTAAGACCAAGCTCTCCTTGTATGAAAATAGTTCTATCATCTCAGGATTCCCTTGGAAGTGAAGATCTTGAAATTGTTGGTTTATAGGGTCATAAATAGAAAAGTCCCCCTCAATTGATTCGAATATAACCTCACCATTCTTCATAAAAAATAGGGGCCAACAGATTTTGGATGAGCAATCAATTTTAAACTGAGGGCACCAAACTTTTAAAGAACAATCTTCTTTCATCATCCAAATATGCCACCAATCTAGTGATTCAGGGCCGTGAACAAATAGGTAAAGTGAATCACGAAATACCGCTAATGATCCAGTTAATGCACCATCGTCGAGGCAAGACTTTGGCAGCTTTATTTCTTCAAAAATGTGGCCAGCCATATCGAAAGATACAATAAAGTCATCATATACAGTTTCATTAACCTTTCTTGCCACCCAATATATCGATCCATCTAGAAATGCCTTTGCCATATGGCTTGTAATAAAGTATGAAAGATCAATTTCAATCTTTGTCCAAGAATCTGTTCTCAATGAGTAAACTTCAACAATAGGCGGGAGTTTTGGGGGGTCTGTTAGATTCATTTGCTCAGAATACAAAATCCTTACCACCTTATATTCATCCAATTTAGGAATGTAACCAAACCCAAACACCACATGAACAGGAATGTTAGGAAGCTGAACAGTAGAACTGCTAAGATTCTTGACTATTTCTGTGGCTGGATTCCAAAAATACATGTTGCAACCAGATCTAGGAGTTATAGGGTAAAGAAGAAAGAGAACACCATTGCAACAGCCAAAGACTTCAAAACTTTTAGTTGATTCCCACAAAGCAAATTCCAGTTTCTTGTGCTCGGCAAATGTTTCATCACAATACAAAGTGCAACATTCTTTTTCCCCAACATATAAGATATCTTTACTTATCAAGTAGCTTTTCTTATATGATGAATGCTGATTCATATGCATGTTAACAAAATGAGGATCTCTAATAAGATTAAACCAAGATTTGCAAACACACCTGAATTGCATGAGAGCTTTGACAGGAAGTCTAGACAAAATGTTTGTCACTTCATCACCAGGTGGATCAGCAGAGATCATCGTGCTTATTAAGATAGTAACGGCAAAACAAGTGCCAAAAGATTGGCCTGATGCCTAGTGGATTTGAACAACTTTTACAAGATCAAAGGAACAGGGAAATTAGCACCAGTAAATGAAGCACTTACAACTCTACCAATTAGACAAGGTCATAAGTGAAAGAGCGACAGAGAAAAAACTTTCAAATCTGGGAAATATATGAGGACTATCAGAGACACCACCGAAACAAAGATAAACATGGATACATCGAAGATGACAACTGTAGTGCTGAAGAAAAAGAGGAAGAGTGGTGAACAAAAGGAAGGTGGAAGTTGGAGAAACCGACAACAATTAATGGGAAAGCGGTGGTGAATAAAGAGATTGACACGGAGCAACCAAAAGGATAATAAAAGGAAAGTAAGGGTCTAACGGAAACAAATAGGATATGGACAATAAAATTACTCAAAACAATGTATCTACAATGAAATAGATATTGAGGGAGAGGTGGAGCTTGAATTCTATATAAACCTTCTCTACTTAGTTAACATTAGTTACCAAGTTAAGATGATGCCTTATTTTGCTAAGTTAGGATCCTGATATCATAAATGTTAGCCACTGAACATGTTACCATTCTCAAAAAAAAATAAATGCTAGCCACTGAAATATTGTATTTCAAGAAGATTGGACAAGGATGGGTATTAGAGAAGTGCTCAGTTAGAAAATATGAAGTGTACATAAAGCTGAAAAGGTCCTAATTACCATAACCAATACCATATGATTCGACGTGTGTAAGAAAAACAGTTGATCATGTTTAATACCTCATCATTTGTCAACTTATCATCAAAGGAAAGTGTTATGGGTACATGTTTTCAGAGACTAAAAGTTTCGTCTAAGGCATTGACCCACTTAATCCTTTCTGCTGAAGAACAGAAAATAGAAAGACCTATTTGTGCACACTGAACAGTATGATACAACAGATGTGTGAACAATGAAACAGACATACTCACGCTCAATCTTAATTAAGGCGAGCTACTATAGTTTTCATTTAATGAAGGTTTAATCGGACAAAAATGATCTTCTGACTATGAACCGCTAAACACAAGGTTGTGAACATCCTTAGATTGTTGTGTCGTATAAAATAAGCACGTTGAGTCTATCCAAACAGATATTAACTACTAATCATATGCAGACAGTATCCTCTTATCTGCAAATCACACAGAAGGCTAAAATGTATAGGGTAATTAATTTAGTAAATTTAGAAGCAAAGTCCATCACTAGTTATACTCCACTATTGATTGCGCTAGTTCCACAGTGCAACAAACTATTAATAATCCTCCCCCATGGTTTATCCTGGTAGCTAACTTCCTCTTTTCTTTTTTTGTCTGTTTCTCACGCAGAGTCCGGTACGCGTTTTGGGCCCAACTAATCAGATTCATGCCGTAAAGTCCCACTTTGTAGGCTCCTTACCAAAGGCGACTCCATACCCAAGTCCGAAGGCGACTCCATACCCAAATCCGAGACCTTGTTAAGACTGAAAGAGTACTTACCACTACACTACCCTTTGGTGGTGATAGCTAACTACCTTCCTGTTGATATAAAAATCTAGGATATCCTGAGCTGCACATGATTCAAGATCATTTTATTCAGGAACCTAGGATACAAATAGAGCTGAATGGATACAGATAATTTAATAAAAATTGGTATGCAATTTGAATATTTCTACCCTTCAACTACAAGCTTAATTAAGATTTGAATGCATTACCACTTGCGGAACTGACAAATATGCGAAGTAACTCGTAAAAGTTGCAAAGAACTATGACTAATTGAAGTTGAGCCTTTCTTTATGAATTTGAACTGCAGCTCTGTTCACATTGTTACAGCTAAAATCGCTAGAAAAAGAATGTGGAAAATCTGCAACTTGGTTTCGCCGGACAAGCTCGCCGGTAAAATGGATGGCAAGTTTGCAGCGGAGGGAGATGAGTAGTCGTTGATCGAATTGGGCCGAGCAAACGGATTTGCACAAATGGTCATTATGTTTTTTTCCGGGATAAGTGCACAGACAGCCATTCTGATGTTATTTAGGGATTAGTCACATTTATTCTACAAGAAAGCACTGGTTAATTCTTAAATAGCAGGCTTTTATAGTTGCTACTCATTTCTATATTTTTTTCACCAAGGATAACTATATTTTCTCAAAAATTGAACAGAACCTTTTGATAATATTTGGCAGATAGCTTAAATGACACTTATACTTATGTCACGCTGTTATGCCGGTCCCCAAACTTATCGTTTTGTCAATTGAACATTTATACTAGTTCAAATCGTATATAATAAACATTTATGAGAGGAGATCACCAGTGTGTGTAATACAATCTCCTTACATGGGATGTCACGTTATTACTAGTGTTACATACGAAAATAACCTATTTAAAAATAGAATCTTTTAGAAAACCGTAGCAATCTGCATGTCTCTGGCAACAAAAAAGCAGAGTTTCTCTTTGACATCATCCATAAGGAAATTCTCGGCCATCAAATTAACGCTCCCGTAACTCACTGATCCTTCATGAAATTGCTCAAAGCTTTCCCACCAAGATCAAGCCTTTTCACTCCATAATTGAATCTGAAATTGTGAAACACATGTGAGGCATGAGCAAATGAAAATCCACACTCCACAGCTAAGCTACATTGGGCTTTAGAATAATCCCATAAAAGCGAAGAGATGCCTCATAGAGATGGACCAAAGAGGGGGAATCAGAGACATAGAGAGCCTTAAAATTGAAATCTTCGAATCACACACACCCAGAAGCTTCAAGCGAGTTTTAATTACGTTTCTACTTGTTCCTCCGGTCTTGATCCTCAAACACAAATGTTTATCGCTTTTTCAAGTCTTAATTTCAATACCCATCTGAGTATTAGTACTAAGGTTTCAATCCACTAGATTCGTTCTTCGCAAGACCAGCAATAGAATTTCGAAATTCTCAACAAACAAGCTTTGAATCTCCTCTCCAAAATCTGAATAAAGATTCAAACAGTGAAACACAACAACAATAACCAAAACAAGCCTTTGAAGGCTCATTTATTGTTTACAGTAGGGTGGAGGGGAAAGAGGGATTGGGGGCGAGAGGAAAGGTGGGATTTTCAGCCCGATTTTATGCTTGATTTTAGTTTAATACATTTTAGTGAAAATCACTAGTATCACTCTCTTTACACATAATTTGTCAACCTCAGCTATGTCAATGCCACATAAACTCGGTCAATGGTCAGAGGGATTTAGAATATACGATTTGAACTAGTATAAGTGTTCAATTGGCAAAATGATACGTTTCGGGACCGGCATGACAAAGTGGCACAAGTATAAATTCCATTTAAGCTATTCTGCCATAATATTTTTTCCTTTTATTTATTTTTTATTTTTTTCACTCTAATAAATAATAACCCAATTAAAAGAGAATGAACCGACCCAAAATCTATATATATATAAGTCACAATAGTGCTAAAAGTGAATCTTTCCCCTTAAATATACGATGTTTTTATCTTTTATTTTTTTTCTTTTCAATATTTTCATTGAAGATAATAAGCACAAGTTATAAGATGGAGTTATTCTTACGTCTCGTATTTTATTTATTCGGAAATGACATACTTTCGGCTAGGATCAGGTCTGAGGACTTTACTTGGACAAATCGGCCCATCCAACCCCGATCCTTGTTCTCATCTATGCTTGAGAAAGCTGTCTTGAAGGCCAGACATTGAAGCTTTATTAGCCCCCCTCGATAAAGTCGGGGGCATATAAGCGTATAAGGTGGTCGGGGGTAAAGAGAAGCTCGTCAACTTGGCTTATAAAAGAGTATAGCAATATCATTATCCTCCAAAAAGAGGGGTGAATTTGGCCAAGGGTCACTTTGTACTTCTTATAGAAGTCCACAATAACTGGGTCCAAGGGGCCCAATGTGAAAGGATAGGTGTACACACTTAGAAACCCCTATGCATACATAGTGATTGACTCCTCAGGCAAGAGCACCACCACGTGCTTATTACCCTGTTGAAATCCTTTTTAACTTGGTCTAGGAGGCCACCAGTGATTGTGCATATGTACCTCGGCATTAGCTCGCATCCGCCAGGAACCGAGGGGGTCTTTAGTCAAAGTCAAGGATGTACGGCTAAGGAAAGAATTATTCAGGGCGTGGCCATTTTGTTTTTGTGAATAAGGAATAATAGAGATTGGGATATTTGGTATTTTGGGAAAAACAAACAAATAAAGGCATGAAAATCTATAGAAGGCAAATGAATATGAAGATTAAAAGTAAAGTTTGGGAAAAAAGAAGGAAGATATATTTATAGGTTGAATGCAACGGTTCAGTACCTGTGGTGGCGGATGTGTCAGTCACCTCTATCGCTTATATCACGGCGATGACGTCATGACAAATCGGGGTAAAGATTGAGCACTCAGTTCATTTCTTGTCATTATACTCCAAAAAATAAGGGAAATGTCTATAAACAGTTAAAATTGGGCCTACCCAATTTTACTGATTAACCGAGACCAGGGGATGGATCGAGGATCACCCTGTAGTATATCAACGCGAGACATAAGGATAAGGTACTAAGTTCAGGATTTGAAGTATCTATCAAGATCGAGACCAGTAATGATAGAAACCAAACGGGATAAATATCGATCAAGATTGAATATTGCATATCGACGGAAAGGCGAGATATTCGTGTCTGGCTGAGGATCATGACGAAAACCTTGAAATGGATCTAATCAAGAACAGTTGTTTAACTAATCATGGGGTTTCCTTTTGTAATTAGAATTGTAGCATAATGGCCATTCATCTGTTATATAAAGGGAGGTTCTAATCATTTTTAACCATCATACATTATCGCATATCAATGAAATACAATACTTTTTCTCTTCTATACTCTTGTTCGTCAATTTATTTCATATTCTATAACTCTATTCTTAGTCGGTTCGAGGGAGATCTAGCTCGAGGGTTGAATTGCATTTCAATACGAGTTTGCTTTACTTTACTGTTAATTTTTGCAATTAATCATTGATTTATCTACAGGTATTAGGTGAAATTATGTATCCATAAAATCATTTATAAGTTTAATTGTTATTCGATTTTAAAGGTACACGGTGTGTAAGGTCCTAAACACTAATCTAACAAGGTTTGTATATGGGATTAGGTGAATAAGCACGATATGTGTTAGTCAAATTTTCTTAGTTATTAGGGAATCAAGTATCCAAGCCTGTGAATCAACTTGAAGGTTGATAATAACTTTGTTCCTACCTCCCTTGTTGCTTTGAGCTGTGATTGCAGAATATCATCTCCTATATAATTAAGATTGATACGAAGTTATGTTATAGATAAACTTTTTTATGCCTTAGATTCCACTGCCAACATAAATTAGACTTGGCGTTAACAAATGAACATGTTTAAGGAGAAACTTTTATCTTGATTAAACACCTAGATTCTCGAATGATAGGATAAATAATTGTCTATTCTTCTTTGTTTGCAATGCAAAAAGTCAAGCATGAATAAGCTTTCTGTGATAATTACGAGATACTCCCTCTGTTTTAATTTAGATGACATACTTTCCTTGTTAGTTCATTCCAAAAAGAATGATATATTTTTACAATTAAAATAATTTAACTTTAAAATCTTCATTTTACATTTTTAACCCTTAATGAGAAGTTTTTATAAACACACAAATATCATGGCCCCACAAAACTTTTACCGCTTAAGCTTTTAAGACTACAAGTGTAACCACCCGGCCGATTGTTTTGATTTCTAGGTTCCTGTTCCCAAAATAAGACTTTCTGTATGTGCTTTTACTATTTTATGACTTGCGGGGATGGTTGGTTTAGATTTGGAAGGGTTCGGGTTGAAAGCGGAACACTTAGTTCCTTGATAATGGCCTAAGATGGCTAAGTTTGACTCGAGTCAACATATTTAGTAAACGGCTTCGGAACGATTATTTTATGGTTCAAATAGGTTGGTGTGATGATTTTGGACTTGGGCATATGTGCAGATCGAGTTTTGGATGACCCGGGAACATTTCAGCACTTAATGTTTAAAGCTGGCAACTTGAAGGTTTTCTAGTTCTTTAAATATGGTTTCAAGTGGAGTTTGGTATTATCAAGGTTCGTTTGGGGTTCCGGTCCTGGAAATATTTCTGTATGGTAATTTATGACTTGTACACAAATATTTAGTGTCAATCCGAGTTGTCTCAGTATGATTCGACGCGTTCAGTTAGTTGAAAAGTGTGAAATTTATAAGTTGATTCTATTCAATTTTGGGGTGTGATACTTTGTATTGATCTTGGTTACATGTTCCGAGGGTTCAAACATGTCCATATTATATTTATAGACTTGCTGGTGTAGTTAGAAGGGGTCCTGGGTTGCTCGGATGTATTTCGGACTGCCGAAAGCTAAGTCCAAAACTGTTGTATTACTGGTTCTGGTTTCCTTTTTTACGAATGTGGAAGTCTTCACACGTTCGTAATAAAGGATTTGGGTAGTGGGGTGGTTTGTTCTTCGCATTCGCGATCAGGTGGTCGCATGTGCGAAGGTTTGAGTTCCTAAGCCTACACGTTCCTGAAGTCTCTATCGCATTCGTGTAGAAGAAAGGGACCTATGAGGGGGTCAGCACCCATTACCCTTCGCATTCATGAAGGTATCATGTGCTCAAGCAGGCCAATCTTTTGCGATCACAAGACTTCCCTCGTATTGATGAAGGTTTCCCAAGCCTAACTTCTTCTGCAATCACGAAGAAGGATCAAGATGTTACGCCCTATATTCATTAGTCAATTGATGTAAGCTCGAAAATGAGATCCTATTTGAAAGTATAAATAATTTAGTGATATTACATCTCGTTTCTGTTCAACATATACATGACTATGCTGAGGACGAATGCACTTAAACATGAGAAAGCAAACTTGGACAAATAAAACAAGCTGCTTGCTTACCCAATGTGCCTCCTTTACCAACTTATTTTTCGTCCTACTTACTTGATCTACTCAACACATGTCCAAATTATTTAACAAGGATGAGACACATGTTTAAAAATGAAAAAAAAACCAACATGTATCACCTACTTGATTAAGTAGGTGACAAGTAGGTGCATCACCTCTTAGAGTTTGTAGACCAAATTAAAAGGGAAAGGAAAAGGATAGAAATGAGCAGCCCAACCCAACTACCCTAGCTCATTACTAGGGCCATATATACATAGATATATCTCTATTTCACTTAGAGAACAATTTAAAATCCTTATCTATCTATTACAACGTGAAGAAGCTCAAAAATATCATCCCAAAACCTCTATCAACGTTATCCTAGGGTTCAAGACCAAATCCACAAGTTGGTAACGTGATTTCTCTCTTGGAAGATCAAGATCACCTAGTTACCTCTCTACTTTTTTGTTTAGGGTAAACAACTTATTTGAGCTTGAAATAAAGATTAGTTGGACGAGTATTCTTGCTGCTAAAATAAGGTTTAACTTCTCCTATATGTATTTAAGATCACCTATGCATATTTAGTTGGTTGGATAAAGGAAACTTGTGAGGAAAGTTGAACTTCATGTTGAAGTTTTGTAGTTGTTGAACTATTTTGGAATTTAATTCTTGATTTTTTATGGTTGAAAATCAGTTAAAATAACTTAAGAATACTATTGCTATTGTGGTTAATGTGTTTGTAAGAAGACAAGGCTTGGAGAAATGTTGTTGATATTGTAAAATCGAGTTTAATGCTCGTTTATTGTTATTGCTGCGGCACCATTATTGGTTTGTAGTGAGCATATTTCTAGATTGAAATCGTGGTTGGGTTACTTGAGAAAGAGCTTATTTATATATTATTTGTTGTGTTGTTTGATTTGAGGAAAGTGTACCGACCCAATCGGTCGTTTTATGAGTCACCGCCTTGTTTTGCCTTTTTTTGCTTTTTATTGTGTTGTTTAGCTATATTGTGTGATATCAAGTAGGCTGGTTCGGGTTCAGAGTGATTTTGAAAAGGAATGAGACGTTTAGTCTCTTTTGAGTAAGCTTAGGTTTGAAAAGTCAACCGGATATTGACTTATGTGAAAAGGGCTCAAATGTGAATTCTGATGGTTCGGATAGCTTTGGGAGGTGATTTAGGACTTAGGAGCGTGATTGGAATGTGTTTTGGAGGTCCAGAGTAGATTTAGGCTTGAATTGGCAAAATTGAAATTTTGGCATTTTCTTATTGATATGGGAGATTTTGATATTGGGGTCGGAATGGAATTCTGGAAGTTTTAGTAGGTCCATTGACATATTTGTGACGTGTGTGCAAAATTTTAGGTCATTCGTACGAGGTTTGATAGAATTTTCAATTGAATTTGGAATTCAGAAGTTTTTGGAATTCCTAGGCTTGAATCCAATGGTGATTTGATGTTTTTATGTTTATTTAAGTGTTCCGAGGGTTGGAACAAGTTTGAATGATGTTATAGGATAGTTTGGCATATTGGTTGAGGTCCCCAGGGCCTCGGGTGGGTTTCGGGTGGTTAAATGGATCAAATCTTTGTTTTGGAAGTTGCAGATTTCTCAGTTCTGTGTTGCAGAGTTTTTGCTCTTCACATTCGCGAAGAGATGTTGAATGAGGTTGGCCAGTTTCCCTTCGTGTCCACAATATTGGTCACATGTTCGCGAAGGTTGAGGTTGAATGTGCATCCTGAACGCGAAGAAGTTCATACGTTCACGTAGAGTATTTGGAGTAGCTGGGATCCCAGTAGCTTTCTACTTCGAGTTCGCGTAGATGTAGACGCGTTCGCGAAGGTTTGGTCGGCTGAAGCATCGTGTTTACGAGGGGGCTTCCGCATTCGCGTAAAAAGATTTTTGTTAACGAAATCTTTTTTCTTCGCGGACGTGAGGCTTTGACCGCATTTGCGAAGAAGGAATTTAAATCGCTGGGTGGAATGTTTAAATCGCCATCTTCACGATTTTTGGCCGCAGTTCACCATTTTTTTAGTTGGTTGTAGAGCTTTTTGAGGGCGATTGAAAAGAGAATTCAAGAGAACTTCTTTGAGGTAAGATGTATGGGCTTAATACTCGATCCTATTATGATTTCTACCTATTTAAACATGAAATTTTGGGTATTTGAAGCCTAAAACTGGGGAGTTAGGGCTTGGAAATTGGAGACCTTAATCTAGGGATTTGAAGGGTCATTTGTTGTCGGATTTTGCTATTCTTCGTATGTATAAAGTCGTGATAGTGTAAAGATTCTAGTTTTGTGATTTTTATTGGAATCCGAGGTATGGGCCTGGGGGTCGGGTTTTGACCAATTTCAGGATTTTAATGTAATTTGATTATTTTTGAATGGGCTCTAATACCTTAGCATATTTTGATGATTATATACTGATTTTGGTTAGATTCGGGGCATTTGGAGGTCGATTTGAGAGGCAAGGGCGTCACAGGCTAGAGTTTGGCTTGGCTAGAGGTAAGTAACACTTTCAAACTTGGTTTTGAGAGTTCGAAACCCCGAACTATGTGTTCTATGATTACTATTGAGGTGATGCAAATGCCAAACCACGGGCGTGTCAGCGTGCAACGTGAGAAAAACAGCCTGGGTCATTCCATGGCACCGCCTAGTGACTCATTTATGTTGATATATGTGTTCTAGTTATGTGATTAAGTTAAAAGTTGTTAATCATGCTAATTATCATGTTATGGCTTCACACCAAGATTGTTGAGACCCGAGAGGTCATTTTTTATTTTCATGTCATTAGCTTCATTTATAATCCGTACTCGGTCTTGTTCATGTATATTATATCATGCCTCGGTCTCGATCATTGCTACTTGACATATCATAATATTGTTTGGGCTTGTATCATGACATTTTTAGCCCTTGTGTGTGATTGGAGAGTATTGATTGAGTGAGGTTAAGAGCCTAATATACATTGACAGTATGGGACCGGGCTGCACGCCACAGCGAGATATCGATCATGCCTTCGCTGGCATTGATATAGCGCTTAAGCTCAGAGAAGCCCTCGAGAGTCTCTACACCCCTAGTGAGCATATTTAATGATATTGAGGGATGGATCTTCCTTGGACATGGATCCTATTCGAAGTATTGGTATGGAGATGGATCTTCTTCATGAGACTGGATTGGCATGTTTTCTCAGTACTGGGTGACTTATAGCCACTAATGTATATATATTTCAGGGTGAATCTTCCCTGTGCCGAATGGGCCATATATAGTACCGCTTGGTTGAGCATTGTGAGTGGAGTTATTATACATAACATTGATTATTCTATATGTGTATCAGTACTTAGAGGTTCATAAGCTTTATACTCTGTTTCGTTCATACTGTGTTTAATTATTAATGAGAAACTACATGAACTGTAAGCGTGTCTACTTTTCTGTACAATTAATTGTTGCAACATGTTGAGGTTTGGGTCGTCACTACTGTCAGTCCACAGTTTGGACTTGTTACTTACTAAGTTGGTGTACTCACCTTACCCCTTGCATCCTTATGTGTAGATCCAGGTATCTCGGGGTACGTCAGCAGTTGTTGATCCCACCAGCTGGAGACCTTCTGTGGAGATTGCGAGGTAGTTGCTTAATGACTGTAGTTCTGCCTTCTCCCTTCCCTATCTTCCTTTAGTATATTTATTTAGATATTCTCATATAGTGTTGGTCATAATGTTTTGGATAGATGTAGCAGTTTTAGCTCGTGACTTAGTGACCCTCGAGATTGGAATTTGTGTTTATTTCCGTTGCATTTTGATTTCTACTGTTATCTTATTGAATTTCTCTTAAATTTAGGATTTTCCTTAAGTTTTTATTTGAAAAATGGAGTACTTGAAAATAAGTGTCTGTCCTAGTATCACGATACGCGCCATCATGACATGGTTAAATTTTGGGTCGTGACATGTTGGTATCAGAGCCTAGGTTGCATATGTTTCACGAGTCATGAGCAGGTTTAGTAGAGTCTCACAGATCGGTATAGAGATGTTTGTGCTTATCCTCAGAAGGCTGCAGAACCTTGAGGAAAAACTTCACATTCTTGAATTCTTGTCGTGCGAATGTGTTTACTCTGGTAACTAAACTTCTATTATTCTATTCTCTCACAGATGGTGAGGACACGTGCTACCGATCAGGATGGATGACCACCAGTACCATCGATTGAGGCCGCTAAAATCCGAGAAGCGGTCGAAGCCGTGGCAGGGGACGGGGTATGGCCTGCACAGTAGCTAAGCAACACTTGCAGATCCACCCGCTGCCCCAATTCATGATCAGGCTCCAACGGGGGATGCTCCAGCAACACTAGCTTAGGCACCGATTGTGCCTATTGTTATTCCACTTCTCTAAGAGAATTTGAATCAGATTGTGATTGTGTGCACTAGTCTTGCTCAGGCAGTCACAATTTCTTTTACAGCAGCTACTTCTCAGGTCGGGGGAGGCACTCACGCTCCCGCCGTCCGTACAACCGAGCAGGTTGTTCAAGGACTCCAGATACCGGAGACACCACCAGCCCAACCGGTTACACCTGCTCAGCATTTCATGGTTCCAATAATGACTGGTGATGAGCAGCATCAATTGGAGAGGTTTGGTAGACTTTAACCTCCGACTTTCAATGGCACAGGGGGCGAGGATGCCCAGGGTTTCTTGGATAAGTTTCAGAGGATGCTGCGTACAACGGGTATTCTAGAGAGTAGTGGAGTCTTATTTACTACTTTTCAGTTTTTTGAAGCTGCCTTCACTTGGTGGGAGGCTTATGAAGGCATAGGCCTGTTGGTGCACCGCCCCTTACCCGGTATCAGTTCTCGATTTTCTTCCTAGAGAAGTATGTACTGCATTCCTGCAAAAATGAGATATGTAGGCAGTTTGAACAGTAGCATCAGGGGGATATGAACTTGTCACAGTATGAGATGAGATTCTCCGAGTTGGTCTGTCATGTTATCTAGCTAGTTCCAACAGATAGGGAGAGGATCAGGAGGTTTGTTGATGGTCTCAACTATCAGCTACAAATTTTTCTGACTAGAGAGAGAGTATCTGGCGCTCTTTTTGAAGAGTCAGTTGACATTACTAGAGAGATAGAGTTAGTTCGGCGCAAAGAGTGGTGAAAGAGGGAGTCCAATAGGTTTCAGGTATCTGGTAGCTTCAGTGGTGTTCTTTTGGGAGGTCAGTCTCAACACGACATGGGTCGTCCATTCAGACATGCTCAACCAGCCCGTTCAAGTCACTGTGGTGGGTCATCTAGCCATGGTTGTCATAGTTTACATCAGGGTCACTCGTCACTCAATGCCCTTCCAGCTCTAAGTTCGACTCAGGCACCATCAGTTTAGGCTTCATCTATACCGGGTTCTTCTAGTGGGTATCCTGGTGCGTGGGGGTCCCTTTAGACCCCATCGCCAGTTGCTGTGAAGGGTTGCTTTGAGTGTGGATATTTGGGTCATGTCAAGAGGTTCTATCCTTGTCTTACGGGAGGTTCATCCAAGCAGAGAAGTCAGCCTTCGGCTTCAGCACCAGTTACTTCCCTACCCGCTCAGTCAGCTCGGGGTGGAGGTCAGTCAGCTATAGGTTGCCCTAGAGGGGGGAGATCGATCAGGTGGTAGTCAGTCCCGTTTCTATGCCCTCCCGGCTAGACCGGATGTTATTTCTTCATATGTTGTCATTACAGGTATTATCTCTATCTGCCAACGAGATGCCTCTGTATTATTTGATCCTGGTTCCACTTTTTCATATGTGTCGTCATATCTTGTCCATTATTTAGATAATCCCCATGAGTCTCTTATTTCATCTATTCATGTATCTACTCGGATATGCGATACTATTGTTATAGAATGCGTATATCGGTCGTGTCTAGTGACTATTGGGGGCTTGGATACCTGAGTGGATCTCTAGTTGCTTAGTATGGTTGATTCAATGTGATATTAGGCATAGATTGGTTATCTTGGTATCGTGTTATTTTGGACTATCATGCTAAGACAGTGACGTTGGCTATGCCGGGGTTGCCACAAATTGAGTGGCGAGGTTCGACTGATTATGTTCCCAGTATGGTGATTTTATTTCTAAAGTCCCAGCAAATGGTTGGGAAGGGTTGTCTTTCATACTTAGCCTTTGTGAGGGATGTCAGTGCATAGATTCGTAGTGTTGATTATGTTCCTATAGTGAGGGATTTTTCCGATGTCTTTCCTGCAGACCTGCTGGGCATTTTACCAAATAGGGATATTGATTTTGGTATTGATCTGGTATCGGGCATTCAGACCATTTCTATTCCACCATATCGTATGGCACCAGCGGAGTTGAATGAGTTAAAGGAGTAGCTTCAGGAACTCCTTGATAAGGAGTTTATTCGGCCTAGTATGTCACCATGGGGTGTGCCTATTTTATTTGTGAAGAAATAAGGATGGATCTATTAGTATGTGCATTGATTACATGCATTTGAACAAGGTCACAATAAAGAACAAATAACATTTACCTTGTATTGATGATCTATTTGACCAGATTCAGGGAGCGAGAGTGTTCTCCAAGATTGATCTTCGTTTAGGGTATCACCAGCTGAAGATCAAAGACTCGAATATTCTTAAGTCATCTTTCAAGACCCGATACGGCCATAATGAGTTCATTGTGAAGTGTTTTAGGTTGACCAATGCCCCAGCAACATTCATGCATTTGATGAATAGCGTATTTCGGCCTTATCTCGACTCGTTCATGATTGTTTTCATTGATGATATTCTGGTATACTCGCGTACTCAAGAGGAGCACGTGGATCATTTGAGAGTTGTGTTGCAGAAGTTGAGGGAGGAGACACTTTATGCAAAGTTCTCCAAATATAAGTTTTGGCTCAGTTCAGTGGCTTTCTTGGGGCATGTGGTGTCTAGAGAAGGTATTCAAGTTGATCCAGAGAAGATAGAGGTAGTTCAAAGTTTGGCTAGACCATCCTCAGCCATAGATATTTGCAGTTTTCTTGATTTGGCGGGTTATTACTGCCAGTTCGTTCAGGAATTTTCATCTATAGCATCGCCCTTGACCAAGTTGACTCAAAAGGGTGCTCTATTCAGGTGGTTGGATGAGTGTGAGGAGTACTTTCATAAGCTCATGACTGCCTTGACCACAGCTCTAGTGGTAGTTTTGCCACCAACTTTAGGTTCATATATAGTGTATTGTGATGCTTCTAGAGTTGGTATTGGGTGTGTGTTGATACAGGAGGGTAGAGTTATTTCTTATGTTTCTCGTAAGTTGAAGCCCCATGAGAAGAACTACCTCGTTCATGATTTGGAGTAGGCTTTCATTGTTCATGCATTGAAGATTTGGAGGCATTACCAATATGGTGTGTCTTGTGAGGTGTTTACTGATCATCGTAGCCTCCAGCACTTGTTCAAGAAGAAGGATCTCAATTTGAGGTAGTGAAGATGGTTGGAGTTGCAAAAGGACTATGATATCATTATTTTGTACCATCCGGGGAAGGGTAATATAGTGAATGATGCCTTCAGTAGGAAGATGGAGAGTTTAGCATATATTCTTGTTGGGGAGAGACCTCTTGCAGTTGATGTTTAGGCCTTGGCCAATTGGTTTGTGAGGTTGGATATGTCGGAGCCCCATTAAATATTGGCCTATTTAATTTCTTGGTTTTCCTTATTTGATCGCATCGGAGAGCATCAGTATGATGATCTTCATTTGCTTGTCCTTACGGACGGAGTTCAACACAACCATGCCAGAGATGTGACTATTGGTGAAGATGGGGTATTAAGGATATAAGGTCAGATATGCGTGCCCAATGTAGATGGGCTTCGGGAGTTAATTCTGTTAGACGACCATAGCTCACGGTATTCCATCCATCTCGGTGCCATGAAGATGTATCAGGATTCAACACAATATTATTGTTGGAGAAGAATGAAGAAGGACATTGTTGGATTTGTAGCTTAGTGCTCAATTGTCAGCAGGTGAAATATGAGCATCAGAGACCAGGTGGACTTCTTTAGCAGATAGATATTCTAGAGTGGAAGTGGGAGCAGATCACCATGGACTTTGTAGTTGGATTCCCACGGGCTTTGAAGAAGTTTGATGCTATTTGGGTAATTGTGGATCGGATGACCAAGTCTGAGCACTTCATTCCTATATGTACTACATATTCTTCAGAGCGGCCTTCATTCCTATGTGTACTATATATTCTTCAGAGTGTTTGGCATAGATCTATATTCAAGAGATTGTTCGCTTACATGGTGCCCAGTTTCCATTATTTCAGATAGAGGTACTCAGTTTACTTCGCATTTTTGGAGAGTTGTGCAGAGAGAGTTGGGTACTTAGGTTGAGTTGAGTACAACTTTACGCTCTCAAACGGGCAGGTAGTACCACACTATTTAGATATTGGAGGACATGTTGCGTGCTTGTGTCATTGATTTTGGAGGGTCATGGGATCATTTTCTACCGCTCGCGCAGTTTGCTTATAACAACAATTATCAGTCGAGTATTCAGATAACTCCATATGAGGCTTTATATGGGAGACAATATAGATCTCCAGTTGGTTATTCTGAGTCGGGTGAGGCTAGGCTTTTAGGCATAAACTTAGTGCAGGATGCGTTGGACAAGGTGAAGGTGATTCAGGAGCAGCTTCGTACAATGCAACCAAGATTGAAGAGTTATGCCGATAAGAAGGTCCATGATGTGTCTTACATGGTTGGGGAGAAGGTTCTACTGAAGGTTTCACCCATGAAGGATGTTATGAGATTTGGGAAAAATTGATTCCTCGGTCTATTGGGCCTTTTTAGGTGCTTCGGAGGATTAGGGATGTGGCTTATGAGCTTGCCTTGCCATCCAACTTATTGAGTGTACATCATGTATTTCATGTTTCTATGTCCTGGAAGTATATTGGCGATCCATCTCATGTTATACATTTCTTCATGCTTTAGTTGGACGGTGATTTGACTTATGATGTGGATCCAGTAGCAATTTTGGGGTGTCGGGTTCGAAAGTTTAGGTCAAAGGATATAGCTTCAACGAAAGTGCAGTTGAGAGGTCGCCACATACAGGAGGCTACCTACGAGACCGATCGAGAGATGCGAAGTAGATATCCTCACATATTTGAGGCTTCAAGTATGTTTCTTGACTTGTGCAAGGATGAATGTTTGTTTAAGAGGGGGAGGATGTAACGACCCGGCCGGTTGTTTAATGAGACACCACAATGTTTCCCCAATTTCTGCTTCTTATTGTCTTGTTCAGTTGTATTATGTGATATTGGGTTGGTTGGTTTGGGTTCAGAGAGCTTTTGGAAAGGAATGAGACACTTAGTCTCTTTTGAGTAAGCTTAGGTTGAAAAAGTCAATCGGATGTTGACTTATGTAAAAAGGGACTGGATGTGAATTATGATGGTTCGGATAGCTTCGGGAGGTGATTTGGGACTTAGGATCAACATCGAAAAGTGTTTTGGTGGTCCAGAGTAGATTTAGGCTTGAATTGGTGAAATTGGAATTTTGGCGTTTTCTGGTTGATAGGGAAGATTTTCATATAGGAGTCGAAATGGAATTTCAAAAGTTGGACTAGGTCCGTTGTGGCATTTTTGATGTGTGCGCAAAATTTCAGGTCATTCAGACGAGGTTTGATAGACTTTTTGATCGAATTCCTAATTCAGAAGTTATTGGAATTCCTAGGCTTGAATCCAATGATGATTTGATGTTTAATATTGTTTTGAGTATTCTGAGGGTTGGAACAAGTTTGAATGATGTTATAGGATAGGTTGGCATGTTTGGTTGAGGTTCTGAGGGCCTCGGGTGAGGGATGGAACTTCCCTAGATATGGATCTTGTCCGAAGTATTGGCATGGAGATGGATCTTCTCCATGAGGCTAGATTGGCCTATTACCTCGGTACCGGGTGACTTATAGTCTGTGATGTATATATATATTTCGGGATGGATCTTCCCTGGGTCAAATTGGCCATATACAGTACCAAGTGGTTGAGCACTATGAGTGGAAGTATTATACATAACATTGATCATGCTATCTATGCATTAGTACTTAGAGGTTCCTAAGCTTTATACTCCGTTTCATTCATACTGTGTTTAATTATTGCTGAGAAACTACATGGACTGTAAGTGTGCCTACTTTTCCGTACAATTAACTTTTGCAACATGTTGAGGTTTGGGTCGCCACTACCGCCAGTCCATAGTTTGGACTTGTTACTTACTGAGTTGGTGTACTCACGTTAACCCTTGCACCCCTCTATGCAGATCTTGGTATCACGACGCATGACAGCGATTGTTGATCACACTAGTTGGAGACCTTCTATGGAGATTGCAAGGTAGTTGCTCGGCGACCGTAGTTCTGCCTTCTCCCTTCCCTATCTTCCTTTAATATATTTATTTGGATATTCTCAAACTGTGTTGGTCATGTTGTTTTGGATAGATGTTGTAGTTTTAGCTCATGATTTAGTGACACCCGAGATGAGGATTTGTGTTTCTTTCTGCTGGATTTTGATTTCTACTTTTATCTTATTATATTTCTCTTAAAATTATGATTTTCCTTGAGTTTTTATTTGAAAAAATAGAGTATTTGGAAATAAGTGGCTGGCTTAGTATCACGATAGGCGCCATCACGACATGGTAAGATTTTGGGTCGTGACAAAAAGTAAAAAGAATAAGGAGAGGTGTTGTCCAAAATTTTGTAGCAAAGCTAGTCGCTCATTCGTGTTGAGTTCTAGCTTCCATAAACTTAATAATGGTCCCGTATTGTTTGTTGTAGATTGAAGTACTAATGGGTTGAACTGACATTGTGTGGTTAAGTTAACAACAAAGGTATGTTAAGGCTATCCCTTCTTTCCTTTTTTCATGATTCATATGATACAAACAAAATGAGCAAACGTGCAACTTTCACAAATGATACTATTCATAGAACTACTAGAGATGTGTATGTTCTTGATTCCCCATTTGTCCTATTATTATATCGTTTGTTCATGGGTCATATAAAATACATAAGGTAAAAGCATGTTGATCTTATTACTTTCCGAGAGATCTTATTGATTTACTTCCTTATGCATTACATTCATTTACATACATTGACCCATAACCAGATGACATTATATATATATATACACACACACACACACCCCCAAAATTCTAACTAAAACAAAAATCGAACCAAACCGACTAAAAACTGATACTTTTTAGATTTAGTTTGGTTTGGTTTTGAGTTTTAAAAGCCAATCAAATTTGGTTTGGCTTTAGTTTTAGTCAAAAAAATAAGAAAAAAAATTGAACCAACCTGACAATAGAATTAGCTATACATACGTACATATATGTATATTTATATAAAGTTTCTAAACTTTTATGGTACATATTAGTCATTTGTATTATTAGTCCAGTTCTTTGATATTATATTAATCTGATTCTTTTACTATAAATTCTAGTTTGATTGGTAGTTTTCTTTTTCTAAGTACAAAAATTTGTTTCATGTTAAAAATAATCAATTTTTAATTGAATACTTAAATTATTCATCATTATTTGATTCAATTATCATCAATATATATTGGTAAATGACAGATTTCTCAAAGAACAATTGGTTTGATAGTATTACGTTAAAAATTATAGTCGTCACAATATTTGTTCGGTAGTGTATATCTCATATATATGGAAAAAATAATAAATAACCGAAAAAAATAAAAACCTGAAAAAAAATCGGCAAAAATCGAATCAATAAAAAATAGACTTAATTGGTTTGGTTTGGTTCCGATGCTTGAAGAATCGACTTACTTGGTTTGGTTTCTCTTTAGGAAAAACCGACCCAAACCGAACTATGAGCACCCTATATATAAGGTATGGAGAAAGGTTAGGGTGTTATATATGAACCACTGCTTGATCAATTGGTATAGGTTGATGATTTTATCCACTGATGCTAGGATGATATGACCGGAGGCCCTCAGAGTTTACCATGGCAAATATTCTTGGTAAATGACCCGGGATTGATGTTTTGACAATGGGGTAGGTTCGTATTATGTTTTTGGATTATGTATATTCCTAAAACTGAATTCGGAGGTCCTAGGATGATTTTACTTCTTTTGCCAAAATTTAACAAATTGATTGTTTGAAAATTTCCAAGGTTTGACCATAGGTTAACTTTATGTATATCGGGTTTGAAGTTTAGTTTTAAGACTTGGTATAGGTTCGTTTTGCTATTTGAAACTTGTCTGCAAAATTTGGTGCAAAACAAAGTTGGTTTAATAGTATTCAGAAGCTTAATTGTGATACTAAATATCCTTGAGTTTCCTTCGAAATTTCATTCGTTTTGATGTTCACTTTATATTTTTAGATTTTATTTTGGTATTTTGATCACGCAAGCGAGTTTGTATGATGTTATTAAATTTTTGTGCATGTTTAGTATGGAGCCCGAGGGACTCGGGTGAGTTTCGTATGCATTTCGAATGAGTATGGATAGTGTAAAGACTGCTGGTGTGTTTCGATTTTGGTGCTGGGTTGCAGGTCTCACAATTTCTAAGACTTGTTCGCAAATGTGAACTCTGTTTTTGCGAAGTTGAGCTCACAATTGCAATGGAGGAATGGGCTTGGTAGTCTTCGCATTTGCGAAGAAATGTTCACAATTGCGGAAACCTCAGATCTCGCATTTGCGATTTAACCCTGGGCTTAGATAGGTTTTCAAATGCAAACCTTTGGTCGTATTTGCAATGGAAGGGAGATTGCATTTATGATATATTTGTCGTAATTGTGACCAAAGCAGGATGGGATACAGTTTGCAATTGCCACCTATTTCTCGCATTTGCGATTGCTCACAATTACGAACAAGAGCTCGCAATTGCAACATCTGCCTGTGGGTAAAAGAGGGAAAAATAGGGACTTTTCTCATTTTACACCATATCTCAGCCCTAAACACTCTGGAGGCGATTATTCAATAGTTTTTTCTTTCCAAAATTATTGGTAAGAAACTCTAATCCACTTTCTTTGAATTCATCGTTGCTTTTCATGAGATTTCAACATCAAACTTAGATATTTTATGATAGAAATTAGGGATTTGGGTAGAATTTAGATATTTTGCAAAATTGAGATTCTTGAAATAAGGTTAGATTTCGAAAAAAGCACATAATCGGACCCGGGGTTGAATGGGTGTTCGAGTTTTGGTCTGAATCTCGGATTTCCATCAAGCAGGTCCGGAGTTGAATTTTGTTGACTTTTTCAAATTTTATCAAAAATTATCTTTTTCACTCGTGGGTAGTTTCTATAGCTTATTTTGAATTATTTGATTGGTAATTGATTAAATTTTGTTTGGTTTGGAGGCTTATTCAAAGAGCAAGGACATGGTTGATTGATTGTTTGTTTTGCGAAGTAAGGTAAGTGTTGTGTCTAACCTTGACTTAAGAGAATTATGACTTGTTGAACTATTTGGTATGTGAAATTATATGGGACAAATAGTGTAGGTGCGAGGTGACGAGTGCATATGCGCTATCGTGAGATGTAGTATGCGGGATTGAAATATTTATTTCCATGCCTTCATTTATTCCATGTTATTTCTTGTTTTATGCTTTAATTGTTTCATGTTTTTACTTGACAATCCATGCTATATTTGACTTGTTATTTAATTGTTATTTGCCTTAATTTGTTCATTTCTCACACGATTATGCTTATTTGCTACTTGTTTCTACTTGCTTTAATTGTATATTTTAATTGTCACATGTTTTACTTATTTTTATTGCTTTTGAGATTCCGAAATGTTGGATATTCTTCGTTTATTTTGTGGTTCTTTACTGTTTGTATATTCCGCCTCCTTTATGTTGATATTTGGCAAACATTGTATTTGAGTTTGTGTTAATAATTTAAAACTGTTTGGGCATCGGGTTGCATGCTACTATGATATTGGACAATATTGAAGAGTAAGGATGGACTATGATATGAACAAGTGATGATTTGGTGAGTTTTGGTTGCACAACGCAACAGATTTGATGTGTTGTAATTGTTTAAGATTGTGAAGCTATCCTTGATACTGTGATATGAGGCTTGAGACTTTGTTATTCTGGGGCTACGTGGAAGTTGACCTTCGAGTCCATTTATATGATTTTATTTCTTTATTTTTATTCCTATTTTTCTGTTATTATTATTTTTTTCGTGCAGGTTATTTGTAAGTGACTTGCCCTAGCCTCGTCAGAATTTCATCGAGATTAGGCTTGTCACTTACACAACACATGAGCTCGGTTGTACCCATGTTATACTTATACACTTTTTGTACAGATGTCGGTATTGATCCCAGCAATGCATAGTGAGACTACTCAGACTCAGTTACTTTGGAGACTTGAGGTATTGCTGCAAAGTATATGCAGCCTTAGAGTCCCCTCCTTTATATAATTTCACTATTTGTATCAAATAGTTGTACTTCATTTCAAATCATATTAGTAGCATTCTAGACGATCATGTATTGGTGAATTCATATTTTGGATATGTTTAGAATTCGCCATTTGGTGTTTGTTATTCTATTTCAGATAATACAATTTAGTATTATTTATGTTTTTGTTCTGAATAGTTAAAACTGGTTAAATAATTTAGTTAATACTTACTTTTCTATCAAGTTGAATGTTAGATGTTATCACGGTCCCGAGAATAGAAATTTCGAATCAAAATACTATATATATCCGACCAGTCGCGGGTGGTCAATTCCGGCGAGGCAAAGAGGTTAGCAGGAGAGAGAAGAGGAAGACAAGCGGTGAAAGAAAAGGGGTGGTAGCAGTGAGACGCCGGCCAGCCTGCAGCGACAACATAGGCGTGCGGGGGGGAAGATGACAGCGAGAGAGACGAGGGTCATGGGAGAGGCGGCTGGAGTTCAAAATTAGGATTGGGTGTGCGACTAGTCTCTCATCTGAGGGAATAGGAGATAATGAGAATAAGGGTTTGTCATCTCCCCCTTAAAAATAAGATGAGAGAGAAGGGGGTGGTGTAGTGTAGTAGTAGATATTTTATGATTTTTAAAATATTTGGACTATTTAACTAAAAATAAAAGACAATCTAAAAGAATAAGGATATGGTCCAAAATAAAAGGAGGTCACTTCACATCGAGTCATATCAAGCTACATCAAGTACTAGTCACACCATGATGTCATATCACATCAGGTGTCGACAAACAAGAATTTGAGGCACCGGGGGAAATAGAGGATTTAAAAAATGCCAACAATTATCACCAATTTAATACATAAAAATACTTAAGACTTTGAACTAATAAAATTTGCACATATAAGTCCGAGTATTTACTTGTTACCTTGCGGACACGATTTCCACGTTACATAAAATGACACATGCGACCTAATGCCTAAGTGGTAATTTCCCCACTCAAGATTAAGAAAGATACTTAACTTTTTGAGGTTAGGACGATATTCGAAGAATTCCTTTTTTCTTGAACGACCTTCGGATAACTCTACTCTATCCAAATCAATTGTATAACTTCATTAAAATTTATCGCAAACAGTTCCGGTTATTATAACATCGACTTAAAATATTATTCTAAAAAGTCAGCCAAAAGTCAATGCGTGACCCGCATTTCGGAACCTAACATAATTTTCATGAAATCCGAACATCCATTCAGATACAAGTGATGGATAATAATAAGCAGCGAAAGCAATTCCAGTATCAAAATCACATGTAATCTAGACAACTAGCATAAACGAGATTTCACGGGTTACCTCTTGAAGCGTGAACATCTCTTCTACCATGTGAGCCTTCAGTTCCATAACTTCTCAATGGAATCTCTATCACCCGCACAATCATGATCCTTGAACGTTCCACGATCTTCTACTGTGTTATACAAATAATACCGGAAATAGCAATTTGATGTGGGCGAAATTTCTAGGAAAACCTGGCTGAAAATTTCAGCCACCATGTACCTCTCCTTCTAGGTGAAAAATCATATGTATTTATAGCCCAAGTTTTAAGTGTTAAGACCCTTTTCCAAAACCTGTTGGGTTTTCTTTTCCACCAAAAAAAGGATTTCTTTATTTCCTATTATTTAGGCACAGTAGGGACCACAGAATTTAATTAACAAGGCTCCAATTATGGAATTAATTTCTAATTTTCGAAATTAATATCTACCATAATTAATTATGAATTATCCACTAAAATTTTATAATTGCACTCCTTATTCAATTTCGAAATTCTTCCATTAAATCTTATTTAACTCCCCATGTTAAGATTCAGATACGAATCAATTAAATTAAATTACTGACGATTTAATTTGTTGATTACCTTTAGACTCTCGCTTAACTTATTTCATGTGTCGGATACAAAATTCACCGGCCGGATTTACACATAAAAACTTATAAGCTTTCATAAAGGTGTATCATCAATCTCTAAACTGAGACATGGATTCCATCAACTAACTATTACTTCGCCATTGTACATTATTATTATCCAATTTACCAGGCATATTGACCCACGAAAGAATCTCGCCTTTTAATAAATCAAAACAATAATACTATACACAGCTAATAATTATTATATCAAGATTAAGAGTATAAGTACATTTAATAGCTAGAGAGTTTATTTTATTAAGTCAGTATAAAATACTTATCTCTACCTGGTCCGTTCAATACATAGAAAATGTTCTAGCACAAGAAGTTGGAATTAAACTATTTCCATAATCAAGATAAATTATATTTAATTTTGTGCTACAATCATTCCTGATGGTTTGTCCAATTCCATCATTAGATTGTGAACTCAAACTTTATACTTATAAGAACCGATGATTTAATCTTCTGTATATAAGCTAAACCATATACACTAAATCATCTACTATATAAGCAAAGGACACACACTATTATATGGTCTATTTAAAACTTTATTAAAATTGAATAAATAATTATTTCATAATAAATACTATATCTAAACCAAACCCATGGTTAATACTACATATCCCGACAATCTCACACTTAGACTTTTAACCATAATAATTATTAGAATATACTATATCCAAATGCATGTTAATAGTATATGCCCCAAAAATCTCCCACTTAGACTCATAACCATGCATCTACAACTTTCTCAGACATTCTTTTACATAACTATTAAAAGTCTTCACCAAATAAGGTTTTGTTAAAGAATCTTGCCAAGTTATATCTGGTGCAATATTTGTCCAATAGTACTTTATCGTAACTATCTAGTTTGGTATTAAACTCTTCAGGGATCATGTTACCGAAACTATCCCAAGAATGAATACTGAACTATGATTTTATTTAGCTTTCTCCGACTGCGACGAACTACTACTAATATTACCTTCATTACCTCACGACATGGAAATATTAGTAATTTCTTACTGTAGTTTTCAATGTTCAAACATCACTCCCACTCGATAAAGGCATATCATGTCTATTAACGTTTCTCACTATTCAAATGCAATGGAACGTCAATTCTGACGTGTGGGTTTTGATGTTCTTGAACATCTAGTTATTTCTTTGCTCAGTTCCTGTAAAAATAGTTTACTTCTAGGAACATATTTTATTAAACAGTCTTTATCTAGAAAAATGCAATTGTTTTCACAATTGCCTTATTTTCTTTAGGACAATAAAATAAAGCTCCATTAGTTTTCTTAGATATTCGATAAACATGCACCTATCCATTCTTAGTTCCAACTTACATATCTGCTTTCCCTTTCAGCACATATGTGGGACAATCCTATATCTGAACATGCCACAGACCGAGCTTACATTCAGTCCACAGTTATATAGATGTCTCAGATACTAAGTCAGAAGAAACTAAATTCAGAATGCATGCAGTTTCTAGAAAATATTCCAAACACAAATAAGGCAAATTTGAATAACCCGTCATTAGTCTATCCATATCCAAAAGAGACTTATTTTATCTTTCTACTACACCACTCTATTATGGAGTTTATAGTGTGTAGTCAATCGAGATGTAATCCCTTATTCTGATATGTAACAAAAGAACTTTTTAGAGATGTGCTCGCCACTACAATCAAATTGTAGTAACTTAATATATTTCTTTGATGCTTCTCCGTTTCAAGTCTTAAAAATCTTGAATTACTTAATTCATTAAGACTTACAATGCATCAAATAAATATATTAATATTTTGAGTAATCATTTATGAACGTCACAAAGTACTCAAAATCTATCTCTTACGAGTATGTTCATTTAACCATACAAATCAGAAAGGATTCATTCTAACTTATCACTAGTTTTATTTCCTTTTAAAAGGAAACATCTTTTAGTCAAATTTCTTTCCAAATAGGATTCAAAAGTTGGTAGTGCATCTACTTTTAATGAACCTTAAGGTCCATCCTTGACCAACTTGAAATCCTATCCAAATTAATATGGCTTAGACAAAAGTGCACATATAAGTTTTACTCAATTTTGAAGAACATATTCTCTTATGAGGTAAACTAATATTGTTCTATTCAGGAGAGACATCAATATACAATAACAAGGTCATGCATTCATGTACCACAAGAGATAAAATGTTTATTAAGCTCAATAACTCAAGAGTTATTTGAAAAAATAAAACAAACATCTATCTCTTATTTTTCCTAGAAACCGGAATTAAATTTCTTCTAACAAAAGTACATATATTGCATCCTTAAAATTAATGTCTTATGACTAAAAAAATTTAACAAGTAATACGATCAGTTGCGTAAATCATTGTGGAGTTGAGATAAAAATATTAAATAGATCATAATAAGTCAAAACACTGAATAGTAAAATTCAGACTGCATTTAATATATATATGCATATATGCATCTTGAATAATAAATTTTGATGGGAAAAGAATCATTTATGCAAAGTATATTATATAATGCAAGAATTATACAATCCAAAAATAAATAGAACCAACTCAGATAGAGAGCATACTATTATTTTCAGTCAATTGTATATAATTTTTTAATACAAAAATTTTTAAACACACTATACATATATGTCATGCATCTTGAATAGCAATTTCGATGGGGAAAGAACTACTCATGCAACATACATATGCAATGCCATATTATTCACTCTAATAATTAAAACAGACCCAACTCATATGGAGGGTATACTGTTAATTTTTTTTTTTTTTTTTGGTCAAAAGGAAAATTTTTGTATTCAACCAAGTTCAATGTACATCAATTGTTCTCTTGTGACTATAGAACAACTCTCATAATTATTCAATTAGCTACTCTACACCTATAGTGTGTTTAACTACTCACCTAATGTGGCTATTACATTGGGTAGTAGTTCAAGGTTTGTAGGGTGTTTCGCCACTTTGGCTTCTTCATTCCAGCGATATGCACTTAGATAGCAATCTGTCGTGCTCTATCTGTCGCATCTTTGTTCGACTGTCGAAATCTTCTTTCGTTCCTTTCCATCCAAATATTGTATACAGTTGCTGCAAACACCTTTGCGAGAATGGATTTCCTAGGATGCCTATTGTTCACTCTGGCAGAGGTCCATTGAACCTCTAGTTCCCAACTGTTGATAACTCTTTTAAACTTCAGCCACTGTAGCATGCATTGCCACAGCTTCTGTGAGTAATGACATTCAAAGAAGAGGTGATCATGTGTCTCTACAAGGTCTTTCCCACATAGTTTACATGCTTGATCAGTGTGAATACCCCATCTTTCTAGTCTATCAACTGTTGCCAGTCTTTTGTGTAGTGCTAACCATAAAATGAATTTCTGTTTAGGCAGTACCCCAGATATCATTACCAATTTCTTCCATTCGACTTTTGCATACTGTGGAGTAGCATGTAAGTATGCCTTCCTGATGTTGTAACTTCCATTTTGGCAGCATGAGTGTATTGATATGTTTTCATTTTTCCACCAATCCTTTGCTCCAAAAATCTTTCTTACCAGCCAGCTTGATTGTTTTGGTACCTCCATGGTATCAATGTTTTTTTCTTTATATAGTGGCAGTGGATCCATCTTATCCAAAGTTTATCTTTTTTGGACATTAGAGCCCATAGCAGTTTAGATAAGGCTGCTTTGTTCCGTCGTTCATAGCAAATAATGTTTAGCCCTCCAACTGCCTCTGGTTTGCAAACTGTTTCCCATGCAATTGGAGCTCTGTGACTTGGTTCATGAGTTCCTGTCCAAAAGTAGTTTCTGCATATGCCTTCCACTAGTTTAATAACCTTTTTTGGGAGGAGGAATACCTGCGCCCAGTAAGTCTGCATCTCAAAGATGACACTTTTTATCGGTTAGAGTCTACCTGCATATGATAGGAGCTTTGCTGACCAGCATCTGACTCTGTCTACTATTTTTTCAACTAATGGTAAGCATTGTGTGATTGTGATCCTCTTTGTTGATAAAGGAACTCCCAAATACTTGAAAGGGAATGTCCCTTCAGTTAAGTGAAGTTCAGACAGCATTTTCTCTTTTGCTTCATTTGAGACACCTGCTATGTACAAGGAGATTTTCTCCAAGTTGGCTTGTAGTCCAGACATTTGAGAGAAGGTGTCAAATTCATTTAGCAGGAGTTTCATTGAGATTTCATCCCCTCTGCAACACAGTAACAGATCATCTGCAAAGCAAATGTGACTGATTTGTAGTTGTGAATACTTGGGATGGAAGTTGAAATCTGGATTCCTGTGCAGTTTTTTCAGGGATCTGTTGAGGTGTTCCATTACTAGGACAAACAGGTAGGGGGACATGGGATCTCCCTGCCTTAATCCCTTTCTTGCTGCAAATTGTCTGGTGAGTCCTCCATTGATTAGCATTGAGTAGCTTGTTGTGGATACACACTCCATGATTAGATTGACCATTTTGAAGGGTACACCAAATTCTAGTAGTACTGCCCTCAGGAATCCCCATTCCACTGAGTAATAGGCTTTTCTGATATCCACTTTGATCATGCATCTTGGGGAAACTCTCTTCTGTGCGTAGGCTTTTATCAGTTCATGTGCCATAATTACATTGTCTAAGATATTCGTTCCCTCAATGAATGCTGACTGTGCTTGCCCCACCAGACTATCCACCACTAGTTTTAGTCTGCTAGTAAGAAGCTTTCAAATGATTTTGTATAATGTTGAGCAGCAAGCAATGGGCCTGAACTCTCTGACATAGTTGGGATGCTTGACTTTTGGAATCAGTGTGATAGTTGTACAGTTAATCACTTTCAGTATCTTTCCAGTTTGGAAGAATTGTTGTACTGCCTGTATGACCTCTTCTCCTACTATTGGCCAGAATGCCTTAAAGAATTCTGCTGGGTATCCATCCATTCCTGGAGCCTTATCATTGGGAAGATGTTTCACTGTTAATTTAAGTCAAGTGAACATCATTTTTAATAGCTCTAGTTCCATTGATCCAACATGTATACTCAGATGGATAGTAAGTACACAATATCAATTACTAGTATTTCACCTGGTGAGCTTATAATAAATTTATCCGATATGGAGAAGACCTAAAGTCAACGCGTAAATTTATTACTCACTTGAAATTAATAGAGAAAGACCATAGAAATATAATTCTATCACCATTTAATCATGATTGTATTTTAGTTATAAAATTGATTTAACCCCTAAACTCAGATGGAGAGCTAACATAGATTATCAATAACTAGTAACTATATCCAGTGAGTTCATAATAAATTTATCCAATATGGAGGAAGACCTAATGTCAACGCGTAAATTTACTATCTCACTATAAATAAAAAAAATGGAGACCATAGGGGTTAATTCATATCACCCATTTATCACAACCACAAACTTTTCTCTGAGTATTAAGTTCCACAATTTAAAAAAAAATGCTCAATACCCCATTTAAACAGTCTTAAAATACTAAAACTAATATTTTACACTACATAGCAGTGATTATTGTTTATTGAATTATTTCTGATAAGTCTACGAAATTTCATATCAATTGGAGATCGTTAAAGTCACAATCTCCAAAAATTGCGACCAAATTTGAAAATTATCATTTTAAGCATTTTTTAAGAATTTAAAATATGACCCGTATTTTTTTAATCATATACCAATTCATGTCAAATCAACATTTGTTATGATGTTCCAGATTAGACATAAATAAAATGATAGAAAGAACGACTTTTCGTATGTAAATCACATTTTAATCCGTCAAACCTCCAAAAAACTCATCTAAATGATCCCGAATTGTCAAAATACAATGTGATTCATCGCATAGCAGTGAGTCTTCTTAAATAACCATTTCCGATGATCCTACCGAATTTCAGGTCATTTGGAGATCGTGAAATTCATGATCGCCAAAACTCGACCAAATTCGAATAAATTATTTTTGGCGTAGTTATGATTAAATCCATGTGATTTGCATTTTTCATATATATCATATCAAGTTAAATCACATGTTTCAGATTTAACACAAATATAGCCTATATATAAAGAATAATTTTTTACATTTATAACAAATTCAATTTAATAAACTGCTTGAAAACCCATCTAAACGACCTCAAAATGCCAAAAAATAACATAATTCACTGCATAGCATTGAGTTTTTATCACTAGATCGTTTTCAATGAACCCAACAAGTTGCCGGTCAACCGGAGTCCGTCAAATTCATGACCACTAGCCTGTAACCAAACTCTGTGAATAACCGTTTTAAGTAGTCTCATGAATTAAAATAAATATGATATTGATTTTCATTCTCCTTATAATTACACTATGAGCTCAAGGCATATATTATGTTCTTCCTATTTCTAGGATATATAATATCTCCTTTTGCAATAAATTATCCTTTTATTAAACACATAAGAACCTGAGATATAATATTTTCTCTCATTCGGTAAAAATCCCAATATCTCTTATCATGGGTGGAGTTAGTTTCACTAGTACCCAAAGATAAAAACTCTTTTTTTAGTTAAGAACCTCCACCATGTAGATTTCTCAGGGATAATTTTCACATGGTATATTAAACATATTTCAATGACTCAAATAATAGACCATTTTGTGGATCATACTTTTTAATCATAATGTTCAATCCATGAATAGATATAATTTTACATGTAGAAATTACTAAGATTTTTTTTTATGAGTTCAAATAAACAAACCACTTCAGTTGTAACTATTTATTATTCATAAAATTCTCAATTTACAAGTGAATATATATTTAGCTCATAAAATTATTTTATGGTAGACCATAGCTTAAAAGTCATACCAACAATATAAAACTTATACGAAATACCGTTATATTTCACTTAATTAGAACCTCCAATTAGAGAACAAAATTCTTTATCGAAAATCCAAACAAGTAATCACGTAGGGCATGAAAACATAAACTTAAATTTGAGAATTTTTTTTAACGCACAAATATGCAAAATGCTCCAATCATTAATCATCCAGGATATCAAATAGATAATATTACTTTCTTACAAAATAATTATATCATCACACAGTATCAATTATACATTGTAATACCTAGTCAATAAAATCCTACACATTTATTATTGAATTTAATACAACAATACGTCTATTTGCTAATAGCCAATGTGTAAACCCTATTATATGACTAGTATTTAATCATGGGACCATAGGGGGTCACCCCCACCACCATTGAATTAAAAAGAAATTAAAATTATTAAGAAATAATTTCCAAAAAATAGAAAAACGTCCAAAACACAATTCAACAAACCTCAAAACGCCAAAAAATATCATGGTTCACTAATAAAGCAGTGAGTTTTTCTCACCTCGTCGTTTCCGATGGACCCACCAAATTTCAGATTAATCGGAGTCCGTCAAGTTCGCTGACCTCCGAAAATACTGGCTATTCGGTCAAAAACAGGTTTTGCGTTTTTCTAGGGTTTACCCCCAAAAATTCAGATAATCTCAATCAAATATCAATAAGAAAACATATATCTCATGATTACAAGAATAATCAAAAACTTTTGCATAGTTAATTCACAAAACAGCAATGTAGTTTTCAGAAAATCACATATATATGTAATTCAAAAAACGCACATAAACATCATATTCTTGTTTCATGAAAAACTTAGTTATCTAATTAGATTTGAGTGGGCTCTGATACCAACTGATGGAATATAATAAGCAGCGGAAGCAATCCCAGTATCAAAATCACATGTAATCTAGACAACTAGCGTAAACGAGATTTCACGTGTTACCTCTTGAAGCGTGAACATATCTCTTCTACCATGTGAGCCTTCAGTTTCAGAACTTCTCAATGGAATCTCCACCACCCGCACAATCGTGATCCTCGAACGTTCCACGGTCTTCTACTGTGTTACCCAAATAACACCGGAAATAGCAATTTCGTGTGGGCCAAAATTTCTAGTAAAATTTGGCTGAAAATTTCAGCCACCATGTACCTCTCCTTCTACGTGGAAAATCTTATGTATTTATAGCCCAAGTTTTAAGGGTTAAGACCCTTTTTTCCAAAACCTGTTGGATTTTCTTTTCCACCAAAAAAAGATTTCCTTTATTTCCTATTATTTAAGCACAGTAGGGACCACAAAATTTAATTAACAAGGCTCCCATTATGGAATTAATTTCTAATTTTCGAAATTAATATCTACCATAATTAATTATGAATTATTCCACTAAAAATTCATAATTGCACTCCTTATTCAATTTCGAAAATCATTCATTAAATCTTATTTAACTTCCCATGTTAAGATTCAGATACGAATCAATTAAATTAAATTACTGACGATTTAATTTATTGATTATTTCCTTTAGACTCTCGCTTAACTTATTTCATATGTTGGATACAAAATCCACAGGCCGGGTTTACACATGAAAACTTATAAGTTTTCATGCGATGTATCATCAATCTCTAAACCGATACATGGATTTCATCAACTAACTATTACCTCGCCAATGTACATTATTATTATCTAATTTACCAGGCATATTGACCTACGAAAGAATCTCGCCTTTTAATAATCAAAACAATAATACAATACACATCTAATAATAATTATATCAAGATTAAGAGCATAAGTACATTTAATAGCTAGAGAGTTTATTTTATTTAGTTAGTATAAAATACTTATCTCTACCTGGTCTGTTCAATACATAGAAAATGTACTAGCACAAGAAGCTGGAATTAAACCATTATCATAATCAAGATAAATTATATTTAATCTTGCGCTACAATCATTCATGATAGTTTGTCCAATTCCATCATTAGATTGTGAACTCAAACTTTATATTTATAAGAACCGATTATTTAATCTTCCGTATATAAGCTAAACTCTATACACTAAATCATCTACTATATAAACAAAGGACACAGACTATTATATGATCTATTTAAAACTTTATTAAAACTGAATAAATAATTATTTCACAATAAATATTATATCTAAACTAAACTCATAGTTAATAGTATATATCCCAACAACGAGTTCAACTACATCAATTGTACGATGAACATAACCACGGATTTATAAAATATAAATACTTTCGGATATAGAACATTTACTTGAGTTGAAATTGTGAATAAATCCTCAAAATCATCCCAAAATTGAGCTCCGAAAAATTCCAAAACAAAATAGCAAAATGACCGATTTTGTCCTTATGATTCTTCCCGGATTCTGTTTCTGAGGATTTGTCGCGCCTGTGAGCTGGCTTTAGCGAGAAAATTCTCGCTTCTGCGATTGACAACCTGCGACTTCACATAAAACATGGACAATGTCACAACATGATTCTTCCTATATTATATCTATAAATAGATATAATATTAAAGCTCGCCCCTTATGGAATCATTTCTCCAATAGTCAATCCACATTAATTAAGTTTGGTTTCCTTTTCTTTATATCGTCTAATCAGTTCTGTTTTCCTTGTTTCCTCGATGCCTCCATAACTTCAGCGAAATCGCAGATGCGATGCAACCTGCGAAGGCAACCGCTTTTGCCTCTTTAATTCTTGCTTCTATGGTTCTGCTGGTGCGGAAATTGCTTCATACCTGTGACCACTGCCATGTCCTTCCCATTTCTCCTCTGCGGTGAGTGCCTAGCTCGCTTCTGCGAGGACACCGGCAAATCTAAAACAATCCAGCTGTTCCAAATGCCAAAAATCCAATCTTTTAACCTTCGGAAATCCACCCGAGGTCTTCGCAACCTAAACCAATTATGCCAATACGTCCCAAAATACAATAGAAACTTAGTTGAGGCTTCATACTATAGAAACTTTGTTGAGGCTTCATACTACGTCAAACAATGTCAAAATTACGAATCAAGCCTTGAATCGAATTATGATTTTTAAATCTTCCAACTTCAATAATTTGCGCCGAAATATATCAAATCAATCTGGAATGACTTTAAATTTAGCACACGAGACATAAATGATATAATAGAAATGTTTTAATTTCTGGAATCGAAATCCGACCTCCTTATCAAACAATCTACTTACTACCGAATATGAATATTTCATAAACTTATTTTTCCAACTTTTTGCCAAAACTTTTTGAATTGTCCCACGAACTTCTAAATCAAATTTTTGGACGTACGACTAAGTCAGAAATCACTATTCGAAAGTATCGATATCATCAAAACTCCATTCCGGAGTCATTTGTTCAAAATTCAAACTCCAGTAAACTATTTTCATTTAAGCTTCAAAAATAAGAATTATTCTTTCAATTTTGAATCTTCTAAAAACCAAACTCCACCACACTCACGGGTCATAATACATTTTACGAAGTTGCTTGGGATCTGAAGTACCTAAATGGGGCATTGGCTCTTAAACGGACAAGTCTGATCATTATATTCTCCTCCTCATAAAATATATGTTTGTCCTCGAACCTGCCAAGAATTATTCTAGAGGCATTAAATTACTGAGTGTATAATTACACACATACCCACGGGTGACTCTACTTCACCGCAAATGTAACATGGATCCTAAGCCATCTCAGTTGATATTATTTCTTTTATCCTCACTTATAAGCTTCAGCGCCAATTTCTTACGCTCCAATAAATTTCAAAAAGGTCTGATTTTCATATTAAACATATTGTGTTAGTCTCAACCGATTGTAGAAATTTCATGCCTACACACACATTATACATATACCCATAACCACATCTCTGATCATAATAGTTGTTCATAATTAATTCCAACATCCTCAATTAATCTCAAATTAACAAAAATCTCGTTTCAAACTTTTACAACATTGATAGCAACACGTGGGGCATGAAGACATCATAATTATTTACCCGAATTAACGAGTCACATTTAACGCCACATAGGCACTCACCTCGTAAGCTAAAACTCGATATTCACAGCACAGACACGGCTAAATATGCACAATAACACATAAAAGAATGATTAAATAAGCCTAGCACGCATGACTATCTATTAATACTATAGTATAAATTTAATTTCACAAAGGGAGAATTTAAACTCATAATTATTTTCACCACAAGGACCGCGTCCTTATATAACTTCCACCCCAGATTTTAACCCGATTTAAATATTTCACATCATATAAAAATGCGAGCATCTCGTCCTCAACTCTGAATCTCAAGTACTTTGCATATTGTGCCAACTGAAATTCCATTTCCTTTCTTTCTTCTTTTTAATAAATTATGTAAACAATTTTTACAAGACATAATGAACCCACATACAAATAGGGCATATAATTCATAAAATCAAAATCAATTATTCTGAAATCACATCAAAACCCACTGTAGTGAGAAATAGAAAGTCACTTTTGGACTTATAGCCCTCAATAATATGCAAAATAAAAAAGATGGAGACGGGCTAATATCGTCAAGTCTCCCAACAGGTATGTGGGTCGCCAAAATTAGAAAACCCACCTATAAGCGAAGCATAATAGGAGGACTTGCCTTAACATTTAGAACCAAATCAAATTAAGGAAAAATATCCTTTTATAATAAATCGGAATCGTACCTGAAACGACACCATGTGATATAGTTGCTTTAGCCACACACCATAGCAAATATATCAACGGGCTAGGCCTCCCTTTCTAAGGTGTCCTCTACCCGTTTGTCTTCCACCTCTAACTAGTTGTGCACGTAGGGTAGAAACTGCATATGGTCCCATAGCCTAAGTATTCTGATGATATCCACCTCTCCCAAGTCTAGGACAATGTCTCATGATGTGCATGTATCACCACACTCATACCAACCCCTCTGAGGTCGCAGTTTCTTGAACCGAGTCTGTGCAGGATTAGTGGAATAACCACTATAAGAATCTCGTGTCGGTGGTGCACTATAAGAACTTACGAGGCACCCCAAGTAATCTGAGGTGCGGATTGAGTTGCGCGATTGCTCGAGCCTCCTCCATAATGGGTCATAGCTGAAAAGTGAAATCCACCAAACCTTTCAGGGCTTTGAGATCTTTTGGCCTCCTTAGACTCCCTTTCCTCACTTAGAACACCCTCAATCCTCCTCATAATCTCTACTATTTGCTGAAATGGAGTATCAATTTGCAACTCTCAAGCCATGCATATTTTAAGATCATAATCCAGCCCCTTAATGAATCTGCGGACCCACTCTCTAATGGTATGAACCAAAGTAGGTGCATTATAGGCTAACTCACTAAACCTGATGGCATATCCTAATAGTGTCACGGTGCCCTAATGTAACTGTTTAAACTTTATGCGCCATGCATCTTGGAGAGTCTAAGGAACAAATTCTTTCAAAAACATCAACGAAAATTGAGCCCAAGTTGGTGGCGCTACATTGGCTGGTCTACCCTCTTCATAATCTTGCCACCACTGATACGCTACCCCTGACATCTAAAATATAGTAAAGGTAACTCCACTTACTTCCACAATACCCATGTTGCGGAGGATACGGTAACACTTTTCTATAAATCCCTGAACATCCTCTGTAGATGTGCCACTAAAAGTAGGTGGGTCATACCTCTTAAGCCTCTCAAGTCTCTTTTGTTATTTTTCAGATGCCTCTGGCCTGACCTCAGGATGAACTCGGAATAACAGGTAGTCTTGGTACTATAATTGGAACTTGACTAACGTGAACCTGATGCTCTAGAGTACAGGCTGTAGAAGTCTGAGCTACTCCTCCAATCTGTGAGATATTTCGTGAAATAGAGATTAGTCCCGCCTGAGTTAATGTACCAAACATGCTTAAGAATTGTGCTAAAGTCTCTTGAAATCTGGGGTTAACAATAGGTGTTTCTAGTACTTGTCCCCCCAAATGAGCTACTGGCGGCTCCTCAACCACTCTGACAGGTGTTCTAGCTGTAACACATGCCCTTTCTCGACCTCTACCTCATTCCTTACCTCTTGTGGCCCTAGTAGTAACATAATTGCGAATTTAATTTTTATGTATAAATAAGGGAAAGGGAAAGAGTGTACATGTATTAATAGGATAAAGCATGCTTAAGACTAATTCACAAAAACAAGTTCGTTATGATAAGAGCCAAAAAAAATCCCCAGCAGAGTCGTCATATTGTCGTGCCACCTTTTTCCTCGTGAAGTTCGGGTTTTGACATTTTGGGACAACTAATTTCCTTTTGGGAAGGGGTATGGATTTTGAAGAGTCTCCACCTACATATTTAAGGTGTGTTAGTTTACTTAAGGAAATAACTCATAAATCGATTTGAATTACTAGAGATTGGGTAAGGGCTCGAAATAACATTGAGGAGTAAGTACCCCTCGAGGTCCACAACGGTGGGTCCTAGACAAACTCAATTTAAATGAGTTAGTCATAAGCAATTTAAACAAAATAGAGATTATATAAATGGGAATTAAGGGGATCCTAGGTTTATTGGCCCATAGGATCACTTCTGTGCAATACTGGGTAATCTTTCCTCAAATAGAGGTATTACGCGTAGTATTAGCACACAGATCATCATATCTTTTACAACCCAACCACCCTTCTCCCCTTAATTATTATCTAAGCGTTCAAATAGCATTGAATACGTACCATATGCGTGGATTACCCATCCCTTGCCTAGGGCCCTGGAGGTGCTTAGGACCTCTAGATAAGGTGGTTCTAGACTTACCAATGGTTCTTAAACGGAGAAAACAAGGCGTCAAACGAAATAAGCAGGACTGTCATATAAGAAGTAGCTAAAGGGGCTCACATTTACCTCCACAAATAAGCAAACAATTGCATTCCTCAAACAAACAATTTCATAATTTTAGGAGTCCTATATGCAGGATATCTAAATAAGTATAAAAAAAATAGACAACAATTATTAGGTGAAACAGCGAATACCTATCAGTTTTGCCTACTGAACTTTTATTCCATACAGAATCTGGGCATGTTTCAACCAACAAGAAAATATATATTTTCAACTGTGAGGACCCGGCCAGTCATCTCATGAGTTACCACTCCATTCCCCCCATTTCTGCTTCTTTATGCTTCATCATCCGTGTTTTACGTTATCGGGTTGGTCGGATCGAGTTCGGAATGATTTTAGTAAGGTTTAAGACACTTAGTCTCTTTTAAGGAAGTTAAAGTTTGAAAGGTCAACGATATGTTGACTTATATGTTAGAGGGCTCGGATGTGAGTTCTGATGTTTTTGTTAGCTTCGGGGGGTGACTTATGACTTAGAAGCACGATCGAAATGAGTTTTAGAGGTTTGGAGTAGTTTTAGGCTTGAATTGTCGAAGTTGATATCTTGGCAATTTTCGGTTGATAAGCGAGATTTTGATCTAGGGGGAGGAATGGAATTCCAAGAGTTGTAGTATCTTTGTTATGTCATTTGGGATATGTGTACAAAATTTCAAGTCATTCGAATGTGGTTTGGTTGGTTTTTTTATCAAAAGCAGAATTCAGAAGATTTTTAGAAACTTAGGCTTGAATACGATGTGTTTTGATTGATTTGACGTTTTTCGAAGTGTTTTGATGATTGAAACAAGTTTGAATAAGGTATTAGGATATTTTTTTGCCTTTGGTTGAGGTCTTAGAGGCCTTGGGTAAGTTTCGGGTGGTCAATCGAATCATTTTGAGTTAAGAAAGATTGCAGAAAATGATTTAAACTGTTTCAAGTGATTTGATCTTCATGTTCCCGAGAGGACCCTCACGTTCGCGAAAGGCCAGAAAAGGTGACGTTAGGTTTGGCCGTCGCATTAGTAAAGGGTAGTCTCGCATTTGCGAAGGGCGAGATTAGTAGGCATCGCATTCGCGTGAGTCTAGGTCGCGTCCGTGGAGGTTGTTGAAGCCGAGGCATCATATTCGTGATTGGGGATTGCATTCACGAAAAAGAATTTTTGGGAAAGGTACTTTTGTGCTTCGCGAACATGAGGCTTTGACCGCATTCGCGGAGAAGGTAATCCAGGCCTGGGCAGAATGATTTTAACTCGTCTTGTCCGCGATTTTGGGGCTCCTTTCCTCCATAGTTGGCCGTTTTGGGAGATTTTGTGAAGGAGATTTAAGAGGGATTCAAGGGGAATCATTGAGAGGTAAGATTTTCGGACTTAAAACTCGATTATTACGTGAATTCTACTAGGAAGTCATGGAAATATAAGCTAAAAATTGAAGAGCTAGGGCTTGGAAAAAAATTGAACTTTGATTTTGGGATTTGAAGGACTATTTAGGGTCGGATTTTAGAACTTTTGATTTGCATGAACTCATGGGGAGATAAGGAATCTATTGGTATAATAATTTCTGAATTTCAAGATGTGAGCCCAGGGTCGGATTTTGGTAATTTTGGGATATGTGCCCTTTATTTATTGTTTTCGCTTGGGCTTTGCACCCTTAGCATATTTTGATGTCCTCGTTCTGATTTTGGATAGATTCAACACGCGTGGAGGCTGATTCGAGGGGCAAAGTCATCGTGAGCTACAGATTTAGCTGGTTCGAGGTGAGTAATGATTGTAAATGATGTTCTGAGGGTTTGAAACCCTGGATTTGCACTCGTAGTGCTATATTAAGGTGAGGCACATGCTTGATGCCGAGCTTGGGGTCATGCACTATTTGGAATTGTGATTTGTTCTGTCTTGATTGATGATTTTACCGCGTATTTGATTGAAAACTATTTGTTATCATCATTTATTGGGCTTAATGCCAACTATTTGAACCATTCGTGGCTTTTATGTGATTTTTCCTCACTCGTTTGACTTATTACTTGAACTCAGCCATGTTATTTTCCATTGTTTTACTACTCAACCATTTTTACTTAGTTTTGAGACTTAAATGATATTTTAAATTATGTATGGGCTGAGAAACACTATTTTACTATCGCCTGAGGGGCTTTGTGATGATTTTTGACTGAGTAAGGCCGAGGGCATGTATTGTGAGAAAACACTGATACTGATTTGAGGTCGAGGGCCTGGAGATGTACTCCACGAGGCGGCTTGATTGATATGAGGTCGAGGGCCTAGTTTTTATGCCACGAGATGGCTTGTTTTTGCTCTTAGGCCGTAGGGGGCCCCTCCAAGAGTCTGTGCACCCCTAGTGAGCGCGGGTACCCATTGTGATCTATGAGCCAGAGGGGATGAAAATGTTCTGAGTTGTTGCTCGAGGGGCAGATTTGTTGATACTGTGCCCGAGGGGTGAACTTCTATTTGTTTGCTTCACCTAAGTTGTCTGTTAATAACCTGTTTATTTTTTATAAAGAATTTTACTAGATTTATCACTGGTTTACTACTTTTAAATGATTTTACTGCTTCATTATAGAATGCCTTGTGCCTTCCGTGTATTCTTCTTTTCAGTTGTTATTTACATTTGTTACTCACTGAGTTAGAGTACTCACTTTACTCCCTGCACCGTGTGTGCAGAATCAGGCGTAGCTGGTCCCGCTTCTGAGTGTTGATTCATTCCAGCTTCAGGCGGTTCTTCAGGAGTCTTTAGGTATCTACTGGCATTCGCAGCCGAAGCTCCTCCCTATATCTTCCTTTTATATTTTTAGTTCAGTATCAAAATATGTAGTTACATTTGAGTATTCGGTGTTGTTAGATGCTCGTGACTCGTGACACCCTGTGTTGGGTTATTATTCCACATTTTATTGATATTATCCGTTACTTAGTACTTTGAAATCATGTTATAGACTACTTTATGTTGTTTAACTATTTTAAAAAGAGAATTGGGTTAATTGGCTGGTCTTGTCTTCACGAGATGCACCATCACGATCGGGTTCGGGTTTAGGCCGTGACAAGTTAGTATCAGAGCCTAGGTTACATAGGTCTCACGAGTCATGAGAAGGTTTAGTAGTGTCTCGCGGATCGGTACATAGACTTCTATATTTATCCTTGAGAGGTTGCAGAACCTTTAGGAAAAACTTCATATTCTTGAAATTCTTGTCGTGCGATCTTGTTGATCCAAGTACTAAACTTATGTTATTCTATTCTCTCATAGATGGTGAGGACACAAGTTACCAGACAGGGTGAAAAACCACCAGTGCCACCAGCTGCCACCACCTGAGATCGAGGACGTGGTCGTGGTTGTGGTAGAAGCAAAGCAGTGAGGGAAACACCTGTAGATCCACCATCTGACCTAGTTCAGGACCAGGTCCCAGCTGTGGGCGCTCTAGTAGCACCATCTAAGGAACCAGCTGTGCCTATTGTGATTCCGGATCTTCAAGAGGCCTTGGCTCAGATCTTATCAGTTTGCATTGGCCTAGCTCAGGCGGTTTCAGCCACTACAGTCACAGCTACTTCTCAGGCAGGGGAAGGTAGTCAGACTCCCGCTGCTCGCACACCTGAGCAGGCCATGCAGGGACTTCAAACGCTGGGGGCACACCTAACCCACCTAGTTGTAGCTACTCAGAACTATGTAGTTCCTACTATGCCAGAGGATGACCAGCGTAGGTTGGAGAGATTTGGTAGGCTTCAGACTCCGACCTTCAGGGGTGTAGAGGGCGAAGATGCCCAGGGCTTTCTAGACAAGTGTTAGAGGATGCTTCGTACCGTAGGTATTTTGGAGACCAACAGGGTCTCTTTTACTGCCTATCAATTTTCAGGACTTTCTTTCACTTGGTGGGAGGATTTTGAGAGGCGTAGGCCTATTGGTGCATCACCCCTTACTTGGCATCAGTTCCCCGTTCTCTTTCTGGAAAAGTATGTGTTGTGGTCTCGTAGAGAGGAGCTGTGTAGGCAATTTGAGTGGTTGCAACAGGGGGAGATGACTGTGTCAAAGTATGAGTAGAGGTTTTCTGATTTGGCTCATCATACCATCTGGTTGGTTCCGACAGATCGAGAGTGGATCGGGAGGTTTGTTGATGGTCTTACATATCAGCTCCGTATCCTTTGACCAGGGCATCTGGTGCTACATTTGAGAGCGTTGTGGATATTTCCTGAGAGATTGAGTCTGTTTATCCCCAGGAGCGAGAGGAGAGGGAGGCTAAGAGGCTTCGAGGATCTGGTAGTTACAATGGTGCTCCTTGGAGGGGTCAGGTTCAGCACGGCAGATGCCGTCCATTTAGGCCTACTCACCCAGCATGCCCAGGTTCTCGTGGGGCACCATCAAGTCATGGTTCTCATAGTTCACATCAGGGCTAGTCATTACTAGTGCCCTTCTAGCTGAGTTCATCTTGTGCTCCCTAGTTCAGGGTTCTTCAATGCCGAGTGCATCCGCTACTCACTCCGCTATTTGGGGTTCCCTTCAGTCATCTTCTCCAGCACCTGGGAGTTGTTATGAGCGTGGCGAGATGGGTCACATGTGGAGGCAATATCCTCGTCGTGTTGCTAGTTCATCCCAGCAGAAAGGTCAGTCATCAGCTTCAGTGCCAGTTGCTCCACCACCACCCGCCTAGCCATCTAGAGGTGGAGGTCATTCATCCAGGGGTCACCCTATAGGGGGAGGTCGATTAGGGGGCGGTCAGGCTCGTTTCTATACTCTTCCAGGTAAACCCGATTCTATTGCTTTAGATGTTGTTATTACAGATATTATTTTAGTCTGCCACAGAGATGCCTATATATTATTTGATCGTGGATCCACATTTCTTTATGTGTCATCATACTTTGTTCGTTATTTGGGTACGCCTCATGAGTTTCTTGCTTTACCTGTTTATGTATCTACTGCGGGTGCGATACTGTTGTTGTAGACTGTGTGAACCGGTCGTGTGTGGTGACTATTGGGGTTATGCAGACCCGATTTGATCTATTATTATTGAATATGGTGGATTTGGATGATTTTGGGTATGGACTAGTTATCTATGTGTCGTGATATTCTATACTTTCATGCTCATACATTCACATGCACTATACTGGGTGTGCCACGGATCAGGTGATAAGGAGTGACTGATTATGTTTCTAGTAGAGTGATCTCTTTCTTGAAGGCCCAGCGTATTGTTGGGAAGGGTTGTCTTTTGTTTCTTGCATTTCTGAGGGATGTCGGAGCGGAGGCTTCCACTATTGATTCTGTTCCAATTGTGAGCGATTTTCCTGATGCATTTCTTGCAGGTCTGTCGGGCATGCCACCGGATAGGGATATTGATTTTGGTAATGACCTGGTGCCAAGCACTCAGCCTATTTCCATTCCGTTGTATCGTATGGCACCAGCGGAGTTGAAGGAGTTAAAGGAGCAGCTTCAGGAACTCCTAGATAAGGGTTTCATTCGGCCTAGTGTGTCACCTTGGGGTGCGCTAGTTCTGTTTGTGAAGAAGAAGAATGGCACAATGAGAATGTGCATTGAATATAGGAAATTCAACAAGGTAAAAGTTAAGAACACGTATCCTTTGCCTCGCATTGATGATTTATTCAATCAGCTTCAAGTAGCGAGGGTATTCTCCAAGATTGATCTCCGTTCAAGTTATCACCAGTTGAAGATCAGGGATTCGAATATTCTTAAGATGACCTTCAGTACCAGATATGGTCATTATGAGTTCCTGTTTATGTCTTTTAGGTTGACTAATTCCCCAGCAACATTCTGCATTTGATGAACACCGTGTTCCGACCTTATCTTGACTCGTTCATCATAGTATACATTGATGATATTCTAGTATATTCGTGTAGTCAGGAGGAGCACACGGAGCATTTGAGGGTTGCATTGCAGAGATTGAGGGAGGAGAAGCTTTATGCAAAGTTTTTCAAGTGTGAATTTTGGCTCGGTTCAGTGGCTTTCTTAGGACACACGGTGTCTAATGAGGGTATTCTGGTTTATCCAAAGAATATAGAGGCGGTTTATAGTTGGCCCAGACCGTCCTCAACTACTGAGATTCACAATTTTCTTGGTTTGGCATGATATTATCACCGGTTTGTTTAGGGATTCTCATCTATCACATCGCCCTTGAAAAAGTTGACTCAGAAGGGTGCTTCATTTTTATGGTTGGACGAGTGTGAGGAGAGCTTTCAGAAGCTCAACACAGTTTTGACCACAGCTCCAGTGTTGGTTTTGCCATCAGCTTCAGGTTCATATATCATGTATTGTGCTGCTTCAAGAGTAGGGATTGGTTGTATGTTGATGCAGGAGGGTAGAGTTATTGCTTATGCTTCTCGTTAGTTGAATCCCATGAGAAGAACCATACGTTCATGATTTATAGTTGGAAGCCATAGTTCACGCATTGAAGATTTGGAGGCATTACTTGTATGGCATATCTTGGGAGGTATTCACTAATCATAGTAGTCTTTAGTATTTGTTCAAGCAACAGGATCTTAATTTGAGGCATCGAAGATGGTTGGAGTTGCTTAAGGATTATGATATCACTATATTGTATCATCCAAGAAAGGCCAATGTGGTGGTCGATGCTTTGAGCCTAAAGGAAGTGAGTATGGGGAGTTTGGCATATATTCCAATTGGGGAGAGACCTCTTCCAGTTGATGTTCAGGCCTTGGCCAATCGGTTCGTGAGGTTGGATATTTTGGAGCCCAGTTGAGTATTGGCTTGTGTAGTTTCTCGGTCTTCTTTATATGATCGCATTAGAGAGCGCTAGTATGATGATCTGCATTTGCTTGTCCTTAGGGACAGAGTTGAACATGATGATTCTAGAGATGTGGCCATTGGTGATGATGGGGTGTTGAGGATGCAGGGACGAATATTTGTGCCCAATGTGGATGGGCTTCGAGAGTTGATTCTAGAGGAGGCCTATAGCTCGCGGTATTCCATTCATCCAGGTGCTACAAAGATGTATCAGGATTTGAGGCAGCAATATTTGTGGAGGTAAATGAAGAAAGACATTGTGGGATTTGTGGCTCGGTGTCTCAATTGTCATCATGTGAAATATGAGCATCAGAGACCGGGTGGCTTGCTCCAACAGATGGATATTCTAGAGTGGAAGTGGGATAGGATCATTATGGACTTTGTTGTTGGACTTCAACGAACTTTGAAGAAGTTCGATGCTATTTGGGTGATTGTGGATCAGGTGACCACGTCCAAGCACTTCATTCCTATTTGTACTACTTATTCTTCAGAGCGGTTAGCAAAGATATATATATCCGGGAGATTGTTTGGTTGCATGGTGTCCCAGTTTCCATCATTTCAGATCGAGGCACTTAATTTACTTCCTAGTTTTGGAAGTCTGTTCAGCGAGAGTTGGGTACTCAGGTGGAGTTGAGCGCAACCTTTCACCCTCAGACAGATGGGCAGTCCAAGAGAACTATTTAGATATTGGAGGATATGCTAGCGCTTGTGTTATTGATTTCGGATGGTCATGGGATCAGTTTCTACCACTTGCAGAGTTTTGCTTATAATAACAGCTACTAGTCGATTAATCAATTGGCTCCATATGAGGATTTGTATGGGAGGTAATGTAGATCTCTAGTTGGTTGGTTCAAGCCCGGTGAGGCTAGCTGTTGGGGACGGATTTGGTTCAGGATGCTTTGCATTAGGAGAAGATGATACAATAGAGACTCCGTACAGCGCAATCGAGGTAGAAGAGTTACGCTGACAAGAAGGTTTGAGATATGTCCTACATGGTTGGTGAGAAGGTCCTGTTGAAGGTTTCACCCACAAAAGGTGTTATGATATTTGGAAAGAAAGGGAAGTTGAATCTACGTTTCATTGGGCCTTTAGAGATACTTCGGAGGATTAGGGGGTGGCTTATGAGCTTGCTTTGCCACCTATCTTGTCAATTGTGCATCCGGTGTTCCATGTTTCTATGCTTCATAAGTATATTGGAGATCCGTCTCATGTTCTGGATTTCAGCACGGTTCAGTTGGGGATGATTGGACTTATGATGTGGAGCCAGTAGCTATTTTGGAGCGTCAGGTTCGGAATTTGAGATCAAAAAATATAGCTTCAGTGAAGGTGCAATAGAGAGGTCGACCCGTGGATAGGCTACCTATGAGACCGAGCGAGAGATGCTCAGAATATATCATCACCTTTTTTAGGCTTCAGGTATCTTTCTTGATTCGTTCGAGCACGAATGTTTGTTTAAGTTGGGGAAGATGTGATAATCCAACAAATCGTCTCATGAGTTACTGCTCTGTTTCCCCCATTTCTACTTCTTTATGCTTTGATCCGTATTTTATGGTATCGGGTTGGTAGAATCAAGTCCAGAATGATTTTAGTAAGGTTTGAGACACTTAGTCTCTTTTAAGGAAGTTTAAGTTGGAAAAGTCAACCGGATGTTGACTTATGTGTTAGAGGGCTCAGATGAGACTTTCAATGGTTCGGTTAGCTTCGAGAGGTGATTTATGTCTTAGAAGCATGATCAAAATGAGTTTTGGAGGTTTGGAGTAGTTTTAGGCTTGAATTGGCAAAGTTGATATTTTTGCGATTTCCGGTTGATAGGCCAGATTTTGCTCTAAGGGTCGTAATGGAACTCTGATAGTTGCATTAGTTTCGTTATGTCATTTGGGATATGTGCGCAAAATTTTAGGTCATTCGAACGTGGTTTGATTGGGTTTTTGATTAAAAACAAAATTCGGAAGATTTTTAGAAACTTAGGCTTGAATCCGATGTGTTTTGATTGAATTGACGGTGTTCGAAGTTTTTCGATGATTGGAATATTTTTTTGAACTTTGGTTGAGGTCTCGGGGTCCTCGGATGAGTTTCAGGTGGTCAACCGGATCATTTTGAGTTAAGAAAGATTGCAGAAAATGATTTCAACTGTTTCAGGTGATTCGGTGTTCACGTTCGCGAGAGGACCCTCGCGTTTGCGAAGCGTCAGAAAATGAGGCATCAGGTTTGGCATTCGCGTTCGCGAAGGGTAGTCCCGCATTTGAAAAGTGCTGGATTAGTATGCATCGCGTTCACGTAGGTTGGTGAAGCTAAGGCATCGCGAAGTGATTGGGGATTGCGTTCGTGAATTTTTGGTCAAGGTAATTTTTTGCTTTGGAAATGCGAGGCTTTGACCGCATTCTCGAAGAAGGTAATCCAGGCATGGGCAAAATGATTTTAACTCATGTTGTTCGCGATTTTAGGGCTCATTTCCTCCATAGTTGGCCATTTTAGAAGCTTTTTGAAGGAGATGGAAGAGGGATTCAAAGGGAATCATTGTGAGGTAAGATTTTCGGACTTAAAACTCGATTATTATGTGAATTATACCCAGGAAGTCATGGAAATTTAAGCTTAAACTTGAAGAGCTAGGGCATGGAAAAAATTGGACCTTGATTTTGGGATTTGAAGGACCATTTGGGGTCGGATTTGAGAACTTTTGATATGTATGAACCCGTGGGGAGATTGTAAAAGTTTTTGAATTTTGAGATGTGGGCCCAGGGGTCGGGTTTTGGTAATTTCGGGATTTGTGCCATTTATTGATTGTTTTCGCTTGGACTTCACACCCTTAGCATATTTTGACGCCCTCATTCTGATTTTGGATAGGTTCGACGTGTGTGGAGGCCGATTCGAGGGGTAAAGGCATCGCGAGCTAGAGATTTAGCCGGTTCGAGATGAGTAATGATTGTAAATGATGTTCAGAGGGTTTAAAACCCCGGATTTGCATGTCGTAGTGCTATATGTAGGTGAGGCACACGGTTGATGACAAGTGTGGGGTCGTGCACTATTGGGGATTGTGACTTGGTCCATCCCAATTGATGAATTTACTGCGTATTTGATTGAAAACTATTTGTTATCATCATTTATTGGGTTGAATGCCATATTTGGGCCTTGTGCCAACAATTGGAACCCTTTAGGGCTTTTATTTGATATTTCCTCACTGTTTTGACTTATTACATGAACTCAATCATGTTATTTTCCACTATTTTACTACTCAACTATTTTTATTTAGTTTTGAGACTTAAATGATGTTTAGGCTGAGAAACACTATTTTACTATCGTCCGAGGGGCTTCTGATGATTTTTGACTGAGTAAGGCAGAGGGCCTGTATTGTGAGGAAACACTGATACCTATTTGAGGTTAGGGCCTGAGATATGTACTCCACGAGGTGGCTTGATTGATATGAGGCAGAGGGCCTAGTTTTGATGCCACGAGATGGCTTGTTATTACATTTGGGCCGTTAAGGGCCCCTCTAGGAGTTTGCGCACCCCTAATGAGCGCAGGTACCCATTGTGATGTGAGATTGAGTCCGAGGGGCTGGCTAGTTTACTGTGTTTAAATGATTTTACTGCTTCATTATAGAATACCTTATGTCTTCTGCGTATTCTTACTTTCAGTTGTTATTTACATTTATTACTCACCGAGTTGGAGTACTCACTTTACTCCATGTACCATATGTGCAGATTTAGGCGTAGCTTGTCCCGTTCCCGAGTGCCGATTCATTCTAGCTTCTGGCGGTTCTTCGAGGAGTCTTTAGATAGTTGTTGGCGTTTGCCGCCGAAACTCATCCCGGTCTCTTTATTTTATATTCTTAGCTATGTATCAAACTATGTAGTTAAATTTGAGTATTCAGGGTTGTTAGATGCTCGTGACTTGTGACACCCTGGTTAGGGCTGTGTTAGGTTATCATTCCGCATTTGAATGATATTATCCGTTACTTGGTACTATGAAATCATGTTTTAGACTGCTTTATGATGTTTAACTGTTTTAAAAAGAGAATTTGGTTAATTGGCTGGCCTTGTCTTTACGAGAGGCGCCATCATGACCGGGTTTAGGTTTAGAGTCGTGAAATCAACACCGAATCCAATTAACCTACAAGATTGCCTAAGTGATAGCTAGATAGAATTATATAAACCGGGTATCTGACTGTAAACAGGTACTAATTTTAGGATACTGATTTTATCTTCTAGACCCTACATGCATGATATCTAAGTGCAGAAAAACTGATCTTAAGACCTTATAGGCATGGTATCTAAATGCAGAAATGATTTCGATGCTTCCTACTGGCATGGTATCTAAATGCAAAAATGATTTAAAACTTTATAGGCGTGATTTTTTTAAAATGCAGAACTGGTTTTGAAACTTTATGGATGTAGTAGTTAATCTTGACGGGATATTCAGAACTATTTTGATCTTATAGGCATGACATCTAAAAGTGGATCAGAACATGTTGAACAAACTAAATCCTATAGGCATGTTATCTACTGCATGCAGTAACAGAATATAATTGAACAAATAAATAACTTATAGGCAGGACATCTAACATATAGTAGTGAAAACATTTGAAAGAAACAGACACCTAAAGCAGTTTTTCTACCATGTTCTCATGCAAACATTAAAGTATGCCTAGTTTTTCTCAATTCACTATTGCCCCATCATTATTACAAATTATTATTACAGACAATAAGCAAATGAATAAATTACAAAGTATATAATTATAGGAGGCCTGGAGCAGGCCCAATGCACCTGTATCTCTAAGCCTTGGAGCTTCAAACCATAAATACATCTGGGTGCATTGGTCCTACTGTAGTTTCCTATAGTTATATAATTTGTAATTTATTCATTTCCTTATGGTCTGTCATAATTATTTGTAATAAAGATGAGGCAATAATGAAATGAGGACTGGGCATAGTTTAATGTTTGCATGAGAACAGGGTAGAAAACCTGTTTTAGGTGCCTGTTTCTTTCAAATGTTTTCACTACTTAGATATCCTGCCTATAGCTTATTATTTTTCCAGTTATATTCTGTTACAGCATGTCGTAGATAACATGCCTATAGGATTTAGTTTGTTCAACAAGTTCTGATCCACTTTTAGATGTCATGCCTGTAGGATCAAAATAATTCTGAATATCTCGTCAAATTCACTACTGCATCCATAAAGTTTCAAAATCAGTTCTGCATTTTTAAAAAAATCACTCCTATAAAGTTTTAAATCACTTTTTGTATTTATATAATATGTCAATAGGAAACTTCAAAATTATTTCTGTATTTAGATACCATGCCTATAAGGACTTAAGATCAGTTTTTCTACACTAAGATATCATGTCTGTAGGGTCTAGAAGATAAAAGCAGTCTGCTAAAATCAGTAACTATTTACAGCTCAGATACCCGGTTTATAAAATTCTATCCGGCTATCACTAAGGAAATATTGTAGTTTAATTGGATTCCGAGTTTAAAATTGCTATTTTCCTGCTACTTGAAACAAGCCCAGATTCGGTAGGTAATAAAAGATCAGTAGGCAAAACTGATAGGTATTCACTGTTTCGCCTAATAATTGATGTATATTCTATTTATACTCATTTGGATATCCTCTATATAAGACTCTTAAAATTATAAAACTGTTTGTTTGAGGCATGAAATTATTTGCTTATTTGTAGAGGTAAATGTGAGCTCCTTTAATTGCTCTTTATGTGACAGTCCTACTTGTTTTATTTGACGCCTTGTTTTCTCCTTATAAGAACCACAGGTAAGTCTAGACCCACCTTAACTAGAGGTCCTAAGAACCTCCAGGGCCCTAGGCAAGGGACGGGTAATCTACGCATAGGGTACGTATTCGATGTTATTAGAACGCTTAGATAAAAATTAACGGGAGAGTAATTGGATAGGAAAGGATATGATGACATGTGCCCTAATATTACGCGTAACGCCTGTATTTGAGGAAATATTACCGGGTATTGTACAGAAGTGATCCTACAGACTAATAATCCTAGGACCCCCCTTTATTCCTATTTATATAATCTGATACCCAATTTTTCTATATTTTTTAATATGAAAAATACCTTGAAATAGCCTATATAGGCATATATAAGTATATATCATGATTGCATTATTTTTTCCTAATTTTCCAAGGTTTTTTAATCAATTTACTACTCTATTTTATCAAGAAAAATCCAATAATTATCCCCAAAATTATCATTTTAGTGATTTATTTATTGGATCTCATGTTTACACTAAAATATAGCTAAGATATTTTTTATATATTTTTTTACAAATTTATTTGATATTTTTAAGGATAAAATTGCATAATTGCAGCATTAGCCATTTTAGTTTAAAATTCGTCTCATGGTTATAAAAATAGGATCTTATATTTTTTAATTATTATTTATATATTATAAATTATTTTAGCACTTTTAATTTATTTTCAGAAATTTATTTACTATTTTTATTAATTAAATGGGAAAAGGGGGCTATTTAACTTATAGCCAGATTTGGCTTTATTATCTAGCCAAAATCAAACCAGACCCCAACCCAAATTAAACCAGCCAAAAGACTCAAGCTTAGTCCCTAAATCTACCCGACCTAAACAGGATTAAATCTTGGCCGTGATCAAAATTGATCAACGGCCCAGATTCACTCTTACCAAATTAAACCCAAACGACCCTCTCAAACCCCTCTCATTCCACACTCAACCGACTCTCTCTCTATCCCGATCTCTCTAGTTCTCTCTAGAACCTTCCCCCTCCCTTTCCACTCTGATGGGCTTCATTCACCTTCTCCCGCCACCTCCTGGCCTGGATCCATGGTGGTTTCACCATCCACCAGCCTTCTATGGCTCCTCCACGCTTGGTTAACAAGTCCCATGACCAATTTCGAGATTTTTAAAATTTGAAAAACTCCAAAAAGTTATTTTTTAAAATTTTCACTTCAAATCACTTGCAAAAATTCAAAAACAACTCCAAATTGTATTCATGTCAAAAAACAACTCTAATTTCAAATACAATTCACTTTATATAAGATTCCACTTTTTTCCAGAATTTTACGATTCCTATGTCAAAACGCCCACTTAATTAAACCCTCTACAAAAGAAAATAAAATAAGAATGGGCATAAAAATAAAAATAAAATAAGAAAGTATTAGCTCAGCCTCATATTTCCTAGCACCTAAAAACCAAAACCTTCTTAGCAAGAAGTGTAGCTATTACATATTTACATGGTTCACTTCACTAGTAGTCATACAGCAAGAAAGGGACCTTGTCGCTCTGCTCACAAAGAAGTGACCAAGGATGACAATTCCAACCCTCGAAACCTTGAGAAAATGCATTTAAAGGCGATGAATTAGGCCAGGAATAAAAAATTAACAGCATTGAAACATATCCACAAGACTTCAAAGCACTTTAAAGCCGCATTTTATTAAGGTAATTTCTTACAACATTTTAAGGTATTTTCCACTGTTGGGAAAAATAAATCACTAGAACAAGAAGAAAAAGTCAGTGTTCCCCAAAATAACTGCAGACCACACGGCGCTACAAGCTCCGTGTCAAAGTTACAAATCCTGTCATTTCCCTATCCTCATAACACATGGACGCATATCAAAAACGGCAACTGCAAAAATTTGAGCAGCCAGAACTACACTTGCTATTATCGAAACGAAACAAAAATATTAGCAACATCATTTGGAAGATTACTTTCTATTATTCTTTGTATAGCTTCTAATATCAATCATTCTATATAAACAATAGAAATAAAGAATATTGGGGAGAACCAAATGATGGTCAGCTCAACATCATCTTCTTTGAAGCAGAAAAAAAAAATAGTGACTCTTCCTTGCACCAGATCGAGTGCGATTCCAGATGCCTAGTAACCCAACACATTTGATAAATCTCCTATACATCAACTGTTGGATAAAGACCAAGGAGAGAATTGCGTCCACCGCCATTTGAATCTGCACCAGCAGACATTGGTGACTGCAGCTCGCCAGAATGGGATGATTTGCGTGATCTTGGGTTTTTAGGAGCAGTGTATGAATCAATTGAACTACTGCTTATAGTATACATTGATGATGTTGGAAGACCATGAATCTTTGGTAGGCCCGTTGGATCAGTACCCATGCTGTAGCCCCTTTCAACTGTCTCAGCTTCAAGTGGCAACTCATCCAATGTCTGCAAACCAAAAGACATTTGTTCCAGAAGACACATTTTTGCCAAAGAAAATTCATCAGTTAGCCTAGCACGCAAAAACCCAAATATCGATAACAAAAGTAGCTCAAGGAATCAAAATCAAAAGGATTCGTCACTAAAAACATTTGGCATCAAATGAAAAGCATCAGACAAAGAAATGACAAATCAAGAACCAGCAAACAAAATTTACATCGACAAGCAGTTTCCCTAAAACACTAATTCCATCAGAATAAAGAAGATAGATTAGCTATGAACCGGGACACCAAACTGAGGGCTCCAGTTGGCTATCAGTCAAACATGTTCTGACAACACACCAATTTGTTTTATCTTTTTAGTTTTTCAGGATTTGAAAATTCATGTCCCACTTTATTGGATACTGGAAGGACAACTCTTTCCGGGGAAAAAAACGAAGTCTTAAGGAATGGACTTTGGAAAAATGGAGGTCCTTTTACAATGAACAGAACTTGTAAAGCACCAAATTTGATGACTGATGAAGGGAAAAAGACAAAGTAAGAGCATGCTATTGGAGACATTGCAATATATGTCAGGGAGGCATCAGTTGATTGTGTATGAACCATGTAAAAACCAACCCACTTTTTCTTTAACATTAGAAGGCGTTTGTTTATGAAAATTTTCAACTTCACTTGCAAGCAGTTTTTGAGATTGATGTTCGTTTTGAGTTTTCTTTCAAGCAAAATTAGCCAAAACTTTTTTAAAAAAAAATGTAGTAATTTCCCAGTTAAAGTGTTTGAAATTATTTAAAGGTGTATCTGAAGTCAAAATTTTCAAATTTTCAACTTCCACAAACCTTTTTTTTTTCCTTCAAAACTCTACAAGCCTCCAAACACAATTATGTGGTTCAACAATTTCTGGAAATGCTTTTCATAAAAGATTTTCCAATTTAGTCTTGAAAAACAATGAGTTTGAACGACCATTTTATTTTAAGCAAAAAAAGCATTAAAATATAGGAGTGTTGAAGATAATTAAACATAGGCAGAACTGATTATCAAAATTAAGCACAACTTCATAAAAATAACTTATGAAAAAAGAAAAGAAACAAAGAGATAATACATGACAGCTTTTGGGATAGTGTTATATTATATATTTGTTTGCCTTTTGTTCAGTTTAAAACAAAAAGTATTTCGGCTGTTTTTTGGTCTTTTGAAAGTGTTCCACTCACTCTCATTCCTAAAGTAACCTTTGCATTAAAATTGGTTTAGCTTATCAAATATTTTGGATTTTCTGAAAGTGTTTTGATTTGATTTCTAAGGTGGTGTCTCAATCAAAAACAGTCTAGGTTTTTTCACTTGGTTTTAGTTTATGTTCTGGAAACAAAAGTAAATGCCTGTATTTCATTATGGGAAATGGTTTTGGTTTTACTTTTACAATATTTTCACTTTCAGGAACTTCCATATGAGCAAAATTAAAAGATAACATAGCTAACTATTCATCTTCATTGGTTACTACACCTAACTGTTGAGGGGGAGGGGCAGTGTTATTAAAAGCGCTCACTTCTCGCTTTAAGCGTTGAAGCGACGCGAGGTACTGTTCTATCTCTTTTCTGCTATAAAAGCGACTCACATAAAAAACCGCACGCTTTAACCGCTTAAGCGAGAAGCACCGCGATGGAAAAAGCGCAAAAAAGCGTGCTTAAGCGACGTGAAGGCATCTGCTAGGGTTTTTTAAAAAAAAAATTGGCAAATAAACCGTCAGTTGCCAAATAAACATACGCTCTTCTGCTGCTCCAACTCCAGCGACACTGCTGCTTTCTCTTTTTCTTTGTTGTTGTTTTTCCCTCGCTATTGCTCTGTTCTAGACATCTAATTTATGCTCTGTTCTTCTGCCGTATTTTTCTCTTCCTCTTTCTATTTTTTTTCACTTTTTATTGCTCTGTTTTTGTGCCCTAAAACTATGCTTTGTTTTATGGTTTATGCCCTGTTTTTCTGGTTTTATTGCTCTGTTTTCTGTTTTTCTGTTTTCTGCTCTGTTTTTCTACTAGTGCTCACTGTTCTTATTTTGTTTTACATTTGCTTTATGTTACGACTTTTGAGGATTATTCACTATCTAGTTTTAGTATCTATTATTTGCTTCTTGATTCAAGAATTGAAACATTTGCTTAATATGTTATTCTAAATGAGTACATAGCCATTTATGGTTTATGCCCTGTTTTTCTGGTTTTATTGCTCTGTTTTCTGTTTTTCTGTTTTCTGCTCTGTTTTTCTACTAGTGCTCACTGTTCTTATTTTGTTTTACATTTGCTTTATGTTACGACTTTTGAGGATTATTCACTATCTAGTTTTAGTATCTATTATTTGCTTCTTGATTCAAGAATTGAAACATTTGCTTAATATGTTATTTTAAATGAGTTCTTAGCCATTTATCTATGCCTATCATATTTTTTATTTGTGTTTTTTTTGCGCTTCACATGAAAAACGGGCGCACTTCGCTTCGCGCTTCTTGCTTCACCGAAGCGAGACCTCGTCGCTTTTTTGCGCTTAACGCTTTCCAAAACACTGGGAGGGGTGGGGTGAAAAATCTCTGTCGGAGAAGAAAAGGGTGACTAGAATGAAAGCTGGCAAAGAGCTGTCGCTACTCTGCTAGTGGGGGGCAACTGAGATGGTAAAACCTATAAAAAGGACCAACGCCACTTAGTATAAGGTTTCGAGATTTTTTATGATGTTGAATTATCTGAATTTATCAGTGATGAAGCTGGAAACTATTATCCCCATCTATGTAATGCTTCTCTGATTCTAAAAAAACTTTTGGGTCTTCGCGTGTTGTGTCCATGTTTTTGTTTAATCTGGCTCTAGCTTCTTATCTCGATTACTTGGATAGAATCAAAAGAATAAGTAAATCATAGAAACGATCACCACCCATGCTAACCTGGAAAATCTGTTATAGGAAATTTTTCTTCAAAACTTTCAAGGAACACAAAAAGATCTACACTTCAAACATTAACTACCATACTACAATTAGCCACATAGACCTGCTAAATCAATAGTTTATTACTAATTAACACTTCTTTGAAAAAAAACTCAGCAGAAAATTTATGTTCTGAATAAAAAAGAACAAGATCTGACCTTGAAAGCTTGCTGAAGAACACGAAGTGTCTCACGAGTGCGCTTTCTCTTTAAGGCTATCTCATCCGGTTCCTGCAACATCTCTTCAAGGAGATTGTCTCTGTGACATGTTGTAAAGCAGACTGATAAGAATCATGACTAAACCAAGAGCAGAAAACACATAATATTGTTGAGTAATCTAAGCAGTTGAGGAGAGAAAAATATTCTACTATTAGCAGTGTGTGTGTAACAGCATCAAGAAATAGTTATTGTTTCTGTGAGGAGTTTTTCATTCAGCAAAGAAGCCTTGCAAAAGATCAATAAGCAGATGTCTGTAATAAGTTTGGCCTTCAAATAGACTTGAGTTCCTCGCACTCTTCCAATACCTGTAAAGTTTCTTGATAAACACATTGTGGAGTTCTCTTTTTGTGTGGTTGACCTGAACAACAAATAAACGGCATACTTATCAAACAAAATGGGAGAACTAAATATGCATACATACAAACAAACATTACAGACAGACACAGACACGAGTGCGCGCACACGAATATGTGTTATATATTCTTTTGCCATTGATGCAACTACATCATATCCACCAAATAAAACAAGCGAACAGTTCGTTGCATTGATGTTAGCCTCTTACTTTTGGCAGAAAAAGCAAGAGCACTTCCAACCTTCAACCTAAAATAAGATTATTTACTATTCCTATTTATTCCCCAGTTTGTCTGAAATAAACTACAAACAACATAGCTGATAAGCTACAGCAAAGTCTCACAGTGCTTAGAATTTCACTTGAAAAGGAAAAAGTCCCTTGCCAAAGGAGAAAGATAGAGGATACACCAGATTATGCGAAGAGTTACACAATCAAATTGGAAAAAGTAACACATCCTGGCGTAGAGCACTCAATCTAAAATTACAAAAGATCTGCAATAATCAATCTAAAATTACAAAAATCTGCAATAATTGAAACTAGAAAATCCTCCATATTATTAGCATAAGTCTATTGAAAGCAGGTGATGTCAAAATATCAATGCAAAAGGAATTTAAGACAGAAAACCATGATATCATTATTACCAGAAAGTGCATGATTGCTTTAGGTACTGAGTCCTCGATGTTCTTTCTGACAATGTCATAATATGACCTCAATAACAGTTTTGTGACGGCAATTTCAATAGTCTCCTGATCTGAATGAGTTTCTGACGGCCTTAGTACACTTGGGGGCTTCAAAATGGAGCATTTCCCGTGTAAGGTTATCAAAATTGAACTACCTAATAATCATAGACTACAGAGGCCTTCAAATATATACCTCTCTCAAGTGAATGAAAGCATGATTCATACTCTGGACAGGTTCACTGAATGGCTTACTAATGGAATTGTCTTTGACAGATGTACGACTGTCTGATCCACCAAATATTGATGATATCCCCCAGCTTGAACTAACATTCGGTCCTGATATTGAAGAACAGCAATTAAGACATCGCCAATAGAAACAGGCAACATTGGATCCAAATAGGGAGTTCAGGATAAGGAATTGAATACTTACAAAAGAAGCAAATTAACATATAGTCTGGCATTCAAAATGAAGCATAACGAACAAACCCAATGAAATCCCACAAGTGGGGTCTGGTTTTGCAATGCATGTAGAAAATAAAAGGCATAGGCATCATGTGTTAGCAGATGGAAATATACCTGACGTTGTTGTTTTCTCTTCTACAGCAAGCCGGGTAACCTGTTTTTCCAGTCCAAGTAGCAGAATAATCAGGCCTATCTCAATTCTTTCAATTCGTCTTTCCCCAGTAGGAAGATTAGGAAGAGAAGCAAGCAGATCAGGTGCTGTCACAGAAAAGTCATACCTGATCAGGAACAATTCCATTAGCATGTCTAGCAAGAATGGCACGCGACTTCAGAGTTCTTTCAGATGCAGGTGCTTTCTCTAATTCTACTCCATCCTGAGTGGTGACATAACCGCATTAATTCGTGACTAGTTAGATGAGAAATGGAAGAAACATCCGCTGAAGTATGTGAAACAGCATATCAAATATTTACTTTCTGCCTCGGAACAGGTGCAGTAATCCTATTGGACTTGACCTGCTGCATTGCCGTCTCCACCGCTTTACTCCCCCCAACAAAATTCGGATGCGAAGTGTTTATGTAATCCATCTAAAGCAAAATATTATTAAGTTGAAGAAATTTTCAAATGCTATAACAATGGATGCAGCAATGATAAAATAATCCACCGATGCACTTAAAACTGTTAATAGCTATTGATGCTTTCGATTTCAACTAAATTAGCTACTTTTATTCAAGATAACCATACGATCTTTGATACCAAAAGAAACTGGTGTCTTCTAAGATGCTGACTGTATAGCAATCATGAAATAGATTATGATCAGTAAGAAAAGGCGGTTCCAAGAATAGCTCGAGAATAAAAAGTTGGTTAGGACTATAAATCAAGCAAATTCATTTGATAACACATAAAAATAAAGATGACTACATATGTGTACACAAGCATATGATTTATACATAATCCTATTTATGCACAAGTATACAATAGGTCAGCCAAAGGTTCGACATATACCTCCATCTCAATAATGTGTCCAATCATTGTCTCTGAAGGTTCCAAGCCTTCCCGCAAAAAGTTCCCTATGACCTCATCCATCCGTTTCCTCAAAATAGGAAATCGTTGCAATTCATTGACCATGCACCGATGGCTCATCTATGAACAAATAATTAAAGTTAAACAGTAGATACAAACACATAAGACCCAAAAAATCAAAGACATTTCTCAATAAAAGGGCATACTTTTATGAGCTCATCATAAATAAATCTTGCACATTGAAGACTTGGATCTAATAGACGAGCTATTTGTCTTCGGATGAGAACTTCAAATGGAACCTACATATTTGAACATCAATTGAAGGGCAAGACCAACCAAATGGAACAGATTTTATATGGAACTACTGGAGAAAGCATTCACCCATTGGCACAAAATAAAAGCAATTCCGCATGCAAGTAAAGGTTCACGGTTAGAACTTACTTCTGGCACAAATAAAGCAGATTTAGGACCAGTTGCATTTTGTATGGCAGTTCGGATATCATCATCAGTTAAATCCTCACAGGGATCTACCTCCTGACAAGATGGGGAAGTTTGATGAGAAGTGATGAATTTTGGTATACCATGTAGATGACACTCACTAATACAGTATACTCAAGCAAAGAAGCTCAAGTTTCTTTCAGTTTTTTCAATCATTCACATGTTGGAAAATATCCCAGAATTTGAGACTTGTAATACAGCAGTAGGGACACAGTACAAAAGTTTTGGGGTTAAGATGAAAGAGAGATAAAGCAAGTAAATAATAATCGGAGGCATTTTTTCCAGCTGCTACTTTTTTTATGGATATAAGCCACACTTTGTCAGTGACTGAAAACTATGATAGTAATAGCATACTACTCACTTACCATTTATGAAGACATTCATTTTTAATGATGACAATAATAATAAATAATAATAATAATAATAATAATAATAATAATGATGATGATGATGGTGATGATAAAAATAAGCAGAACCTCTCTGGAACAGCACAATATGCTGAAGCAGAATTGGCTTATCCCAACAAACATACATATAACATGAGACAAATAATATTAACATCATTTCAATGTATACTATCAGGTCTACCATTCTCCAAACTAGAAAAGACTATCATTTGGCATTCTCAAGTTGATATAAAAATTATGCACCTCCAAACTCTTCACAAATATGCTCTGGAAAATGTAATGAATTCTTGCTCCACCAGACAGCTCAGATGTTGACATTTCTTCATTTTTTCCTTCAATCATTGAAGAGAACGCTGTTCCAGCCCAAAATAAGAGAAATAAGAATCTGTACTATCAGCGAGGTTCGACAAAGCTCAATTGACATGATAGAAATAGCATTCACAAAAAGAAAGACTAGAGGTATAATAAATATAAATACTATTCAAACCAGCAGTCTCACAAAGTTGAGGCCACATTACCATCACTGTATTTCGAAAGAATGTTCAGCAGGAGTGCTCCCATACCAGCCTAGATTCAGGAGGAATACATAATAATGTTAACATAGGATAAGAGAAAACTACGCTGAATGAGAAACAGAAAATCTACCAGGAAAAAACCTGATATCGAAACTTTCAGTTGTAATGTCACAACAAACCCGCCATAGCACAGGTATATGCATATAAAGTTAAGCAAGATGACTGAAGATACCTTTGACTCCGTGATCTCCCCATAGCTGGCATGCTCCTTTGCAACAGATACCAGTGCAGCACTAATACGAGATTTCAATCCTGGAAGAACTGTCTTGATGTGTTGCACTAGGATCTGCATGAATCAGGAAAGTCGCATATATGAAGCTGCATTATGGAATATCCCCGTTACCCTCACAAGAAGCTATCTAAAAGACCATCTAAATTTCAATAAAATAAGACGTCCCCACTCACAAATTGAAAAACAAACAAGAGAATGCACTTTGATTTAGGATTTGTTTTGGCAAAGCGGGGGACAAGGTTTACATGCAATTATTTTTGCTGGGAAGGGCACAACTCATGCTACTGAGCACAGAATGTTTTTTATAAGGGCTACTCACAGCAGATATTTTAGAATGGTCGTCTCTCATGTCAGTCTCCTGAACAGACACACCATTCCTATGTCCAACAATTTAGTACTGCTATAATCATAGGGCAAGTGTGTCTCAACTTTCAAATGCTTTAAGTTAAAGATGTTTCAGATACACAACGTTTTTCCTTTTCAGTTCAAATATCCAGTTCCAATTTAAAAATGAAAAGAACCGGCAGATCAAAATCTATAAGCTTTTTATTTTAAGAGAGACATGGTATGAATGTTAACCAAACTATATGTATCTTCTGCAACCTTGCTTATGTGTCCATCATGTCAAATAAATTCAATTCTACAAAGAACTTTTTGGATATATGACAAATCAATAGTTTATTGGATGAAGAACCTTCTGCTATATCTGCACTCATTACCTGGTTCAACTTTTTTGCCAATTGAGGAACACCACAACGATCAGCAAGATCACTATATACCTTCACCAGAGAAGAGATTGAACATGAGACATTTAATATATAGAGACCTGAAATGAACTAACAACAAAAGATGGTACTAACATACCGGACGACTTCGGAAGAACTTTTCCTCAGCAACAAGTGCATCCTTAATACTCCGGTTCGTCCTAATATCCTATTTCAAATTAATTCATCCAAACAGTTCAGAAGATTATAAGCTAATGTGGGTGAGCGTATTTGAAGTGTGTGCTTATGTCATGTACCCACCCCCATTCAAGCACATAAATATACATATGAACATGCATGGACATGACGAACTGCTAATATGTAGATATATATGAACATCTACTAGAGAGCCTATCAAGTAGAGTTGCCCAAATTTGATATATTGTTTCCTCGACATTATTTTACTTTTTAACCTAGCCCAAAGCCAGACACTGGTTTTATAGGCATTTGGAAAAGCCCTTCCACATCAGTTTTCCATAACTGTGAAGCATCATTTAGAACTTCTGCTCTGACTTTGACGTTCTGCTAGCTGAACCTTTCTCTATCCAATCTCTGGTGTTACTTGCTTCATGTCTCTTTAGCATTTAGAAACTAACAGACATCTCCTACTTCACTGCTCAGTTGTTGCAGATATCTGGTGCATGTTCCTTGCTATTTTGGCATCAATTGGGTTATGCCGCAGAGCATCAAAGAAGCCTATGAATGCTGGTCCCTTTGGAAAGTTGATAAGTCCATCAGGAAAATCTGGCAGATGGTTCTTGCCTGCATCTTTTGGTGTGTCTGGTCAGAAATGAATTGCAGGTGTTTTGATGGGATATCAACTCCTTCTATGGTTCTTAAGGCTAGAAGTCTTCTATGGTTGTATAGCATGCACAATTTAGCTCCTATTAATTGTCATGTTAAGCTCTTTAGATCTTGCTTAGCTCTTTTTTGTTCAAAGCTGACTGTCTTCTGTACTCACTTTTGGACTTCTTACATCTTTTAAATGGCTAAATGCCATCTATAAAATTCCCTTAATCAAAAACAATGGGGGAACAAAGATGCTCATCACCGACTTTGGCACCTGGATCGCCTCATGGTAAAGAGATGGAGAAATGCTTTGGGAGACCTTGGATTTCTTCCTTTTTGGTACAATGAAGGGCGTGCAAAAGGGATCCAAGAGCTTGCATGGTTAGTCCAGTTTTAAGCACCCAAAGGGTTTGGCCTAGTGGTCAATGAAGTAGATGAAAACCTAGAAGCTAGGGTTAAAATTCTTATGGATATAAAAAAAATGCAAGATGATTTCTTCTCATCGGCGCAAGTCTTGGAAGGGCAAATTTAACAGGTACCTGTACCTAGGGGGGAATAACAGGTACCCAATCGAGTAGTCGACTGGCTTGGAAACCACGATCATAACAAAATGTTATTGCCATTTTTACCCATAAAGAGCCTTCATGTTGTGCATTTTGTACATCCTTCTACACTTCATTAGCTTTTGTTCTGTTTGTTGTTTTTGTTGTGGTGCTTAAGTGTGTTTTCATCATATTTCCGAAAATAATTTATTACGCAATGAAATAAATAATAAAAAACAGTATTAATATGTGCTGTAGATAGGAAAATCACACACAAGCAAATAAAATGTTAGAAGCCAAAGACCAGGTGACTACATAAGAATAAGGCCTTAATTGTGGCACATCTTCAGACTGTGAATGTAAGTATGCAATTAAAAAGCATTTGATACATAACAATATCTTATCAACCGAGATACATAAATTAACAGCATAGGTTTTATAATGTTCTTCCTTTTATTTAGCTTTTTTGCTTATAGTGCCTCTTGGAAGTAGGGCAGTATCATGCTGAAGATTACTATTAGTTAGTGATCCGCACTCACTAAATCTGATGAATTGTTGGCACAACTCCTACTTTTTGTCCCTGTAGACCGAGGAGAAAAGGAATCACAAGTGAAGCAATTAAAACTAGCACTTCTTGGCCTAAAGTTGAAACTGCGGTAAGGCAGAGGAGGCCTGGAAAATGGGCCATGGCATCAAACGGTTCAAATGTATCAGTCAAACAAGAGTGATGAATGCATGCACTATCAAGAAAGAAACTGATATTAGGCTATATAGATGATATTTACACCTTAATATTACCATGCTTTATTGTTGTTTTATAGGCGAATTGATAACAAAATGCTATGCAATATTCTAAGTGAGGAAGCACTACGGAGTGTTTTGGAGTCAATAATGTGAAGAAAACGTCCAATAAAGAAGTACCCGAGCACAAAGAAGGAAAAAATGGACTGAGTGAAATCCACAGCAACCGCGGTGGAAACACGATGGAACTGCGGCAGATCAAGTACTCGAGGCAAAAAGTTCAGCATTCACCTCGGTCGAGCCACAGTCTTGCCGCGACCGCGGTGAACCATTCAAGCGCTAGAAAATTGGGAGCCAAAGTGTAAATCGGAAAAAACTTGTTCCAAACCCTTATAAACTTTAGAAGATTGCCCAGGACAGAATTAAGCTTGTTTTTAGACTACTTTCGAGGCAAGAACAAGTATGAGAAGAGCAACTAAATATTAGAGTTCTTTTATCTTCTCTTTATTATTGCAATTACCCATTATGAATAATTTAGTAGTTTTATCTCGTTTTGTTATGAGTAGCTAAATATTTTAGTCTAAGGTTTTTAGGAAACCTATTGAAAGATGAACTTCTTGTTAAGTTAATATAATTTGCCCAGTTTAATCTCTATTTGTTCAATTGTGTGCTTGTCGTAGTTAATTGATTGGATCCTCAATTAGCTGTGCCTATTTAGTGTGCATAGCTCGGGAGAGAGTGCATATTTAGGTAATTATTGAACAACACTACTCCCAAAGTATATAAGGGATCAATAACTGAGTGTTTAAAGGCGGGATTAGGGATAAGGAAGCCTTGGGTGCAATCTAAAGTGAGCTATAATAAACAACGCTAGCTAATGTATCTCGGAAGAGTGCATCTAGTAAATTATTGTGATTAGTCGGGAGAGATTTACGGTAATAAAAGTGTTCATTATTATAGAGATGATTAGGCAATTCTATGTGAAACATAATCGGAAAGGATTCCATCATCAGGGGAAATCATAACCTTAGAACCTTCTCTTAATTGGTTACAACTAAATCATAGTTAGTTTGCAGTTGCTTATTTACATTCATTCTTAGTTAGTAAAAACATCTTCAATTGTCATTTACAACGTTTGGGAAGTTGATTCCGTGGAATTTAGTAAGTCTAACGAGAGTAATTGATAGGTTAATTCCTAGTGGGTTCGACTCTGGGCTAAATACTCAGATTATATTTGCAACGTCCGTGCGTCCATTTTATAAGGCATAGTTGGGCGCGATCAGAAACCACAATCCTAAAGGAAAATTGCTAATGAATGGAACACAAATGTGCTAGTTAGAGTGCACGGATAGGAAATGCCACTACAAAGACAAAAATAGACAACATCTTCTACACCTATCACATGCCTATAAAAATAAAAGTCATGAAAGTAAAAGGTAAAAGATGAAGTGAAACTCCAAAACATAATCAAGAATTTTTTAGAGGTGCTCAAATGAAGAAGTTCATTAGAATGAATGATATCGCCAGATCCGAGAAAAGTTTAAATGGCCCATTTGCAAATAAAATCACATCATGCTGACAGGTTTAACTATTTTTCAATCAATAAGTTGAAATGTTACCTCCTGACTACGATTCACGACGCCAACATATCCAAGGCGAAGGGGAATCACTTTTCCAAGTAAAAAGTTACGAGCATCAGTGCCACGATCCATGATGTCCAACTAGAAAGAAAATTCAATTGATGAAAACCCAATTAAGAATACAGAAACATAACAAACAAAAGGAAAGAGTTCTATTTTCGATCAATCTGACCTTAGTGATTACACCAATGGTCCGATACCCTGCAAGAAGAAACCTTCGTATATAAAAAGTCTCAGAAGCATCTAAACTCACCTAGTAGAAAACTATATAGTATGAACATACCATCGGGATCAGCATTTCCAGCTATCTGAAGAGCATCTGAGTTAGCCAAGTCAGCATTAGCAGGTGTTACAGCCAATATTAAGCAGCTCGGAAGTTTAATATATGACATTATCATTGTTCTGATCCGGGCTTCAATATCTGAAGGCTGATCACCAACAGGCACCTTTGTTATGCCCGGCAAATCCACAAGTGTAATATCAAGAACATTCGGTGAGAAAATTTTCAAACGTATCTGCTTATCTGAAACACCTCTATTCATGCCTGCTTCCCGGTCTGTCTCCGCCTAAAACCAAATCATAAAGAATTCGCAGTTGGGAACAATGTTATTAAGTGCCATTGCTTAAAGCGATGAAACGATACAAAGCGAGGAGTTATTGCTTTATAGGTGAAGCCATGAAGCTTCATAGAAATGTGTGCTTCAAACCATAGCACACAAATTGATCCAAACAAAAAGTGGCCATTTTTTTGAAGTTCAACTTTTAAGAGTTGGATTAATATCAACATTATTGCATACTGAGTGTTGAAACTAGTTATTTTAATTGCGATTTGATTATTTAGTACTAAATCCATATATGTTTGAATTTTATAGCACTTCACTTCTCACTTTTCCCATCAAGACTCAATTTGCTTTGCTTTTAAAACATTACTTAATTGGGAATGTGAAGAAATTACTCAAGTCCACGCAAGAATAAAGGTATTCAAATCATTAAATAATCGGCATAGTATATAAAGAAATCACAAACTAGTATTTTAAGTCATAATGTACAAGATTTAGCATGGCAGTTGCAGCATCGACTTCACAAATACAATGATAGATAGTGCAATGATTTAAACATTTTTCCGTAAGCCTCATTGGAAGTTTATACAAAGTGTAAACTACAGTTCATCACTATATATGAATCTTCCAATGAATTTCATCGAAACAAGCTCAATATACTAACATTCAATATAACCTCATTGGAAGTTTCTACAAATCGAAACACTGGATAATAACAGCAGATTACCTGAATCTCTCTACGAATTTCATTGAAATCAAAGAATCGCTTGCCAGGAAGGTGCAAAAACTCTCCCCATTCCTCTTTAGTTCCATCCGGCTCACGTTTGGTCTGTATAAGCTGCAGAACGAGCGGGCGCCTAGTACAGATGTCAGAACCCCTAGGCAAGAAATCGCGACCGACAAGGGCTTCCAGAACACTCGATTTGCCGCTACTCTGACTACCAACGACAGCCACCTGAGGCAACTCGATGGTGGACTGACTACCGAGCTGTGCGAAGATGTCTTGGAGCTTGTTCACTATAGGAATCACTGAGTGACCTAACGGCGCCGTATTGGTTGACGAGGGAACTGGAACTGGAACTGGAACTGGAACTGGAACTGAATCTTCCGCCATGGAAGTGAGTCAACGCGGATCGAGTTGAGTAAGATTGTGATGATGTTAGTGTATGGTTTAGTGGGGGCCTCGGGGAATGGAATGGAGTTGTAATGAGATCGGTGAGAGGGAAACCCTAGAGAGAGAGAAAGAGAGAAGCTTTGAAGGGTATGAGAACTATGAAGAGATAAACGAGTTTGAAAAGCTTTGAGAGAGGGGGATGTTGTTGGGGTTGTGGTGCATACTCTCGTACCGCCCAAGAAAAGGGAGAGAATAATTAATCGGGGTTTTGTTTTTCGAATTTGAAAATGAATGGCATCTCTTTCTTCTGATTTTTCCTTGCTGATTTGGTAGGCGGATTAAATTACTTTAAAATTATAATTTCAGATATATTTTATATTATATAAGTGGTGAAATAAAATAATCTCATATTTAAAAGGATAAGATGAAATATTAGGGATAAAATACGGGATTAAATTTATACTTTGCTTGGTTGAAGATATAAATTTATATTATTTACCAAATACAGTGTAAATTTAATCTCAAATCTTATCTCACCTTATTCTCATACCAAATGACTCCTTATGGTTTATGTTAGGTTAGAGGCTTATGATGGTGAAAATAGCACGCACTAGCTAGTTTTCTGAGTGAAAATAACATGGTTTGGACTTGGATTTGAAAATCAAACGTATATTTAGCTAACGTGTGGCCACAGATTCCAATTTTGTTTTGAAAATTTAATTTGGGTGAAGTTTGATTTGAATATGAAAATGTGTTTGGATATACGTTTTCAAACCATATTTCCAACTTTATTTCGGAAAAACATGTATATAATTCCCAAGTTTTGAGATTTCATCCCAAAATCAACAATTGGGCGTATTTGAGATTTGAGATTTGGATTTTGCCAAAATGTGGGCAAAATTTATGACCAAACATGAGTTTTGAAAATAAATTCTAAATTTATTTTGGCAAAACTCGTGGCCAAACGGGACCTTAGACTCGTGTGTTATGGGCAGTCAAATATTACTCATTGACTTGAGTTTTGACTATATGGGTCCGGATTGACTTTTTGGAAATTGATTAAAGACTGAAACTGTATTGCTTGGAATTGAATCCTATGATGTTATCTGACTCAACTGAATATTATTTGGCTAGATTTGAGCTTGCTCGAGGTGATTGCTAAATGAAAGGCGATTTTGAAAAGTTGATTGGTATTGCTTAGGTAAGTATCTTGCTTAAACTTATTGTGAGGGAATAACCCTCAAGATATGACTTTGTTTGCTTAGTTGTAATGTTTGAAAAACAACGTATATATGAAGTAATGAGCGTATATGTGAGCGTTATATATGATTCGTGATCGGATTAGGCTTTAGGATTTTACTATGTGTTTTTGGTTATATGCCTTCTATGATTATCTTCTAATCAATTAATCAATTGTGTGACTGTGTGAGATACTCCTTACAAGCTAGTATCCATATTTAGGATTACTACTTTGTAATTAGCCAAAAAGGAATATTTGAGAAATTGATGTTATACTTGATTTAGCCACAGTCATACTTCATATATTGCGCACTCACCAACACTTCTATTTGTCATATCCTTGTGTACCTTATTGATTATTTGTGAGCAAATGCATAATTAAAGATAAAATTTTATTTCGAATTGTTATGATTATATCATATTTGGACATGTTGAGCTGGTTGATTTAGCTATGGCATGAGGTTTCTATTGTGTGGTTATTGTGATATTATTATTGATGTGGCACGAGATTTCTACCATGCACTTTAAGGGACACGATCACTATTACAACACGAGGTCACTACCATGTAGTGTGTGGATATTGATTCACCCCCTAGGGCCGCCTTATGAGAAATCGACGAGTTTCTGGTTGATTGTGATGCGGGACCCAATATGATGAGTTTTTGTGCATAAAGGTGGAAGCTTTGGCCATTAAGTGAATCCGTTATAATTTATCATGTATTTTATATGCTTTCTATGTTGAATTCTAACATGCTACTTGATGCCTCTATAATTTATTTTTTTGACTTGTTAGTCGATATAGAATTATCTATGTTGAGTTGATATTTCTTGATATGATCTTTGATGATATGTATCTCTTTTTATAGTCGTGTTGTGAATAATTATGAAATGTACTATTTTATTTGATTAGTAGGCATCATGTGACTTGAACTTCATCACTCTTCACCGAGATTAATCTTAATACTTACTAAGTATGCGTTATTATGTACTCGTACTATAATTCTGACATTTTTGTGCAGATCCGGCATTAGCAATAGCGGACTTCGAGAGGGAGCCTAAAAACTGTTAGTGAAGACTCTAGGTAGTGCTGCATGATCGTTCGCAGACCATTTGAGTCCATTTCCCCTACTTTTTATTATTATCTATATTCAGACAGTATTGTATTATTGAGTGGTTTTATTTTATCTTACTTTAGAGCTCAAGACTCTGTACAACCAAGTATTGGAGATTTGATGTCGTAGTATCCATATGTTAAATGTTGTTGAAATCTTATTCCCTTATTTATACTATTTAAGTTATATTTCACCTTGATTATGTTGGTTTGCTCCATATTGGATGTTGGCTTACCTACCCATAAGGGTTAGGTGCCATTAGGACCATTGGGGGATATCAAGTTGTAACAAAGTTGATATCACAGCTTTAGGTTCATAGGTTCTACAGGTCATAAGCATGTCTAGCAGAGTCTTACGGCACAGAGATATCTATAGTTATCTTTGTCATACCTCCTTTTTACACACTAAAAGGTTATATAAGGGAATTTTTCCAATTTGAGTAATATTATTCGAAATAAGATTATCTATTCACTTTTATTCAGAGTCGCCACTTGGGATGATTTGTTTTTCGATGTCTCAAATAACCGGTTTATTTTAAAATCACATATCAAGTCACATGTATTTTGACATGAGTCTTCTAATGCAATGTTCTAACAATCCCCAAATCAAATACAATTATAAGAGTTCGACTATTCAAAACAAAAACCAACTAGAATACACAATGAATCAGGTGGCTAAAGACACAAACATCATGAAGAAGTGCAACTGAAACACAAATAAAGCTATTGTTATGCTTTCAACTCTGTTTTTCATTTCCATCTTCAAACTGAACCTCACATTAGGTATAATTTAGAAAGGTGTACCTGAATATCGAAAGAGAAAAGAAAAGATGAAGAATCAGCAAAGAGTCAACAACAGCAAACAGCCTAAACCATAGCAATGGAACAGTGTCTCCAAATAGAAAAATCCAAACCAAACTTTTAAATATCTACAATTCAATCCATTTCAAACCAGAATGCAAATTTGTGAAATTTTCAGTGGTTTTGAACTAAACAATGAGGATCGGAAGAACCAAAACCAAGCAGAGCTTTCAATAGTTTTCATAAAGAAAACTGCAGGAAATTCAATGATATTTCAGAAATTTTCAAAGAAAAGCAGCCGTTTCAGTTTTCAGGATATTTTCTTCTCTAATTTCTCCACCTTGAGCAGAAAGAAAAGGTGCTTTTATAGGCAAGGTTTTAGGGCTACAGAAACAAGCTAAGTTTTGCACTTTAATCCTTTTGAAATTTTCATTTTAGCTTAGATATCCTTAGTGTAAAAAATCAATTTTCAGCAAAGTCCTAAAGGCAACTTCTAGGAAGCTTCCTCAATCAGTTATTCAAAGATTTTCCTAGCCTAAATTCCTAAATTACCCCTTAAATACCATATTTTTATCTCAATTAACCCAAACGAGTCAGTGTTGATCTAGGTTCGACTTCTAACTTTGGGCTTGCTAGACTAGAATGAATCCCTTCTTGGGCTTTTGATGTTCAAAACCTGCATGGAATCATTGCTAAGTAGAATTGCCCAAGAGAATAAATTGAATTTATTTTATTTGAAAACCACAAAGAAACAGAGAAATTGACACGACATGCATGAACAAAACTCGATTTTAAAACACACAGACAGACTAATTTAAAACGAAAATAAAATGGAAAAGATGAAGTAAGAGGAGATGGAAACTAGAACTTAAAACAAACAAAATAAGGATTAGAAAACAATGAAAGAAAGGAAAAAGGCTAAAAAATACCTAAACTAAGTGGAAAGGTCTTGAAAATCTTCAAAGTAAAGTCCGATTTTTGAACAAAATAGGTCCCAATCGTGTGTTCTCAAACGAAAACACACTAATAAAGCCAATTTTGGCCTTAAACCTTCGTTAAACTCACTGATTTTTTGGGATTTTAGGGTTCCACCTTCGATCTAAGATTCGAGAAGTTCTGGCACGATTCGAGGGAAGCGGGGTGAAGATTTGGAATGACGGGATGAAGGGGTTGCTATGGTGTAAATCTAGGGTCATTTGGGTCCCGCGCCACCACCAGAAATAGCAAGGATTTTAGGGTGGCGGCTTAGGATTTCGTTTGGGTCTCTGAATAAAGGTGAATGGGGGACAAAGGAGATGAGTTAGGGGTATGGAGAAAGTTCGGACATTTATATATAAAATAGGAATAAGTTCTGAACCGTCCGATCATTTGAGATCGACAATCTTGATCTAAAATAAAACGGAATAGTATCGTTTAGATATTGGGGAGAAGGGGGTGGACGGTTTTGGAACGGGTTTGGGCCAGGGTTAGTCGGGTATTTGTGCTGATTTTTGGACGGGTTTAAAGGGAAATTTGGTTTGGGCGTGGGAAAAATTAAATGGACTTAGCCCAAAATCTAATTCTCTTCACTTCTTTTCTTTTTCTTTTTTATTTCAAATTCTTTTTAACTCCTTTTAAATAAAAATAAAATATAAATTAATTTCTAAATCAAATATCCAACCATATTAAATTAATTAACTCTAATCAATAATTATCATAATTAATTAAAAACTAAATTAAAACAAAACTAACAAAATTAAAAGCTAAAAATTAAATAATGCAAAATAAATCATTTTTTGTGATTTTCCATTTTTGTAAAACAACAATTTACCAATTAATCTAAAAAATATAAAATTAAATCTTAATTGCAAATGCAATATGTTCTTATATTTTTTATGAATTAAATAAAATTAAACATGCACACTGAATGCAATCAAACATGAAAATTCTACAATAATTCTTAAATAACAAATAATTAAAAGGAAAAAATCTAATTTAGGGAATGCTGTAAGAGTAATTCATGTGAGGCAAAAATCATAAGCTCACAACTACCCCTCTTTACTCGGAGATTTGAAGGATTTTCGAGCAAAGATAAAATGAGCAATTATGATGGATTTTTGCCCGTTTGACACTCCATGAGAAGCATTTTTGAAAATAGTCTGACTGAACCTTGCTTCAGAGGTTGCCTACATATCATTGGCCATAAAGGAATCAGGTTAGTTTAGTTCAGAAGTTTTGGTAGCTGGGACTACCAGGAAGCTGTAATTTCACTGTTGCTGCTGCTACTGCTTGCTGAGCTCTTTATTACACCAAATGAAAAATAAAAAGCTAAGCTAGCTAAGCCTATCAACTACAAGTTACAAGATTCCTATCTATAAATCTCTTGAAGCTTGATCTTGAGTCTTAGTTGATTCTTGCTGTGGAATCCAATTTGAATCTTGATGCTTGTTAGTTGCAACCACTGGTTCATTCTTCAGCTTTTAGATCAAGGTGGTACATGCTGAGCTTGTGACTTCAATCAAATTTTGAGCAGTCTGCATCCATCTCCACTTCATCACTTTGAGTTTACTTCTTTATGTTCTTTTCGTCTTTTCTTTATTTTGGATTGAGACCCATTTTTGGTCATCTCAAATCCTGTGCCTCGAGATCAAACCTGCCCAGACACCAAAACAAACAAACAATACAATTTTTCTGCCCCAGTTTTCACTCGAAAAATTTCGTGAGTTATTTGCAACAAAAATCTAAACTATTTCTATATTGAAAGCAATAAAAGTCAGGATTGTGTATCCTTGAGAATAGGGAGTGAAGCCCTAAATTGAGAAGATTGCCAGGTTATCTTGGAACGATGATCGGGTTATGCCGGAAAAGAAAAAAGTGTCCTCGAGTTATGCGGTAGAAGTCATCGGGTTATGCCGGAAAAAAAAAAAGGTTATCGGGTTATGCCTGGAGAAAAGGAAAAAGGTCCTCGGGTTATGCCGGGAGAAATGGAAAAAGGTACTCAGGTTATGCCTGGAGAAAAGGAAAAAGCTCCTTAGGTTATGCCGGGGAAGTCCACGGGTTATGCCGGGACGAAAGAAAAAGGTCTCTGGGTTATGCCAGGGAGGTCCATGGGTATGCCGGGAGAAAAGAAAAAGGTCCCTGGGTTATGCCAAGGAGGTCCACGAGTTATGTCGGGAGAAAATGAAAAAGGTCATCTGGTTATGCCGGGGAGGTCCACGGGTTATGCCGAGAGAAAAGAAAAAAGGTCCCTGGGTTATGCCAGGGAGGTCCACGGGTTATGCCGGGAGAAAATAAAAAGGGTCATTGAGTTATGCTAGGGAGGTCCACGGGTTATGCCGGGAGAAAAGGACAAAGGTCCCCGGCTATGTCGAGGAAGTCAACGGGTTATGCTGGAGAAAAGAAAAGGTCCATGGGTTATGCCAGGGAGGTCCACGGAATATGCTGGGAGAAAAGAAAAAGGTCTTCAGGTTATACCGGGGAGGTCCACGGGTTATGCCGGGAGAAAAGAAAAAAGGTTCCTAGGTTATGTCAAGGAGTTCCACAGGTTATGCCAGGAGAAAAAAAAAGGTCCCTAGGTTATGCCAGGGAGTTCCACGGGTTATGTCAGGAGAAAAGAAAAAAGGTCCCTGGGTTATGCCAGGGAGGTTCACGGATTATGCCGGAAGAAAAGAAAAAAGGTCATCGGGTTATGTCGGGAGAAAAGAAAAAAGGTCCTCGGGTTATGCCGGGGAGGTCTACGGGTTATGCCAGGATAAAAGAAAAAAGGTCCGCGGGTTATGCCGAGAGAAAAGAAAAAAGGTACCTGAGTTATGTCAGGGAGGTCCACGGGTTATGTCGGAAAAAAAAAGGACCATGTGTTATGCCAGGGGGGTCCACGGATTATGCCGGGAGAAAAGGAAAAAGGTCCTCGGGTTATGTCGGGGAGGTCCACGGGTTATGCCGGGAAAAAAGAAAAAAAGTCTCTCGGTTATGCCAGGGAGGTTCATGGGTTATGCTGGGAGAAAAGAAAAAGGTCCTCGAGTTATGCCGCGGAGGTCCATGGGTTATACCGGTAAAGTCATCGGGTTATACCGGAAAAGAAAAAAGGTCCCCGGATTATGCCGGGAGGTCCATGGGTTATGTCAGGAAAAAAGAAAAAATGTCCTTGGGTTATGCCAGGAGAAAAGAAAAAAGGTCCCTGGGTTATGCCAGGGAGGTCCACGGGTTATGCCGGGAGAAAAAAAAAGGTCCTCACATTATGTCGAGAAGGTCCACGGGTTATGATGGGAGAAAAGAAAAAAGGTCATTGGGCTATGCCAGGGAGGTACACGGGCTATGCCGGTAGAAAAGAAAAACGTACTCGGGTTATGCCGGGGAAGTCCACGGGTTTTTGTTTCGTTTTCTCTTTCTCTTTATGTATTTATTTATTTATTTATTTTTCATTCATGTTTTGCATCATTTTTTTGAGTACAAACGTCTTCAAGTTCCAAAGATGGTAATGAAAGAAAGGTAACCTACTCAAAAGATTTGAGCGTTTGAGGTAGCGAGAACGAAAGCCTTCGTCATCTCAATCGGATAATGCTTTTTGTCACAGAAGGTTTAGACATAATACCTTTTGACCGCATCTGGATTCACAGTTGTTTCAGGGTCATTCCCTTCAATTTCTCCCAGATACAATGCCCCTTTTGGCAACAATTTTTTGATAATGTATTGGCCTTTCTAGTTGGGAGCAAATTTTCCTTTTGCTTCTTGATGATGGGGGAGAATACGCCTTAAAACGAGTTGCCCCACTTCAAAGTTCCTAGGCTGGAGTTTCTTGTTGTAGGCACGGGCCATTCCTTGTTGATACAACTGCCCGTGGCAGACTATAGCCATTCTATTTTCATCGGCCAGGGTTAACTATTCCAAATGGGTTTTGACCCACTCACTGTCTTCAATTTCAGCTTCAACAATAATTCGGAGAGAATGGGTTTTTACTTCCACGGGTATTACGGCTTTAGTTCCATAAACCAAGAGGTATGGGGTTTCTCCGACCGATGTGTGCATAGTAGTGTGATTACCCAATAATGCAAAAGGCAACTTTTCATGCCACTGTTTGGAACTTTGAATCATCTTTCTTAAAATTTTTTTGATGTTATTATTTGCTGCTTCGACGGCACCATTGTCTTTAGTAGAGTTTCGACGCGTTATTTTGAATTGTTCGCATATCTCCCCCATCAAATGACTATTCAAGTTTGCAACACTATCTGTGATGATAGTTGCAGAGATACCAAAACGGTAGATAAGATTGGAGTGCACGAAATCTACCACAACTTTCTTGGTGACAGATTTGAGCGTGATTGCTTCAACCCACTTCGTGAAATAGTCGATGGCGACTAATATGATTCTATGTCCATTTGAAGCTTCCGGCTTAATCAGCCTAATGACATCCATGCCCCAAGCAACGAATGGCCAATGTGCTGACATAAGATGCAATTCTGTAGGCGGTGTATGAATCAAATCACCGTGCACCTGGCATTGATGACATTTCTGGACAAAACTGAAGTAGTCTATTTCCATATTCATCCAATAATAACCCGCTCGAAGGATTTTCTTTGCCGAAATACACATGTTCATGTGGGGTCTGCACACTCTTGCGTGCACTTCATACATGATTCTCCCAGCCTCTTCAGTTTCAACACATCTTAACAAGTTAAGATGAGGAGTCTTTTTATATAAGACATAACCGCTTTAGAAGAAACCACTTACATGACGTCTAATGGTTCTCTTGGTCTCCATTGTCTTGCTCGGGGTATTCTTTAGTTTTCAGAAATCTTTTGATGTCATGATACCATGGCTGGGTATTTGGTCCCTTTTTAACTGTATTATAGTAACTGTGTCTTTCCCTTATTTGGATTTCCATCTGATCAATGTGGGCTATTGCATGGGCATGGCAGCATCGAGGCCAGGGTGGCAAGTGTATCAGCTAGTTCATTGTGACAATGAGGGATGTACTTGAACTCTATTGACTTGAAGCGCTTGTTGAGGTCTTCACATGTTGCATATAGGGAATAAGTTTGACATCTCGAGTCTCCCATTCTCCCCGAGCTTGTCGGATAATCAGATCCGAGACTCCCATGATTAATAATTCTTCAACATCTTGGTCAATTGCCATGTTCATACCCATAATGTAGGCTTCATACTCGGTAGTGTTGTTTGTGCAGAAAAATCGGAGCCAGGCTGTGGTTGGATAACGCTGACCAGTGGGTGAGATCAAGATTCCCCAAATTCCAACACCTTTAGCGTTTACCACTCTATCAAAGAACATTTTCCTAGCATTAGTATCTTCGGATATTGCCTCAACTAATTTTACCTCTTCATCCAGGAGTAGGTGCTCAGAGGTTGGTATTCATCATCAACCAGGTTTTCAGCCAAATGATCTGCTATCGCCATGCAGGTGACATAGACTATGTCAAATGCAGTGAACAGGATCTGCCATTTTTCTAACCTTCCCGTGGGCATTGGTTTTTGGAATATGTACTTTAAAGGGTCCAACCTGGTAATGAGGTAGGTGGTGAGGCCAACAAGTAATGCGCCAGCTTTTGAGCAACCCAAGTTAGAGCGTAGCAAGTCCGTTCCAACAAGGTATATTTAGCTTCGTAACTTGTTAACTTTTTACTTAAATAGTAGATCGCCTTATCTTTCCTCCTGGTCACATCATATTGTTAAAGGACACAACCAAAAGAAGACTGTTAAATACCAGAACAGAGGCCTTCCCGGTTCTGGTGGGACCAAGACTGGAGGGTTCGACAAGTATACTTTAATTTTATCAAAAGCTTCTTGGCACTCGTCTGTCCATTTAATTGTTGCATCTTTCTTCAACAACTTGAAGATGGGTTCACATGTAGTCGTCAATTGGGCAATAAATCGGCTGATGTAGTTCAATCTTCCAAGCAAGCTCATAATACTTTCCTTGGTTTTTGGAGGAGGCAAATCTCGAATGAACTTTATATTTGTTGGGTCTAGCTCGATGCCCCTCTATTGATTATGAATCCCAATAGTTTGCCTGATGGTAATCCAAACGCACATTTGGCTGGGTTTAGCTTCAAATCGTATTTCGGCAGCCGCTCAAAGAATTTTCTCAAGTCCCGAACATGGTCATCCTTGGTCCTGGACTTAATGATTATGTCGTCCACATACACCTCTATCTCTTGGTGCATTAGGTCATGAAAAATGGCAGCCATAGCCCTTATGTAGGTTGCCATGGCATTCTTCAGACCAAAAGGCATGACCTTGTAGCAGTATGTGCCCCAGGGTGTGGTAAAAGTTATCTTTTCTGCATCCTCTTCATCTATTAACACCTGGTGATATCCTGCGTAACAATCCTCAAAGGAATGTATCTCATGTTTGGTGCAATTATCAACAAAGATGTGGATGTTCGGCAAAGGGAAGTTATCCTTAGGACTTGCTTTGATAAGATATCTGTAATCCACACACACTCAGGTTTTATCGTCCTTTTTTAGCACTAGAACTACATTGGCTAACCATGTGGTGTATCGAACTACTCGGATAACCCCCGGTTTCAACTGTTTTGTGACTTCTTCTTTAATCTTGTCGCTGATATCAGTTTTAAACTTTCTTTGCTTTTGTTGAACAAGGGGATGATCGGGGTAAGTTGGCAACTTGTGAACTACCAAATCGACACTCAGTCATGGCATCTCGTCGTATCGCTAAGCAAACACATCTTTCAACTCAAACAAGAGCTGGATCAATGCATCCCAATTTTTTTCGTCTGTGTGAATGCTTATCTTGGTTTCCCTGACTTCTTCAAAACTACCCAAATTAACCGGCTTAGTATCATTTAAGTTCGACTTATGTTTATTCTCAAATTATTCTAATTCTCGATTTATTTCCTTAAAAGCCTCTTCTTTATCATATTCCAGTTCTTGATTCATCATTTCACCGTTAAATAGCGTATTTGAATTTGGGCACGAAGTCCACAAGCATGTCATGTTATTTAAAGCCGAATTATTAAAAATAAAAGAAGAAATTAAAGAGAAAATAACAAAAAATAGAAAGAATAAAGAAAGATGGACGACGAAATATTGATTTCATTTCTTTGAATTTGAAGATAATAGGGTTTACATTGGAAATTAAAGACGAGAAATTAAAGAAAAGCATTCGAGTTACACCCTAAATATAACTCGCGATGTATAAAAAAAAGGCAGGACTGGACTACCGAGACTCCCGCTTGATTGGGAATGGAGTAGCCTTCTAATTTTGCAGTTTGGCATTGGGTCCCATGTATAACACCTCAGTGGTGCTTGAGCCTTCCATTGGTTGGACCATGTGGGCCTCATACAACATCTGTCTCATGGCACCACAAATTTCTTCAATTTCCTCGGCCGTAAAGGCATCATCTTCCTCATCCTCATTGTATTTAGGCTTGACAATGTTCTATAAAGATGCGGAATCAGCTGAGGCAAGACCCAACCATTTTTCTTTCTTTCATTCGCCCATTTTTCATCAGCTGATGTGGCTTGGAAGCCCACACCAATGCGCTTCTTAATGGCAGGTAGGGTGACAGGTTCTGTAATACCTTGCAGTATACCTCGAGTCTCTTTCCAGGCTTGTAACCATGTTTAATCATTTCAGCAGTGACCATGATAGAGGCATTTGACAGAAAAGGTTGAGGACAAGGGTTTCCCTCCTTATATTGGTTTGCAACCACCACTTCAAAATTTTGATAAACTATATGCTCACTACCTTCTCTGGCTTCGAGACATAGGACCGATGGGTCCTGGTAGATCGATTGCTCATCTTCCCCGTGAACTACAATCTCTCGATCTTCATGTTTGAATTTCCCCATCTGGTGGAGAGTATAAGGCACAACCCCTGCTGCGTGAATCCAAGGTTTTCCTAAGAGGAAATTGTAGGAAGTAACCATGTCCAAAACCTAAAAGGTCACCTCGAATTCTACCGGGCCGTTAGTCAGAATCAGATCAATCTCACCTATTGTCTCTCTCTTTATGCCGTCAAAGGCACACATATAGACGTTGTTGGGTTTGATTCTCTAAGTACCGATTTTTATACATTGCAGAGTTGAGCTTGGGCAAATATTTACCCAGAGCCACCGTCTAACATAACCTTTTTCACATAATATCCTTTGCATTTAACTGTCAGGTAAAGGGCTTTGTTGTGTGCGGCCCCTTGGGGGTAAATCATTATTGTAGAATAAGATTTGACTGACTACAAAAAACCTCTCCTCCATTCTCTCCAACTGTTCTATAGTGGTTTCAATAGGTACATATGCTTCATTAAGAGTCTCTTTCCAGGCTTGTAACCATGTTTAATCATTTTAGCAGCTGCCATGATGGAAGCATTTGACAGAAAAGGTTGAGGACAAGGGTTTCCCTCCTCATATTGGTCTACGACCACCACTTCGAAAGCTTGATAAACTATATGCTCACTACCTTCTCTAGCTTCGAGACATGGGACCGTGGGTCCCGGTAGATCAACTGCTCATCTTCCCCGTGAACTACAATCTCCCGATCTTCATGTTTGAATTTCACCATCTGGTGGAGAGCAGAAGGCACAACCCCTATTGCGTGAATCCACGGTCTTCCTGAGAGGAAATTATAGAAAGTATCCATGTCCAAAACCTGAAAGGTCACCTCAATTCTACCAGGCCGATAGTCAGAATCAGATTAATCTCACCTATTGCATCTCTCTTTATGCCGTCAAAGGCACACACATAGATGTTGTTGGGTTTGGTTCTCTCAGTACCTATATCCATACATTGCAGAGTTGAGAATGGGAAAATATCTACGCCTGAACCATCGTCTAACATGACCCTTTCACATAATACCCTTCATATTTAACTGTCAGGTAAAGGGCTTTATTGTGTGCGGCCCCTTTCGGGGATAAATCATTCTTGTTGAAAGAGATTTGATTGACTGCAAAAAGCTATGCTCTATCCTCTCCAACTGTTCTATAGTGGTTTCAATGGCTACATATGCTTCATTGAGAGTTTTGATCAACACATTTGATGTTTAGCTGAGTTCATTAGCAGAGACAACAGAGAGACTTGAGCAGGGGACTTTCGGAGTTGGTAAATTATCTCGTAGTTTACCATTTTCATTTTCTGAAAGAATGCTTCTAATTCTTTAGCACTAACTAGCTTCTTATGTGGGAAATGCTTTTTTGTGGCATTATTCACTTCCTCCAAATTGAGATACTTCTCAGTCGAGTTATTTTCCTTGACTTCTCCCAAGATCTCTTTGCCTTTGTAAGTCACTATTGATTTGTTATAGTTTCATGGCACAACAGTGGGATCTGTCATGGGCCTTTGTGGCGCGCGGCTAATAACCACGGCCTTACTCAGCCTTGGTGGAATTATTAGCCCTCGCATCATGTAGGACTCCTTGGGCACATATATTTGAGCCCCCTTATTTAACTCAAACCTTCTAGGAAGACTCAATGACATATGTTCTTTCTTGAGGCCTCGAGGAACATAGAGAATATCATATTTGGAGGGCGCTGCCCCAGTTTCAACTTCCACTTTCTTTTCAATTTTCTGAGGGGTGGTTTTTCTCTTTTTCTCCCCCTTGTCTTGTTTCAAGATAACTTTTGGTTTCTTTTCCTCATCAGCTATGGCAATTATGGATTTTAGAGCTGGGTCAAACTCTCTGTTCTCGCAGATCATTCCAATACCAGCCCGTTGTTGTGAGCCGGTAGTGGATTGTTGGTTACATTAGGAATATCTTTGTTTCTTAGCGCTATTCTCTTTTGTTATATTAGATCTTCCATAGCCATCTTCAAGGTCCAACGGTTATATCATGCCCTTTTGCCCCTGAATAATAGGCACACTAGGCGCCAGGATGGTAAGAGGGTGACTGTGGATTTTGCCTATTTGGGGGTATGGGTTGCAACAAACCCATTCGGACCAATTTGGGAATAGGCTAGAATAGGACTCACCAATAGGTGTGAAGTTTGTTTTCTTGGGTGGTCCCCGGGTATAGAAGTTGTTATGTGGAGATCGGGATTGTAGTGAGCTTGGTAAGGAGGTTGATTTTTGGGAAATGGAGCTTTGTTTTGATTAAATTGTTGTTGTGGCTGACGTAAGGTTGGGCATTCATCATTGTGTACAGCTGAAGAGCATAAGACACATCTTGGTGGGGATAATACTGTTGCGGGTTCTTTAAGAGAAAAGACATCTGGTGGACGGGGTTTTCTTGCACTCGAAGTTGCCGTTGATGTTTCTTCCTTGTTCTTTTGATTTGCTACTTCTCCAGACCCACCTGGATGGCTTGAGAGGTAGCCCTTATAGCAGGCTGACTCAATATTTGCCATGTTTTCAACTCATTTTCAACCATTTCACCGATTTTGATGGCTTTGGCGAACGGCTTACCTATCGCAAACATCATGTTTTGATAATAATTGATCTCTTGGGCTTAAAGGAAGACTGACCATCTATGTTTGTCCATGGGAGGTTTAACTCAGGCGGCTTATTCGCTCCACTTGATAGCATACTCTCGGAAGCTCTCCGCGGACTTCTTCTTTAGGTTTGACAATGAATTCCTTTCATGAGCGATGTCAATGTTATATTGGAACTGCGACAAAGTCCTGAGCCAGGTCATCCCAGATGTTCCAGGGAGATATATCCTGATCCATATACCATTCAGAAGCAGTACTGACCAAACTTTCTCCAAAGTAAGCCATGAGCAGCTCTTCTTTTCCGCCCGCTCCCCGCAGTTGGTTGCAATTCCCTTTAAGGTAGGCAAGGGGATCCCCATACCTATTATATCTCTCAAACTTCGGGGTTTTGAAACCCAAGGGTAGATGTATGTGTGGGAATATGCATAAGTCGGCATAAGACATGCTCTTTTGCCCACTCAGCCCCTGTATGTTTTTGAGACTTTGCTCCATGCTTTTCATTTTTCTGGTAATCTCCTCTTGTTTGGGGGGTTTTTGCAATTTTCTCTTGCCTTGTGGTAAACTCGTACCGAGGCGGCTGAGGATAAGCACTAGCAGTGAACTGGGTTGGTTTTATTGGAAAAGATAGTGTTTGTAAGGTGAAGGAAGATGGATCGAAGCTAAGCGTAGGTACAGCTGGTTGTCTCGTAGCTTAACAAGGTGGCTTGGTAAATATGTTTGAAGTTGCACCGGAAGTTAGCACCTGGGGGCGGGCCTCGGAAGGTGTTCCTGCAAAGTAGGCTGAAATGGTGGGATACCCTAGTGGGGTATTTGGATATCTTATGGGGATATTGGTGGTTCCGCTCGCCCTAGGAAGTAACTTAAGGAATCCCGGTATCACACGGTGGTTCTCTGCCGTTGGCCCATGCATCACACATCTCCATCATGCGGAGATGCATAATTTTATTTTTTTCAACAGTTGCTGACACAGAAGTTGGGATAGCTGAGACTGGGCTATCCTCCGGAATAGGGATCGTTGGCAGATGACTTTCAAAAGACATTTTGATGCTTCTTTTTGACCTCGTGAAGTATGGATGTGAAGCCAGACTACCATAAAACCAACCACCTTATTGTAAAACCTGGACTTAACAATAGACAACAAACCAGTCAGTATGAATAAATTAACATATAGGTAATCGCACGTTAGAGGTGTGATGCACCTATACAGTTAAATGTGTTTCTATGTGTTTCGCAACGGTTGCATATTTCATCCCGGCTTTACTTATTTTTCCTTGATTTTTTCCACTTTCCAATTTTCCACTCTTTTCTTTCCATCTCCTTTCTGGCTCTCTTTTTCTCCTTTTTCTTTTGATTTTTCTTCGGCTCTCTTTTTTTTCCTTTCTTTTTGAGTTTTCTTTCGGTTCTTTATTTTCACATCCCTCTCTTATTGGAGTTATTTACAAAAATCATGACCGGATTCGATGAGTATTGCTTATGTATCACGACACCGCGTGAATCAGATTATAACGTAGTTCAAGAAAAATAAATGTGGAAAGTAAAGAAACAATTTTTGGGAGTTTTTCAAATTTTTATTAATAAAACCGCTAAAATTTTCCATTACCAAAGACTTCAAACTACCCCTTTCTTGGAATTTTTAAAACTAAAAATAGACTCGAGATGAACTTTTAAGCTAAAAACTGGAATACATACTAAGTAAATGAAAATCATGAATAAATCAATGCTTCAACTCCCAGGGCCTGTGGGACATCATCTGGTCTCGTCACGGGCCCATGTGCGAGATCCCCTTGAAACCGCTCCAAATCACTCATTATCTGGCGGACAAATGTCATTACTGCAGCAAAGAAAGTGGTTTGAGTCATGTCCTCACATGCTTAGAATTTCATGACGATGTAGTCGGCGATGACTCTAACTCTCTCTCGGACAATACCCTTTTCCTAAAGCAAACGCCCGATTTCCTGATTCCAGCCTTATAGCACCTGAGTGTCATGCTGCCTTTGATTTTGCAACAGTTGCATATCTCCTCCATCTGGGCCATCAAAGCATAAAACTGTTCCCTATTGGCTTTGAAGTTCCTAGCATGTTTGTCCGCCTTATCTTCAAGGTTAGTTAGCTTTCTCCTCAGATTGGTGATTGTCCCATCATATTTTCTTTTCATTTGTTGCACAAATTGTGCCCGCCCTTCTGCGTTATTTTCCAATTGGGCCCGGACTTTTGCTAGACTAGCCTCAGATTTTTCTAGGTCATCTTGACACTCAATTACTTTCTTTCTCAGGCTACTTATAAGCCTTTCATCCGCACGACTTCTTTCGGGGTTTCTAGCTGCTATTCTCATTTTCTAGATTTGAGCTTTGAGCGCTTCATTTTCCTGAGTTAGTTTTTTCTTATCCCCTTCATCTGCGACAGCTTGGATACTCTTGCCAAATTTGATGTCCCTAATTTTTCCTTCTAATTTACTTATTTTGGCCCTGTAGTTTTCTTCTTTTGCCAACCATCCCCACTGCTCCTGCGAGTCATTAGTGAATTGTTGAACATGAGGTCTCTTAGCAGGTCTCTTAGGAATCTGAAACCTTTTATTGAACCAAATATTGTACTTGGGGTCTACCTCACCTCTAGCTAGATCCCACACCATAGTCTTAGGTTCAAGAAATCTGCACTCACTCCACATTTGGCGAACTCTTCCTTCCGGAAATACGACCTTTGGGCCCAATTCAACGACATGTCTACTCAAATCTTCGTCATGGGGAACGGTTTGAAATCTACCTAGTTGGTGTAAAACCCTATGATGAGCATATGGTTGGATGATCTCGATGCCCATCAGGAGAAGATAACACACTTCAGCTGACATATATATATATATATATATATAGCTTCGGTGACAGGGAGTCTGAACACCCACTCAATTCTATCATAAGTTAAAGAACTTAAGTGTGCAAACCAAGCTTGGGTACCCTCGGGAAATTCAACACCCACCACTCGGCTTTCAGATTCTTCGATGTAATTCAAATCGGTCATATCGTAGTTCATATACCTAACGCGGTGGCAGAGATGTTCATGTATCCACAATTGTTGTAATTGGTTTCAGCCTTGGAAGAAATTTCCCCCTTCCCTACAAATAGTCAAAGCTCGGTAAATCTCAGGGGAACCAAAATGCCGTTAGCTTTCTTGATTGCGACATCAACCATTCTCACGAGGCCTAATTCTATGTTGTCGTCTTCTTGCGGACAGATTACAACACCCAACAATGCTACTATAAAAACCAAACCTCGCCTTGCCTCCCATTTATCTTTATTTCCAGTATGGGTCATACCAGTATTCGACGATTCAAAACCCTGGGGGTTACCATAGCATTGATACAAGAACTGGAAAGTGCAATACCCTTTAGATAAATTTCCATCCTGGATATCCCGACTATTAATCAACATATCTAGAAATGTGTGGGGAGATACAGGTTTTGGTGACACCAGGTATCGACTTCTAATGTTTTCATTAAGGTCGGCATAACCCGCAATTTCCTCTAGTGTGGGTGTGTGCTCAAAGTCAGAAAAGCAAAACACATTGCGAGTTGGATCTCAAAAAGGTATCAAGGCTTCAATCACATTCAATCTTGGCTTGATGTTCAAAAGTCCGTTAAGACCACCCTAAACCTTTACCACAGTTACTTTACTACATTTTCCTAAGTCATTCCACCACATGTGGAGCTGTAAGGTGATCTCTTTAAGAGCTGCAAGGGTTCAGTTTCATCTGTGCTCATCCTGCACATTTATTAGGGTGATTAAAAGAAGAATCATAACTCATTTTGACTCAAGAAAAAGTTATCACTAGTTTTTCTTTCTTTTTTTTTAAAAAAAATTCATGGAAAATCTGGCTTTGCAAATATGACCTTTCAACTCCTCGGGGAAAGAGAATTTAAGGCTGTATTTGCGAACCGGCTAGAACCTCGAAAAGGTGGCAAAATGTGGTTGTTCTTGCAAAATGGCCTTCCGGCGCCTTTTGGGGACTTTCGATTATTTTAGACAAGAATGGTATCACCCTGTTTATTTATAATAAAAATAAAATTTTTGTTATTGTTGGGCTATTTTTGCGAAAAGGTAAGTTGGACCCGATAGGGGTTGCCTACGTATCCCACATCCGGTAAGAATCAAACAGGCATAGTTCAGGCAGATATAACAAAATAAAAACAACTATTTTTTGTAGAAAACAAAATTTTCTTCTTTTTTCGAAAGTTTGGCAGAGTTTTAGATTTTTTTTTGTTTTTTTTTTCCATAAAATAGGCAATTATCTCTCTTAGCCCTCACATTGACTTTTCTTTTCTCATTATCCAACAAGCCGTCAACATGCAAATCTGAAGAAAATAAATGCACAAGTAGTAAGTATGATGTATTAGGATGGTCATTTCATTTCATGTACACTTATCCTAGACAGGGCCAACCCCTCTGTTGAGTCTCCAAAGTCAAATGCACATGATGTAAACAAACGTCCCTACTAGGGATCCAACATGAGGTTTTGTTATACTAGGTTTAAACTTGGTTTTATTATTCTAGACATGGCTTACCCGAGCGGACAGCTCAAGCCCAAGGGGGGAGGGGCAACGTACCAGGAATACAGAAGCTTCACCGGCTTATCACTTGTCCGAATCTCGTTCTAATAATTGGATAAGACTCTAATAGAAGAAAAGTCACACGAAGTGTACACTCCCCAAATGATTTAGAAGACTCAGAGAGAATAAGAGTTTCACAGCAGTTTATATGCAGTTCATAAAATATCAAAGCGGTTAAAGCAGCATTTAGCATAGTAGGCTGAAACATGTACAAAAGTCAAATAATAAATAAAGCTAACTACAAAAACTATTCTAAGCTAGAATTCTTGAACCCGAAACCGAAGTTCTGAATCGATCCACAGCAGAGTCGTAAGAGCTGTCACATATCCTGTTTTACACACCCGAAGGTGATATAAGGGAGTTTTTCCAATTTAAGTGACATTATTCTAAATGAGATTATCTATTCACTTTTATTCAGAGTCGCCACTTGGGGTGGTTTGTTTTCTGGTATCCCAAGTCACCGCTTTATTTAAAATCCCAAATCGAGGAAATTTCGACTTTCATTTTGAAATCTGCAAACCAGAAATTCTGAATAAGGAATTCTGTTAACCTGGGGGAAAGTGTTAGGCACCTTCAGATTTCGTGGTTCTAGAATGGTCGCTTGAACTAGCATAATTGGCCTATTATATGATTTTAATACATATTTTAGACTATGGTGAGTATTAAAATATTAAACCGCTTTTAATTAATTTTAAGGAAGATACAACGTTATCTAAAATACGTCCTTGGACCACACCACATGCAATGCACCCGCGATCCACGACACATTTTATTTAACGTTGTTGAGACTTGAATTTGGGTTACATAAAATGCTATTCCTGAATTAGGAAAGTAATTTTTTAAAATAGCGCGCCTAAAGCAACTACGTGCTTTCAACTTTATAAAGGCCATGAAAAATTCAACTAAATAGCACGCCTCGATTTTCTAAAGGATTAAAGATCAATTAAATGAGGGACACGTATTTTTAGATTTTATTTGGCACGGCACACCTCAATTCTAATTTTTAAAGGAAATTCAAAACTAATCTTTTGAGGCCCATAAACTATTGATATAATTTATTATGGAAAACTTCAATTGCTAACAAATGTCTAATTAATCAAACACTAAGTGAATTAGGATTTTACTCAAACTATCTAAAAGGCTTGCATAAAAAAATTAATTATCTAAATAAGTGGCTTGGGCCAACACACGTAATTAATGGAAAATGGGATGAAACAAAGGAGAAGTGGGTCCAAATCCCATTTGCAATTGCCCGTTTGGGCCCAGAGGTGAGCCCAAATCTAAGGAGCGAATGGATGACCCAACATCATGAGATCATGCACTCAGGTCTGAGATTGAACTCTCAGTAACTGGGCCAGCATTAGGCCAACTTTTAAAACCAATTAGTTGCATAAAATTCATTAAATAACGATTAGCCAAGACTATGTGAAACATGAGATTAAACCAATATTATTTGTTTTTGAATTTTAACTATTTTTGTGTATAGAGCAACCAACTAAACATTCTGAATTGTAAACAATAAATCCAACTTAAACATGCTCACAATTAAAATCAAAGTAAATCAGTTCTTGCTTCTATTTTAATAGCGACTTTACACCATTTTCTTTGCTTTTCACATGATTTCTGCACTAATAACTACTTAAGAAATTTAAATCAATTAAACTCTTCTCGAATACCAGCTGTAATAAATCTAGAAAATCAACACATGAGTTACTCAGATTCCAACATCACACACTGATAAACAAGTCAAAATACCCGTAATATGAGCTTATAATCACACATCACCACACAAACGATTTTGAGCCAAAAAGCACACATCATAGTGCCTTCAGATAGAGTACTACATATTAGCATTTCATCCTTAACCTATACTTGTCATGATAACAAGTTCGGCATGAAATTATCACCAAACATGAATACTTATTTCAGCCTAGACTAAAGCAACTCTAAAGCACATGTAATTTGAACATGAGTCTTCTAATGCAATGTTCTAATAGTCCCCAAATCAAATACAATTATAAGAGTTAGACTATTTAGAAACCAACTAAAATACACGATGAATAAGGTGGCTAATGACACAAACATCATGAAGAAGTGCAACTGAAACACAAATAAAGCTACTGCTATGCTTTCAACTCTGTTTTTTATTTCCATCTTCAAATTGAACCTCACATTAGGTAGAAAATTTAGAAAGTTGTACCTGAATATCTAAAGAGAAAAAAAAATATGAAGAATAAAAAAAGAGTCAACAGCAGCAAACAACCTAAAACCCAGCAATGGAACATTGTCCCCAAACAGCAAAATCCAAACCCAACTTTTAAATATCTACAATTCAATCCATTTCAAACTAGAATGCAAAACTGCAAAATTTTCAGTGGTTTTGAACTAAACTATGAGGATCAGAAGAACAAAAACCAAGCAGAGCTTTCAATAGTTTTCACAAAGAAAACTGTAGGGAATTTAAGAATTTTTCAAAGAAAATCAGCCGTTTCAGTTTTCACGATATTTTCTTCTCTAATTTCTCTACCATGAGCTGGAAGAAAAGGTGCCTTTATAGGCAATGTTTTAGGGTAGCAGAAACAAGCTAAGTTTTGCACCTCAATCCTTTTGAAATTTTCATTTTAGCTTAGATATCCTTAGCTTAAAGAATCAGTTTTCAGCAAAGTCCTAAAGGCAACTTTTATGAAGCTTCCTCAATTAGTTATTAAGAGATTCCCCTAGCCTAAATTCCTAATTTATCACTTGAGCACCCTGTTTTTACCTCAGTGAACCCAAACGGATTAGTGTTGACATAAGGTTCGACTTCTAACTTTGGGCTTGCTAGACTAGAAGGAATCCCTTCTTGGGCTTCTGGTTTTCAAAACCGACATGGAATCATTGGGCTAAGCAGAATTGCCCGAGAGAAAAAAATTGAATTTTTTTCTTTGAAAACCATAGAGAAAAAGAGAAATTGACACGACATGCATGAACAAAACTCGATTTTAAAATACACAAACAGACTAATTTAAAATGAAAATAAAACGGAAAAGATGAAGTAAGAGGTGATGAAAACTAGAACATAAAACAAACAAAATAAGGAAAAGAAAAAAATGAAAGAAAGTAAAAGGACTGAAAAATACCTAAACCAAGTGGAAAAGGTCTTGAAAATCTTCAAAGCAAACTCTGATTTTTAGCGAAATAGGCCTAATCGCGTGTTCTCAAACAAAAACACATGAATAAATCCAATTTTGGCCTTAAACCTTCGTTAAACCCATTGATTTGGGTTTGGGATTTTAGGGTTCCACTTACGATCTAAGATTCAAGAAGTTCAGGTACGATTCGAGGGAAATGGAGTGAAGATTTGGAAAGAAGGGATGAAGGGGATACTACGGTGTAAATATGGGGTTATTTGGGACCGCCGCCGCCACCAAAAATAGCTAGGATTTTAGGGCGGCGACTTAGGGTTTCGTTTGAGTCCCTGAACGAAAGTGAAGAGGTATGAAGGAGATGATTTTGGGGGTAGGGGGAAAGTTCTTTATATACAAAAATAGGAATAAGATCCGGACTGTCTGATCATTTGAGATCGATGGTCTTGATCTAAAATAGAACGAAACAACGTCGTTTTAATTTGGGGGGGCGTTGCACCAGTTTGGAACGGGTTTGGGCCAGGGTCAGTCGGGTATTTGTGCCGGTTTTTGGACAGGTTTAAAGGGAAATTTGGTTTGGGCTTTGGAAAAATTAAATGGAGTTAGCCAAGATCTTATTCTCTTCACTTATTTTCTTTTTCTTTTTAATTTTCAAATTCTTTTTAATTCCTTTTAAATAAAAATAAAAATTAAATTAATTCCTAAATCAAGTATCTTACCATATTAAATTCATTAACTCTAACCAATAATTATCACAATTAATTAAAGATCAAATTAAAGAAAACTAACAAAATTCAAAGCTAATAATTAAACAATGTAAAATAAATCATTTTTTGTGATTTTTATTTGTTAAACAACACTTTACCATTAATCTAAAAATATAAAATTAAATCATAAATGCAAATGCAATGAATTTTTGTATTTTTATGAATTAAATAATACTAAACATGCACACAGAATGCAAACAAACAGGAAAATTCTACAATAGTTCTTAAATAACAAATAACTAAAAGGAAAATATCTAATTTTGGGAGTTTTGTAGGAGTAATTCGTGTGGTGCAACAATCGCGTGCTTACAATCTTCGAGAGTCTAGAAGACAAACAGGAAACGTAACTTTGTTCCTTTCTCCATTATGCCGCTTTATTTCATCATAAAGTTTGATATCTTTGCTCTTCTATTCTCTCATAAATGGTGAGAACACGTTCTTTCGTAGTAGCTGAGCATGATCCAGTACCCCATGCTAGAGTCGTGAGAGGCAAGGTCTGGGGTAGGGCTAGAGTTCATGCCATAGCATGTACAACCGCATATGTGAGAAGAGCATCTATAGTTCCCCGTGCTCATGCTAGATCTGTTTTTGAGGAGCCGTTAGTAGATCTAATGGAGAAGCTTTCTCCAGTATGTCGTTCTACCGGGCTCGGCTCAGGTTCTCGTAGGTTTTATTATCATCCTAGTGTTCTAGAACATTGTGGTCTAGATATTGAGTTATTTTGATGGATTGTTACAAGTTGGTTTAATCATTATGATTCCATTTACTTCCCAGACAGGAAAGGGAGCACAAACCCTAACTTTTTACACTTCGGAGCAGGTCAGTGCTATGTTTCAAACTCCATGAGTTCTGATTATTCAACCAGTTGAGGCAGTTCAACCTATTACCACAGTCAGGCTTGAAATTAGACATGCTATGACCATGGAGGAGCAGAAGATGATAGATACGTTCTAGAACATCGACCCTCCATGTTATACTGGTGATATCACAGTTGATGCTCAAGAGTTCTTAGGTAGGTGTCATGAGATTCTATGCAATTTAATATATATGGAGTCCAATAGAATGATTTTACCACATTTCAGTTGAGACGTACAACCAATAGGTGGTGGCAGACTTATGAGTAGGGCAAACCAGCAGGGTCACTTCCTCTTACATGGACTCAGTTCTCAACTCTTCTTCTAGAAAAGTTATACTGCAAACCAGGAGAGATAAGTTGCACAACTAGTTTGAGCATTTACAGTAGGAGGGTTTAATCATTACCCAGTATGAAATGATGTTCATAGTAGTTGTAAAGTTATGCAACTTTCTTGATTCATATTGAGAATGAGATGTTAAAGAGGTTTGTTGAGGGACTCAGCTACAGTCTTAGGTTTGGGATGGAACTAAAGGTTGAACTGAGTGTCACGCCCCTAACTTGGGGAGCGTGATTGGCACTCAACCGAGATATCCTGGTCAAGCAAGCCTACTTGATGCCCACTACTTAAACTTTACCATAAATAATTCAAGGATAAACAAGATAGCCAATTAAGGGGATAAAATTTGGCAACGCCAAATTTTACATTAATTAAAAAGTTCCATATGATATATGGCAAAACAATCGCAATATGGGTAAACATGAGATTAATATGGGATTTTTTTGTGACAAGACCCTGCCTATACCTCAAAATAATAAACAAGAGACAAATGCAATAAAAGGCCGACATGAGGTAGGGATCACCAAGTTAGCTAAGAAGAGGGTACACCTATCAAGATCCTACACCACTTGCTAAAGAACCACTTACATCCAGTAAAGATGCAACAATCCCAACAAAAGAGATGTTAGTACATATGGAATAATTCTAGTATGTAAGCTAAGCGGCCTCACATGGAATGGAATGCTAATATAAGAAAAGATAAAAATGGTAGCAATAGGGAAAACAATAATATTTAAATACCAAATCAAGACATACTCAACTTTCAAACAAGCCTTTATATTTTTAGTTGGGAGATCTTTAGATACCAACGAACCACCATGCACGTGGGATGGAGTCCATTCATGGCCTGATCGGTTAGGCCATCTTGCTCCAATGTATGTGGGTTGACATAGAAACACGAAACCACCACTATGTATGCGACATGGCATTCGATCTCTGCCCTAGCGACTACACCGTCTCACCACAATGTTGTGTGGGTTGACATGGTCTTAGCTAGCTATCAATTCATTCCAATCAAGGGGAATAATCTCAGATAATATAAATCGGATCTTGTCCCTCAATCAACTCATATACTGACATGTGTAGTTTCGGGCTTAATCTTTTACAATGCACCATCCCTAGATGAACTAACGATATTCCAAAAGCTATTTTATAGGTAAAAGAAGTATGTATCATCTCATAGATTTCATAAATATTTCTTTTCTTCGGCTCTCTTGGTCATAATATTCTTCATTCTTAGCGCGAATGTCGCATTTCATATTTGATGCTTTCATTCATTTATTTGTCGTGGATAATAGTAAAATATTAAAGATATATAAAACATTAAAAAAATCATAGTTTCAACTCATAAGTATTTAAGAGATTAAAACATATTGGAAATAACTACAAAGGAAGAGTATGATATAACGAGAAGAATTGGGACATGACTTGGATAAATATGCATTTGATACATGATTCATTTGTGAAAATTTAACGCAATAAGGATAGAAACTTGGACAAAATCATACTTGAAATTCATAAGGTATTCATGGATATTCTAATTCTACGGAGGGAATTTAGCCAACATACCTTAATTAAGCTTCCTAAGGATTACAATTCTACCATATAGGTATGCCACCGGATGAAAATTTTGGCATTGACTTGGTTATGAGCACTAGACCCATATTTATTCCACCATATAGTATGGATTCAACTGAATTGAAGGTATTGAAGAAACAGTTGCAAGATTTTCTTGATAAGGGATTTATTAGGCTGAATGTTTCTTCTTGGGGAGTGCTGTTTTTGTTTGTGAAGAAAAAAGATAAGTCCATGAGGATATGTATTGATTACAAGTAGCGGAGAGATGTTACTATCAAGAACAAGTATCCATTACATCGTATTGATGATTTTTTTATTAGCTTCAGGGTGTAAAGGTATCCTAAAATGGCTTTTAAGACTCGTTATGGTCTATGAGTTATTGGTGATGTCATTTAGTTTGACTAATACTCCAGCGACATTCATTATTTTGATGAATAGTGTGTTCAAGCTTTATTTAGATTTGTTTGTGATTGTCTTCATTGATGACATATTGGTTTACTCTCGTACTAGGGAGGAGCATGAGCAACACTTGAGAGTGGTACTCCAGACTTCGAATGATTGGAAGGTTTGTCCTAAGTTCTTGAAATGTGAGTTCTGGTTGGATTTTATTGCATTAATGCTTCACATGTTTAGAGAAGGTATAACAGTTGATCCTAAGAAGATTGAGGCAGTTTTGGGTTAGCCTAGGCATATTACAACTACAAATATCAAGAATTTATTGGGTTTGGCAGCCTATTATCGTTGCATTGTGGAAGGGTTTTCATCCATTGCAATCCCATTGACTAAGTTGACTTACAAGGGTGCTCAGTTCAAATAGTCTAACGAGAGTGAGGTGAGCTTTCATATGCTCAAGACTGTTGTAACTACAGCCTCAGTGTTGGTGTTTCCCATAGGTTCAAGTTCATATAGTGTGTATTGTGATGCTTCACGCATTGGTCTTGGGCCGGAGGGCAGAGTGATTGCATATGCATCATGGAAATTGAAGCCACATGAGAAGAATTATCAAGTTCATGATTTGGAGTTGGCAGCGTTGTGCATGTGCTCAAGACATGGAAGCAATACCTATATGGTGTGTCATGTGAGGTTTACATTGATCATCGGAGTTTTCAGCACTTGTTCAAGCAACAAGATTTGAATTTGAGGCAACAGAGGTGGCTAGAGTTGCTCAAGGACTATGATATCATTATATTGTATCATTTTGGTAAGGCTAATATGTTAACAGATTCCTTGAGTAGAAAGGCAGATATCATAAGGAGTTTGACATTTATTCCAGATAAGGAGAGATTTTTGGCTATAGATGTTCAAGCCTTGGTAAATAAGTTTGTGAGATTGGATATTTATAAACCTAACAAAGTTGGTATTTGTGTTGTTTGAGTTTATTAAGGCTCGCAACTATGATGATCCCTATTTGTTGGTACTTAAGGATACATTACAACAAGGTGGTGCTAAGAAGGTGGTTATTGGGGATGATGGTGTTGGGCGACTTCAGGTCGGATTTGCCTATCTAATGTTAATGGCTTGAGAGAATTGATTCTTTAGGAGGCTCACACTTTATAATATTATATTCACCCAGGTGCTACGAAGTTGCATCGTGATTTGAAGTAGCATTACTGGTGGCGAAGGATGAAGAAGGAAATTATTAGGCATGTTTCACGGTGTTTGAATTATCTACAGGTCAAGTATGAGCATCATAAACCAGGTGATTTGCTTCAGAACATTGAGATACCAGAGTGGAAGTGGGAGTGCATGACTATGGACTTTGTGGTAGGTGTGCCATGAACCTTGAGGAAGTTTGATGTCATTAAGATTGTTGATAGGTTGACCAGTCTACATATATCATTTCGGTTAGGACTTCTTACACTTTAGAAAAGTTGGCTCAGATCTACATCAGAAGGATTGTTTGCTTGTACAGTGTACCCATCTTTATTGTTTCAAACCTCGACGGTTAGTTCACATTGCACTTTTGGAGAGTTGTTCAACGAGAGTTGGGTAGGCAGGTGATGTTCAGCACTGCATTCCACCCACATGTTGATGGCTAGTCCGAGAAAACTATTCAGATCCTTGAGTATATGTTTAGAGCCCGTGTTATTGATTTTAAAGGCCATTATGATCAGTTTCTATCATTGGCAGAGTTTGCTTACAACAACCCCTACCGATCAAAAATCTAGATGGCTCCATATGAGGCCTTGTATGGCAGGCAATGTCAATCTCATATTAGTTGGTTTAAGCATGGTATGGCTACATTATTGGGTACTAATTTGGTTCTTTATGATTTGGAGAAGGTGAAGTTGATTCAGTAAGGGTTTCGTGCAACACAATCCATACAAAGGAGTTATACAGATAGGAAAGTCCGTGATGTAGCTTTCATGGAGGGTGAGAAGGTTCTTCGTAGAGTTTCGCTTTTGAAGGGCGTGATGATATTTGGGAAGGAAGGCAAGTTGAGATCGAGGTTTACTGGTCTATTTTATATGTTGGAGATGTTGCTTATAGGCTTGTTTTGCCTCCTAGTCTTTCGGTAGTTCATCTGGTATTTTATGTTTCTATGATATGAAAGTATCACGAAGATAAGTCACATATTTTGGACTTTAACAAGGTGAAATTAGATGATAATCTTGCTTATAAGGAAATGGCCATTTTAGATAGACTAGTTTGGAAGTTGAGATCTAAAGAGATTGCACCGATGAAGGTGCTTTAGAGATGTCAATAGAGTGAGGAAGCTACTTGGGAGATCGAGATAGATATGTATAGAAGATACCTATATCTTTTCAATAGTTCAAGTATGTTTTTAAACTCATTCTAGGACAAACGTTTGTTTAAGAGGTGGGGAATGTAACCACCCGATCAGCTGTTATGAGTATTAGAACCTCGTCTTCTATTTGATTCTTTCCATATATGTACTTGATGTTTTATGACTTTCGGGGATAGGTAGTTTTGTTTTCATAGGGTTTAGGAGTGATTTGGAATTCTTGGTTTTATTATGAAAGTCTTAAGTTTGAAGAGTTAATCAAGGTTTGACTTTTAAGTAAACGGCATCCAAATTGGGATTTGAGGGTTCCAATAGGTTCATATGGTAATTTTGTACTTGGGTATGTTGGGATTTGGATGTTCCTAGAAGATTTTGACTCTATTTTTCAAAAGTTGGCAATTTGAAGAAATTGAGAGTTCTTGATTTAGTGATAGTTGACTTTTAGCTTATCGGACTTCGATTTTCTTTTTGGGACTTGGATAGACTCGTGTTGTTGTATGACACTTGTATACAAATTTTGGTTTATATTCGAAGTGGTTAGGCATAAATTAGATACTTGGTTGGAAGTTTAAAAGTTCTTGAACTTAAAAGAAGTTCAAATTATGGTTTGATATTTGATTCGTCGATGTGATGACCTCGTATGTGTTTGGAGGCTTTGGATATGTATAGGTAGTGTTATACACTTTTTGGTATGATTGAACTGGGTCCCAACTGGTTGGGGTGAGTTTCAGACCACCCGGAGCATGTTTAGAATTGCAGATTTTGCTGGTGTTTGATGTGTTTCACGATCGCAGAGAAAGATTTGTGATCGTAGAGGCTTATTTTGGAGTTGAGGCAAGTGATTCATCGTATTCATGATGGGGCAGTGGCATACACAATGAAGGACATGGGATATGGGCAAAGATTTTGATGTTCACGAGAGGGTGGTTGCATTCGCGGAGCAGGCTGGGCAAGAAGGCACCACATTCACCGGGATGTTGTCACGTTCATGCAGGTATGACAGGCAAGACTTCACGATCACGAGGGTTCTTTCGTGATTGCGAAGGAGCAATTTTGGGTAGGCTGGTTTGTGCTTTGCAAATGCAAGGCTTTGGTTGCGTTTACGAAGAGAACCTCTAGGAAATACATTTAAGTGGGATTTCGGGTTTTATCCCGTTATCTCATATTTTGAACCCTAAGTTGAATATGAGCGATTTGTCAAGGAGTTTTCATACAACACTAAAGTGTAAGTGTTTTCTACTCATTTGTGATTATATTTCAAGGATCTACATGGATTATTAACATCCAAAATACGTAATTTCGAGGTGAAATTTAGGGGTTTTGCCTACAACTTAAGAGAGTGATAATTGAGTGCTTGAGCTATGATTTGGACTTTAATTTAAAAACCAAACACAGATTTGGACTCATGGGATTACGGGTAGTCTAGATCGACCCCCTGACTTGAGTTTTGACCATGTGAGCCCGGGTTGATTTTTTGGAAATTGATTAAAGCTTGAAGCATTATTGTTTGGATTCTAATGATCGTATTTGACTCTTATTGAGTATTATTTGTCTAGATTCGAGCTGGTTTGAGGTGATTGCTAAATGACACGTGATTTGAAAGGTTAAGTGGTCATTGCTAGGGTAAGTGTCTTGCCTAACCTTATTACGAGTAACTCTTAGGATATGACCTTGTTTGCTTAATTGTAATTTATGGGAAGCGAAATATACGCGAGATGATGAGCGTATATATGGCTATTACGTACGATTCATGACCGATAGGACTTTAGGCTTTTACTATGCCTTGTTCTGGTTTCCATTATTCATATTCTAATAAATTATGTGATTACACGAGCTACTCCTTACATGCTTGTATCCATGTTTAGGATTACTACATTGTAATTGGCTTAGATGGGATATCCGACTAATTGTTGTTATACTTGATTTTGCCGTAGTCATACTTCATATATTTCTCACACACCTACACTTTTATTTATCATGTCTTGTGCACCTTATTGATTATTTGTGAGCATATGCCTCTTTAAAGATGAAATATTATTTTGGACTGTTATGATTACGACATATTTGGATATGTTGAACAGTTCGATCTAGCTATGGCACGAGGTTTCTGCTGTATAGTTGAAGTCACACTATCACTATTAGCTTGTGGTCATTGGCGTGTAGTGTATGGATATTGATCCATGCTCTAGGGATACCCTCTCATGTTTCTCTCTTGATGGCGTGCACGCAGGTATTGAGAGATCGACGGGTATCTGGTTGATTGCGATGTAGGACCCGATATGATGAGTTTTGTGCATAAAGGTGGAATCTTTGGTTATTAAGTGAATCCTTTATATTTTATCATGGATTTTATATGATTTCTATGTTGAATTCTAATATGCTACTTGATGCATCTGTTATGTTTTCTTGACTTGTTAGTCGAGACTAACTATCCATGTCGAGTTGATTTTTCTTGATATGATATTTGATGATTTTGTATCTCTTTTCATCGTCTTATTGTGAATAATTATAAACTATACATGTTTATTTTATTAGTAGGTATAACATGACTTGAATCTCGTCACTACTTCACCGAGGTTAGTCTTTATACTTACTAAGTACACACTATCCCATACTTATACTATATTTTTACATATTTTTTGTACAAATTCGGGCATTGGCAGTAGCGGACTTCAAAAGGGCGCCTAGTAGCTGTCTGTGGAGATTCGAGGTAGTGTTGCATGATCATTTGTAATCCCTTGGAGTCCCTTCCCTTACTTTTATACTACTATCTATATTCAGACAATATTGTATTATTGAGATATTTCATTTTATCTTGCTTTAGAGCTCATGAATCCGTATTACCAGGTTTTGGAGATTTGATGTTATATTATCCATATGTGATTTGTTGTTAAAGTCTTATTTATACCATTTCAGTTATATTTCATCTTGATTATGTTGGTTTGCTCTATATTGGATGTTGGCCTAGCTATCCACAAGGGTTAGGTGCCATCACGACCGTTGGTGGGATTTGGGTCTTGACAAAGTTAGTATCAAAACTCTATGTTTATTGGTTCTATGGTCACGCACATATCTAGTAGAGTCTTACAGATCGATACAGAGACGTCTATACTTATTCGAGAGGCTACGGGACAAATTAGATACTTCACTTTTTTCATTTCTCTATCGTGCAACTTTATTTCATCGTAACGTTTGAATCTTTGCTCTTCTTTTCTCTCATATATGGTGAGAACACGTTCTTTCATAGTAGCTGAGCAGGATCCAATACCCTATACCATAGTCGTGAGAGACAGGGGTTGGGGCTGGGCTAGAGTTCAAGCCATAGCACGTACAACCACACATGTGAGAGGAGCACCTATAGTTCCTCATGCTTGGGCTAGATCAGTTTCTGAGGAGCCACCAGTAGCTCCAATAGTGGACCAGGCTCTAGTTCATGTGTTCCACCAAGTTCAACTCAGGTTCCCATGTTTTATTGCCAACCTAATGCTTCAGAATATTATGGTCTGGATCTTGAGTTATTTTGATGGATTTTTATAGGTCATATGATCATGATGGTTCCATCTACTTCCAGTACTGGATGGGGAGAACAATACCCTAGTTATTCACACTCTGGAGCGAGAAAATGTTATGTTTCATACTTCAGAAGTTCCAATTATTCCACTAGTTGGGGTAGTTCTGCCTATTGTTATTGTCAAGCCTGAGATTAGCCTGTTATGACCATGAAGAAGTAGAAGATTATGGGTTGGTTCTAGAAGTTAGATCTTCCATGTTATACTGCTGAAGTCACAGTTGATGCTCTAGAGTTCTTGGACATGTGTCATGTGATCTTACACAATTTGGGACTTGTAGAGTCCAATGGAGTTGATTTTACCATATTTCAGTTGAGACAACCAGTCAATAGGCAGTGGCAAACCTATGAGCAGGGCAGACCAGTCGGTCACTTCCTCTCGCATGGGACCAGTTCTCCACTCTTTTCTTAGAGAAGTTCATACCGCCCATAAGGAGAGATAAGTCGCACAACCAGTTTGAGCACTTGTAGCAGGAGGGTTTGAATGTACCCAATATGGAATGAGGTTCACAGAGTTGTCAGGCTATGCAAATTTCTTGATTCATACTGATAATGAGAGGGTACGTAGGTTTGTTGAGGGATTCAGCTACAATATTAGGTTTGGGATAGCACGAGAGGTTGAGACTGAGATTATCTTTCACCAGGCTGTAGAGATTGCTAGGAGATTACTGCATATCTACAGGCATGTGAGGGAGGACAGAGAGGGCAAGAAACCTCATGGTAATGGAGGATTTAGTGGTACCTAATATGGAGGCCATGGTCACTATGTTAGAGGTTATTCTAGTAGTACAATTCAATCAGCACTAAAGACTTTGCGTGATGCTCCAGCTAGCCATAGGTTTTAAATTACTTATCTAGGGCATTCGTCATTCAGGGCTCCTTTTGCACATAGTCCTTATAGTGGTTCTTCCAATTGCCCAAAGCTGGCTGAGTTATAACAGACACGTCCTAGAGAGCTTGCTTTGAGTATGGGGGTTCTAATGCACATGATGAGAGGTTGTCCCAGGCTTTAGATGTATGTACCTGAGTAGGGTACTCAGACCATGACTCCCGCACCAATTGCTACACCGCCTGCACATCCAACTAGAGGCGGAGGTTGGGCAGGTAGAGGTCATCCTAGATGTAGAGGTCAGACTCATGACTAGTAGGTGCTCTTGAAACCGATGACTAGGGGCGAACAAAAAAAGGTATATGAGACCATTAGTCGGCATAGGCGGGTATCCATATGGGATGAACGTGTTGGTTACATGGATGTTAGTATGGAAATTGGCGGCTCTTTTCACTAGTCGTCACAACCAGTATTTTCATCATGATAAGGCGTAACATTATGCTCTCTTCAATTGCAATTGACTCTGGTGGCGGAGTAACTAGTGTCGCACTATACTCAGGATAAACAATCAGAAGATTATCCTCAGAGACCATTGGAACCTTTCCCTTTGATCGACTGAAGTATGGATTAGAAGTCAGAATACGACAAAACTATCCACATAAAATAGAACCTAACTTTGGGTAATCACAACAAAATTGTTAGTTTGAAGCATTGAACATATACGAAATCGCACGTTGGGATGCAATGAACCTAGCAGTTAAAACGCTTTTATCATGTGTTTGAATGGTTGTCTGTTTCATCTCGGCTTTAACTATCCTCTTTCCACTCTATGCCTCTTTTCTTTCATTTCATGCTCTCTTTTAGGATTTTACCACTCTTGATTTTTCTCCTTTTGTTTTTGCCGCTTTTTGTTTTGCTCTCTTTATTTATTTTTTGCTCCATTAATTTATGATTTTGATTGCATCCAATACAAATTGTGTACGTATCATGATGCTGCATGAATCAGACCATTACTTGGATCAGGAAATAATGTAAAAATAAAAGCAGAGAATTTTTTGGGTTTTCAATATTCATAAATAAAATATTTTTGGCTTTTTCATCATAATTACTCGGAATAACATTTAAACTAACTTTGAAAAAAAAAATATAGACTCAAGAAAAAATAACAATAGACTCAAAATGGATAACAAAAAACAATCTTGAAGTAAGAAAAAAGACTATAGACTCGATAATAAAAAATGGTTGATACAATAAAAAGCTCGACTCCAAAACTATAATCAGGGTCCCGAGTGACATCAGTTAAACACGGCACGAGCCTGGTCGTAATCTAGTCATGAAGGACTTCTAGATCAACCATGACCTTGCGAGCAAAAGACAACATCATGGCGAAGAACATAGCATTGGTCATATCTTCACATTCATGGCACTTCCTGGTGGTATAGTCGGTTATTTCTTTTATCCTAAACTTGGTAACATTCCAGTCCTAGAGCAACAATGTGATTTGTTATTCTCGGGCTTCTAGTACTCGCACGACGCCATATTTTTTATTTTGCAAGTTCACCACATCCCTTTCTAACTTATTAAGCAATGCATAGCAATGTTCCCTTTCTATATTGAAATCTTTAACTGTTGGTCTATTTCATTTTCAAGAACAATTAACTCTATTCTTAAACATGCGACCTCTTCGTTGTAGATTTGCTTTGCTTGGTGAGTTCACCTTATGCATTCCTCCAAATTTTTTCCCAATTGGACTATCTTTCCCTAGCATTTGCCAATTCAATTTCGACCTTTGTTAGATCGGTTGCATGATCATACATTTTTTGCCTTAGGTTGATAATGATTCTTTGGTCTCTTTCACTCCTCACAAGCGTCTCCGATGCTATTTTCATTTCTCATAGTTGAGCTCAAAGGGCCTCATTTTCTCGAGCTAACCTTTGCTTTTCTCCTCATTCGTGGCAACTTGCAAACCACTTTCAAATTAAGGGCTCTCGCTTGATCTTTTAGTTTGTTGAACCCAATATTCCTCTTCTTAGGCTATCTACACCCACTATTCTTTTTCCCTCATATGTGAAATGTTGGACATGTGGCCTTTTGTAGGGTCTTTCCAGATCTTGATATCCCCTAACCTTTTCTCCGTACCATGTCGTGTAGCTAGACTCTACTTCCCCTCATGATAAATCGTGCACCTGGGTATGTGGCTCCAAAAATCGACACTTATGCCAAGCAAACCATTTCTTTGGGAAAAGCAACCCCTGGGCATAACTCCAAAACCTATGTACTTACTATCTGATACCTTCTTAACTAGCGCAGAACCTGATGTGGGGCATAAGGCTGAACACTTTGAAGACCCATTAATACCTGGAAGCAGACATCGACAGACAAGTAAATAACCTCATTAACCGAGAGACAACTAAAAGTCCACTCACTTTGATTTGTCGTTAATGAGAAAATATGCGTGAACTAAGCTTTTGTACCATCCGGCAACTCATAACCACTTATCTGGTCCCAGATTCCTCAATGCAACTAAGTGTGGTTATCCTATAGTTCATTTATCTAGGGCGAAGGCAAAGATGCTCTACCAGCCATATAACAGATTACAACCCTAACAAAATCTCGTTTTAGCTCTACAAGATGTCAGGCACGATAAATATTTGTGAGGATAATCGGCACAAGAGTACCATTGGCCTTTTTAGTCAGAAAGTCATCAGTCCCTACGAGGCGCAAATCTATATGTTCGTCATCCATTCGGAATATCAGAGTTCCAAAAAATTCAACTATGAAAGCCAAGCCTTTGCGTGACTCCCACTTGTTTTTCTTCCCCTGGTGACGCAAACCAGTGTCTCGAGCCTCAAAGTCCTTAGAATCCCATGTACCGACTATACAAGAAATGGTAGGTACCATAACCTACATCCAAATTTTCATTCTTAACTTGCCGACTAATACTCAAAAGGTACAAAAATTTATGAAGGGTAACAGCTCTCGGGGCCACTGGATATTGATGCGTAACACCTAAATTAGATCCGACATAACCCACTATCTCTTCCTATGTAGGGGCCAATTCAAAGTTTGAGAAATGGAAAGCATTCTGTACTGGGTCCCAGAATGGTACCAGTGCCTCAATCAGATCAACGCTGAGCGTAATCTTTAGCATACCGGTGAGACTACCCAGTGCCTTGATCATGGAACGCTGACCAACCTCCCTCACGTCATTCCACCATATGTGGAGTCTCGAAGGAACTTGATCTACAACCCGAAAAGGTTGATCTTGAACAGTGCTCATTTTGCACATAATCAGGGCAAAGGGCAAAAAATCTATACTATTTTAAAAAATGGTAGCTAAATTTGAAAATCATTTTAATAAGATCACTAACAAAAGTGGCTATTATTTGCAGATACGGTCATTTGGCGCTTGAGGAAAGCTTTTAGGCTTGTTTCTGCCATATAGTGTTGACTTTGGGGAGAAGGCTGACTCAAGTTGACCTATGGTTATTCTTGCAAAATAGCCTTTCAGCATCCCAAGAGAATGCTTTAAAGTTATCTCGATAAGAACGGCTCAGGGTATGATCATATTTTGAAAATGTTGCCAGATTCTCATTTTTCGGTTATTTTTGCAAAAGTGGGGCTGGTCCTAATGAAGGTCGCATATGTATCTCACAATCAATGTGGATCAAACTTGTGTAGTTCAGGGAGTTTTGTCAAAATAGGGGGAAACAAAATGTTTGCAAATTTGGCTAATTTTTAACGCCTTTAACAAAACATCAATGGAGTTTCTGGTTTTTTTTATATTTTCTCTTTTTCAAATACTAGGATTTTTAAGAATTGGGTAAATTTTCTCTCTCCTAACTTCCCTCTCCTAATTTTCTCAAATTTCGTTACTTATTCTACAAGCCGGTCAACATGTAAACCAGATTAAATACATATAGAAGTAGCACGTAAGAGTGCATTAGGTTGGCCTTTTAATTTTTAGGTAGACCTATCCTATATGTACCCAGCCCATGTATTGAGTCCCCTAAGTCAAATGCACGTGATGCAAACAAGCATACATACTAAGGATCCGCCAAGAGGCTTTGTTCTTCTAGGTCTAAACTTAAAGAGTTGTGGAGTTCTAGATCAGGCTTGCCTGAGCGAAAAACTCAAGCTGGGGGTAGCGTACCTGAAATACAGAAGCCTTACCAGCTTTTTAATGAATCCGACCCTTGTCCCAAAATTAGGGGTGTGAAACTCGAATAGTAAAGAGCCACGCGTATGTGCGTACCATGAGATGTTGAAAACCTATAGAGAAGAAGGGTTATTATATGCAGCCCGACAATACTAAAGCGGTAAAGAGCGACAATTAGCACTTTAGGATCAAACATGTAAAATCGGATAATAAACAAAGAACCGAGTATAAAAGTCATCTAAGTTCTAATTTTGAATCCTGAACAAGAATTTCTGGGTTTGTGTCTCCAGCACAGTTCCCAGAGTTATCACACCTCCTTTTTACGAGGAAAATAGTTTTTCACTTAAAGTGGTATTATTGAAAAGGGATTATTTATTTAATTTTAAGAGTTTCCACTTGGAATAATTATTTAGGTGCTTCAAGTTAGCAGTTTATTATAAAATTCTAATCCAACGAAATTTGACTTTGTATAAATGTGCGAAGCATATAAGGCGGGTAATAATTTTTCTTAATCGGAAGAAGATGTGAGGCACTCCCGGATTTCGTAGTTTTAGTACGGCCACTTTACAGCCACACGCGGCTTAATTATCTAATTATTACATATTTTAGAACCAATTTGCATTTTAAACTTTTACTGCTTTATTGCATACCATAAATCGTGCCACGTAAAATACGCTCGCCATTTACGATATGTTTAATTTTATTATTATTATTATTTTAATTTTATAAGGTCATGTCACACAACACTTAAATTTGGAATTGTGTATTATGACTATGCCATGAGAACCGTACCCATTGTCTAGCACAAGAAGTCCAAAAAGCTCAAGATTGATTTCAAGAAGTCAAGATTTTTTCCTTCTTGAAATAGGATTTATTTTATTCCTTTTAGAATAAGGATTTTTCTTTTAGCAGGATTCTAGTTTCTTTTCCTTGTAGAATAGAGATTTACTTTCCTTGTCTTTAGTTATATTATTTTTTAAATAGAATAAGAATTGTAGTCATCAAATAAGAGACTCTAGGCCCATATAAAGAGTTCTCTCGTCTTGTAAAAGAGAATTTACGTTTTTTAGCTTTGACCCTAATTTGTAATAGAGTATTTTCCTCTATTTTATCTTCTTTATCCTTGTTTTTGATTTCAAGTAAGGTGGTGATAGTCATTATCTTGTTTTAAATTACGTGTGGTATTTCTTTATCACGTTAATTGATTCAAAGTACTGACTTTAGGAACTTTTGTAGTTCTCGATCATTCAAGAATACGTTTCTTGATCTAAATTCGTTTTTTTGATATTGTAGAGTCAGAACTTTTATTGAACTGCAACACCAATAATTACTTGTTTTGAAAGAGTAAATAGTCTTTCTTATAGTTCAGATCGTCATCTTTTAGCTCATTTTTTGAATTACCATATTCCAAGTTCTAAAACTTGAGTTACATTGTTTCTTGAATTGATCCACAAATCCCGTTTTTGTTTCAAGATCTTGATCCTAGTTGGTTGGTTCTTTGTTAACTCGAAGAATCACATTACTCAATTGGAGTTATTAATTAATTCCTAATCACTCAAAAATTGGACTTAATATGTGTATTTGATATTGATTAGGAACTACTTATCTTCCGAGAGTAATATCGTTTGGTAATGAAAGGGAAAAAAATTAGTTGAGGTGCCTTATGTTTAGGCCAAAATACTAATAGTATCGGCTTATGGGCTCAAATATAAAGCCCAAAGTATACTGACCTCTTTTAGAAAATGGTCAGCATACCGGAAGGATAATTACATAGTTCAAATAGGATTAACATACAACATTATAGAGTGGGGATAATTACATACTTTTCAAAATAAACGCATGATTTTTTCAAATTTAAAATCAACTACAGAACTATTTTAAAAAATGTTAATACATGATCAAAAATTCAAAATTACAGCTCTAATTCATTACATCCAACGTGATTTGAAACTTTTGCCAACATCTGATTCTTAAACTAATGCTTTGCATTCTAAGATTTTAGTGTTATAAGGTTTCAAACGATTAAAGTACTACTCATGCTTCCAATTTTGATGTCCAGATAATCACTTAGACCTCGACTTCAATTGTTAAATAAAAAATTCAGTAGCGAGCAGGCTTGAGTCCAGTTCCTCATATGTTGTTCAAACTTACAACCCCAAGTAACATGAAGACACTAGTTTTCAGATTTCTAACACATTCCATGTTAAGTTCATAATATATCAAATTATATATGGTTAAGAACAAAGGGTCATTTTAAGCTCATACACAAACAAATCTTATTAGCCAATTGAGATTTGGAATTGAGTCACCAAATATGTCGAGCATATTTCAAATTTTTACTCAAATCTACTAAGTAATTTATTAAAAAAAAATATGACACATAGATTGAACATTAGAAGACAGAATTCATTTAAAATTTCACTCAATTTATCAAGCAATGATACAAGTTTAAGGACTTGTACCCAGGTATTTGATAATAGAATATAGGATAGCTAAATAAAGGCAGAAACATGTGAATCAGTAGAATAGGAACAATAAAAACAGCAATGGACAACAATTCTATAGCTCAAATAGCAACCGGATTCTGAGAAAATATGAAGCAAAGAAGCAAGAGTTGAAAATAACTCTGAGATTGTTGGAGTTATTGGGCCACCCAAGCAGCCCAAACAGAGCAGCAACATATCCATCCAACAAAGCAGCAGCCCAAGCCCAAGTTGTAAATAACCTGTTATTTATTTCTGGCCCAATGGCCCAATATAGTGTACAAATTGTAGTAGATATTTTGGATGTACATTTGGATATAGACAGAGGTTCGGGAAGCTTCTTTGTACAGTTGTAACATTTTACTCAAGAACAATAATGAAATGCTCTCGGTTCTTCTCTCTCTCTCTCTCTCTCTCTCTCTCTCTCTCTCTCTCTCTCTCTCTCTCTTTCCTTCATCTGAAAATAATCTGTTCATCCATGAAAATCAATAATCTTTACATGGTATCAGAGCAGGGATTCTGATTCCGATCGTCACGGGCTCTTTCGCGATGTTACCCTCACCGTTTTTCGTCGAAATCTCTGTTTTCTCTAGCAAATCTAGGTTTTCTCTTTCTCTCTGTTTTCTCTGGATATTCTTCGGTAATTGTTGATTTTTCCTGAGTTTTCTGAGTCTCATACTTCTTTTCGTCGGTTCAAACATAGGAGTAATTCGTTTCCTGAAGTCTTTGTGTAACTAGGAATAGTTAAGGTTTCTATATTACAAATTACAAGTTTCTCAGCCAAAAAAATGGTTAATGTTGATACCTCTGAGTCTAGGATTGATAATTTCGTAATTGACCCCTCGAACCCTTTGTTTCTCTTGTCTTCTGATGTTCCGGGAATCTCTTTGGTAAGCAATCACTTTTTAGGGATTGGTTTTGGGGGATGGAGACGTAATTTAATCGTCTCGCTATCCGCTAGGAATAAAATAGGTTTCATTGACGGAACGATTCCCAAACCTCCAGAAAACTCTCCTCAGTTTAGGCAATGGGATAGGTGCAACAATATGGTTATCTCTTGGCTTACTAATTCCCTTGCGCCAGAGATAGCCGAGAGTGTTCAGTATTCCGACACTGCTCAAAGCATCTGGAATCAACTTTATAGTATATATGGGATTGTCAATAGCACCAGGATATTTGAGATTAAGCAGGAGTTGGCATCAACTAATCAGGGGTCTTTGGATATAGCATCTTATTTCAACAAGTTAAAGAAACTGTGGGATGAGCTGAGTTTCATGCGTGCATCTCGTGGCAACACTTGCACATGCAATGCCAGATCCGAGCTTCAAAGGGAGGATGATGAAAATAAATTGCATCAGTTTCTTATGGGGCTCAATGACATTTATGTGGGAGTCAGAAGCAATATTCTTATGTTACAGCCTCCACCAACTCTGGATTGTGCATACAATATTTTACTCCAAGATGAGAGACAAAGACAAGTTTCTTCACCATCCCAATTTCGTCATGATTCGAGTGCTTTCAATACTCATCTCAGCAGCAAACCCTCTATCACAAAATTTACTCCCACAGCTGGATATCCTAAGCAGTTCAGCCCCAGACTCAACTTTGATCTTAACAAGACAAACTTGGTGTGTAGGTATTGTAAGAAACCTGGACACCTGATTGACAAGTGTTAAAAACTTAATGGATTTCCACCAGACTTCAAATTCACAAAAGGATTTCCATCAGACTTCAAATTCACAAAAGGAAGGAGGAGTGCAGCACATGTTGAAGTGCAGGGGTGCACAAACCCTGCTGGAACTCATAACAGTGCTCACAATGCTCAGGGGGTTTCTGCTTCAGAGTCTCTAATACCTGGTTTAACCAAAGATCAATACTCCCAGCTTATGTTGCTGCTCCAACAGACACATATTTCAGAGTCTCAGCAGCAGTCCAGTCTTATGGCATCAGCCAACTTTACTCGTAATTTTTCTTCAACCAATCAATTAAAGAATGTATCCTATGGGGCTTGCATGCTAACCAAAATAAGTGATTGCATTTGGATTATGAACTCTGGTGCCACTGATCACATGACCTCTAATAAAGACCTTCTGTTTGATATTAAGCCTTTAGTAATACCATATCTAGTTACCTTGCCCAATGGCTATAAGGTTAAGGTAACATGCACTGGATCCATATAATTTCTTTGTTTCACTCTACATCATGTCCTTTATATTCCCAGTTTTCACTACAATCTCATCTCTGTGTCCAAACTTGTATGCTAGTTAAATTCTATTGTCCTATTTACTAAATTCTCTTGTTTAATACAGGCCCCTTCTCTGAAGAGGCCACTGGAGATTGGTAAATTGGATGATGGTCTATACAGGCTTGTGCAATCTTCTTCTCTTAAATCTCTTGATCCTTGTAAATACCATGCCCCATTAACTGTTGATTCTGTTTCTTCCTCTCATTGTACATACCATTTTGAATTGAATAAAATGGAGATGTAATGGCATAATAGACTAGGGCACATACCTTTTGTTAGAATGAAAGACATGCCTTATATACCATATAAATTTTCCACAAAGTAGCCTTTTCTCTGTACTATATGTCCTTTGGCCAGGCAATCTAGACTACCCTTTCCTGACAGTTCCATTAAAACAACACATGATTTTCAACTCATCCATGTTGATACATGGGGTCCCTATGCCACTTCTACTCATAATGGTTGTAGATATTTTTTAACAATAGTTGATGATTTTACCAGAGCTACTTGGACCCACCTTATGGGGTCCAAAAGTAATGCCTTTCCCCTTATTAAAGCCTTCATTGCCATGGTTAAGACCAATTCCAGTATGTGGTAAAAACCATTAGGAGTGATAATGCATTTGAACTTGGCTCTAGTAGCTGTGGCAGCAACTTCTTTGCTGAAAATGGCATAATGCATCAAACTTCCTGCTCTCACACACCACAACAAAATGGTGTTGTTGAGAGAAAGCATAGATACCTGCTAGAAACCTCAAGAGCTTTACTCTTTCATTCTCAGCTACCCATTAGATTTTGGGGTGATTGTGTGCTTACTGCAACCTACCTCATTAACAGGTTTCCTTCCAAACTCCTTAACAATAAATCCCCTTTTGAATTGCTGTTTGGACAGATTCCATCCTATAACCACCTTAGAACATTTGGTTGCCTATGTTTTGCCTCAGTCCCTAAACAGAATAGAGATAAATTCCAACCCAGAGCTGATCCCTGTGTTTTTCTGGGTTATCCACTGGCTAAAAAAGGTTATAAGATGTATAACTTGAAGTCTCAACTTACCCTGATATCCAGGGATGTCATTTTTCATGAGGATGTTTTTCCTTTTGCCTCTCCAGAAAATTCTTCCCATGGTTCTTTTCCTACTCTTAATCCTTCTTCTGCCTGGGTTCCTCCTGTTGATGACTTCTGCACAATTCTTCATCTTCTTCCACCCATCAACCTCTTGACTCTCCTTCTTCTTCACTTTCTTCTCCATCACATACTTCTTCAGTGCCTGCTTCATCTGCTCCCAGAAGATCCAATAGGGCACATGTCCTTCCTGCTCATCTGCAGCAGTATGTCTGCACTCTTCCTCCATCTCTTTCTGGCCCCAGTTCTTCTTCCACTTGTCTTCACAGTTTGGTTAGCATTCCAAAAGCAGAGCCTACCTCCTATCAGCAGGCTGCCTCTATTCCTGCCTGGCAGGAGGCAATGACCAAGGAATTTGCAACTTTGGAGGCCAGTCATACCTGGTCAATAGTTCCCCTCCCCCCTGGTAAAAGACCTATTGGTTGCAAATGGGTCTATAAGATCAAATATAGGGCTGATGGGTCTGTGGAAAGACACAAGGCTAGGCTGGTTGTTTGGGGTGACACCATAGTTGAGGGTGTAGACTTCACTGAGACTTTTTCTCCTGTTGTCAAGTTTTCAACTACAAATCCCTCATTGCTGTGGCTGTTAAACAGAATTGGTCCCTCTTTCAACTTGATGTGAATAATGCATTCTTACATGGTGACTTAGCTGAGGAAGTTTATATGAAATTGCCTCCTGGACTGGATGTTACCTATTCTACCTCTTATTCTCCTTTGGTTTGTCTACTCGGAAATCTTTGTATGGGTTAAGGCAAGCTTCTAGGCAGTGGTATGCCAAGCTCTCCCAGGACTTATGTTCTAAAGGATTTTCTTCTTCTCTCAATGACTATTCTCTTTTTCTTAGAAAATCTGGCTCTTCTATTGTCTTGTTAGCTGTCTATGTTGATGACATTATTCTCACTGGTAATGATTTGAAGGAAATCAGTGCTTCGAGAGCTTTCTGGATCATGAGTTTAAAATCAAGGATTTGGGGGTGCTCAACTACTTACTTGGTATTGAGGTCAGTTATCACTCTGGATGGGTTCTTTCTCCACCAGAAAAAGCTTATCACTGACCTGCTCAAAGCCTATAACTGTGAGGATGTTTCTCCTGTTACTTGCCCTCTTGACCTCTCTGTTAAACTCAAACTGGATTTAGGGGATCCTCTTCCCTCTCCTGAATCCTATAGGTGCTTAGTGGGGAAACTCAATTTTCTCACCCACACTAGACCTAACTTAGCCTTTGCTGTCCACCATTTAAGTCAATATCTCCAGAAGCCTACTTCCTCACGTATGCATGCAGCTTTGCATACCCTGAGATATCTCAGAGGCACTTCTGACCTTGGCATTTTTCTCAGCAACACACCTGACCTCTCCTTATCTGCTTATAGTGATAGTGACTGGGCATCATGCCCAGACACCAGAAGATCTGTCTCTGGTTCTTGTGTTCTATTATGTGGCTCCCTTATTGGTTGGAAGGCTAAGAAGCAGCCTGTGGTATCTCTGTCTTCTGCCGAGGCTGAGTATAGAGCCAGCAACAAAGTTGTTGGTGAAATCACCTGGCTCATTCGATTACTGTCTGATTTTGGAGTTGCTGTTACCTCTCCTGTACCAGTTTATTGTGATAATCAGGCAGCTCTTCACATTGCCAAGAATCTTGTGTTTCATGAGCGGACCAAACATATTGAGGTGGATTGTCATTTCATCAGAGGCAAGCTTCATGAGGGGCTTATTGCCTTGCACCATGTCCCCACTACTTCACAGCCTGCTGATATCTTTACCAAACCCCTTACTGGCCTTTTGCATCACTCTATCTTGCTCAAGTTGGGAGTTCAATCACCCTCCAACTTGCAGGGGGGTGTTGGAGTTATTGGGCCACCCAAGTAGCCCAAACAGAGCAGCAGCATATCCATACAACAAAGCAGCAGCCCAAGCCCAAGTTGTAAATAACCTGTTATTTATTTCTGGCCCAATGACCCAATATAGTGTACAAATTATAGTATATATTTTGGATGTACATTTAGATATAGGCAGAGGTTCGGGAAGCTTCTTTGTACAGTTGTAACATTTTACTCAAGAACAATAATGAAATGCTCTCAGTTCTTCTCTCTCTCTCTCTCTCTCTCTCTCTCTCTCTCTCTCTCTCTCTCTCTCTCTCTCTCTCTCCTTCATCTGAAAATAATCTGTTCATCCATGGAAATCAATAATCTTTATAGAAATCCCTCTTTTGATTCTATTTTTGTTTTGTTTTTAGAGCTCTTTTTGAATTATTAGATTTGGATTTGAATTTCAGATTTTCCTATATGCTAGTGTGTGAGTATGAATTGTGTGAGTTAGTGAGAATGGATGCACAAAGTGTGAGCGAAGGGTGCTTTATAGTACAGAATTCTGTTTTAGGTCTTTTTTTTTCTTTTTCTTCTACCCCTTTTATTTTTCTAATTTTACTCAATAAGAACCCGGAGCCGACCAGTTTCTTCTTTTTTTATTGCTAAACAGTCCCTTTCCCCACTTCATAGAAGCTTCATAAGCAGCCACAAAATTATTCCCTAATTCAACTCCCTTAATTACTCATTCACCCGTTGTTATTACATTTGATCAACCCAAATGCCTGGGCCCATGACCCGGGTTCAAACCTTTCCTTTTAAGCCACAAATATCAATGAGCCTGCTTGTCAATTAAAGCATGCCCAATCCCTATGTCTTACCGTGTAGAGACAAAATCAAATTAATTACGAACAACAAAATTGACAATTAACAATCCTAGTCAAAAATACAATCATGACTAAAGTAAAAAACCAATGAACCACAAGTAAACAATCCACCAACATAACTCGAATATCAAATTAATAATGTACTTCATAACAGATTACTAGTGCAAAACTTATTCAACAGAACCAAACAAATAGAACAAGGAAAATAATAAATGAAACAAAACAGTTGGAGAAGCAAAGAGATAGGAAGTTACCAACTCCTGAGTAACAAGAAACAAGGAGAAGCCAATGATGTCCGCTGTATCGATTCCAACCACCAAAGGTCTTTTCCTCCAGGAGATCCGGCTCGAAAATGGATTCTGGTTGGATCTTCTTGAAAGAAAAGACTCATGGGAGTCTGACGAAGGAAATGAGGGCGTTGATTTAACCGGTGAACGACAAGTTGACCGGTGCTAAAGATGATGGAATGACTAAATACCTACACAAATAGATGGCTCTTTTTGAGACCTATCTAATGGGTTAAGTATTGAGGTTTTACCATCTCAAGAAAGTTTGTGAAATGAAGGAAGGGCGAAACGTTTAGGGGTTTGATGAGGGCGATGATAAAGTAGGAATTTGGACTTGATCTTGTTATAAGAGTATATAGGGAGAGGACAGGGTAGGAGAGGAGAAGAAAAATGGTGATTTGAGGTCATTTGGTTGACTCTGGCCAGCGAAGGCACTTTTTTGCCAGTGGTCAACAGGTGGTAGATGGGCATCGGATCATGGGAACAATTTCCAGTAGTGGTTTGTAGCGAGAAGAAGCGAGAAGCGAGACTGAGGTGGTTCGGGCATGTGTGGAGGAGAAGTCTGATGCCCCAGTGAGGAGTTGTGAGCGGCTGGCGATAGTCGGCATACGGCGAGTCAGAGGGATGCCTAAGAGGTATTGGGGAGGGGTGATTAGGCATGACATGGCTAGAATGCGGGTTTCCGATGACATGGCCCTTGATAGGAAAGTCTGGAGGTCTAGTATCAGGGTTTTAGGATAGGGGGTCCTAGAGTTTTTCGTACTCCTCACCCGGGATTGGGTGAGGCTTGGCAGGGCTATCCATAAATGATTTGTGTATTGGATTGTGTCTCCCTTATGGTAGTTATTTATGGTAGTTACTGTCTATTATTATTGCGTGCTATTTTATTTATGGTTCTTATGTTTAGATAATTATTTACGCTATTTTTGCTAGAGTTACTAATGCTCTTTTGTTTTTGTTTTTCCTTTCCTTCACTGAGCCGAAGGTCGATCGGAAACAGCCTCTCTGCCCTTTCGGATAGGGGTAAGGCCCGCCTACATATTACCCTCTTCAGACTCCACTTTGTGGGACTATACTGGATAGTTGTTGTTGTTGTTGTTTGTAGTGATGGAGGCGAAGAGGGGCATATAGTAAAAAGGGATGACTTTAGGTCTTTAACCTGATTTTAGGACAGTTATATCAAAATCATGGATCAATTATCAACCCTTGGATTAACATGAATGGAGGGTGAAGATAAAACATTGACCATTTGACTTGGGGTGAGGACGTTTGTAGACGAAAACAACATCATCTTTTTCCTATAATTGAGATGAAGATCTGGATTGGGTAAAGGTAGGGATTTGGGACGGATACTGGTAAACATTGGGCTGTTGAGATGTTGGCCCAATTTGTTTTAAAATGCCCAAAAGTCCTTATTCCTCTTTGTTTCTTTCAAAAGTAAACACCTATTCTAATTTGAATTATTTTTGCACAAATTACCTAATCATCTATTTATCTAACACTTGACTAAAATTCAGCTAATCTCTTAACTGATTAACTAAACTAAAAAGCAATAAAATTACTAGAGCAATTATTTTATGATTTTTGTTTTTTAAAGATGCAACTTCAATGGGATTAAAAATTAATAATGCAAAGTGTCCAATGCCCCCTTCTTTATATATTTGTATTGTTTTGAAATACAATTAATATTATAATTAAAATCTAAAAAAATACAAATATTTTTGATATCTTTATGAACTAAAAATGCAACTAATGATGAACCAAACACAAATACACACAAAACATATCAACTATAGAAAAAATTCTAAAATTCTATAAAAATAATTAAAGGCTATTTTGGAACGTTTAAGAGCAATTTTCATATCGGCCCAAAAATTACGTGCTCACATGTATGGAAGTTGGCACTTTGGATATTGATTATTTGGTCACTTATAGAGGAGGTCATGAGAGTTATGCGTAATATGACCAGGGGCAGAGCGGTCTGGCCAGACGAAATTCCGGTTGAATTTTGAAAATTTGTGGGTATAGCACCTTGGAGTGTCTGACCGAGTTATTTAATATTATTTTTAGAACGAAGAGGATGCGAGATGAGTGGATGTGGAGTACTGTGGTTATTATATAAGAACAAATGTGATATCCAGAGCTGTAACAATTACAGGGCATCAGATTACTGAGTCATACGATGAAAGTTTGGGAGAGAGTGGTTGAAACGAGGGTGAGTAGAATGGTATCTATATCCGACAACTAGTTCGTGTTCATGTTGGGTCGTTCTACTACGAAGGCTATGCACCTTATTAGGAGATTGGTGGAATAGTACAAGGAGATAAAGAAGGATATGCACATGGTTTTTATTGATTTAGAGAAAGCGTACGACAAGGTTCCTAGAGAAGTTCTCTGGAGATGCTTGGAGGCAAAAGGCGTGCCAGTTACCTATATTTGGGCAATTAAAGACATGTATGAGGGGGCTATGACTTGGGTTAGGACAATAGAGTGGCTATGACTTGGGTTAGGACAATATGAGGTGAATCTGAGCATTTTCTAATTATTATGTGGTTACACCAAGGTTCTGCGCTCAGCTCTCGTTCTTATCTGCCCTGGTGATGAATGTGTTAACACATCATATTCGAGGGGAGTTACTGTGGTGTATGTTATTCGCCGATGTCATTGTCCTCGTTGATGAGCCGTGAACCAGTGTGAGCGAGAGGTTGGAGGTGTGGAGAAAGACTCTTGAGTCTAAGGGTTTCAGGTTGAGCGAGACGAAAATAGAATACTTGGAGTGTAAGTTCAGTGCGGAGCCGAGAGAAGTTGGTGTGGAAGTGAGGCTTGAATCACAAGTCATCCAAAGTTGTTGCAATTTTAAGTATCTTGGTCGATTATCCAGGGGGAGCGGAGATCGACGAAGATGTTAAACACCGTATCGGGGGTGCGGGTGGATGAAGTGGAGGTTAGCATCTGGAGTCCTATGTGACAATAGAGTGCCACCGATACTCAAAGGTAAGTTTTACAAAGCGGTGGTTAGATCGGCCATGATGTATGGAGCTGAGTGTTGGTCTGTTAAGAACTCACATATTCAGAAGATGAAAATAGCAGAAATAAGGATGTTGAGGTGGATATACGGGCACACTAGGATGGATAAGATTAGGAATGATGATATTCGGGAGAAGGAGGGCGTGGCGCCCATTGACGAGAAGATGCGGGAAGCGAGACTCATATGGTTCAGACACATACAAAGGAGAAGACCTGATGCTATAATAAGAAGGTGTGAGCGGCTGGTTTGAAGGGCACGATAAGAGGTATATGACGACCTAAGAAGTATTGAGGAGAGATAATCAGGCAGGACATGACGAGGCTTCATATTTCCGAGGACATGGCCCTTGCTAGGAAGTTGTTGAGGTCGAGGATCAAGGTTGTAGATTACGAGATAGTTGAGTCTTTCCTTACTTCATCCCTTTGTGAGGCTAGTCTGTTAGTTTTTCTAGTAAGTTAGTGGTAATGTTGTGTCTTACTACTATTTAACTACTATTTCATTTTTCGTAGTGCCTGGTCCATACATTATCTATCATTTTTCCTTTGCATCTACTTTCTCATTTTTATGCTGTTATTTTTTCTATATTTTCTATTGGAGGAACGGATATTGTGTCTTTGTGTTTTCATCTTCTTGAGCCGAAAGTCTTTCGGAAACATTCTCCCTATTTTTTTTGAGATAGGAGTAAGGTCTGTGTACACACTACCCTCCCCAGACCCCGCTAGTGAAATTTTACTGGATCGTTATTGTTATTGTTCACTTGTAGCCATTTTCATAATCACAAGACCGAAAAAAATAATTTAATGCTTTGTTAGTTTTAAACTTAGTATCTAAAATATATTTTGTATGTATAAATTTATTCAGTACATCCAGCATACTTTAGATTTAATTTTATAAAATTTAAAACTTAATCTATTATTGATACGGTTATAAGTTTATATAAAAATTACTGTTTTATTTAAAAAAAAAAGAAATAATTGGTTCGGCACCGACCGTTAGGTTCGGTTTAACCCCTGCTGCCCCTGCCACAGTTTTGATCGATCTCCATCCTTTATAGTACTAAACTCTCCTTCCACTTCGCCCCTTTTTCTTTTTTTCATTTTTTATCATTGTTATAACAACTGTCATTTACGCGGCCGCCATGGAAGAAGGTTCGTCGCGACGTTTCAAACGCCCCTTCGTTGATGTCGAGGATGATGACTCCAACAAAGCTCCAGCGTAACTAACTATTTCTCCTTTTCAATTTTAAGTGATTTTGTGCCCTAACTTCTTATCAACATACATAGTGTTTCTGGACACTTATAATATTTTGTACTTCCTCCAAGAGTTCGGAAATAAAATTTAACTTCTATTGATTCATAATTGATACTTATTTGGTATATGCTTGAAAACATCATGCTGAAGAAAAAATTATTTATTTCACCCTTCGAAATTACAAATTGAAGCAAGAGAGTATTTCTGATTCAACAGGAAGATAATAATAAATAAATAAATAAGGAAGCTCGTTGTTTTAAGAATCTAAGGAGCTTCGTAGAGGAATGCAGGAGCATGCACTGTTTCTTCGTTTCAGCTGCCAGCTGCCACATATGTTTGTTTACAAACGATATCTGCAAATGCGCCTAAATTCTATTAGTTTGGTTGTTCTACTGCAAATTACTGTTGATTTCATATTGACTTGAACCTGCAGAAAATAGCTAGTAGGAATAAATGGATTGTGTTTGAAATGAAGGGTGCTTTTGGCCTTGAGAGAACTATATACTGTAAGGATAATACATTATTTATTCAAGACGTTACACATGTAAGGAATTATACAATAACTATGCCTCATGCCCAAACTAATTGGGATTAGTTATATGTAATATCTATATCCATTTCCTCTGACTGTGATCATTTCATTCCACTGCTCAAAAGTTCGTCTTTTACGACGAACTAGGGATTTCTGAAAGTAGATATTCTCTACATCTCACACTCATCCCTACACTGACATACACATGATGGGAATATGATGCTGGAGAAATGTCTCCATCTAGTGTATAGCCACGATGAACAAATTATTTGGATGCCCTATTTGTTAATTTGTCCAATACCCAAAACTAATATCAAAATCATTTCTTCACTAACTATTTGTGATCTGATCGTGGATAAAGATAATTTATAAAAAGATTAGGCTGAAGTATATGTTTCTGCCTGAGTCAAGAAGGAATAAATTGTGATTCCAAATTTGACTGGTCAATTCCTTTTTGCTTGTTTCCACTTCAGTTAGGAAGTACAAACTGGAACTGCTTTCTTTTTTAGATGAGGGGTTGTATTTCGACGCCAAAACTGTCATGAGTTTTAGTACGAGAAATGTAAGAACAGAATAGTTTTACCTTTTGTAATTTGTCCTTGTAAAAATCATGTAATTCATGGGGCTAGAGAGTAATACAACGTCAAATTATGGGCTTCTTCAATGTAATATTGGTTGCCAAGCACCGTTAGAGACATGTTGCATAGTTGGGCGGGTTTTCGTAGGAGAAGAAGACAAAAGGCATGTAATATTGCTCCGTTAGCAGGGGGAGAGAAATTGGAGAGCTCTTGAGAGGATATAAAATAATTTGCTCTTTTAAGGAATAGTCTTTTGTCTTAGATTTCTTTTGGTGCATCCATGTAGCCCATACTTCTACGGAAGATTGAGTATCTTTTGTAGAGTATCATGTTTTGATATAGATTCTCTACCTTTTTGGTATACCTCTTGTATACAGGAGTTTCTCCCTTTTTATTAATACCATTTACCTTATCAAAAAAATATTGGTTGCCATGCTCTATCACAACATACAATGGTTTCACTTTGATGCTGGGCACTCTCTCTCTATATATATATCAATTATAAGGATGTTAGCATTGATATGTTGCTTTCCTCCTCGACCTTACAGGCAGAAGCGGGTAAGGTTTCCAAAAGGTAAGAAAGTAAAGGAGGGAGATAACACGATTGAGGGGCAGGAAGATTTGCCTGGTGGGTGGAGAGATCCTCGTCTTGCAGCCAAAGAGCGTTCGGTACAGAGGAATCAGATAACAGCAGAGCTCCTTGACGAAGAAAATGAAGGTGAAATAGCTGACATATCACGAGCAGAAGTGGAATATGGGGTTTGTTTCTTCAAATATCTTTATAATTGTTTGCTTGTGGTTAGATTCTTTGTGGATCTCTGATTTCTAGTTCATATATCGAGATAAGGAAGTGGCATTAGGATAAATACAAACATACTTCATTTCAATAAATAAATAAATAAATAAACACAGACATTTTTGGTGCTTGGCATTATTCGTGCTACTTTTGTATCTAGAAGAGCTTAGATACTCATTTGTACAGTTATAACCGTTATTAATGTTGATTGTCCATATAAGCGATACAAACTTGTAAAGTTAATGGCTTAGTCATTGTTGGTAAACTTACTTTTATGTTTGGTGTAGTTTACGCATCCTTTAATTTCATTAGAGATTGTATGTCTATTAACGTGATAAGCATGAGTTTGTGGAAATTCTAGTTTAATGAATCTATAAATATTTCCAAGATCAAATTAATGGAATGAAACGGGCCAAGATGGAGCGAAATGGATTGAGGATCAGTATTCAGATCCCCACTAGGCATTGAGGTGGGGTAGTTGTTGCATTTTTCTATCACTACCGCACTTTATTGTGCTTTTTAATCAATGAAGCAAAACATGGCAATTTTCTTAGCTTTTCGCTTTTGAGAAAATTGGGTTTAACATAGAAGGATGCCAACGAACAGACTAGCTAGTGTATCTAGAGCATTTATATTTCTTACACAGGGAGGAAATAGGGTGTTGAGAAAGAGTTATTTGGGGTAGGGGGTTGGGGGGTGGGTTTAAGGGAGGATAGTGGCACATATTAATAGATTCATATTTATTCATGAATTGGTTTGCCAAGCAATAGTACAATAGTTATTTTACCCCTTCTAGAAATTGTTGGTTTTTGGTCTTTCATTGGTTATTGAAGAAAATCAATTAATTTGAGTTATACTTGCACAGTAATGTCGTGATTTTTAGAGAAAAATGTTGGCATTATTTGTTGTTTACGTGTCCAATAGAATTGTCTCATGTTGTCTTATGTGGTGTTCTTGAACTTCATGAATAGCGTGTTTTGAACAGTAGAAAGAGAAAAAGTGGAAAACAAGAGTTATATTTTGCATACACTTTGGTTTGCATAGCGGAGGAAAAAGGAAAACAAAGAAGAGAAGAATTATCTTCTGACTTCCCTTGAATACATTTTTCCTGCCTTCAATGCTTCCCTAGCCAACGAAACAATGGAACGAAACATTTAGTGGCTTTGACTTCCTTCATTTTCTTCTGTTTTGTTTTCTTGTGTTTCCTTTCTTTTATTTAAGCTCTCCAAACATAAGTGATAATTATATTGCATTTTTGATGCTTCATGTGAAGTCACATTAAGTTCATGCAATTATATTGTTATTGTTATTTGGATCTACTTATAAAACAGACTAAGAGCCCATTTGGTTTATTGGTTGGTTATAACTAATGAGACATTCCTCCACTTTCATGCGAAAGTGAAGATAAAAAAAGCCATTCAAGTAGTCCAAATTGAATGGCAAAATGGAAGGAAGAGAGACATAGATGGGGTATATATCCCATCTATATTGAATTGCGGATTTCGAAATGATAAAAATCATTTTTGATTAGACGACAAGAGGTCTCCTATAGAAGATAGTTAAGAAAATCAAAGAGGAGAAAACACGTTTTCGAAGTAGGAGTCGGTATATAATGAATTCAATGGTTCCAGTATAAATGAAAGAAAATGAAAAAGGAATGACATCACAACGAGATCCTAATCTCAAAAGGAAAGGGGGATATGGCGAAATCGGTAGACGTTACAGACTTAATTGGATTGAGCCTTGGTATGGAAACTTACTAAGTGATCACTTTCAAAATCAAAGAAACCCTGGAATTAACAAAAATGGGCAATCTTGAGCCAAATCATGTTTTCGGAAAACAAACAAAGGTTAAGAAAAAACAGATAGGTGCAGAAACTCAATGGAAGCTATTCTAACAAATGGAGTTAAATGCGTTAGCTTATTATAAATAGTTGATAAGTTTTAAGTGGTGAAAAACATTTTTTTAAAAACTGATTCTATAAATAAGCAGATACATGTTTAGATAGAAATGCTGAAACAAGTTTTGATGTGTTTTGGCTAAAAAGGGCCGATACGCTGTTCGTTTGTTAAATAATTAAATTTTTGTTAAAATTTTGGCGAAGTATATAAATTTCAAAGTATCTTTATAAAGAAAAGGAGAAAAGACGAATATGGAATAGAGAGGAAGTTAGGAGTCGTTCTAGGATAGATATTTTGAGAATAAAAAAATATTAAGGATAAACTAGTAAAATTTTTGGTCAAACTAGAAGTGCTTATAAGCTGAAAAACTATAAATTGGCAGGCGACAAACTTCTAGCTTTTGGCTAATTTTAGTTACTAGTCTCAGGGTACCCACATAGCGCATGTACCCCATATTAATGAATATATAACTTTTATGAATTTCATGAATTTAAAAATGTGTTCAAGTTATGAAAAAATGTATGTCCTGAAAATGATGAATGTTGATCCCATTTAGCTAGCTCAAAGGGTAGCCCGATACACTAAGCTCTCGCCATGCGTGGGTTCGGGGAAGAGTCGAACCACAATGGTCTATTGTACGCAGCGTTACCTTGCATTTATGCAAGAGGCTGTTTTCACGGATCAAACCCGTGACCTCCTGATAATATAGCAGCAACTTTACCAGCTACTCCAAGGCTCCCATTTAGCTAGCTTAATTAAGAAAAAACTTCTACCACATAGAAAGTCATCCGATGTCTTGTTGTGATTTTTGAGGACTTATTTGTGAATATCTTATGAAAATTATTGCTATTGTGCGAGTTAATAGAGGGAAGCCTAGTGCACTAAGCTCCTGCTATGCACGGGCTCGGGGAAGGGCCAGACCACAAGGGTCTATTGTGCGAGTTAGTACTGAAAATAAAAGTATTGTAATCCAAAGAACCTATAGATTTATAGAAACTTATAGATTAAATTTAAGGATTCATAGATGTTAAATTTTGATCCAAAGGTTACAATTTCAAATAACACAAATAAATTTTTTTACTCAGTTTCAATTTGCTAGTACGTAGGTGTACAATGCATGCATATCCATATTGATGATGAGTATACAATTTTGAAAAATTACATAAATGTTACCTTATAGTATGTTTGAGTTATGAGATAAAAATTATATTAAAATCATGTTCTGAAATGTTAAATGTTGTTCCTAAAGCTAATTAAACAAGAAATAAATCTGAAGGTCAAACAACAAATACAGGAGATAATACTTTTTTCTTTTTAAAATTAATTATAATTATAATTACAATTGACATAAAATGCAACTACAAATTATCAAGAACAAATTATATTTTGTTCAAAGTAAAAAAGAAACATTCCTTAAATTCATAATGTAACAAAAAAGGTAAAATAGTTGTAAAATTCCTTAACATAAATAAAAGAGGAAATACATTTTCAAGAAATTTGTTTAGATCTTTAATCACGTAAATAAATGAGGAAGTGTATTTTATTTCGGAGTAGTGTATATAATATTGTTAGTTTAAAAAATGCTGAGGCAAAAAACTTCGTGAGTGTTTGATTTGAATAAGATCATTTTTTGTTAATTATTTTAATTGAAAAGGATCATCTTTCCCTTATTTTGACTCTAGATCTTTTTATAAAAATCTTTACTTACGTATTAAATCGTTCTCTTTTTAAATCATTCTAATATAAGCTAAAATTTTAATGATTTTAAAGTCCTAAATATTAGGTCTTCCTACCTAATTCAATTAGGAAAGATTTGATGGCCAACATTTTAGTTAATTTCAAGCAACTTAAATTACAATTTTGTCAAATATAAAATTTATTTTTAAAAGGCAAAAAAGACGAATGACATTTCACTAAGGGTTTTCGTGCTTTTAATATAACTAGTTTCTCGGCATGTTGTGTGCATGTGTATGCCATGTCATGTAATACCCATGTGATTTTATGAATATAATATTATTAAAATAATATTTTGATATTTTCTTGAATGAATATGTATTTATATGTAAATATAGATAGATAATCTATGAAAATAAATAAGAATAAAAGTATTAGAAGAATTATGGATTAAAATGATAAAGGAAAGAGTATAAATCAATTTTGGAAGTGTAGCTTTAGTAGCACAAGTTACTTTTATATACGAAAATACTAAAATTGATATTTTATATTGGCACCCAACAATAACATTTTTTTTTGAGAAATACAACGTAAATTAAATTAGTTCATAATATATTTCACTATAAGAAACACTACAATATATATATAAAGTTATCCACATTCCACATATTTGCAAGTAAATTGTTTATAGCATTGGCTATCTTCACTTCTTTGGCTTTTTTTATCAGCTTACTTGTATTAGTGTGATTTTCTTATTCTCTACTTTTACGATATATCTGCGTCTATTTTACTTTATTTTTCTCTATACGAGACTCATTCAATTTAGCAAAGATCGCACACTAGACAGTTGAGAGGATATTATACATTAACATGAGTCTTTATATACTCGCTAATTATATATAAAAAGGAGCCTTTGTCCAAAGTCCTAAATTTTTGGATCAGATAAAAATATTGAGAGAGAAAAAAATACACTTCTCACACAAGTTTTCTTCGTTCTATTATTTCTTACTTGTATGCTATCGTCAATCTTTACTTTTTAACATCATCTAACTAAGAGGATACACTTTCCTCTTTAGTACAAAAAAAACTAATAGATAAACATTTTATTAGATGATGTTACTCCCTACATTTACCTTTAAAAGAGTAAGAATCAAGTTTAATTTCAATTCCATATTACACAAAACCTAACTTTTGTTTCGCCTAACCATTTTTATTAATCGAAAGTATGACACATAATTTCTTTCAAATAAAGCATCTACACATGTATGTATCTTGAGAACACATGAAAAAGAATAGAATCAGAGAGATGAAAAAGAGTTTTACCTTCTTGAAATAGTGTCAACCTCTTGGATTGTTCGAGCAAGGTGGAAGACAAAAAATAAAGTTTTTAAAAATGAGTCCACCACCCAATAAAATCATAGCTCAAATATGGTTGCTTAGGAATCCACTTGAAGATGCCAATATATATGGATATTACGATTTTGATGATTGTTTACTATTGAAGATAAGTTGACTGCATTTAATAGAAAATAAGTTTGTGAATATGGTTGTGATAAAAGAGTATGAAGGTTGGTTGGGGAGTGATTTCTTTTCTTACAAGTAAGGTATTTAAATTATTTAAGAGGATATTTTGGTAATTTAACATTTGACTGAAGAGCTTCCTACTTTTAATATAATATAGATAGATGTAGGTATTGATAAGCATTTTGGGTGTTCATCAAGCGTGTTGATAAGCCAAAAGGTGCTTATAAGCCAGTTCGACCAGCTTATAAAGCTTAGCCAAACACCCTCTAAAGCACTCAAGAGCTATTATCAGTGTCAAATTTCACATATTCTACTGCTCTATGGCTAAAGTTCCATATTCCGCTGTTGTTTATATTTCTATCCGGTGTAAATAATGGATTTGGTTGCAGGAACATGAAACATTCATTGATGATGGAATTGCAATAGAGCCTTTTAATCTGGATAAAGAGAGAGAAGAAGGTTATTTCGATGCAGCAGGAAATTATGTTGAATATTTAAATGAAAATGAGATCAAGGTGCTAGTCTTTCATGAAGTATTTTCTATCCGCAGCCCCCAATCCTTGCATCGTTTGCTGATCTAGTGAAGTGCGCAGGATGCATGGCTTGATAGTGTTGATACGGAGAAAAGATTTTCTGGGAAGAGTGCTATCAGGATATCAAATGAGGATGAGATTCAAGACCTTACGGCAGAAGAACTAGGAATGATGAAGAGGCGCATTGCTGATGTGCTCGAGCCGGGAGAAACAGTAAGTATTTCCACCTTGGGTTGTCTAGTTTATTATTATTATTATTGTTGTTGTTGTTGTTGTTGTTGTTGTTGTTGTCGTCGCTGCTATTGTTGCTATTTTCTTGTTATTATTTTTCATTATTTTTAATGGATAAGTACTGTTCTAGCATATGTTTGTGGAAAGCATATTTACATGACAACTAAAAATAGAAGAAAACTGTTTTAAAATCCTAGCAGGAGCCTTGATTATATGTGATTGAGACAGTATCTTCAGTGTAAACCTGTTTACTGAAGAATTTAGAACAGTTTACTGAAACCAAAAATAGAAACCATATTTACATGAGAACCAAAAATAGAAGAAAACTGTCCCAAAAAATAGGTTGTACTGGAACCATATTTGCATGAGAACCAAAAATAGAAGAAAGCTGTTCTAAAATCCTAGCAGGAGCCTAGATTATATATGACTGAGACAGTATTTTCAGTGTAAACCTGTTTACACCACAAAGAATACAGTCTACTACAAATCAGTTTGATCTTTTGTACTGTATATGCTCTCACTTTGTGTTTCCTAATAAACAGTCTTCACAAAATTTTATATGCTCTCTTTATTTTTCTTCTGGTGGTTTGAATATAAACTGCATCTATCTTTGTCATATGTTTTTTTTTTGTGATAGGTAATGATTACATGTTGGTTGTTACCTTCTGTTTTTTGCTACAGTTGCTGCTTGCAATTCCAGTTTCTCCATTGTCCAAGCAAAACTTCTTGGTGGCTTTTTGCTGCTTTTTTTAGAAGGGGATAGAAATGTGGAGGCTTCTTTTCTGGTTGATCTTTTAAAATTTAAAGGTTTTTTCTTGATTCTTGGTTGAACAGAAAAAAATGAGGCAAGGCAAGTTACTTAAGGAGTTAGAACAGTACAAGGTAGATTTTATGGGGGTTATTCCCAAGTTATTGAATTTAAGAGTGTGCCCATGTTAGAATCATTACCAGAAACATGTAGGTTAAAACTTTATAATGACCGCAATGTAGTAATTGCCTGATTGGCTTTTTTAAGCTGTGTTGCTAAGACTCAGATGCGGGTATCCGACACGGATGTGGATCTAGAAGTCGGATTCTTCGTCACAATAAATTTTAGGATTTGGCTGTATGCATCTAAATGCGGATACGGCCAATAAATATATATTACAATATATAAAGTATAGATTTTTATTAATTAAAGTTACTAAACTGAAACTAATAAAATTTAAATCTTGAAAAGGTCTTAATATTTTATTCATAAGATATCTCGCGTTATAGCAAAGCATTCTCATACTTTAGCGCGCGCGCACACACACACACACACACACACACACACATATATATATATATATATATATATATATATATATATATATATATATATATATATATATATATATATATATATATATGGTTTTGCTAATCCACTACATAGTTGTAGTAAGTTAGCATTGTATACATATTTGGATTCTAAGAAACACCCTTAAATTTTAATGATAACTTCATTGTTAAGAGGGCTTTTTCTCTTTTTGACAAAAACAAATCTTTTTTATTTCCGGCGAAAACAAATCAGACTTTCTTCAACATTGCTCCCTCACTATTCTCTCGATCTGTTCTCTTCTATTTTTTTTCTTTTTCTTTTTCTTTGTAAAATTCAATCCTTAATTTTGGATTTGGTCTCTCTGGTATGCTTTTTCTTCTTTCTTCTTTATAAGATTCAATTGATTTATGACCTCCCTCTCTCGTCTTCTTTTTCTTCTTCCTCTTTATATTATTCAATCTGTAGATTTTCAGCATGGTGGTTTCTAATTATTAATGATATTTCATACCAAATTTAAAATATATTGGTGTGAGAGGTCCCGAGTTCAATTCTTGGAATGCCCCTTAATAATATAAAGATTTAGCTCGAGATCCTTAGGATAAAAATAAAATAAAAATTATTGGTAGTAGTTCACAAAAATAAGAAAACTCCCAAACATATTGGTATCTATGGCTACTATTAATTGTTGTTGAATAATCGACTAATACTTTCGTAGCATTGAAAAATACAATCTGGAGAGCGGAGTCTTAAGAGATGGTGGGGAAGAACAAGAGAGAATGAGGAGACGGAGGAATTAAGGGAACCAATTATTTGGCTTAATTTGTGAAATGACTAAAAAGGCTCCCGGGCTAAATGTGCTGGCATTAATATTTAAGGGTAATTTTGAGAAGCCAAATATGTATACAATGCTAACCTACTACAACTATGTAGTAGGTTAGCAAAACCTATATATATATATACACACACCCAAACATCAAATCAACTACCCAATTGATATATACTTCTCGACCATAGATGTAGTCAAAGCACCCAACATAAGTTGGCCAAATCTGGTGTGGATCCTACAACCACACCCATGTTGTGTCGCACGGATGCGGCAGGGATTTTGAAGAGTTTGAGCAACGTAGTTTTCGACCAAAACTTTTGTACCAGTTAGAATAGCACGCCCTGTCGAAAATTTTGCATCCTACAGGAGCTATTTCATCACTAATTGCATCACGTTAGCACATTCACCCTAGCAATTTTGCATCTGATAATTGGGTAATTCTTCTTGATTCCTCTGCAAATACTTTCTAAACACTCATTGCTACTCATGCGATAACAAGTAAATTTAGCACATTGTTTGCTGTAGTTGGTCAGTCTGTTACCTGCTTGTTTCCTGACACCTTTCCTGTCTCCAAGTTAATGACAAAATGCTATACATTCAAAGTTGGCGGAATGTTCCTCCCAATTGGTCATCTACCCTTGTCAACCAGAATATTCCTCCACTGTAAGGTGGTAGTATCTGGTGCATAAGCCTTTACCTAAGGTTCCTGGTGCCTGCAGGCAGAGGTGTGTCATCTGGAATGCTAGTCCATTTTCTTGTTGGCTGGCAGGCTGCATTCTCTATTCTCTATAATAAATAAACCTGTTAGATTCATAGGTTGCTTTGAAGGTACATGTTGTTATTCAATTAAAGGAAGACGATAGAAGATTTTGTACGAGTGATTGTTTTATTTCTTTGATTGAAAGGTTAAAATCTTAAAAATATCTTGTGTTTGACTGTTTGAGAACACCATAAAACTCATGCCTTAACTTTTACTTTCAAGATGTCTAGCTTGGGGTGGGCGTTTGGGCAGTTCGGATTGCATATGAAATTTGAATTTGGATTTTCAGTTTTCGGATTGACGAAATGACAATCCAAATCCAATCCAAATAAGTTCAAATTGTATTGGATTTTTTAAATTTGGTTTTGGATTAATCCGTTTGGATATTTTGGATATTCGGTTTTGAGCTTATAAGTTTAGATGTGTCTTATTCTTACAGCAATCATCCAAATGAAGTATTAAAGTAATGAAATTATTATATAAAAAAATAAAAAAAATACAATAGAGATATCTGTGAGAAAGCACGGGAGAAAAATATAACTGATATTAAACATGATACAATGAGCCCTATATATATACACATAACCTATCCTACTCCTAATAAACATTGGATTAGGCTACTCCTAATACACATTTGATTAGGGTTCTACTATTACATATTCTAACACTCCCCCTCAAGCTGGTGCATATAAATTATATGTACCGAGCTTGTTACATATGTAGTTAACATCGAACCCGGGTTTCTAGACCCGAAAGCATCGAGTCCCAAAGACATCGTTGAAAACTTGCTGAAACAGATGAAGGAAATACTGTTTTTGCCGGAAAATTCCTGTAGATGCCGGAAAAACTTCAAAGTGGTCGGAATTGAAAAGTAAAAATATGGGTAGGCTCGGAATTTGTGGGCGGTCCAACTGTTCTGAAGGACCTTCGTCAAAATCTCACCGGAACAGTGCTCACGCGCCGGCGCGTGGGGCGCGTGAGTTGGATCTACCTTGACAAATCTGGCGCGTGAGGGAGCGTAAAGGGCAGTTTTCCGGTGGGGTTTGCTGGGGTTTGGTCGGATCTCTCTTGGGAACCTTGTGGTGGTGTTGGTTTTTGCACAATACTGATAATTAGTGACTTTGACGCAATTAGTCACTTTGGTCACCGGAAAATTGCACGGTGACCGAGTTATTTCTTCCCGGATGTCGTTGGAATGACGCACAACGATAATTATCTCACCAAAGCTCTGATACCATGTGAAAGCACGAGAGAAAAATATAACTGATATTAAACATGATACAATGAGCCCTATATATATACACATAACCTATCCTACTCCTAATAAACATTGGATTAGGCTACTCCTAATACACATTGGATTAGGGTTCTACTATTACATATTCTAACAATATCAAATACGGCAAATAAGTAGAAATAATAAAATCATGTCCAAATAGAAAGTATTCACATAGTAACGTTGTAATTAATATTGAATATATGAGATAATATCTAATGTATAGGGTATTAAACTTATTACCATTGACATTTGAATAATAGAATAAATATAAAGTACAAGAATTTCGGATTTTCGGATATCCAAAAATTCAAAGTACCAAATCCAATATCCAATCCAAAATCCAAAAATTTTAAAAATAAAATCCAAAATCCAATCCGTAAGTCAAAAATCCAAACCAATAATCCAAGAAATTCGGATTTCTGGGGCATCAGCGCTGTGATCATTCATCTTGTTTTTGATAATTCCTTGAACTGTGGACTGTTTATGAAAGCAGGACGCTGGGATTGCTTTATAGAAGCTGTTTTTTTTTTTTTTTAAATTTCATCTTTCCAACTAAATAATCAGCTGCCTATTTGCATTTGCTTACACAGAATTAGCATCTCAATCAGTTCTGTCAATTATACTGTTAATTTTACACTATACAAGTTGGTCCATTTGATTTCCGTTCCTGTATTTATTGCTCATATAAATTTGGCAGGCTGTGTAAGTTAATGATATCCACTTGTTATGTTTGAGTACTTCTATCAAGAATCTTTGTGCTATCAACTTGATATTCTTTATTGCTTTAGAACTCACGGGCAGAAATTTGATACTTTCAACAGGTTTTGCAAGCTTTAAGGAGATTGAAAGGTACCTCAAACAATAAAAAGTGCAAAATGTCTGCAGAAACTAAGCAGCTGTTTGATCAGCTAACGGAAGATGCTATGAAGCTGATGGAGAATGGAGACCACAGTAAGTGTGTTTGCGTTATAACTAAATTGCAAGGTAATCTTTGAATATAGTAACAAGGGCTGTTTTAACTTATGTTTTAATCTATTTTCTGTTTCACAGGTGTGTATGATGAAAAGCAAGAGTGTTTCCAGCGGGAAGCAGGTACTTGCCATTGTGTTGTTCCCTCCTCCCCCTCTGCTTTTCCTTACCATAATCATACTTTGGGAAGTAGAAAATATATGCTGGAAGTATTGTCTCCTCCCCGTTCCATTCTTTTATTTTCCCTAGTCAAACTGGTTAAGCCCTTCCTCCCCCCGGCGAAGAGGGTGGAAGGATGAGGATGCAAAGAAAAACAAAAAAGTATGCTAGATTTTTCCCCTGGTTGCTGGCATTGCCTTTTAGTTACTATAAGGATGATTTGGTGGCTGTAAATTTTATATTAGGTTTTTGAGGTAACAATTGATGCTTCACTTAGGTGCACTTACATTTCTCTTGAGCTGCATGAGTAAGGGCATTTCCTAATTTGCATTTTTATTGCTGCAGAGGGGTATGAGAAGTTAGCTCAGGCAAGACAGGGTAAATCTATTGACTCGATGCAGCCTAAGCCCGATAATGTCCTCGATGAACATTTCCTTCCCAGTGGGTCAACTGCAACAGCAGGAGGACATTCTATGCATAACGCAGATGTGGCTTCGTCGAATTCATATAACTCAGCTAATAAGAGTGATGATGCATATGACATGTTTGGTGAAGACGATGAAAATGTTCCAGCTAATCCTGCCTCTAATGGAGGTAATTTCATCCCTAAACACTTCAGAGTTCACATTACTGACAAATTTAGCCCATTATACTATTGTAAGATGAGATGACGAGTTTTTTTTTTGTTTTTTCCCCTTTCCACATATGTTACTCCTACTCAATGTAAACTGTAGGTGATCAGCGTGGCGATTATGTCTTTGATGAGTCCTCTGGGTATGTTTTCTACCTTTTTGCTCATTGCACTGCGTTTGCCCTCCAGTATCAGATGTCATCATAATTAAGAGATCAAACTGTATCATTTTGAAATTCGAGTATTGTAGGGATCACCGTTTTTTAGTCAAAGAGCTATTCAATGTTTTAGTTCAAAAGGAAGAGGATCCCATTAAATCTATTTGAACTTGATTTTTCCGGAGTTCACTAAATTCCAATAATGGCATAGTTTTTCCTTAGTCACGTATACTGTGTCTACATTCTTTTCAAGTTAATATTGGCAGAAGTATTGCTTTTAGGTTCCCATTCCATTCGTCAGTTTCTGGCCACAAAACTCTTGTTTCAAAACATGTTAATATTTGTTATGGAAGTTCATGGTGGTATGCAGTTCTTTGCATGATATGGTATCCATCTTTGTTTTAGCAGCGGCAAGGACTACCAAAATAAGTAGGAGTTACCTGCTTGTCTAATCTTTCCTAGTGACTTGATAAGAGCAGATAGAAGATATTAATAGCGATAAGAACGCTTCCTGTTTTTCAATCTGTATAGGAACTTCAATTCCATTGTTTAAGAAGCTGCCAAGTCTCGATAGTCGGAATATGCCATTAATTACCATAGTGCATTTTTTGGTATCTTTCTCTCTCAAACTTTAATTTTTTTTCTTTTTGTCGACCAGTTATTACTACAGCAGCAGTTTGGGCCACTATTATGATCCATCATCTGGACTGTATTGTCATGCAGCATCAGGACAATGGTAATGACATTCAGCTATTGCAATCTTTCTATTTTTGATTGGTCATCCGCAATTTGTGAAGACAATACTAGCGTCTTCCTCAACTGTTTTGGCTTGATGTAGGTACTCGTATAATGATGAATCGGGCATGTACGAAGAGGTGCCGCAAGATACATCCAACGCAAGTTGAAAGAAGCCTAGATCTTGTACAGGACTGGTGGTAGTTTTGTTTGGTAGCGGTTAAGAAGTTGATATTTCCTGTTGGAAAACCTGAAGAAGCCGTTGGCTCTGCTGAATGTGTCGAACGTACTGAATCTCAACCCTCTGTGAAACAGCATAGTCTATAAACTGTGCTGATGTCAAAAGGCTTTTCTACTCTGTAACAGCAAATTTTCACATTTCCTTACAGTGAATTCATAGCATGTTATAGGTTTGTTTCTTGGATCTTGTGACAATCTCGTAGTTCTCTTGTTCTTTGTGACCGCAAGAGAATGGCAGGCGGTGCGGTTCTGTCTGAACCCGAACAATCCTCCCAACCCCCAAACCCGCATTCACAAATTCTCTTTTTTTAGGGGTGTTTTTGCCAATAATATAGATAAACTCCCTCCCTGATCACATCAGGTGACTTGGAAATAACCCAGATTCCGACCATCATGTAGGCTTTACTTTCTGTAAAATTTAGATGCACTTAATGATTTTGCATATGCAATGATTTACGAAAATATTAATAATGCTTCTCCTGTTAAATGCACCAAAATTCATATTCAAAGAAGAAAAAAAAACTAGTTATGGAAACAGCACTTTAACGAACCTTCAACAGGACACAACACTAGTTAGTTCAAAAAGTTAAATACCAAACAATACACAATTTTGGTAATAAGGTTTGCTATATGGTATATATAGGTAAAAATTCTTTTTTTTTTCTCCTAATGACTTTGTGATACATAAGTACACTAGTAAGGGTAACCCATGTTGCGCATGGGCCAATAACACTATATTTAAGGGATGTTTACATAAATAATCGTCCATATTCATGGTTTTCTTTTTCTAGTCGTATACATAATTTTTACATTGAGTATACACATATAGTATATAAATTATGTATATATTATATCTTTATCGGATATTTTTAGTTTAAATAGTTCGGCGAGGTACTATTTAGATTAATTTTTTTATATTTAAGTTGTGGTAATTAGAATTTCTTAACTTATATGCATTGATAATCTAAAATTAAACGATTTTGAAATAAATATGCTAAAGTTAGATAAATTTCAATTTATATTGAGTGAAAGAATATTAGTTTTAGTTTAGAAAAAAAATGAAATACATAAATGGTCCATTTAAGTTGTCCTTAACTATCAAACAAGCATCTCAACTAGCCCTTTTGCCATTTAAACATTTCACGTGACTATTAACTGTATCAAGTAGACACCAATTGCAGCACGCCATATATATGAGTTACACTTGCCAATAACGTTTCAAATGAATCAATTAAAAAATAACACGTGTAATTTGCAATTTAGAAATTTGTCATGTGTAATTAATAAGGAAATATATTTAAAGAAAGAATTTTTTTTTAATTTAAAGAAAGGCGTTGCTACACCTTTTCAACTTCCCCCAAACCTATTCTTTTCCTTCCTTCAGCCCAATCTCCCCCCTCCTATCTCTCTCATCCCTAATTCAACGAATTCAATGCCATTATAGGACATAAAATATTCCAATTATATATGTATGAGAGCAACAACCACAGGGAAAAGAAAATGGATTGGCAAATCCAACCCGCTCTCTCAACAACAACAACAACTACCCAGTATATTCCCACAAAGTGAGGTCTGGGGAGGGTAATATGTAGACAAGCCTTACCCCTACCTGAAAGGGCAGAGAGGCTGTTTCTAATCGACCCTCGGCTCAGTGAAGGGAAAGAAAAAGAAAAAGAAAAGAAAAAGAAAAACAAAAACAAAAAACAAAAACAAAAGAGCATTATTAACTCCAGTAGAGATAGCGTAAATAATTATATAAACATAAGAGCCATAAATAAAATAGCATGCAATAATATCATACAGTAACTACCATAAATAACTACCATAAGGAAGACACTCCAAAACACAAATTATCTATGGATAGTCCTGCCAAGCCTCACCCAACCCCGGGTGAGGAGTACAAAAAACTCTAGGAGCCCATATCCTACAACCCTGATACTAGACCTCCAGACATTCCTGTCAAGCGTCATGTCCTCGGAAACCCCCATTCTAGCCATGTCATGTCTATTCACCTCTTCCCAATACCTCTTGGGACTCCCTCTGCCTCGCCAAACGCCGACAATTGCCAGGCGCTCACAACTCCTCACCGGGGCATCAGGACTTTTCCTCCGCACATGCCCAACCCACCTCAGCCTCGCCTCTCGCATCTTCTCATCCACCGGGGCCACCCCCACCTTCTCTCGAATAACTTCATTCTTAATCTTATCTAACCTGGTGAGCCCGCACATCCACCTGAGCATCCTCATCTCTGCAACCTGCATTCTCTGAACATGAGAGTTCTTCACTGACCAGCACTCCACGCCATACAACATTGCAGGTCTAACACAGCTCTATAAAATTTTCTCTTGAGTTTCTATGGAATTTTCTTGTCACATAGGACTCCTGATGCAAGCCTCCACTTTGACCACCCCGCTCCTATACGATGAGTGATGTCCCTGTCAATCTCTCCGTCCCCCTGAATCACTAACCCAAGATATCTGACACTGTCCCTCTTAGCGATGACCTGAGATCCAATCATCACGTCCCTGCCTACTTCACTCGGCTCAGCGCTAAACTTGCACTCCAGGTATTCAGTCATAGATCTGCTTATTTTGAAACCCTTAGACTCGAGAGTCTGTCTCCATACCTCTAACCTCTCATTAACACCGACCCTCGTCTTGTCTATCAAGACTATGTCATCAGCAAATAGCATACACCAAGGCACATTCCCTTGAATATGTCGGGTAAGAGCATCCATCACCAAGGCAAACAAGAGAGGGCTACCGCCGATCCTTGATGGAGCCCCATAACCACTGGAAAATGGTCTGAGTCGCCACCCACCGTTCTAACCCTAGTCTTAGCTCCATCGTACATGTCCTTGATTACTCTAATGTAGGCTTCCGACACGCTCTTTGCCTCCAAGCACCTCCATAGCACTTCCCTTGGGACCTTCTCATACGCCTTCTCCAAGTTGATAAGCACCATGTGCAGGTCCTTCTTCTTATCCCTGAACTGCTCCATCAGCCGCCTGACAAGGTGGATAGCTTCTGTAGTGGAGCGACCCGGCATGAAACCGAACTGGTTCACAAATATAGATGTCATATCCCTCACCCTCGCCTCGATCACCCGCTCCCAGACCTTCATGGTGTGACTTATTAATTTGATACCCCTATAGTTGTTGCATCACTGGATGTCCCATTTGTTCTTGTACAAGGGCACCACTGTACTCCACCTCCACTCATCCGGCATCCTTTTGGTCCTGAAGATCGCATTGAACAACCTGGAGAGCCACTCCACTCCTGACCTACCCATGCACTTCCAGAACTCTACCGGGCTCTCGTCAGGCCCGGTCGCTCAACCCCTACGCATCCTACGCAAAGCCCCCATGACCTCCTCCGCCCTAATGCGCCTGCAGTACCCAAGGTCTCTATGTTGCTCTGAATGTCCCAACTCCCCTAGCTCTATGTTACTATCCCCCTCCTCGTTAAGTAAGTCCCGAAAGTACTCCTTCCACCTCTGCTTGACTTGTGATTCCCCCATCAGAACTCTACCATCCTCGCCCTTGATGCACCTAACTTGGTCAAGATCATGCGCCTTCCTTTCCCTTGCCTTAGCTAACCGGAATAACTTCCTGTCCCCGCCTCTCTCCCCTAGTTCCTCGTACATGCGACCAAACGCCACGTTTTTAGCTTCCGTAACCGCCAGCTTTGCTTCTTTCCTCACCACTTTGTAGATCTCCCTGTTCGCTCTCCTTTCTTCCTCGCTTGTGCTCCCTGCCAACTTAGCAAATGCCGCTTTCTTCACCTCCATCTTTCTTTCGACTACATCGTTACACCACCAGTCACCCTGATGTATGCCTGAATAGCCCTTGGCTACCCCGAGCACGTCCCGTGCTACTTCCCTAACCAAGTTTGCCGTCTCTGACCACATAGCGTCCGCTGCCCCAGAACTTCTCCAAGCTCCGCCCTCAACTAACCTCCTCTCCAACTCCTGTGCTTTCTCTTTAGTCAAAACACCCCATCTAATCCGCGGTTGTCCCCGAGCACCTCTCCTCTTCCTCTTCACCCAGAGACCGACATCAATCACTAGGAGTCTATGTAGAGTCGAAAGGGACTCTCCCGGAATAACCTTGCAGTCCTTGCACATACCCCTATCGCTCCTTCTGAGGAGAAGGTAATCAATCTGAGTCCTCGCCGCCGAACTCTTGAAGATGACCAAATGATCCTCCCTCTTCTGAAATGTCGAGTTTGCAATCAGAAGCTCGAAAGCCCTGGCGAAATCAAGCAGTGACGTGCCTCCTCCGTTCCTAACCCCAAAGCCGAAGCTACCGTGCATCTCACCATAACCACCAGCATCAGCCCCAATATGGCCATTAAAGTCTCCTCCAATAACTAGCTTCTCAGATTGGGGAATACTACTTACCAGATCATCCAAGCCCTCCCAAAAGCGCCTCTTAGCCTCCTCGTCTAAGCCCGCTTGCGGCGCGTAAGCGCTGATGACGTTGAGGACGCAACCCCCAATGACCAACTTAATAGACATTGGTGTCGAGTTCGCCAGTCGAACCATTCATGTTGTACAAGATTATCAAAGCTCTATGACGCTATTCTGCGTCTATTTCTTCTCTTTTGTCCTCTATTTATAGGAATAATCAGGCACTCATAAAGTCAAATCCAGTTGTCTCGAAGGTTAACGATGTTCTAAATATCAATACCATACCAGGGGAAGGTGGGTGATTTGTGTGATATCCAATTTTTACTTATTTGAACTACAGAAGGACCTGGTTCTTCTAGGTATTCCAACTACTACTGTTTACGGAATAATAAATACAGAAAATAAAGAACACAAAGATTTTTACGTGAAAAACACCTGGCTCAAAATGTGAAAAAATCACGACCTATTACTCAGTAGGATTTTCCCAAACTTCCACTAAAATTACTGAGCCAAAAAAACACTTATAAAATTCTTTGTAAACCTAAGGATTAACTCTAATACTGTTGGGGCTGGCACACAACTCAACTGTTACGACAACTTCAAGTTAACTCTAATTTGATCACTTTAAATACCTAGCACAATTGCTTCTATGAAAGCTGGAAGGTACAATGTAAATTACCTACTACTATTAAACTAGAATAAAAAATAGACACTTGGAACTGGTTCTTCTATCTCGTTCAAGAAGTAGCTTCAAGATTTCACATTCAAATCACACATAAATTGCTTGCAAAATCGCCTTGCTGTTTTGCTCTCAATTTAAGTTTAACTTCTGCTTGTGTACATTCCTGTAAAAGAGAACAACACTGGCTTTAATAGGTTAGTAATCAAAGTTTGGCTGGGTTTCAATTGGTACTCTTCTATCGTAGAAGATTTCATGGCGATCTCAAACTCTAACACTATCTTCTTCCTAAAATGTGTTCTTTTCATGTAAGGAGTCTTTCTCTCCTTATCCAATATGCAACCTTTTCGATCATATCAGGAGATATTACTTCTTGATCAGTTAGATTTATCTCCTTCACGTGCATTTCACATTTATAGGCTGGGCATGACTGTGCTTCACAAGATGGACCTGGTCCATGCCTGAGTTCTTTTGTCAATCTTCAAAATTTCACCTATTCTTGGGCCAACAAATTCCCCCTTTTTTATGATGACAAACTCTGTTCTTTTTACTTATTTGGATCCTGTAAGAACTCAGCTTAACCATTAATTCAAAGTTTAAAAAATTCATTTATCATCAAGGACCAGGTTAATTAGGTTATAAATATTATTTAATTCAAAATATGTAAAGCACAATAGCTCTTCCCCCTTTTGGCATCATCGAAAAGTTACATATAAAGTGTGAGTCCCAGATCTTAATAAGTACTCATGGCCACTGGGACAAGTGCAAGTGCAGTCATGGTTTAATCACCAGTAATAACATATTTAAACTATCAAGGAAATATTAACAGTGATCAAGAGCAAAAACAGTAGATACCATTGATAAAAGATATGGTGCTATCATATTCCACAACCAGAAATCAAAAAATATCTAAAACATGAGCAAAAAAATGGAAAGAAACATCCCTAATCCGGGTAATTGAAGTTACTAGACAAGTTCAGGAGACAAAAACTAGGCTTCCTAAGGCTTGGGGGAGGTGGAGGGTTGGTTTTGGCCTTGGAGAAGATTCAGCATATTGTGAAGAGTTACATCATTCTTCTTCTTTTCTTTGGCAAGCTCAATCTGAGGGCATCCCTCTCAGATTCCACCTTTGGCACACGAGCCTTGAGCCTTGCTATCTCAGTATCCTTGGCTTCACATTCCTAAACAAGAGCCCTGACTTTACTGTTGATAAGAGCCTTTTAAGATGAACCGGGTTCATTTGAGATGGTATTGACTATATAGTCACAAGCAACAAGAGAATAAATGCCAAAATGGTCCTTGCTTGAGGCCATTTCTCATTTCTTAAGAGGCACATTGCACCTATCCAGAATCGCAGTCAAAATAAATCCATAGGGGTAGCATGAGACTTGGAGCCAATGATGAATTTGTCCAATAGCTTGATGATGAGTGCAAACCAATTAATTTGCATTCCTTTTTCCAAGCACTCCATCATCACTAAGTCCATATAATTTGCAATATGCCTTCTCTCCTGCCTGGGAAGTAGGCACTTGTTGACAAAATCAAAGATGACTTTGTGCTGTGGCCTCATTTCACTCTTCTGAAAAGCCTTAGCCTCATTCACATCTTTAGCATCACATAACCTCCTGGTAATTTCAAACACAGTAGGAAGGGAGTCCAGACAAGGCTACTTTTGCCTTGTATAGTCATCAAACCCTTTAGAGGGTATGCCTGTTGGAAACACATTCTCAATGCAATATACTAAAACGTGTGTTCTTTTGTATAGGTTTTGATGAATGACAAACGAAGCAAAAATTGATATATGACGAAGTTCAAGAAACAAGCGCACAATTGATATACAACGAGATTTAAGCTCAAGACAAAGTTTTATAGTTTAATTGAGTCATTCTTAATTGTGATCTTGATCCTACAACTTGACTCGTAACATGGCTTCTCTCATAAAGCTATTTTCCAAAATCATGCATATTTAATTTAATGTCAAATGATTTTAAATCATGCATATTTACAGTAGTCAAAATAATTTTTAGACATGCCTTAAAAATCTGGACTAAGATAATCGATTATGTACTTATGATAATCGATTGTTTTAAGCCAAGACTGCATGACAATCGATTGTGAACTAATGACAATCGATTGTGAGTAAGACAGTGAGCATCAGGTTTTTCAAACCTGCATGACAATCGATTGTGAACTAATGACAATCGATTGTGACTAAGGCAGTGTCCATCAAAGTTTTTCAAAACTCAGAACAATCGATTATGAACTAATGGTAATCGATTATGTTGAGACAGTGTCTTCTAGTGATTTTCAAATTTATTAAATAATCGATTGTTACATTGGACAATCGATTGTCAAAGAGACAGTGTCTAAAATGTTTTTCAAAAACTGATAAGTAATCGATTGTTGACTTTGTGCAATCGATTGTGAAGCTGACCGTTGTCGTAAAGTTTTCAAATACCGTCAGGTAATCGATTATTAATTCTGTATAATCGATTGTTTTGATTAAAATCTGGAAAAGATTTTTTGAACGTTATTGGGTAATCGATTACTTGATTAAAATCCGGAAAAGATTTTTTGAACGTTGCTGAGTAATCGATTGTTGATTCTGGACAATCGATTGTTTGTGGTAAAATAAGGAAAGGATTTTTTGAACGTTGCCAGTAATCGATTATGAATTGAAAGTAATCGATTATCAAGCGTAAAATCTGGGATTGAATTTTGATCTGACTGGCAGACAATCGATTGTTGGGGTTTGACAATCGATTGTTGTGAGTAAAATCAGCAACTCGTAATTGGCAATTAGGCAACGGTAATGCCAAGTTTTTCAACTATAAATACAGCTTCATTTCAGTGTTTTAAACATAACAACATACTACAACTGATCATTACATTGCTATAAGCTTGCATACTTTTGTTTATCATTTTATATTCAATTTCATAAAGCTTTTGAGAGCCATATTCTTGTCCAAAGTTGTTGTGATCTAGAGCTTACTTATTTTACTCATATCTACTCATTAAGGAGTATTTTGTTTGAGTGTTTAGTGTTTTATACACTTGTAAGAGAATTATAATTCTCTTGTTGTAAGGAACTTGTGTTTCCTTGGTTGAAGTCTTGGAGTGTTGTATCTCCGAGCAAAGGTGTTAAGGCTTGTGTCCTTAAGTTGTAAAGGTTTGTTGAGCACCCGTAAGCTTAACAAGTTAGTGGAAAATCTCGAGAGAGTCTTTCGGGGACTGGACTAGCCACATGTTGTGGTGAACTAGAATATATCGGTGCGTTCTTTCCTTTTTGTTTATTTAACGCACTTATTTATTGCAATTTTAATTTCCGCAAGTTTACGCTAAATTTTATCATAACGCTATTCACCCCCCCTCTAGAGTTAAGCGTATTTACTAACAATTGGTATCAGAGCCCAACTCTCTGAAAACTTAACAGTTTGAGAGAACCATCCATGGCTTCTACTCGTGATTCTTTTGCAGGAATTGATGAAGGACAGTGCTCCACACGACCACCTCTATTCAACGGTACAAATTACACGTACTGGAAGGAGAGGATGAAGATCTTCGTTCAGTCCAACAGCTTTCACCTTTGGAAGGTGATAATAAGGGAAACCAAATTCCAACAAAAAAGGTGGAAAACGAATGGGTTCCCAAGTCCGAGGATGAGTATGACGCGGATGACATCCGAAAGGTTCAAAATAATGCTAAAGCAATTAATTTATTATATTGTGCTGTTAATGCTGACGATTACAGGAAAATATCGTGTTGCACAACGGCAAAGGAGATGTGGGACAAGCTAGAAGTTACGTACGAAGGTACGGACCAGGTAAGAGAAGCAAAAATTGATTTCCTAACCCATTCTTATGAATTATTTCACATGAAGGAAGGTGAAAAGGTGGACGAAATGTTTGAGCGATTTTCAATAATCGTAAATGACCTACATGCTCTCAAGAAAACATTCACGGATAGAGAGCTCGTGCGAAAAATTCTTAGAAGTCTCACACCGGCAAGGCCGATGCAATTCAAGAATCCATTGGCGTTTCAAACGTCACCATCGACGCACTAAGAGGTAACCTTAAGACCTATGAATCTACTATTCTTAACCCTTTTGTTGATGATCAAAGGAGGCAAAGAATAGCTCTAAAGGAGAGCACAAGCCAACCGCAAATTGATGAGGAAGGAGACAACGAGTTTGGACTCGTTATCAAAAGATTTCAAAAGTTCATGCGCAAGGAGTATGAACGCAAGGGCAAAAAGCAAGGCGAACAAATCAAGTGCTATGAATGTGGTGAAACCGGGCACATCAAATCAAATTGCCCAAACATCAAAAAGGAGAAGAAACCTTTTACAAAGCAACGTGCATACATTTCTTGGGGAGGCGACTCCGGAGATGAGTCAAGCGAAGGAGAAGAAGACGAAGCAGCAAATCTTTGCCTTATGGCACAAGAAGACAACAAAGATGAGGTATGTCAAATCTCATCTAAAAACTTCTTTACTCTTGAAGAAATGCGAACTGCTTTTGATGAATTATATGCTGAGTTTATTAAGGCTTCAAAAACTGTTAAGGGCATAAAAGAAAATGCTTCATTAAAAGAAAAGGATTTTCAAAAACAGCTTTCTTTGAAAGAAAAGGATTTAGAAAAACTGGTTTTAGAAAATGAAAAGCTGAAAGAGGAAAACAAGTTTTTTGGAAAAGAAGCGCCGATAAGCCCGAAAGTTCTACTAAAAATTTTTCTTCTTGCTTGCATCTCAAAAATGAGGTAGATAGACTCAAAGGTACCTTAGATAAGTTTAATTCATCCCACAAGAATTTGAATGAGGTCCTTGTAAATTTGAAATCAACCAAGCATGGCATAGGATTTAAGAATGAGGTTAAAGAAAAGGTTGAAGCCAAACCCCAACCACCTAAGGCTCAACCTAGGACTAATAAAACAAATGCTTATCCTAGAAATAGCAATCCTAGAACCAATATGCATGCTAGACAAAATGTTGAACATTTTAGGAGACCTAGAAATGACTTACCACCTAGAAATAGTTACCCTAGAAATGATGCATATTTTAGGCCAAATGTTGAACCTTTGAGAAGACCTAGAAATGGCTCTCAACCGAGAAACAATCACTCTAGAAATGCTGCCCATCCTAGAGCTCATAGTAGGAGAAATAATTCTCATGAAATGCGAAATAGCCATAGTGTTCAAAATAGAGTAAGAAATTTTCATCCGTCTAGTTACTATGAACCTAGAAGGATGCATAACCCAAATGTGACTTGTCATTATTGTAGACGTATTGGTCATATTGCTCCTGCATGCTTTACACGTCATATACATATTACTCAATCGCATCATTATAATATGCCTAACCCCCAAGGACCCAAGATGGCATGGGTACCTACAGAACATTAATTTGTTTTGTAGGTGTGCTTGAAGGGATCAAGTGTACTATGATACCTTGATAGTGGATGCTCCAAGCATATGACGGGAGATGAATCCAAATTCCTTCAATTAGAGCACAAAGAAGGAGGAAGTGTTATCTTCGGTGATAACAATAAAGGAAAGATCATCGGCATCGGCTCGGTCGGTAAGGATGAAAAATCCTCTATTAAGCATATATTACTTGTTAAAGGATTAAAGCATAATCTCTTGAGCATAAGCCAATTGTGCGACAAGGGAAATCTTGCTTTATTTGATTGGGATGAATGCTTAGTGTTCAGGCGTAGTGATTTCAAAATTATCCTCCGTGGTTTTAGAGTGGATAATTTTTATATGGTTGATCTTGCTAATTCCTCACCCGATTATGTTGATTGTCTAATGAGTAAAGAGGATGATACTTGGCTATGGCATCGTAGAGTAGCACATATCAATATGCATCTTTTGAACAAATTGATTTCTTAAAACTTATATTTGTTGGTCTTCCCAATTTAAAATTTGAAAATGACTCTATTTGTGACTCGTGTCAAAAGGGGAAGCAAACAAAAGCATCTTTCAAATCTAAAAACATTGTTTCAACTTCTAGACCATTGCAGTTGCTTCATATGGATTTATTTGGTCCCTCTCGCATTGAAAGTCTAGGTAGAAATAAATATGCTTTTGTGATTGTTGATGATTACTCGAGATTTACTTGGACTTTATTTCTTGCCAATAAAAGTGATGCTTTTCAAAATTTTAAATATTTTCTTAAGCGTGTTCAAAATGAGAAAGAAACAACCGTCACTTCAATTAGAAGTGATCATGGGGGAGAGTTTGATCACAATCTCTTTGCGGACTTTTGTGACGAACTCGGAATCGAGCATACCTTTTCCGCTCCACGTACACCACAACAAAATGGGGTGGTGGAAAGGAAAAATAGGTGTCTCGAAGAGATGGCTAGAACCATGCTCGACGAAGCTAAGATACCCAAACATTTTTGGGCGGACGCCGTGAGTACCGCTTGCTATGTTCTAAATAGAGTAGTAATTCGGCCGATACTCATGAAAACCCCCTATGAACTTTATAAGGGTAGAAAACCAAATATTTCCTATTTTAGAGTTTTTGGTTGCAAATGTTTTGTTCATAACAATGGCAAAGACCAATTGGGTAAATGTGATGCTAAGTCGGATGAAGGTATTTTCATTGGATATTCCTCACGTAGTAAAGCATATAGGGTCTTTAATAAAAGAACCCAAATTGTGGAGGAATCCCCTCATGTTGTATTTTCCGAAAATAATGCTCGCTTGGCGAGAAAGGATTCCGGTTTTGATCTTGCAGGTATCTTAGATAGCTTGAAAGACAAAATACAAAAGGAACCACTCAAGGAAAATAAAGATGAAACTGAGGAACAACCAACGGAAGAAGCGCCACAATTGGAAAAAGAAACAAAAGTGCCAAATGAGTGGAGGACGATCAAAGATCACCCTCTTGAACAGGTAATTGGAGACGTCGGAGGAAAGGTAAGTACCCGAAACTCTCTTAAGAACACTTTAGGACACACTTCTTAAGAGCTCACGTTCTCACTTGGCAACACTAGTTTAAGTTATTACTTCTTTACAAATTACTGACTTGAGCGTCGGAGACGTCTAACGATTTTTGCAGGTATCGCCCCAAAGGAAAGGGGAATTATAAAGCATGACGCGCAATTAGCGAGTCTTCTTCAGAAAAATCTGTTTCCCTCATCTAATAATCGATTATCTCGTATCAATAATCGATTGTAATGCTATCATTTGAGCTATTATGCTCTCTTTAAATAATCGCACCTTCTTTCCAATAAATAAACAAGGTTTATTTCATCTTTGGCATCTTATTATTATGTTATTTTTGCTAATGGCAAAAGGGGGAAGATAACGGGTATGATGCACTCTCAAATTATAAGCTTAAATTGAGGGGGAATTCTCAATTTGAGGGGGAACAAATTGCATACTTGTTGCATGTATATACTTGTCTTGAATCATCAATATAAATTGCAATATAAATTGCTTGTCTTGCATATCCCGCTTAATGTTTGCCATTATCAAAAAGGGGGAAATTGTTGGAAACACGTTCTCAATCAAAATATACTAAAACGTGTGTTCTTTTGTATAGGTTTTGATGAATGACGAATGAAGCGAAAATTGATATATGACGAAGTTCAAGAAACAAGCGCACAATTGATATACAACGAGATTCAAGCTCAAGACAAAGTTTTATAGTTTAATTGAGTCATTCTTAATTGTGATCTTGATCCTACAACTTGACTCGTAACATGGCTTCTCTCATAAAACTATTTTCAAAAATCATGCATATTTAATTTAATGTCAAATAATTTTAAATCATGCATATTTACAGTAGTCAAAATAATTTTTAGACATGCCTTAAAAATCTGGACTAAGATAATCGATTATGTACTTATGATAATCAATTGTTTTAAGCCAAGACTGCATGACAATCGATTGTGAACTAATGACAATCGATTGTGAGTAAGACAGTGAGCATCAGGTTTTTCAAACCTGCATGACAATCGATTGTGAACTAATAACAATCGATTGTGACTGAGGCAGTGTCCATCAAAGTTTTTCAAAACTCAGAATAATCGATTATGAACTAATGGTAATCGATTATGTTGAGACAGTGTCTTCCAGTGATTTTCAAATTTATTAAATAATCGATTGTTACATTGGACAATCAATTGTCAAAGAGACAGTGTCTAAAATATTTTTCAAAAACTGATAAGTAATCGATTGTTGACTTTGTGCAATCGATTGTGAAGCTGACCGTTGTCGTAAAGTTTTCAAATACCGTCAGGTAATCGATTATTGATTCTGTATAATCGATTGTTTTGATTAAAATCCGGAAAAGATTTTTTGAACGTTATTGGGTAATCGATTATTGATTCTGTATAATCGATTATTTTGATTAAAATCCGGAAAAGATTTTTTGAAGTTGCTGAGTAATCGATTGTTGATTCTGGACAATCGATTATTTGTGGTAAAATCTGAAAAGGATTTTTTGAACGTTGCCAGTAATCGATTATGGATTGAAAGTAATCGATTATCAAGCGTAAAATCTGGGATTGAATTTTGATCTGACTGGCAGACAATCGATTGTTGGGGTTTGACAATCGATTGTCAGTGAGTAAAATCAGCAACTCTTAATTGGCAATTAGGCAACGGTAATGCCAAGTTTTTCAACTATAAATACAGCTTCATTTCAGTGTTTTAAACACAACAACATACTACAACTGATCATTACATTGCTATAAGCTTGCATACTTTTCTTTATCATTTTATATTCAATTTCATAAAGCTTTTGAGAGCCATATTCTTGTCCAAAGTTGTTGTGTTCTAGAGCTTACTTCTTTTACTCATATCTACTCATTAAGGAGTATTTTGTTTGAGTGTTTAGTGTTTTATACACTTGTAAGAGAATTGTAATTCTCTTGTTGTAAGGAACTTGTGTTTCCTTGGTTGAAGTCTTGGAGTGTTGTATCTCCGAGCAAAGGTGTTAAGGCTTGTGTCCTTAAGTTGTAAAGGTTTGTTGAGCACCCGTAAGCTTAACAAGTTAGTGGAAAATCTCGAGAGAGTCTCTCGGGGACTGGACTAGCCACGTGTTGTGGTGAACCAGAATATATCGGTGCGTTCTTTCCTTTTTTTTTATTTAACGCACTTATTTATTTCCTGCAAATTTATTTTCCGCAAGTTTACGCTAAATTTTATCATAACGCTATTCTCCCCCCTCTAGCGTTAAGCGTATTTACTAACAATGCCAAGGATCTCTCCCAGTTTTTCTGCATCAAAGGACACTTGAACTCCTTTGACTAGGCTGCTAACCTTGCGTTTCTTAACCTATGTATTTGCCATGAACTCAATGATCTCATTCTTGGCTAGCCTTCATCCATCTGAAAGACCATGTCCTTCCACCCCTGGGCATCTAAGGCATCCACCAGTCTTATCATTCCTGGTTCCACCAGGTATTTCATCAGTCTACCCTTTAAAATATTTATTTTTCCATCAGACTCATCATCTTCTTCTTCTCCACTCACTTCCTCATCTTCAGAAATTCTTACTTGTTTACTTTTCACTGCAGATCATGTCCTCTTGGCTAGTGAATATTCAGCAACTACAGACACAGAAGAAGACCTCTTGGAAGAGGTCTTTGGATTTTTGGGATTGCGGGTCTGAACCTCCACTGTTGTAACCTTTTCTTGATGGACCTGTTCCATCTCCTCATCTTCAGCAGTCTCTAAGGACTCTACAACCTTCCCTTTTCCTATATCCATTCTCTTATTTTTACTTTTAGTAAAGCCCTTTGTAGATCAGCCTTACTCTATTTCACCATGGTCCCGTCTTTCCTTGGAAACACCAGAAGCCCTAGGAAAGCCACCATAAAAGCGAAACGTCTATGTTTTTCCCATTTGACACAGTTTCCTCTGCTGCATATTTTGTTCTCTGAATTGTTGAACCTATCTCTGTGACCATATCTGGTATGCAGGAATGAAAAGGTGCAAAACCTTGTCGCTAAGTTCGAGTTATGTACCACTCTGGTTATTTTCAGGGTATCTAAGAATTTATGCACAGGTACAACTCTTGGAACAACCAAATACTTGTGTCTCAAAGGAAGCTCTGCATCTCCAATGTACCAGGCTATTTCTTCTAAAGTCGGGTTACGTTCAAATTCTGAGAAGTGGAACACATTGTGCGCAGGGTCCCAGCACGTGACCAACGCTCTTATGATATCTCCTCGGGGTACAATCTCTAATAGCACGGGAAGGCCCCCCAAATATTTCTTTACCTCGTCTTTCCCTTCTATAACTAGATCATTCCACCACAATCGCAACTCCAAAGGAATTCTGCTTACGATCGAAAAAGGTTCGTTTTGGATTGTGCTCATCCTGCACATTTATTAAGGCGAATTAGTGACTTATGACTTTATTCCTGTTGACTTTAAAAATAAAAAATTGACCCCTTTTGTTTATGAAATTTATTTTTCTAAAACCAAATGCCCAGCTTTGCTAATACGACCTTTCAGCATTTCCGGAGGAAGATTTTAAGGCTGTGCCTGCTAACTGACCAATATAGCAAAGACCCAAAGGCGACCGTTTGTGCAAAATCAGCATTCTGGCGTCCCTTTCGGGAACATTCGGCTATTCTTGACAACAACGACATCACTCAATTTATTTAGGACACCAAATAAAAATTTGACATTTGTTTTTTTTATGGCTATTTTTGCAAAAGGTCTCTTCTTTTTTTTGCTTTTTGTTTTTGCTTTTCTTGTTTTTCCTTTTCTCTTCTTTTTTAAAAAATCCGACAGCATTTCGGCGCTATTTGAGCATTGGTTTGTCAAAACAAATGGTTACTCTCAGTCAGCCCTAATACCACTATTTCCTCAAAATTTTCTCTCCTTATTCACAAGTCGGTCAACATGCAAATTCAAAGCAAATAAATGTGCAAGTAGCACGTAATATGCACCAGGATGGTCTTTTCATTTTGGGTAACCTGTCCTAGACGGACCCACCCCTATGTTGAGTCCCCTAAGTCAAATGCACGTGATGCAAACAAAAGTTCCAGTTTAGTTTAGATTGTATTTTTGACTAGGACTGCTAGTTGTCAATTTTGTTGTTTGTAATTAAGTTGATTCTTGTGAAGACCCGGCTAGTCATTTTGAGTGTCGTATATCTATTTCCCTATTTAATGCTTATTCCATGCTTAATTGTTTTTATGTGACTAGTCGGGGTAGGTGGTGTGGTTAGGGAGATGTTCCCAAGGTTGGAGGCTTAATTGAAAAGGTTGACTGGATATTGACTTATGTGTAAACGACTTCAGAATAGATTTTAATAGTTTCAATAGCTCCGTAGGGTGATTTTGGACTTGTGAATTTGTCCGGGTATTAATCTGGAAGCCCCTGGATAATTTTGGCTTGATACGGCTAAAGTTTAAAAATTAGAAATTTAGAAAGCTGAGAAGTTTGACCGAGCGTTGACTCTATGGTTACCGGGCTTGGATTTTGGTTTCAAAAGTTAGAGTAGGTTTTTTGTGTCATTTATGAATGTGCAAAATTTGAGGTTAATCGGAATTGATTTGATGGGTTAAGGCATCGATTGTAGAAGTTGCAATTCATTAGTTTTCATTAGGCTTAAATTAGGGTGCGATTTATGTTTTTGATGTGATTTGAGGCTTCATCTAAGTTTGTATCGTGTATTAAGACTTGTTTATATATTTGGTTGAGGTCTCAGGGGCATCAATTTAATTTCGGGTGGTTAACGAATCAAATTTTGAACTCAAGAATTGGCCTAAGAGTGCTGAACTAGTGTGATCACACTTGCGAAGGTCTTGCTCCAAGGTGCGAGGCCGCAGGTGCATGGATGGCATCGCAGAAATGAGTTTGACAGGGCTGCTGATGGATCGTAGGTGCGAGGGAAATGCCGCATCTAAGAGCCTGCAGAGGCGCGTGTGGTTCCGCAAAAGCGAAGGATGAACTAGAACTAGAGGTTTGCATAAGCGAATCATGTTGCATAGAATCGAGTCCGCATATGCGAAATTTGGTCCTAATAGCATAGAGATATTTTGATATTAATTATATGACATTGGGGTAGTGATGGATCGAATTTATTTTTCTGCATTGCATAAGGCTACCTTTCTGCCTTCCGAGGTTAAGTTCTACCTCCATTTTTATTTTTTGCATTGCATAAGGCTACCTTTCTTCCTTCCGAGGTTAAACTCTACCTCCATCACACATTTTTCTACAGTACATAATGCTACCATTCTGCCTTCCAAGACTAAGCACTGTCTCCATCCGCATTTTTCTGCATTGCATAAGGCTGCCTTTCTGCCTTACGAGGTTAAGCTCTACCTCCATCTGCTTTTTTTGCATTGCATAAGGCTACCTTTCTGCCTTTTCAGGTTAAGCTCTACCTCCATCTGCATTTTTGGCATTGCCTAAGGCTACCTTTCTGCCTTTAGAGGTTAAGCTCTACCTTCATATGCATCGACAAAAGGATCGCCATTTAATTACATTTTCTTGCATGGCTGAAATATCGCCACTTCATTTATATCCTGCATCGGCTGAAAGATCGCCATTTCATTTACATTTCTTGCATGGCCGAAATAGCTCCACTTCATTTACATCATGCATCGGCTGAAAGATCGCCATTTTATTTACATTTCTTGCACGACTGAAATAGCGCAACTTCATTTACATCTTGCATCGGCTAAAATACCGCCACTTTATTTATGTCTTGCATCGACTGAAAGATCGCCATTTCATTGCATTGGTTGAAAGATCGCCATTTTATTTTATTGGCTGAAAGATCACCATCTTTATTTATGTCTTGTATCAGCTGAAAGATCGCCATCTCATTGCATCGGCTGAAAGATCGCCATCTCATTGCATTGGCTGAAAGATCGCGATTTCATTAAATTGGCTGAAAGATCGCCATTTCATTGCATCGGCTGAAAGATCGCCATTTCATTGCATCGGCTGAAAGATCGCCACTTTTATTTATGCCTTGTATCGGCTGAAAGATCGCTAAATTGTCTGAAGGCATCATTATTCAGAGGCACCATTTTCATAGCCCGAGAACGCCATACCATGGCCTGAGGCCCCCATTTTATCTTTTACATATCATTATTCAAAGGCATCATAGTTCGGAGGCATCATTATCATAGCCCGAGAACATCATTTCATGTCCTGCACAACTTTATTATATGCTTCATGGCCCACGACGTCATGGTCTGAGGGCGTCAGCCTAACCGTCCAAAAGACAAAATTCATGGTCCAATGGGAACTTGTATCACGTCTAAATTTATGGACAATATATGTTCGCATTGCTCATTGGCAGGTAAACTGGCTAGTAGCGGCCATCTCGGCAGGAGCAACCTCGCTCCAGTTCCTGCAGCCTACCAGAATTTGATCGTCCTCCCCAACCGGAATATCGCGTCCATTTTTCGTAAATCGCCATTGGCATATTCTGCAAATAGATCACGAACTACATACAGCCTGATTCTTGTAACACAAGGGATATGTAGGCACCTCAGGAACCAGAGCATGGTCAATCGCTTCAAGACATTCCGTTCGGTAAAAATTGGCCATCATATCTTTACCCGATAACTCTTTCATCCCTCCCGGGTAAAGAGAGGTAGTTGTTGATACCCAATTTTTCCCTATATAATTTTTACATACAAAATACTTATAAATTAACATGTATATGCATATCTATAAACATGCCCAAGGGTATTAGTATTTTCCTAATTTTTATAGATTTTTTTTAATCAATTTACTATCCATTATTAGCAATTCAAAAATCAGTAATATTCTCTAAACTATCAATTCTGGTGAATAATTTATTTTATTCTTATATTTATACCAAAATATAGTTAAGATAATTTTGTATATTATTACAAATTTATCTGGTATTTTTGAAGCTAAATTCCATACCATTACAATTTTAGCCTATTTTAAGATTAATGCATCTCTATAATTGTAAAACTAGTTTCAATATTTTTTATTTAATATTTATATGTTATTAATTGGATCAGTACTTTTAATTAGCTTTTAAAATCAATTTTTACTTTTTTATAAAATAAATAGGGAAAATGGCTATTTAAATGCTAGCCCCGTTTATTTCAGTTTTAGCCTTGTTTGAACCCCCAATTTGAACCCAATTTTTAAATACAATTATCCTGACCCAAACCCTGTTCAAAATCCCCCAGACCCGTTTACTACCTACCCTCTCTAATCTCAACTGTTGATCTCCTAGATCAACAGTCACTATTTCCCTTACCATTTTTAAACCCCGAACTACCCCAAACCCTAAACATTTTCTGTCTCTCAGCCTCCCTAGAAAACTCTTTCTCCCAATTCTCTCTCAAGGTTCTTCGGAACCCTAGCCTCCTCCTACATTTTCTCACCGTGCTTTCACCGAAATCTATGGCTTCTCAGGCCATGGATGGTCTATACTTACCCCTCTCCACCTAGACCTCGGGTGTTCAAGGTGTTGAAGTTCGACTTCAATATTTCTCTTTCATATCTTCTCAGATCTTTGGTTCCATGGATTCTCCGGCCATGCTCCATCATATTCAAGCACGAGAAGCCCGATTCCTGATCACTTCGACCCAGGATCTGACCTTTCTAAGCCTTTCTCATTTTCTAGGGTTTCTCCGAAACCCTAAGCTATTTGAGGTTTTTCCTCTTTTTATTTTCTTAGATGTGTGATGTATTTGTGGTCTACTGGACATTTAAAGTATTTTCCCCAAAATTTTCTTTTCAAAATCACTTGTCGTCGATTTAGGGTTTCTGAAAGGTTTTTCAAAGACATCTTTTCTAATACCTCTTCTTCTTTTCTTCATGTGTGTTTATCTATATCATGCTCATGTGTTTCCCTTTTACAACGTGTGTGTTGTTCTTCTGCTTTTCATTTTCTACTATACATGATACTCATGTTGCTTTGTGTCCTACTATGCCTCTAAGACTAGATCTGTATGTTAATCTTTACTATGTTTTCGTACATGCTCTTTGCAATACTTTCCAGTATTATTCTACTCTATGTGTTTTCTGTTAAGTTCTTTGATTTTGTTTGCTCTACCGGAGTCTGTTTGTGTTCTTTCTAAGCATATTCCATCTACTGTGGCTTAAGTTTACACCACTTGCTTAAGATCCGACTTTTCTAAAGCATGCTTTCTATGCTCTTATATCGGCTTTCTTTCTTTGTTGTTTCAAACCTGCTATCATATTTCATCTTTATGTCTAATTTGATTTGAAACCCTAGGATTTGGGGCTTTTTCTTTGGCAAGTTTGATTTGGTGTTTGGACTAGGGTTCTGCATTAGAAGCTTGGACTCTCGGACTTACTTTCAATCTACAAACTGAACTTGTATCCCTTTGCTTATGATGTTGAACCTTTCAATATCAGACTTTTTTCTAAGTATCATGACGACCCCTTTTGTTTGAATTGTTTGCTTTATATAAGATAAATTCTTCTTTCAAAAAGTTTTTGCCAACTACTAATTGATTATGAATTTCTTTAATAGGGGTTTAATTGATTGTTACTGATTTTCTTTAAATCAAACCTTTTTTACCTTTTCCTGACTTGGTTCATTCGAGTAAAAGCCTGTAACTTTGATTTTACTGGTTCTTGATTGATTTCCTTTCCTTATTTTTCACAAGCCAAGTACCACTGGACTTTTGCCTTAAAGAACTTCTATGTATTTACCCTTATTGTACTGCTTGAGAAAATATTCTGATTAGTTTTTTCCTTAATTGTCTTTGCCCGTTTGAAGTCAGAGTCCCTTAATTAAAGGGAGATTGATTTCAATGCTATTTCCTTACCTTTTCTTACTTGTTTGCTGCACTATAAAGGGGGCACGGCCCTTCTATACTTTGACATTGATTATTGAACACTTCAAATTCAATATTCTCACACTCTCAATTACAATTCACTTTCAATACTCTACTCTCTTCTGAGGTCTTTGTACTGTTTGCTTGCAACTTGGCTTTTCAGGACTACTAGTTTACTTATTTGTTTCCTTGAAACTGGTATGTCTCAGTTTTGATTTCAACTTTCTCCCTATGTGTTTACTTTACAGTTGCCTTACTCTGGTCTACTTTGTTATTTTTGTTCAATATTGACTATGCATGTTCTTTTCTTGCATCTGTTTCTATGGTGAATCCCTACCCCTACTCCCTCTATGTGTTTGAGTTAAGGTTCATGGCTTGGCAGTATTCAAATTACTGCCCATGTTTGAACCTGATCCTTAATGGATCCTAATTCCTAAGATTTGGCTAACGGGCTAGTCAGGAGTGTGCCAACACTCTTAATTGCTGGGCATGACCACCATCCTGCCATGGCTTTCCCTAACTACCTCTATGCACTTACACTTACTCTTAGACTCTAAGTTCTGCCATCCTCCTATGAGCCTTGCTTTGGGACATTGAGTTCCCTCTGAACTTGGACATTTGACGGCTAGCCCTTCCACACTGCACTATAATCTAATCCTGCAATGTATTTGGTGTGTAAGCACTGCCTGGAGTCCATTTGAGGTTTTTGGGCACTATGACACATCCCAAATAAGAGAAAGGCTTTGGAAATCTGATCTTGGAAGTTGGTTTATCTCATATTGTTAGACCATGAGTCTGAATTAGGCTATTTGGTTGTAGCTTAAATTTCTGATATAATGTTTACTGATTCATTTTGGTCTGTAATATTTTGTAATGACTTATGGGGTTCTAGCAAAAAAGGGAGGGTCACTCATGTTATGCATATGGGTAGACATCATGCTATAGGTGTTTATTTCTGCATCACAGCTTGTTTTCCGCATCATGCCCATAAGTTTATGCATTTGCCTATAGAGATCATGCCTATAAGTTGTTTAATTACTGCATTAAAAAATCATGCCTATAAGTTATGCATTTTTTTTTTGAATCATGTCTATAAGTTTCTGCACTTATACATTAGAAACAATTTCTATAAGTCTCTGCACTTCTGCATATAGAAACCATGCCTATAAGTTTCTGCACATCAACATTCATATGCATACGTCATTAGGATGTCGCGCCCCGAACCTGGGCCTGGACGTAACACGGCACTTGATGCCTGATTACATGTGACCGAGCGAACCAACTGGCTGGCTAAATCAACATGTGATATCATAATATATTGAATGCGGAAGATAAATTAACACATGTTGATATACTAAAAGTCTGAATGATAAAAATTAAAATGCGGAAATACTAATACTATTTTGAAACATATTTGTAGTCAACATAACTTAATATGAAAAATCTGTGACTCTGTCTGGTTGTTACTCTAGTCTATGAAGCCTCTATTAAAGTACTGAAAACACTAACTATCGGTAAATACTAAAAGTCTCTAATGTAGTGATAATGCCCCGAAAGAACCGAGGATCACCAAATAGCTGGTACGAGGATCCTAGCGCCCTGCATCGTCGACCTATAAATCATTACCTGCATTGTGAGATGCAGCCGCCGGGGCAAAAGGGACATCAGTACATTTGAATTGTACTGGTATGTAAAGCAACTAAAAGAAAGAGTTATGAATGTTGAAATTGAAACTAAGCTGATTACTGAGAATTGATAATTATTGAAACTGAAACTGAAGTGAGAACTGTTAACGAAACTGATAACTAAAAAGATAATTGATAACTGAACTAATAACTAAAAAGATAACTGACAACTGAACTAAAGGAAGGAAGTAAGGATATGAATACTCCTTCTTTTGAATGATGAACAATCTGTTTATCTTAATATTAAACTGTAGCCTTAGGTGCAATATATATATATATATATATATATATATATATATATATATATATATATATATATATATATATATATATATGTGTGTGTGTGTGTGTGTGTGTGTGTGTGTGTGTGTGTGTGTGTGTGTGTAAGTGTGTGTGTGTGTGTGTGTGTGCACAACTGCGGCCTCAGGCCCAAGTATACGTATACATAACTGCGACCTCAGGTCCAAAATGCATAAAGCATAAAGTGCGGCCTCAGGCCCAAAGATGTATAAAGCATAAACTGCAGCCTCAGGCCCAAAGATACATAAAGCATAAAGTGGGGCCTCAGGCCTAAAGATGCATAAAGCATAAACTGCAGCCTCAGGCCCAAATACAAGTGTTCAACATTCAAGAACTGAGAATCATACTGCAATACATGATAGTCAAGTACTTAATTACACTTAGTTACATGATACTGGAATACTGAATAGGACTAGACTGAGACATATATTCTTGAACTGATTATGAATACTAAATTTTCAACTGTATATGGCATACTGAGTAATCTATACTAAGACTCAGGGGCATCAAACCCAACTCTAAATTGAATACGCACTGAGCTCACAACGTTTAAAATGAAAGTCATGAGCGAGTTATGAAGCTAGAGAATAAAAGTTCCATAACTATTCAAGGAACTAGGCTTAACTGTATTTCTGAGGCAATTAATAACGTCATAAAAGAAACGTAGTGTAGGGAGAATCATTAGTATTCCCAAACATAGAGAGTTAGCCTCACATACCTTAACTTCCTTCTCTTGAGCATAGTACAATATTTGCAAACCCTTTCAACTTTAATTTATATCAATACAATTCAAATGGATTCCAAATTAGCAACAATATCCATGTTTTGGTCACTTAGGCATTTTATCAAACACTTGGTGAGTATAAAGCTTCATAATCCCTCTTAATGGTATTTCTACACCCAATAGTCGATTCTCTTACTCTTGGATAAATTCTAAAGTCTCAAATGGTTATAATCAATATTATTTTTTATCACACATAAGGTAAACAACACCCTTAACCAATAAAGTTCTATTAAATAAACACCTTCAGATATCTACAATAATTATATATTTATATTAGGAATTTATGGCTTCTAATCACCACACCAAGAGTCCCAATACTTAGTTCACACTCATATACCCATAATAAATTCATACATCTATGTCTAAGGGTGTAGGATTACCTTTTGGAAGAAATCTTGCAAAACCCTCATTTGAGTACTTGAAGGAATTTCTTGAATATCTATGTGTTTTATGAGTAGATTTCATCAATACTAGTGCAAGAATGATAGAATTTTACACCAAGTTAATAGAGATTGCTTACCTTGAAGATGGGAGTGGTTGGAGGTCTTGGGAGGGTGGAAGAAGACCCCAAAATTCGTCCAAAAGAACTAGGGAAAAATGAATCCTAAAATTGGCTTAAAAGAGCTGGGGCTGGGGTGCGTTTACTCTAGTGAAGTGTCCTTGCTTCGCTGTCCATTGCATTTAAGGGAAGACAAAAATACGCGTCTACTTTGGCGAAGTGAGCTCTCTTCGCTGTCCGCCAAAATAACTAGGTTGTATGTCTTTAGTAATTTGGTCATAACTTCTTGTAGGAATGCCCAAATGACGAGTGGTTTGATTCGTTGGAAACTAGAGTGAAAGAGCTTTATAGGTTTTACATCACACAAATCATAATATACAGGTATATATGCTCATCCTTAGTGAGGTCTTGTGCGTACTAATTTGGAATTTTTAGTCAATCAAGTAATTTCCAACTGTGCTTAGACTTAGGCCTCTTCTTGGAACCCAAATCACTTATAATTTATCTCGTACACTTATTCTAACCAATTGATAACCAACACATGAATACTCATTTAATGCATCCACAATTGATTCAAATTTACGAGGTGTTACATTATCTCCCCTTTGGGATCATTCGTCCTCGAATGATTGTCCTGGCTGCATCTTTGGCTAACTCCGGACCTTAAATGGGTTTGGTGGGAACATGAACTTTCATTAACACTTGCATACTGTACTGAATGAATACACGATTACTGAACTGATGAGGTACTAGACTGAACGACTACTAAACTGACTAAATACTAAAATACATGGAGATTGGAATATAAGGCCTGAATGAGAAGGTTAGATACCTTCGACATTTCTCCAAATACCTACCAACTAACAGAGCATACCTCTAGCTCCATAGGGTATAATAATACGTATAACATGATACATATACATGAACACTTGTCTGTTATGGATACGTGAATTCTGAACTAACGTGGATATATGAATACTGAATTGGCACGAATAATCGAGTATTGAACTGAGGTGAACATCTGATCTCTGAACTGATATTAATATCTGGGTACTAAGCTGGCTTGAATATTTGAGTACTGGACTGACATGAGTATTTGAATACTGAACTGGCTTGAATGTCTAGCATGAGATCTGAATACTAGAAACATAACATGAGATCTGAATACTGGAAACTTGAATTTTATAACATGACACGTGAAATACTAGTATACAACCGCTAATTATGGTGGAAATTCTAACTCATAAGCTACTTACCTGATCCTTCATAGGATCCTATATGGGCTGATGTATCTGGGATTGAGCTTTTCTTTCTTTAAAAATCTTATAACACCTTTCATAGGCAAAACTTTTAGAAAAACCTAATCATCAACTTGAAACTCTAGGTCCATATGTTGCATGTTCGAATAGGACTTTTGGCGACTCTGAGCTGTCTACAAATGCTCTTTAATCAACTTGACTTTCTCCATAGATTAATTGACCAAATCTGGTCCCAGCAACTCCGCTTCGGCTACTTCGAACCAACTAATTGGCAATCTACAACTTCACCCATAAAATCATGCTTTCAATATAAAATGAGCAGATAATCCTATTATAAGGTTCATATTTACCATCTCCACTAAAAGATGTGTATGTTCTGAGATAAACACTTGGTTTTCTGCTGCTCGACTTTCACTTGTTAACAATTTAGACACTTGGACACCAAGTCTGTAACCTTCTTTTTCATGTCATTCCATCAATAAGTCTTGAGATTATGATACATCTTTGGGGAACCTGGGTAGATAGAATACTTGGAATTATGGGCTTCTAATATCTTCCTCCCTCACTAAGTCCATCTATGGTTGGAACACATAATCTATCAGGGTACCTCAAAGTACTATCATCTCCCCCTTGTTCAAAAGCCATAGCCTTGTGTTTGTGAATTTTTCCTTTAGCTGTAATAAGTAGGGATCACCAAACTGTTTCTCTTTCACTTCGGCTACTAAGGAGGAACATGTCATGTTCTAGATAACAACCCCACAATCTTTGGTGTCCAAAACTCAAACTTATACCTTGGCTAAGCAATGAACTTCTTTCAACATAGTTCCCTTGTCTACCTCATTCATGAGCTATACTTCCCACACTTTATAATCTTCCTAAGCATTTCCTAAAACACGTATAGTCTAAGTCTCTGACCACTGCTCAGAAGGGTCTGGTGTAATGGCACTGCCCTCGTAGTACAATACTAGGCATGATTTTATAGCTTTTCTATGATTACTTTATCACCAATAACGAAACTAAGCTCGGTGATCATTCTACTCATTTTGTGTTTCTTACACATGCTAGACTTATTCCTTGTTGTAATTATACAATTTCCTTATTACCGAACAAATTTTCTTTTCCATATTCTATGCTAACTATTTGGGTTTCAAATCTCTAACTGGACTTACTAAAAAATTTCACATAACCCCTTAGACCAAAGATCTTATACTTGCAGATCCTTCTCTTTTTGATGGGATCCGAATAACTTTCCTTATTTTCTGCAATTCCTTGCACTCTATCAATGATGACTCGTCTTCAAACTTACTCCTGAGCTAGGAAAACTAAATTATTCACATAAAGAAAAGCTAATGTACCCACTACTATCATACACCCTCTTAATAATTTGACTCTGCTCACACTATCAATCTTGGAGAAACCACATTTCGATAATTCCTAAAAGCTATTCTTCTACTACTTGCTCTTTTACTACTTGCTATATTTTTTTCACTATCACTGTATTTCGGGTTTAACTTAAACTTTTTGGGTTCAAACACATGTTCAATATTTCAAACTATCACTCCACTCATTAGAGTTAACCTGCTAAGTGAATCAAATCTAACCTATACTAGCTCTGCTAAAATTGCTAATTCACGGTATTTACTCAAAACTTACTTACTATTCTTTTACTAACCACCTACTAGCATCATGTTTTCTTGCTCTACTTTGAATAACTAAAGTGAAGCATAAGGTTGTTAGGATTTATGCCCATCACTAGGGGGGGTGAATAGTGCGGCACAAGAATATTGATAAATATTGCGGAATTAAAAATTGCAGGAATAAAATAAATTCAGTAATTAAAATAGCAAGGAAAGAACACACCGAATTTATCCTGGTTCACCATAACTTGTGGTTAGTCCAGTCCCCGAGAGACTCTCTCGAGATTCCACTAACTCCGTTAAGCTTTCGGGTGCCTAACAAACCGTTACACTTGCTCGTAGATGTACACTCTACAAGACTTCAACTTGCTCAAGGATACCGCACTTCAAGACTTCAACCTTGCTCGTGGATACCGCACCACAAGACTTCAATCACTAAGACTTAGGGTACTTAGCAAACTTGACAATCAATGGGAAGATATGTTCTTCTCAAACACCTTTCTCTTTTACAACAAGAACTCTCTCAAAAGAGTAGATAAAGAGATACAAATTTAGCTCTATGAACAACTCAAAGTTGTCTCTCAAATGGCTCAACAAAAGCTCTAAAATAATGCTCAAATAATGTCAATATGTATATCAATATTGGGAGGTGTTGTGTGTTTAAAAACATCTCAAAAGACCTCTTTTTATAGGGGTTAAAGGGTGGATGTCCGTTGCTTAATTGACAATAAATTATGCTGATTTTATGCAAGGATAATCGATTATTTGATTTGCATAATCGATTATCCTTTTACCGTTACAAAATCGGAAGAGATTCTGCCCAAGAATAATCGATTATTTGGATTGCATAATCGATTATTTTGTTCCAATGTTCAAAACTTTGGCAACGGATGCAAGATAATCGATTATTTAAGAATTATAATCGATTATATATCATTGATATCACTGTGTATACCAGAGTATACCAGAATTGAAAACTTACTTCAAAAACCATTTTGGTTAAAATGAAAATATTAAAATCATTTTGTTTGAAGTATATTAAAAATGTTTATGATATATATGATTTAATAACATGATTTTATGCATATTAATGATGACCTATGTAATATACCAGAATATACCAGACTTGAAAACTTACTTAAAAACCATTTTGGTTAAAATGAAAACGTTAAAATCATTTTGTTTGAAGTATTTAAAATATGTATAATTTGAATGATTTTATGCATATTTATGATGACCTATGTTGAGCCAAAAGACGAGATAACTTTAAACGTTGCTCTTACTTTTGTTCTACCTAACGACCTACGCCTTGGGTCTTCGGTCTTGAACATTTGAGCTCGTCTTTGGCTTGTCTATGCAATTCCATCATCAATATGCTTCTCGGCATTCAATCTTGATTGTTTGTCATATAATAGCGTTGTTTGACACTTGACCTCATTGTTTGTCATTCATCAAAACCTATACCTGAAAATCATGCTAATACAACCAAAGCGCACATATCATAGATAGAATGATTTTCTACAATTTTCCCCTTTTTGATAATGACAAACAACAGGAGATATGCATATTTGATTCCCCCTAAATTCATGCTATATCTCAACATACAATTCATGTAGATAATTTAATATAATTCCCCCATAATAGAATATTTCCCCTCAATTAAAGCATACTAGAATGTGAAGACATTCCCCCTTATTCGATGCATATCGCCTAAATTCTTCCCCCTTTTGGCATTAGCAAAAAGAGTATACCAATTGTTATTTAAACTATTGACGATACCAATTGTTTGTAAAGAAATCATATCAACATCAAATAATACCAAACATTAGTAAAACATACTAACCATAATAACGGTCATTTTTTTGCAAATATACCAACTGTTATTTAAACTAAAAGTATTCATCAAAACATGAATCAATCATTTAATATAAAAATAATTGATACCAATTTGTTATTCAAAATAACACTTATCAAAACATGAATCAATAATTAATATCAATTGTTAGCACATATCAACTATTACGTTTTTATCAAAAATACGATAACTAACCGACGTTCCCCCTCGATGCAGTAAGGTTTCGTGCTTGGTGCATCTACTACAATACTGTAGTCTTCAAGCACACCTGCAAAAGTACCTAAAAGTAGGTTTTCGGTACCCAACTTCTTTTGGGTCCTTGGAGGTTAGGCAAATAACAATTATAGTCAAAATATGAATCTCTATGTTTAGCAAAACATACGGGTGCAATGTGTTCTACCCGGTTACAATAATGACATATAACATTCGGGTTGTGCATATGTCTAGGTTGAGCCAAATACGTTCTAGGTGATCTAAAGTTGTTATTCCTAGAAGCGTTGAAATTCCTAGAGTCATTTCTTGGTGATCTAAAATTATTAATTTTAGACTCATTAACAAAAATCCTAGAATCATTTCTAGGTGGCCTAAAATGATTAATTCTAGGCTCATTAATAAAATTCCTAGAGTTGTGTCTAGGTGGTTTAACCTCATTTCTATCATCCTTTTTAATTACTTCACTTGTTTTAGAATCATTTACACTAAATTTTTCTAGTGTATTTCTAAGTTCTACGTTCTCTATTTTCAAAGAGCTACAAGAAGAACAAATTGAACTTTGAACAATTAAAGAGGCTTCATTCATCTCCTTGATTTTATTTTTGAGATCGACATTGTCATTTTCCAAAAATCTATTTTCTTCTTCTAAATTTTTGATTTTATTTTTAGGAACAGTATTGTCATTTTCTAAAAAATCATTTTCTTCTTTTAGTTTTTCATTGTCACAAGACAATTTTTCAAAAACTTTTTCTTTTAAAGAAGGTTGTTTTTCAGAATCTTTTTCTTGCAAAGAAAGTGTTTTCTCAAAATCTTTTTCTTGCAAAGAAAGTGTTTTCTCAAAATCTTTTTCTTGCAAAGAAAGTGTTTCTTCAATTCATTTATGGTTTTGAAAGCTTTAACAAATTCACCATATAATTCATCATAGGCATTTTGCATTTCTTCAAAAGAGTAAGAATTAGAAGTGCTTACCTCTTCTTCTTCGTCGGCCATGAAGCATAGGGCAGTCGTTTCATCACACGAGCTGTCCGAGTCCCATGTCACATGCTTTTGGACTTGAGGCGTACCTTCATAAACGGCTTCAAGTTTATCCCACATTTCTTTGGCGGTTGCGCAATAGGAAATCCTCCGATAGTCATTTGAATTTACCGCACAATATAACATATTTATGGCCTTGGCATTATATTCATTCTCCTTCTTTGGAACCATGGCTTCTCCAACTTTCTTTGTCGGCATACCGTTCTTAATGATTTGCCACAAACGAAAGTTATTTGATTTGACAAAGATTCTCATCCGCTCTTTCCAATATGTGTAATTTGTTCCATCAAATAGTGGAGGCATAGTGGTGGAGTGACCTTCGCTCATCATTCCTGCGTTCAACATTCTCAACAAAATAATATATATCGCTCTCAACCGGTTAAGGCTTTCAGAGAGTTAGGCTCTGATACTAATTGGTAGGATTTATGCCCGTCACTAGAGGGGGGTGAATAGTGCGGCATAAGAATATTGATAAATATTGTGGAATTAAAAATTGCAGGAATAAAATAAATTCAGTAATTAAAATAGCAAGGAAAGAACACACCGAATTTATCCTGGTTCACCACACTTGTGGTTAGTCCAGTCCCCGAGAGACTCTCTCGAGATTCCACTAACTCCGTTAAGCTTTCGGGTGCCTAACAAACCGTTACACTTGCTCGTAGATGTACACTCTACAAGACTTCAACTTGCTCGAGGATACCGCACCTCAAGACTTCAACCTTGCTCGTGGATACCGCACCACAAGACTTCAATCACTAAGACTTAGGGTACTTAGCGAACCCGACAATCAATGAGAAGATATGTTCTTCTCAAACACCTTTCTCTTTTACAACAAGAACTCTCTCAAAAGAGTAGATAAAGAGATACAAATTTAGCTCTATGAACAACTCAAAGTTGTCTCTCAAATGGCTCAACAAAAGCTCTAAAATGATGATCAAATAATGTCAATATGTATATCAATATTGGGAGGTGTTGTGTGTTTAAAAACATCTCAAAAGACCTCTTTTTATAGGGGTTAAAGGGTGGATGTCCGTTGCTTAATTGACAATAAATTATGCTGATTTTATGCAAGGATAATCGATTATTTGATTTGCATAATCGATTATCCTTTTACTGTTACAAAATCGGAAGAGATTCTGCCCAAGAATAATCGATTATTTGGATGGCATAATCGATTATTTTGTTCCAATGTTCAAAACTTTGGCAACGGATGCAAGATAATCGATTATTTAAGAATTATAATCGATTATATACCATTGATATACACTGTGTATACCACAGGATACCAGAATTGAAAACTTACTTCAAAAACCATTTTGGTTAAGATGAAAACATTAAAATCATTTTATTTGAAGTATATTAAAAATGTTTATGATATATATGATTTAATAACATGATTTTATGCATATTAATGATGACCTATGTAACCAGAATTGAAAACTTACTTCAAAAACCATTTTGGTTAAAATGAAACATTAAAATCATTTTGTTTGAAGTATTTAAAATATGTTTATGATAAATATGATTTGATAAAATGATTTTATGCATATTTATGATGACCTATGTTGAGCCAAAAGACGAGATAACTTTAAACGTTGCTCTTACATTTCTTCTACCTAACGACCTACGCCCTGGGTCTTCGGTCTTGAACATTTGAGCTCGTCTTTGGCTTGTCTATGCAATTCCATCATCAATATGCTTCTCGGTATTCAATCTTGATTGTTTGTCATATAATAGCGTTGTTTGACACTTGACCTCATTGTTTGTCATTCATCAAAACCTATACCTGAAAATCATGCTAATACAACCAAAGCGCACATATCATAGATAGAATGATTTTCTACAAAGGTTTATCCTAACTTCCCTCATCATTTGACCATATTCTCTTGTCGTACACTATTATTCTTTTTGAAATTTGCACATCGATCATACTTAGAGAAATTTTATCTGTCTTAAAAAAATTAGAATATCTAACCCCAAACTTTCTATTCACTTCAAAATCACTTCAGACTATAAACCTTCGGCCTAACCACATAGTCACATCATGTGAGGGGGGCTGTCATATCTTTTATCTCACAATAATAGCCACTTTGTATACAAATTCACTAACATGGTACTTTCTAGTTCTGATTTGAATAAATCTAACCAACTTAAAATCATTCCCTAAAATTCAATGTCACTTGCGCTTGATCCTCATTTCGTACATCATATTATTCTTAGCTATATTTCCCTTAGGCTATTTTCTGTCCAAGACTATAGTGATCAATTCTATGCCTGTTGCGGTTGAATTCTTAACATGTTATGCTGTGAGGTCTAACACGCGGATACACTGCCGTGCACAAACTTAAGTATACCATCATATGATAAATCACTTCTTGCGCAATACGGTGGGTCTTGGTCTTAATCCAGGCCTAAAATATGCGAAGATTTCGCTATGATCACTGTTACTTACATTTTCTTTTAGCACCTATAAACATCACTGTATGCTCACAAGTCACCAGAAATTTTGATACGCTGAAAATAGGATATATTGTAAACATATAACTGAATACTGGAGTACTAAATAACTATAAACTTGCTAACTGAATGACAACATAACTGGTAACTGAGTTAAACTGATAACCATAAAACATAATAACTGGTTTTGTACTTCCTAATAAGGTTATGCTCTAATATGTACTATTATCCATTACATCCCACTTTCAACATCTTCTCAAATATCATTTGTTACCAATATGTACTCCATAGTAATACCACAATAGGCAAATCATCCTTTCTAGAACCTTAGACTTTTCTTACCTGTTGCTTGGGCATTCGATACGTATGGAATTCGATAGGAACATAAGGTTAAATATTTCTCTAAGCTTCATGGCACGATCTAGAGTAGAAAGAAGTAAGACAATCATGAATGTCCTGGTAGTTAACCGTTTGTATGAGCGGCCGACGCACATATATAAAGGAAGCTCCACTAGACACGGCTTCATAGACTCCCTATGACTCTTGAACCTAGTGCTATGATACAAAGCTTTGTCACTCCCTGAACCTAGGCTTGGACGTAACACGTAACTCGGTGCCACACTACATATGATCGAGCGAACCAACTGGCTGGCTAAATCAACATGTGATATCATAACATACTGAATGTGGAAGATAAATTAACACATGCTGATATACTGAAAGTCTGAATGATAAAAATTAAAGTGTGGATACAAACATATTTGTAGTCAACATAGCTTAATATGAAAAATCTATGACTCTGTCTAAGTGTTACTCTAATCTATGAAGCCTCCATTGAAGTACAGAAAACACTAACTATCTGTAAATACTAAAAGGCTGTAAAGCAATGATGATGCCCCGAAAGAACTGGGGATCACCAAATAGCCGGTGCGAGAATTGCATCATCGTAAATCATTACCTGCATTGTGAGATGCAGGCCCCCGGGCAAAAAGGGGCGCCAGTACATTTGAATTGTACTGGTATGTAAAGCAACTGAAAGAAAGAGTTATAAATGCTGAAACTGAAACTAAGCTGGTAATTGAGAATTGATAATTATTGAAACAGGAACTGAAGTGAGAATTGGTAACGGAACTAATAATTGAAAAGATAACAGATAATTGATAACTAAAGATATAATAAATAACTGAAGTGATAACTGAAAAGATAATTCATAATTGATAACTACATTGATAACTGAAAAGATAATTGATAACTGAAAAGAAAATATAACTGATAACTGGTGGTGTGATTGTGCCGTCTAGGCTTGAGGACTCGGGTGATGAAGTAAAGAATCAACCGGTAGTTTGGATCCATTCCCGTTATGGTAGGACGACGGGTAGAGATAGATGGATCATAGGAGGTTATACCGGCTTGGTGGAGAAGGATGGTTTCATCAAAGAGAGCCCCGGACTTATCAATATACCGGTAAAGGTCTTCACCTTCATTTGGAAGGCGGGCAATGGTGTGGAGATTCTCTTCAGAGAGAAGAATTTGAACCCCATTAATGGAGGTGACAAGTTCGCCATCTTCATCTTTATGGAGGTTTGAGTAAAAAGCTTGAACGAGAGTTGTGTTTATGTGAGGATGAGTGAGAAGCAAGAAGTCATATAGTTGACACTCCTTTAACATATTTGCGGCAGGGGTGAAAGGCTCAAGGAGTTTACTATTTGAGAACCGAGGAGGAAGAATGGTGCGTTTCTCAAATTTTGATAGGAACCTTGTGAGTTCATTTTCAGTTTCAAAGAACAAGACGGAACCGTCTTGGTATGGAAAATTTAAAGGAGGAGGGGCGGTTGAGGCTGAAAATAGAAGAGATTTAGCTTTTGAATACTAGAGATAGTGCTTGAGTGGGTGAATGTGAGCTCTTATGATGCCTATTTATAGAGGAAAGGATTATCAAGCATTGAATGGAGACATTTGCTGAGATTTTTGTTTAGGAGCAGTCAGAAAACGGTAAGAATTAAAATTACTGACCGTTAGATAATCGATTATTGAACTGAAATAATCAATTGTGTTTACTGTTTGATTGAGATTTTGAATCGGACAAATCGATTCTTGAGTCAAACGGTAAAAAATTTGAATGAAATAATCGATTGTTAAATTTTGGTAATCGATTATGGAGCATTTAAGACCTGACAGGAATCGATTGAGGAGCCAAACGGTAACAAAAAATTGATATGAAGTAATCGATTGTCAATTCTTGGTAATCGATTATTTAGGGAACTAATTTGATACAGTGAACTTGGAGAATATCAGAATTTGTCAAATAATCGATTGTATGAAAAAATAATCGATTGTTGTAGAAAGCATTGCTGAATGACTGAGGCGGAAATCGATTATGCAATTTAGGAAGTAAAAAATTAAACACAGATGCATAATAGTAATTATCAGTCATAAACAATCGATTATTGATACTGATAATCGATGTACTGCACAGAAAATAATCGATTAGTGGCTTGAAATAGTCGATTATTTTGTGCTAAAACTTCATAATTCCCCCTACCTTTGGGGTGGTACTTGCAAAATAGATTTAAACGTCTCCGACGCTCAAGTTAGTAATTTATAGCGAAATTAATAAATTACACTAGTGTTAACAAGTAATGCCGTGAACTCTTAAGAATTGTGTCCTAGAGTGTTCTTAAGAGGGTTTCGGGTACTTACCTTTTCTCTAACATCGCCAATTACCTGTTCGAGAGGATGATCCTTGATCGTTCTCCACTCGTTAGGCGTATTTATTCCTTTTTCTAATTGTGGCGCTTCTTCCGTTGGTTGTTCCCCAATTTCATTTTTGTTTTTCCTTTGAAGGTTCTTCTTGGATTTTATCTTTCAAGCTATCCAAGATACCTGCAAGATCAAAACCGGATTCCTTTCTCGCCAAGCGAGTATTATCTTCGGAAAACACAACATGAGGGGATTCCTCCACAATTTGGGTTCTTTTGTTAAAGATCCTATATGCTTTGCTACGTGAGGAATAACCAATGAAAATACCTTCATCCGATTTAGCATCAAACTTACCCAATTGGTCCTTCCCATTATTATGAACAAAACATTTACAACCAAAAATACGTAAATGAGAAATGTTGGGTTTTCTACCCTTATAAAGTTCATATGGGGTTTTCATAAGTATCGGCCGAATTGCTACTCTATTTAAAACATAGCAAGCGGTACTCACGGCGTCCGCCCAAAAATATTTGAGAATCTTAGCTTCGTCGAGCATGGTTCTTGCCATCTCTTCGAGACACCTATTTTTCCTTTCCACCACCCCATTTTGTTGTGGTGTCCGTGGAGCGGAAAAGGTGTGTTCGATTCCGAGTTCGTCACAAAAATCCGCAAAGAGATTGTGATCAAACTCTCCCCCATGATCACTTCTGATCGAAGTGACGGTCGATTCCTTTTCGTTTTGAACACGCTTAAGGAAATACTTGAAATTTTGAAAAACATCACTTTTATTTGCAAGAAATAGAGTCCAAGTAAATCTAGAAAAGTCATCAATAATTACAAAAACATATTTATTTTTACCAAGACTTTCAATACGAGAGGGACCAAATAAATCCATGTGAAGTAATTGCAAAGGTCTAGACGTTGAAACAATATTCTTGGATTTAAAAGATGCTTTGGTTTGCTTCCCTTTTTGACAAGAATCGCAAATAGAATCATTTTCAAACTTTAAACTGGGAAGACCAACTACTAAGTTTTGAGAAAGAAGCTTGTTCAAAAGATGCATGTTCATGTGTGCTACTCTACGATGCCATAGCCAAGAGTTATCCTCTTTGCTTACTAAACAATCAACATATTCGGGTGAGGAGTTTGCAAGATCAACCATATAGATATTATCAATTCTAAAACCACGAAGTATGATCTTGAAATCACTACGTCTAAATACAAGACATTCATCCGAATTAAATAGAGCAAGATTTCCCTTGTCACATAATTGGCTTATGCTCAAGAGATTATGCTTCAAACCTTTCACAAGTAGTATATGTTTAATAGAGGAGTTTTCGTCCTTACCGACCGAACCAATGCCGATGATTTTTCCTTTATTGTTATCACCAAATGTGACACTTCCTCCTTCTTTGTGCTCTAGTTGAAGGAATTTGGATTCATCTCCCGTCATGTGTTTGGAGCATCCACTATCAAGGTACCATAGTACACTTGATCCCTTCAAGCACACCTACAAAACAAATTAATGTTCTTTAGGTACCCATGCCATCTTGGGTCCTTGAGGGTTAGGCATGTTATAATGATGCAATTGATTTATATGTCTATGACGAGTAAAGCAAGCGGGAGCAACATACGTCTACAATAATGACAAGTCACGTTGGGATTATGCATTTTTTCTAGGTACATAGTAACTAGATGAATGAAGGTTGCTTACTCTACTTTGAATACCATTGTTTCTCCTATTATGAGCTCTAGGAGGTTCACAAGTTTGTCGAAAATATGCATCATTTCTAGAATATCTATTTCTAGGTGGAGGGTCATTTCTTGGTCTTCTAAATTGTTCAAGGTTTGGCCTAAAATATGCATCATTTCTAGGTCTTCTAGCATTTTCACTATTTGGTCTAACATGCAAGTTATTTCTAGGATTTCTACTTCTAGGATAAGCATTTTGGTTATTAGTCCTAGGTTGAGCTCTAGGTTGTTGTGGTTTAGCACCAACCTTTTCTTCATTCTTGAATCCTATTCCATGTTTAGTTGATTTTAGATTAACAAGCACATCATTCAAGTTTTTATGCGAAGAATTAAACTTATCTAATGTGCCTTTAAGTCTAGCTACTTCATTCTTAAGAAGCACACAAGAAGAACAGTTTCTAGTAGAACCTTCAGGTTTATCAGCACTTCTTTTTCCATAAAACTTGTTTTCCTCTTTTAGCTTCTCATTTTCGAAAACCAGTTTTTCTAATTCTTTTTCTTTTAATGAAAGCTGTGTTTGAAAAACTTTTTCTTTTAGAGAAGCGCTTTCTTTAACACTTTTGACAGTTTTTGAAGCTTTGATAAATTCAGCATATAGTTCATCAAAAGCATTTCTCATTTCATCAAGAGTAAAGAAATTTTGAGAAGAGATTTGACTTACCTCGTCTTTGCCGTCTTCTTGAGCCATGAGACATAAATTTGCTGCTTCATCGTCTTCTTCTTCGCTTGCTTCATCTCCGGAATCTCCTCCCCAAGAGATGTATGCACGTTGCTTTTTGAAGGGTTTCTTCTCCTTTTTGATGTTAGGGCAATTTGATTTTATGTGCCCGGTTTCTCCGCATTCATAGCATTTTAGTTGATCGCCTTGCTTTTTGTTCTTGTGTTCATACTCTTTGCGCATGAATTTTTGAAACCTTTTGATAACGAGTCCAAACTCGTTGTCACCTTCCTCATCAATTTGTGGTTGGCTAGCCTTTAGAGCAATCCTTTGCCTTCTTTGATCATCAACAAACGGGTTAAGTATAGTTGATTCATAGGTTTTGAGATTACCTCTTAATACGTCAATTGTGACATTTGTGATGCCAATGGATTCTTGGATTGCATCAGCCTTTGATCGCCATGCCGGAGTGAGACTTCTGAGGATCTTCCGGACAAGTTCTCTATCCGTAAACGTCTTTTTAAGGGCGTGTAGATCATTCACGATCATTGAGAATCGCTCAAACATTTCGTCTACTTTCTCTCCTTCCTTCATGTGGAATAGTTCATAAGAGTGAGTTAAGAAATCAATTTTAGCTTCTCGTACCTGGTCGGTTCCTTCGTATGTCACTTCAAGCTTATCCCACATTTCTTTTGCTGTTTTGCAACATGATATCTTCCTGTAGTCGTTAGCATTAACAGCACAATATAATAAATTTATAGCTTTGGCATTATTTTGAACCTTACGAATATCCTCCGCGGTATATTCCTCTTCGGTCTTTGGAACCCATTCGTCTTCCACCTTCTTGGTTGGAATTTGGTTTCCATTGGTGAATACTTTCCACAAATGAAAGCTATTTGATTGCACAAAGATTTGCATCCTCTCCTTCCAGTATGAGTAGTTTGTGCCGTTGAATAGAGGAGGTCGTGTAGAGCATTGTCCTTCTTCAATTCCTGCAAAAGAGTCAAGAGTAGAAGCCATGGATGGTTCTCTCAAACGGTTAAGTTTTCAGAGAGTTGGGCTCTGATACCAATTGTTAGAAACTACGCTTTACGCTAGGGGGGGTGAATAGCGTATTAATAGAATTTAGCGTTTTCTTGCGGAATTTAAACTTTGCAGGAAGTAAAATAAATGCAGAAAAATAAACTTACACAAAGATGTATACTGGTTGGCCACCAACGTGGTTAGTCCAGTCCCCGAGAGACTCTCTCGAAATTTTTCACTATCTTTTTAAGCTTAAGGGTGCTCAACAAACCGTTACACACTTGAGGACACAAGCCTCAAACAGTTGCTCGGAGATCGCAATCTCAAAGACTTCACCCAAGGAAACGCAAGTTCCTTGAAACAAGAGAATCGCAATTCTCTTACAAGTATATCAAATACTTAGACACTCACTTAACTAAAGTACTCCTTTATTGAGTAGATATGAGTAAAAGAATATGTTCAAGATCACAACAACTTTAAGCAATAATATGGCTCTCAAAAGCTTTATGAAATGAGTAGAAAATGAAGAACAATTGAATGAAAGCTTATAGCAATGTAATGATCAGTTTGTGTATGTTGTTGTTGTTAAAACACTGAAATGAAGCTGTATTTATAGTTGAAAAAGTTGGTTCAACCGTTGTCTAATTGCCAATTAAGAGTTGCTGAAATTACTCAGTGATAATCGATTATTAAGACCAAACAATCGATTATCTGCCAGTCAGTTTAAAAATCAATCCCAGATTTAACGCTTCACAATCGATTATACATAATCTATAATCGATTACTTTAGCAACATTCTAAAAATCATTTCCAGATTTTAAGCAAAACATCGATTATATAAAATCAATAATCGATTACTTCAGCAACGTTCTAAAAATCATTTCCAGATTTTAAGCAGAACATCGATTATATAAAATCCATAATCGATTACCTTATGGTATTTGAAAATCATTTGACAACGGCTAGCTTTAACAATCGATTGTCCTTTGCAACAATCGATTACTTGTTATTTTCTGAAAATCATAAAACTTACTGTCTCAGTGATAATCGATTATCTAAAGACATAATCGATTACTTAATTAAATTTAAAATCACTGGAAGACATCAACTCAACACAATCGATCACCATTAGTTCATAATCGATTATTTTGAGTATTGAAAAACTTTACCTCAACAACAATCGATTGTCATTTGTTCACAATCGATTATCATGCAGATTTGGAAAAACCTGATGTTCACTGTCTTACTCACAATCGATTACCATTAATTCATAATCGATTGTCATGCAGTCTTGGCTCAGAAACAATCGATTATCATAAGTACATAATCGATTATTTTAGCCCAGATTTTTGAGGCATGTTTAGAAAATATTTTGTCTAATGTAAATATGCATGATTTAAAATCTTTTTGACACAGAATTAAATATGCATGATTTTGGAAAATAGTTTTATGAGAGAGGCCATACTATGAGTCAAGTTATAGGATCGAGATTACAATTTAGAACAACTCAATAACAATTAAAAGCTATATCTTGAACTTCAATCTTATTCGCAACCATTGTGCGCTTGTACTTGAATTCCGTCATATATCAATTTTTGCTTCGTTTGTCATTCATCAAAACCTACAAAAGAGTACACGTTTAGTATATTGCATTGAGAACGTGTTTCTAACAGGTTGTACTTCAATGACCATTGTGCCTTTTCTAGATAGTTCATTAGTTAGTTCCCACTGATCCAGTATTGGATAATCTTCCAAGAAGTCTACCAATGCTTATCCTTTTATAGCCTTTTGAGGGACATACACAATCTCGAATTATTGAAATTGGAGGTACCATGTTGATCACTAAGAATAGGTTTTGACATCACGAACATGATGGGATTTATTTTAGAAACAAGATGAACAACATGAGCTTGAAAGTAGTGCTTCAACTTTTAAATTGACAAGATTAGCGCCAAACACAATTTTTCAATTGGCGAATAATTCAGCTTGTTTGGTGTCATCATCCTGCTCAAGTAGTAAAGAGAGTTTTCTTTTCTCTCAATATTTTCTTGGGCCAACAGTGCTCCAACAGAGCTTTCTTGCACCATAATGTATAGTACCAATGACATTCCAGGTATAGCGGCTGCTAAAACTGGAGGCTTCATCAAGTAAGATTAAATGCTCTCAAAGGTAGTGCTACAAGCTTAGTCCCACCTGAAAGGAACGTCTTTCTTCATGAGGTGACCGAATGGTTGGCACTTCCCAGCTAAGTTCGAGATGAATCTCCTAAGGTATGCTAGCTTCCCTTGTAGTGTTACATCTCGTACCTTAATATTAGGATAAGTCGTAGTAATCTATATGAGCTTGAAGGGATTAAGATCATTCATGAGATTATAGGGGTTTTATGACTATTATTGTAAGACCCCATAAATTTAATAATTTTGATACTGTTATTTATAGATACTCCGGTTTCTCATATTGGAGAATTAGATTGCACTATGTTTAGTAGCATAGCATTGAGCATTAATTTGTACAATGTTTAGACAACAGTAGTGTAAATTTCAGCTAGCTTCAAATGTATGTGATTGGACATAAAACTATTTACTACATTACACCTTTTTGCCTTGATATTGTGTATGGCTCAATCGCGAGTATCATTTAGGAGTGTATGTTGAGTTAAGCAAATACATTTGATGTGGTAATTTTAAGTTGAATACTTTTGTAAAGAATTTTGAAAAATATAATTTTATATAGTTATTAATATTATTATTTTTGAAAATACTTTAAATTATGCACATATATGAGAAAGTTTATGAGATTTTCTTTATTGTTAAGGTAGAAATTATTTTCTCACAAAAAAATAAGGTTACTTTTTTACCATTTTAAGAATTAAACGTATGAAATTTTTTACTCTTTATATGAGATTAGGATTATATATGTGGATGCTTTAATGAAATAATAGTGTATGTATTTATTTTATATGGTACCATATGATCATGATAATAAGTTATATAAAATGTATTAAAGTGAGTAATATCTTAAATAGTTTGAGATAATTTTTAGTTATATGAATAATTGGGTAATTATTTATTTTAGTAGGGGATTAACTAATTAATTAAGCATAATGTTGATAAGGTCAAGTGCTTCCAACGAGACAGCCATACAATAACCATTAGATGACACTTAAACTAAAATTTGCAAGACGGCATCTTTAAGAACGTTTGGTACCTACTTCATCACTTTAGACAACTCTAATATGAAATTCTAACATATTTCACATAAAAATTAAAAATGCTCTTTGAGTTTTCTTTAACGCAAGAAAAGAGAAAAGATGCTAGTTTAGCCTTCTATACATAGCAAATTCCTGAAAATAGTAGGCAACTCAGTAACGTGACATTTCTTCTTCAACAAGTATTCGAACAAGAATATTATAGGAATTTTTTCTTACTTCATGATCTCAAGACTAAACCTTCTTTTTTTTAATTGATCCAGATAATATTCCATAAGTGGTTCTACTCTTAACGATTAAGGATATCTATTTTATTCATTCTGGTAAAGTGAAATTTAAGCATGTCTAAGTATGTCTCTAAGTCCCTATTGAGGTGTATGATTGAGATGTTAATTTTTAGAATATAGTGATACATGCATCTTCAAGCATTTACCATCGTGCTACGGCCGGTCGGGCAGCTACCACTGGTTGGGCAGTTATGCATTATTATTTACCACCGCTTGGGCAGTCATGCATATTTACTTACCACCGAGCTACGGCCGATCAAGAAGTCATGCATTTACTACCAAGCTACGATCAGTCGGGCTGTTACATATTTACCACCGAGTTGCGGCCAGTCAAGCACTCATGTACTTACCATCGCGCTATAGTCGGTCGGATAGTTACCGGTGATCTCTTAGGAAGTCATGCATCATATGGTTTGGATAATAAAAATAGACTCTTGAGAAGCACTAAATATGTAAGTATAATAAGTATGCATATATGGTGTCACTTCAGAGATTCAGGTTTATTCTTATATGTCTTTAATTAATGTTGACTTATTATTATGTTTCAGTTCTGCCTTACATACTTAGTGCATTATTTGTACTGACGTCCTTTTATTGGGGACGCAACATTAATGCATGAAGGTATAGGTTATCAGTTTGACGAGCCTTCATAGTAGACAAGGTTAGCATTCAGCGAAGGATCGGTAAGACTCCACCTTATTTGGAGTGCAGCCCAGTCTATGAATCATCGTGTCAGAGTTTGGCTACGGATGGGTAGGCCGGTGCCTTGTCCTGTTTGATGTTTAATACTCTTAGAGGCTTTGTAGACAGAGGTTCACTTTGTATAGTATGTCAGAGGCCTTGACGGCCCATATGTATTCATGATTTAAGAAAGATGATTCACTGATACAGTATTTTCCCATTTATAATTATACATTAGAAGTTGTGGCTCTGTTGGCCCATGATAGATAAGAAAAAAAAGAGATATAGAGTGGTTCACTGGGCAAGTACGACACCGGGTGCCAGCCACGCCTCCCCAAGTTTGGGGTATGATATACAGACTTTTCAATTCATGAATATCATGAGCTCAAGCATTTTCGAAATGGCATCCGTTTTGGCTTGATCAATTTTGATCCCATGATGTCAGACAATGAAACCAAGGAACTTTCCAAAAGTAACTCAAAAGGTGCATTTCAATGGATGCATCCTAAGTTGGTACCTCCGGAGCAATTCAAACAATATTCTCAAGTATTTCAAGTGGTCATCCCTCTTTCTTGATTTTACCACCAATTCGTCTACATAGCATTCGACATTCTTATGGAGGACGTCAATAAAGATATTCTTCATAGCCCTTTGGTAAGTAGTTCGTTATTCAAGCTAAAAGGCATTACCTTGTTGCAATAAATATCCTAGGGTTACAGAATGCAGTAAGCTTCATCTTTTGGTCCCAATGCGAATTTGGTTGTAGCTCAACGAACCATCTATGAAAGATATTTCCTAAACTAGTAGTATCATCTATCATCAGCTCTGGAATGGGAAGCGAGAATTCATCTTTCGGACACGCACTGTTGAGATCCCTGAAGTAAACGCACACCCGAATCTGGCCATTCTTCTTCCTTACAGGGACAATACTTGAGACCTATGTTGGGTATTTAACTTTACGAATAAATCCAGCTTCAATAAGTTTGTTAACTTCACTTTCAATCAAGCGAACCAAGTCCGGCCTAAAACACCTTTGAGCTTGTTTAACAGGACGAGCGTTATTCATGACTGCAATGTGAAGGACCGGTACATTAGGTTCTAAGCTAGGCATATCTTTGTAACTCCAAGCAATGACATCCTTATACTCCTTGAGTAACTCCATATAAGTTCTTTATTCATCGGCTGCTAGTAAAGCACTTAGATAAGTGGACCCCGGCTCTTCATCAGTGCCAAGGTTTACTTTTTTCAATACGTCCATTATTGGTTGCACCCCTTCTTCAAGTTCACGCGGAGCATCCTTTGCATCTTCATCTTCTTGAGGGTCCCCATCATTAAAGGATATGTGATAATACGGTGAAACGTCCTCGAACTTCTCGTCATCCTCCATTAGAGTTGAAACACCATGTTCACTTTATGTAGTAACATGATACGAAGAACCCACACTTTCTTCTTCGTCATGTTCCCTAGTGTAGACCATAATATATCGATTTACCTTCAATATTTCTTTACATGAAATTGTTTGTCGCCTCATTCTAGAAGGAACCAAACTTCGGAAATCCTGAGAGATCTTCTAGATTCTGGGAGAAGCGAGTGTTCTTATGCTTTATAATTTCTCTGAAACTTATGCTCCTTCTTTAATGGACAAAAACTATCAAATATGAAACTCCTCACGATTGATTTTCCAAGTCGATCAAAGATAGAAGGCTTGTTAGAAGTAGGAAATCCATCTTCCACAGTGATATAATTGTTGCTCGCCCTTCTTATGAAGATGCGTACTAGTGAGGTTTTTTATTTCCCAAACCTTCACGCGGTTGCCTTGTAGCAGTTTTTGGTGGGAGCTTCCCTAATTTTGATGGTTCATTGGGATTATATCCAACTTTTGAAAATATTCTATGAGCATTAGGATAAAATCCTTCATCTAAGCTTCGTAGGGAGTGACACATTCTGCGAATAATTTTGGGCCACAAACCCTGCAAGTAGCGTTGAGGTCAACTTTACTGCCTCAATTTGTTTGATCGGAAGAGTTAACTTCATTAACATATTGGTTTAGAGCTTGGATTATTATCCTTCTTCTTTTTTCTTTTTAGAGACATAACAGAGCACATGAGTTAATTTCTTGCCATAAGACACGGTGTTCCCTCTATGAGATTTATTTGAGTTAGGGTAGACCTCTTCAGTAGCAACCTTGGTTTTGTCGAGAATCACCTCGGCTCTCTTAGTAGTGGACTCGTCATTCTTGCCATTCATGAAATCTTCAACTTTTAGCTCATTCAAAATGCGGTTATTCAAGTAGAACTTGCATCGATGATGTGTGACTCAGACTCGGTGAATGGCTTGTTATCGGTGAAGTCTTTGCATCGATCACATGTAGCCATACAGTTGATTGCATATCTTCAGTGGTAATTCCCAACCTGATCGCACATATGGCACTTTGCCCCCTTAGTTGAATCCTTGAATCATCACATGACTTTTCAAGAGTTCGTTCATGGGAATACCAAGTTCTTCATAGTGAGAATTGGAAAGATTTTCACTAAGGATTCTCCATCAACCAAAACTTTATTTACCTTTCATCGCGCATATAGCCTACCAGGTACGACGGGCGGTTATGAGGAGTGTCACCTAGTAGAAGATAGTTATTTGTGGACATAACTTTTTTCCTCACATGCATTAATTTCTTGTGGAATGGACTCGATGAGCTTTTCTAAAGATGGTACCAACAGTATGTCATCACTTTTTTATTACCCTTTGCCAGCATGGCAACAAAAGGCCTCACTACCATCATGGAAAATCTTTGTGCGTAACCAATTTGGCAAGAACTCTACCAAAGTCATTTGATGTCGTGGCTTTTGAGGGTGGTGCACCTCTACTTTTGTCGTCTTCAAATGCTTAAATGGATTCCATTTTCTTTGTTTTTTTACCATCATGTTCCTCGTTACTTGTTCTATCGATTCCTTGTGTGGGCTCATTTTGTGGCACATACGACGAGTCACCAACGCCCAACCTTCATCATCATCAGGGATCAACTTCAGCTTTGTTGTTCTCTAGTAATTCTTCATCTTTACTTTCTCTAAAACTACATAATTCGCCTAGACTGAATGAGCCAAAGGTTATAGGGACTTGGTTTGTGCTTGCTTTCTCATCTTCAAAGCACGATCTTCTTTTCACGACCCAAGTCCATAATTTTATCCTTGAAGACAAAGCATTTCTCCAGAATATGGCTCATATGTCGGTGGTATTTGTAGTAATTTGGGTCATTTGTTTTCCCAGTTTCATTTAGCCGCTTCATCTCCGGAAGCTCATTGTGATTTAACTCGAGGAATTATTCAAAATTATTGGCACATCAAAATGCAGAAATGGGAAATCATTCTCTTGCATTTCTTTAGAGTCAACTTTCCACTTGGATTATCCTAAAAAAATGGATTTCGTCCTCTTCTTCTTTCTCTCATTCGTTGTGAACTTCACAAGTGATGTGTTGACATTCATAGCTTCTTTGTATTCAGACTTGGGGTACCAACTTGCTCCAATTTCTTGGCTTCTTACTTGTCGTTCCCTTTGCGAGGCTCATAGATATGCAACATTTCATTTCCGGCGGAGGCCATGCTCAACTCCATGTAGTGGGGACGAGTTCAAGTTCTTCAAATATGATAGGCTTGATACCTTGCAAGATGCAGCATAATCCCCTGTGCATGCTTTGGATGCACATTTCTATGCCAGAAGCTTCACTAAGCCTCTCTTTGCGGTTAAGGCTTGCATTCCTCCAACTATTGATAAAGTCGATAACTGGTTCACCTTTTCATTGATGAGTATTTATAAGTTCTATCATAGTCACAATACTTCTCGTGCTATAAAAGCGATTGAGGAACTCTTGCTCTAATTGATCCCAAAATTAATAGATCTAACCTCGAGGTCTGTGTACAAGTCAAAAGCAATTCCTTTTAGTGAGTGGACAAACTGCTTGATGAGGTAATCTCTATAAGTCAAGCAGTTAGGGTTTGCATATGTAAAGGGGACTTGGCAGCAACTTCATACTTGTTTTTAATAGTTCATTCAATGAACTCCTTTAGTTGATCGAGTGGGATCATCCCTTTAGATGAGACAGGGATAACCTTAGCGGGTGCTACTTATCTTGGGAGAGAATCATTCTCTGGAACTTCTGAGAGCTTGTTAGGTGCATGAGTGGATTCTTCTTCCACCAATGTTCCTACCCTGTCTGTTAGCTTGTCAATTCTAGAATCATTATTTTGCATTTACTTGGTCAAACCAGCGATTGTTTCTATCAGGTTTGCCAACTTCTCCTCCACAGATAAAGCGTTTGTCATTATAGCTTGCATAATTGTTGTGGATGATGGAAAGTAGCATGGATTGTTATACAGATTGATCTTTGATTGGCTTACGCTATACGATGTAAGGGGGGAGAATCTATCACTTGAAGTATCACTATGTTCCTTCACAACAAAGTTCTTGGATCCGGAGAGGTCAAGAAGAGCATGAGTTTTCTTAATCTTTTCAGCAACATTGCTTCCTCATTCAGGTGCATTCGTGGAGGATCCTCATCTTTTTTAGGATGAAGACCCGGCAACAGGGGTTGATGCGGACGAAATTTGTAGTGCTTGTTGTCCTAAAGAGATTGCTTTGATCCTTGTAACTGGTCCAAAGCATTTAAGGGTAACATTGAGGATGTTTTCCACATCAGCGTAAAACCTGGAATTATCAACCTTAGTGGAAGTTGACATGGAATTAATTTTCTTTGAAGCCATTTCGATATTCTTGAACTTTGGTGATTGAAAAGTTGAGATGAGAGGTAGAGATTGTCCCACTGGCGTACCATAATTTATACATAATAAATTATGTCGAGAAAATAAAATCAAGATCGAAAGATATTGCAACAATCATAGTATTTTATTTCAAATAATATGAGTGTATAATCTCTATGAATCATCTAATTCTTCTTTCCAATAGTAAATAAATTCAATAGGCTTTAAGCTTGATCTTGAATCTATATTTGTTGTCATGAACAATGATCTTGGATTCAACTATCACGAACTTTAATTTGAACTCGTACTCCTTGAATCTTGATTTGTTCTTCGTTCTTGAGCTTCAATTTAATTTATTGAACTCAAACTTGATTGCTTGAAGCTTAAAACTTTTGATCCCTTTTCTGGGTTATGAAAATCCCTATATATAGTTGTAGGAGAGACGAGTTATAATAAGAACAAACTCTTTCAAGGACCAATCAAATTAATGTGTGACAAGGTCGCATTTGATTGGCCAGAAAATATCACTTGCATACATGACATAATTTCATTGGCATTTTGATGTGACTTCCTTGTCAATTTGATACGTGGCGTGATCATATTGGTTCTTTCGCTTGACTTGAGATACCACGTCATATGACACCAAACCGGGCTTCTAGGGATATGATTTCTTGGGCTTAATAAAGCGGGTTCATCATTTTAGTTCAATTAAATGGGCTAGCCCAATAAATTTATACTTATTTATTTAATCCATATGTATTGAACTTATATAACTTTTCAATTATATTAATCTATAATTGTTATAAATAGAACTCTATTTAAGGTGAATGTCTATAATTAGAGAGATTCTAGGGTTTACTACTTGGTGGCTAAGTCACCACCTCCCTATAAATATAGAGGTTCTATTCTATTGTAAACCATCCCAAAGTATCAATAAGAATACTCCTCTCCCTATTCTCTCTATATTGTTCTTGTTCTTGCATTATTCTACTTGTTCTTATATTATTTCATAACACGTTATCAGCACGAGACTCTACCGTCTCAAGAATCGTTCTCAAGAAAAACTAAGGTATTTCTCTCTTCCTAATTTGATTTTGGATTATGTCTGACATTACGAAAAGAAAGTTCGTTGCCCTTGAAATTTCGGGCAAGAACTATATGACATGGGTGTTGGATGCTGAAATCCACTTAGATGCTATGGGTCTTGGAGACACCATTAAAGATAGAGATAAAGCATCCACCCAAGATTGTGCTAAGGCCTTGATTTTCTTGCGCCATCACCTTGATAAAGGTTTGAAGATTGAATATCTCACCGTCAAGGATCCACTCATTTTGTGGAAAGGCTTAAAGGAGAGATATGACAACCTGAAGTTGGTCACTCTGCCACAAGCACGATATGATTGGGCTCATCTGAGGCTCCAAGACTTTAAGTCTGTTTCTGAATATAATTCTGCAATGTTCAGAATTACTTCTAAATTGAAGCTATGTGGAGATAAAATCTCCGATTATGATATGCTTGAGAAAACGTTTACAACGTTTCATGCCTCCAATATGGTACTGCAACAACAGTACAGAGAGAAAGGCTTCACAAAGTACTCTGAACTGATTTCTCTTCTACTTGTGGCTGAGCGAAATGATGACCTGCTCATGAGAAATCACGAAAGTCGACCCACTGGGTCTACACCACTGCCTGTAGCAGATAAGGTGTATTCTCATTATGCCAATCATGAAAAGGGCCATGGATCTAACCATGGTCGTGGTCGTAATCGGGGTCATAGCCGTGGACGTAGACAAGGAAGAAATATCCATGATGTCCGTCACCCCCCGAGGAGAGATAACCGCCGAAAGCAGAAACGGGATTATGAGGATCCTAAGGCAAAAAGTTCAGAAATATATGTTATCGTTGCGGTGGAAAAGGGCACTGGTCAAAAGCTTGCCGTGTACCAAGACATTTGGTTGATCTTTATCAAGCTTCTCTAAAGAATAAAGGCCCTGAAACAAATTTTGTCTCTGACAACAATTTTGACATCACCCACCTGGATGTGGCAGACTTCTTTGAGCAACCCGATGGGAAAATAGACCACCTAATCGGTGATGGATCTGTGATGAAAGAAGATGGAGTTGTTTGATTTTATTTCACTTATTTGTAATAGTTAGTGAATAAACTAATAGTCATTAGTATCAGCTCGTATTAGTTAGTTTATGATATAATGTTAGTATTAGTTCTTTAGAATGTTTCAATATGCTCAAATTTCAATAATATTTTTATTTTTAAGTAGAGGTAATCGACTAACCTAACAGTTAGTCGATTATCTAATATTTCGCATTAAAATTGCAAAACAATCGATTGTCAATGTTCAACAATCGATTGTCTATGTTTAACAATCGATTGTCTTAAGACAGTATGATCTGGAATTTTTTCAAAATAGCAAATAATCGATTGTCTATGTTTAACAATCGATTGTATTAAGACAGTGTGATCTGGATTTTTTTCAAAATAGCAAATAATCGATTGTTTATGTTTAATAATCGATTGTCGTAAGACAGTGTGATCTGAAGTTTTTCGAAATAGTCAACAATCGATTGTCTATGTTTAACAATCGATTGTCTTAAGACAGCGTGATCTGGAATTTTTCAAAATAGTCAACAATCGATTGTCTATGTTTAACAATCGATTGTCTTAAGACAGTGTGATCTGAAGTTTTTCAAAATAGCAAATAATCGATTGTGTGTGTTTAACAATCGATTGTCAATGTTCAACAATCGATTGAGTGTGTTTAACAATCAATTGTTTTAAGAAATGCTTAAACTGAAATTTTCAAACTGCATAGTAATCGATTATGGAAAACATATAATCGACTATCTGATTTAGTTAGTCAACTGACCTCAGCAGATTTTGAAAATATTGTTTAAATGTGAAACAAACGAATTGAACTTGTTTATTCTCATGTTCGTATATTTTCTTTTGTATGGCAAACTATGGGAATTAAATTGATTGAAGGCTCCTGAAGAGCAACTATAACTCTGCCTAAAGGAACGATATTTTAGAGAATGCAATGTTCTCCTCCAAGTCTAAGAAGAACTTGTTGAGTTTTAATGATATCAGTCAAAATGTTCTCCTCCAAGTCTAAAAGGAACTTGGTGAGTTTTAAAGATATCATTCAAAATGGATATCAGATTGAGACAATACATGAGTATAATCTTGAATACCTCATTTACTCATGAAAACGAGGCTGCCCACTTCGGCTTGGGGTCACGCCATTTTGCATGCAGCAATGCTAGTTCGTCTCTGACTGACGAATTGACACAAATATTCCCCGTTGCAATTGGTTTTGGGTCATGAACCTAATATATCCCATTTAAGAATCTTTGGATGCGCAGTATATGTGCCTATAGCACCGCCATCCCGCACCAAAATGGGTCCGCAAAGAAGGTTAAGAATATATGTTGAGTTTGAATCGTCCTCCATTATTCGCTACCTCGAAACATTGACAGGGGATTTGTACACTGCACGATTTGCAGACTGTCAATTTGATGAGACACTTTTCCCAAAATTACGGGGAGAAGTTGGTGAACCAAACGGGAAATTTTGTGGAAAAATGCATCATTATCTCATCTTGATCCACATACCTCTATTTGTGAAAAAGAGGCGCAAAATATTATCCATTTGCAAAGAATAGCAAATCAAATGCCAGACGCATTTACAGATTTGAAAAGGATAACAAAATCACATATCCCCGCAGTAAATGTGACAACATCTGACTCACGAATACATATTCATTATCGGAAGAATATGAACATGAAGTTGGTATTGAATATACCACCCTCACCCCTAGAAGGAGGTTTGAGATGATACCAAACTCACCCCTAGAAGGAGGTTTGAGATGATACCACACTCACCCCTAGAAGGAGGTTTGAGATGATATATGGCATGAATTATCGTTGGTCACGTACCTATTGTACGCCAAAGTATTTTGGAAATATGACTATTAAAGGATAATGATAATGCAAGAAACGTATCTTGCATATAATTTTGACCATGACCATAATGGTATAACTTTCTCTTTAAAAGAGATATTCACCACATGGATGTTGATGAATCTGTGGTAGTACAAAATTAATTGAGAGCTCTAGAAGAGCCAATTACTATGTTGGAGAAACACAATTGAGTATTGTGCTGTAGTAAGTCTCAAAGAAACTTATTCAGTTTCCAAAGTACACGCGAAAGCGATTGATTATATTGAGACTATAAATGAACGAAAGATTTGATATCTCCAATTACTACAACTTGTAGCGGGATAATTTGTATATGAAAAGCTACCCGCTTCATTCTCCAGTTTGTACTACACAAACAAAAGAATGCCACAATAAAGTGGATATCTATTGGTATAAAAACCCATGTCATAATAAACCTGAAGTTTATTGATAAGTGCACATGTCATTGTGTAAATTTGAAGTTTACCAATATTGATAATTTATTCAGTTGGCATTCATGTTAGCCATCTCATTTTAAGTATGATGTGCAAATTCACATGGGTGAATATTAAAGAACTAGAAAGTTCTTTACGAATTCTCTTGTATTACTTGTTCTCATTAATGAACTGACCAACTAAAGAGTTCGGGTTGAAGCCCATAAATTCTGGAAATATCAAAGGTGAATATGGGCCCATTCACCTGCCATGTATACCACATATGATGCATCTATGAAATGGTTACATGCGCGATTGTTATTAACCCGCAGCCTGGTCGGTGCTTGCGAGGTAAATTGCTCAGTAATCTAACTTCGAGCATAATTTCCAGATTTTCTATTCAAGATAGTTCATCTTGATAAGTTGGTTTATATCATAGTTGGTTTAGCAAGATAATTATTGAGTGCCTCCACTTAATAGCTAAACTGTTTCTTATGAGAACAAAGTTATATATATCAGTTTGATATACGTTGTATACAAGAGTATATTCTCCCCTCACAAGTGGTTCAGGGTCAGGAACCAAATAATTTCATCTTATTATTAATGTGCTGTGTATATTGACATGATAATGCACAAAGATGATTTCCCAAAGTTGAGGAAACAAGTTAGCTTTTCTAACATGAGGGGGAGACATGATAAACACTTGAGAAAAGGTTACATGGGATGAATTATCATTTGTATATGTAAATCCCCGAATATCATGAACCTGAAGTTCATAAAATGGATAATTCAATTGCAACATATTGCAAAGCATGCTATACGCATTTGCTGACCCAAATAAAGTAACTATATTCTCACTACAAATACTCATATTAAGTCCCAGAAGGACAAAGTCTTTGATACGCTTAAAGCGTATAGACAAATACTTGATTCCATATGAAAGACATGTAGATTTGGACATATAGTTCAAATACTTGAAAGTATAAAGTCAAAGGTATGTATAATCAGTTTTCGGTATCTTATTTGTTTAGCATGACATGAAAACTCGATATGCATCTAAAGTCTATTATGTGATTTATATAACTTAACTTGAAAGATTTAAGTTGCTTAAAGCATACACAATTCTTGGTCCTGAAGTACCACATCCTAAGTACAATTTATGTACATATGTATCTTGCTATAACTATAAGCATGATGGCATTGAGAATACATCTATGAAGATATTGAAGAGTCATTCCACGACATTATATGAAGATGTTCATATCCATCAAGAATGATGATTTCAAGGTGCGGAATATTTATTCAAGTCAATATGGTTGATTTATTTATCAAACATCTACCAAAGATTGTTTTGAAGATGGTGCACAAGATTGGAATGCAAAAGCTCAAGGATATAAATTGATGTTCTTATCAGGGGGAGTTAATGCGCGTTGCACTCTTTGTCCCTTACAAGGTTTTGTCCCAACTGGGTTTTCCTTGCGAGGTTTTTAACGAGGCAACCAATAGGCGCATATTCAAACATGTGTACTCTTTTTCCTTTTCTTTAAATTTTTTCCCATTGGGTTTTATTTAGTTAAGGTTTTAACGAGGCACATTATTGAATAGACATTCAAGGGGGAGTGTTATAAATAGAACTCTATTTAAGGTGAATGTCTATAATTAGAGAGATTCTAGGGTTTACTACTTGGTGGCTAAGTCACCACCTCCCTATAAATATAGGGGTTCTATTATATTGTAAACCATCCCAAAGTATCAATAAGAATACTCATCTCACTATTCTCTCTATATTGTTCTTGTTCTTGCATTATTCTACTTGTTCTTATATTATTTCATAACAATAATATTTATTTAGGCTAATATATTTTGCATTTAAATTATAATCTAATTTCACGGACTTAAATCCAATAAAATTGAAATGCCTACCTAACCTTTTCCCTAATTCCTTTGCGCCATTTTACCTCAGAAAATATATAAACATCGGATATAATTAGTGTTGTGGAAGGGCCTTTACGTTTCGCATTAAAGCCTCATCTTTGCTTCTTCATACTGTTTCCGACCTCTGCTCAGCGTCGCCGCGTAGCTCCGCACTTCATATTACTCAACTTCCGAAGAAAACTTGCTCCATATTCATTTCCAGGTTTGCCGTCGATTTTCAGTTGCTTCAATCTAACGAGTTTGAGATTCCGTTATTGCTTCCCGTTATCCGTATAGTCCGGACATAAAGAGAGTAAATTTTTTTATTTATAGTGGAAAACGTTTTCGAGATAATGTTTCTCTTTAATTGTCAAAAATGATTTCCTGGTTTATGGGCAGAAATCATTTAAGTTTATAAGTACTCTTAACTCTTACACCCATATCACTTGCTTTAATCAACATTTAAGGTGTTTTTCATGTTTTATGGTGTTTGTTTACCTTTAATTGTAGAAAATATTTTCTTCGCCAGAAGGAGGAAGATGACTTTCCTCCCTTATGAATGCAAGCATATTCCTTTGAAAATATCTCAGCTCTTATTCCATAGATGAACACTTAAGACTTCATTGTCAACTGGTAATAATTCTCAAATATATTGTCAAAACACTATCTTAATGCTTTATCTTGCACCTTGTAAACTTTCATACCAAATGCACCCTCTGTATTGCCCTTTTCTTTGTTTACCAATTGTTTTCGTTTACTAAGCTCTAGTAATACTGAATTTTGTTGACATTTCACTGTGTTCTGTTCATCTGAAATTAAATGTACAATAATTTCATAGCTCATATTTCTTCATGTACTTGCAGTATATTGAATGGCAATCTTACCGTGTGGAAGCACGTGGAGAGGTCAACCTCAGTTTCTAACAAAATTATCGGTTACTAGTAAATTTTCAGCATCTTCATTTTGGTGAGCCTGCTGTGGCAACTGAACTTCATCTGTATATGCATCTTCATTTTATGCTCCACAGTTTAGTAATATAACCTTTTTGACATCTCAAAATCTGCATAGGTTGTGAAGTCATTCATTTGCAGTGTGTTTGGTAGTGTTTGCATCATGGATTTAGATGATTGCTGGATATTTTTCTCTCATCCTTCGCATACCTATGTTAGTGTTCAAAACAGAAAAGAAAAATCAGACTTCCATGTAAGTTCTGAACACTTTGACTAGCTATTGAACCGATGTTGGCCTCCAACCGCATAATTAAACAGGTTGTGTTAAAAATGAAAGCTGGTTCCTCCCCCCGGGGAGGAGAGGGGGGGGGGGGTTAAAAAGATATTACTTAGTTGGTCTTTCATGCTCTTTTTGGAACATTATTGATGTCCATCGCTTACAGGGGTCATCTGGTTTGCAACTAGGTAAGTGAGGATAATACTATTATAATGCCATTGAATTTTGGTGATAGGTTTGTGAATATTTTATTACAATAAATAGGATTGTGAGCGCAATTTCATAGGCTTGTATCCTAACATTACGTGAAGACAAGTTTCAACATTACAGTTGGTATTAAAGTTTTCTAGTGTAATCTGTATGATATCAGGTAATAAAAATTTACAATTAATATTATTGCAACCTAAATGAAAATATGAGGAGGCTGAATGTTCCGATAAGATTTACTTGCGGAGATGAGGCTGGACGTGATTAGCAAGCAGTATGCAACCCCCTTTTGTGGGGATTGTTTCGTCCTATAAGGGGTAGGCACAATATGTAAAAATGTAGTGTGGAGTTTTTAATATGTCAAATAAGATATATAGTACCTGTTAGATAGTTCATGTATATATTGCTATATTTAATGTCCCACATTGGAAAATATGTAGTATGTACTATGTAAGTATAAGTATAAATAGGGGTCAGTGTAAGACGATAGTTGAGACGCATCTTAAAATATTTTTCTATGCTATTTCTCACGTGGTTTCAGAGAATTTATGATAGAAGATGACTGCAAAAATACCGTTGTCTGGAAATAAAATTACAGTCACCATTTAATTTTTGATGACCTATGTGGTTGTCCACGTCAATTCCAGTTTCTATCTATGTTTTGCGAAAATCAATACTACCACGAGGTGCAGGAAGCTCCGGCTATCAAAGCCCAGATAGCCTCTTCGGTTCCTAACCCTTCTCACGCCCTTATGCGCCACCGACAATAGTCTCTCCGTCAGTGCGTCAAATCAACGCGCCAAGCGTATGACGAATTTTTCAGCGACTTCAACCTCTGATCCTTGGTTATTGAGATACACCTAGTGATTCCAACCTAAACCTACACATTTCAAGCAGTTTCGACAATCACTGATCTGGTCATATTTTCACTTCAGCTACTTATCTCCGATTCCGGCAGCTTTTTTGGTCTTTCCGTTTGTTGTGGTATCTCCTGAACAATATATAGTCTTGAGATTTATTTTTAAGTCATTTTGTGCAACAACAGTTCATACAGCTCTGCAACAACTTTTTAGCTGCCTTGTGAATATTTGCTTAGAACTCCCTTCATCCAATTATGTCTCTCGGATTTGGTGCTTTTAGTTCCAAATGTATGAGAGTTGGAATTCAAGTGTTATGATTACTTCTAAACCCTTAATGGGAAGTTCAAACTATCTAACTTGGACTTCCTTGATTTGGGTTGTGGTGCATTGATCAAGTTGTTCAAGATCACTTAACCAAAATGGATAGTGTGGGAGATGAAAATACCTAAGCACAGTGGGAGAAGGTTGATGCTAAATTTGTAGCATGTTGATGCTCAATTGTGTAGTATCCCGTGGCTGTTAATGCCCTTGTTTCATCCATTCCAAAAATTTTATTCAGTTTTGGAAAAGACTCGCTCTTTATGCACGGATAACATCTTTTTTTTTATTTATAATCGTGGTGTCTACCTAGCCTGCGCAACTAACACATTAATGACATATTTCCTTTTATGATGTGATATCTTGGATAACAAACTTAAGAAGCAGGAATTAAATATATCTACTTATTTGGGATAGGTATAGGCAGCCATGGAAGAATTTGAGAAGTTGATGACAAGTTCTGCTAGGATCGAAAAACAATAAGATCAATGATAGAAGATGTTTTATGTTCTTACACTCACAGTGAATAAACTTGACATTTTCTTTCATCTGGGTATTGTAAGTTTGTTTATGGACTCCCCCTCTAGTCATTTGGATACAACTGTCTAAATTCTTTGGTATATAAAATCATCTACCGGCAAAGGACTACTGCTCGAGGATTGAGGCCATGAGCTGATCGTTGGATGTATAGATGATGATTGGGCAGGATCACCTTAAGATAGACGCTCAAGTCTAGCTATTGTGTTTTAGTAGGCGGTAATTTGGTGTCTTTGAAGAGCAAAATAGAATGCTATTGTTCTATCCAATGCAGAAGTAGAATACCAAGCAATAGTTATGGCAACTTGTGAGATAGTTTGGACCAAAAGTTACATAGAGAATTGAAATTTGAAAAAATGAGTCAGATGGAACATGTGTGATAATCAAATTGCCCTTAACATTGCATCAAATCTGATGTTCCCTGAGAGGACTAAATACATTAAATTTGACCATCACTCTGTTGAGAAAAGATATGCTTAAGAGATATTGTTACAAAGCTTGTGAATCAATTAATCAACTTACAAATATTTTCACCAAGTCTCTCAAATGGTTATCATATTAGTTACATCTCTAACAAGCTTCGTACATATGATCAATAGTTCATACACATATTAATAATATTATCCTGTGCTATTTCTCACATGTCGAGTGCCCACATCTGTGTTGGGATGGGAAACTGGTCTTTTTTGTATGATCTTGGACAATTCTCATCTCATGAGCTAGCCTTAGGGTTGAGTTAAGCACATCGTTTATTTCTTGGTATCAGAGCGAGTCCCCAATTCATTGTTTACCCGATGTTGGGCTCCCATCTTGCATTATTCATGCTCCAAATGTTCAGGCCTGATCGTGGAGGGGGATGTTAAGTTCCAACATCGGTGTGAGGACAGGAAATTGGTCTCTTTTTATGATTTTGGGCAATCCTTACTTCATGAGCTAGCTTTTGAGGTTGAGTTAGGTCCTGGTCCATTTCTTTGTCATCTACAATTTGGGTTCAAAAAGCAAAGGAAACGGGTATCCTCAATCCAAAGAATAATACACAAAATAAACAATATTATGTCGTTTTCTTGCACATTCATTGGACAGACATGCACATAGGGTTGCTCTCAGATTATGACATGAAGCATCATGTGTTGAAAAAGTGATTTTTTATATGCATATAAGTATCTACCTTGGTATGTGCGCTTTAAATTGTTTGTGTATAACTTGCTAGTATAGGTTTGTGACATGAGGAGATAGATGAACATTTGAAGTGCTACTTCTTGTTTAATGGTGGATTGTTTATTTATCTCTTTATATCTTATGCTTTTTCTCTTAAAGAAGTTTCCAATGCTGACATGTTTTCTGCTCCGACGGATAGCTCTTGTATTACCTACTCAGCATACCCATGGCATGCACACACTTACAAACCCTTTTTTTGTTGATGCAGTTCCTCAAGCAAGACAAGGGCATTGGCGTCACCAAATTCCACACTTTTTTGTCAAGAATCCCTGCGTGGACTTTACAGCCCAGTGTCGCACAAGAATCAATGCCATCGTAGAGGGGCTCGTTTCATTGTTAGGGCAAATAGAGTAAGATAATATGTGATTCTATTTTCTGTAATGGACTTTAGTGTCATAATAGGCCCAAAATTTACTTTTGTTTGTCATTTTAAATGCATATAGATAGTGAAACATTTACATGTTTTGCAGGATTACTATGATGTCCTAGGTGTGTCTAGAAATGCAAGCAAATCAGAGATAAAAAGTGGTGGGTAAAGCCTTCTGATCTTATTTATATTTTATGCTTTTGATTTCCTAGTCTAGATTCATTCTAGGTGAAATGCACAAAGACCCATCTTTGCCATTCTCTTTATTTGTTGAGATTGTAAGCTCATGAATAACAACAACAACAACAACAACAACAACAACAACATACCCGGTTTGATTCCACAAGTAGGGTCTGGGGAGGGTGGGGTGTACATAGACTGTACCACTATCTTGTACGACGTAGAGAGACTGTTTTGGAGAGGCCCTTGACTCAAGAGAAGTATTTTCAAAAACATGTTTGAAAACTATAACAGTAAAAAAGTTAAGATGAAAATACTGAAAAAATAATGACAACAAAAATATTTAAGATAAAAAAGGTAAAAGAAACAATATTAGTAATAAAATTGAAGAATAAGATAAATAATGTAGTAATAATAATAATAATAACAACAACAATAATGATGATGATGATGATGATGACGACGATGATGATGAGCAAATAAGGTGCTCTAAACTAGAACCATGTTTTCCTCCGGAAAAGAGAGAAATCACTATAGTACCCACTAATCTTCTACCTTAATCTTCGACCTGCATGTTCTCCTATCTAAGGTTATGTCCTCGGTGAGTTGAAGATTAATCATGTCATGTCTAATCACCTTTCCCCAATTCTTCCTCGGTCTACCTCTACCTCTCCTTAGACCTATCACTGCCAACTTTACGCATCTCTTCACTGGGGTATTTGTGCTCTTCCTCTTTGTTGAGTTGTGTCCCACATTTGTAGGTAATGGGCTGTCTTCGTCTTCTTATATGGTTTGGGCAATACTCACCTTATAAGCTAGCTTTTGGGATAGAGTTAGGCTCAAGGTCCACTCTTATCATAATATTGGAGGCAGGACCATCCCAATTTATTGTTACCGATTTTGGACCCCCATTTATATTGTCTATGCTCCAGTTTGTATGCCTGAGTAGGGGGGTGTTGATTTGTGTCCTACATTGGTGGGAATTGTGTGTCTTGGTCTCCTTATATGGTCTTATAGCAATCCTCATCTTATAAGCTAGCTTTTAGGTTTGAGTTATGTCCTAGGTCCATTCTTATCACTCTTCACATGCCTGAACTATTTCAACCTCGCTTCATGCATCTTGTCCTCCATGGAGGCAACTCCCTCCTTGTCCTGTATATCTTCGTTCCTAATCTTATTATGCCTAGTATGCCCGCACATCCGTTTAAACACCCTCGTTTCCGCTACTTTCATTGTCTGAATTTGTGTGAGTTCTTAACTGGCCAACACTTTGCTCTTGAGTAGTGGTGCATAATTAACTGAATTTGAAGCTGATGAGGAACATTAGATACTTGTTATATAAATGTGTAATGTGGTTATCTTGTTCCTTTAAAGGTACTTTTATCTTCTTGAATGGATTTCAAAACCTTCCCTCTCGAAGCTATCTCTGTTTTTTTGTTTTGGTAAAAAAATTGTTAAAATTTTAAATTTCACCTTGAAATAGTAACAAAGGACTTTGACCTTATTGAGCTTTAAGCGATGATTACTTTGGATGACATGTAAGTGGAGAATTTGGAGTATTAACCGAATAGGAACTTGAGTAGTCTCCTTTTTTCTTTGCTTAATAGGTAGGGGAACTAGAGTAGTCTGATGCAAAAACTATGAGAACAATGGGGAGTTGTAACACAAAACACAAAGAGTTCAGAGGAGATTGGAGTTGGATGGATATTTCGCAGTTATGGTAAAACATGTCTATAAAATAATCTCTTTTCCACTTAATTTTCCATACTACTTTTAATATGCGAAATTTACAAAGACGGTAAACAAAGATGAAGGATTAGTTGAGAAACAGGATGAAGGCACTGGTTTTGACCCCCGGAATAACGGATGGGTGAATCAGAAGTGGATCACAATTGTACAGGGATATTGATTGACTAAGGAGTGTAAGAAGAAGGGCGGACAAGCAGAAGAACCTGCTTGTAGTGCCTTGTTGAACTTTCTCTCTGGACATAGTTAAACATTAATGATTCTGTCCTTTGTGGAAAAAATTTCAGAGAGTTGTTCTCTGTTTGACGAATTTGTAACATGAGAAAATTCAAATCCATGTTTATGTTTTCACACAACTGCTTCAATGAGTGCAATTGAACAGAGGTGTCGGCGTCAAGCAGAAGAACCTGCTTTGCTGAACTTTCTCTATGAACATTAGACAAAATGCTAATGATTCTGTTGGTGTTTTTTTTTTAAAAAAATTTAAAAAAGATACATTTTTCAGAAGGCTGTCAGTATGGTGAATCTGTGACACAAGATTAAAACAAATGCGCTCCCAGTTTTGGTACATTCTGGGTGAAGATTTGCTTTTTGACCTTTTCTGAAAGAGTGAGTAAATTTTAATGTACAGAAAATGAAAAAGAAAAAGAAAAACATAAAAATTTGAGCATTAGTGATGATAGCCCTATCCTCTATACTTAATAAATGTTTCTTAATTTGTTCGTCAATATCAATATTTTTCTTTCCCCATTGGTTTGGCTTGGCTCTGTAGTAGTTCTACCACCCCTGAACAGGCCATTTGCTATTTGCTTTGCTTCACCATAAGCAACTTCAATTCCTTTTACTGTTTCCTTTGCATGAAGATAGACGAGCAATTATGTTAATATCCTTGGATGTAACCTATCTACTACAATTTGCTGGTTTGGTTGTCCATGAAGATTGGCTATCACTTAAAACCTCACTAATTATAAATCACAATTCATTCTGTGTTAAAAAAATTGGAAGTGTTGAAAATTTGTGTTGTGTTGCTGATTATTTAATTTTTCTTATTTAGCTTATCGAAAACTTGCAAGGAATTGCCATCCTGATGTGAACAAGTAAGTATTTCTCGAACACTAAGATACTTGGCCGTTTATATTGTTCTTGTTGCTGGAAGATGATATTGAATACCATGTATCTAGTTTAGTTGTTCTCTAGCTTCTTATTGAGAAACAAAGAAAAAGCTTAGTTGTCTTTACTTTAGTAATACTTTGAGCGATTATGTTTACTCCTCAAGATCGGATGATTAACTACTTCAGATTTTAGTTTTACCTGTTGTTACTTGTGTAGAATCTATACTGTTTGTATTAATTTCAAGTTAAAAAAAGAGTAGAAAAAAGATGAGAAATGGAAGTAAATGTTTGGATGCTAGAGGGAGCTGTATCAGGAATTACTGGGGTATAAGATGAACTGCTACATTGATTTATAGAACGCATATCACCTGATCTTATATCAATTTATATTTTATTTGATATGTGACTAATGTAAAGGATCCTAGCAAATGAAAGCTTCCAACCTTTACTTGCTGAATTTTATTAGAAACATTCAGGATCTATGGGGACACAGGAAAATTCAAAAGTCATAATCAGATAAATATTTTCTATGAAACTATGAATGGGAGGATTTTGATAGCTGTTTAATTGTCAGTAATTGAATCTTATAAGCTTAAGTTATATCTTGTTATATAAGTGTTACTTAGTTTTATTAGTATATGAGATTCTCATGATTCACCCTTGCTTTCCTGTTTTGCAGAGAACCTGGAGCTGAACAGAAATTCAAAGAGATTAGTAATGCCTACGAGGTAGATTTTTTTCTTTTTTTTTCTTTTTTTTAAGTGCTGTCCTTTCTCCCTACTTGATGAAACTGAAAGCACCATTTAGTTTTCATATAACACGACATACTCGAAGTATTTATGCTGGCTGAATGTTCTGCAATAGGTTTTGTCGGATGATGAGAAACGTTCCATCTATGATAGGTATGGGGAGGCTGGACTTAAAGGTTCTGGCATGGGCATGGGGGTAAGTTTCCATCTTTATCAAACAAGTGACAAGCTGTTGTATATGCTATACATAGATTTCTGACTACTTGTTGCTCATTGATAGGATTTTAGCAATCCCTTTGATTTGTTTGAATCATTATTCGATGGCATGGGTGGCATGGGTATGGGAGGAAGAGGTTCACGGAACAACGTAACTGAAGGCGAAGATCAGGTCTATAATTTGGTTTTGAATTTCAAAGAAGCTGTATTTGGGGTTGAGAAAGAGATTGAAATTGGTAGGCTTGAAAGCTGTGGTACCTGTGATGGATCAGGTGCAAAACCAGGGACTAAACCATCAACTTGTAATACTTGTGGTGGGCAAGGTCAGGTCGTCTCCTCAGCAAGGACTCCACTGGGTGTCTTCCAGCAGGTGATGACATGTTCTGTTTGTGGTGGGACTGGAGAGATATATACTCCCTGCAAAACATGTAGTGGGGATGGACGTGTGAGGAAATCGAAGCGTATTAGCTTAAAAATCCCCCCTGGTGTAGATTCAGGTAGCCGGCTAAGGGTTCGGTCTGAAGGTAATGCAGGAAGGAGAGGTGGACCCCCAGGCGATCTTTTTGTTACACTAGAAGTTCTCCCAGATCCTGTATTAAAGCGAGATGACACCAATATTCTCTACACTTGCAAAGTTTCTTATATTGATGCAATTTTGGGGACAATAATGAAGGTGCCCACGGTAGATGGAATGGTTGATCTAAAGATTCCATCGGGTACCCAGCCAGGCACAACACTGGTAATGGCGAAAAAAGGTGTGCCTCTTCTGAACAAACCTAACATGAGGGGCGACCAGCTGGTGAGAGTGCAAGTTGAGATTCCGAAAAGGGTGAGTGGTGAGAAAAGGAAGCTCATTGAAGAACTAGCCAACTTTAAAATGGCCAAGGCTACCAGCAGTAGGAAATAGCTGAAGGAGCTGCATCTTCCTCACTTTTGAATAAACTTACATACGGAAGTGTTTGGGTTTTGGGATATTCCCCTTTGTTTGCTCCAAAAAATAACAGACCACAACTTTAAGATTGATCCTCATCAATCTATATGTAGCATAGTTGTTGTATTAGGGAACACGTCAGGGTTGATTTACTAACGTGTACTATAGCTAGGGGTGGCAAATGGTTGGGTCGGGCGGATATGGGCAGGTCTAAAATGGGTAATGGGTTAACTGGTGGATAATTTGGATATCCATATTATCCAAAGCTTCTTGAATATGATCATATTAAAGATAATTTTTAGTCTCCCAAACTTAGGAATTTCTAATTTGAAGCTTTAAAAATGTAAAAGTAAAATACAGTTGTTATATAGAATTCTATTTAAGGTAAATGTCTATAATCTAGGGAGATTCTAGAGTTTGTTACTTGGTAGCTATGTCACTTTTCCTTATAAATAGATGATCTATTCTATTGTAATTGATCTCGTATCAATAAGAATTCTCTCTTCCTACTTTTTGCAATGATGTTTTTCTTCTTTTATTGTTTTATAACATGTTATCAGCACGGGATTTTAACCAATTGAGTAGAAGCTTTGGGATTGAGCATAATGATTGTTAATTGTTCTATGAACTTCGTTCATGATTAAATTTTGGATTTAAGGTCATTTTATTTTTCTCTTTCAAATTCTTGACATTCTATAATTTGATTTAAATACAAGCAAAGATGAAAAATGTTGATTGCAACTCTAATGGAGTTTGAAAGAAATTATAATCACCCAAAATGGTAAATTTCTGTGCATTGCCATGATGAAAATTCGTGTATGATTGTGGGCAAACTATTGAAAACCCGTCTCATTAAATTTGCTCCATTGTATTGAAAACTCGTCTCATTGAATTTGCTCCATTCTCATTCCCTTAAGAGAGTGTGATAGCAGTATGTGATAAGTCTAAAAGAAGATAAAATTATTACTATGAATGTATCAATAGATGTGGACGTGGAAATAGACGAAGTTATAATCGTCATCATTGTGGTACTGAAAATAATAAGGATTCTCAAAATAATCCTTCACTCTGTGAAAGTAATATTTGTCATCGATTTGACATAAGATTTTGTAAAGCACGTATAGATAATTATGGTCCATTCATGATGTGAATGTGACAATATCTTATTTATGAATACATATTTATTCATGGAAGAATATGAATGTGCTAGTGGTAATGAATATACCACACTCACCTCTAGAATGAGGTTTGAGATGATATAAAAAAATAATGTCATTATTATGGCATGAAGTCATTGGTCATGTACCTATTATATGCTAATTTTTTTTTTGGCAACGTGATTATTAGAGGACAACAATAACGTAAGAAACATATCTTGCATATAATTTTGACAATGACCAAGTGGTATAACTTTCTCCTTGAAAGAGATATATGATCATATGGATGTTGATGAATATGTGGTAGTACAAAATTAATTAAGAGCTCTAGAATAGCCAATTATTATTATTTTGAAGAAACACAATTGATTACCAATAAGGTATTGTATTGTAGTAAGTATCGAAGAAACTTAATTGAGTTTCTAAGGTATTCGTGAAAACAGTTGATTATATTGAGACCATAAATAAAGGAAAGATTTAATATCTTCTATTACAACAACTTGTAGCGGGATAATATGTATGTGAAAAGCGACCCGCTTTATTCTCCAGTTTGTACTACACAAATAAAAGAATACCAAAATAAAATGGATGTTTATTGATAAAAAATTCATATCATAATAAACTTGGAGTTTATTAATAATTGTACAGGTCGTGGTGTAAATCTGAAGTTTATCAATATTGATAATTTATTCAATTGGCATAATTGGTTTAGCCATATCAATTTAAGTATAATGTGCAAAAATAATAGAGAATTCACATGGGTAAATATTAATAGAACTAGAAAGTTCTTTACGAATTCTCTTATATTGCTTGTTCTCGTTAATTAATAAATCAACTGAAATTGGGATTAAATCCCATGAATGCTGGAAATATCAAAGGTGAATATGAGCTCATTCACCTACCTTGTATACCACATAAGATGCATTTATGAGATGATTGCATGTGCGATTATTATTAACACGCAGCATGGTGTTTGCGAGGTAACTTGCTCAATAATTTGATTTAGAGCATAATTTTCATATTTTTTTATTCAAGATAATTTATCTTGATAAGTTGGATTATATCATAGCTAGTTTAGCAAAGTAATTTACTGAGTGTCTCCATTTAATTGCTAAATTATTGCTTATGAGAACAAATTTGTCTATATCAATATGATATACGTTATATATTAAAGTATATTATTTTCTCCCCTCACAAGTGGTTCAGGGTCAGGAACCAAATAATTCCATCTTATTATTATTAATGCGCGGTGTATATTTTGATTAACACCATAACGCACAAAGGTGAGTTCTCAAAGTTGAGGAAACAAGTTAGTTTTTCTAACATGAGGGGGAAACATGATAAACAGTTGAGAAAAAGTTACGTGGAATGAATTATCATTTGTACACTTGATCCATCGAATAAAATAATATGAACTTGAAGTTCATAAAAGAATAATTCATTTGCAATATATTGCAAAGCATGCTAGACGCATTTGCTGACCCAAAGAAAGTAACTATATTCTCATTGCAAATGCTCATATTAAATCCGAGAAGTACAAAGTCTATGGTACGCTTAAAGCGTATAGATTGGCTTCAAATAAAATTCTTGATCAAGAAGATGAGCAAATGATCAAAATTATCATAATAAAGGAGGCAAGTGATCTAGACGATCACATTACATAACACTTTATAAAATCTCATGAGAGATTCAGGTGTCTGAATATATGAATGAAGAGATCTCTATGTTATGTCTTTATGAAAAATAAGGAGGTTGGAAGTGATATAAAATGTTTGTCGACGACATTGATTATAACGCTAAGTATATATGAGGATCTTAAGTCTAGAGAAACAATTCAAGTATAATTAGCTTTCATATGAAAGATAAGTAGTTTTGGACCTGTAGTTCAAACACTTAAAAATATAAGACAATGGTGTGTGCTATCACTTTTATGTATCTTATATGTCTTGAATGACATGAAAACTTGATACAAGTCTAAAGTCTATTTATATGGCCTATATGGCTTCACTTATATGACAATCCATGAAGGATTTAAGTTGCTTAAAGCATATACAATTCTTGATCTTGAAGTGCAACTTCCTCATTGCAGTTTGTGCACAAATGTATCTTGATATAACTATAAGCATGATAATATGATAGCAAGAGTTTTCACCTGTATGTGAAGATATTGAACTGACGATTCCAACAAGATCATATAAAGACAATACATCTATTAGGAATGATGATTCAAGGTGAAACAAATTCGTTCAGGAGATCTTTTGAAGATGGTGCACGAGATTGGGATGCGAAGGCTCAAAGATATGAATTGATGCTCTCATCAGGGGGAGTTAATGCGCGTTGCACTCTGTTTCCCTTATAAGGCTTTGTCCCACTGGGTTTTCCTTGCAAGGTTTTTAACGAGGCAACCAAAAGGTGTATTGTTAGATATGTGTACTCTTTTTCCTTCTCTAGATTTTTTCCCACTGGGTTTTATTTTGGTTAAGATTTTAACGAGTCACATTATCTGTTGAATAGACATTCAAGGGGAATATTATAAATAGAATCTTATTTCAGTTGAATGTCTATATTCTAGAGAGATTCTAGAGTTTGTTACTTGGTAGCTAAGTTACTTTTCCTTTATAAATAGAGAGGATCTATTCTATTATAATTGATCTCATATCAATAAGAATTCTCTCTCCATATTTCTCTTTACAATGATGTTCTTCTTCTTTTATTGTTTTATAACAATAATAGGTATCTATTTATTATTCATTGTCTAAGTAGATAGCATGAACATTATAAAAAATGCTAACAACTTCAACCTACAAGGAAACATGCACTCTCAACAGAAGCAAGATGAAATACCATATTATTACGGTATTACATTACACAATTCAACAGCCTAAACATGAAAATTGATTGCCAGAAAAAGAAGAAAAATGAGCTGGAAATAAACAAGGGGCACTTGCTGGAATTGCAGGACCAATGAAAGTTTAGTTGCACAGTCCATTTCAGCAAATGAGTCAGGAAAATTTAGGAGGCATGTCACACAGAAAACAATATGATCGGCATCGACACATTGACTAATCCGAGCAAACCAATCATATGATGCATTCTGATCATATGTATGAAAATCAATTAAATACAAAAGCCATTTGAAATCATATACATTTTCGAATCATATCATGAAATGATTTTCATATTCAAAACTATAAATGAAACATTTCAAAAGAATGATAAAATCAAATAAAATAATTATCCTTTCATGTATAACGTGCAACCCTATTATTACATTTCAACATTACTATCTATGGAGCCTATACAAAAGAATAGATAAACTACTTGGGGTAATTTTCAACTCAAAGAAAGTAAGACACAAGATGAAAACTGCCACATAATAAAAGTAGTGCCTCGCCATATACCTCGACAGCGGAGTACATCGTCACAATACTAAATGAGTATTATAAACTTTATCTAATCAAGTACCTTGGCATATGGGTGGCAAAAGAGGCCCTAACCCATTTGACTTGTTGCACCCCATGTTTCCACACGTGAAAGTACGCCATAAGTAAATTGATGTAAGCTCAAAAAGGAAGAAATCTTTCTACAAGGCTAAGGAAGGTTTATCGAAGTGTTAGGTAAGTAGGATGAATGAGACTTGTTAATCATGATTTAATTGCGTTTGAAATCACTAATTATTATATATGATGTTTGGATATGAATTATGAAGAATTAGATTTATTTTACAGAAAAATCGAGTTAAGATTTGCCTTGAAACGAGCCGTATTGAGAAATTAAATTCGTAAGCTTTACGATGTCATTTTGGGGCATATATCTCATACTAAAATTAAGGTCTTGTTACATAGTTTCCAAAGTTTTAATTACTCATACGACATCGGGGTAGAGACATATGATTTTTTAAGTAGGATCGTCAAGTCATGTTGCCGCACTTTAGAGAAACTAGCAGGTTTATAGGCCATGTTGAGACAGTTTTCTCATAATCTATTGAGAATTACATGGAGATTTTTATATGGAATTAAATCCCTATGTTTCTGCTTTCTAATTCTACAAACCATTTGTCAATACGATATCGGAGTAAGGATATACAAATATCCAAAGTGCTACTGCTCAAGCTGTCAAGCAGGCAACTTACCCACCTGCTTGGAGAATTGAGGCGATGGTCTTATCCCTTTATATTTCGTCAACAGTACATATTTGACTCACAAAACCACTCTCAAGATCTACAAAATCATCCCTAACATATCTCAAGATCACAAGAACCAAACTCAAGGAAATAACAACTCAAAGCACCATCAAAGATGATTAAAGACTACAAGAGAATGCTTTTATGGTGCTGTGGTATGATTGAGGGATGTAGTGAACTAAGTTGAGATAGGTTTTCAAGTTGCAGCTGTTGTACAAGGTATTTATAACATCTTATTGATTGTGCCTAAGGTTAATCTTGTGTTGGTTGTATTGTTTGAGTGAAAAATCATAAGGTAGCACTTGAAAGAACATGTGATATGGTTGGACTGTTTTGTGGCTAAATATATGATTTGTGGAGGCTGAAAATTGTGAAGAATAATTTGATAATGTTATGGTTGTTGTTGTGAAGCTTTCTTAGATGTTAATTAAGTTGATTGAAGAAGAAAATATGATAAAACAAGTGATTGACGATAAACAATTAAGGTGCTAGACATATGGGGCTGTTTTGGAAGGCATTTTGTGGATGTTTTAAACCAGAAATAATATGGTAGATATAAGTATGATGTTTTGAAAGTTGTAAACTAATTTATAGCATAAGAGTTGGATTCAATTTATATTTTGTTATGAGTAAAAACGAGCTTGCCACTCAGTATGATTGTTAAGATAATTGGAGAAACTCATATTGGATTATATTGTTGTTGTTGCTGCTATTGTTGGTTATAGTTGTTGTTGGGGGGTTGGTTATAGTTGTTATTGGGCGCTGTTTATGGACCTTAGTGGTCTTTGGGGCGTAATAAAAATAGGGGAGTTGCTTTCCCATTTTCCTAAGTCATATGACTAGCCAAATACGATGATACTACATTATATGTTAACGACAATATCATTTCACTTATTGTAGATGCAAGAAGTTGTGTTGAGCTTGATTGAGTAATAAGGAAGAAATCATACAGGTATGTTAAGGCTAATCCTTCCTTATTTTGGCATGATCCAAGTAACGATATGATAATAAACAATAATTATGCAATTTAGATAATATTTACACTATAATTTGGCCGCACTTTATCAATGTTTGGATGTTAAATATAACAAGATGCTCTGGTTAACAGTTTTACATTTTGTAGGAACCATTTCGAGCTAGGAGGAATCTAAAAGAGTATTTTGGAATCAATAAGGATCATGGAAAGCCAATCGGAGGACAGTACAGTTGAAACAGAGAAAGAATAGAAAGGACCAGCTCCGCGGTCAGATCCTCGATAGAGGACATGCCAAGTGTCAAATCCGCGGTCCAGTCCACCACCGTGGACGGGCTGATGGGAGCCAAAAATCTAGTGTCAATTGTGTAATTTCTAGGGCGACTCTCCTTGACCTATAAGAAGCCAGCTCGCCAAAAAAGAGGATATCAAGGTTTTTGAAGGGATTTTGAAGGCAAGAACAAGCAAGAATCAAGGCGGAAGATTCGGTATAGAGTTTTAACCTTTCTTACCCTTATTTTTATCATTGATGATGAATTCTATTGTTATGATTGTGAAAAAGATTATGCATAGCTAAACTCCTAATCTAGGGTTTTGATGGAACCTCTTGGAGGATGAATTTCTTGTTATGTTAATATAGATTTGCCATAGTATTTTCTCTATTTGTTCAACTATATTGTGATTGTTGTTGATTCAAGGGCCCTCAATCGAATGTGCCTATTTAGTATGTATTACTCGGGATAGAGTGCATATTTAGGTAGTTGTTGAACAATACTACTTCTAACATATATGAGAGATCATACGAAGGGTTTAAAGATAGAATTAGGGATAACGAAACCTTGGGTGCGATCTAAATGAGCTGTAATTAAGGCCAGCTAACATAATTTGGGAGAATATGTATAGTGTATTGTTGTAGTTACTCGAGAGAGAGTTATGATAGTCAGAGTGACCATGATCGATAGAGAAGACTTAGGCAAATTTATAGCAACCATAGTGAAAAGGATTCTGACAAGAGGTGAAATCAGAACCTTAGATCATTCACATTCTTGCTTACAACTCGTTTATAGTTAGTTCTTAATTACTGCATTTTCATTACTAAATATTTAGTTAGTAAACACCAACCTATTACTTAAATATCTCTGAATATTGAATATGTGAATTTGTGTAAGTCAAATAGCTGTGATTCATAGGTTAATTCTCTACGGGGTTAGACTCCGGACTTGTTAACCTGAATATATTTGCAATGATCGTTTTAACCTCTTTATAAGGCATAGTTGGGCGTGATCAAATATTGGCGTCGTTGCGAGGAATTAACGGTGTTATTGATTTCAGCTAAAAAAAGTTCAAAAATTCTTAATGTAGTCAATTTTCTTCAATTTAAACTAATTACGTTGAAATTCTAATGTTTGTAGTCTTGGGTGTTACATGTGCATGCCTAGAAACTCCTCAAGAACTGGTGAATGTTTAAAGCATTATCAAATCATGAGAAAGTTTTCAAGGCATTGAATCATGCAAACAAGAAAGGCAAACAACAATAGAACTCATCCGAAAAAATCGAAGACATAGAAGACGATAATCAAAACAACAAAACAACATGAATAACCCAAACGATCAGGGTGTGGTACCTCTTATGCTAGAAGCAGCATTATATGATTGGGCACAACCTACCACTAACAACTTAGCAACTGCCATTGTAGTTCCTCAGATACAAGCAGATTCATTTCAGATCACAAATAACATACTACATTGGTTATAGAATAAGGGCATATTCTCTGGGTCATACATTAAATATCCTCAGAAACATCTGAAGAATTTCCTGTCAAATCTGTGCCATGCAGAGGCAACATAATATGACATGGAAAGCAATACGGTTGTTGTTGTTTCCATTCTCATTGACGGGAGCCGCTTATACTTGGTTAAATTCACTCCCCATAACTCTGTCACTACTTGGGAGGAATTAGTCAAGCAATTTCTGAACAAATTTCACCCACCCAACAAGACTGCTCAACAAATTGATGAGATATTGAGCTTCAGACAGAAAAAAATAGAAACATTACAAGAAACATGGGAGAGATTCAACGGTCTGCTGGTTACATGCCCACATCATGGTATTCCAAAGAAAATATTGGGGTAGAGGTTTTACATGGGTTTGGTAGATAGCTTGAAAGCCAATATTGATGCTTCAGCAGGTGTTTTAGCAGAACATTATAAAGCAAGATTCAACTTGACAAGATGGCACAAAACTCAGGATGGACGACAAGAAACACCCCAATCACTCCCGTGGTTCACTCGGTGGCTTTAGATCTGACTAACTCCATAGCTGCAAATATGGCCACTCTACTGACACAAATGAGCATCCTTACCAAAAAGGTTGATGAATCAGGTCATAAGCAGCAGGTACACATAGTTGATGCAACTAATGAGGGTTTATGTACATCATGCATTAATCATCCATATGTCTGCTCGTGGAGTGCTAAGGTGATAAACAACAATATCATGAGAATATGATTTATGTGGCCAACTATAGGGGCTGAGACCAGGTGGTCAAAATTAGGGTCAGCAAAATTAACAACATAGACCAGCTCAGCAGCAGTACAACAACAGAAATAACCTTGGGGCTATGCGACCACAAGGTCAAATGGTGCCTTACAGAGGCAACAGGGTTACAACCAACAAAATCAGCAGCAAACTTATCAACAACCTCAACAACAACAGACTGTGAGACACGAAGATGGGTTTGTTAAACATGAGGGAATGATGCAACAAGTGATTAGGTCCACTGGAAAACTAACTGACAAACTAGACACACATGAATCAGCGATAAATTACATTGAGATCCAATTTCTATGTCCCTAAATAATTGTCCCCACGGGACATTACCTGGAAACACCCAAATAAATCCAAAAGAACAGGGCCCGAAGCGACTGATGGTAGTGAGTCTCTGAAATAGTAGAGGCTTTGATTTGGAGCAAGAAATTTCTTGCAAAATCAGACTGACTAAGACACGAGTGCCAATACCCATTGAGATACATGATTCAGCATGGTTAACTAAGGTAGCGGTACAACACGTGCAAGAGAACACCAGCAAAGAAGAAGAGGTTGTAAAAGAGACTGAGGCTACACCAGAACCGACAGTAGAACTAGTTCCTGGATAAGAGAAAACTCACATCACAGGGAAGAAGCAACCTCCAGCACCATTCTGACAAAGATTGGCCAAGTATCAGAAAGATGAGCAATACAAGAAATTCTTGGAGATGTTGAAGCAAATTCAGGTAAATGTTCCATTGATTGATGATTTAAAGGAGATGCTTGGTTATGCAAAGATGATGAAGGACTTGATGTCCCGCAAGTTCGACTTTCAAGACTTGGCCAAAGTTACACTGACTCAGACCTGCAGTGGTATTGTGATGAGACCCATAGCTGAGAAGCTGTCTGACCCAGAGAGTTTCAAATTCCCATGCACGATAGTCAACTATGCATTTGCTAAGGCATTGCATGATCTGGGGGAAAGCATAAACCTCATGCCCCGAGCTATCTACAAAAGGCTAGGCATTAGGAGAGCTAGACTCATGTCTATGTTACTACAACTAGCTGACCGGACAGTAAAGAGGCCCTCCAGTATTCTGGATGATGTATTATTATAGGTTGGAAGTTTGTGTTCCCAGCATATTTTGTTATTCTAGACTGTCGGGTTGATGGAGAATTCCCATAATTTTGGGAAGACCATTTTTGGCCACTGAGAAAGCTTTGATTGATTGTGAAACTGGAGAGCTCAAAATTGAGATTAAGCGATAAAGAGATAATATTCAATGTGCAAAAATCTATGCGGAGACCAAGTGAATTTGCTAATTGCTCTATTATAAAAGCGGCGGATGTAGTTTTGGAGGAGGAAGATGAGGCATTGAACATTAAAGACCTTCTAGCAGCTTGTCTCATGAACTGAGATGAATCTAATGGTGAAGACTTGGCGGAGTGGGTACTTGATCTTGAAGGCCAATGTTTTTAGAGAAGGGAGCTAAAACTTGAGCCATTGCAATTAGAGGAAAGAAAAACTACTCCAGCTAAGCCATCGATAGAAGAGCTACCAAAGTTGGAACTGAAGCCACTACCATCCCATCTCATGTATGCATTCTTAGGGCCTAACTCAATTTTACCTGTTATTATCTCAGCTAGTTTCTTAGATGTGCAGGCAGAATAGTTTTTACAAGTACTGACCGAATGCAAGCCTGCAATAGGGTAGACCATTGCAGTCATTAAGGGGATCATCCCGGCCTTCTATATGCATAAGATTTTATTGAAAGATGAGCACAAACCTTCCAAAGAACATCAAAGAAGGTTGACCACTAACATGAAGAAGTGGTGAAGAAAGAAATGATCAAGTGGTGAGACGCGAGAATCATACTCCCATCTCTAACATCAGCTAGGTTAGCCCAGTTCGGTATGTACCAAAAAATGGAGGTATAACGGTAGTAAAAAGTGAGAAGAACAAATTGATATCTACACGAACAGTCACAGGTTGGCGAATATGTATGGATTACAGAAAGTTGAACTTGGATACCAGTAAGGACCATTTTGCACTGCCATTCATTGAGCAGATGCTACATAGATTGGCAGGGAGGTCTCACTTCTATTTTTTGGATGGGTACTGGGGGTATAATAAGATTTCTATTGCCCCAAAGGATAGAGAGAAAACGCCATTGACTTGCCCTTATGGAATCTATGCTTTTCGACAAATGTCATTTGGCCTAGCAACACACCCGTCATATTCCAATGGTACATAATGTCCATCTTCACAAATATGGTAGAGGAGATAATGGAGGTTTTCATGGATGACTTCTCAGTGGTGGGGAACTCATTCGATGATTGCCTTGTAAAATTGAGAAGAGTTTTGAAAAGGTGTATCGAGACTAATCTGGTACTCAATTGGGAAAAATGCCAGTTCATGGTACATGAAGGTATAATCTTAGGGCACCTAGTGTCAAGTAAAGGCATTGAGGTGGAACGTGCAAAGGTTGATGTGATAGAAAAACTTCCACCAACCACTTCCGTCAAAGCAATCAGAAGTTTCCTTGGGCACGTCGGTTTCTATAGGATATTTATAAAAGATTTTTCCAAAATTGCTAACCCCTTGTGTAAATTGCTTGAGAAAAGATCACTCTTTTGTGTTTTCTGATGACTGCAAGGTATCTTTTGAGCAATTAAAGAAGAGACTGGTAACATCACTTATCATAATTGCCCCCGACTAGGAGCAACCATTTGAGATGATGTGTGATGCGTGTGATATGCTGTGGGAGAAATTCTTTGGGAAGAGAAAAGATAAAATCATGCATCCAATATACTATGCTAGTAGGATGTTGAGTGGAGCCCAGCTAAATTACACTGTGACCGAGAAGGAGATGTTGGTAGTGGAGTTAGCATTTGACAAGTTGAGGTCATACTTGATAGGTTCGAAGGTAACTGTTTATACTAACCATGTTGCTCTCAGGTACTTAATTGAGAAGAAGGAGTCAAAACTGCGGCTGATTCGATGGGTGCTACTGCTGCAAGAATTTGATTTGGAAATCCGTGACCGAAAAGGAATAGAAAACCAAGTAGCTGATCATTTGTCTAGGTTGGACGGAGATAAAGAAAAGGTTGAGGTAGAAGAGATTCTGGAAACTTTCCCAGATGAACAACTACTAACCAGGAGTCTCGAGGAGGCACCATGGTATGCATACATTGCAAACTACTTGACGGGAGGTATTGTTCCTTATGACCTTTTCTCTGCTCAAAAGAATAATTTTTTTCATGATTGTCGCATGTATTATTGGGATGAGCGTTATGTGTTCAGGATTTGTATTGATAACATGATCAGGAGATATATCCCCGAGATAGACCAGTCTTCTATTTTGCAGGCATGTCATGCATCACCATATGGTGGGCACTTCAGGGGAGTAAGAACATTTAAGGAAGTCTTAAAATCAGACTTCTACTGGCCAACACTGTTCAAAGATGCACATTTATGAATAAATAGGTATGACGAATGACAATGACCCGGGAATATTTATTGCCGATATGAGATGCCTATGAACCCAAATCAGGAGGTAGAAGTGTTCGATGTATGTGGCATCAATTTCATATGGCCTTTCGTCAGCTCATATGGCAACAAGTACATACTCGTCGTTATGGACTACGTGTCCCAATGGGTGGAAGCTGTAGCACTCTCTACAAATGATGCAAATAGGGTAATTGATTTTTTGAGAAATGACATATTCACCCGATTTGGCACCTCAACGGCAATAATCAGTGACGGAGGAACACACTTTTATAATCGAACCTTCGCAAAATTGTTGGAGAAGTATGATGTACGCCACAAGGTGTCCACCCCATATCATCCACAAAAAAGCGGGCAAGTGGAAGTCTCGAACAGAGAAATAAAGAGTGTGCTGACTAAGACTGTGAATGCTACTAGAATAGATTGCGCAAGGAAGTTAGATGATGCAATTTGGGCTTATCGAACCGCTTTCAAAACTCCAATTAACATGTTACCATGGAAGTTGATTTTTGGGAAAGCATGTCATTTATCGGTAGAGTTAGAGCAAAGAGCTTGGTAGGCATTGAGAAAGTTGAATCTTGATATTAAAGTTGCGAGCACAAGTACAGTGACGAAGCTGCACGAGCTTGATGAGTTAAGATATCACACTTTTGAGAGCACAAGATTGTATAAGGAAAAAATGAAGATGATAATAGAAATATTATTGAGTGGAGTTTTAAACCTGGAGATGCAGTATTGCTATACAACTCATGACTGAGGTTATTTCCAAGAAAATTGAAATCACGATGGTCAGAGCCGTTTTGTGTGGTTGAAATTCACCCCAAAGGTGTCGTAGAGATTGCTGCGAGTAATGACTCTCACACGTTTAGAGTCAATGGGAATAGATTAAAACATTATGTTGGCATGGATGAAGCAAAGGTATTGTTAGTGACCCATTTGATCAAGCCTCTGATGTTGAGCGTACTTTAAATACGTTTATTTACGTCGTGCCGCAACCTTAAATTAGGCGCTTCCTGGGAGGCAACCCATGGTTTGTTGTAAATCATCGTGCCGTAACGTTAAATTAGGCATTTGTTGGGAGGCAAACATCAACTTTTTTTTGTTCTTATTTTTTTAGTTGATTCTTGCACAATGACAATATTGATCGATCTACTAAGATGCAGGAAAGAAATCATGCGTACCGGAAGGATTCAGGATGATGAAAGTATCCCGAAGATAGGCAAAAATTTGAAAAGCAAAAAAAATTCTTGAGGTCATAGATTTGACTTGGCACCGTTTAGGTTTAATTTTTTTTTGTTTATTTTCTTATTGCTTCCCCCATTTTTAATTACTTTTTCTTTAATTATAAAACCCGCCCCTCTCATATGCCCAATCCCCCATTCTCTCCCCCCCCCTACCCCAACCAAAAACAACATCACAAAAACAAACCCCCCCCCTCCCCAATTTTGAAAAAGAACGTAACCCTCCCCCATCTTCACCAACTCTCCCTTCCTTCTCTCTCTCTTCTATGCTCACCATATCCTCAAGCTTCAGTCCTCACAAGATTCTCAAGTAAGTACATGCTTATACTCTCTTCTTTTATCTTTTTTTTTTGTTTTTCGATTTTTTTCATTTTTTTTCTCTTTTGTTGTAAGTGTAGAAAACTAAAAATATGGGTACTCTTATATTTGTTGTATTTGTTGGTATATATGTTGGTATGTGAGGACATTAGGTTGGTTGGGTTGGGAAAACATTGTTGAATTGTGAAGAATTGGAGTTTAATTAGGTCTTTGGGTATATTGGGGAGCATATGCACAATAGGCGTTTGTTGAATTGCCATAATGAGCTTTTTAGTATAAACTGTAACCAAGGGTGCGAGTGAAATCCGAGTAACCGCCCTTGGTCCACCTATTCCGCTAATTATTAATAATGGTAGTTGTTATGTACGTATAATGAGATCTTCAAAGAAGAGACACACTATTGGTGGCTCATCCCAGGCACGAGCATCAACCAGTTCAGGGCAGTTTGATAGCACCAGGTTTGTCTCCAGAGCTGCCCAAGACCATTTTGGTTGGAAGGCTATTAGAAAGCATGTACCAGAAAGGGGAGTTGACAGGGATACCCTCCAGGCTGAGTACCCCAATATGTATAAGGAGTTGATTAGGTGAAAGCTAGACATCTTCTTCGCAGAGCCAGGGGATGGTAACTTGTTGCTTGTTAGAGAATTCTATGACTACCGTTCTGAAAATAAGGATCACATTTGCATTGTGCGACAAAAGAGGGTGAATGCCTCGATTGAAGCCATCTGGAGAATGTTTTTCCAGCCTGCTTGCATTGACTGGAGAGGTGGATTACTATAATACTTACAAGCAAGAACCCACAAATTGGCAATTGTTTTTCCAAACTATCTGTTAACCAGACAAGGAGGTAGTGCGAGTTGTACCAGGATCGAAGTTGCACTTCGCCTCACTCACCTTTGAAGGAAAGTGTTGGTTGTACATCATCAATAGTCGACTGCTGCCGTCCCGCAACACCACTGAGCTCAATGGATCGAGAGTTTCTTTGATTTGGTGCTTAGTGAAGGGCCACAATTTTGACATGGCCAAGGTTATTCACTCTGAGATGTTCATCCATTCAACATTGAGGAGGCATGGGTTCTTCTTCCCATATCTGGTTACTAGATTGTGTCGGGATGTAGGGGTGTCATAGAACCCCAAAGTGTATGGCAAGGTGAAGAAATAAACAATGTTTTGGGCATCCAAAGTGACCATTAGGAAAGACACGGTGGCACCCAGTTCAACTGATAGTGATGATTCTAAGGCGTACGAGCAAAACGATGAATAGCAAGAGGAAGTTGGGCCTTATTCAACCCCACAGGAATACAGACAAAGTTCGCGACTGACAGCCTTGGAGTAGGAAATGGCAGTTGCACACTTCCGTCACGGATTTGGTGATGAGAGTTGATGCCTTTGCCACCCAAAATGTGGAGTCAAAGAAGAAAATCATGGGCTGGCTGCATGTGTTGGGAGGGCGTGTCATCTCGACCCCAGCTTTGTCTCCGATCAGGACTAATATTCCAGGGAAGTTCGTTCACCTTGCTTTACTCTATTTTGTATGACACGGGGACATGCCATCATATTAAGTGTGGGGTGGGAGATGCTTTGTGGTATGTTGTATGTAGCATAGTTTTGTGGTTTATTTACATAAATCATTTTCGACTTGTCCCGACGATGGATATCATTCGACGGGTTTCTTGAGGGACTAAAAGTCAACGGAAAAAAAAAACACAAAAAAGATTTTTTGTAGTAGTGTATTAATTCCCCATTGATTTTTCTTTAAGCCACGGTTCTTTTCCAAGGATTTCATTTGAACCAGGCTAGTTAGTTTTTGTTTTTATTTTTTATTGTCAGTAGGAACTTGTGGGCTATGGAAGGAAACAAAATAGGATCTCTTAATGTCGTAATGCCTTGAATATAACGGGTTTTCTAGTGTGACGCTTAGGCTCAGTTGTCGACTCTTCTAAGGATGCCTTAAAATATATGTTCTTAATTTGGCTAAGTACCCTGATTAGAGTGTTTGATGACCCAATCTGGAGTGAGTCATGTGCCATCTGTGTGTGAGGCTTGTTGTATTCTGTGCATGACATTTGATGCCTAGAACTTACTATGTGTGTCTGCAAAGTGAAATAGTAGTCTTGTTTAGTAATTTTTTTTTTGGCAATCCACTAGGCGAAGCCTAGGGCTAGATTTTTATTAATAGAAAATAGTAAATTACAACAATAAGGATAAATCCTAATAAGGGAGACAATATCGCCGGAGTTGTTACCCATATAACACAACCGGTCTAACCTTATCGTATTCATCCTATTGAGCTTCAAACACCAAGAACTACTAATGTGATGATAAAACACCGAGAAATACTAATGTGATGTAATTTATTTTTCCATATGGCTTTAAAATCACGCTTGTTCCTCGAACAATTAGGCTTTATAACAGATGGTTGCAAAAGTTGTTTCTGCTTTGCGATTCTCATTGGGGGCCTCCGAATGTTAGCATCTTCACAAATCCTGCTATCTCCACTTGTATCTCTTTGACGATACTTCTTATTTGTTTTGCTATGCATTGGTGATAAATCTCCATTTCTTGACGCTTCTGCTCTACAATGCGATAGGATATCTTCTTCCTCCCCTTCTTCATATATTTGTCTTCCTATCTCCTCTTTGAAAAAATTTTGATTCTGGAGATTGGTTGCAGAATTAGATAAAACAATCTGTTGCTGTCCCTTCCCCATTGATGTGGTTGTCTTAATTGGCATAATCTGATTCTGGATAGCTATATTTGTTGTGCTTCGATTGGCAGCTGGAGTTTCACCTGGTTTTATAGTATTTCTTGGCAAAAATACTGGAGCATTATGGTTCAAATTGGTTTTTCTGAGTGCTACTGTTTTCATATTACCAGCATACTTACTTGTCGCAAACTTCCTTTGAGTTATGAACTGACCCTCACTGTCATCTCCAGCAGTGTCGTCCTCAAAATCTTGATCATCGCCTGGGGATGAAAAAGCAGCAAATCCTTCTCCCCAGCTCTCATCGTCGTCATAATCTCGTTGGTCTTTCCACAATTTTGATTTAGTGACCATGTCCCTCATGCTAACAACTAGTTGTTTGTTATTTCCAATGGAATTTGATGGTGGAGAAAATTGAGCATTGGTCATCTGCCCATTCTGCCTTGTATTCTGCAGAGTACAGATCTGTTCATGTAACATATGATGTTGAATTTTTGTGTTGTCAGTTTCTATTGCATCAGATGGATTAGATTCTGATACTCCATTTGAATCAGCTACTTGAGTGAGTAACTGTCTGTTCTCTCCTCCTAACTGATGATTATTGCAGCATTGATCTTGATGTTTGGATTCTTCTGTTCTGGTATGATCAGAATTAACCAAAACTGTTTTTGTATTCCACTGTAATGTGTCATATTCTTGATCATTCGCTTGGCCAGACTGATTACTAGAGACTTCAGTAGATTGCATTTCCCCAGATTTAGGTACATCTTTGGAAGGCTTATCATGACCTTTTTCCTCCCTCAATATCTCCTACATCGACTTAACCGAAAATACTGCCTGATTAGTATCCTGGCTCTTGTTTAGTCTGGAAAGTGATATAGGCATTTATTTGTTGAACCATATATATACTTCATCTATCCATCTATTATGTATCATAGTTAACCCTTGAGCCTATAATCATGTTTCTTTGGCAACCACAATACAAATGTTACCCATATTATTTGAATTAACCATTTTTCAAACCTTTTCATCTCTCATAGGCACTTGAATTGTATGAACCTTATAAAAGTTAAAGTATGGCAGCAGTTGGTTTGACTTTTGAGTGGAACTAATGAGATAAGGAGAAAGATGCAATGTTTTGAAATAGAAAGAGCCACCAAAAAAAGAAAAAAGAAAAAAAAATGTATATATATATATATAGTCGTTTTGTTGTGAAAAATATTTCTTAATAAGTGGTGTCTTTTGATAAAATTGTGCTTAAACAAGAAGAGAGTTAATGTATAGTGATGTGAAGGTGGAGTCATGGTTTGATCTAAGTGTGGGTTTGAATGCTAACATACATGTATTAAAGTTTTTAAGGAGGTATTAGCCACTCGTATATCTAAATGTATCCTACCCGTCCCGGACCCTATATAACAACCAAATAAAGCCCTACTTGATCCTAGATTGAATGAGCTCGATTAGTAGAGTAGTACACAACGGGCAAGCATATGGTGCATCTTTTGTGGCATATGAATGTCATTTCTGAGGGTGAGTGAATTCTGTTTATATTGAAGTTTCCTAGTTTATGTACATGTTATTGATTGTGGAATGAGTCTTTTTTGTTGTGAGCATGCGCTTGATTCATGAAGGAGAAGTAAGTTTGGACCCCTGAGTTAGGGTAAGTAAGTCGGTTAGGAATATTGTGTGGCTCGCGGGAATCAACTCTTCAGATGTGGATGTTACACTAATGTACTCAATTTATGAGGAATATTCTTGGTGTGATGAGTTAGAGAAGTCGCTCGGGAAAGTTAGGTCTCTGTAGAGCATGGTTTTATTGCTCGAGGACGAGCAAAGGTTTATGTGTGGGGTATTGATAGTAGACGATAATTATGCAATTTAGATAATATTTACACTCTAAGTTTGCCGCACTTTATCAATATTTGAAGGTAAAAGATAATAAAATGATCTAATTAAGAGTTTTACGTTTTGCAGGAGACATTCCGAGATGGGGGAAGCTAAAAGAGTGTTTTGGAGTAAATATGGAGCGTGGAAGGCCAGTCAGAGGATAGCCTGATCAAAAAGGAGAAAGAAGAGCAAGGACCAGCTCAACGGTTATATCCGCGGCCGCAGACAGAACAAGTGTCAAATCCACGATCCACGCGCGATTTAATCGTCAGTCGCGGATGGGCTAATGGGATCCAAAAATCTAGGGTCAATTATGTAATTTCTAGGGTGACTCTCCTTGACCTATTAGAAGCCCATCTCGACCAAAAAGAGGATATCAAGGTTTTTGAAGTGATTTTGAAGGAAAGAACAAGCAAGAAGCAAGGCGGAAGATTCGGCATAGAGTTTTTACCTTTCTTCCTCTTGTTTTTATCATTGATGATAAATTCTATTATTATGATTGTGAAAACGATTATGATGCACAACTAAACTCCTAATCTGGGGTTTTGATGGAACCTCTTGGATGATGAATTTCTTGTTATGTTAATATAGATTTGCCATAGTATTTTCTCTATTTCTTCAACTATATTGTGATTGCCGTTGATTGAATAACCCTCAATCGACTGTGCCTCTTTAGTATGTAGTACTCAGGAGAGAGTATATATTTAAGCAGTTGTTGAACAACATCACTTCCAACGTTTATAAGGGATCGATACGAAGGTTTTAAAGGTGGGATTAGGGATAACGTAACCTTGGGTGCAATCTAAGTGAGGTGTAATTAAGGCCAGCTACGGTAATTCAGGAGAATATGTCTAGTATATTATTGTAATTACTCAAGAGAGAGTTACGACAATCAGAGTTCTCATGATCGATAGAAAATACTCGAGCAAATTTATAGCAACCATAGCGGAATGGATTCTGACAAGAGTGGAACGGAGAACCTTAGATCATTACCATTCTTGTTTATAACCCGTTTATAGTTAGTTCTTAATTACTAAATTTTCATTACGTAATATTTTGTTAGTAAACATCCAACTCATTACTAAAATATCTTTGAAGATTGAATACATGAATTTGTGTAAGTCCAACAGCAGTGATTGATAGGTTAATTCCCTGTGAGATTCGACTCCGGACTTGTTAATCGAAATATATTTGCAGCGACTGCTATGTTCTATTTATAAGCCGTAGTTGGGCGTAATCACGATACGTAAACGTAATGCTATTCCATAAGTGGTTCTACTCTTAGTAGTTAAGGATGCCTATGTTATTCATTCCTGTATAGTGATATTGAAGCATGTCTAAGCATATTCCTAAGTCTTTGTTGAGGTATTTGATAAAGATGTTAATATTTATAATATATTGATACATACATCTTCATTCATTTACCACCATTCTACGGCCGGTTGGGGAGTCATCCATATTCATTTACCTCGTGCTACGACCGGTTGGGCAGACATGAATGTTCATTTACCACGGAGCTACGACCAATTGGGAAATCATGCATTTACCATCGAGCTACGGCTGGTTGGGTAGTTACACATTTACCACCTACAGCCGGTCGGGCAGTCATGTATTTACCACCATGCTACAGCCAGTTGGGCAGTCATACATTAACTACCATGTGACAGTCGGTCGGGAAGTTACCACAGATCAGTTAGGTAGTCATCCATCGATATGGATAACGGTTCCAAAGAGGTTATATATATATATATATACACACACGCACACATACATACATATATATATATATATATATACATACATACATACATATATATATATATATATATATATATATATATATATATATATATATATATATATATACACACACACACATATAAGTATAATAAGTATGCATATATGGTAGCACTTCAGAGGTACAATTGATTCTTATATCTTTTTCATTAATGTTGACTTGTTATTATGTTTCAGTTCTACCTTACGTACTCGGTACAATATTCGTACTGACATCCTTTTTGTTGTAGACTCTACATTCATGCCTACAAGTATATGTAATCAGTTTGACGAGCCCTCATAGTAGACGAGGTTAGCATTCATCGAAGGATCATTAAGACTCCATTTCATTCGGAGTGCTGCCGAGTTTATTAGTCATCGTGTTAGACTTTTGCTACAAAATACAAACTTATTGTTAAGCAGGGGCCCTGTCCCATTTGATGTCGAATAATCTTAGAGCCTTTGTAGATAGAGGTTTATTTTTACAGTATGTTAGAGGCCTTAACGGCCCATATATGTATTTATGTTTTAAGTACAATGGTTTACTGATACAGTTTTTGCCCACTTACAGTTGTATATTACAAGATGCGGCCATGTTGGCCTATGATAGTTAAAAAAATGAGTTACAGAGTGGTTCTCTTGGGCCGGTACGGCACCGAGTCTCAGTCATGCCTACTAGGTTTGGGGCATGGCAAAGTAATATCAGAGCAGTTCTGTCCTAGGGAGTCTACAAGTCGTGTCTAGTAGAGTCTTGTTTATGGGTGTTGTGCACCACACTTGTAAGCATGAGGCTACGGGGCATGACTGTCGCTCTTTCTTCTTACTCTAGATTGTGTGGTTGAGCTTAGTTGTAAGAATTCGAACTCCTAAATACTATTTTATTCATGATATAACGATACGTACATCTAGAAAGACAGGTTGTAAGAGATTGAATGTGGTTATGGAAGAGTCGTATATGTGCACAAACAAGGACATAGTCATACGTGTTACATGATAGAAGGTAGCAACAATTACGAGATTATAAGAATTCCTACCATAGGTCGTGTGTAAGAAAGAGACCTAAAAGGGGGGGGGGGGAATGTCCTAACATTTGGATTTATTTACAGTACATTTGCCTAGATGGAAAGAAAAGTAGTAAGTAAGAGTTATAAGTTATGATAATGATAGATGCATCAATCCACATTCAAGGATGAATGTTCCAAAGGGGAGAACTATGTTACACCCCATGTTTCCGTACGTGAAAGTAAGCCATAAGTAAATTGATGTAAGCTAAAAATGATAGAAATTCTTCTACAGGGCTAAGGAATGTTTATTAAAGTGTTAGGTAAGTAGGATGAATGAGACTTGTTAATCATGATTTAAATGCTTTTAAGTCGTGATATGACTATATATGATGTTTGGATATGAAATATAAAGTTTGGGGAAAAATTGGATTTAACTTACAGAAAAATCAAGTTAAGATTTTCCTTGTAACGATCCGTTTTGAGAAGTTAAATTCGTAAGCTTTATGATGTTATTTTGGGACATATCCTATTCTAAATAAAGGTCTCAGAACATAGTTTCCATCGTTCCAAACCATTTATTCATACGACATCGGGGTAGAGAAATATGGATTTTAAAGCAGGGTCGCCAAGTCATGTTGCCGCACTTCGGAGAAACTGACAGGTTTTATAGGCCATGTTGCGACGCATTTTTCTCCTAATATATTGAGAATTACATGGAGATCATTATATGGAATTAAAGATCTATGTGTATACTTTCTAATTCTATAAACTATTTATCAATAGGATATCGGAATAGAGATATACAAGTGTCTGTAGTGGCACTACTCTTGCTGCCAACCAGGCAGCTTACCCACCTGCTTGGAGAATTGAGGCGGTGGTCTTGTCCCCTTATATTTCATCAAAAATACAGATGTTACTCACAAAAACCACTCTCAAGATCTCAAAAACCATCCCTAACATATCTCAAGAACACAATAACCAAACTCAAGGAAACAACAACTCAAATCACCAACAAAGATGATTAAAGACTACAGGAGAATGCTTCTATTGTGTTATGGTGTGATTAAGGGCTACTGTGCGCTGAGTTGAGATAGGGTTTCAAGTTGTAGATGTTGTACAAGATATGTGTATATATATATATATATATATATATATATATATATAACATCTTCTTGATTGTTCCTAAGGTTAATCTTGTGTTGGTTGTATTGTTTGAGTGAAAAACCATCAGATAGCACTTGAAAAAACATGAGATATGGTTGTCTTTTTGATTGGACAGTTTTATGGCTAAATATATGGTTTGTGGTGGCTGAGAATTGTGAGAAATAATTTGATAATATTGTCGCTTCTGTTGTTAAGCTTTTATAGGTGTTAATTAAGTTGATTGAAGAAGAAAAGATGATTAAACAAGTAGTCAACGATAAAAAATTAAGGTGTTAGACATATGTGGCTATTTTGGAAAACATTTTGTGGATGTGTTAAACCAGAAATAATGTGGTACATATGAGTATGATATTTTGAAAGTTGTAAACTAATTTATGGAATAAGAGTTGGATTCAAATTATATCTTGTTATGAGTAAAAATGAGCTTGCCGTTCAACATGATTGTTAAGATAAACGGAAAAACTCATATTGGATTATATTGTTATTGATTGCTATGGTTGGTTATAGTTGTTGTTGTTAGGTTGTTGATGACCCTTAGTGGTTTTTAGGATGTATTAAAGTTGCTGCCGTATTTTTCTTATGTCATACAACTAGCCAAATACAATGATACGGCATTATATGTTAACGTCAATATCATTTCACTTATTATAGATACAAGAAGTTGTGTTGAGCTTGGTTGAGTAATAAGGAAGAGATCATACAAGTATGTTAAGGCTAACCTTTCCTTCTTTTGGCATGATCCAAGTAACGATTCTGACTCTTTCGGGGCAAAGCGAGAATCGGATCCTCTCTTCTCCTCTGGGCTAAATCCTCCTGGCAGATACATAATTCAAAAGCAATTATACTATTAGCGGTTAAGGATGTCTATGTTATTCATTCCTATAAAGTGATATTGAAGCATGTCTAAGCATAATCCTAAGTCTCTATTGATGTATTTAATAAAGATGTTAATGTTTATAATATAGTGATACATGCATCTTCATTCATTTACCATCGTGCTACAGCTGGTTGGGCAGTCATGCATATCATTTATCACCGTGCTACACCCGGTTGGGCAAACATGCATATTCATTTACCACCGTGCTGTGATCGGTTGGGCAGTCATGCTTCATCATTTACCACCGAGCTATGGCATGTCAGGAATTCAGCATTTACTACTGAGCTACAACCGGTTAGGAAGTTATGCATTTACCACCGAGCTATGATCGGTCGAACCGTCACACATTTAGCACCGTACTACGATCGATTGGGCAGTCATACATTAACTAACGTGCGACAGTCGGCCTGACAGTTACTAATGATCAGTTGGGCAGTCATTCATCGATATAGATAGTGGTTCCAAAGAGGTTATATATATACATATACGTATAATTAGTATGCATATACTGTAGCACTTCAGAGGTACAAGTGATTCTTATATCTCTTTTATTAATGTTGACTTATTATTATGTTTTAGTTCTGCCTTACATACTTGGTATATAATTCGTACTGACGTCCTTTTTGTTATGAACGCTGCATTCATGCATGCATGTGTAGGTAATCAGTTTGACGAGCCCGCAGAGTAGATGAGGTTAGCATTCAATGAAGGATCGGTAAGATTCTACTTCATTCCGAGTGCAGCCGATCTATAAGTCATCGTGTCAAGGTTTTGCTACAGACTTATTAGGCAGGGGCATTGACCCATTTGATGTCGAATAATCTTAGAGGCTTTATGGAGAAAGGTTTATTTTTACAGTATGTCAGAGGCCTTGACGGTTCATATATATATATATATATATATATATATATATATATATATATATATATATTCATATTTTATGTGCAATAGTTTGCTGATATAGTGTTTGCCCACTTACAGTTGTACATTACAAGATGTTGCCATATTAGTCTATGATTTTTTTTAAAATGAATTACAGAATGATTTTCTTGGGCCAGCACGGCACCGAGTGCCAGCCATGCTTTCCTAGGTTTGGGACGTGGCATAACCTGCCCAATCCACCTAGGTTTTAATAGGTTGGGCATGGGCTACTCTAATGATGGGTTATGTTTGGGCACAACTCAACTAAACCCATTTATTTTTGGTAGTCCAAATCACCCCATCTAAATTGACCCATGAATGGCATGTATCCTCTCTCCCCCTTCCCCCAAATACCTAACGTTTTTCATGACTTCATTTTTTTTAAAAAATTTAATTATTCTTTTAAAAATTCACACAAACTAAAAGAACTAATGTGATGCTTTACTTTTCATGCAAGAACATGAAATTTGAACTTCATAGCTAGAAGGAAAAAATACTTTTTTTTTCCTGTTGAAGCAAAATAAAGATACATTTTTCTACAGCTTAAAAAAAGTACTCTTTGTTGAAATAAAAAAATATTTTTTTTACATCGTAAAAAGAAAATATCTATTTTGTTGAAATAAAAATGATAATACTCTATCTACAATTCCAAAATAAAGTACTCTAAATAATATTTCTATTTAGGGTGGAGTGGGGGTTCTGGGTAGGGTAGGGGTTGGGGTGGTGGGAGGAGGTTGGGGCTGACTGGGAAGTTCTAACTTTATACCATTTTATTATTATGATCTTTATTAGTATTATAAGACAAAGAACTACCAAATAAAGTTCTAAATTCAAAAAAGAACAAGGAATTCTTGGATTTTTTAAAGTACATGTCAAATTAAAAAAATTGGATATTTTGGTTTTTGAGGTTATAAGTTGAGATTCTTCATTTTTCGTAAAAGAAAAATATTCAGGTAAAATATCCTTGTCCAATTATCTTAATAGTTTCTTATTTCTGTTACAATTATCCAAATAAATATTCAATCAAAGCAATAAAATCATTTTTAAGGAAATGCAATAGAAGCATCAATAATGCCTTACGAATGAACACGTAAAACATAGTAAGCCCATACCAAGTTAGATTGTAATATAATTTCAGCCTTTAGTCTTCATAACTGTAGAAAACAAATTGGCGTGGGTAAGAAGAAGAAAACCCTGTATGAATTTAGTAAGTAGTATTAAATTATTTGTTAATGTTTAATGAGTAGAGGACGAGACTTATTAGTATTCAGAATATTTGTATGTCTAATCACTAATGGGAAATTTCTAAAATATAGTATACGATCAACATGTATTTTGATGAAGTAGTGAGTACTCCTTTATCCTTGACCAGATATTTCGGATTCGAGTCCCTGGATATGGAGTCGCCTTTGTTAAGAGTGCTTTACCCCAAAAATGAGATTTTTCGGCATGAATCCGGATTTAGTCGGGCCCCAAATGGTATCAGGCACCGCATGGAAAACAAAAAAATATACAATATACAAATTCTGAATTTACAGCTATCTAAAAAGCTAAAGTCCCAAATTCGAAATCTAGTATAATATTCAAAATTTAATCTGTAATCTTAAAATTTAAACCAAAAATTTAGAAAGTTTGAAATTTGGATTTGGCCAAAGTATGCCCATCCTTATTACACACCTTATCGAGGACAAAGCAATTACTAGTGCTCAAGAGTGGTAAACGGGCGGTGCGAGTCAGATATGGTTCGAGTTAAAAATGGGTAATGAAAAAACGGATCAATTACCGACCCGACTCATATTTAATACGGATAAAAAACGGGTTAACCGGCAGATAATATGGGTTCATGTCTTCTAATATATGATCACTTTGGGAGAATTCTAGTCTCTTTAACTTGAGGAACCCCAATTTGAGGCTTTATAAATATAAAAGTTAGACCTATTGATTATCCATTGGTTACTTATTGGTTATCCATTTTCTAAATGAAAAATATGGTTCTTATCCATATTTGACCCGTTTTTAAAAAGTTCATTATCCAACCTATTTTTTATTGGATAATTTGGGTGTTTAATGGTGTGTTTGGTATGAAGGAAAATATTTTCCGAAAAATATTTCTTAATTTTTCCATGTTTGATTGGCTTAAATGTTTTAGAAAATATTTTCCTTGTCAATTTATTTTTCTCCAATTGGAAGAAAATATTTTCTTTACCATGAGAAAATATTTTTCAAAGCTCCTTCTCAACCTTCCTCACCCTCACCAACCTTAACATTACGTGATCCGTTTTTGTATAAAATGGCACACCATTTCCTTTATTCTCAAAACTGGAATAGATCCCTCCAAACGGCTCCTTGAGGAGTCACTACGGCATTTTTCCCCAACTCCAATCCAAGCTTCATATATTTCGCGAAATACCAGAAGACAAGACATCGTATGTGTTAACTTTATGTTAAATTGCTAGTATCCTCTCTATAGAAATGCAAAATGGACTCCTCATGCTTCGATTGTTTGATTGAAATTAATAACAGAATGCTGGGTTTCTTTTCCCTTCTCTTAGGGTTTAGGGTTTGTTATTAAGAAGTGGAATATTCTTTAATAGTTTTGAGCTATTAATTTGGTAAACAACTTTTTTGGGTTGATTTTAATTACAATTTGGTTGCACCAATAATGAGTTTCCCTAATAAATTTCTAGTACTTTATAGACCTAATTTTGAAGTCCTGGAAAAGTTTAATTGTTGAACTGTGACTTGTTTGTATTAGTATCTGCATGCATGTGTGTGTCAATGTACTAAAAAAGGAGCTCTTTTTGTTCTTTTATTTTTCCTTCTCTATGTAGGTGTTCTTACACTTTGCTTAATGTGCTTTATGTTATATTTTTATTTATGTTTTTTAATCTTTTTAGTTCCTGGAACTTCATTGCTTGCAGAACTTCTTTCTTTCCAGACTGAATATACTGGTTTTATTAAGCAAGAGGTAACCTTTGTTTGTTTGGAGCATATAATGAAATCCTTTTGAAATGCATCAGTATGGGGTTTGTCATGGAGGGCATCTAATGCTATATTTTTCATATTTGATTTAATGTCGCTATATTTTGTCTTGAGATTCTTTTGGTAAAATATGGCATGATATGCTTTGCACTTCTGCACTGTGTTTTCTACCATGTTATCCATTGTTTAGTTCGATGGTTGTATAACATGAAATTTCTACATATGTTTCTTAGTCCTTATGTTGACATATTGCATAAATATTCTGATGTGAAACCACTGATGTTTACCAGGGTTGCTTCTGATTTGGCCATCCTGCCATGGCTAATAATTCTCACTTCACTGGGATGCAGGTATCCCTTCCAGAAGAATCTTTTTCCCTGTTCCTAAAGTTAGAAAATTTCGGTTTAATATAAAATTCTTATGCATTCTCTGGTATTTATACATCAAATACTTTGGTATCTTTGGTACATCGAATACGTTGGTGTCAAAATCTGTGTGTAGAGAATAAGGTTCTACCATTTTTTGAATACCACTTGTATACCGGAATTTTCCTCCACTACATCAATGAACGTTACTTTATCAGAAAAGGCTTCTCGGAAGGTATAGTAGTTGCTGAATGGAGGTGTGCCAAGGTATAATGAATATGCAATCTGTGTCATTCATACGTGTGTGTGTGTGAATAGTTTTGTTTGAAATCTGTTATGAGAACAGATTTTGTCGTAATAACAAAAATATAGTCTTTCAATAGTTCTGTTTGAAATCTGTTATGAGAACAGCTATCCTAGGCCTAATCCTCTTTACTAATTTTGTAAGAATCTTACGGCTTCTCTATCAGTAGAGTCTTCTGCCTTGACTTACAATGTCTAGAAAATATACATTTTTTTCTGATAAGGAAAGAAAGGTACGCTGTTGCTGGGGATTGAACCCTGGTCACCCACGTAAGGCAATATACATAAATGGTACGTTCTTCTAAAATCTTCCTGAGTAATGCTCCTGGAGAGTTTGTTTGTGGCTTACATGTGTTTACTATTAACTTGAATTTTGTTTCTATGAAACTAACCCTTATTAACAAAGAGGTGACATGGTTTGTCAGTCTGCTCTGTTTACTTTGGTGGTGGATATTTAGAGTAAGAAACAAAGAGGTGATGTGGTTTGTCAGTCTGCTCTGTTTACTTTGGTGGTAGATATTTAGAGTAAGAATAATCTGAAAACTGATGTGCAGTAGGTAAAAGAATTGGTTGAGATTCTATTATCACATTTGCTTTCGGTTTTCGTCTTTTACTGACAATATTCTTCTCCTGGATAATATTGACAGCAGAGCTCTGTCCCTATCTTTCTTCAGTCATATTTTTAATCTATTACAGTTAATAGTTGATACATCTGTGCTGCTGTTAGTCTCTACGAGCATAGAGAAGTTGAGGATAGCTTCCATTAAGGACTAGTAGGTTGATCTGTTTTGTTTCTGCTTTCTTCTTGATGGGGCTGCCTTTAGAGGATACCTCTGATTTGATACATTTAGGGACTAAGTTCTGGAATGGAAATCCTAGAGGCTTTCTGATTGGAAATTACTTCATTATTTTCCCTGTTGTTTACTTTGGGTTGTTGCTTTACTCTTCCTGAGTTTGATAGTCAAAATATTTTTTACTATTTATCCTTATAAGAGTATGGGTGATGCATGTTCTATCTAAAATGGATTGACAAAAGGTTACGTGGTTGGAAGCTTGTTGACCACTCTAAGAAGGAGAGGAGGAGGAACAGTAGGTTATCTAAAAGCATTTCCTTGGAGAGGTTAGTTTTAGCACTCATCTTTGGAGTCTAACAACTTCTGTAAAGCTTATGACAATAGAGACAACTAGAGGTCAAGGTCTACTAATAGATGTTCCTATTCCAATCCTTGGATGTTTCTCCTTAAGTTACTAGCACTCATCTTTCCCTCCAAACTACCCACATAAACACCTACTCGAACTACATCCCATGCCTTGGGTCTTCTCCTCCTTCTTCTGAAAGCTCAGATGTACATTGCCTCCTTTACTGTTCTTGGCGTGACCCATTGTACTCTTAAGCAGTTTAGGACCTCACACCATAGGCGCGTAACTACTTGACAATGTAAGTAGTAAGTGGTCCACATCTTCTCCTGAATAATTACACATATAGCACCGGCTAACATGTATGATTTTCCTTTCTCAAATTCTCGGCAGTCAATATTGCTCCCTTAGCAGCCAACCACACAAAGAAGCAATGTTTTTTGGGCGCCCTTGGTATCCAATTCGAAAAGTGGGGGAAGTCTACTTCATTCCTTACTAGGAGTTTGTGATAGAATAATTTGACTGAGAACTGTCCATCCCGTCCCCTTTTCCCATCTCCAACTGTCAAGTACAAGGTGCAATGCGTTCTGTTTGTAAAGTAGTTCTACTTTTTGCATCACTTGGCCATTAGTTTGCTTTCATTTTTCTTCCGTCTGACGGTGCTTTCCGTCCATCCCGTTTTAGTGTAGATTCATTTTCTTCTAAGTTTAGATGAGAGTGAGGTGGACGATTTCATGTATTCTTAGAAAGTTACTTCATTTCTGGCCAATTCTCAGTGTTAATTTTCTTGGAAGGTTTGTCATAAGTTATAAGATTCAGTACTCTGCAATACCTGGGAAAGACCGGCAGCGCCCTTAACGGCTGATTTGGACATTGTGGCTCAAAGTAGAAAGAACTAGTTGGCTTGGATAGGTGTATCATTGGATAGTGGGTGGGGTGGAATGAGACTATGTCAGATGGTTATTAAAAAGTAATCATACCCTTGTAGAATAACATCTCCAACTCAATAAACTACCTGTGAGTTGTATCTTAACTAGTCTCACTAATATATTTCTAGTTTTTTCTAGTTTGACAAAATTTTTGCATTAAAAGATGTGTTTCTTGTAACCCGAAAAGAAAAGATACTTTGGCCATCAGAAGCAGTTGAACGTAAGCCTTTAGGTAAAGATGCTTATAGTTTTGTCCATTCTGGTCAAGCGCTATGATAGGCCATATGTTTGCTATCTGTCGTTATTCTCATTTCAAGCTTTGTATTGATTAGATGATGACTGTGGTTGAGCCAAACCAGTTATTTTGTGCACAGTTTTACACCATCTTGTTATTATGAAAGATTATCTGATTTATCAAAACAAGAAAAAGGTTTTCATGCTACTATCCGTTTTTGTCTCCCAGATTCAGGTCTTGTCCTTCGAATTAATTTAGGCAGTTGTGCATGGATACTCTCAACATTGTTGCAATGATTGGAAAATCAACTAAATGTGATTGAAAAGTAGTTATGTTTCTGATTTCATCTGTTCTCCCTTGCATGAATGTTGGTTGAGAAGCCTCCTATACCGCCTTTGGCTGGTCCTCCAGGTCCTCATCAGGGTGCTAATCCATCCATGTCGCTGCAGGTAAATTTTTTTTTACGTATTTTGGGGGCTGGGGTGGACGGATAAATAGTGTTTGACTATAGAATTGCTATGATAATTATGTTTCCCATGTTTTTGCAGTTCCAGCCTATGCTTCCACCCCAGCAGGCACAACCATATGTTTCCGGGCCATCTCAACAGTTTCAGCCACTTGGACATACAAATGCTGCAATGCCTCCTCAACCTTCACAAATCCAATTTCCTCAACCAATGCAACAGGTTGTTGGTAGACCTGTAGTAGGAGGACATAGCATGCCTCAAGGACCACCTACTCCTCATGATTTTCAGCGAAATAGGCCTGTTACTCCTGTTCAAGCACCACTTCAGCCAAATCTTCCAATGTCAAATAACCACATGCCTGGTGCAGGTGGCCCAAGTTTGCCATTATCTTCTTCATATAATGTAAGACCTTAAGAAGAGCTCTTGCGGTTATTGTTATATCAGTTTTCAATGTTTTCTTTCATCATATTGTTGAAATTCATCATGTCTGTTGCCATCTTCATCTTGTGGGAAACAGCAGGTAAATGCAGATTCTTCCAGCTCCCAGTATCAGATGCAGATACATGATCATAGTTTTCCGTCAGGGGGACAACCCTGGATGTCAATAAGTAATCATAATGTGAACTCTGTGACAAATATGCAGAAGATTGGGGAACTAGCAGCAGCCCACTTGGCTGTTCCAGTGAGAATTCAATGTGTTTAATTGCTTATGTTTCTATCTGTTTCAATGTTTTTAATATATTTTTGGTTTCAGGAAGCTATTTACGGGGTTGACTGTGTTGAGACTGCTCTGTCAGATTGGATTGAGCATACTTCTCGAAATGGGAAGAAGTATGTGATTACTTCTTTTCTTGTTTTTAATTCTTGGTAACATGTTAAGGTTAATGGGTGTGTGTTATGGCTAAGAGAGTCAAATTCAATTCTATGATACTGCAATTTCTGTTGAGGCTACTCCGTTAGATTGGATTGAACATACTTCTGGAATGGAAAGAAGTATGTGATTTCCCTTTTTGACTTGGTTTTAATACTTGGTAACATGTTAAGGTTAATGGATGTGTAGTCGCTAAGAGAGCAAATTCTCAATTCTATGATACTCCAATTTTTGGTAAGCAAACATTTAAGATTCCAGTGAATGTACTGATATAAAACATTGGTATACAAGAAAAGGAGTGGAAAAGTATTAGCTTTTCATCCAGATCCAATCATTTATAGTTTGAGTGCTCCAGACACTAAAAGAAGAGCATGCTGAATTTGACTTATCGAAATCCTTGCTTTTAGACTATATTCACCTAGGTTACTCATAAGAATATGACGTTCAATTCCCTAGAACACGTGTATTTGAGTCATTAGACCTTTGGTTAATAGTTCAGTTGTTCCTAGAGGAACTCACTCTGGGCATCCAAAAAAAGGGAGGGTATCAGTGCCTGGGACAATTATCCATCCCATCAAATAGAAGCTGATGATGTGAACTCAGAGCTTTTATCCCTCTTTCTAGACCGTCTTGCTACGCGCCATCTGTCAAAATGTTAAATGTGCTGCTTATCTGAGATGTCTGCTGACCAGGCAAGTTGACAGTTAGCACTTCCTTTCCCCTTTAAGACTATTCAATTTCTCGCCAAATGTCCACATCATTGCTGGAAATGTCACTTCCCAAGCAGTGTCTCTATTTCTTCTTGTAATACTGTCGTGACTCTGGAAAATGGTTCGTCATGTTTCCTTGCATACTCAATTGATATCTCTCATGTTCAGCATCTTATTCCATGCCCTTGCTACAGTGTAACTTTGAGAAATAAGTAGAAGAGTTTGGTGGAATGCATCAAAACAATATCTTACGCCTGAATGCTTCTATATGCACTCTTTACTATGCTTTTTTAAAGGTAAAACAACTTTATTATGATAGGAATTAGTTTGGAAAACAAGCTGTATAACCATAAAGTAGAAAATCCACAAAACGATGATTCTTTATAAAGGATACACAATCTCTTTGCAAACTGGATTCTAATTGGTGCACCAAAAAGAAATTAGAGGTAATATTCAGATCTTGATACTATCTCATACCATATTGGGTTAATGTCTGCATCACAAACACTAATGTGTTGTCTGCGAACAAGTAGTGGGTAAATTGGCTCCCATCACTGTCGAGAAGTCCCTCAAGTATCCACCTACAACTGCTTTGTCCATCATTTTTGTTCCAGTAGTATCGTAGTCAATGTGCCCTGCAGTCTGAGTCCCCTCGGACTGCCAAAGACACCGCATGGACTGCCATTCACCGCGACCAAGTTCTATCTGACTATTGATAATCAGAACTTGACCCACCTCAATCAATGAAGTTATTTTGACCCCAATTTACCATCATACATCTTTTACATGTGGATTCATGCTAGTAGGTATTGCTAATTCAGCATCTTTTAATGATCACTTGCCAATCATGATTGCTATTGTTATTATATTTCCTATGGGTTTATCACTTCAACCAATTACTAACTTTCTTACAATTCTGCAATTGATTTGTAGATATTATTATAATCGAAGGACAAGAATCTCTAGCTGGGAGAAACCTCAAGAGCTGATGACAGAAATGGAGGTGAGGTCACTTGTCAGCCAGCTTTTAGTCTTTTGCTTTATGCAAGTAGTGACACTTTAGTTTTATCCAATTTCTTGTACTTAGAAAAAAGAAGTTTTATCCTATTCTTGAAGTATGGAGCTTCAACACACTTTCTTTCCTGAACATCTGTTGAGGATGGTTCCAAACCACAAATAAACTTTATAAACTTTTGGAAATTAATTCAAGTGTTCTAGGACTTAGTTGAAACATAAATGGATATACGAAGCAACAAGTTTCTTTGACTAGTACTTTAAGATGAGGCTACACAATGCACGTTTTCTTTGGATCAATTTGCCTAAATATGTGTCATACAATGAGAAACCATAGATGTCCTGACTTTCTTCTCTTTGGAGGGGACATATGATATATCCTCGGAGTTCCCTTCATTCTTTGTTCCTAAAACTTGAGCAATTAACTGTTGTTGTGATGTGCAGCTTATAAACTAGAAGATCAAACAATAAATATAGAAGTTATCGATCTATGAAACACAACCTACCAAGTTTCATTAGCTGGCTTGCATTCTGATGCATGTGCTTTTAGTCCTTTGTATCTTAATATCAATATTAAAATGTGTGCTTGGATTAGGTATTCTTGTAAGAGCTTGAGTTCCTTCCTCTAGTCACTCTGATGGGATTGTTTAAATGTGAGGAAATCTCGTTCTTTCCTTCGATTGTCAAAGAGAAACTGTAGAAAACTGTGAAAATTTGTTGGAGTTGCAAGGACAAAGCGCGGGTAAAGTATGAGCTTTAGCAAAGAAAGGCGCCAATCAAGGATATATACAAATAATTAATTATTTGCAGAATATATCTGGTATCTGGATCCCCTTGAATTTAGCACATTTTGTTCGGTGCATAGCTGAGCTAATTTTGGTTCTAATTACTCCCTGAACTTCGCATTTGATAGCCTCGACCCTCCGGGATGCTGATGTGGCAAAAAACATAAATACACTCTCTTATAGGCCATGTATGAGGGTCGATTGGAAGCAGCCTCTCTGCCCTTTCGGGCAGGGGTAAGGCTCGTCTACAGATTACCCTCCCCAGACCCCACCTGGTGGGAGTATACTGGGTAGTTGTTGTTGTTGTTGTTGTTGTTATAGGCCATGTATGGGAAGAAAAAGAAATTAGCTTTCAAGTGGGGTATTTTCCAACTATTTTTGCCACATAATAAAATACAATGATTTAGTTGTTTCTATTGTATTTCTCCTTGTTTCTTCTTAATATACATGGCGTGTTTTATCCCAATTGTGTTTGTTTCCTCTTTAGATACAATGGGTTTTTGTTCCAACTGTGTATTTCCTTTTTTTTTTCCTTTTCGGGCCAAATCAAACTCCATTAGTTGAGCTTAGGGGTGGGCATCGGTCTGTTCGGTTCGGTTTTGAACATTATCGGTTTTGCCTATCGGTTATCGATTTACAAATATCATAACCCGATAACCAAACCGATAAGATATTGGTTATCGGTTAATCGGTTATATATCGTTATCGGTTCGGTTATCGGTTTATCCGATAAGATAAAACAACTAAAAAATTTTGCAATATATAAAACAAATAAACCAAACTGTGGGGTATCTAAAATTTTTTGCAATATATAAAACAAAGAATCAATTGTTTCCTAACATAAGCAATATATAAAACAAAGAAATCAAACTGTGTATTTATGTGGGAAGTCCTGCACATTATATTGCATTCCTACCCCAATTTGATAACGAAGCCCATTCCTAATACAAAAAAACGTATGTCAATGTGATAACGAAGCCCATTCCTAACCCCAATTTCCATTGCTCGCTCCCTGCTGTAAAGAATGCCTATTGGGTTTATATATTGCTGTCAATGTATAAAATTGTTTTATATATTGCTTTTGAAAGACAAAAGGGGTTGCTCTGATGGTAAGCAACCCCCACTTCCAACCGAGAGGTTGTGAGTTCGAGTCTTCCCAAGAGCAAGGTAGGAAGTTCTTGGAGGGAAGGATGCCGGGGGTCTATTTGGAAACAGCCTCTCTACCCAAAGGTAGGGGTAAGGTCTGCGTACATACTACCCTCCCCAGACCCTACTAAGTGGGATTATACTGGGTTGTTGTTATATTGCTTTTGAAAATAAAACCCTAGTATATACTTAAGGGTAAATTAGTAAATTACTTCATTCTTATTGGGTTATCGGTTTTTACCCAATAACAAAAATGCAAATCGAGCCCGAACCGATAACCTAATAAAAAAAAAATTTAATCCGCTAGCGAACCGTTAACCCAATAACCCAGTACCGATAACCCAATAAAGAATTAACGGTTCGGGTTATCGGTTTTACCCGATATATGCCCACCCCCAGTTGAGCTAAATAAAAAGAAGGTAGCCAAAGCAATGAGTTCAAAGAGTGTACTTTCTAGAGAAAGAAAAAAGATTGTGTGTTTTTTCCTCATCCAATAGCTATTTGTTTTAACTATTTATTATTTTTTTGGGTCAAATTTCTAAAATTTTTGGTTGGAATTTTATTATTTTTTTGCCAAGCAATGGAGTTCAAACCATGTATTTTCTAGAGAATCATTTTTTTTTTGCATGCAATAGCTGTTTGTTTCAACTATATATTTATTTTTTTGGGTCAAATTTGTAAAATGTTTGGGTAGAATTTCATTATTTGTAGCCAAAATAATGGAGTTCGTCTGCCTATTTCTTTTTATTTTTTCTTTAGATGCAATATTTTTTTTTGTGAAGTATGTAAAAATAACTTAAAGTAGAATATCATTATCTTTAGACAAACAAAAAAATTGTAGCCAAAACAATGTTGTTCTAAGTTTTTTACATATATGGCCCGAAAAATATGATCCATGTAATTGGTGGGTTTAAAAGGGTAAAAAAATATACTTTCAAAGATTATCTTTGCCTTCAAAAAAAGAAAAATCCATTATAATTCTAAACGTTTTTGCTAATTTTTATACTTAGGGTGTGTTTGGTAATTGGTATAAATGAAAAAATATTTTTCAACTTTTTCATATTTGGTTAGCTTAAATGTTCTGAAAAAAATATTTTTCTTATGAAATCGTTTTTCTCCTTACCCCACTTGTAGGATTTCACTGGATTGTTGAAATCATTTTTTACCTAATGGAAGAAAATGGAATGACTTCCCTACCAAGAGGAGGGAAAACATTTTCCAAAGCTCTCTTTCAACTTTCACCGTCCCCACCCTTACCCCCAAATCCACACCCTTGCCACCCCCACCCCCGGACCCTTTACCTACCATACTGTACCTCGACCTCGCCCCGGCCCACCCCCACCATGGCACCCTCCGTCACCCTCTAACTCCCCGCCCTTATCAACCTCGTCCCTGGCCCACCGCCTACTTCCCCTACCCAATTTAGTCAAGGGCAACTTTCAAGGGGAGGGCAAACGTAAACTGTTTGGACCTATATTAGCCCAAACATTAAACTTGGGATAAATATCAACAATTTCCTAAAGTACATGTGTAAATATGATCAGTTTCTTTTCTAATGATTCTGTTAGCTGAATTGAAAACAAGGGCAAATGTGTGCCAGTTTTGTAACGGCGAGGGTATGATTGACCCCAACTTTAAAGGAGGATAAAAATAGACCATTTCACAAACAACAAGGGCAATTTGGGCCTTTTCCTTTTTTCTTTTGAAGTTTGGCAGAGGATATCAATAACCTGCGACTGGTGTTAATGTCAGTGCTTTCTTATTCAACATTTGAATTTGCATGTTTTCTTTGGTTTTTGATAATAGCTTGTTTGAGGGCTGTCTTTCTTGATGCATATGCTATTTTGACCCACTGCATGCATGCTTCCATGTTCCAAACTTAGACTGTACAGCTGGAAGTTACTGATAGCTATTCCTGAGATACTGTATGTTCAGCTTTTTGACTTGACCTGCTTTCATTCTGTTTTCATTGGGGACAGAGAGCAGATGCATCAACTGACTGGAGAGAATTTACAAGTCCTCAGGGAAAAAAGTGTGTAACTTATATAGGTTCTTCTTGTCCTTGTTCTTGTTGGTCTTTTACAGTCTGGATACTTTTGTGTGTTATTTATGCATAATGCTGATTGCTTTGATTATTCTCTACAGGTATTACTACAACAAGGTTACTAGAAAGTCGAAATGGAAAATGCCTGATGAAGTCAAGGTGAGGTTAAATTTTAAATCCAATATGGATTTTTCATTGCTTTAAATTGCATGATAAAAAAAGAGGAAAATATTCTGTTTTGTTGTATCTGTTTCTCAAAAATCTATTATTTATGCATCTACAGTTGGCTCGTCAGAGTATAAAAGTGGATTTAGTCAAGGGATTGGGAAAAGAAAGGGACAGTATTTCGCATGCTTCTGATTTTGGATCCATTTCTGGTGTGAGAACATCACCCCCCAGTGCAAATGGTTCACCAGTCTCAGCACAAGGAGCTATGTCAAGCCCAATTGCCGTGGCACCAGTTTCTAACTTACAAACTATTGTGGCTTCAGAATCATCAAGTTTATCTGGTAATATTTCTTCCCTGATGATTGGTGCAGTCGAAACGCAGAATTCTTTGGAACCTGCCTCGCCAGCTGTTGCTACTTCGGAGAAAAATGGAACAGCAGTAACCTTGGAAAATTCTGTTGCAACACCAGTGTATGCTAGAAAGATTCATATCTTTCAGATTGAATTTGCCTCTGGCATGTGTTGCTATCATATTTGGACTTCAATTTTTGCAGGACTAGTTCTGAGTTTCCTTCAGCTCAGGACTCAGTAGTGTATGAGGATGGAGTTTCTCTGGAAAATACGGAGGTACTTTGCCTTTTTGAAATAATTACGTGATTAGGTAAGTACTAGTGGTTAAAACCCTAAGAAAGCTTTTATTAGCTGGATGTTGATCCAACAATGTACTGCAGTTGTTAGTCAATTGCTAACAGGTGAAGATTATGCTCCGATGAGTTTTTCGCTTTTGTACTTTGTGCTTGATGTTGCGCCTTAAATGCAGGAAGTTAAGAAAGATGCTATGGTATCTGAAACAGGAAGTGCTACTCCATCAGAAGAGAAAACAGCTGAGCTGGGACCATTAGTTTATGAGAGCAAAGCGGTAAATTTAGTTGTTCTTCCGTTTTTCTCCCTTGGTTGTATGTTCTGAAAATTTCTCTTACTCCTATTCTCCTGTTTAAGTATCTGAGCTTTATTGCCTTGAGTTATTGCTTACGTTGCATGTTATGATATCCTTTTGCATATTGTCTTCAACTCTTGGCTGCTAAATTCAGGAGGCAAAGAGTGCATTCAAAATTCTTCTGGAGTCTGCAAATATTGGGTCTGACTGGACGTGGGATCAGGTTTGTTACTTGCTTTGTTTTGTGCATGGCGAATACTTGAGGAAGATCATTTGATATGAATTGTATTTGTCAGGCAATGAGAGCAATAATCAATGACCGGAGATATGGTGCTCTAAAATCTCTTGGTGAGCGGAAGCAAGCTTTTAATGAGGTATCTCTCCTAGTAGGCATTTGATGATGATGCGGTTGATGGAAAATTTTCCCTTTCCAGTTGATGTTTTGGTTACATAACAAATATCTGGAATGGGTCAATTGCTGCTTCAATGTTTCAGCATACTGTACTTAAAAAAGATAAGATCTATAGCTTAATATGTAAGTTCTGTTTTCTGTTCCAGTATCTAAGCCATAAGAAAAAACTGGAAGCTGAAGAGAGACGTATTAAACAGAAGAAAGCTCGGGAAGATTTCAGGATAATGTTAGAAGTAAGCGAAATGTTCTTTTTATGATTTTCTTTTGTGAGTTTCTTCCATTTGATATATCTGAATGTGTAAGACACTTGGTATATTTCACTTTATTTAAAAAAAAGATTTGATAATTTTCACAACAATTGCTTTTATTTTTCAATCTTCCATAGGAGTGCAAGGAGCTGGCACCATCTACAAGATGGAGGTTTGTCTTTCATTTGTAATGCTAAGTTGTATGCTGCTGGTTTTCTGTTCTTGATCATTGTTTGTATTTTTTGTGTACCTTGAATTTGCTCCATCGTTTGTGCAAGTTCAGTTTGATCCACTATCTGCTATTGATTATTCAGTAAGGCAATCTCCATATTCGAACATGATGAACGCTTTAAAGCTGTTGAACGAGCAAAAGATCGTGAGGACCTTTTTGAAGATTATATGGAGGAACTTGAGAAAAAGGTGAATCTTCTTCCACGGAGTTAGTAAAGGAAGGCACTTATAAGTAGTTGTGGATTGCCCTGTGTCAATCAATTCTTGTCTGCTTGTATTTGTTAGAAGCCAGCATTGGTTAAGTTGCAGGCTGTAATTTCCTTGTATGATCTTGGACAAGCCTTACTAATTGAGTTAGATTTTCATGTTGAGTTAGGCACAAGCCACAAGGTCCATTTTCTTAAACATGGTATTAGAGGCAGATTTATTCTGATGCTAGATTATTCATATTCAATGTTTGCCCACCAAGGTTACTCAGTGCCCCAAAAGTGTCCAGTCTTGGGTGTGCAATTAATGTGTTAGAATCCTACATTGGTTCGGCTTATGGATTGTAGTTTCCTTTATGTGGTCTTGGACAATCTTAAACATGGTTTAAGAGGCAGACCTATCCTGATGATAGACTATTCAATATTAGCCATGTAGGTTACTTGATGCTCTGTCCAGTCTTGGGCATGCGATTAATTTGTTAAAATCCCTCATCAGTTAGGTGTATGAGCTGTAGTTTCCTTGTATGGTCTTGGACAATTCTCCCCACCTTAGCTTGCAGAATTGAGTTAGGTTCTCGGTTCATTACCTTAACAATATTCATTCCATTCCCTCTGCAAAACGTCTTTTAATTTGTTACCCTTTTTTTGGCATAAAGAGGGAAAAAATAAGTGTTTGTAAAGTTTCAACTTAAAATCTAGTGTTCATTGAATAAAGTTTAAATGGGTTCTCAAGGGGCGACAGCATTTTAAATTTGTTCACCAATGAATTCTAATTTAAACAGACTTTTAATTGGTATTTTGCGCACACTTTCTTATCTTCACCCTTCCGTCTTTCTTGTATTGAGTTTAATTTTGCTTGAATCGAAACCATGACGCGCTTCTTTCTCCCTCCCTCTGCTGCTCCCTTCGCCCCAAAAATAGAAGAAGCTTTTCAGTACTTTCATGCAAGTGTAGATGATGTCCTTGCTAGGAGTCGTCTGCTTTAAAGAGAAATTTTATCTTATTACTTTGTACTGAACCTTTTTTAGGAGCGTGCAAGGGCATTGGAGGAGCAGAAGCGCAACCGAGTGGAGTATTTAGAATTTTTAAAATCCTGTGACTTTATTAAGGTATTTGTCCCAGTGGTAGCATCAGTTCCTATATTATGTTTTTTCCATTTCCAGGAGGTAGAGCTTTCTTTTGTTGCTGACTTCTTTTGTTCAGGCCAGCAGCCAGTGGCGGAAAGTTCAGGACCGCTTAGAAGATGATGAAAGATGCTCTTGCCTTGAGAAAATTGACCGTTTGGAGATTTTCCAGGTAGTTCTTATCTTTCTTACACAATCAATTTTTTTAACATCTCATTTTGTAAGCACCAGGATTGAAGTTATGTTGCAACTTTTTTTTTTCTTTTCTCTTTCTGTACATTAGGAATATATACGTGATTTAGAGAGGGAAGAGGAGGAGCACAGGAAACTGCGGATGGTATATTGTTAATTGGACTCTGGAGTCTGGGGTTTTCCATTAAGTTTACCTTTTGAGACTTTGTTTTATCTCTTTCTTACTGAACATATATCATGGATTCAAATAGGATGAAATGAGGAAAGCAGAACGTAAAAATCGTGATGAGTTCCGAAAACTGATGGAAGAGCATGTTGCTGCGGGAATACTTAATGCAAATACTAACTGGCGTGATTATTGCATCAAGGTTATTAATTCTTTCTTACTTTCCCTGAGAGTGATTATATTCATTAATGTCCTTTTTATTTTGTGTTCTTTTTGAATTTCATAACCAAGAATTTCCTTCTTTATTTTTTGTGCTTTCAGGTCAAAGATTTACCTGCATATCTGGCTGTCTCATCAAATACCTCAGGGCCAAAAGCAAAAGACTTATTTCAAGATGTTTTTGATGAGCTGGAGAAACAGGTGAACATAGGTTGCTAGTATCTCTCTAAGTAGTACATTGGCTCACAAATGTATTAGTGAAGTTTCTTATGGTGTGGGAGATATGTTTCATGTGAATTTCTGTGGATGATAGCATTTTGCTTTTTATTGTTGATTAGTATTACCAAATCATGTTTAGTGCGGCCTGATATCAAAGAGGAAAAGGAGGTACTGATGGAAATAATATTGTAGGATATGGAATTTAGAGGTTAGAGAAAAAGGACTATACTTTTGTGGCACAATTGCTATGTAAAAAAGTTGTGTGCACAGATTTTCTTTTTATAAGGTTTTCATATCCTTTCCACTAGACAAACACAGATTGGATTTACAAACTCAGTGTTCTGCAGAGATCATGGTGCCAAACAATCAAATTGATTTTTAAAGCAAGCAAGGACTAAATTGGTGATATATCTGTCAACTACAGTTTGTAACAGGATTAAATCAGCCGTTAGAAAATTTTCAATCTGAAGCATTTTAATCAATTACCAGTTGAAGCCTGACATGCATCCACGATCTTCTGTGTTTGCTCTTCAATCAGAGACAGAATCTCCGACAGATTCTACTAGTGCAAGCTTCATGATATAAACTTTGCTCTTTTCTTGAGAAGCATAAACTAGAGGGAAAGCTTTCTTAAAGAAAACATAAACTACAGCATTACGTGTATTTTGGGTGATGCATTAATATTTAGTAGAAGGTTACTAGTACTTAAGAGTGATCCATTGATATTTAGTTGTCATTTCTGATGATATGATCACCTGAATGCATACCTTAGCACATCTTTGGATGGCACTCTAGCTTAGCATTACAAGTAGTTGCATACGGGAAGCACTGCAAGTTCTTGTACAATGTTTCAACAACTCTCTCCTCCACCCTATTGTATGGAAATGTTATCTTTTACGCAAGCACACCTGTAGGTGCATAGTATCTGTTGGGAAAAATTTGCTTTTGAAATATCATTGTAAATGGGCCTTACTGAAAATATGTTTGGATGGCATGCATGTAAAAAAGAAATGTCATTGTGAATGGGTTAGAATATTGCTTTAACAGCAAAAGGAATCTTACAAAGAAACAGTATCAGCTTGATACTGTTTTTTCTAATAAAATCTTACCTCATCAAAAAAGAAAATTCCTTTAACAAAAGGAGTCCTTACTTAAAGAAGATATGTTCGATTAGCATGCTTGTCAAAGTCTGTCATTTGGTCATTGGGGGGATAATCGCTGTATTTTGGATCATCTGAAGAACATTGAAAAGTTGATTCTAATAGCAGTTTTTGAAGTCCTGGAGTCCCTGAAATTTTGGGAAGTTCTTTTTATGCACTTCCCAACACAGAAGAATCTTTGCAGGAAAAAGGGTTTAGGATCTTACATACTTCACAAAATGTTTATTGATACAAGTTTTAAAAAATAAATAAATTGATATATCAAAAGACAACGACTGGGTGTGGATAAGAAATGAGTATACATGTGAGAAGACTTGTTTTCTATAAGGCGATGTTAACTGTCAAACATCAATTGTAATCCAAAGGTTATGGAATTATTGAGCTATCCTATGGCCAAGTTGTATATTTCACTTCTAAAGAGATGGAGAATGCGTTATATTGGTAACATCTAGGATCAAAGCATTATGAATTCATGAGAGGTAGTTACCAATATTAAACTCCTTATCAAAAGAAAAAGAAAATCATTGGTAAAGAAATGGAAGGAGAATTTGGACTAGAGTTATTCTCTTGGAAATGATGAGATTCTATAAGACACAATAGGGGAAAAAAAGTTAACTTGCTAGATGAATATTATGTCTCACATGGTTATTGCTTTTACTTTGCATTCACTCTTTTGTATGGAGGCCATATTTCCTTGGAATTTGGAGGAAACCAATAACTACTTTTGGCCTTTGGCTAGACATTTCTACTACCTAAAAGAGTATCTTCTTTCATTTTCTGCCCCTTCCTAAAAGAGTTCAAGTTAGTGACCAGATTTATATCTTTGCTTGATGAAAGAGGTCCATGCTGGTATCCTCAGCATACTAATGATCATGTTCCCACTCTCCTTCAATGATTGGATTTTGTCATATTTTCTTAGATGCACTTTCGAAATATAGTCAGATGCTGACATCCTTTTTTTTCTTCTGAGATATAGATGCCGACTTCTATGCTTAAAGTTTGTATTATTGTTGATTTATGTTAACAGCGATACCATCTAATAATTTTTGCTTTTATCCGAATTGTGGTGCTTGATTTTGCCTTCAAATTCAACTTGATCAATGCAATCAAGTCAACTGCGTTGTGGTATTTCAGATGTCCTACTTTGAACAAAGGAGAAATGATGTATTCATGACAAAAATTTGCTTGTAATTTATAGACTTAATGGTAACTCAAATGCATGGACAAGGCTCCATATAATATCCTATTTTGGTTATCTTGCTGCAGTATCTTGATGACAAGTCACGCATTAAAGATGCAGTTAGGATGGCTGAGGTAACCATTACTCTTCATATTTAATCATAGCGGTGCTTTGGCCCGTACCTAATATTTTTGCTGAGCCGTCTTTGTTTTCAGATAGGATTGACATCAACCTGGACGCTTGAAGATTTTAAGGTTGCAATTGCAAAGGATATTAGCTCTCCGCGAATATCAGATACCAACTTAAAGGTCTAATTATGGCTAAGGCACTGTATATTCTGTTCCACATCGAGCTTTTGTTAGAATTGAGTTTTATGTGAAACTAAAGAACGCTCTTTCACTGTATAAATCTGTATATATTTGTCTCCTTTTTGTGTTTGGTGAGGTGCTGAGTAAGTTGATTGGACTAAGTGGTAAGGCGTAAGTGGTACTTCCATGTTGTGTTTCATTGGAAGCCGGTCACTTTATGAAAGCTAAATTGTCAACTCCTAGGTAGTCAGTCAGCTGGGGTTTGTGTCATTTTTCATTAGTATCAGCCACAAGCCCACAACCTATACCCTATAAAATTTTGCATCTTTTGGAAATGGAGTTAAAAGAAGACTTGTGCATCGGTGAACAAGTAAACCCGAAACCTTCTAGCTAACAGGCGAGGACCACATTGATCCATCATTTGGTGTTAGTTTCTGCTTTTACTGAAGGATATTACCTGAAAAGAGCTGCAGAAGAGTGGGTCATTGGACTTGTTAGTTTTAATGTCATCTGCTAATGCTTGAAGGTTTTTGCTTCTATTTCGTGCAACCATTCCCATAGTTACTTTATTTCTTTCCTGGACAGCGGTGCTTAATATTACACCTACAGCACATATCTCAAGTTGCTTAATGCTAAAGCAGTTTGCCTTGTTTCTGTTTTTTATGGTTAGATGTACATTAAGTAATAGCTATAGAGGGTTAGAGTTTACTCTACAAATTTGGTGAAACAACATAACTGGATGATATCAAAATTATTTTGTACTTCTGTAATGGGGATATTCTCATTCTTCAAATATCATTTTGGTGTAGAAGTTCTTTATGTTCATGGTTTAAACCTATAATCTATGTACTTGGGAATTGCAAGGTATTTTATCAAGGACTTATGCTTAGACAGTTGGTTGGCTTCTTGTATGCTTACATTAAACTTTTAACATTTCAAAACCTTTGTAAGGTGTACCTTGTTAAAAAATAGCCATATTATATGAGGGATTACTCCAAAAAGATGATAACAGTACTTTTAAAGAACTTACCCCCCTTGCCTTTCCAAATGGAGGAATAAGAAGTCATACACGGACTATGTTGCATCTTCTGCCATGCCTCCTTTCTAAACTTTCTGCACTATGCTTTTGGACATGCCGAGTCATTCAGTATTGAATTTGCTTGTTTCATCCAAACAGTTTGTCTTTGAAGAGTTACTGGAAAGGGCCAGGGAGAGAGAAGAAAAAGAAGCTAAAAGACGTAAACGTCTAGCAGATGAGTTCTATGAACTTCTGCATACATCAAAGGTATAGTAAACAGTTTATAATCTCTCACATTCAACGATCCCCTGATGTTTTCCTTAAAACAGTATATCTATTTTGCTCTGACTGCAGGAAATTACTGCATCATCAAAATGGGAGGATTGCAAATCCATCTTCGGAGATAGGCATGGAGCTACTTTGGCTTTTATTGATCTAGAATTAGTAATCATTACTGCAAGGATCATATCTTTGGAAACTCTGATAATTGATATTATTTTCAAAAACTAATTCCAATATTCTAATCCCATTAAGTCACATACTTCTAAAAATAACTTATAATAGTCAATATGATGAACAATATGGTGCTTATGTTCCTCAACGTTTAAGTTGGCTATGTCTTTTATAGTATAGCGTGAATTACCATTTCACGAAATCACTTTTAATTACTTGTCGCTCAAAGGAAATGGGTTGATATCAATTATTTGTTATTTCAACACCGAGAGTTTAATACCTAGCAGTTACTAGTTTTTTCATTTCTGATATTTGTGGATTGTTTCTAGATTCCAATGAAGTAATTATTATGATCTCTACTTTTAGCTTGTCTATCCTCTTTTGCTGTAACGAAATGCTTTTGATATTTAATAGTCTTCTTTACTCATACTCTCACATTCTCATTATGTCGTAACATTGAATGGATTATTTTTGCTGTTATTATTTTACAGAATAGTGGGCGAAGAGAGCTTTCTTCTGGAAATATTTGACAAATTCATTAGTGAACTAAAAGAAAAGGCAAAAGAGAAGGAGCGGAAGCGGCAAGAGGATAAGGTACTTGACTTACTACAAATCCTTATTCTCCTCTCGCTTTCGTATTTTGGGTTATAGATGTGGTATGAGTGTGATATCGGTTGATATGGATCGTCTGCTATTTTCTTTCTGGAAAGTTTAGATTCACCCTTATTGAACCATAAGATTCTAAGGAGTTCTCTTTAAACCTATGTGTCTCAGACTCGGGTGCGGGTATCCGGTACGGGTGGGGATCTAGATGTCAGATTCTTCATTACATAAATATTTGGATTTGGGGGTATTCCGAGTGCGGATACGGGTGCTGAGATACAACAAATAAATGTATGTTGCGACATATAAAGGATATATTTGGTTAATTTAAGTTATTGAACTGAAACGAATAAAAAATTACTTATATATAAATGCCTAATATTTTATTTGTAAGATTGCGTGTAATAGCAAAGGATTCTTATACTCTATGTAACTATGTATACGACATAAACCCAAAAATAAAACCTAATAACAAATCAGTATATACATCTTGATCATAGATGTAGTCAAAGCATCCAAGGTAAGCTGACTAGTCTTGAATTATGGCCCTGCAGGCAAGAAAAGAGCAGGAAAGGAAAGATAGAGAAAAGAAGAAGGAAAAGCATAGAAGGGATAAAGACAGAGGGGATAAAAGCAGGAAAGAGAGGGAAAGAACCAAGAAAGATGGCACAGACAGCGACAAGGCTGATACATACAGTTTCGAGGAGATCAAAAGGTTAGGAAGTGACAGAGATAAGAAACACCGGAGGCGGCATATGAGTTCCTTTGATGACAATGAAAATGAGAAAGATCATTCAAGAAATTCTTACAGACATGATAATGATCAAAAGAAGTCAAAACAGGTCTGATATCATCTTTGAAAATATCTGAAAATTAGGGTGAAACTTTCTAATGCATAGAGCTTTGATGTATTAGGTGGACCAGCATGTGTGGAGTTCTGAAGTTTATTCCGAGGGCCAGCATAAGAAACAAAAGCGAGATCATCGGAGTGGTTCTCTTAGGGATGGTGACAATGAGGATCATAACGATGGGGAATTTGGTGAGGATGGATAAGTTCGATAGCTTTTTTTTTTTAATCTCGAAATGACTTTTTATATGTTCATTTTGTTGTGTAAATATAAAGTAGCAATGATATATTGTCCCCTCCCCCACCTTCCAAAAAAAGAAAAAGGAAAAAGGACTTTATGATAATGTTATTTGGCAATTGCTTGTAGTTGCAGCAAAGTCAATTCATGTTTTGGTTTAGATATTTTACAAGCAGATGTTCTGGTGGCATTATATAGCTCAGGAATATAATTTGGAAGGTGCTGATTCATACATCTTCTTTTATCATTTGACCAGTCCAAAAACTTATATGCAGTGAAGCAGAAGAAGTTAGTTATATGCCATGGACATTGACAAACAAATGAATTTTTAGAAAGCTCAGACCTCGTTAACTTCAATTTTAACGCCCTATTTTTTCTTTTATGCTTTTCTTAGTTGAAAGTTGAGGTGTGACATACAATGGCTGAGCGAGACGAGTGCATCTGACTTGGGGAGTGCTATTCTGGTATGGTAGGTGCACTTGCAGTTTCTTCCATTCTAGCTTATACGTAGGTAATTTCTATATTGAAGGCAGAAGAGTTGTTCTTCAGGTCCTTCACTTCAGAGATGTGTTATTTTTAATATTGTTGATATCGGAGAGGTGGGGCCATTATCCAGCGAAGGAGTCATCGCAGTGAACTACAGCAAATAGGTTTGTATCCGTGGTTAGGTTTTATTTTCATTTATCTGATTTTTTTAAGGAAATTACAAATTATGTCTGTTCATAAGTAAATTAATACATGAAAATTAGCCAATTCATAAATATTACTAATATTAGTTATGCTACCAGTGATAGCCAATTAGTTATTTGTAACAAAAAAATGTTAAATTTCTTTCTTTCTTTTGAGTGGGTATTCTTGGAATAGATTAGGTACATCTTAAGGAGTTTGAATCTCAGTTTTGGGATAGTTTGGTGGGGTTTTGAGGTAATTTGAGTTGAAATTTCGGAGTAGAAGATGAACATGAAAAAAAATGATGTGTATCACTCTGTGTGTAGTATCTATCACGTGTATCAACTGTATATATATTTGTACGTATGTGTGGATACACGTGTGATATATATATATATATATATATATATATATTTGTTACATATATTGCAAATGAATTTTTTAAATTCGATTTTAACTGAGTTTTGATACCAAATCAGTTCAAAGCAGTTCCAATCTTGCTCAAATTTATTTATTGCCTTATCTATATGTTTTTAACTAACTCAAGCTATGGCCATTGAAAAAAAAAAATCTTCTTTGCCTAGATTTTTAAATATGTATCATTGGTAATGAATTTTGACTTCAAAGTAGTCTAATTCACCTTCAAATTTGTCAAATTTTGTAGTCTTATATGTGTATTTTCAACAAATCATATAGTATGCCTTTAGAAAAATCTTTTTTGCCTATGTTTATTTTATATTGTATATCATTGATAATTGTTTTTTGGCTATTTTTGATAGTATAACCAAAATGGTTAGTTCTTGGTAAATATTATATTTTTTTGTATGTTTCCGTAAGATTTCCTTTTTTTTATAAGGTACATAATATTAACAATGGAAATATTCTTGTGTAGAAGAGGTATACCAAAAAGTAGAGTTTCCACAACAAACCATTCTCTGTAAAAACATCCAATCATCTATACAAATAGGAATTTGAAGGGTGCACTAAAAAGCAATCGAAGACATAAAGCTATTCCTTAAATGAACAAAATCATTCTCAATCCCTTCAAAACTTCTCTTATTTTTCTCTTTACACGGCTCACATAAGAGCTAACGGAACAATCTTCAAGGATTTTTGTCTTTTTGCCTTACGTCTACCATCCTAATCGTGCTTGCCATCACCCATTGAATGCCAAAGAAATTCATGACACCCAACACTTCGCCTGTTACCAACCATGCGAAAAAGCACACTTTCCTAGGTATCCAAATCGAAGAATATGGGAAGCATGCCTTCTCTCTAGCCAACAAACTATGGAAGAAAGATTTGACTGCAGACAAACCATTACTCCTCAACGTCCATCTCCATGAGTCAGTGTTGAAGTGTGGCTTGCTTTGTCTGTAGAGCAATTCCAACAATCTTCGAAACTCGCTCACCTCCCAGTCTTGCATGTTTCTCCTAAACGTGAGCTCCCAGAGTACTTCTCCCTTATGGTCCATGCGAAATTGAGAGGACCGTCAAATTCCTTTGATTTAGAACTCTGTGCACATTAAGGAATAAAAGCCTCAAGGATTTCTCACGACACCAATTGTGATTTCAAAAGCTAATTCTTCTCCTATCGCCAACCCTAAAGGTAATATGACCACGGGAATTTTCCACCCTTTCATTGTGCTCCTCCACATACTGCACCCTAATGGAATGGTGATGGCTCTAACCCTCCATCCCCTTTCCATTGAATTATACTTCTCTACTACTTCCCTCCAACATGCGTGCTCCTCCAAACATAATCTCTACAGCCATTTCGTCAACAAAGCTCTGCTGACATTCTTAAGATCTTTCACCCCAGTCCACCCTTTTTTTGGCATTGTAACAACTTCCCAATTCATCGAGTGGATCTTTTTGGTGTCATCTGCCATATCCTGCAAGAAATTTCTTTGAAGTCTTTCCAATTTTTCTATGACTCTTACTAGTGCTTGCATCAATAGGAAATAGTAAGAGGAGGGATAAAGTGCTGTTAATGAGTACTTCCCACCCTTTGACAAGTATCACTTTTGCCATCTTGCTAGCCTTCTTTTAACCTTACCTATAACATGATTCTACATTGCAATATCCTTGTGCGAAGCACCCGCATGAAACCCATGTAAGCGGTAGGTAAAGACCCCGCCTTGCAATTGAACCTAAAATGTCCTCCCAAAATTCCATCGCAAACGTCGTGATGACACCTAGTCTATAAGACTAGGTAAGCCGATTAGTAACAACTAGTAAGCCAATTTTAACAATGATAATTTGAAACCGAGTCTAATATGAATATTGAAACGAAAGCGAAATAAGCCTATGTGGCAATAATCATAACAACCTCCCAAGAGTTGGTAATACAACCTCATGACCTCTAGTTAAATACATGGAAAGACCTCAAAGATCGAAATATAATATTGTTGGCGGTACAATGAAGGGAAAGGACTCAAAGGGGCTGTGACGACCAAGCAACTCTACCTAGAATACTCGCGATCAATAAGTTAACTCTGGCTGAGTCCGATATCTGCTATTCCGGCTCTGCGCAAAAATAGTAGAACTGTAGCATGAGTGCACTACAATTGATACCCAATAAGTATCAGACTAACTTTGGTGGACTAGTGACGAGGTAATACTTACTAGTCAAAATAACCTGTGCAATATAGTAGTATAAAGCTAATAATGGAAAGCATGGATCACTAAATGAGAACAAGTTTAGCATGCGTTATAAACCGTAAAGTAATACTAACACCGTGAAAGTACCACTGAAATCAATGAAGGAAAACAAATAACAACCAATTAAGTCAAGCCGCTCTAGCACAAGTTTTGCAATGAAATTTCTCTAGGATACCTCATCTAGTCACAAGTCACGGGTCTCAACCCGCCATCATATGCTCACGACACCTCATGCCCAAATTTCAAATCACAACCGCACGAACAACTCACGTGCCAATATCTCAATCCGCCTGACATGATCACATGTTGAAAATCAAAATCTGTCAGGCATAGTCACATGCTCAATATCACAATCTGACCGGCATGATGATAGGCTCACAATCAAAATCCGCCTGGCATGGTCACAAGCTCAATATTACAATCTGCTCGGCATGGTCACACGCTCAATACCAACATGAAAGCAGATAATGCAAAAATACATGTGCATGATCAATCAATGTCAAATTTCATACACCTGCACTATGATAAGTGGCACACTATGGTGTATGCTTGTGCGAGTGATCTATTACAACCCAAGTCAACAAGTAGTATCAAAGACATGTAGTAGCTCTTCGAAGCAACATAACAAGTCATGTGAGGTGTATCATATACACAACGAAAAACACACCATCACACGAATATCACCAATAAAATGCCCCCAGGCCATCACACAACATCCCTGACATTGCTACACTTATCTCTTCGATAGCCACCCGTAGCACTCCGCCCTAACAATATTGTTCTCCACCCTTATCACTACGATATCCACCCATACCGCTCCGCATAATAGACACCTTTATCGCTCAACCCGGACAATAACACAATAGCCACCCATATCCCTCTGTACATAGAACAACAGTGAGACTCCACTCTTATGCCTGCATAACGACGACAGTGAAATCCACCCTTATACTCCGCATAACAACAACCAAACCACACAACAATTCACATGTGATAACATCACAATAAGACGGCATATCAACTCGTACGGGAAGTGCCTATATGCCACACCTTTCCAAAGATCGTACAATATTAATATTTCCACAACAAATAGCCCACAACTCAAATACAATGCTTACTAAATCTCAATAACAACAAATGAACGGAAAAGTAACTCAAAAAGGAAAACCCCCATTTAAACATAACTTCAATTAAAATAGATAAATGACCTTCAATAACTTGAACTTCAATTAATTGCTCAAGGATAAACTCGATAATGAAGGTATTCATGAAAAGGCAAACTTCGGATTGTAATGTATGAAAAATGCAACGACGAGAGAGACAACCGATGGCAAACTTATGATTTTAGTGTATTAAATATCATGTAATAATAAATTCAATTAAGAGTAATTGGACAATCAAGAAGTCACATAATGATAAACGGGGTAACAACTTCAAGTAAAACTATAAGAGTAAACTTGATTGGTAAAGGATGTGGCATGTAATGACAAATTCAAATAAAGCATGTGACCGCAATGCCGTGGGTGGCTTTCTATCCATGGCCCATGACCCTTTCGACGCGCCCCATGATGTCCTAGCAAGCTTCCCAATGCCTAATTTCGTGGACGGCCCCATGGTTTTGGATGCGCCAAATGACAAGCGCGCATGTGCATAGCCCTCGCTAGCGTCCAGCCATAGGCATATGACAATAGTGCCGCGCGCGCAGACCATGATGCCAAAGACAAGGTTGCTGGCAATGGACATGTTTCTACCTTGTAGAAAACTAAATCCTTTTCATTGTAAATATAGAGTAGTTTTATTTCACGTACTTCTATTATGTTCATCTAGCTTAATTAGATAAAGTCTTGTCGTTTTGGTTTATTTTTTTAAACTTATTAAGGAGAATCAAGCAATCAAACTTTCTAGAAAGCAAGCAATTCTCTGTGCTGGTGTCTCTCTGCTCGAAACCGTGCGTTTTTTTGTAACTTCCATTAATGCGATCAAGATTTCTTTCATTCCTAATTCTCTTTTATGTTCTCTCAATTTCTCTTGATATTAGTTTTCCCTTACCGCACTGACAATCTAGTCCAGCGTAGTTAGCAGATAGTAACTACACAGACATCGATTGCTTAGCCGTACGTCGCTCTTCTAAGGAATATCCAGAAAGCGCCACGTAATAGTTGGTACCGGAGCTTAGGCTCGACACCAGATGAGGAAACACATTGCCATTACCACCATTTTTGACCATGGTGAATCATGGGGACCGCATTGCGCCCTTGAAGAAATGGATGACGTATTGCGGCCCATTGTGGATACAATGCCTAATCTAAGAACCAACCTACTGGAATGGTTAGACGACCTGGACCAAAGGAGGCGTCAGGTCGAAGATGACATTGCAAACATCGGTTGCGACTCCGAGGAAGACACACAAAAGGCAGCCACAGAGGCAACCAATATTTTTGATAAATTCGAGGCCTCCAACAGGAGTGTGCCGAGGATTTAACCTACATGGCATAAGAGGAAAACATGTGACTGCCATGCAACAAACTATAGACAAATTAATAGGCCAGCTCAATGTTATCAATGTTGCACTACAAGGCCTTTTTCGAGGGGACGTAAACCATATTAGGGGTGATGTGAACCTTGTCCACATGGAATAAAAACTAAAAATTCCTGATCTAAAGCCATACACTGGAGATCGAAATGCCAAAGAAGTGGAAAACTTCATCTTCAACATCGAACAATACTTCGATGCCGTGAGGGACCTAGAACAAGCTGAGAAGGAAGTAACTGCTGCCATGTATCTTCAGGGTGATGCTAAACTCTGGTGGAGGGTGAAGTACGAAGCCATTAGGGCCGACGAAGATACTGTCGAGTCATGGTCAAAATTGAAGGTAGCCATACGCTTATAGTTCTTCCTCGAAAAAGTTTGACTAGAGATTTTGAGAAATTTTTTGGGTTAACGACGCGAGATCATGGTAATTAAGACGGAGGAGTTGTTGTGGGTTCTGTATTTATATGATTGTAGCTTAACGCTAAGTGAAGCCCATCATCTAAGATTGGTCTCGTGGTTGTGTGCCTATGCAGTTTCTTGTTTTCGGTACATTGGTGGATGAGTTATGACTAAGAAAAGAAAAACATCAAGGGTAATTCTGGCAAAGAACTTGAAGAATGTGTGCTACAATTCACCTTATATATTCATGTGCGAATTTTGGGGATGACTCAGAGTGTATGCTTCTTTGGATGGGATGTACAAAGAAATGAATTCATTTGGTTGCTTCTTTGGGAGTGTTAATATGCTAACATAACACTATAGTTTGGTTATATATTCGGGACCATGTCAGAGTGGGTGATTCTCAACAATAGTTCTAGTGGGTTCAAAAATTGAAGTATGGTGTTTAAGGATTTTGGGTTCGTTATGTGGCTAAGGACTAGGTTTTGTAGCACGGTGTGAAGAATACTTGGAGAATTTTGATGTTATCATGGGTTCTTCTGTGCATTATTGGAGAAATAAAAGTAAACAACTTCGGATTCGTATAGGATATTAAAAACGGGTGTATTAGTTAGAGATATTATTAAGTGCATGATGAGGGTATGAGATGGCTTCTGGGTTTTGAGACGATGTGGTCTCGCGATTTGGGTCACTCAGGATGAGTGTTGTTTGAGGTGTGTTATGTGTTAGAATAGAACTATTATTCGCAAGGCAAGTTAAGAGAAAATTAGAAGAAGTTGAGTCAGTTCGTAATGGCTTAAATCGACATGGTTGTGGAAATGATCTGTTCCTTTAATGTGTTAAGATATACAGGTGATTAGTGGTTGTATGTGTAAATGGATCCTAGAAGAGTTATGGTGGTTTAGACTCCGACTTGAGGTTTGTATTTTTTGAGGTTATGGGAATTCAGTTGTGTGTTGCAATTATTCTTCTAGAATAATGGAAGGGGTTCTAGATGATGGAGTGCTTATTCTATTGGTTTTTCAGGGGTTATGATGAAATCCTTGTACTCTCGTATATCGACATGATAAGTGCAGTGAGCGGTATAGAAATAGGAAGTTAAAGATAAAGGTTGTGGTTTGGTGTTGATGAGAATATCACGAGCTCGAAGCAGCGGGGGAGGATTTCAGATGGTCAGGGTGTGCTAGTTTGTTGGTGTTGATGAAATGTGGATGCTTTAGTAGTACAACAGAAATAGCATGGTCGATGGCCATGGATGATCACATTTTGCTACCTGGTGTGGAAGGTTGTGGGAGTATATCCAAGGGAATATTGTTGAAGTGTGACGTGATAAGTCATTTGATTGTAAGAGATTGAAATAATGTATGGAGGTTTTGTTACTATCACTAATGGGAAAGTTTATGCCTAAGGGGCACATTATTCCTTTAGTTGTGGATTGTGAGAGTTTGTTTTCGATTGGGCGGTTTCTCATGTGTGTCATGAATAAGGTCATTCTGGATCCTTAAAAGGTTATTGGCTAAATACGGAACGATCACAATCGGCTTGAGGTCCGGTGGTAGATCTTATGTGGATGCATGCCCTATACTAGGTTGGATGTATTCCTTCGGCATAGCATTGCGTATGGAGGAGTCTTTGGGTGTTTGATGTTATTCCTATCATCAACTATTCTATATAATTCTCCATTATGCCACGAGGGTTGTGAGATAGCTTGATTATTCACACGTGTGTTGTGATTCCGTTTAGCTTTTGAAGTTATATAAGCAATATGTCTCTCGAGATGCAGGTCTTTATGGTACCTTAATTGTGCTTGGCAATTTGTAGCGCATGGCGCTATCTGTCTCCCCAGAGTTGTGTTTTTGCACTTGGCATGTTTGTTATCAATATTCGGGCATTTTTTGTCTATGAGCATTCTGTCTCGATAGGTATTCCCTAATAGGTTTCTATGTGTGGATCAGGTGGAATGCTACTATTGGTATGATGTTTGGATAGGTTTGCACGGTGCAATGGTATCATGTGTGGATCAGGTTGCATGCCGTAGAAGTGAGATGTTGAGTGCAATTACTTATACTTATTTTGTGTGCCTTGTTTCTCTTCTCTAAGATAGGTTAATAACATCCTTTTGTCCGTTTTATTCATTACACGAGCTGGGTGGTTCTTTGCGAAAGTTCGTTCTTCCTTTTGGGTCATATTTGGGTTGTAGCTTGTTGGAACATTGATGGTGTCATATGAGATTTAGATGGTGTTGAGGTGGCTTATTGCCCGAGCAGCTTGTACCGAGTGACACAGGGTTATTGGACGTGAAAATGGTGCGATCGAATTTATGTAAGGTATATTAAAGAGAAAATGTCATTATTCAGTTCAGAATGAGGTAATGGTTCTTGCCAAGTGGAGAGACTCCATGATTTATTGAATTGGTAGGTGGTTATAAGCTTCTACCAGTCGCTTACATCATTACAGTATTGCGAGGGTTGGATCAGGGCTTATGTGGGTTATAAGGTATACTACAGGCATTAGGTCAGTGAATTTGCAGCTTCTACGATTGAAGGATATTTTTATGGGCATATGAATTATGTGGTGCATTGTGTGGTTTCAACATGAGTGCTTGATAAATACAATGGGTTGAGATTGTTACGGTATTCGTATGTCAAAATCAAATCTCATAGAGAATTCAGATGTTGGAAGTTAGTTCTAAGGCTTGTGGGCTAAGGGAGAAGGAAGGGACTTCAGTATGACTCGAGATAATGTGCTCACATGGGTTATGGTAGCAAGAACAGGTGCACGAGGTGTTAAAATAGTGGTTTTCAAAAATTCTAGAGTGGTTCTTACACGTTCAATGATGAACATACGTTTAAGTGGGGGAGAATGGAACGACCCGACTAGTTGTTTTGAGCTCTAACACATCATTCATTTGAGACCTTGAGTAGCTTCACCTTATCTTTTATTACTTGTACGCGTGGTCGGAATTGAATTTTAGAAAGTTTAGAGTCGATTCAAATGGAAAATTCTCAATTTGGAAACTATAACTTAGAACAGTTGATGAAGGTTTAACTTTTGACTAAACGGCCTCAACATCGGCATTCAAAGGTTCTAATAGGTTCGTATGACGATTTCAGACTTGGTGCACGTGTAGTTGAGTATCGGGTGGTTCGGGAGAATTTCGGTACTTATTGTGGAAAGTTGGCATTTGAAGATTTTAGAATTTCCTAAGTTTGGTTTGAAGGGAATTTTAATGTAATCATTGTCTGTTTGGGGATTTGAGCCTTGGAATAGGTTTGTGTCGTTATTTGTGACTTGCACAAAACGTTTGGCGTCATTTAGAAATATTTAAGTGTAATTCAGACGTGTTTGGCAAAGTTTGAAAATTTGAAAGTTGAAAGAAGGATCTTGATAGTCGATTCGTAGTTTGGATGTTTTTTGGTGGGATTTAAGACCTTGATCAAGTTTGTGTCATGTTTTGGGACTGGTTGTTATGATTGGACGGGGTCCTGGGGGCCTCGGGACCTCGGGTGAATTTCAGATGTGCCACGAGTCATTTCTCCATGTTTGAGTTATTGTTTCTGAGGTCTGATGTGTCCTCCTTCGCAATCGCAAAGCAAGGGCCGCGTTCGTGAAGGTCTATGGGGTATCTGGCCATTTTTTCATCGTGTTCGCAATTTGGGGTACACGTTCGCGAAGCCGTGGAGGAGGTAGTGCTTCGCAATTGTGAGGATGATTTCCCGATTGCGTAGAAGGGCCGGCAGGAAGTGGGCACCAGTAATTTGTCCTACGCGTTCGTGAGCTTAGACTCATGTTCACGTAGGGATGGAGGAGTTGGTTATCGTGTTCACGATTGCGTTCGTGAAGGGAGAGTTTGGCAGCTGGGAATTTGATCTTCGCGATCACGTAGGCTTTCCTGCGGTTGTAGAGAAGGGTCGTGTGGGCAGAGTCCTTTTTAATTTCGCAATTGGCTCACTTGTCTCTCATTTTCGCTGGGATGGTCGAATTTGGGGAGCTATTTTAATGAGGTTTTCATCAAGAAACAAAAGATAAGTAATTCTTGTTATAAGTTATATACATAAGTTATATATGGATTTAAACATGAAAATTTTTAGAAATTGTTAAAGTTTTTAAGAAAATCTAGAATTTGATATTTTTGGATTTTGACCATGAAATTGGACATGGAATTGGGGATAAAATATATATTTGGGTTCATGGTGTTATGGGTAATGTTTATCTTCAAGAATTTTTAGAATTCGGGCACGTAGCCCGAGGGTTGACTTTTTGACATTCGAGCGGAGTTGGGAACTGTTATAAATTGATAAATTATGAGAGTTGGAGTATAATTTTTTTATTGTTTTGCATGTTTTTTTTATACTATTTTCAGATTAATGGGCATCAGTTTGAGGTGTTGGACAGGCATTGGAGCCGGTTATGGAACTTCTGAGCAAGCTAAGTCTGTTGTCTGACCTTGTGATGGGGAAACTACCCCATAGGTGTTATATTGTTATTTGATACTAGTTGTGGGTGCCACGTAAGCACATGGTGACGAGAGTCCGTATGTAACTAATATCATATTTATCCGGGCAGACTTAAGACTTTATCATGCATTATTTGTATTATCCGAATTCAACTTATTAGTCTAAGTACCTAAGATTTACAAATGAAAAGTGATCAGAGATCATGTTAGTTCAAATTTCATTACCTTGCGATGTCAACAAGATTTTCAAAAAAAGGTAAATATCAATGATTACTTTATGTTCACAGGGTTATATTACAAACACGTAGCTCGTAACTTAATAAGTTTCTTAACTTCCTTGGGATCAAGCCGGACGCCTTGACAGTATATGTATTTATGTGAGATGTATCCATGGATCAGACCATACAACCTCGACAGTGTATATACACGACTATATGGATCATTCCAATTGACCTCGGCATAATTCGTGCGTAAAATCGCTAAGAGTTCGAATACCTACGAGATTACCATGTTAATTAAACTTGGGAATAATGTAATATAATCTCTTTATGACCTGAGATCAGATATCTATTAGTTGAGATAGCATGTGGCCATTGGGGAAATTTACACTAATAATATTTGTTGACAAATTTCATTATCTATTGTTCCTTATTCTATTGATCTTATTGTATTTTATGCATATTTATGATTCCTACATTGTATTTATGAGACCACTAGTAAGTGTCGATATCGATCACTCATCACTACTTCTCCGGGATTTGGCTCGATACTTACTGGGTGGCGTTGATTTACGTAGTCATGCTTCCTTTCTACACAAAATGTGTAGGATCTAACTGGTTCATTTGCTGGTCATCTTAATGCGTAGGCGTAGTTGCCGAAGGGACTCTACGGTGAGCTTCATTTCATGCTATGCGTCGTTGCCCATAGAATCTCCATCTTATTTATTTTCCTTATTCTGTCTATTTTATATTCTAGACAGATGTATTATTATTATGGCACTCTTTAGTAAATGCTCATGCACTTGTGACACTGGATTTTGGAATATTCCAGAATTTGCTTATGGTTTCTTTACATTGACACACTGCTACTTTATGTTTTATCCAAAATGTATGTATCAACTATTTTTAATGCAATAATTTCTGTATCTAATAAGGTAAATGAATTCAAACAAAATAATAAAATGAATACTTTAGTTGGTATATCACTATTGTATTGCCTAATGGCGACGTTGGACGTCATTACGACCTATAGTGGGTTTTGGATCATGACACCATGATACTTTTAATATGTAAGGCCTTGAAAAATTTCGCTAAGGAATTTAAGGTTTTGTAGTGCCGAGGTAGACTAGTGAGTACCAAGGTTGTAGATATTTCTCGCAAGCTTGCCGCGGTACAGACTTTTTGGGTTGAAGAATGCACTTAAGTGTTGGCGGATTTTTTTGGCAATGGAATGCAATTCTATGGTCTGTTGTGCGACTCACATAAGTGTCGCAGAGTGAAGCAGAAATCAAGACAAGTTTGAGGACCATTATGTAGTCCATTCTGCGATCGTATTATCGATTATCAGACCACATAACCCATCACAGAATCGAAATTGATATTTTCAGAGGGAAGTTCTGCGGTGCATTATGCGGTCATTTCTGAGGTGCATTATGCCACTGCAAAATAAGTCTGCAGGCTGTAGATTTGCTGTAGACCTATCCAGACCAACCCATTTCTTGGAATCATTTTCACGTCCCATTTTGCCAGCCGCATATTCGTTATACATCAGTTGCATGCATATGGGCTTGATCAGTAGGGGTCTGTGCTCCCCCTCCCCCCTAAGATGTGGTTGGGTATGTTAGAAATAAACCGACCTAGGTAATATAATCCATGACCTCCTGAAAGCCAAGTGCTGACATGAAATCTATCGGGGCTGGCTCTACCACGGGCACCTCAACCTGCTCTTCAACGATGGGATCCTCTACTAGATCAACTTTGGCAACTTTGGGACGTCCTCGTACCTACCTCAGGATGGTTCCTCACCGGGCCTCTGCCTCTCGCAACATGGGGAGCATTTTTCCCGGGTCTGAAACGTCTGCTGTGCGCGTTCTCACCATTTGTGAGAGAGTAAGAGTAAGAACTTAGTATACCATCAACTGCATGATTTTTGTTTTTTGGCAGTCCGCTAGGCAAGCGCCTAGGGCTAGATTTTATATTATTAAAGAAAGCAAAATACAAGGAAATTACAAGGTTCGAAACTCTTACGAAATGAGGAAATAAAATTTGACAGTTACATTTTTCCTATTACCAAAGTTAAGTGTTATACTTAAACTTGGTATCACAAAATACAAACTATAATTGAAGATGTGATGCCAATCCACGAAATTGGGATTAGCTCCATTACTTGCCGTCATGCCCGAACGATGTCACTTTTCCTTCCTCAAGGTAATGAACATAAAGTGCTAATACCATCCATAGAGGTCGTATTGAGTGACATCGAATTAGTACCTTGCTGCGGCAAATGAATTTTAATAGAATAATATGCAGAATTGGCCTAGGAAGGCACTATCTCGCCATCTCCCTAAACTGGCCATTCGAGCGATAGAACATAACTCATTACTGGATAATGAGCCATACAAAGACTATACAAATCCAACTGATTGTTCGGAATATCCCAATATTCCAAGAGCATGCACGCCAATCTGAAGGATCAGCATGCGAAACTGCTCCTTTCCAGTGATGTCGAACATGTTTATGACATGGTGTTTCCCACGCTTGAATGAAGCATGAAACATCAGATTCGAAATTCCCCATGAATGGATTCATTCAATAAACAAAACTGATCTGATGCTATTATTTCGAAATGCGCAAGAGTATGCATGTCAACTCCTCAAGAATCGTATCGCACAACTTGCGAGACTGCTTTTGACCTGTTGTCTGGACTTTTTTGGCATGCTTGACTGCTCTATTTCCATCGCTTTTGACGTATTCATGGAGTCCAGAGTTCCTACGCTTGATTGGAGTAGCATCCGTCTCGATAATCCCTTGGAATGCTTAATTAAATAAAACTGTTTTGTTCTCTTGTTTCGACATTCCCATGAGGATGCATTCTCACTGTCAAATTAAGCAGCATGCGGGATTGATATTGAATTACCGAACAGAATGCTGGCTGGAATTTCCCAAGCGTGGATGGAGATGGCATGCTTCTGACTGTTCACTTTGCCCCATGCAAGAATGTAACAATGACTAAGCTTCTATTTTAAATCATAAAGCTAATGGGCAGCACATGAGTAGCAGCCTACAATACTTTTTTGCATTGTTAATGAATTGAATAAGCATGCTTATCTGACAAACAAAGCTCACAAAGACAACATGCTTTGTAAATCGTATGCCATTGTCTCCGGTACCTCGAACTCAACATAAATTTTACTTGGAAGATGTAATCTAGTGCAACCCTGCAAAAAAGAAAACCAAATGTTAATGGAAAAGTTATCCCCATGATCTCCTCAATTCGTTCATGGTGACTGCATATTTTATTAATGCCTGCAATTGTGTCTTCACTGTCCTGGTCTACTTTGTTGTAACTTTTTACCACTCCATCCCATGCGTTTATTTTTGTGAATGGTGATCCAGCGTAGTACATTGTGACCACTGATTCTTCTAATTCCTTGCCACTTTTACTCTTAAGTATAGACATTGCATCTTATCTCCATTAATAATCCTCCTTCCTTTGAGTCCAAATCCCAGAAACCATGGCATTCAATATTTTCTTCATCTAGAGCATAATTAGCAAGGTGTTCTGCTAATAAATTTCCTTCTCTAAATATGTGTGTGACTTTGATGATACTTTGTTCTTTCAGTCTTAAAATCTCCTCTACATGTTCTGTAATACACCAAGGACGCTTCCACGATTCCTCAATAACGTTCCTTAAAAGCAAAGAATCTGTTTGCAGCCATATCTGGACAAAATTAAGATTTTTGCACATCTTCAATGCCTCCACTATAGCCACTGCTTCTGATTCATTATTGGATCCCTCATTGATTTCTCTTCTTTCTGCATATATCAAATCACCTATCTCATCTCTTAAGCAGAAACCTATTGAACTTCTCCCTGGGTTCCCTCTACAGGCTCCATCAATATTGACTTTGATTCACCCTCTTAGAGGAAATTCCCATAGCACTTTATCATATTTCAGACGAGGTGTGTATTGCTTCATCATTGTCAGCAAGTCCATCCATTTTTAAGGCACATGTAATCCTGGCTTTTTCAGTTGGATTAGAGCTTGTAGCGTAGATGACACCTGGTAAATAACTCTGCTTACTGACATTGCTTCTCTATATTTCAAACTGTTTCTTCTCTGCCATAACTCCCATACGATGCATGCTGGTAAAGCTTGCAGGACTGGCTTCAATCTAGGTACAACTGGTGCCATCCAGCACTTTGTAATTGCTTGTTGTAAGGAAAAAGGATATCTTGAATGGTAAGCCTTTGACCCGTATCACCTTGAAAGCCAGCCTTGGAATGTCTCTTCTTCGCAGGTAATCCCATGTATATTTCACTGAAAAATGTCCCCTTGGTTCCAGCATCTAGAAAGGTGTATCTAACTCTGCACCTTGATTTGGTGGTCTAATATTATGCACAATGTGGTTTGGCAAATCTTCAGGTATAGTTTGAAATAATTTTTTCAAATTCCACATACCATTTTCAACCATATCATTGACATTGTGAATATCATCGTCAACTACAAACTGTGCAGGCACTAGGAAATATAAGGCTCCCATCTCGATCCAATTGTCGAACCAGAATTGAGCCGATCCCATTCTCAATTTCCAGAAAATTTGATGCTCAATCAAGTCCCTGCATTTTTCTCCATACGTGGGATCCACCCTTCCACGGTACAATTACTAGATTTAATTTCTTGCAATACTTTTGAGACATAAATGCACTCCATAAGCTAGGTTTTGTCCTGAAATTCCACCATAATTTGCATAACAGTGCCTTGGATACATCATGAAGGGATCTGAAACCTATACCCCTTCCTCATGCGGCATACACATGTTAGTCCATGATGACCAATGTCTTGAGCTTCCTCCCCCATTGCTGCTCCAGAAAAATTTGGCAAAAATGCTATGTAGTTTGTTGATCACATAGCTTGGTGGGTTAACTGCTGACAACATATGAATTGGGATACTCTGTAGGACATTTGCGATCAATACCGCCCTGCCTCCTACAGAGAGGAGTTTGCCTTTCCACGACTGTAGTTTGTCTATAACCTTTGTAATTAACCCCTCGTAGTAATCACTTCTTCTTCTGGCATAAAAAAATTGGACATCCAGATAGGTCACAGGGAAACATTGTTTTCTTATACCAGTAATCCTTTCCACCTTGTTAATCACCTCATTATTCGTTGAATGATGCAGATATATGGCTGATTTGGTGTTATTCACCAGTTGACCAGATGATGATTCATAAGCTTGCAGAACCTCCATCACAAGTCTCAATGAAGCTGCATCCGATGAGCAGAAAATGATTGTATCATCCGCATATGCCAGATGGTTTATTTTTGGGCTCCATTTTGGTAGTCCAAATCCACGAAAATCCAGGTTATTATGCAGTGAGTTCAAACCTCGAGACAGTGCTTCTGCTGCTAGAATGAATAAGGTTGGTGATAGAGGGTCTCCCTGCTTAACTCCCTTAGATGATTTGAAGAAACCGTTTGGCTGACCGTTTATAAGAATAGAGTACCAATTATTCCCAATCAATCAAATATCAAGCCAATAAAATCTTCAGGAAATCCCATCTTCCTTAGCAATTTAGTCAGGAATAGCCATGATAACCTATCATAAGCTTTTGTCATGTCTAGCTTAATCACAACGTTTGGACCTGCTTTTGTTCTTAACCTGATATCCTTAATGATTTCTTGAGCTAGCAGTACATTCTCAACGTGCCTTGGTAACAATTCAACCAACCTTTCATGAGTGACCCGAGAGAAAATCTTGTTAACAAAGTTGCTAAGACTGATTGGTCTCATTCTGCAAAGGTAGTCACTTCTTTTTTCTTTGGTAATAAAATCAGGTTTGTGTGCGTCACACTCTTTGGCACCTGGTGACCGCAGAAGAAAGACTTGACCATGCCGACTACATCTTCTTTAATGATTTCCCAGCATGTTTGGTAAAAAGCTCTAGTGAAACCATCCGGTCCACCTGCTGAGTCCCCATTCAGCCCCATGACTGCTTTCTTCACTTGCTCATTAGAAGGTAAAGCCATCAATCTCTCATATTGATCATTATCTACCATTTAAGCTACTTGGTTTAGAATATCAAAAGCATTAGGAAATGAAGTCTCAGTAAATAGATCCTTGTAAAATTGTACTGCTTCATCTGCTATTAAGTGATCTTCTTCAATCCATTTACCCAGGATATTCTGGATCCTTGATAATATCAGTCTCTTCCTTCTCCCATTAACTTGAGCATGGAAAAATTTTGTGTTTCTATCTCCATCTTTGAACCATAACATGCCTGCTTTTTGTCTCCAAAATTGTTCTTCTAATGCAAGATATTTAAGCATTTCAGATTGGACTAGTCGTAATCTCTGCCTGTTTATCTGTGTAGGATTAACTTCAAATTGTCTTTCATGAACCAGTACCACATCCTAAAGACTTGAAATCTTCTAGAAAATGTCCCCGTATGTAGCTCTGCTCCAGGTAGATAGTGCATGTTTAAGCTTCTTTAACTTGTAGTTAAAAATGCAGAAAGGGTTAGCACTAAAATCAGTATTCCAATTCTCCTTCACTACATCTTTGAAAGTTTCGTGCTTTGTCCAGAAGTTAAGATCTGAACGACTTCTTAATTGAGGTAGTTTTTAAATCACATTTCAGCAGCATCGGACAATGATCTGAGCCGATTTTGGACAGATGAGCTACCTCTAATCCAGGAAAGGTCTGTTGCAATTCGTCATTGCCTAAACATCTATCCAGTCTTTTGAATATACAGTCCTCTTCTGATCTTCCGTTTCACCATGTAAATATGCTTCCTTTGAATCCCAAATCCGACAAAGTGCAGGTGTTTATGCAGTGTCTAAAGTCATCTACTTCAATGATAGAAACTGGTAAGCCTCCATACTTCTTTTCCTCGTCCCATATGACATTAAAGTCGCCCCCAACTAGCCATGGTACTGTCATATATGATGCCATTGCATACAAAGAATCCCATAGATCAATTCTTTCTATGCGATCATATTTGGTATAGACTAGCGTAAGGATGAGCTCATCATGAGTTTCAGTGTGAATCAATCTTAAAGTCAGCTGTTGAGTCATGTTATATAGAATAGTAACTGCATAAATTTCATCAATAAAAGCCTAAATCTTGTTAGACACATTCCCCACAGCCTGATCCAAGCCAATTCTTGCTCTATACCTCTCCATTTTGTGAGCCTGCTGCATAGGCTCAATGATTCCTATGAACTGAAAGTGATATTTTTGTTGCATTGTAATCAGCCTTTCAAATGTTTGCATTGTGTTTACTAACCGCACATTCCATATAATGGCATCCATTAAATGTTTTTGGGTTTGGATAGTGAACTCCTTGTTTGTACTCCACTGACAAGTACAGTACAAGTCTCTTTTGACTGTTTCTTTTTTCCTTTTGTTTCAGATTTTATAGGTTCAATATGCCTTGGTGACAGATCTCCATGCTTGCCAACATTAAGGAAATTTTGTGCAGTGGATTCCTCATCCATGTCTCTACCTTTATATTCTACATGGTCAGTTAGGTCATGTGTTTGTTGTGGTTCTTTTGCTGTGACAACATCATACGCGTGATTGGTAAGGTCATCATTATTTTCGTGATTGGTAACTTCAGCATCTTTTTCTTCATGATAATTGGTCAACAACTGTGTATTGTTCGAGGGATCAACACTTCCTGCTACACCCTTCGCTGTGCTTAACGTTACAACACTTCTTTCATAGACCTGCACTGTATTCTCTTGGTTTTTGTCAGAAATTTTTTCTTGATTCGTATTTCATTTTCTATTTCTTTCAAGACATTACTCACATCAGTATGCGAAGTCCCTCCTGGATCTATGATATTGATGTTTCCCTCTTTTGTCTTTTCCGCTACTGCATTTTGCGCTTTCACTTATGCATTGAATATCGATTGCATTAACATTACCATTAATACTTTGGTCCTCATTTCCATTTCAGTTCCTCCATTTTCCTCGTCACTATGCATTGTATCTGGAATCTGACCACCTTCTAAGACTTCTTCTGTTTGGTTGAGCCATAGTTTACATGCTGCCCATTTTTCTTTTTCATTGGTCCTGAATTTTTCAAAATCTGCATCTTCAACAAATTCATTTTCATTGTGTTTGCTAATTGTTGATCAACTTTGGTGTCCTGTGAAGGAAAGTCTTGACATAAGGTATTGACCTGAACTGCATTATTTTTGAAAACTTCGTGAACCAATTGGGCAGTTGAGTAATTGTCAAAATGCTGCTCTTTCCCCAAATCTTGTTGTACACAATCTGCTTGATTCCTTATTGTCTTCAAGATTTCTTTTTGCTGTAGGATTGAATGTAGGTTTGCATGGTTCAATTTCTTTGGTTGTGTATTGGATGGTTGTCTCTTTGAAGAGTACCATTTGTGTAGTTAGAAAATAAAATTGCTGCCCTGAAACATTTTCCACACCTGTTGTGCCATTATTTTGCTGAATATCATTGTTTGTTTGTGATTTTTTGAACTGGAGATTCCTCTACAACTGCCAGTTGGTTACCTTCATTATTCTCACCATTTTCAATTTGTAAAACTGCAAATTGGTTGGTAGTTTGGATTTGTTTTGTGACATTGTTGTTGTTGCCAAGACCTATTTCTTTTCCTTGTGCAGCAGAAGCTTCAGTTTGTTTTCCTTTGTTCAGGACCCAATTGTCGCGGACTTCCTTCCATTGAGGGCCTACATTGCCGACCACCTTGCCGTTAGTCAGTGTCAATATGGGAGCATCATGTTTTGCAGGTTTTTTATTGCAATGTTGCACAGGTCCTGGGTTCGAGTTACCAGGGATGGGAAGTGTGGAAGCACTATAGATCCTCCTAATTTGGGAGGGGTTTAAAAAAAAAAACATTTTCCTGCTGCTGGACATTTTTATTTTCCCTTAACTCCGGATTAATTCTCCAACATTTAAAGTTGTCATGTCCTTGTAATTTGCATTCTTTGCAGTATTTTGGGAGGTAATCGTATTTAATCGTCACCCACTCAGTCCTCACTTCCCCAGTTGGCTTATTAACAATATCCATGCGCACTTTTTAGGTAAATCAGCTAATAAATCAACTATCACCTTAACACGTGCACAACTTGGCCTTATCTTGTTAATAGTAGCCAAATCAAGATGTAGTGGCTTTCCCACAGCATAAGCCAACGAAAATAGACATTCTTTTGCAAAATAAGTTAGCAGCAAATTTGGAAGAGAAATTCAAGCCATTACCTTAGGTGTTTCCTCATCGACTTTGAATTTAGCATCATATATCAAAGTTCGCAGTTGGTAATCATTTCCAGCCCTGTCTTTTACATAATAAACGTTCTTTGATGAGAAAGAAACAAAATCTTGCCATAACGTCAATCTTACCAATACTTGTTTGTCACGAAGGTGCCCAATAGTACAGTCGCCTTTGATTCCACATTGAATCGGGATAATTCGTCATAATTCATTAAGATCAGGCCAACCATACGAAAATTTGCACGCGACAACATAATGGAGATTTTCAATCTTGTTCATTCGATCTACCTCGGCTTCAGTGAAACGTACCATATGCTGTCATTGTAATAAAACTGGTCGGCGCATCGGAATCGGCTCGACATTACATTGTGCTTGAACTGGAGTATTGATTGTGGCTGGTTTTAGGATATTTGAATAATCTAAGGGCTTGGGTATTGTTGTGGTGTTATTAGGGATGTGAGTAGTCGCTTGAGAGGGCTGACCAGCCATTGGAGATGACTGGTCGCCGGCCTTGGAGGCCATGAACGTTGTCAAAATAACCTCAAAACTGCTAGAAACTGATTGCTTAAGAAGAATCTGCTTGCTACAATTCTTCAAAAGAATTGCACCTTTAAGAATTCCCGTTACATGATAAAGGTACAACAGCTTTGCAAGATCAGTTTAGCAATAGCAAACTTTGCGGAAATACGACCAATTAGATCTTCAATAGATGAAAATCTTGGCTGATTGTCAGATGAATAGCGTAGCAGCTTTAAGAATAGAAGTAGATCTTCTTGAGTCCAAGCTAGTTATTATGTAACAGAACAATTGTATACTAAAGAATTGCTTAGTTATTCCAGATTTTTGATGAAGAGACAATGCTACCGTAATTCGAAAATTCTGAAATTAATATCTGGACTAAAAGGTTGTTGATATGGATGTAAAAACAATTGGGTAATGTTTATAAGAGGAATGGCGTTCTTTTGAGATTAAAATTGAGATGAAACCACACTAGTTGAAGGATTTAATCTCATAGAAACTAGAATTCACCAGCTTTATCTCTCTAGTCCTAGAGAGAAGTTGGTTTTTAGGTTCTCACGACTCAACTGCATGATAGGATATGAATAAAGAGTAGTTTCCTAACACCCTATAGCCTCTTGAATATAAATACGTGCATTTCCTCACCGATCCGCAAGACTCTATTAGGCCTACCATGACATGTGATACTTACGTGAACCTAGTCCTTTGATACCATGTTGTCACGATCCAATTGTGTTTTAGGCAATGATGACGTCCAACACCGTTGCTAGGTAAGCTAACACTGACCAATCTAGTGGTTTTCCATTTTGATAAATTTGCTAAATAATAACTTTCCTCATTTTAAAAGATTTAGGAAATGACATATTTAATATAATTAAACAAAAGCAACTGAGTGCAATTTGTAATAAAAAACGTGAACCTAAAATTATAAGCCGACTAGTGTGTGTGCCAAGACTTGGTGTCACAAGTATATGAGCATTCTAGGAGATTATCCAAAAGAATACTAATCCACCGTCTGAAATGAAATAGGTAGAAAAAAATAACAAAAGAAAGATTCCAACTGCTGTAGAATGGCTCGGAAGGCAGCTCACCGTGAAGTATCTTAGTGTAAGTCAAGTGTGCGCTCCGGACTGATATCCAAATGCACCTGTCTCATATCCTGCACATTTAAGTGCAGAAGTGTAGCGTGAGTACATAAACAACATGTACCTAGTAAGTATCTAGTCTAACCTCGAAGAAATAGTGATGAAGGGTTGAATCTGACACTTACTAAGGGCCGATAATATAATAATATGAAATTCTAATTAAACATGATGTATGAAAATTGCAATAAAACTCAAATGAACAATCCTTTCAGCATATTTTAAGAACCGAATCATTTCCTTCATGTAAGACAAGTAATCCCTCAAACAAATAAATTAATGCCAAGTATAAAGGGACTTCCAGTTCTATTATCATGCACGAATTATGGCGAGGATATATAGCCCGATCCCAATATACGTTAGATAATTGTGTGCACTACCGGGGGTCGAACGACACGAACCATAGATGCATGTATTAACCTACTGAGGAGAACGACTCACTCCCACGAGAGTAGTGAAAAAATCACGTCGCTCGTGAAATATACTTGAGACGCAGTTAAATATAAATTTATCAAGTTAATCATAACATCACTTAATTCTTTTCAAAATAAAGAAATTCAACTTGAAACTTTTGATATCTTAAAATACTCAAGTTAGCCCCATTTGGTACAATTAACAAATATAATCAAGTAACATTGTCCACAAAGCATGATGTAAACCAAAAACTACCTGGAAATAAGCAGGAATAGTAGCTAGACTCTCGTCACTTCGTGCGTACGTATCTCCCACAAATAGAAGCACATATTAATTAAGCTCACTTATGGAGCAATTTGCCTCTTACAAGGTTAGAAAAGAGATTTACCTCATCTCAAGTCCTACTTCTTGGTCTAAGATTATGCCCAAGTCCTCAATTTGGCACCAAATGACTCGAAGCTAGTTACTATATAAAATAATTAATACATGCTTAAAAGTTTATATCCTAACTATCAAAGTGATTTTTTAGCCTATTTGCAAAATTTCTAAAAAATTTCCCCCGGGCTATGTGCCCGAATTTCGAAAATTCTTGAAGAAAGTTACTCATAATCTCATGAACTAAAATATATGATTTTAACAAAATTCCCTAATCAATTTTGTGGTTAAATCTCATTTTTATCAAAAATCTAGTTTTTTACCTAAACTCATAATTCTCACTAATTTACATGTTATAATCTACCCATAAACTATGTATTTATCTCATAATTGGAAGAAATCACTTACCTCCACGTGCTAGGTGAAAACCCGTCAAAAGAAGCTCTAAAAATCACCCAAAGAGTGAGAGAAATGTGTTGTAAATGGCTTAAGTCACGTATTAAATGAACATTTCTGCCAATTGATTTTTGCACCTGGGTTGCCTTGGCTGCATCTGCGGTCCCGCACCTGCGGCAAAATCCTTGCAGGTGCGTATTTCCCTTACCTGGTCAAGCTCTGCATATGCAGACAAAAGGGGTCGCTTCAGCGCGCCTTCCGCTCCTACGACCACTGTTCTCCCAATTGTAGTCACGTTGGCTACCCACCCTCGGGTGGCTGGACTGCCATAACCCGTTCGCTTTTGAAGCTCGTGGCTCACACCTGCGGCGGGCCAAGTGCAGGTGCGATTATGACAACAAATGGAGCTTCAGTTGTTTCTCTGTATTTCTAACTTGGTCCAAGCCTCATCCAAGTGACACTTGGGGCTCTGCTAATACGTACCAACAAGTTTGGGATCATAAAATGGACTTGATCGATCACTCAGAGTGCCCAAAACAACATTAAAACCAAGAATGACACCTAAAAATAAACGTATGAACTTCAAGTTCTTCAATTTACTCCCAATGCGCCAAAACGCACTTAAACTATTCGGAATGACACCAAATTTTGCGTGCAAGTCTTAAAATGGCATTTTGAAACGATTCCTAATCATGAAATTCCATTTGGAACTCGATATCACTAAAACCCACTCCAAACCAAATTAAAGAGCTTCTAAAACCTTCAAAGAACGAATTTTCACTATTAGGTGCCAAAATGCTCTCAGGTCATCCAAAATCCGACACGAATATATGCCTAAGTCCTATATGACCATACAAACCTTTTAAATATTTTACTTCATTTTTCATAATAATTTGTATTTTTAGGTTAGTTTGATATTTTTGCAGTAATAGCCTATGTTCATTTATAATTACATTATTTGTGCCAAAATAACTTTTATATTTTTATAATGTTTGTTATTATTTTCAATCATTTTAATACACAGCAATATTTTTGTTATTTATTAATTATATTTATAAATTATTATTTTCTTATAAAATTGGGTATTTAAATAACAACCCCACATTAAAACCAATTTTGGACCAAATAAATGACCCAAAGTCCTCAAATTCTTGGCCAAATACCGTAGACCAAACCAATTAGCCCAACCCTCTAAACCCGACTAGTAACCCATTTAAATGACCCGACCCGACCTTTCTTTTAAATCCAGGTTGTTAATATCTAAAATCAATGGTCACATCTAATCCGCCTCTTTAATTAACCCATTAACCCCAAACCCTAACCATTCACTTTAACCAGCTGGCCCGAAACACTCTCCACCCCCCTTCTTATTCAACTAAACCTTAATCGTTGCCCCCTAAAAACTTCTCCAAATCTCACTGAATATTGGATTCAATTGCCATTTCTTGCCATATTCGACCGCCGTTTGGTACAGGTTGTCTCTTATGGTATTACTTAAGTTCTTTTCTAAACATAACAAGCAAAATCTCTTCCTAAATCGAACCAAAATGGTTTAAATCTCTAATTTCGAACACTATTCTATCTATATATGTTCTACGCTACTGTGCGATTTCGATTTTTGTTTATGTTGATTTATATTTTTCCTAAAAACTAGGGTTTACAGATCTCTTCAATTGATTTTCAGACCGATTTGCATGTTTATTTACCTTATTTGTTGCTTAAATTACTCTGTTTCCCTTGTGTACTATTTGATTATTACCACTATATAAACCCCTCCCCAAATTCCTTTTGGACAGACTTCAATCGCCAATTTTCATTGAAAATATTGGGGCTTTTACGCTGTTTTCACTTGTTGTTTTGTTCTGGTTAGTTCTTGTCGGCTAAAAACCAAGGCCATCAGATTTCCTACTTTCCAACATTTCTTGGGTCTGAATACTGCCTTAGATTCTTGAAGCCCTTGGGAACTTGTCGCATATGAGATTTTAGGTCCTGATTGTTATTCTTTTTCTTTTTTGTTGAGAAATAACTGGTTAGTTCTCAACCTTCACAATGTTTATTCCATTATGTGCCAATTAGCATATCAATGTTCTTTGAAATTGCATATGATTCCTTGACTTTCTTCATGTGTAATTCTGCCTACAACATGAACTTCTCTAGCATTGCTTCATGCCTAAACGTTTGTACTAAAAATTATGTGTGTATCTAACTTAGGTAATTTGAACAATTCGAAGCATGTTTAGCCTAATGTTATTGATAATTTTGATGCTTTGCATTGATTATATTGCCTCATCCATATTCCGTACCGGATTATGAATTTCTAATGACTAATTGATGTTATTTGTATGCCTGTTATAACCTTCACCCTAAGTGTATAGTGTGTTCCTATTACTATGTTTTGCCACTCCTTGTGTTCTTGCCCTTCCTAGTTTTATACCTCTAGCTATTAAGTGGAACCTCTCATGCTAGTTTTTCCTAAATTATGATTCTGCTTGCTTCATTAGTATAAGTTATATTGTTTGATCCCTGTGTTTAGCATAATTTGATCCTTTGGGTTTTGAACTTGTTGCATTAGTGACAATTATCGTCTTACGTTGCCTATTAACTAGGTAATCCTATATGCTTCAGGTTCCTTGTTTCTTATCAATATGTCCCCTGCCCTAATGTGTTAAGTGGAATTTGCAGTATCAATTTAGTTCTATGAATTCATGAACACTCAGTGTTGCCATGTTCATTATGTATTTTTTTTGTAGTGTTTGCAAATGGTTTTCCAAACCTTATTTTACTATTATTTTTATTGGTTGTTCCCTGTTCTGAGTTTCTAATTCTTGGCCGGCTGAAAGCAAAGACCCACCTAAAATATTTCTCGTAACCTCTCTAGTGTGAGCACTACTCGGGGTCCACATTGAGACTCTTGTGAACTCTGACACACTAGGCTCAAATGTTCTTAACCACTTTTATCCTTGACTACTCAATTCTATTCCTCTCTATGCCTACAATAAGCCAGTTAGCTTGTATAAATGGTTGTTTTCTGGATGATTTGATCAACTATGGCTACTGGGTTTGGTTCGAGTTCTTTTAAGGTTTCTGGGCTGTGGTGTAACTTGTATTGATACAAAATTTAATGCCTAGCTAGGCTGAGTATACTTTGGGATATTCTTAGGACCACTATAGTTATTACTGTCACTTGTAATTTTTTTACTATTGGGCCAGTAATAATTCTGTAATAACATTTGGGGTATTAGTAAAAAATGGGGTAATGGGTCTATTTTAATGATTGCATGAAAGGGTAGAAATCCTGCCTATAGGATCAAAATGTTTAATTTGTTCAACATGCTTGCTTCTGTGTGTTTCATTAGATGTCATGTTTCTAGGAGACAAATAATCTCATCTGCTCACATGTCTAATTTTACATGTTTTGAATGCTTGTTGCACTGCAATATAGTAATTATTTATTCAAATTGCCTCATGTTTGGTACCACGCCTATAGGATTACGTTGAGTCATAAATACCTGCTCTTCAAACTTTTCATGTTAGATATCATGCCTATAGGATTATAGATTCATAAATACCTACTCTTCACAATTTTCACGTAGGTATCACACCTATAGGAGTATAAGAAAATTAGATGTTATTACTATAATTGTTCTCCTAGAAAGAATTCTCATAGGAATGAAAGGATAAAAAACCAGTTTCAATTGCCAGTTCTTCGATATCTTGCCTATAGGACTCTATTGCTCGTCTAGAAAGTGTGTTGATAAAACGCTAGTAATTGAACTATCGTACTGTCTCACTATCTTATTTTGCGAGCAAATTAGAAAGCATACCTATAGGATAATACTTGTAATGTGCAAATTTGTTGTGTTAAGAGAACAATATTGCCTCTACGTTTAAAATTTAGAATCACATAGAGGCCATGACTATAGGATTTAGAAACTCTATTCTAAAGTCGGTTTTTGCCTCACTAAAAACCTGTTAGCGTACATTTGTCGTTTACATGTGGAGGCTAACTTGAGCCATTTGTTTCCCCTTATGTGTATTCATGCGTTTTTTGAATGCTGCATTTTTCATTTTTGAGAAACCTTAGTAAAGTCCAGAATCACCCAAAATAGAGGTCCAAAGCCTTCTGGGCCATAGGCATGGGACGGATAGTGCACGCATAAGGCACAGTTTAGAATCAACTAGTGCACTTAGGTAGAAACTTAAAGATAATAATCCGGTAGCAGGAGATTATAGTCTATGGCGGCTGAATAATACGAGTAGCACCCCATCTCAAGGGAGTTATGAGTATTATTTATGTTACACGGGATGATCCTTTAGGCTAAAAACTTATATTCCCCCTCCCCATTTTGTCTTTAAATCAATTATTTATGATTACTCAGAGTCTTTTAATAATAAATTTTCCCAATATCCTTAATTTCTTTGTCTTTATTTTCTTTACTAATTAATATAATTCGAGTTCGGTCGGGACCCACAGTTGTGGATCCGTAGAGTACCTAACACCTTCTTTACGAGGTAATTTGAGTTCTTACCCGACCTTTGGTGATACAAACTAGTTAAATTAGAATTATTTACAAATAGGTATCCTAACGCACCTCAAACTCGTTAGGTGGTGACTCCTTCTATTAACACCTTCCTTAAAAGAGTTGTTTCATGTCGAAACTTGATTTTTCAAGAAAAAGGGGCATGACAACATGACGGCTCTGCTGGGGATCTCTTACCATAGTGAAGTTGATTTGAATGAATTGGTATTCTCTGATAATGTGTCTTTTATAATGTTTGTTTTTACATGAATATCCTGCTCCCATTCCCCTTTTATTTCCGCATGCACACCCTTTCCCCGTTCTCCCTTTCATTTGAATTCGTAGTAATATGCAAATCTCTACTCAATTTGGTCATAACATGCATTTTCCTTTATAATTGTCATGTTTGCTTGCTGCAAGATATCTTTTTAAGGATTGCTGCATCATGTCTCTCCCCACCCTCACTCCCTTATTTACTTTATTAAAATTTCCACATTGCACGCACTAAGTTCTTCCTTGTTTTCCTTTCTTTTTATGTTTAACGTTTCATTTAGTACTGAATTTAGTGTTTTCATCATGCAAAATATTTGACAACATGTTGTTTTATCTTTGCATAAAGCATGCTCCACATCATATTCCACTCGTGCGTAATTAATACCATAACAGTGCTTGATTAGTTTTCGCGCTCTTCCTAAATCACCCTTTAAATTTAAAAGTAGTCGATCAGCAGTGCAGTCAACAGTTCTGTGTCTTTCCCTCTCAAGTTGTCCGCATAAGGGTACCGATCTAGACTCTTCTAGAAATCTCCACTCTAATATTTACTATGAATGCAGCATGTCCAAAACAAGAATGGGTTAGAACGCATCCGTATAATAACTCGCTAAGGCAAGCCTTGTCCAATGTCCGCCGTAATTTTCATAATCCCAATGGACACAATCACGATTTGTGCATTATTTGGAGAAAACATGCCAATATGTTGATCATTCATGTATAAATAGCCAAATTCGGAGGGGAAAAAGGGCTAACTTTATTTGTTTTGCAGAAATGAGGCATGAAATCCCCAGGTTCAGCATGGTTCAAAATATCCCACCTTTGCTGCTAGATTGGTGGGAAAATCTCTCACAAAGTGACAAAGATTATGTGAAAAGAGTCCTTGAAAATTTACCCTCCTTGTTAACATTCAGCCAAGCAATGCATTAATTGAGTTTGCCACCATGCTTTGGGATGAGAAGAGAGCCGTATTCCGTTTTGGCGACACAAAAATAACTCCCCTTTTAGAAGAAATAGAAGGCTTTGCTGTGCTCCTATAGGATAGCCCTGGAGTGTTGGTACCAGAAAACCGCTTTTCTTGAGGTTTCTTGAAAATGATGGGTATTAGGAAAAATAATGAGTTAGTCTGTCTAAAGAAGTCTTACATATCATTCGATTTCCTTTATGAGCATTATGGGCACAACAATTCATATCGCCTTTATCATGATGAGTTTTCCATCACTTCTTTGGGTTGGACTCACTACCGAGTTTTTGTATTCATTGTCTATTTTTTGGGGATGATGGTATTTCCAATACAGGGAGAAAGTTCCACACTCTCCTAGATATGGTTACTAAGACCTTAATGAAGGGGATTGATGGGAAAACGTATGCTATTGTCCCTCTGATTTTCAAGGATTGCAATTTGTTGCTGTAAGTATTGTTGTTGGAACACCTTTAGAGAGGATAATACCATCAAGAACTTCTGTGACGACCATGGAATGAACACATAGCCTATTACCATTGGAAGAGCATGACTTTTATCCCGAACAAGTTTGTACAACCGGGAAATGCTAAAAGCTGAGTACATTTCTTTAGCAATTTGACTAATGACAAGGTACATTGGATGTTTGAGTGGTTCCCTAGCAGTGAATTCATATCAGCTCGAGAGGTGCTCCTCGTCTAATGCTAATTGAATTGAGGGGTATCTACCCTTATGCTCCTATAAGGTTATGAGACAAGCTAGGAGAAAACATTTTATACCCCGAGTTTCTAACGTGGTTCAGTATAAAGGGGATTTCTAAGGGAACACCATTCAATTTAAGAGGCACAAAATATGTGGCATCAAAAGATCATTGTGGAGAAAGATACCATTGAGCCAGATCAGTATCATGCTGGCCATATGTACTTCTATCCATCATGGTTGGTAGATGATATAACGGTAGATGTCAGTCAGGGTTTAATATGAAAAATAGGGTTATAGACAATGCTGCTGAAGCACAAGTCAAATACATGATGTTTTGCAAAAGGGTTTTTGAGTCTGAAGCCAGGCGTTTGGAACAACACAAAGTGGACATGGAAACAATCAACGAGTGGAAAGAAAAAACTACTAAATCTACAGAGATGTTAGAATATTTGGAGCAACGGTTGATAGAGCTTGAAGGAATAATGAGGAAAACTATCTCGGACTGTCAGAATGCAGAGGGCAATGAAGGAGGGCATCTAGCAAGGGCATATCTGCTGCCGGACATGTGCGACCAGCTGATGGATGGAGCAAAGAAGTCCAAGCATAGAGAAGGTCCCTCTGGGACTAAATAGATTAGGAATGATTTTTACTTGCTTTCTATACTCGTGCTAGACTTTGGTTGTAATAAGGTAAGCCATCAGTGACTTTGTGTAATTATTATTGTTTTAATAGAGATTTGGTCCATTTACCATATTAATGAAATGACTCAGTTGTTGGCATCGATTTCTCACAATCTATCTATCACTTAAGACTACCTCGGGCACAATGAGGTCCCTAAATTAGGACGTGAATTAATAATTTTGTAATATGTGTTTAAATACCGCAAGTATCCTTTTAATAGTCCTTACTGACTTGTTTACCTTTTTGTTTTCTTCTTTTATTTGTTTATTTCCATCACCTAAGGTTGGTTAGTGCATATTGGCATCATCAACATATCATACCGGATCTAGAGGTCCTCTACCTCCCCCTTCTCCAAGTGATCTAATAGCAAGGGAAAAGCTAAATGGACGATATGAGTGGTATCAAGAAAGACAATGCTACGCATGCAGAGAATTTCTGTAACAATCCAGCTTGTCTTTTTAAGAATTAACACCCCAATTCCCTATTAACTGCATTCCCTATGTGTGTTTCTTCTATTGTGAGTTGCCGGGAGAATTTATTTGGAGTTTTCGAGAGTTTTGGGACACTTAATCCCTAAATAAGAGTTTAAGTTTTAGAATTGGGACCATAGTCAAAGCATTGTGAAGATGGCCTCGGAATGGAATTTTGTTGGTCCTTCTAGCTCTGATGGGTTATTTAGGGCTTAGGGCGTATCAGATTGTGTTTTAGAGATCCATAGCTTATTTAGGCTTGAAAAGCCGAAAGTTAAACTTTTGAAGTTTCCGTTCGACAGTGCAATTTTGATCTAGGGGTCAGAATGGAGTTCTGAGGCTTGGAGTAGCTCAGTAGTGTTAAATGTGACGTGTGTGATAAATTTTAGGTCATTCAGATGAGGTTTAATAGACTTTTTGATCGAATGCTGAACTCGGTGGAATCCTTAAGCTTGAATACGAGACTGTTTTAATTATTCAATTTTTTTGAGTGTTTTGAAGATTTTTACAAATTTGAATAATGGTATATAACTTGTTCGTAATTTTGGTTGAGGCTTGAGGGCATCGGTATGATTTCGGATGGTTGAGGAGAAGTTGGGAGTTAGAGTGTGCAGCTGCAGCCGTTGAATTACTATCATAACCGCACTTGCGGTTTGAGGTTCGTAGGTGCGAAATCGCAAAAGTGTGTGGTCATGTGCAGACGCGTCTAGATGAGGTAAAGCTAGAAGTCGTAGGTGCGAAAGGGTGCACGCACCTGTGAGACCACATATGCGGTAAGATGGTCGCATGTGCAGAAGTTCGGTTTTAATGAAATGTTGCAGATGCGACTTGAGTTCCGCAGAAGAGGGATCACAGGTGCGGTCCCAGAGCTGCAGATGCAGTTCCACTATTCAGAATAGGGGCATAATGAGGGTTTAGTCTCAAAACTTGGATATTTTATTTGGGAGCTCGGGATTGGATATTTTGAGAGAGATTTTCACCTGGGTGTTTAGGATAAGTAATTCTTACTCGATTTTGATTAATTTCCATGAATCTATGCTTAAACTCATCCTGTAAATTTGAATTTGGGGTGAAAGTTTGGAGAAAAATTTGGAAAAGTTCTTAGGCCTAATTTTGGAGTTTTGATCAAGATTTTGTGGTCGGATTGGAGTAACTTCTATATATATGAACTCGTGAGAGTGTGAGGATTCCGAATTTGTAAATTCTACCCGATTCTGAGACGTGGGCCCGAGGGACTTTTTGGGTGATTTTCCTAATTTCTCGTATTAGCTTTGAATTAATTAGTAGAATTAGTTAGGCGAAGTTATATTCATATTATGCAATTACTTTGAATAGATTTCGGAGTCGGATACTCATGGCAAGAACGTGGTATTGAGTTTATTGAGCTAGTTAGAGGTAAGTGACTTGTCTAACCTTGTGTAGGCGGACATTCTCCCTAGGATTTGGTATTGTTGTTATATGCGCCGTGAACATCAGGTGACGAGTGTGTACACGTGCTAATCTTTGGAAACTCGTTTTCATTAAGTTAATTGACTGTGTTTTTCTTTCTTCTTGAACATTACTTGTACTTTAAGTCTAGTGTGTAGTATAGGGAAGCATGATCGCGTGAATTAACTATCCTATCTGCTTAAACTCTTTATGTGAATTCTATGCAGCATGTTAGAATAGAAGTCTCTGTTTTCTTGCTACAAACTTGAATGAAATTGTGGATTCTTTCCTTGATATTGTTGTGTTTTAATTTTGGAACTATAGATGAGTATTCCGGGAGATCCCCTGCATATATATTTATTTAGACTATAGTGCGGGATATCGAGAGATCCCCCGCACATATATTGAGGATACTAAGAGATCCTAGGGATGCCAAGAGATCTCCAGCGTATATAATGACGATACTAAGAGATCCTCGGGATACCAAGAGATCGTGAACACATATTGAGGATACTAATAGATCCTCGGGATACGGAGAGATCCCCAACACATATATTGAGGAGACTGAGAGATCCCTGAGTATTTATATTTGGGACTATAGACGGGATCCCAGGATATTCCCTGTCGATATTTCTATGTACTGAGTGTGTATTGTTTGTGCTTTCTTCTCATTTACTTATGTTGTTTTCATTATACTATTGCACCTTACACTGTCTTTCTTTGTCTTATATATTGATAACCGGTCGGGCAGTGAGCTTCCTCGTCACTACCCGATCGAGGTTAGGCTTTGCACTTACAGGGTACTGCTGTGGCATATTCATGCCCTTTTCTACACATGTTTCCCGTGTGCGGATCCAGGTACATCGACTTTGCCATATCATTAGCAAGGTGAGGAAATCTCTAGAGACTTTGAGGTATATCTACCACATCCGTAGACCGAGGAGTCCCTATCTAATCTCTCTTTTTTAGTTATAGCCCTTTTGTACTTTTTCTTTGTTTAGACACTCTGGAGTTAGAACACCTTGTAGTTGTTCCACAACTTGTGATTTCATGAGATTCTGAGTTTTGGGAAATATGGTTTCAGTTTGAGAGTTTGCATTGTATATGTCGAGCGACATCTTAATTGCTTCATTATATTATTTATGCAATTTTTTGATAGTTTTATTCTGTTTTCTTTTTCCGCAATTTCTTTGGTTTACCTAGTTGTAAAGACTAAGTGCCGTCACGATAGTTCACGAAGGGTGAACTGGGTTCATGACAAGTTTGTATCAGAGTACTAAGTTCATAGGAGCCATGAATCACAAGCCGATTCATTAGAGTCTCATAGATCGATACAGAGAGGTCTGTACTTATCTACGAGAGGCTGTGTAACTATTAGGAAAATTTCACTTCATTTGATTTCCTTGTTGTGCGAGATTTTGATATCACAATTCTAAACTTCTGTATTCTATTCTCTCATAGATGGTGAGGACACGTGCTACCAGATATGATCAGGCACCTGCACCCCCTAGTGGAGCCATCAGAGGTCGGGGCCTTAGCCGGGGTAAAGGACTAGGACGCGCACGCGGTGTAGCCAGAGCACCCGTGCGAGCTGCCACGGAGGAGCCACCAGCAGCTCCCGCTGGAGCCCAGGCACCTGATATGCTTACTGCTACCAATACTCCAGCACTTAGGAGACTCTTGTACAGTTCATAAGCATATACACTACTCAGGCTCATGCATGGCTTCTTTCCCTTGCTGTAGCCACATCCCAGGCCGGGAGAGGAGCACAGACTCCTATCGTCGTCACTCCTGAGCAACGAGTGCATGTTGACCAGGTCCTAGAGATTATTCCTATGCAACATGTAGCACCAGATCAGCCCGAGGATAGGGCAGCAGAGGATTGAGAGGTTAAAGAAGTACAAGCCTCATGTATTCAGTGGTTTAGCATAAGATAATGCTATGAGTTTTCTAGATGATTTCTATCACATTCTCTGTACCATGGGAAAATCAGGATCAATTAGGATTTCCTTCACTACTTTCCAGCTTCAAGGAGCCGCCTATGAGTGGCGGCGTACTTATGAGTTAGACAATCCAGATGAGGTCTCTTCCCTGACTTGGACTTAGTTTTCATATATGTTCCTAAGAGAGTATGTTCCACAGAGCCTCAGGGACGTCTGGCACGTAGGGTTTGAGCATTTTCACCAGGGTACTATGACTGTCTCGGAGTATGCTGTCTGTTACAATAGTTTGGCTAGACATGCACCAGCTTTGGTTTCTACTATTCGGGAGAGGGTTCGTCAATTTATTGAGGGTAATATCATTCCTAGTGTCAAGTCTAGCGTGGCTTGTAAGTTGGATATGGATATTTTTAATCAGCGGGTGGTGAGCAATTCTAGGAGGATAGAGGGTATGTATGCTTAGACTAGAGAGGAGAGGGAGGCCTAGAGGTCTCGAGAGTCGGGCCATTATTCTGGTGCCTGTGCCCCTAGCCATAAGTCATAATGGTAAGAGTTATATGAGTCGCCTTATTTATTCAGCTCTTCCAACAACCTGTGGTATTCCAGCTCCTCCTAGATGTCAAGAGCCTTATTATGCACCTCCAGTATCTAGTGTGCTTCCTACACGGGGTACTTTCAACGATCAATCTAGTAGACCTAGCTCGAGCTTGTCACAGTTGCCACATCCTCCCAGAGCTTGTTTTGAGTGTGGTGACACATTCCATGTGGTGAGGGATTTTCCTAGACTTAGGAGAAGTGGGCCTCCACATACTTCTCAGCCACAACACGCGAAGAGTTCTCAGGCTATGATCACGGCACCAGTTTCTACCCTACCTCCTCAGCCAGCTAGAGGTAGAGGTCGCCTAGAAAGGGAGGCCACGCTAAATATTATTCCCTTCCTGCTCGTAACGAGGCGGTTGCCTCTGATTCTATTGTCACAGGTATTATCCTGGTTTGTCAGGGAGATGCACTGATTCTTTTTGACATAGCCTCCACTTATTCTTATGTGACCTCTTATTTTGCCCCGTATTTGGGTGTATCTTAGGATTCTTTGAGTTCCCATGTTTATATTTCTACTATTGTGGGATATTCTCTTATTGTAGACTGTGTTTATCGGTCGTGTTTGGTTGTTCTTAGTGGTTTTGAGACAAGAGCCGATTTATTTTTACTCAGCATGGTAGATTTTGATGTTATCTTGGGCATGGACTGGTTGCCGCCCCATTATACTATTCTTGATTGGCACGCCAAAACCATAACGCTGGCTATCCCAGGTGTACCAAGAGTTGAGTGGAAGGGTACTTTAGATAATACTCCTAGTAAAGTTATTTCTTTCCTTAAGGCTCGATGAATGGTTGACAAGGAGTATGATGCGTATCTAGCTTATGTGATGGATGTTAGTATTGATACCCCTACAGTGATTCAACCCCAGTAGTATGGGATTTTTTTGATGTGTTTCCAGCTGATCTTTTGGGCATGCCGCACGATAGAGATATTGATTTTGGCATTGATCTGCCGTCAGGCACTTAGCCTATTTCTTTTCCTCAATATCATATGGCCCCTCCTAAGTTGAAGGAGTTGAAGGATGAGTTACAAGAATTGCTTGATGAGGGTTTTATTCGGCCCGGTGTATCACCTTGGGGTGCATATGTCTTGGTTGTGAAGAAAAAGGATAGTTCTATGCGTATGTGTATTGATTATCGCCGGTCGAACAATGTTACAGTGAAGAACCGTTGTCCTTTGCCTCGTATTGATGATTTATTTGACTAGCTTTAGGGTGAAAGAGTGTTTTCTAAGATTGACTTGCATTTAGATTACTATCAGTTGAAGATTTGGGAGCCAGACATCTCGAAGACTGCTTTTAGAACTCGGTATGTCATTACGAGTTCCTTATTATGTGATTTGGGCTGACCAATGCCCCAACAGCCTCCATGCATTTAGTGCATAGTGGGTTCCGGCCACTCGCTCGCCATTGTATTTATTGATGATATTCTATTATACTCCCTGAGTTATGAGGATCATGAGCAGCACTCGAGGACAATGCTTCAGTCTTTGAGAGAAAGAAGTTATATGCAAAGTTCTTGAAATGTGAGTTTTTAGTTGGATTCCATGCATTCTTGGGTCACGTGATGTCAAGTGAGGGGATAAAGGTGAATCTAAAGAAAGTGGAAGCGATGCAAAGTTTGCCCAGACCATCCTCATCTATAGAGATTCGTAATATTCTTGGCTTGGCGAGTTATTACCATCAATTTGTTCAGGGGTTTTCATCTATTGCAGCACCTATGACTAGGCTGACCTAAAAAGGTGCTCCGTTCCATTGGACAAAAGAGTGTGAGTCGAGATTCTGTAAGCTCAAGACAGCTTTTACTACAGCCCCAAATTTGATATTAAATACAGGTTCAGGGTCTTATACTGTCTATTATAATGCCTCGAGGATTGGCCTTGGAGCGGTATTAATGTAGGATGGTGGGGTGATTGCCTATGCGTCCAAACAATTGAAGGTACATGAGAAGAATTATCCTGTCCATGATCTGGAGTTAGTTGCTATTGTTCATGCCTTGAAGATCTTGAATTATTATTTGTACGGTGTGCCTTAGGAGGTTTGTACTGATCACCAGAGTTTGTAGCATCTGTTCAAGTAGAAGGACCTTAATTTGTGTCAGAGAAGGTGGTTAGAAACTATGATATCACTATCTTGTATCACCTGGGCAAGGCATCAGCGATAGAGAGGCCTATGGCGATGGATGTTCAGGCCTTAGCCCGTCAATTTGTGTGAATGGATCTTTCGGAGCCCATTCGGTCCTTGCTTGTATGGTTTCTCAGTCTTCCTTGTTTGATCGTATTCGGGAGTGTCAGTTTGATGACCCTGATTTTCTTTTCCTCAAGGCCAAGGTTCTGCATGGTGATGCAAGAAATGTGACCATTGGGGATGATGATGTATTGAGGATGCAGGGTGGGTTTGTGTACCGAATGTTGATGGACTTCGAGAGTTGATTCTAGATGAGGCCCACAATTCGTACTATTCCATCCATCCGGGTGCCGCGAAAAATGTACCAAGATTTGAGGCAACATTATTAGTGAAGGCAGATGAAGAAAGATATAGTTGGGTTTGTAGCTCGGTGCCTCAATTGTTAGCAGGTGAAGTATGAGCACTCGAGACCGGGTGGGTTGCTTCAGCAGATAGATTCTGGAGTGGAAGTGGGAGAGGATCACCATGGACTTCGTAGTTAGACTCCCATGAACTTTGAAATGTTTGATACCATTTGGGTGATTGTGGATCGGCTGACCAAGTCCATGCATTTCATTCCTGTGTGTACTACTTATTCCATACAGAAGAGTTATGTGGATTGGAAGGTTCGTGATGTTTCCTACATGGTTGGAAAGCGGGTCATGCTTCGGGTTTCGCCTATGAAAGGTGTTATGAAATTTGGGAAGAAAGGGAAATTGTGTCCGAGGTTTATTGGTCTTTTTGAGATATTGAGGAAGTTTGGGGAGGTTTCTTGTGAGCTTTCCTTACCTCCTAGCTTGGCAAGAGTTCGTCCGGTAATTTCATGTTTCGATGCTCCAGAGGCATCACAGTGACCTGTCGCACGTGTTGGATTTCAGCTTAGTTCAGTTGGACAAAGATCTATCTTATGTTGAGGAGCCAATGGCGATATTAGACATGAAGGTCCGAAAGCTAAGATCAAAGACCATTGTGTTAGTGAAGGTTCAGTGGCGGGGTAAGTAGATTGAGGAGGCGAACTGGTGTCCTAGCGGGATATGCACAGCCGTTATCCTCTTCTTTTTACTACATTAGATATGTCTCTATACTCGTTGAGGATGGACAAATGTTTAAGTGTGGAAGATATAACGACCCGGCCGGTCATTTTAAGAACTAACGCCTCGATTCCCTACTAATTGCATTCCTCGTGTGTGTTTCTGCTATTATGAGTTGTCGAGAGGATTTATTTGGTGTTTTAGAGAGTTTTGGGACACTTAGTCCCTTAATGAGAATTTAAGTTTTAGAATTCGGGTCGTAGTCATAACACTGTAAAGATGGCCTCAGAATATAATTATGTTGGTTTCGTTACCTCCGTTGGGTGATTTCAGGCTTAGGGGCGTGTTCGGACTATGTTTTGGAGGTATGTAGCTTATTTAGGCTTGAAATGCCGAAAGTTGGATTTTTGAAGTCTCTAGTTTGATAGTGAGATTTTGATCTAGGGGTCGGAATGGAATTCCGAGAGTTGGAGTAGCTCCGTTGTGTTGAATGTAACATGTGAGCAAAATAATAGGTCATTAGGATGAGGTTTGATTGACTTTTTGATCGAATGCATAATTCGGAAGTTTTGGAATCCATAGGTTTGAATCCAATGGTGTTTTGAGTGTTCTGAAGATTTTTACAAGTTTGAATTATGGTATATGACTTGTTCGTAATTTTGGTTGAGGCCCTGGGGGCCTCACGATGATTCCGGTTGGTTGATGGGAAATTGGGAATTAAAGTTTGCAGTTGAAGCTATTGAATTACTATCATAACCACACATGCGGTTTAGGGACCACAGATACGGAATCGTAGAATCATGTGGTCAGCCGTAGATGTGGCCAGATGAGCGAAAAATAGAAGCCGCAGGTGCAAAGGGGTGCACAAACGTGCGAGATCACAGATGTGGTAATCTTGTCTCAAGTGCAGAAGTTGGGTTTTAATGAAATGTCACAGATTGAGTTTCGCAGAAGCGGGGCCGCATGTGCGGTTCCACTGTTCAAAAAAGGGGCAGAACGAGGGTTTTGTCTCAAAATATAGAAAAGTTACTTTAGAGCTCGGGATTGGAAATGTTGAGAGATATTTTCACCTAGCTATATTGGGTAAGTAATTCTTACTCGGTTTTGATTAATTTCCACGAATCTATGCCTAAATTTATCCTTTAAATTTGAATTTGGTGTGAAAGTTTGGAGAAAAATTGGGAAAAGTTCTTAGACCTAATTTTGGAGTTTTGATAAAGATTTTGATGTCTTATTGTATTAACTTCTGTATATATGGACTTCTGAGAGTGTGAGGATTCCGAATTTGTAAACTTTACCTGATTCCGAGATGTGGGCCCGAGGGACTTTTTGGGCGATTTTCCTAAATTCACGTATTAGCTTCAAATTAATTAGTTGAATTAGTTACTTGAAGTTATATTTACATTATGTAATTACTTTGAATAGATTTTGGCCATTCGGAGTCGGATACTCGTGGAAAGAACGTGGTATCAAGTTGATTGAGCTGGTTCGAGGTAAATGACTTGTCTAATCTTGTGTGGGGGACATTCCCCCTAGGATTTCGTATTGTTGTTATATGACTGCCGTGAACGTCAGGTGACGAGTGCGTACGCGTGCTAATATTTGGAAACTCGTTTTCATTAAGTAAATTAACTGTGTTTTTCTTTCTTCTTGAACATTACTTGTAGTTTAAGTCTACTGTGTAGTACATTGAAGCATGATTACGTGAATTAACTGTCCTATTTGCTTAAACGTTTTATGTGAATTCTACGCAGCATGTTAGAATAGAAGTCTCTGTTTTCTTGCAACGGACTTGAATGAAATTGTGAATTATTTCCTTGAGATTGTTGTGTTTTAATTTTGGAACTACGGAGGAGTATTCTGAGAGATCCCCAACACATATATTCAGGATGCTAAGAGATCCTTGGGATACCAAGAGATCCCCAACACATATATTGAGGATACTAAGAGATCCTCGGGATACCAAGAGATCTCCAGTACATATATTGAGGATACTAAGAGATCCTCGGGATACCAAGAGATCCCCAGCGTATATATTGAGGATACTAAGAGATCCCTGAGTATTTACATTTGGGACTGCGGGAATGGATCCCGGGAGATCCCCTATCGATATTTCTGTGTAGTGAGTGTGTATTGCCTATGTTTTCTTCTCATTTATCGATATTTTCTTGATTATACTATTGCACCTTACACTATCTTGCTTTATCTTATCTATTGATAACCGGTAGGGTCCTAACCTTCCTCGTCACCACCAGATCAAGTTTAGGCTTGGAACTTACTAGGTAATACTGTGGCCTATTCATGCCATTTCCTGCACATATTTCCCGTGTGCAGATCCAGGTATATTGACTCAGCCACATCATTAACTAGGTGAGGAGATCAATAGAGACTTTGAGGTATATCTACTGCGTCATCTCTTTTAGTTATAGCCCTTCTGTACTTTTTCTTTTGTTTAGACACTCTGGAGTTAGAACACCTTGTAGTTATTCCACAGTTTGTGATTTCGTGAGATTTCGGTTTTTGGACAATATAGTTTCTTTTTGAGAGTTTGCATTGTATACGCCGAGCGTCATCTAAATGCTTCATTAGGTTATTTCTGCAGTTTTTGGCTAGTTTTATTCTGTTGTTTCTTTTTCTGCAATTTGTTAGGCTTACCTAGTAGTACAGACTAGGTGACGTCACAATAGTTCACGGAGGGCAAACTGGGGTAGTGAAAATGTCGAGACTTCAGATGGTCGGAGTACTCCAACACAGAATTATTTGATCTTACGATTGGAATAGAAAATAGTGGAGCTACAACAGTAACTTGAGAAGGTCTAGAACTTCACAAATCTTTCCCTTACCCTGAACGTCCCCGATGTCAACCAACAAAATGCCCAAAACCTAGCACCTCCCTAGAACACACAAAACCAACAAAATCCTCCTGCACCTTATCAGTAAGCCACACCTTCGAAAAATCCTAATCCTCCGCCAGTACCAACCCCTCCACATCATCATCACCATCCAACCTAGTATCTACAAACAACCACCTACCACATTCCTAAAAACGCACCACAACCTACCCTTGATCCAAAAAAATTCAACCAACGATCACCACTACGCTCAAATTCCTAGATTCCACCAAAGCAACCCCATATATGTGGAATCCTTACCCCACACTCCATAATAGACCATGTACATATCGAAGTTCGCCGAGAAGGACCTTCTCATCAAGAACATCACAGAGGAGCTCAAGAAACTTACTAGTTGAGTCCAAGGTGTTGAAAGCAACAAAGGCATTGAGGGTTTGAACTATGAGGATCTGTATTTAGCCAGATGTAGAATTGCCAGATGGCTACAAATCTCCTAAGATCGAAATGTTCGATGGGATAGGTGATCCGAAGGTACATTTAAGGACATATAGTGACAAGCTCGTAGGTATTGGTAAAGATGAAAGAATCTGCATGAAGCTATTCATGAGGAGCCTCACTGTCCTGGTACATCAGTCAAAACTTGAAGAAATGGGTTAACTAGGTAAGCATGGTGTTAGATTTTATGGATCGGTTCAGGCTCAATACAGAAAAATTCTCCAAACATTTTCTACATTCAGAATCTTATGAAAAAGCCAACAGAAACTTTTCGCGAGTATGCCACTCGGTGGAGTTCTGAGGCTACAAAAGTAAGGCCAACACTAGAAGAAGAAGAAATGAATAAGTTCTTTGTCCGAGCTTAAGACCCACCGCATTATGAGAGACTGATGGTTATTGAGAACCATAAATTATCTTACATCATCAAGTTAGGAGAAATAATAGAAGATGGGATTAAGAGCAGAATGGTGACAAATTTTGAGGTACTCCATGCTACAAACAAAGCATTGTAATCAGGCGGTGTTTCTAAAAGGAAGGAAGTAGGGGCTATGATGGTGGCCTAATGTCCAAAGTCTCATCTCACGCACCAAACACCCCCACCCACATATCAACCTTCACCTCCCAGATACCAACAACCTGCTGCCACTTACCACACTTATCACACCTAGCCAACATACTACCACTCCCCACCAGCTCGCCAAAACTATCAAAAACCTAGACCAAATTTGACTGCAGGCTACCCAGACAATACACCCCGATTGCTAAAACCATCGACCAAGTGTATGAGAAACTGAAGGTTGTCGGTTATGTCACTCCCATTCCCTCCATTTCCATGAAAGTCTTCTCTCAGTTGGTCAATCCAAACAAGAAATGTGCCTACCACTCGAGCATGAAGGGTTATACTATCGATGAATATCGCACTTTGAAGGATAAGATCCAGATGTTGATTAACACCAACGTTATACAAGCAAAAGAGGCTACACCTAATGTCCACAATAATCCTCTCCTGGATCACAGGGGCGAGGGGTAAATGTGATAGAAACCGATGAAGAATGGGATTCAGAAGGATCAATAGGACTCATTCGTGAAGGGGATGAACCTAATATACCTCCAGTAACTCAAAGACCTATTGTGGTGCAAATTTAGTCACCGATTGAGGTTGAAGTTTCCACACCGACTATGTTTGAGGTTGAACTAACAACGCCCTCAGCCATGCCAACTCCATTTGAGGTGGAAGTGACCACACCCTTCACCGTGATGGTAGCACCTTCGCCGTCCTTTAAAACCAATATCATACCTTGGGACTATGCTACAGAAGCAAAAAGGAAAGGAAAATCGAGGAAACAGGTGCAGTACAAGGCATGGCTAGAACTAGTAGGATTTACGCGCCCGAGAATTTGGGAGGAACAAGTAAAGAAGCCGCTTACGAGCTGTCTATTATTGAAACTGGCCCGGACGATCTTGGAGAAAGGTCAAGCAAGAGAATATTTTGTGGTTGATCATCTGAACAAAACCCCTGCTCAAATATCCATTCTATCACTACTAAAGAACTCCGAAGCACATAGGAACGCGTTGATGAAATGTTGAATGAAGCCTATGTACCCAATAATATCACTTGTGGAGAAATAGCCAACATAGTAGGACAAGTGTTGGAATAAGACAAGATAACTTTTCGCGAAGATGAGTTACCACTAGAAGAATTGAGTCACAATAAGGCACTATAAATCATAGTTGAATTTGAGCATAAATTCATCACCAGGGTCCTGATAGATGGGGTTTTGAGTCTCAACATATGTCCGTTGACCGCTTTGAAGAGGTTGGGTAAAAGTTTGCATGAGATACGAGCAGGAACTATGAATGTAAAAGAATTCGATGGGTCTCAAAGGGACACGATTGGGGAGACCACCCTCTATTTCCAGATGGGCCCAACTTGGTTTGACGTTGAATTTCAACTATTGGACATATTCGCCATATACAAGATGTTGTTGGGACGACCTTTGATACATGCTACTGGGGTTGTAGCCTCCACTCTACACCAAGACATAAAGTTTGAATGGAATCATTAGGAAGTAATCCTCCATGGGGACAGAAGCAATCCCATTTACACCAATCAAACCGTTTCGATTGTTGAGAATAAAAGCAAATTAGGTGGAGAGGCGTACCATTGCATTGAGCATGACAATGCGATTGATAAAGATAAATGGTGAAGAAACAAGGTTGAAAGAATATTGTTAAGGACAGGGTATGAACTCGGTGAGGTTCTCGACAAGAATCTCCAAGGGATTACCAAGCCGGTATAGTTACAGCGTCACGGTACAAATTTTAGACTTAGATATCAGTACACCTAGCAAGAGTACAATGATTGGTTGCTGCCATGGCGTGGTACTTATTACCCTCTTGAACAACCAATACCGTATTTGTACCAAACAATTCAAAAAACTGACGTAATATGGGGATCTAAAGAAGATGAAGCTTTAGTTAGTGAAAGGAATCTATTTCTGGATGATGAAAACATTGATTACAGTGCAATAGATGAGGCGAGGGGGGGAAGACCTTACAATTTAGACCATGGGAAAAGGAGTTGTTCTGAAGAACTAGACCGCTGCACTATCCTGGGCCCTTCGAGTTCCTGGGTATCCTGGCAATTAGCACAATCTATTGTAAAGCAATTTTAAGCATTTAAGACATTTTCACTGGTTTGCTTTGGACGAATTTTGTTTTTAAATAATTGCTCAAAGTCATTGAGTCATACTTGTTTTAATGTTTTAAATATTTATTTAATGCATTGTTATATTATTCATTATTATCTCTTACACTTCTCTGTAGCATTATTATTACCTATCATGATAAGCCTACGCATGTGACATGTAATGAGACAACGTAAAATAAGGATAGTTAGTCATAAGAATTAGAAAAAGAAGATATAATACCTGAAAAATTTGTTAGAGAAGTTGAAAATTTTGAGAACAAGCCTAAGTCCAAATTAGATGAAACCGAGATAGTCAACTTGGGAGATTCCAAAACAGTCAAGCAAACACGCATAATAATTCACATTTCACTATCAGAGAAAGAAGAGTACACCCGTTTCTTGAAAGAGTATGAAGATATTTTTGCATGGTCGTATGATAATATGATTGGTTTGAGCACATCCATAGTGGCTCATAAAATACCTTCCAACCCAATGTGTCCGCCTGTAAAGCAAGAGCTCAGAAAGTTCAAGCCAGATATGAGTCTAAAATTAAAAGAGGAAGTCATCAAGCATATCAAAGCTAAGGTTCTCAAAGTGATCGAATATCCTACCTGGTTGGCTAACATCGTGCCAGTTCCGAAGAAAAATGGGATGGTCAGAGTATGTGTCGACTATCGGGATCTAAACAGAGCAAGTCCCAAAGATGATTTCCCATTAACCAATATACAAATACTAAACGATAATTGTGCCAAGCATGAACTCCAATCCTTTGTGGATTGCTTCACGAGATATCATCAGATTTGGATGGATGAAGAAGATGCTGAGAAGACAGCCTGTATTACGCCATAAGGAGGTATTGCTATAAAATGATGCCATTTGGTCTAACGAATGTTGGAGCCACTTATATGAGAGCCATAACAACCATTTTCCAACACATTATACAAAAAGAGATAGAAGTGTACGTGGATGACGCCATCATTAAATCCAAGAAGGGTACAGATCATATAGAAGATTTGAGAAAGTTTTTTGATCGGCTTCAAAGGTGTAATCTGAAATTGAACCCTGCAAAATGTGCTTTTGGGGTCCCTGCCCGGAAGTTGTTAGGATTCATCACCAGCCGCAAGGAATAGAGCTAGACCCGTCAAAGGTCAAGGCTATCCAGGACTTGTGACCTCTAAACAATAAGAAAGATATGATCAGTTTCTTGGGGAATCTCAATTACATCAGCCGCTTCGTAGCACAATCGGTTGTGATTTGTGGGCTGATTCTCAAAATGTTAAAGAAAGATGCCATAACAAGTTGGACTGAAACTGCTAGAAAGCTTTTGACAAAATCAAGGAAAATTATTCCACACCACCAGTCCTGTTTCCGCCAAAACTTGGGAGACCTCTACTACTCTAGTTGTCTGTACTATATGGACCTTTCAGTTGCGTCTTGGGACAACACAACGAGAAATGGAGAAAAGAGCAGGCCATATACTATCTGAGTAAGATGTTCATACCTTATGAAGCATGGTATTCTTTGTTGTAACGTACCTATCGCGCTCTGATGTGAATAGCTTAGAAATTAAGGCACTACGTTTGTGACTACACTACATATCTCATATCGAGGATAGATCCTCTAAAATACATTTTCTAGAAACCCATGCCTACAGGGAAACTAGAAAAATGGCAGATATAGTTAAGTGAATTTTATATTGTCTATGTGACTTAGATTATGATCAAGGGTCAAGCATTAGTAGATCATTTTGCAGAAAATTCTGTAGGAGGAGAATACGAACCACTGAAAATGTATTTTCCCGATGAATAAGTATCATTTGTAGAAGAAGATATCACCAAAATTTATGACGGTTGGAGAATAATCTTCGATGGGGCTGCGAACATCATAGGAGTGGATATTGGAGACGTTTTGGTGTGAGAGACAAGTCAACATTATCCGATATCCATGAACTCAAATTTTCGTGCACCAATCAGATGACAGAATATAAGGCTTGCATCCTGGGACTTAATTTGTCCATTGACGAGAATATCCAAGAATTGCTGGTAATTAGTGATTCAGACCTTTTTTTATATCAAGTTCTAGGAGAGTGGGCTCCAAACAATACCCAAATACAATTGTATCTGCATCATATGAAAGAGTTGATAAAGAGATTCACAAATATAGAGTTCAAACATGTTTCGAGAATCTAGAATGAGTACGCAGAAGCATTGGTCACTTTATCCTCCATGATACAACACCTGGACAAGAATTTTATCAGCCCTGTTCTAGTAAGAATCCATAATCAGCCAGCCTATTGCACTCATGTTGAAGAAAAATTGATGGGAATCCGTGGTTCCATGATATAAGGAAATACTTGGCAAAAGGAGAATACCAGGAGTATGCAAATCTTACTCAAAAAAACACTCCGGAGATTATCCAACCATTTCTTCCAATGCGGAGGAATATGTACAGAATGACTCTATACCTAGGATTATTACGGTGTTTGATGACAAGGAAGCTTCCAAACTGCTCGAAAAGATATATGCCGGAACTTGCGGATCACACATGAACGATTTCAGTTTAGCCAAAAAGATATTGAAAGCAGGATATTTTTGGATGCCTTTGGAAACAGGCTGCATCAGGTATGTCCAAAAGTTAGATCAGTGCCAAATACATGAAAATATGATACTAGTACCACCAAATGAACTCAATACAATAAGTGCACCTTGTCTTTTTCCCTCTTGGGGAATGGTAGTCATCGGTCCGATCAAGTCCGCCGCTTCGAATGGGCACATGTTACTTTTAGTGGCCATGGACTACTTCACAAAATAGGTTGAGGCTGCATCTTACAAGGTTGTAACCAAGAAAGCCATTGCAGATATTGTCAGGGATCGTATTGTTTGCCGATTCGGGGTACCAGAATCCATCATCATTGACAATGCCGCCAACCTCAATAGTGACTTAATGAAAGCTATGCGTGAAACCTTCAAAATCAAGAATAATAATTACACAACATATATGCCTCAAATGAATGGAGTTCTGGAGGCAGCAAACAAGAATATCAAGAAAACATTGAGAAAGATGGTAGACAACCACATGCAATGGCACGAGAAATTACCATTTTCCTTATTGGGGTATCGTACTACAGTCCGCTCATCAAGCAAAGAAACTCACTACTTGCTGGTCTATGATACTGATCCTTCTTTAAGAATCATACAAGAAGCTGAACTTAGTGATGTAGAATGGATAAGAAGTCTCTATAAGCAATTAACTCTTATTTACGGGAAAAGAATGAATATGGTATGCCATGGTCAACTTTACCAGAACAGAATGTCCAGAGCTTTAAGCAAAAGGGTCAGCCAGACAGTTCACGTTGGGGCAACTGGTGCTGAAGCGGATCTTCTCGTATCAAGAAGAAGCCAAAGGGAAATTTTCACCCAATTGGAAAGGTCCTACATGGTTCACAGAGTACATACAGGATGAGCACTCATACTCGCAGAAATGGATAGAGAAATTTAGCCAAAGCCTATCAATTCAGATGCAGTCAAGAGATAATACATTTAGATGTTTACATTTCTTTATCTAATATAATTGAACTACGCTTGATCTGATTTCCGTTTAAGAGGGTATACATAGGCAGCTATAAGGGTTCGGTCATAACTCAACAAAATCTTCATTTTCACCATGGGCAGAAACTGGGGCAAAATTTTGAGGAGGACCCTTAAAATTCAGGAGCAAGTCCAGCCAATGTCATCATATGTAGAATGGTCAAAGAATCACCTATTAAACTCGGGCAGAAATTTTAGTAGGACCCTCAAAACGCTAATGCAAAGAAGTCGCAATGTCTCTAAAGTTTCAAAGTCATTGGTTTATTTAATTTACTTGATATTGCCTTCTACTATGTTTTTAATAACTACATTAATCAAATGCACGCATATGTTTCTCATAAAATTTACTTTTACAGATAGCCAGATGCTACCCATGGTAACTTGAGCAGGATCTCGACATAGAGCAAAGAAAAGCAAAGCAAGCTTGCGATGGCACGAACCAAACTTCCCCGCAAAATTCACGATTTTTCTTTGGATGCAAGAGCAAGGAATATTCACAAATACACACATATCAAAATCATTACCTTCATAACAATAAAATTTCCAAATGCAAACATATATCCAACTAAGAAATGCTCTGGTACCACTCATTGTCTTTTCTTTGCATGAAGCTAAGCATTGCCTCCCTAATTGTATGAGACTAAGCATTGTCTCCCTTTATTTGCATGAGACTATGCCCTGTCTCCCCTTTTTGCATAAGAAGCCTTGCCTCCTCAATTTCATAAGGCTAAGCATTACCTTCCCTTGCATGAGACTAATCCGTGTCTCCCCTCTTTGCATGAGGATAAGCCCTGCCTCCTCCACTGTATAAGGTTAAGAATTGCCTTTCCTTGCATGAGACTAAGCATTGTCTCCCATTTTTCATAAGGCTAAGCCATGTATCCTTAATTGCATAAGGCTAAGCATTGCCTTTCCTTGCATAAGACTAAGCCCTGTCACCCCTTTTTGGATGAGGCTAAACTCTGCCTCCTTAACTGCATAAAGCTAAGCATTTCCTTTCCTTTCTTGAGACTAAACATTGTCTCCCATTTTGCATGAGGCTAAACCCCGCCTCCTTAATTTAATAAGGCTAAGAATTTCCTTTCCTTGAATGATGCTAAGAATTTTCTCCAATTTTGCATTAGGCTAAGCCATTCCTCATTAATTGCATAAGGATAAGAATTGCCTTTCATTGCATGAGACTAAGCATTGTCTCCTATATTGCATAAGGCTAAGCCCTGCCTCCCCAATTTCATAAGGTTAAGTATTGCCTTCCCTTACATGAGACTAAGCACTGTCTCCTAATTTCAAGAGACTAAGCATTGTCTCCCTTTCTTGCATGGGGATAAGCATTGCCTCTATAAATGCATGAGGCTAAGCCCTACCTCCTCAACTGCATAAGGTTAAGCTCTGTCTTTCCTTTCATATTATCGAATGCTATGCTACTTGAAAACTAGCACTATTTTTTGCTTTCCAGGGGCTAAGCTCTTCCCCAATCTTATGCAAGACTAAGCACTATCTTGTTTCATTTCTTCTATGACCAGGCATCATGTCTTTGCATCTCATGGGCTGAAATATTGCCATTTTGTCCGAAGGCATCATCCTTAAAGCCTGAAGATATCATTACATGGCTTGAGGATCTCTCAATATTGCACATCATTATTCAAAACATAGTTCATAGGTAACATTGTCATATCCCGAGAACATTAATTCATGGCCTGCAAATACCTTATCATGTGATTCATGGCCCAGGAAATCTGGTCTAAGGACAACATCCTCATCGTCCAAAAATAATTTTCATGGTCCAAAGGGAATTTGCATCATGTTTAAATTCTCACAATAATCTATCTATCTATCTATCTCTCTCTCTCTCTCTCTCCTCCTCTCTCTCTCTCTCTATATATATATATATATATATTTGTGTGTGTGTGTGTGTATATTTGCATGCATCATGTTTTAAATTTTACAGGTATTCCAGGAAGTAATCGCACTTTAAAGAAAAGCAATCTTCGTTCCTGTTTCCATATTCACATCCTGCAATTGTTTCAAACATAAACAACCACCATTAATTACATTTGTTTTACTCTATGACCATTTAGATATTTCCATAACATTTCAGATTCACATTGATGACTCCATATAAACTCATCCGATATTATCCTTCCCAAAAGAACCCTTTTCTGAAACACACGATCCTTCCTACAAGAACTCCCTTGGTTTCGTCTGTAGTCGGATCTAGAACTACACATAGCCAAATTCCTGTAAACCATGTATAAGTAGGAAACTCAGAAACTGGAATTCAACCTCTATTTTTTAAAATTATCCCATTCTGTCAAAATCGGTCATCATTTCTTTACCCGACAATTCTTTCCCGAGTAAAGAGGGGCAACTGTTGATGCCCAAATTTTCTCTTATATTTTTAAAAATGTATATATACTTTCAAAATAGTAAATTTGCACACCTATACAAATATTTTTAGAAGCTCTAAATTAGTTCCAATCTGCATTTTATTATATAAATAACCAATAATTATACTTCAAATTATTTTTTATAATTATTTAATAATCCAAACATACTATATAGACCAATATGTATTCTTTTAAATATTTTACTTTATTTTCATAATTATATTTGTATTTTTAGGCTAGTTGCATAATTTTGTAATAATAGTTCATATTCATATATAATTACATTATTTATCCAAAATAACTTTTTATATTTTTATCATGTTAATCTATTATTCACGCTCATTTTAATACGTAAATAATATTTTTGTTATTTATTAATAACTTTTAAAAATTAGTTTTTATCAATATTGAGTATTTAAATAATAGCCTCACTTTTAAACTAATTTCGGTCCAAATAAATTTTCCATACCCTTCAAAGACCTATCCCAAATACCCCATCCCAAACCAAATTATCCCAACCCTTTAAACTCGGCCAGTAACCCGTTTAAACGATCTGACCCAACTCTTTTTAAATCCTGGCTGTTGATCTCTAAGATCGACGACCCACATCTAATTAGCCTCTTTAATTGACCTATCGCCCCCTAAAACCTAACGATTTCCTCTAACCCGCCGCCCCTAAACACTCTTCATTCCCCCTTCTTCATTAACTAAACCATAATCATCGCCCCCCATAAACTTTCTCCCGATCCCACTGAATATGAGATTTGATTGCTATTTCTTACCATATCTGACCCCCTTTTGGTACTGGTTGTTCTCTTATGGTGTTACTTAGGTGTTTGCCTAAACATGACAAGTAAATCTCTTCCTAAATCAAACCAAATGGTTCAAATCTCTGATTTTGAATGTTATTCTGTCTATATACGTTCTACGCTACTGTGTGAGTTTGATTTTTTGTTTATATTCTGTTGATTTACATTTTCTCTAAAAACTGGGGTTTACATATCTCTTGTTTGATTTTCAGACCGATTTGCATGTTTATTTACCTTAATTGTCACTTAAATAACTCTATTTTCCTTAATTACTGTTTGATTTTACCACTATATAATCCCCTCCCCATTCCCTTTTGGACAGACTTCAGTCATCTATTTTCATTAAAAATATTAGGGTTTTTAATCTATATTCACTTGTTATTTTGTTCTATTTGGTTCTTGGCAGGCCAAAAGCCAAGGCCGTCGGATTTCCTACTTTTCGATCTTTCTTGGGTGTGAGCACTGCCTTGGGTTCCTGAAGCCCTTGGGAACTTGATGCATATAAGATTCATTTTCTTGGCAATTCACTAGGAAAGTGCCTAGGGCTAGTTTTTATTAATTTAATTAAAATGAAAATTACAACAAATAGGAAAAATAATATAAGGGGTGGATAGCACTTGTATTGTTACCCATATAACAATAACCGGCGTAAACCTTACCTTATTAATCCTCTTGAGGCCAATAAAAGCCTCATGAACTAACAAGCATGTAAAAAGAAAGAAGTAGCAAGAATTAAGAAAAGTATGATTTTCCCAGATTTTGTAACATGCTCTGTGATGATATTACATTGAAAAATACTAATGAGATGGAAATATAAAAAGTCGAAGAAGCCATCTTGGTGCTCTCTTTTCTCCAATTTTATGAAAATTTTAATTTGTAGATTAAAGTCTTCGTCCACAAGTTTTCTCAATATGGCTTCAAAATTCATGCTTTATTCCTCGATCGATTGGCCTTTGTAATAATTGTTTGAGTGACCTGTTTTTGTTTTGCATTTCTCATTGGAGGTCTCCTTATGTTTAAGACTTCAAACATCTTGCCCTCTCAACTTCTATCCCTTTCACGAGACAAATCACCTTTTCTTGACGTGTATGCCCGGCATTAGTTTAATATATCCTCTTCCTCCCCTTCTTCATATATATGTCTTTCTGCCCTCGCATCCAGTAGTTTATGGGAAGGTTGCATCATTGCGTCCGACATATTCGTCTCCTCCGAAGTAGTGATTGATTTTATTGGTACAATCTGATTCTTGTCAGATGTTGGCAGTGTTGTTGCGTTGCGAACAGCAGCTGATGTTTCGCCTGATTTTGTAGTATTTCGTGGAACAAATACTGGAGCATTATGGTTCAAGTTGCTGTTTGTGTTTGCTGCAGGTTTCTGATTTGCATCACCATTGATTGTCGCTGATTTCCTTTGAAATTTTGGCTTAAATTGAGCATCAATGTCCTCTCCTGCACTGTTGTCGTCAAACTCTTGGTCGTCTTCTAAAGATGAATAACCAGCATGTCCTTCTCCCCAACCCTTATTATCGTCAAAATCTCTAGTCTTTCTACAGTTTTGATTTAATGACCATGTCCCTCATGTTAACAATTACTGGTTTGTTATTTCCAGTGGAGGTTGATGGTTCTCCATAATCATTGATAGTTGTCTCCACATGTGTACTGGAGGAAGGTATGATTGGAGAAAACTAATCAATGGCCATCTGCATATTCTGTCCAGTGAAGATTGCATCCTCATTATTGACATTTGAAAGTGTAGCAAATGAGTTTGGAATTGTATGTAGAGCTGGACTCTTATCTGCGCTGTGTGTTTTGTTTTTGGTTTTTGAAGTTGCTTTTTCTATTGGACAAAGATGACCAGTTACTTAGAGACGGTTAATCGGCTTCACTTGTTTGTTATGTAGCAGCAGGAGGATGTAAATCAAAACCACGCTGGAGAAAGGCTTCATTAGAAACTGCAGCAGTTGTATCTATCAAAGAGGTCACATTGTCTTGTTGAACCATATCAGGCTGATTAGAGGTATCTTGTCGAAATGTGTTCTGTGCAACCTCATCATCTGTAAGACTTGCTGATATTTGCATATTTGTCTTAAGATTTGATCTACACTAGCTGGTACATTTTCCTCCCCTGCTACCAGCTGCTGCACATTGCAGTTGAGATGCTGTCCTTTGTGAGTTTCCTCTTTTCTGGTATGCTCAGAAGTAACCAAAACTGATGCTTTATTCAGTTCATTACAATGTTTTTGTCCAGGATATTTGAAGCATCAAGTAAATTCTTACTGTCGACTTTCCCCTGGTTGAACTGCTAAACCAGTAGGATCTGTAGAAAATCTGAAATTTTCCGAAACCTCCAAACTAGTAGCATTTGCTTGATTAAACTGTATTGTGTTTTTATTGTTTGTATTCTGCAATATCTGCTGCTGCTCAATTAGCATCTCTTCATGTCTTTTTGTATTCTCAGATTCTGGTACATTAGATGGATCACTACTTTGCAAATTTGATACCATCTTTTTAGTCACAACAGTAGAAGGCAAATTCAATGGAATAGTAGATTGCATTTCACAAAACTGGGCAGAATCACCCTTTGGCCTAGGGAGAGTTTCTGCAGGTGTAACATTTGAAGCAGAGAAAGTTATTTGAGCTGCATCAATAAAGTACTCTCTGGCTTCACCTCCTAGCTGCAGCACATTGTAGCAGTGATTCTGTCCTTTGTGAATATCATCTGTTTTGGTATGCTCAGAAGTAACCAAAACTGATTTTGAATTCAGATGTAATGCCTCACCCTAAAAAACAACCATCTGCCCAGCCTGTACACTAGAAGCAATACTATCTGCAGTAGACTGTAGTGCCCCAGCAGTAGCCACATATGATCGTGCATAGATAGTAGAAGCAGGTACATCTCTAGAAGGCATAGGAGGTCCTTTTTCCAACTTCAATACCTCCTCCATAGACTCAACTGGAACTGCTGCATGTGGTGCCTCTGATACACCAGTAACCACAACACTCCTAGCCATTTCATGTTGATCAGCATCACCCCTATCTTCACAGTAGGTTGTGTAGGCTTCAAATCAGCAGTCATTTTCGTAACATCTTTTACCATACCAGTTTGTGCAGCAGAATCAATTCGATCAACAACATCCTTCACGCCTGCATTATTTTCCACAGTCACTCCTACTGCACTTTGTAAAGTCTGTTGTGAGACTTTTGTTAATTCAACTCCTGAATTACCATCTTTTTCTTGTAAACCTTAGCACCTTGTCCAGATCTTTTACCATTTAGATAATACCTTGCATCCCCTTGTAATTTGTCTAAATCATTGACCTCGTGACCAGGTAGATCACTGTCCAAATTTTCCTCTGCCACCACCTCTGCTGCAGCTTTTTCTTTTTTAATTCTACACGCCTTCTCATCGTGACTTTGATGCTTGCAATAAGCACAATACTTAGGCAGGTTGTCGAACACTATTTCTTGATGAAACTCGACATATTTACCTGAAACTCTATCTAAAATCTGCAGCTTGACCTTTTTAGGATGTTTATCCAAAAGATCAACTATAACCTTAACTCTTGCCGCGCTAGGTCTCGTTCTATCCTGTGTTGCCTTGTCCACAGGCAGAGGTTTTCCCACAGCTGAGGCAATAGACAATAACGACCTCTTCGAAAAAAAATTTGGTGGCAGACCTGGAAGAGAAATCCACACGACTGCCATCGACGTCTCCTCCTTTGGATTGAATTCTAAAGACCATGGGAATGTTCTGAAGAAATATTCGTCACCTTTGGATTTAAGATGTCCAGTCGACTTTGAAAGGAAATGAACGTAATCTTTGAAGAGATCAAACCTGATTAACAGATGACGAAACTCCAACTGCCCAATGTTACATTGACCTTGAACATCAAATTGCGACGAAAATATTCTTCGCACTTCCGATAGATCAGGTCTGCCATAAGAAAATTTTATAACAGCTGCCTGGTGCAATCCTTCTTCCCTAATGAAGGTTTTAACCTCTTCCTTAGTGAACTGAATTACAGGTTCACCATGCTCGAGGATAACTGGACACAGCTCTATTTTTGACGGAGCAGACTGTTTAGCTTGAAGTGTTGAAGCATACGATTGCTTTGTGTTTTCTTTTAGAACGTTGTGAACCTCTCCCACAGCCAGATGCTGGGGAGAGGGAGTAGCATCCATGGTTGCGTTTTACTTCAGAAAAGTTCCTCCATATCCACGCTATGACGCTGCTACAAAAATGCAGAAAACTTTATTGAACTCCCGATGCTACAGTTCCTTCAATAAATTTTTTACGATATGTTCTTGCTTTTAATAGAACAACTCTATCCAAACAAATAAAAGTATCAACAATCCATAAACTTCACATCACAAAGGAGTAACGAGAAAGTTTGCAGACTGAAAATTCGAATCTACAGTGAGCTCGATCACTAAATTCAAGATCTGTTGCGTTTGGTTTAGGATTTTGGAATAACATCGAAGGGAGTTGTTCACCACAAGAAGGAGCTTGTAGTGTGACTAATTTCGTGATGATAACTCACGGAATTATGCCCGATGAATAGTGATGGAATCACTATTCACCCTTCTTTCTAGAGAGAAGGCAAAGGATTTTTCACTTTTGGTTTTTTGCTGGTGTAGGAGGCTGGTCTCTAGGGTTTGATAGAGAAGGGATGCATATAAGATTCTAGGTCCTGGTTGCTGTTGTTTTTCTAGTTTGTTGAGCAATGACTGGTTAGTTCTCAGCCTTCACAATGTTTATTCCATTATTTGCCAGTTAGCGTATATGTGCTCTCTGAATTAGCATATTATTCCTTGACTTTCTTCATGTGTAATTCTGCATATCGCATGAACTCTCCAGCGTTGTTTCACGCCTAAACTTTTGTCCTAAGAATGTGTTTGTATCTAACTTAGGCAATTTAAAAAAATTTGAATCATGTTTAGTCTAATGTTATTGATAATTTGAGTGTTTTGCCATGATTATATGGCCTACTCCATATTCTCTGCCTGATTCTGAGTTTCTAGTGACTAGTTGATGTTATTAGTATGCATGTTAAAACGTTCACCCTAAGTGTGTAGTGTTCTCCCATGACAATGTTTTTCCACTCATTGTCTTCTTGCCCTACCTAGTTATGTACCTTTAGTGATTAAGTGGAACCTCCCAGACTAGTTTTGTCTAAATTATAATTATGCTTGCTTCATTAGTATAAGTTATACTGTTTGATCCCTGTGTTTAGCATAATTTGATCCTTTATGTTTTAAACTTGTTGCAGTAGTGACAAATATTCGTCTTACTATCCTAATGCTCCTTGCCTGTTAATTGGTTAATCCTTTAAGTTTCAGGCTCCTTGTTTCTTATCAATATGTCCCATGCCTCAATTTGTTAAGTGAGAATTTGCAGTATCAATTTATTTCTATGAATTCATGAACACTTCCTGTTGACATGTTCATTATGTGATCATTTTGTAATGTTTGCAAATGCTTTTCCAAACCTTATTACTGTACTACTATTTTCATTGGCTATTCCCTGTTCTGAGTTCCTAATTCTTGGTCGGCTGAAAGTCAAAGTCCCCCTAAAACTTCTTTAGTAACCTCCCTTGTGTGAGCACTGCTCGGGGTCCACTTTGAGACCCTTGTGAGCTCTGACACACTAGTGCCTAAGGTTCTTAGGCACTTTTCTCCTTGACTACTCAATTATGTCCCTCTTTATTTATAAGACACAAATAATCTCATCTGCTTACATGTCTATTTTCACACGTTTTTGACTGCCTGTTATATTGCAATACATTAGTTATTTATTCAAATTTCCGCATGTTAGGTACCATGCCTATATGATTACATTGAGTCATAAATACCTTCTTTTCACAATATTCATGTAGATATCATGCCTATAAGATTACATTGAGTCATATACATGCTCTTCACAATATTCACGTAGATATCATGTTTATAGGAAATATAATCAAATTAGATAAAATTACTATTATTGTTTACCTAGAAAGCATGCTTATAGGAATGAAAGGATAAAAACCCAGTTTCAATTGCCAATTCTTAGATCTCTTGCCTATAGGACTTTATTGCTCGCCTAGAAAATGTGTTAATAAAACATTGGTAATTGAACTATTGAACTATCTCATAGCCTTATTTTGAAAACAAATTCAAAAGCATGCCTATAGGACTTATAATACTTGTAATATGAAAATTTGTCGTGTTAAGACAACAACATTGCACGTAAGTTTAAAACTCAGAATCACATAGAGGCCATGACTATATGATTTAAAGACTATTCTGAAATCGTCCACTGCATCATTACAAAAATGTTAGCGTGCATTTGTTGTTTACATATGAAGGCTAACTTGAGCCATTTGTTTCCCCTTATGTGTAGTCCTACAAGTTTGAATATCACTTAGATTTGTCATTTTTAAGCAAATTAGGTAAAGTCTAGAACCACCCAAAATAGAGATCCAAAGCCTCCTAGGCCATAGTCATGGGTCAGGCACTGCATGCATAAGGCACGATTTAGAATCAACTTGTGCGCTTAGTAAAAAAGTAAAGATAGTAATCGGATAGCAGGAGATGATAGTCTGTGTCTACTGAATAATACAAGTAACACCCCATCTTAAGGGAGTGTCACGATCCTAATTTTCCACCCTCATGAGTCGTAATGGTGCCTACTCATGAAAGCTAAGAAATCCCAATATTATATATTCATTACCCTTTTTACTTAACCTTTTAACATTTACGAATTTACATATGATCAACAACGCAATAATTTCAATAAAACAGAAATGCGACAGATGAAACTAATAGTTTAAAGAAATAATAGTACATTATCCAACATATAACTGTACCCAGAATTTGGCGTCACAATGTCACGGACTATTTATGAATACTGAAAACAGTGGTACGAAAGATAAATACAAATATGTCTCTAAAAACATAAAAGAAACAGAATGGAAAAATAGATTGAGACGCCAAGGCGTGCAGATACCTGCAGGACTACCTCGAGTCTCCACTACTGGATTGAAGGCAGCAAACTCACTGTGGTCCAAAAATCTCCAACACCGAAATCTGACAGTATATAGTGTAGTATCAGCACAACCGACCCCGTGTGTTGGTAAATGTCGAGCCTAACCTCGGCAAAGTACTGATGATGCTAGGACAAGACTACCAAATAAACATGTGCACTTATATCATGTACATCAGATAATAACGACATAATTTAACAGTTAAAATGGGGAGGGGAAAACATTCTCGGAGGAATATCATATACAATAAAAATTAAATAAAGAAGCATACAGAATACCAAATCTTAACCATAAGCAAGAATAAGGAGAACAATAATATGTGCAAAGCATCACCCTTCGTGCTTTTACTTTCGTTCTCACCGTAAGAATCAATATATTTGGCACGGCATCACCCTTCACGGTTTTACCTCACATTATCATGGCACAACATTATCCTTCGTGCATTATCACTCATATCATTGGCACGTCATCACCCTTCATGCTTTTACAATCACAATATTGACACGCCATCATTCTTCGTGCATTAACACTCACTCACAAATATCATGCACGAAATCACCCTTCGTGTTATTACACTCTTCCTTACCCCAAGCAACAATCACAAAGAAATTCGGGCAAGGGAATCAATAAAATCATAATAGAATCCCGGCAAGGGAACAATAATAAAACAATAATATTCTAGCAGCGGAAATAATATCATGAGCAATAACATCCTGGCAAGGGAAATAATATCAAAAGCAATAACATCCCGACAAGGGAGACAATATCATAAACCTCTTCTCTTTCCACAATTACTTCACAACTCAATTCTCAACTTGAGCCAAAGTTCTACATTAAATTACCAAGAATACTTCCATAAGCCTTGTATTAGAAATCATCACATTAAGTATGGATAATACAAAACAGAGCCACATCAATCATAGTATGAGACTCGCAGTCATGCTTGACACCAACGCATTGAAACTCGTCACCACACCTATTCATTATACTCAACAATTAACACATAGAAAATAAGACCACAACTCTTGTTCCCTCAAGCTAAGGTTAGACCAAACACTTACCTCAATGCTACGAACACAATCAAGCCTCAACTACCGCTTTATCCCTCGATTCCACTTCCAATTCTCTTTTATCTAGTTACGATTTATTTAATAACATTAACAAATGCTAAATAAACCAATTCTAATGCATGAAATTAATTTTTCCAATGATTTCCTCAAAAAGTCAAAAATTTACCCCGAGCCTACTTGGTCAAAACTCTAGGTAACTCTATTACCCATTCCCCCACGAACTCAATTATATAATTCGTTTTGAAATTGGACCTCAAATCGAGGTACAAATCTACGAAAATTTAAAATCCGAAGTTCTACCCAAAAACACCCAATTCCCACATGAAAACCCTTGATTTTGAATTGAAATCATGTAAAAAGATGTTATAGATTGAAAAAAATAAGTTAGAAATTACTTACAAATGATTTGGAAGAGTATGTGCCTTTGAAAAATCGCCCAAGATGTTTTAGGATTTGAAAAGTTATAAAAATTAATGAAATCCCCTATGAAACTCCACTTAACAGGGATCTGATGTCGCAATTTCGTCTAGGGATTCACAATTGCAAATCCTGAGATTTATGCTAGCTTCGCAAATGTGAAGGTATTATCGCATTTGTGACCCTGACCAATTTCTATCAACTTCGCAGTTGCGTAGAAGGGGTCGCATTTGCGATGAAGGGGGTTCACATTTCCCAACCAGGGGGTTGCAATTGCGATGAGGGCTTGCCCAGACTTGGTTCGCAATTGGGAAATTTTATCGCATTTCCCAAGCCTGACCACTTCGCAATTGTGAAGCCTGATCTCGCAATTGTAAGATTAGAGACCTGGGCAAAAATACCAGATACCAGCAATTGTTCCTAAGTCCAAATTCACTTTGTGACCTATCTAAAACTAACTAGAGTCTTCGGGGCTCCAAACAAACATCATGCAAGTTCAAAAATATCGTACGGTTTTGTTTGTGCGATCAAATCATCAAAATAACATCAACAACTATGAATTAAATCTCAAATTCATAAAATCACTCAAGAACATCAAAATTATTATTTTCTCAACTACATGTCGGTTTTATACAAAATCAATTCTCATCTTTACCAAATTTTACAGCTTCAGCTTAATTATTATTTTAAATTTGTACTGGACTCTGGAACTGAAATGCAGGCTCAATACCATCTAGAAAATGCATCAATTCACTTCTAAAATTCTTTATATTTTCCAGCAAATAATTGTTTTTAAAATTCATTTCTCGGTCTTGGAACCTTAGAATTCTATTTCGGGCATATGCGCAAGTCCCATATTTTACTACGGATCCGACAAGGTTGTCATATCACATGTCCGGGTCCGTTTACAAATAATATTGACCAAAGTTAACTTTAATTAATTTTAAAAACTAATTTTCTTATTTTACTTAGTTTTCTCATAAAAGCTTACCGGAAATGCGCCTGGACTATGCACACAAATCGAAGTGAGAACAAAAGAGGTTTTTAAGGCCTCAGAATATAGAATTTATTTTCAAAGCAAGTGATGACCTTTTGGATCATCACAGGGAGATAGCAAGTATTATTTATGTTGCAAAGGGTGATCCTTTAGGCTAAACAATTTAACTCCTCCCCCTTCCCCGCTCCTCTTGTCTTCAAATCCTTGTGTTTACTCAAAGTCTTTTAATAATAAGTATTTCCAAACTCTTTGCTTTCTTTGTCTTTGTTTGCTTGACTAATTCATATAATTCTAGTTTGGCTGGGACGCACAGTTGCGAACCTCGAAGAATGCCTAACACCTTCTCTTTATGGTAATTTGAGCCCTTACCCGATCTTTGATGATGCAAACTAGTTAAATCAGAGTTATTTGTAAATATGTGCTCTAATTCAGTTCAAACCCGTTAGGTGTCCACTCTCTCTTTTAACATATTCATTAAAAGAGTTGTCTCATGTCGAAATTTGATTTCACGAGAAAAAAGGGACGCGACAATCTATCATAAGTCTTATCCTTGATGTCGACTTTGTTGTTTCCACTTTGATGGTTTCTCTTCTTTTGGGTTTTTTCTTCTTGAAATATCGTATTGTCTCCCTGGTTCTTGTTGACATGTCGACTATCCCTCACGATGAAAACATTGAAATATTACCATGGTCTGTCTTTAATTTCAAAAGTCATCGTACTTGGGTCTCTTTCTAGCTTCTTATTATTGTTCTTCCTTCTCCTTTCAATCTCAACAATTTCATTTGGAGTCATATCTACCAATTTTAACACATTCTTCAGGTTAACATTTCCATATATAAAGTATTTGACTATGCTTGGCGTTAATGTATAAAATTATATCGTCTCTTTTCCACATCGTTTATACCTATGAGGTACTTTAAAGTTCCCACATCATTCACATAACTTATCTGAACCATGCTTAGACATTTTGAATCACAACCAAACTTTACACACAAGTTTCAATCAACCAAATGAACCTACCTAAGGCCTCAAAACCTCTGTAACAGTCCTATAACACGTCAACTCCTGATCAAATCTATAAACCCTTCAATTTTATAAATTGCCAAGTTTCGGCAAATAGAGTCAAAACGTTCTAGAAACCTCAAAATTATAAAATCCGAATATATGCGCAAGTACAAAATCACCGTACAAGCCTATTGAAATTATCAAATCCTGATTCTGAGGCAGTTACTCAAAAGTCAAAAAATTGATCAACTCCTTCAATTTAAAGCTCCCAAATTGAGAGTTACTCTTTCAAATCAATTCCGAACCTCTTAAAAATCAAAATCAATCATACGCGCAAGTTATAATATATCGTATGAATCTACTCAAACTTTCAAACCACATAACGAAATTCCAGAACCCAAAATGATCCGTCGTATGTTACATGGGCCATTCAATATCTATCAACTCAAAAAAGCATAATGCTCTCAACGACCCGCTCTTTTTCTCTCTGACAATTGTACAATCAAGCTTTGGTCAATCAAGTCCCAGCCTTCTTTTTTTCCGTAGATTATTGAATAAAAAAATATTTCCCTCTCTTTACTCATTCAACTTTATACTTATCTCAATTGTTTAGCTACTTTTGGTTGAATTGAGTGTCTGTGGCCTACTTTACAATTTTAATTAATTTATCCAAATAAGAAAATTTTAGGTTAAACAGTAAGAGAATTTAAGTTTATATAACAAATACATATGTGTTTATAGATTTAATAAAAATTTTAGATAATTATTTTTGCATGCACAATATCTCATTTTAGGAAATGCGGGAACCTTATCCATGATATAAGTATGAATGGAGACAATCTTACTCTCAAATCAGATTATAAGTTGTCTGTATAGCTCAACAACAACAACAACTACCCAGTATATTTCCACCAAATAGGGTCTGGTGTCTGTATAGCTCAGAAAAGCAATTTTGTTAAGGGTTTTAAAAAAAATAAAAAATTTGTGGGGGTAAGGGAAATGAAGGAGGTGATTATGTTGAAGGGTTTCGATCAAACTTAAGTACTATCATCACTGACCAAAAACGGGATTTCAAATTAAGGAATCATATTCTTTGTAAACGAAGAAACTAATTATGAATTATTTTTCAAATTTCCAATGACTTTTCTGTTATAATATCCATTTGCATTATGTCTTTTTCTCCCAAAAAATATAGCCGTTAGTTCCTGTCCCCTATCCCCTCTAACCTTAAACATCATACCCGTTTCTCAACAAATGACAACTATTCACAAAAGTTTTGTTACTTTTCAGATTCTTGTTTTAACTTTGAGGGACACTTTTCTTAAAGTCCTCTCCCTACCTTTGCCACATAATCAATTTTTTCCTCGGGCGTCATCCCCCACACAATACTACTGCTGCAACAACAACAACAACAATCCAGTATAATTCCACTTAGTGGGGTCTGAGGAGAGTAGTATGTACGCAGACTTTACCCCTACCCTTGGGTAGAGAGACTGTTTCCAAATAGACCCCCGGCATACTTCCCTCCAAAAACTTCTCACCTTGCTCTTGGAGAAAATCGAACTCACAACCTCTCCGTTAAAAGTGAGATTGCTTACCGTGAGAGCAACCCCTCTTGTCCTATCCCACACAATATTTCTATGGAAATTTTTTGACCTCCCGCAAGAAAAAGAAAAATAAATGGCTGACATACTTTTAGGATTCGTTAAGTTTACGGCCAAAATAGGTGAGAATAATATAATACTCCTACCACATAAATTATTTAAGCAATTAATTATAATACATGAATTATTTTGTTGTGACTAATAATGCAGGATCTGCTGTATTGTGTGTAACAATACATAGAATACTATATTGGGGTTGCTTTATTCAAGGATAATTTGTCTTTTAATATTTTTATTATATGTCACCCGTTTCAATTTATGTGAACTGTTTGACTGTGTACGCACCCCACTTTGTGGGACTATACTGGGTAGTTGTTATTGTTGTTGTTGTTGTTTGATTGTGTACGCAGTTTAACAAAAAAGTGAAAATTTTAAATTTTGATGTAAAATGAGACATATATATTTTGTGTGTTAATAAATTATTGCATTAAAGTAAATTATTTCTAATTAAGAAATAAAGTCATCCTTTTTAATAGAAAATAAAAACGAAATGAGTTCATATTAATTGAAATAGAGTTAATATAATTTTACATAAAGAAAAGGCAGTTTCCTTGAATGATCAATATGGGTTGTTATATGATGACTTTTTTGCCAAGGTCAAAATGATAGGATATCATATGAATTTATGAAGATGAAAAATCAAATATTAAATCTAATGAGAAGAAACGTCTTTTAGTAGTATTCTTTTCTACTTAGATCGTTATTATTTGTTGTAGTTGTACATCAACAAACTTGGTAGTACCTTTTCTTGGTTGGTTAAAAATTATTTTCTCCTATGTCATCAAATAATCCAACCAATATAAAATTATGATCATATGCTCCCACATACTAAAAATTTATGTTCTCATATTAAAATTACTTGAAAATCAATATTAGTTTCAAATACGTTATACCATACAATACGTAACTTAATAAGCTCAATTATATTGTTGTAAATATAAACATAGTTGTTGAGATTACAAATAATTGGCACACACTTAATATAACTCCACAATTTATAAATCAAAACATGAATTTCAGTAAATGTTAACCATGTAGAAGCATAAACTCAAAAAACTAATGCTAATATATGCAACTCATAAGGTAATATTAATATGGCTGGATTATTCGTGTATTTCAGCATAACATAAAGAACATCTAAGATGATACAGTAACGATTATCATATTAATTTTAAAATATAATAGTCAAGGATATATTGTGTTCTTAGGAACAAGAACGAAATAAAACTTATTCAAGATTTTCAGCCTATAATGAAACTCAAAATAATATCTAAATAAACATATCTTTTGCTTCATGATCTTAAAACAACAGAACAACTTTCAAGTAGTATAATGATAATCTTCTCAAATAATATATTCATGTCACACTACTTCTTGCAACTAAAATTCACATAATTTCATGCTGTGACGTATATATGCCAACTAATTATTTGCATTTTTCAAATAATAACAACTATACCTATTAAATATATTATTTTAATCAAAACTTGATGCAAACATGAAATATTTTGAGGTAATCGCTTTTATGAGATGTACCCTATCATTCACAAAAGTTAAGACTTCAAAAGAAAATAATAGGCTCGTAATGGAGAAACAAATGTCACGATCCAAAATTTCTATCTTCGAAATATTGATGGCGCCTAATATTTCACTTGCTAGGCAAGCCAACATTAAGTATTTTTATTAACTATTTTTAGCAACAATAATAATAACAACAAATTCAGCATAATCTCATGCATAGGGTCTACAGAAGGTATTGTGTACGCAACCTCACCCTTATCCTATAAAGACAGAGAGATTACTTCCGATAGACCATCAGCTAAAGAAACGGTAAAAATAAAGTAACAAACAACATTAGTAACATAATAAGTAATGGAATAATAAAACCGAATAGTTTGAAATAAAGAGATAAACTAATAGACGACGTAATCCAAATATGATCCAAGAAACTGGTGTCATGAATACATGAATGTATAGAGTAATGCAGATAATAATCTGAATAAAACACAACTATTCTGAATACAATAAACAACAAAGAGGACATACAAGGGGACTTCAGGGTTGTGGACGCCGTGCAATAATATTTCAAGTCTCCACAGATAACTGGATCAATGTTGGGATCTGCACAATAAGGACAGAGTGTAGTATGAGTACAACTAGCCTCGTGTACTCTGTAAGTGCCGAGCCTAACCTCGATGAAGTACGAGGCTAAGACGAGTAACTTACATTAACTTGTATGCAATAATAATAACATGAAAAATAGAAAATGGAAGTAAAGCAGTTTAACTCATGAAGACGAACTTGAAATCTGACTACTAGAGAGCCCAGAATAACAAGTCTCATAAACTCATCTCAAAATATCGAGGTAAATCTAACAATCACAAACAAATACCACATATACAATTCGTTGCGGCGCGCAACCCAATCCCCCTATATCATTATCTGTAAATTTCATAATCCGTCCTTATTCCGCCATTTCAATTTTTATTACGCCGTGCAACTCGCTCCCTAAATAATTTCGATCAACATAAACAATTCAACAACCAAAATTTACAAAATGTCTACATCAAGAGGGTAAATGTACGAGGCAAACAAAAAATCACATAATAATCAAGAATCTCTTATAACTTAAAGTCTCAACTTTACCAATTCATTAATATCTATCAATTAAACCACTCAAGCAAGGGAAGCCACATTACATAAGGCAACACATATCATAAAGAAATAAGGCAAGGAAAACATATGACAATTTAGACATGCAAGTCAAGTAAAAAGAGACAAGTAACAAATAAACATTGGGTTATGGAAGAGACGGACAACTTAATACAAGAATAATTAAATGTCAAATTACAATTATGCATAGAAAGTTTAATAAATTGGGTAACTATTAAGACATGAAGCAAGATATATCCTAAAATAAATGAAAATATGGAAACAAGTATCATGACGGTGCATATGCACTTGTCACCTCGCATATACATCACTTTTTCCATAATTCACATAATACATAGTTCATGATTCCCTAATTTTCTTAAGTTAAGGTTAGACCCAACACTTACGTCACTCCACAATTCAAGTGAAATCAACCATGGTCTTGCTATTTGAACAAACCTCCAAACCAACAAAAACTAGAAAATTATCGATCAAATAATTCAAAATAAGCTTAGACTACCCATTAAAGAAAGAAGTTCAATGTTTATCATTTTTTAAAAAGCCAACAAAAATGAACCCCCGATCCACTTGGTCAAAACTTGATATTTGGATCAAAACTCGAGATCTGAGTCTAATTATGTGATTTCTTTCGAAATCTGACCTCAATTTATGGTATAAACCTCAATTTTATAAAAATTTCTAATTCCTACCATGAAAATCCTAAATTTGATATTGATATCTCATGAAAAGTAATGGGTAATTGAAAGAAAATGGATTAGAATCACCGACCAATAAATTTGGAAAGAAAAGTCTCTTGAAAAATCATCTCCAGAGTGTCTAAGGTTGAGAAATGGTATAAAATGAGCTAAGTCCCGAACAACGCAAATGCGAGACAAGGGTTGCAAATGTGAACATTTCACTATCTCAAATTCGACCAGGAACTTCACAATTAGAAGGAGACTCAAGTGGTCAGTGATTACAAATGCGACCACTTCCTTCGCAAAAGCAAAATGCCACATTTCAGAAAAGAGAACCAAATTCCCGTGAAGTTAAGATTCACCCAACCTAGTCCATGCTCACAAATATGAACAATTCTTCGCAAAAGCGACGCTCGCAATTGAGAGCCAGATCGCGCAAATACGAGATATGCAACAAAGCATCAGAACTAGTATTGCACCAGCAATCTCCACACTAACATAACTCATATAAAACATGTTTGAAACTCACCTGAGCCCGCCGGGCACAAAATCAAACATGCACATTAGTGTAATAACATCATACAAACTTGCTTCCGCAATCAAATTACCAAAATAATACCTAAATCTACGAATCAAACCTCAAAACAAATGATTATCAAAGTAAACTCAAGAACAACTAGAATCACATCAAAGCATTTGAATCATGTCGAATCAATTTGAATTGTACCAAATTTTGCAGACAAGTTTCAAATAGAGATACTAACCTATACCAAGTTTCAACATCAAAATCAGAAATCGTTGGCTATAGAATTAACTTGCGGTCAAACTTAGAAAATTTCAAGCTTTCAAACTACAAGTTTTCGGCAAAATGAGTCAAATCAATTTAGGGACCTCCAATTTCAATTTGGGGCATACGCCCAAGTCCAAAATAATGATACAGATTTACCGAAATCGTCAAAACACCGATATGAGATTGTTTTCACAAAAGTGTTATCAACTCAAGTTATTTTTACAGCCAAAAATTATTTTTCCTTCAAATTATCACATAAAAATCTTTTCAAAAAGTGATACGGACCACATACGCAAACAAAAAACATCAAACAAAGCTAATAGTGTGTAACACCCCGTAAATTTGACTTAGATGTGAATATGTTAAACGAGTGGTAAGGTTATATCTTCAACGTGTGAAGTCCTAGCAGGATGATTATGGGTGAAAATAGTTGTTGCAAAATTAAGATGGAACGTAAGGTGCATAAGATTTGACAAAATTGACTAAGTTTGCAGATGGTCTGTCTTCCAGAAAGTTTTAGTGAATATGTGTAACGAAATTTGGAAACCTTAAAACATAAAAGTTGCAGGCCTTTGAGATAGCTTTGCAACGACATATTATAGATCCCAAATGAATCTTTGTACAAAAAGTTATGCATATTTTACAGAATAGTATGCAATATGCGCGCCCGATAGCGCGCCCATAGCGCGACCACACTAATTTTGAGGTAGTGGTATTGCCGTTTTGCATGGTTAATAGTGCGGGCAGGTCTCTAGGTGCGCTGGTGCTCTCGTTGGGGGGGGGGGTCGTTTTAAAGCTATATTTCGTCCCCCATAGCCCCAAAATATAAAACTTGCTCTAGAAAGGGAAACTCTAAAAAACCTAACTCCTTAAGGGTCCTTCCACCACCCAAGGTAAGTTCTAATGGTGATTCTAAGTTAATTTTAATTTTCTAAAATCTTATTAACATGGGTAAACTCTCCATAGCATTAGATATTTGATTAGGACATCATTGTTGAGAGAAGGAAGCCCAGGACTCGAATTCAAAGGGTTTGAACTTCAAAAAAGTAATGTCTTCACCCACTAATTAATTCTAGCATTTGTTTAATGATTATAAACCCTAGTTCATGAGATATGAGTTGATGGGTTTGATAGAAAAGCATGAAGGATTATAGGGTTGGGGTTTTGATTGTTGATTAGTGGTTAAGGGTATTGTTTACCTTATGGGTGATGAAAAATAATATTGATTATAGTCATTTGAGGCTTTGGAATTTATTTAGGAACAAGAGAATGGGTTTTTGGGTGTAGAAACACCATTAATAAGGATTAAGAAGCTTTACTTTCACCAAGTGTTTGATAAAAAGCATAAGTGATCAAAATATAAGCATCATAGCTTATATGGATTCCATTTGACTTGTACTGCTATAGATTAAAGTTGAAAGGTTTGACAAACGTTGTATTATGCTCAAGAGCAGGAAGTTAAGGTATGTACGGCTAACTCTTTACGTTTGGGAATGTCTATGATTCTCCCTACGTCCTATTCATTATGACCATTACCAGTTTCTTCAGAAAGTAACTATGCCTTAGTTCCCTCAATAGTAGTAGAACTTCTATTTTCTAGATGGCATAGTTTCATAATCATTCGATATTCTATGAGTATTAGCTATGGAAAATCAATTAATTATGAATACTCAACTCAGTCTAATCCTATTCACTATTCCAGTATCATGTAACTCAGTATGACTCATTATTTCAATATCATGTATTACAGTATGATTTTTAGTTCCTGATTCTAAATTCTTGAATGTTGAACACTTGTATTTGGGCATGAGGCCATAGTTAATTCTTTAGGCATGTTTGGGTCTGAGGTCGTAGTTTATGATTTATGCATGTTTGGGCCTAAGGCCGTAGTTTATGCTTTATGCATTTTTGGGCCTGAGGTCGTAGTTATGTATATGTATGTATGTATATATATATATATATATATATATATATGTATGTATATTAGGCCCGAGGCTGTAACTTATCAGATAAACAAGTTGTTCATCATTCAGAAGAGGGAGTATTTATATCCTTACTTTCTTGTTCAGTTATCAGTTTATCAGCTAGCACTTGAGTTTCAGTTTCAGTATTCACAGTTCTTTTCTTCAGTTGTTCTACATACTAGTGCAATTCAAATGTACTTACGTCCCTTTTTGCCTGGGGCCTGCATCGCGATGATTTTTACGTTGACGATTCTGCTTGCTAGGACATCTCGAATCAGCTATTAGTAGCCCTAGTCTTTCGGGTCCTTATCTCTTTTTTGTTTTAGTCATTATAGAATTTTAGTTAATAAAGTATACAAGGGACCTTGTCCCAGTAAATAGTTAGCATTTTTAGTGTTCTTTAGAGGCTTCGTAGACTATAACTCAGTTAATCAGATATAAGCAGGCTTTCATGTGTTAGCCTTGTCGGCTACTTGTTTATACCTGCAGACCTTTTTAGTACTTTTCGTATCTATGATATTTTAGTCAGACTTTTTAGTAGATTATCATGTTTTACATTTACCTCTAGCTCATAGTTATACCACATGTTGATCCAGCCATACAATTGGTTTGCTCGGTCACATGCAGTCAGGCACCAAGTGTTGTGTTATGCCAGATGGTTCGGGGCATGACATAGTGCTTTTGGAATACGAAATTAAGGTCTAATACTCAAAATTACCTATCAGATCATCACATTCTTTACCTCTAAAACAAATGTTTGTCCTCGAACCGACACAAAAGGTACCTGGACTGGTGAAAAGGTATGGGTATCTACTACGCATATCAGACCCGTACTCCCATATAGCTTCCTCGATCGACTAACCTCTCCAATGTACTCTAACTGATGGATAACCCTTAGACCTCAACTTTAAGACTTACCAGGCTAGAATGGCTAACGACTCCTCCTCATAAGTCAAATCCTTTCCTAGTTGGACTGAGGTGAAATTTAATATATGGGGGAATCACCGTGATACTTTTGGAGCATTAAAACATGGAACACATTGTGGACTACTGATAAGCTAGGTGGTAATGCAAACTTGTAGGTCACTCTGCCAACTCTCTGAAGAATCTTAAAGGGTTTGATATACCTATGGCTCAACTTGACCTTCTTCCTGAACCTTATCACACCCTTCACGGGTGAAACCCGAAGAAAAACCCTCTTCGACCATGAATACAAAATAACAAACCCTCCAACCGGAACGCTTCTGCATAGACCGCACCATACGAAGCCAGTCCTAAATTGTCTTGACCTTTTCCAAGGCATCTTAAACTAAATAAGTACCCAACGAAAGGCTTTTCTTGGCTCAAACCAACAGACTAGCGAATGCCATCGCCTCCCATATAAGGCCTCATAAGGAGCCATCTAAATACTTAATTGGTAGGTGTTGTTGTAGGAAAACTTCGCAAGTGGCAAGAATTGATCCCAAGAATCTCCAAAATCCATAACACACGCGGGAATCATATCTTCTAATATCAAAATGGTGCGCTCGGACTGCCCGTCTATATGGGGGGTAAAACATTATACTCAACTCAACCCACATGCCTAACTCACGTTGTACGACCCTCTAGAAATGCGATGTGAACTACGTGCCCCTATCAGAAATAATAAACACCATCACACCATGTAGAAGAACAATATAAATCCCAACTAACCGCTCTAAAGAACAGGTAGCTACCACCGGAATGAAATGTGCCGACTTGGTCAAACTATCCACAATATCCCACTTTTCATTAAATTTCTTCAATGTCCGTGGGAGCGCAACAATGAAATTCATGGTCACACGCTCCTACTTCCACTCTGGAATCTTAAGCCTCTAAAAAACCGTTAGGCCTCTAATGCTCGTACTTCACCTGCTGATAATTTAAATAATTGAGACACATATGCAACTTTATATTTCTTCATTATTCTCCACCAATAATGCTTCCTCAAATCCTAATACATCTTGGCGACACCCAGAAAAATGGAAAGATTCAGTTTACCATGGTTCTTGGCCTTCCACATGTATTTGAGGACTAACTTCTTTCACTGACGGTCTCTAACGTAGAGATGTCGAAAATCTACTGAACCCATCGGTCTAGAACTTCAACCCTTGGTGGTGTCCACCGAGTAACTTAAATCACAGAAGAAAAAGGATTAGCAATGACATGAAATAGACTTTTTCGGAGAAAAGGTAGATAATAAACTTACTTGAACGTTTCTATGATTTAGGAAAAGATGGAGTTATGGCCAGATACTATCCCTAGTAGAAATGATGAAAGATCGCTCTATCCATCCACGGTCGGTGTTATTATCCATGCCGGTAAGTAAAGCATGGTGTCCACGCTTATGAAATTTATCACTTCACCACGAAAGATTTTGGGGGGAATAGGGATTCATCTTGTGTGCCAGGGTTAGGGTCTCCCCCATTTCCAAGCATGACTGGGGAAGACTAGCTAGATTTCGCCACACTTATACTTGTGCCAAGCATACCTAATACAAGTGGCAGAATTCCAAGATCATGGGGTCAAGTCACCCGCTCTATGAGAATGGACCCAAAGTGAAAGTGTATGTATAAACATACATAAAACTATTCTTAGTAAAGGTCACTCGCTCCACCAGGTCAGGATCGATGATGTTTATGTCTTCGCATTTACAATCTTCCTTTATAGTAGGGATACTGGAAGGGTGAATAGAAAAAGATATTTCTCAACAGCCCACGTTTGAGGGTTTGAGGTGGAAACTTATCTTGGAAGTCGTACGCGGTGCTCATATGTTTAGGTATAATGGTGATCATCGTGGGAGGAACATTAGGATTAACTTCTTTATCTTTGCTTCTCGTCGGACCTCCGCTAAAGAGAAGATCAGACTTCTTAGAAGATTTTTTAGGAGAAACCATAATGATAAAGATGATAGAGTTTTTTGAAAAAGATCAGAGAAAGATGAAAACAGAAGAAAGTTAAGTGCAAAGAGAGTAAGAGAGCTTTATGAGGTTGTTAGAAGTGAAAGAAGAAGAATGAGACGTATAAGTAGAGTTATAGATGGCTAAAATCACGGTCATGATTACCTCAAGAACCGGCAAAAATATTTTCTAAATTGTGGGATAACACGTGTTCGTGGTATTAAATGCGAGGAGACGTCCGTCTTATCAAGCATCAGAAACTACTTAAAAAGGTTCCAAAAATTTTTCGCCAAAAAAGGAATCTTCATCAACTTCGGGATAACACAAAAATGTGCCATCGAAAAGCAAGAGGACTATTATATAAGATAAAATTGGTTTATATTAAATGGTCGAATGATTGCATGACTCGTGGAATCGGAGGCTGACGAAAGATGAATCAAGTCAATACCAAGACCGAAGATAACAAATTTGGTTGGTATCGGGTTGATTCTTAAGGAAACATATTCAACAAAAGCAAACAAATGTTTGTCACCAGATGACATTTAATGAAGAATATTCCCCAGTATTAAACAAGCAACTATTGCATGGAATTTTTGCATTCATGGCCTATAGCTACATATTTATCAATAGCCCCCATTATTATTATTTAAGAAAGGCTTGATCCTAGAATCGTATTTTCTAGGTATAACTATAAATAAGGACTTCAATAACCAATGTAGCATACTAACTCTCTAGCAAAATTTATACTATATTTTATTCTTAAGAAGATAATACAACTTTACTTTTTGTCTAATATTGCTCATACAGCCCTCTTTCTCTTTTCATTTCAAGGCTATTCTTAAAGTTGAGTTCGTTTGGCTTAGCTGCTTTAGAGTAGCTGATAAGGATTTGGTGCTGAAAAGCCCTTTTAAGTGATGAAGCTGATTCAAAAAGTAAACAATTATGTGTTTGGATAAAAGTGCTGAAATTAATAATAAGCAACTGAAGAACTGGATATACAAAGAGTTCTGTTTTAAAAAGAAGTATTTTAGGGATAGAATAGTAAATATTTTGATCAAACTTAAGTGCTTATAAGCTGAAATTTGATAAGTTGGGGGAGACCAACTTATAATTTTTTGGCTTATAAATACTTTTATTTTTACCAAACATATAAATAAACTAAAAAATACTTATAAACCAATTTGACCAGCTTATAAGCTTAGCAAAACATGCTCTAAGTAAAAACGACGATAATCGAAATTCTCGTGAGTGCTTCGTTATGCACTTTTCTTACCTTTTTAGTATAAGTAAGAAGAGTCCATCCTAAGGACTTGTAAAGTTGTAATTTGTCTAGATACTTTTTACAATTAAGAAGAGCTCCCTGAACATGCAAAGACAATTCAGTGGAAATCCAATTGAAAAAGAAAATAAATCACCATAGTGGCTCATTAAAAATTTCTTATTAAGAATAAAATATTTAAAATAAAAATGGTTTTTAACAATAAAATTTAATAATATTCTACGCGTTTTACACGTCAAACATTACCTGAAAACATAGTTTATCCTCCGAGTTGGTGTTATAACAATTTTTTAATTTGTTTTTTAAGTGTGTCATTACTTACGGAAAATCTTGGGTATGTCACTGTTTATGATTTCTTTCAAGAACTTATACGTTTTAAAATTAAAAAATATTTTTAATAATATTTAAATAATTTAAATAAAAATTATATTCATTCCGGTTCACAATAAGTACCCAAATTATTTTTAGCACGCTTATTAAGAAAATATTAAATCTTATATAAAAATACCTAGTATGACTAATTTACCCCTAATTAAACATTTAATGTGAGAAGTAAGAAAACTTTTAGGAACATATACAAAGGGGTTATTTGATAAAAATAAATTAAAATTTTCTTTAATTATATAATTACATACTTATTTTAAATTAAAATAAAAAAATAAATTAAATATCTATTATGAATAAGACAGAATACGCGAAATGAAGAAAACTATGGGAAGTATTTATTCGTCCATCTTTGTACGCGTTGGCCGTATCAGTTCACATAAATTTTTGAAAATATACCCAAGTCCCCACTTCCAACACGGACACGGAAATCGACCTAATTTCTTTTAATTTAAGCTATGACATAGATTTACAAATTTATTTTGAAAATTTGGATAAAGTTTAATTTGACGATAAAAATGTGTTTGAATATAAATTTTTAAAATATATATTGTTTTTTTGTTACAAAAAATATGAAATATGACTTATATCTACAAGTTCTAAAAATAACTTACAATTACCCAAAAGTACCTTTTATCAATAATGTTCATTATATTATCGCAATCATAATCCTGAACATAAATAAATTTGATATAAATTATTATTTTTCTAATGAACTATATAATACACTAATAGATAATATAAAAAATAAAGCAGTATTATTATAAATAATAAATAATAAACTTTTTTATAAATATAAAATTTAAAATAGTTTTTAAATATTATAATATTAATATTTTGGCCAAAACCACCTTTAAATTAATTTTATAAAAAATCTCAAATATATTTTGACGAAATATATGGCCAAATTTAACTTTTACTCGGCCCATAACCTTGAACAGTTCTTTTCTCTTAGCTGTCTTTTGGTTTAATAAAGAAAGCTTCATCAACCATAACCCCTACATAAAACTCAATATTTTCCCTTATCCCTCCTTTCTAGAACTATACTAACAAGAAGGGGTTTTAATCCACGTTTTGCTCACACTCGTTTTTTTGGCAGTTTCATATCAGAAAGTGGTGGTTTTCAGACTATTTGAGGAGGTTTTTGGGTTCTCACCCACGTTCTCTTGATTCTTATACACTTTTTTTCTTGATAAAAATCAATTCTTTTCTTCTGGGTCTTCTTTCCCTCTCTAATTCTTTGTTCAAATTAGAGTTAATGAATTGCTAGAATATTCAAGATTCTAAATACCTATTTTCAAAGATGTTGAAAGTTGGGATATTTGTGGTTTGTTTATTGTATTTGAGTGGGGTGGAAGGTCTAGGAGTGAACTGGGGAACAATGGCGATGCACAAGTTGCCACCAAAAACAGTGGTGCAGCTGCTGAAGGACAATGGTATTGGGAAGGTGAAGCTGTTTGATGCAGATCAATCAACCATGAGTGCTCTTGCTGGTACTGATATTGAAGTTATGGTTGCCATTCCCAATGATCAGCTTTCTGCTATGAATGATTATGATCGAGCTAAAGATTGGGTCAGACGCAATGTCACCCGCTACAATTTCAAAGGAGGTGTCAATATCAAGTATGATTCATTGCACCTTTCTGTTTTGTTCTTGGTTAATTTGATGTGTTTTATGATCTATACTGACGATCTGCACCACATTGAGCATTTGTTGAAGGAGTGGCTGGCTCCTCTTGTGCTCTTCCTGCTTATTAGTGTTGCTTGTAAAGCAAATGTGGGATATGATTCCGTTTCCTCTAAATTGCTTCAAATGCTTCTTGTTAGTTAGGAATAGGCATTAAAGGAAATGGCTTTGCAGATACACTTAGGCAGTAATGTGATAAAAGGATAAAGAATCTATTTCCCTTTACAAAGTTGGGTGAGCCTTGATGCAACAGTAGAGTTGTTCTTTTCTTGGCTCATAGGTCTGGGGTTTGAGGCGTCGGAACAATCTCTTTGTTCTCTCCGTAGGAGGGCGACCCCTGATGCAACAGTAGAGTTGCTACTTTTGTGACTCATAGGTCAGGGTTTGGGGCACTGAAACAACCTCTTTGTAGAAATGCAAGAGAAAGGTGGCATATGATATACGTCCACCTTTCCCCTGCACCCGCACTAGCTACAAAGCATTCTTTTCACAAGTTAAGTCCTTTTGAGTGCATATTCTCTTTTCTAATATTTCCTTAAAAAGTTACTGCTTTTCCCTTTTGGAATGTAGTTATCCAAATGGGAGAACCATTGCTAGTTTAAGTTTCCTTCGGTAATCATTTTCAGTTCTTTTTTTTTCTTCTTTATAGCTGCAAATAAACAACCTTTGTGTGGTCTATATAACATGTTCCAGTGCGAGAACGTAAAACTTCTGGTTCATCTTTAAGCAGAGGATCTTTTGTTTTGGGGAAAAAAAAGTTCAGGAGGGTTGTTGAAGAGCAGCAGTATGATTATTCTCTTATTTGCTATCATCATTTTGACTCTTCCTGTCTATTCTTTGTGTATTTACTTTATTTCAAATTGAAATGTCAGGTTTTTCTTTGAAATTAAGCTAGTGCTTGGTTGAAGTTATGGTTAGCGTTTGATTTCAAACCCTGCCATAGACCAAAGCCTGCTATTTAAGTGTACAGGTAGAGGTGGGGCCGAGTTTTGAAATGTGCGTCACTGGTTCTTGGGAATTTCTCAATTATCCGGAGAAAAAGAAAAGAAAAAAAGTAGTTATGATTGGCTTGATCTTTATCTTTTAGGAAACAAAGTGAAGGAAGATAGTGAGATATATTTCTCATAAAACATCTGTTTTCCTTATATTAAAAAAAGATAGTGAGATACATCCATGAAATCCAATCACCTGGAAGTCTAATGGCTTTGAAATGTTATATACAGTATCGGATAGTATGATAAAAGGGAACTGACTTTAAAAGCCAAACTATGCATTCAATTCTGCAGTAGGTATAACTCTTCAAACGGTAGTTTAACTTCTTTCCTTTGTATGTGAGAATCTTTTGTCATCTGTATTCTATACTGGATCTTTAGTTCTGTCATTCGAAGTAATGAAATATTAGACCACATAGCACTAATAAATGGTCCTTCAAAATTGAAGAGATCATTTTGTAGACAGATTTGTGTTTGTATTGTGTAAAAGCATTTTATTGCTACTGTTTTTTTGTAATAGCTCTGCACCGCTTTTATCAAATAAAATATTGCTGACAGTTCACAGCAGAAAAGTATGAAACTGCATTTTCAAACATTTATATAATTTCCATCTTGCTGATTTCTATACAAAATTTATGTATCTTTATATCTGCAGGTATGTTGCTGTGGGTAATGAGCCTTTCTTGACATCGTACAACAACTCCTTTATTAACACGACCTTCCCAGCACTTCAGAACATCCAAAATGCTTTAAATGAAGCAGGACTAGGGAACTCGATAAAAGCAACTGTACCTCTAAATGCCGATGTTTATTTCTCTCCAGAGAGCAATCCCGTGCCCTCTGCTGGGAGATTCCGACAGGACATCAATGATCTAATGACCCAGATAGTGCAGTTCATGAACCAGAACAACGCACCTTTCACAGTAAACATTTACCCTTTTCTAAGTCTTTATGCTAATGAACATTTCCCTGTTGATTTTGCCTTCTTTGATGGAGCCAGTAACCCCATTCTTGATAAAGGAGTCACATACACCAATGTATTTGATGCCAACTTTGATACCCTAGTTTCAGCTTTGAGGGCAGCAGGTGTTGGCAACATGACCATTGTTGTTGGGGAAGTTGGGTGGCCCACCGATGGTGACAAAAATGCCAATGTCAATCTTGCTTATCGGTTCTATAAGGGGCTGTTATCCAGGCTTGCAGCCAACACGGGAACGCCTCTTCGGCCTGGATATATTGAAGTTTACTTGTTTGGGCTTATTGATGAGGATGGTAAAAGTATTGCTCCTGGTAACTTTGAGCGCCACTGGGGAATCTTCCGGTATGACGGACAGCCAAAGTTTGCCATGGACCTTACAGGTCAGGGACAAGATAAGTTTCTGGTAGGTGCACAAAATGTGGAATATTTACCTAAGAAATGGTGCATGCTTAATCCGAATGCCAAGGATTTGAGCAAACTTGCAGATAACATCAACTATGCTTGCACATTCTCAGATTGCACAGCATTAGGATATGGTTCTTCGTGCAATGGTTTGGACGCAAATGGTAATGCATCGTATGCATTTAATATGTATTACCAAGCTCAGAACCAAGGAGATTTCAGTTGTGGTTTTCAGGGTCTGGCAATGGTAACGGATCAGAATATATCTCAAGCAAACTGTAATTTCACCATCCAGATAGCTTATTCTTTCTCTCCAAAACTATTGCCAGGCCCAGGGGTCATCGCATTTCTTACTGCCTTCACATTTGTTTTACTGTAGATAGATTATATTTGTGTAGATTATTTATTTGCGATAGTGATTGTATTCGACATTTCTGGGTACTAGCTGATGCTTTAATAAAAGTTGAGATTATCTTTTCAAGTACGGGTGTGTTGGGTACGACGGAAAATATTTTTCAATTTTTTCATGTTTGGTTGGTTTAAATGTTTTAGAAAACATCTTCAGCATGAACTCATTTTTCTCCAATTGGAGGAAAATATTTTCACGAGAAGGGAAAATATTTTTCAAATTTTATTTTCTAACCTTCCCCACCCTATTTTACATTCCCACCCACTCACCCTCACACCCCCACCCCTACTCCCATCCCGCCCCACACCACCACCACCCTACATAGAAATATTTTGAATACTATTTTCTTTTCACGTTATAGATAGAGTACTTTTTTTATTTTAACAAATGAGTATATTAACTTTTAATGATATAAAAAAGTATATTTTTTTCATTTTAACAAAAAAGAAGTACTTTCTTTTCATGATGTAGAAAAAATATTTTCTTTTATTTCAACAAAATAATGCAATAAAAAGTATTTTCTTTCACTTCAACAAAAAGATAAGAGTATATTCTTTTTAGTTATGGATTGTAAATTCCAGCGCTTGTGCTAAAAAAAGTAAAGCAATACATTAGTTTGTGTATGTGGAGGGGTGGGGGGGGGGGGGATTGGGGGAGGGCATAGCACATGAAATATATGGATTTGGAGGAAAGAGGTGAGGAGAGTAGTAAAAAAAGTATTTTCTTACAAAATATTTTTTGTACTATCTAATCAAACATTAGAAAATATTTCTCAAAAATTTTCACTCTCCAACCAAACAAGAGAAAATAAGTGATAATATAGCTCATTTTCCATGAAAACAATTTCTAAGAAAATATTTTCCATGGAAAGCATTTTTCTTCATACCAAACACACCCTACTGGCGTTTTCGTTAGTAGGGAGCACACAAAACATGGGGATTTGGAGGAAGGGTATGATGAGAGTAGCATAAAAAAAATATTTTGTACTATCTAACCAAACGGTAAAAAATATTTTTCGAAATTTTTTTCTCACTCTCAACCAAACAAGAGGAAATAAGTGATAATATTGCTCATTTCCATGGAAAATATTTTCCTTCATACCAAACATACCCTACTGATGTTTCTTTTCAATTTTTGGTTTCAACCTTTGATGGATCTGTAAGGCTCCGTGAAATTTTTACTCAACAATTCAAAATCTCATAGTGCCAAGTTAGGAATATGTGTTGAAATTTATAACGCGGTTCAGACCTTTTGGATTGATTTGTGCTTTAAAGAGTTAAGGAAAAATATTTTTCGGGAGAGCTCGTTTTTGCGGTCGCATAATAGCTGTACGGATCGCATAGTCGCCGCAGAGTAAGACAGAATGTTGGCTAATTTTGAGGACAACTATGCGGCCAATTATGCGATCACATAATCAATATGCAGGTCGCATAGTCGTCGCATAACCTCCTTATGATTTTTGCGAAAGACAGTTCTGGTGATTATGTGAACCACAATAGGCATGTGGACCGCATATTGGTCGCATACTCGGGCAGAATATCCAAGTCTTGAAGGCTTCACATATAAGTTATGTAGTCGCATATGCGACCGTAGATTGAGTCGGGGCTCCTATTTTCTAACTTTTATAACCCGACCCTATTCCGTTAAAAACACCTTATAGCCCCTCTGTCACGACCCTAAACCTAGACCGGATTGTGATGGCGCCTCTCGTGAAGACAAGGCCAGCACACAACACCAATTTCATTTTAAACAATTATAATAACACAATGTAAGACATTAACATGCTAATAACCCCAAAATAAAAATGAACTAGTACAATTTACGGAAAACAAACATAGCCCGACGTCGACATGTCACCAGCCATGAGCATCTAAACATGTGTTTAAGAGTCTGAAAGAGTTTATACAGTCTATTACAGAACTAGAAATAAAAAATATGATAGGAGGGAGAAACACTAGGCTGCAAACGCCGAGCAACTACCTAGTGGAGATATGCTCACATGCTGATACACACTAAACTCTTTCAATATAGAAAGTAAAATAGTTATATGGCCTTATAAGACTCGGTATATATAACTGATCTGCCATACTAAGCTTGCTCATAGGCGCTTGGCCATACTAGGCTGTGTATATAGGTCATGTTGGGCTCGCTCATAGGTGTTCGGTCATAGTAGGCTCGGTATATGGTATATGACTTACCATCTAATCGGAGGTTGCCCAATAAGGGCCAGACCACTGATTATAGCTCGATGGTGGTAAAAATAATGTAGTACTATATATATATATATATATATATATATATATACACACACTCTCTGCTCTCTTGACTAGAAGAAGACAATACTTAACTGAATATAAAGTCCCGATAAGGGAGAATACCGTAACTTATGAGACTAGGATAATGTGAATAAATTCAAAAATACGAACTTCTCTTTATGTCTTGTTATCAAACACATGTAATTACGAGATCATACCAAAATGAATGAAGGATTTGGCCTTAACATAGCTAAACTGATTCTTTTGACGATCCCTCTAACACGTGTCTTTTGCGAAAATACATAACGACAAATTAAAGTAAGAAAAAATTCATATAATATTCTTGAAAAAGATTACACCATACTCCCTTAAATTTGTAAATGTCATGCTTTATCGCATCATGAAGTCTCAAATGGATTACTTTAAGTTCTATCCGTATGAAAACTCATAAGCAATTAAGGTATGAAAATCTCTTACCTTTTGAGGTTTTAACTGTCTTAGAAACATAAGCTTTTTGTCACTTAGAAGATGTATTAAAAATCTCTTATTTTTTATATTTCTGGACCCCATATTTTTGTGATGACTTGGCCATAAAATCACCTAATTGTGACACCAATTACATGACTTAAGAGTCATATTTAGCTAAAGCTGAGGCTGCCACGTTTTTGCTAAGCTTATCCAAGATCTTGATTTATTTAATTAGCTTAGTTACTTAGTTAATCTTTCACTAAAAATTTATAATTATCTAATTATTTATATAATTAAGAATTATCTCAAATTACTTAAAATATTACTTATTTTTAGTATATCTTATACTCCTCACTATCATAGTCATGTGTTACCTTGTATGGTACTAGTCTAAAAGTATCGTGTATTATAGCTTGGACCGTATTTTATCTCAAATTGCCAAACTTTGACGAAACGCATTTTTCCTATTTTCTTACCCTCTCACTTTTGTAAATTTACTTATCACATATTTGAAATAACTTAATACTTATAATCCCAAAATAATCTCATTCCCAAACTTATGTTGCTTAACTTACGACGAAACTTTAACATATGAAAAATGCGCGATGTAACATCTCATTTTCGAGCTTATATCAATTTACTTACGGTGTATTTTTACGTACAAAAACACGGGTAACACTTGCTGGGTACCATTGTAGTATACTCATGATACTCTTCTGCACATATTTTCGTATGCCAATCGAGGTACTTCTTACCAGCCATGTCAGCAGTAAGCAGCAATAGTTGGAGACTTCAAGGTATATTTGTAGGCCACCTCCGTATACCTTGGAGTCACTCTCTATTCTCCCATATGTCCATTATCCTCTGTACTTTTTTTCTTAGACTCTGATGTATAGAGACATTAGATTTCTTTCTGTAGTTTGTGATTCACGATATTTTGAGTTTTGGGAAGACCGTATAGTATTGAGGAGTTTGTTATTGTACATGCTGAGCGACATGGTATTCAGTATGTTGTTACCCTTATAGTTAGTTGTTAAATTATGTTTTCATTTCATTAGTCCGCAATTTTTAGGCTTACCTAGTCGTAAGGATTAGGTATCATCACGATGTCTTACAGAGGGAAAATTGGGTAGTGACAAGTGGGTATCAGAGCATTAGGTTCATAGGTTTCCTGAGTCACAAATCGATTTTTTTTAGTCTCACAGATCGGTATAGAGACATCTGTACTTATCTTCAGAAGGCTATGGAAATGTTAGGAAAGTCATACTTCTTTGATTCCTTCTCGTGTGAAGATTTATTCGCTTCAAAGTTCTAAACTTCTGTATTCTATTCTCTCACAGATGGTAAGAATACGTATAGTCGGAGATGACCAGGCACCTGTGCCCCTACTAGAGCCACCAAAGGCCAAGGCCAAGGATGTCCACGCAATGCAGCCAGAGCACCGGTAGGAGCTGCCGCAGAGGAGCCACCAGTAGCTCATGTCCGAGCGCAGGAACCTGAGATGCCTACTACTACCCCACCAGCTCTTTAGGATACCCTTGCACAGTTCATGAGCATGTTCAGTACTCTAGCTCGGGCAGGGTTGATTCCCCTTGCTCCTGCTACATCTTAGTCCACGGGAGGAGCACATACTCTTACCACCTACAACCCAGAGCAGCGAGTTTAGGTTGATCAAATTTCAGAGGTTATAGCGGTACCACTTGTAACCCTAGTTCAGCTCGAAGGTAGGGCAGCAATTTCAAAGGAGGAGAAGCGTAGGATCGAGAGGTACAAGAAGTACCACCCTCCTACCTTTAATGGTCTAGTGTTAGAGGATACTCGGGGAGTTTTGGAGGAGTATCATCGTATCCTCCATACTGTGGACATAGCAGAGTCAAGTGGGGTTTCTTTCACTGTGTTTCAGCTTAAAGGAGCAGCCTATTAGTGGTGGTGTGCTTATGAGTTGGACAGTTCTGTTGAGGCATGTTCACTTACATGGACTAAATTCTTGGACATGTTTTTGAGAGAGAATATCCCTTAGAGCCTTAGGGACGCATGGCAGGTGGAGTTTGAGCCATTGCGCCATGGTATTATGACTGTGTCAGAGTATGTAGCTCGTTTAAGTGGCTTGGATAGACATGCTCCAGCCTTGGTGTCTATAGTTCGAGAGAGGATCCGTCGATTTATTCATGGACTCCATCTCAGCATAAGGACAAACATTGCTTGGGAGTTAGAGATGGATATCTCGTATCAACGGGTTGTGAGTGTTTCCAGGAGAGTGGAGGGTCTGCTTGCTCGAAAGAGAGAGGAGTGAGAGGCCAAGAGATCTCAAGAGTCTGGCTATTAATCTAGTGCTCATTCCCCAACGGCAGTTCGACATAGTATGGGCTATGTGAGTCGCCCCGTTCAATTAGCTCTTCCAGTCACCAGTGGTGTTCTAGCCCCTTCTACCCCCAGACGCTTTATTATGCACATCGAGTATCTAATGTGCCTCCTACAGGATGTTTTTAGCAGTCAGTCCAGAAGACCTGGCCCGAGCCAGCTGTTGACATCCAATTTTATCCCTGCTTTCTTTCAAATTATTTCTTTAAGCTTCTAATATCACTAATAATGTAAGAATAATTATTTTACCATTTTTAGCACATACTAAACCTAATTATTATTATTTACTTAATATCACTATTACTAGTATTATTAATGTTATTACTACTATTATTATTATTAGTATATTTTTTTATATTATTGTTATTATTATTAATAATGCTATTGCTATCATCTTTATCATTCACACCTTAATCGTATTTATCGTTACCTTTCACGAAAAGTATTTTTATTTCTTTTATCTCACTAAGCGAGAACGGTTTTTTGCAATAACTTTAAAATATTACAAAATTATATTTAATAAATCTTACGGTATTAGTATTTTATTTAAATGCTGGGAATTATGATTAGGTATAATAAATTAGTTAGTTAATTATTTTAACATTAGTATTATTATTGTAGATTATTAGAAGCTCAAAGAATTTAGAAAGAAGAAAGGAAATTTGGACTAGTTAGTAGCTCAATATTTTTTATTAAGGGATTTTTTCCTATCTATACCATATACCATACCTTATTACCAAAAAAGTTCATAATTTGGTATTTACCCGTGTTGTCCACAGTTTCACTACAAAATATATACCACTCCAAAATTAGGTAGATTTTCCCATAAAAAAACGCGCGAAATTGTAGGCACCAGATATGCGTGTGATCCTATCACCATTAAATTTGAATTTTGAAACGGAAGGAAATCCCTAGCTGCGTAATTCTCTCATTCTCCATATATTTTTCACCATTGATAGCCATTAAAAGGCTTGAAAGATTTAAATTCAAATTTGGGTTTTCAAAAATCATTATTTGTTTGGATTGGGTGTTGTAAATAACTCGGAATATGTTTAGGAGTTTATATCTCAATTTTGAGGAGTTTTGGTGAATATTAGACTTGGTTTTGACTGAATTTCAGATTGAAACTAGTTGAAGAAGAAGAAGAATACATATTTCCAGAAATTGTAGTTAAATTGTAAAATTATAGATAAATTGTAGATAATTTGTAGATAAATTGTAGATTGGGAAGACTAAAACTTCTACAAGTCTTCTACAATTATGTGAAAAATACCAATTATGCTACAATTGAAATGTGAATTGGGATATTAAAATTCAATGTATTCAGTTTGTAGATATCTTGTAGATAAAATTTTTACAAATAAACTACAAATCAGTTTAAGTATTATATAAAGTTATATTATTTTTAAGAGTATCTACAAAATTACTACATTTATACTACAATAAACTACAATCTTGTGTCAAAAAAATGTTGACAACAAAATTTGCTCTTCATCTATAAAATTTCTACATAAAAACTACAAATAAACACAATTACACCCACACTGTCAACTTTATTGTCTTCCACAATAAAATTATTTTCTTTACAATTGCACAACCCAACTACTCCTTTATCACGAGAAAATCATTTCCTTTTGATGGCAAAAGCAGAGATACCAAATAGAGAGGTATTGTACAAAATTCTTTAACAGATGGCCAGTCCGTAGGAGACCATCGATTAATGGGGTGAGATTTAACTGATCTCAAATGTTTCAAACACACAGAATCAGTGTTGCCCAAGTGGATACATATGAGTGAAGTTGACTCTGAAGAGAGAGCAATGTCAAATGGTAATCTTCATGGCCTTCTCGACATATATATATTTGTGGCCCTTGTTGAATACATACCTGATTCAAGAAGGCCACACACAAGGAAATCGTGGGAGTGTGGGGGGTGGGAGGATAGAGAGGTGGGTAAATGAAATAAAGTGAATATACGCTTCTAAAATCATGTCTAGAATAAATGAAGCAATAATTATATTCTTAATTTAAATTATGATATAAATAGTAATTTAGTATGCTTAAATATAATTAACACAATCTTTAAACAATGAAGGTAATAAAGTTTATATGATATAGGTAAGTAAAAATTCATTTTACTAATTCTACCGGTCCAAATCACTCCAAACAGTTAAAGCAATCCAAACATTAGCCCAATATCAAATTCTAGATTATTCATAGAGTTATCTTTTTATATTTCCTTATTGTTATAAATAGAACTCTATTTAAGGTGAATGTCTATCTTATAAGAAGAGTCTTACTTCAAGGCTAAGTCTTTTATCTTCCTATAAATAGAAGGGTCTTACCCCATTGTAAATCATCCCAAAAGTATTAATAAGAATACTCCTCTCTCTCTACTTTTCTCTCTATTGTTCTTGTTCTTATATTATTTCATAACACGTTATCAGCACGAGACTCTACCGTCTCAAGAAGCACTTTGAGAAGATTAAGGAGTAATTCGCCCACACGAATTTCGCTAATTCCGGGCATTATCCGGGTCACGTTTCAAGAGATAAGTATCGATTTTATGTTCGATTAAAATCTATAATTATGTGTTGTCTATATTACATACAAGTGATCCTAGCTATTTACTTCCGCTATTTCATTCTTTGTTACAATTGAATTCATGACTGGTTTAATTTAGTTGTATAGTGGAACGTTTCTGGTCAATTATGCAAACAATGGGTTTTTGGATTTTTAAAGTTTGCTGATAGTTTGGAGGTCCAATGGCAATCTTGAATTTCTATACGGAAAATATGTCGCGTTCTCCGGCATCAAATTGGCCGCGGGAGTCGACCAAAGTTGCCAGAATTTGTTGCCACGGGATGGAAACTCAAGAGGTATATTTGATATCACAACATTGATTGGTATACCTTAAAGGTAAGTAATTTACTTTTCCCTTTCAAATTCTTGAAATTCTACGATTTGATTTTATATACAAACAAAGACAAAAAAGTTTGATTATAACTCTAATGGAGTTTGTAAGAAATTACACTCACATGAAGTGGTAAAATTTCTATGCCTTGCCATGATCAAATTCATGAATGATTGTGGGCAAAGAATTGAAAATCCGTCCCATTGAATTTGCTCCATTCCCTTTAGAGAATGTGGTAGCAGTATGTGATAAGTCTGAAAGAAGACAAAATTATTACCATGATGGTATCAATGAATGTGGACGTGGCAATAGACGGAATTATAATCGTCATTATGATCCATTCCCTGAAGTGAATGTGATAATTGTAATAAAGCCTGTAAGTATGAACACGCTCTTGATGTAATTGTATCTTATGTCTGATATTATGAAAAGAAAGTTCGTTGCCCTTGAAATTTCGGGCAAGAACTATATGACATGGGTGTTGGATGCTGAAATCCATTTGGATGCAATGGGTCTTGGAGACACCATTAAAGACAGAAATAATGCATCCACCCAAGACTATGCTAAGGCCTTGATTTTCTTGCGCCATCACCTTGATGAAGGTTTGAAACTGTGCTAAGGCCTTGATTTTCTTGCGCCATCACCTTGATGAAGGTTTGAAAATTGAATATATCACAGTCAAAGATCCACCTATCTTGTGGAATGGCTTAAAGGAGAGATATGACAACCTGAAGTTGGTCACTCTGCCACAAGCACGATATGATGAGAATCCAAAAGCAAATAGTTCATAAACTATATGTTATCGTTGCGGTGGAAAAAGGGCACTGGGCGAAAATTTGCCGTGTACCAAGACATTTGGTTGAGCCTTGTCAAGCATCTCTAAAGAGTAAATGCCCTGAAACAAATTTTGTCTCTGACGACAATTTTGACATCACCCACTTGGATGTGGCAGACTACTTTGAGCACCCTGAGGGGAAAATTGACCACCTAATTGGTGATGGATCTGTGATGAAGGAAGATGGGATTGTTTGATTTTATTTCACTTATTTGTAATAGTTAGTGAATAAACTAATAGTCATTAGTATCAGCTCGTATTAGTTAGTTTATGATATAATGTTAGTATTAGTTCTTTAGAATGTTTCAATATGCTTAAATTTCGAAGAAATTTTTATTTTCCAGCAAAGTTAGTCGATTAACTAATAAGTTAGTCGACTATCTAATATTTCGTATTAAAAACTGGAATTTCCGCAAGCTAAGATAGTCGACTATCTGATTTAGATAGTCGACTATCCTGATGACTGTTTACTAAGATAGTCGACTATCAACTTAGTTATTCGACTATCTAATATTTCGCATTAAAACTGGATTTTTCCGCAAGGAAAGATAGTCGACTATCCAATTTAGTTAGTCGACTATCCTAATAACTGCTTCCCAAGATAGTCGACTATCAACTAAGTTAGTCGAATAACCTCAGCAGATTTCGAAAATATTGTTTAAATATGAAACAAACGGATTGAATTTGTTTATTCTCATGTTCGTATATTTTCTTTTGTATGTCAAACCATGGGAATTAAATTGATTGAAGGCTCCTGAAAAGCAACTATAACTCTGCCTAAAGGAACAATATTTTAGAGAAAGCAATGTTCTCCTCCAAGTCTAAAAGGAACTTGTTGAGTTTTAGAGATATCATTCAAAACGGATATCAGATTGAGACAATACATGAGTATAATCTTGAATACCTCATTTACTCATGAAAACGAGGCTGCCCACTTCGGTTTGGGGTCACGCCATTTTGCATGCAGCAATGCTAGTTCGTCGGCTGCCCACTTCGGTTTGGGGTCACGCCATTTTGCATGCAGCAATGCTAGTTCGTCTCTGACTGACGAATTGTCACAAATATTCCCCGTTGCAATTAGTTTTGGGTCATGAACCTAATATATCCCATTTAAGAATTTTTGGATGCGCAGTATATGTGCCTGTAGCACTGCCATATCGCACCAAAATGGGTCTGCAAAGAAGGTTAGGAATATATGTTGAGTTTGAATCAACCTCCATTATTCGCTACCTCGAAATATTGACAGGGGATTTGTACACTGCACGATTTGCAGACTGTCAATTCGATGAGACACTTTTCCCAAAATTAGGGGGAGAAGTTGGTGAAATCAAACGGGAAATTTTGTGGAAAAATGCATCATTATCTCATCTTGATACACATACCTCTATTTGTGAAAAAGAGGCGCAAAATATTATCCATTTGCAAAGAATAGCAAATCAAATGCCTGACGCATTTCTCTTGTATTACTTGTTCTCATTAATGAACTGACCAACTAAAGAGTTTGGGTTGAAGCCCATAAATTCTGGAAAAATCAAAGGTGAATATGGGCTCATTCACCTGCCATGTATACCACATATGATGCATCTATGAAATGGTTACATGCGCGATTGTTATTAACCCGCAGCCTGGTCGGTGCTTGCGAGGTAAATTGCTCAGTAATCTAACTTCGAGCATAATTTCCAGATTTTCTATTCAAGATAGTTCATCTTGATAAGTTGGTTTATATCAAAGTTGGTTTAGCAAGATAATTATTGAGTGCCTCCACTTAATAGCTAAACTGTTTCTTATGAGAACAAAGTTATATATATCAGTTTGATATACGTTGTATACGAGAATATATTATATTCTCCCCTCATAAATGGTTCAGGGTCAGGAACCAAATAATCTCATCTTATTATTATTAATGTGCTGTGTATATTGACATGATAATGCACAAAGATGATTTCCCAGAGTTGAGGAAGCAAGTTAGCTTTTCTAACATGAGGGGGAGACATGATAAACACTTGAGAAAAGGTTACATGAGATGAATTATCATTTGTATATATAGATCCTCGAATATCATGATATGAACCTGAAGTTCATAAAAGGGATAATTCAATTGCAACATATTGCAAAGCATGCCATGCGCATTTGCTGACCCAAAGAATGTAACTATATTCTCACTGCAAATGCTCATATTAAGTCCTAGAAGGACAAAGTCTTGGATACACCTGAAGCGTATAGACAAATCGGTTTCAAAAGGAACTTCTTAATAAAGAAGATGAGCAAATGATCAAAGTGATCATAATAAGGAGGCAAGTGATCCAGAAGATCACATGACATAGCACTTCATAAAATCTCATGAGAGATTCAGGTACCTGAATATATGAATGAAGAGATCTCCATGTTATGTCTTTATGAAAATTGATTGAAACCGATATAAAATGATTGTCGACGACATCTATGATAGCGCTAAATATCGATGAGGATCTTATGTTTGTCGAATGCAAACAAAACTGTTGGCCAAATGGAAGAGATACAATTCAAGGAGAATTGATTCCATATGAAAGACATGTAGTTTTGGACATGTAGTTCAAATACTTGAAAGTGTAAAGTCAAAGGTATGTGTAATCAGTTTTCGATATTTATTTGTTTAGCATGACATGAAAACTTGATATGCATCTAAAGTCTATTATATGGCTTATATGACTTAACTTGAAAGATTTAAGTTGCTTGAAGCATATACAATTCTTAGTCCTGAAGTACCACATCCTAAGTGCAATTTGTGTACATATGTATATTGCTATAACAATAAACATGATGGTATCGAGAATACCCCTATGGAAGTATTGAAGAGTCATTCCACGACATTACATGAAGATGTTCATATCTATCAAGAATGATAATTTCAAGGTACGGAATATTCATTCAAGTCAATATGGTTGATTTATTTATCAAATATCTACTAACGATTTCTTGAAGCTAGTGCACAAGATTGGAATGTGAAGGTTCAAGGATGTGAATTGATATTCTTTTCAGGGGAAGTTAATGCGCGTTGCACTCTTTTTCCTTTACAAGGTTTTGTCCCACTGGGTTTTCCTTGCAAGGTTTTAACGAGGCAACAATAGACGTATTTCTAAACATACGTACTCTTTTCTTTTTCTAGAATTTTTTCCATTGGGTTTTGTTTTAGTTAAGGTTTTAACGTGGCACATTATTGAATAGACATTCAAGGGGGAGTGTTATAAATAGAACTCTATTTAAGGTGAATGTCTATCTTATAAGAAGAGTCTTACTTCAAGGCTAAGTCTTTTATCTTCCTATAAATAAAGGGGTCTTACCCCATTGTAAATCATCCCAAAAGTATTAATAAGAATACTACTCTCTCTCTACTTTTTTCTTTATTGTCCTTGTTCTTATATTATTTCATAACACTTATTTTGTATTTCACAAACTCAACATCTAATTATAAAGAATTCTCGCCTCAAATCTGCTGCCAAAAGTCTAAATTACCAGATCTTCTTCTCTCTCCTTGCTCACATGGAGGTTCTCCATTTTTCCCTTTTCTTGTTACACAACATCCTAAATTTTGAAGGCTACAGGAGAAGCCTTACCATTTCGGGTATCATCTGAAGCACTCTCTGCAAAAAATGAAAAGCTCTACTGAGTTCGTCCAAAATCCCCAATGTTAAAATTTAAACGGCTCCATTTCACCTCTTTTGGGAAATCCGAATTTCAAATGCCCTGAACCAAGAACCCTAACTTCTATCTATAAATATCTGCTATGGAACTCACTTTCAACGGCTGGGAGCCGCCCCTCTAAGTTTAAGCTTCAACCCCCTTCTTTAACCTTAAGTTGAAGCCTCCCTTTGACCCCCTATTCAGCTGCTATCTCTCCCTTCTTCGAAACTTATCAAAAACTTTCCGCTTTTTATTCATCTATCTCTTCCTCTGTTGGACTCTTCTTCAGTGAGAGAGGTTTATTGGCCTTACTAGTGACTAGCCACTGCCGAGAGTAATAAGTTCGAGGTCAGACTCCGGTTGGATATAAGGCCCAATCCCAGTTCACTGCGTCGCACAAGGTCAGTGTCTTCTGAACCCTAAGCTGTTAATTTTCCTATTTATATGATACGAGTTATTTTGCTTATCTAGATATCATGATGTAAGATATGTTGTTTGATCTAGAAATCAGGTTATTTAGGGCATTGTGTCTTAGCCATATAATAATTCAACCGTGACTGCTATGTACTCGACAAAATGCCTATATGAAAATGTTTTGTTCTTTGCTATAAGTAACACTCTTTCATGTTAGGTATCATGTTCATGGAGTTTCATTTTTGCTTATTTTCTAATGTTGTGTGGTCTAAGTAACCATTTTTTTAAATCTGCTTGAAATCGTGTTCATATGCTTTCGTTTCATTTCAAAACTAAGTACTTAATTTTTTGTCATATTGTAGAAATAATGCTATCTTTTTCTCTTAAGTGGGTACTTTCTTAGTAAAATAATTGAAGAATACTATTCCTTTATGTTGTAAGGACTTTTTCTTGAACTAGAATGGATGAATGCTTATGAAGTCAAATTGAAAGTTCTATTAGACTTGGACCTTAAATCAAACCATTTAAGTCTGTCCATGAGTACTTTAAAATTTCAAAAATGAACTGTGTTCATTTCTCATTTTGTATTACATGAATATGTGTTTGACCCATACGTAATTGACTAATGCATCATGAATTTGTTACTTTATAAAAAATATAAAAATTAATGGAGTTTGTTTGACAAATCAGTTTGGAACTCAAAGTGTCATTTGTGGTAGTATGATCGTGTTCTTGGCACTATGAAATTATTTTCATGTGATTCTTGCTTCGCACATTTTCATTCCTCATATATTATCAAAATTAAAGTTTACTCCCCTCCTTCTATTTTCTTTTTCCTCCTTTATTGCATGTACACGCCTGGAGCAAATACTTGAGTCTTAATGCAAGACTCTCTAAACTCTTATGGAGTTAGTCTTCTCATTCACTTGTGCTATAAAGTCTCAGATTGCATCCAAAAAAAAAGTTCAAAAGCAAAAGCATGGTCCTTTATGGGGCTATCGAGATAGGTGTTTTAGCTTATTTTTATACCTACAGTCTTCCTTTTGATTACATGACTCATGATTATTTTGGTCATTGGAATTACTTGTTTGTGTTAAAATAATATGGGTTGGGCATACAACTAACGACTAGCATGATCATTTAAGATTATCATTTAGTTAACAATAAATTCCTAAAAAATGTTGGACAATAGTTTGTTATAGAGACATAAGGAAACATGATTTTCTCTTCTGTTTTTATGAACAAATGTATTTCTTTTAAACAAGATAATTATTGATGCATAAGGGAAGCTATATCTTCTGTTCATATATGAGAAATATAACTACTAACTCACTATATTTGATATATTCCTTAAAGGATGTTAGGAATCCATTGCTCTTTTTTTAATATTCAAAGAACTCTTTTATGTTTGTTATCACTGATTATATGTGTCTTAATAGAAATCTAGTATTTAAAATACATATGTGTTAACCTGCTAACCTGTATTTGTTGGTATATTTTTTTAAATGATACAACAGTATGACATCTTCTTTGGTCTATTTTTTGCTAACGTTTAAGAATTAAGTTGTGTTAAGTAAGAGTTAGGTCCTTTGTGTTTTTTAATTTTTAGTTAACATAACATATTATATTATCTGTCTTAGTGCGATAGTTACATATAAAGTATGCCTTTCAGTTTAAGTAAGTTTATTGTCACTGAATATTCGAACTAAAAAATAAGTGAGAATAGTGCTTAACTTAAGAGTCCATTTGCACTTTAAAAAACAAATATCGATCCTATTGGTATGAACTTTCAAAGTATGGTTCATGAGTTTGTTATTGTGTAGTTTTGTTTGACTTGCATTTCGTTTGACTTGTTTCAAATATCACGCTTAAGAATCAAATTTTTCCTTTAATTCTATCTCCGTATCTTTACTTTTTTGCATATGCACTTGTTGGAGCAAAATGGGGTCTTACTCGAGACTCTTCCCTGCCTGCGCATGGAGTCATTACATGGGATCTTCCTTAGAGTGCACTCTATAGCAAGAAAACAAGCGAAATGCTTGAGAGTGCCTATGATGTCTTTCTTATCTTCTTTTTATTTTACGATTATTTTATTAATTTCTTGATGTCTCCTGATATATTTGGTATTTGTTTATCTCACGCTTAACATGAGTTTGAAGACTGAGTCTATTTAATTATATCTTTTCTTTAGCTAGTAAAAAGGGTACCTATGTTATCATATAGTGTTTACCTCTACCTCTAAACTTCAAAACAATAATTTGACACTTTACAAGTCATTAAAATGAAGTTTTCAAAAGATCTTGTTAACATCCTTTATAACATCATCAAGTTGAGATTTTATATAATTAATATGCTTAGATTTAGTTGAGTGTTCTCTAAAAGTCCAAATGAAAATTGCTTTTCTTTAATAAGTAGGAAGACTTGTATCCAAGCTTTCTTCCTTTGAGAATTATTTTAAATTATTACTTTCGTCATGTCAAAACTGATCTATTAAATATTTTCCTCAAATCATCAGATTTCTTAATGGACTTAAATATTTTCCTTAACATATAAGTAGTTAAGTTCCACAGAAGTTAGCCAATACTGAAATCGAATACATTCTTGTTTTTCTATCGAGGCATAGTTAGTTATACATTAATAATTTAGCATAATATTTTTTATTTTATTATTAACCTAAATTTGGCCGGTTAACCTTCTCTATAAGATTAATTGGAACCCTTACTCCTACTCTTAAGGTTAAGCACATCATAAAAACAGAGTTAACTTTAAGCACTATTTAGCTAAAATTAGTGTCCTAATTTACCATTAAAATAATTTGGGTGGTGACTCTCTTTAATTAATTAAACCTTAAAATTACCAATATGTTATACTCTAGTTTGACCTGTGTTAAAATGGGGTATAACATCTGCCACAGCAGTCACGCGTTTCTAAAGCTTGTTTTGAGTGTAGCGCCACTTGCCATACGGTGAGGGATTTCCAGCCTTTTGAGGGTTACACCTCCATAGACTTCTCAGTCACAACGTGGTCTATTAGGCCCTCAGATTATGATTGCGGCACCCACTAGGGATGTGCATAAAATCCAAAAAATCGAATTTCGAACAGGACTGAATTAATTCGGTATTTCGTTTTTGATTTTTCCGATTTTTTCAGTATTATGGTCTAATTCGGTATTGCAATTTTAGTATTTCGATATTTCGGTACGGTCCTCGGTATTAGAATTTCGAAATTTACGTATACCAAAATACCGATTTTTTAAAAGACGTTTCTATTTTTCTTACTGCCCTGCCCAGCCCCGCCCGATGCCCAAACCTTTTTTTTATTAAATTTCAATTGCCCAAGCCCATCGCCCCAGCCCAACTGCCAAGCCCACTCTAAAGTCTAAAGATTAGGGCATCAAATAACTGCTATTAGCATTCAGCATTTGGCAGTTGTAGTACAGGCGTCAGGTGATTCGCGACAGCGATTTGGCTATTTTCGAGCTCCAAGTCCTCAGTCCCTACCCCTCACTCCTCACATATTTCGGGAAAATGAAGAAGTGGTTGTTGCGAACTTGCGATAGTTTCAATTTCAAAGGTATGCTTCTACTTTCTAGCCATTTCTACTTTCAATTTTCAAATACCGAACGCCCGCCTTGATTTGTCAAAGGGAATCTCTCTTATGCTTGACACTAATGTTAATTGTTACAATGCAGACTAGCATTACAGTTGCTGAGTTGCTACTGTTTTATATTTCTATTCCTGTTATTGTTCGTATCTGAGGTGTAATTATGTTTCCTTAACCTACCATTAGTGATTAATTAATTGCTAGAACAATGTTTCTTATAAGTCCAGGCTTTAAAAGTTCCTTTTTTTGTTGCTGTTAAAAAGAGTTTTCTAGCAATATATTTGTGATTTTTAGATTTAAACATAGTGTCATATCTAGTTAAGACATTGCTAATGCTGCATTTCTTGCACATAGAATGATAGCTGAATGATTGTCATCATAAATTACAATTGCAGGTGTTCCTTATGCTAGCAGTTTGGGAGCTTGTTACATGGCCTTTGGTTACCTAGCGGTTTGTGTGTCTGAATGCTCGCAATTTGGCAGTTGTTACATGGCCTTCAGTCTAATTCTGTTGCGTCTGTTTAAGTCCAATTATGTTGTGTTTGCATAAATGTAGGAAAGTAGTAGGCATGTGTTTGGAAGCTTGGCATGAGAAAGTAATAGGCGTGAGAAAGTTAATTATGCTTGTTGGCTGTTTCTCTGTTGCGTATGAAGTAGCAGCAGTTTGTGTTTTTTTTTTTAATTTTCCTATTAACGTATTCTTTTTTTTATACGTAGTTAATCTGCTTCAATAGCTTAAATTTAGTAGTTGAGAGATGCGAATGAAAAGGCGGCTTAATATTGAAGTAGAAGAAGTATCGAAATTTAATATTGAAGCAGAAATTTTAGTAGTTGACGTGCCTATATTTTAAATTTTACTCATTAACGTATCAAACTGAAATCGCACCGAATTGTATCGAATTATTTTAGTACGGTATTTGTTATACACAATCGATAAACTGAAATACTCAAATACCGAACCAAAATATCGAACGCCCACCCCTAGCACTAGCTGCCACCCACCTGCTTAGCCAGCTCGAGGTAGAGGTCGGGGAGGTCGTCCCAGAAGGGGAGGCCAGACCAGATACTATTCCCTTCCTGCTCACACAGAGGTAGTTTCTTCCAGCTATGTCCTTATAGGTATTGTTCCAGTCTATCGTAGAGATGCGTCGGTTCTATTCGATCTATGCTCCACGTTGCACCGCTTTTGGGGTACCTCAGGATTCTTTGAGTTCCCCTATTTATGTGTCTACTCCTGTGGAAAATTCTCCTATTGTGGATCGCGTCTATCGGTCGTATTTGATTGTTCTAAGTAGTTTTGAGACTAGAGACGATTTATTATTGCTCAGCATGGTAGACTTTGATGTTATCTTAGGCATAGATTGTTGTCGGCCCATGTCACACCTCCTTTTTACATACATCCGCAAGGGCATAAAAGAATTTTTTCAATTAAAGGACAATCGAAACGAGATTTATTTATTTAGATTTCAGAGTCTCCATTAATGGTGTCCCAAGTCACCGGTTTAAATCCCGAATCGAGGAAGGTTTGAATCTGTATACAGTCTGCAAGACAGAAATTCGGGTAAGGAATTATGTTAACCCGGGAGAAAGTGTTAGACACTCCCGAGTTCCGTTGTTCTAGCACGGTCGCTCAACTATTATAATTGGCTTGATTATCTGATTTAATGCATTTATACCTATGTGCCAATCTTAACTATTAGTCGTTTTTATTATTATTTTTTATAGAAAATTGCAACGCCGTTAAAACACGTCTCCAACCACGTCACATAAATGCACCCCTGATTTTTGACACATTTTGACTTCATTGGGATTTGGATTTGGGTCACATAAATGTGCACCCGAATTTAGGAAGGTAATATTATTAAATGCCTGACCTAAAGCGACTAGCGTATTATTAACTTTGCGGGAGGCCGTGAAATTCGCTAAATGGCTCTTCCGAGGTCTAAATAATTATAGAAGCAATTAAGAGGGCCACAGAATTTATGATTTTATTTTTACGCGGCGCACCTCATTTTATTTTTAAGCCAACCTAAAAGAGCTACGATTTTTCTATTAGGTATTGTCTCTTAAAAAGGTCCTGATTCATTAGTATTGTCAATACACCATTACTAAAGATTGTCAAAATCATGCTTCGAGTTCAGGGGTTTACACATGCAGCCTCAATGCTTATGAAAGGCTGCCCAAAACATGGGCCTTCGTTCAAGCCCAAATGAAAAGGCAATCCCGGATTAGGACTAAACCATACGTCAACAGACGCTGGACCCAAACCAATTCGACTCTAATCTACTAACAGGCCTAAGCAGTCATTGGTCTTGTTTTTAACAATTAAACCCATCGACGAAAGACTATAGATCTATGGGTTCCAAATCCTTTGGTTCTAATCACGTTTAGGTTAAATGAGTTTCTTCAAAACATGTAAAGAGATCAAAGATTGAATTACGGTAATCAGAATTTTAAAATGGAACATCACAAATGGAACTTAAACTACACATTCGTTAGATTATAGCAGGAGTCTCTACTGAATCTGAAGTTCGAATATTCAAATTCTTAATACCAAGAGCTACTTGATTTTACAACAGTGCAAACACACAAGTTCATATATCAAACTTCACTTCCAATCACCATTTTCTCTATCCTAAACCTCAAATCCGCAAAAGAATCAGAAAACTGAATTTGTTGAAGCTACAGTAACGAATAGTCTCTAAAGTCCAAATTGATACAAGCATGTAATTATTTAAATAAGTATCATGGTTGAATGTCAAAACGAAATAACTCTTGTAAGATTTCATGCAAAAATTAGACAGCACTTCATCACTTGATCCAAATATTGCTCATACATATGGATTAACCTTTCCATATCACTTGAGTCAAGAAGAAAAGTACCCGGAGGTTGCGAATAAGAAGGAAAAGGTGAGATTAACAGCAGCAGATGGAAAACAGCAAATTACAGCAGCATTAGAACAATTTAAAACCCAACACAGCACCAAAAATGACCAGAAATAAACCCAGTAGTTAACACAATCAGCAAATAACAAACATCCAACTTCAAACAAATCAGATAATTCACAGGCGACTCCAGATGCTTTGCAATCTCAATATTGAACAGAAACAGTGAAATACAAGCCGTTTTGGATCCTAAATAAGCTGGAGAGTTGAATTATGTGCTGGCATTAGAAAATGATCTATTGCTTTTTGTTTTGTATTTTTTTGAATGAACTTAGATCTAAAAGAGGAAGAACTCTTCAGTTTTGCTTTGATGACAGTTTTTTTTAGATTTTTGGGTTTTTGAATTTCCAAATTTAAGAGGTTTGAGCTTGTGGAAGCTTTGGGGAAATTTTTCAGATCTGAAAACTTGTCCATAAAGGCATTGGAGTCCCTTTTTATATCTAAAGATTTAGGGCAACCCATTTCTTCTTGTTTACCCCCTTAATCCTCTTTTATCTTCTAGATTTAACCAACCAGTCCCTAAATTCTTTGCTTGCTATCAAAGTTATAACAATTAAAAGTCTGAATTTCAATTTTGACCCCTTTTCTAGAAGCTTCCTAAATCAGCTGATAAAGATTCCCCAATGAACTACCCAAACCACCCTTGAACTACTTCCACAATTACCAACTGATGTTAACTATTCTAACCTTTCTAATTTACTACATTTAACCCTATAATTTAAGTATCAATCAGCTAATACATTCTAGACAAAATATTTATCAGAACCATTAAAGAACAATTTCGATTAAAGAAGCAGTGAAAATCAAACAAACCCTACATTAAGTCTAAAAAGGAAATAAAAACACTAAGACAAACAATATCAAACCAAATCAGACAGCTAATATGTATAAAGAAAAAATAATTTTGAAAAAAAATCCATGCATAGGCAGAAATGATATCCTATATAACTAAACTAATCGATAAACAAAAATGGAACTTAAGCAAGATTAATAATCCTACAATAACCATGATTTAGCCGATTCACAGGAAGCATAATTCAAAACCAAAATAAAATTAAGACAAGAACTTATCTGAGGTAAGTGTGGAATAGAATTTCGAGCCTCAACATTCAAGGGAAGGCTCCCGTTCTTAACCATCTAGGGTTCTGCCAGTCCTTAACTCAAAATTTGAGCACTTCCAGCGATATTCGAAGGGAACCAATCTGAGGTTCGAGAAGAGTGGTAAGAAAGGTCAGAGATGTTATTTTGGGTGGGGTTGGGTGAATCACCGCCATACACGGCAGAGATGGTGGGAATTTTTTAACCTATTCGACACGTTCAAGGTATATTTGAGGAAGGCGGGGTTCATATCTGGGTAACAGATGGAAAGGAGAACATGTGGTGTATTATTGATGGCCATTGGAGTCGGCGCCACCGTGGACGGCGGACTAGTCGAATCTTTGAACTAATATTTGAGATGATAGGTTAAGATTCAAGGGCTGGGGTCTAGGATGTTGAAAAGAGGGGGAGAAGGGGAGCAAACAATGTTAATTTGGGTGGATTTGGAGCTACGCCGCCGCCGCCGGTGATTTTCGACCGGCAGCAAATGGTGGATAGACGAAGGATATACGACTGTGATACACCAGTGTATTAACGAGTGTTTGAGAGAGGGTTTGGAGGGGTGGGGGGGGAGGATTCCGACATTTATATATTAAAAACCTAGGCAGTTCACGTCCGTTGATCAAATGTCATCGACGCCTCTAATTGAAGACACCCTTAAACAACGTCGTTTTGAGTTCCAGGGTTCCGGATTGGGTCAGGGGACGTGGGTTTGGGTCAAGTGTAACGTTTGGGCTGATTTATTCAAATGTAATAGTGGCCCAATTTTACACTTCTTTCTTTTCTCTTCTCTTTTTTTTGTTTTTAATTAGTTCTCTTTTTATAAAATAAAAATAGACAAAGCCAAGTTTAAATTCTACAAAATGAACTAATTAACTTCTAAAATAACCGAAATCCCAAATTAAAAAGAAAACTAAACAAATGTAAAAATGACCATTTTTGTTATTTTTTCCTTATTTTTGAATATCAATTAACTAACAAACCTAAAAAAATGTAAAAATTAAGTCCTATATGCAAACATGCTATTTTTGTATTTTTATGAATTATGTCAATTTAAAATGCATAAAAATACAAATAAATGCAAAATCATGTAATTAATTCCTAAAAAGAAAATAATAAAAGAAAAATCCTAATTTTAATGAATTCTATAGGAACATTTCGAGCGAGGCAAAAATCACGTGCTCACAACTGCCCCTCTTTTCTCGAAGACACGTAGGGTTTCTGGGCAAAGATAAATGAGCAACTGAGGGATTTTTGCCTGCTTGGCATTCCATGAGAAGAATTTTTGAAAATTGTCTGACCGAACCCTGCTTCAAAGGTTGCCTATATATCCTTGGCTATAAAGGAATCAGGTCAGTATAGTTCTGGAGTGCTTGGTAGCTGGGACTACCGAAGCCGCGATTTCACTGCTGCTGTTGTTGCTGCTCTTGCTACTACTAGACTTATTAAACCTTGTGAAAAATGAAGAAGCTAAACTAAGCTATGAACTATGAATTACAAAAGAACCTATCTACGCCTTCAATCTTGCTCTTGATCTTTGATGCCTTGCTGCCTTGTGTTTCTTTCTGTAAAATCCTCGTTTCCTTGTTGACTGATATTAAAACTCCTTATTGCCTTGTTGACTTCTTGTTTTCTCTTCTTCTATGTCTGACGCCGAATCGGTAGACTTGAAATGTACTCCCTTGTTCTGCAGGTGGGCGCCTGATTGCCAGACTTGAATCTTGAAAAATATTCCCTTGTTCTACATGTGGATGCCTGATTACCAAAACTAGAAACTTGAAAAATATTCCCTTGTTCTGACAGGTGGCCGCCTGATTACCAAAACTTGAAACTTGAAAAAATATTTCAGTGTTCTGACAGGTGGACGCCTGATTACCAAAATTTGAAACTTGAAAAATATTCCTTTGTTCTGACAGGTAGGCGCCTGATTACCAAAACTTGCAACTTGACAAATATTCTCTTATTCTAACAGGTGGACGCCTGATTACCAAAACTTGTATCTTGAAAACTATTCCCTTGTTCTTATAGGTGGACGCCCGATTACCAAATCTTGAATCTTGAAAAGTATTCCCTTGTTCTAACAGGTGGGCGCCTGATTACCAAAACTTGAATCTTGAAAAATATTCCCTTGTTCTAATATGTGGGTTCCTGATTACCAAAACTTGAATCTTTAAAAATATTCCCTTGTTCTGACAGGTGGGCGCCTGATTACCAAAACTTGAAACTTGAAACATATTCCCTTGTTCTGACAGGTGGGCCCCTGATTACCAAAACTTAAAACTTGACAAATATTCCCTTGTTCTTATAGGTGGGCGCCTGATTACCAAAACTTGGAACTTGAAAAATATTCCCTTGTTCTGATAGATGGGCGCCTGATTACCAAACTTGAAAAATATTCCCTTGTTCTGACAGGCGGGCGCCTGATTACCGAAACTTGAAATTTAAAAAATATTCCCTTGTTCTAACAGGTGGGCACCTGATTACCAAAATTTGAAACTTAAAAAGTATTCTCTTGTTCTGACATGTGGGCTCCTGGTTACCAAAACTTACAACTTGACAAATATTCCCTGAGACTGCTGCCTGCATACCTTATCACAACAAAACAAACAAAATACAAGAAATTCTTTCTGCCCCAATTTGATGCTGGGTGGATTTGTGAGTGTTATCCTTACCAAATATCTGTAAGGCTAAGTCTCATTTTCCAGGAGGGTCCTGACAATTTTAACTGATGACGACTTTGAAACTATGTTATGTTTCTCAAAAGGTATCATTTCCACTAGGTCTTGTTATGAGTTATATCTGCTGGGGATCTGCTGGTGACTGATGATTAAAACTACTTCCCATTATCCAAGCGGGTCCTGACAACTCTTAATTTGAGGACAGAATGTGTCTGCTGAAGGTTAATATTTAGGGATACGTCCCATTATCCGGGGCGGGGGGAGTCCTGACAACTCTTATGATTAAACCCCATTATCCAGGCGGGTGCTGATGACTCTTGTTCGGGAAGTATTTGGGTTTGACCATGCCACCCGAATATTTGTATTCTAAGCTAAGTCCCATTTTTCAGGAGGGTCCTGACAACCTCTAACTGAATCCTATGCAAGTCACCTCATGCTCTTTGTTATCCATGACTACCTCTATCCTTTGAATAAGTCCCATTTTCCAGGAGGGTTCCAGATTAAATGCCAATCCTAACTTCTAGTTGTTTCTGCTAGTGATCATTGTTCAGGAGGGTTTTGGTGACTCTTACAGGGGAAGATGTTTGTGCCTTTCCATGTTACCCGCGTCTGTCTGGGTTTTAAGCTGGGTTCCATTTCCTAGGGGGTCTTGAGAATTTCAAATTTCATGCCCGTTTTAACTTTCGGTTGTTTCTGCTGGGGGGTTGCTAATTAATGTTTGTCGCATTGTGCTCTTTGCTGGGGAGAATATTTATGACAAACTATGTTCCTTTTGAGTTTTAACTGAGTCCCACTTCCAGATGGGCCCTGAGATTTCGATCATACCTGCCATGTGCCTGCCTTCCCCTGTGGATGCCCCCCTTAGGCTCTTCTAGAATTTTTCTGCCCCTGAGTCAGTCAAAGAAAACTTGTCAGTTTGAAAAGTGGTGGTTAGCTTGCGGCATTCTTGTTGAAGGTGGCCTCCCCATTGTCGTGTTCCATTGTGTTCCATTTTCCATTTTGATGATGAGTTGCTTGAGCTGCTCAACTGACCCCTTGAACCTTTATGGCTTCACTTTGCTCCCCATTATTTTGTTACATTGCTAGCCCTTTTTCCAGAATCCTTGCACCTTTCTCGATATTGCAAAGTCGATGTATTATGCTTGGCTGACCCTCTGACCCCTGTATCTTCACTCTGCTCCTCATCTTTGTGTTGCATTTTTGACCATTTTCTAGAATTCTCACATCCTTTCCTAAGACTACCCAGTTAGTTTGCGATGTTTGGCTGACCCTTGACCCTGGTGTCTTTACTTTGTCCCCATCTTGTGTTGCATTTCCGACCCTTTGCCCAAATTCCTTATGTCCTTCCCTGATGGTTGTTGAGTCAATGTATTATGCTTGGTTAACCCTTGTGACCTTTCCCAATCGCACATGCTCCAAGGACTTCACGGAATTAGGAGGCACACAGGTGGGTATACCAAGAGAAATGCGGGTAAGCGACTAGGGAAATTGCCTCAACAAAACAAGTTTTTATTTCCAGAAAGATCCCCACGCTGAGGGATGAACCTCGCCAAGTGATCTAATCTTTGTGTTGCGCTTCTAACTCTTTTTGCCAGAATCCTTTCATCCTTTCTAAGATTACCCGGTCAATGTGTTATGCTCAGCTGACCCCAGAACCTTTGTGGTTTTAATTTGCATCCCCATCTTTGTGTGGTGCTCCTTAACTTTTCCAACTCTTGTCTCTTCCATCAATTTTATCATTGAAGCTCTTGTGAATCCCTCCCCTTGCCGTTTCAAACTTTGCTGCCTTTATTGCCTTTTTAGGTGTCGTGCCTTTGGTCTTTTTGGGAGCTGATAATAGGCTTTGAAATTTCTCCCGTTTGCTTTAAAAAAAACTTTAGAGACTCAAAAAAATGCAATGACTCAGAAAAGTATTTAGGGTAACAAATTCCGCATTCACTGACTGTTGAAAGGAAGAGAAAGGAAACTTATCTGAGGAACAGCAGCTGGGTTTTCATGATCATGACATGCACTTCGACCTAGTCGACCCAGTCTGTCCCGATGACCGGCCTTCTGTTATAACCCAATTCCTTCAACCAAACCCTAGCTTTGCTTGCTTTACGGTGTCTTGAATGGATTTTCGCCAATAGCCCCTTTCCTGTTGTTGCTTCTTGCCTTGACTTCACCTCATGGTTCCCGTAAGAGTTTTCACCAATGAGACTCTCTCATTTTTGTTTCTCTCAACTCGCATCGTCTTACGGTACCCGCAAGGTTTTTCACCAATAAGACTCTCTCATTTTATTTATTTTCTACCGGAACTAGAGTGCCGTCCTGAGGTATGGTCCACCTCTCCTTGCTTGCCTCGGCATTTCTTACAGATTGATCATAAGGTCTTTATTTGGATTGTAATGTAGGCTTTTGGACAAGGTTGGAAAGAAAGGGTGTGAAAGGCTCAAAAATCGCTTTTATGGATTCAAAATTTACAACTTTCGGAATTCGAACCAATGCAATTCCTGCCCCAGTTTCTTGGTTGGGGGCTTTTGGATTTATTTGAATATGACCAAGCCGTGAGGCTGCCTACGTATCCTAAAAAAGAATCAGGTGAAACGTAGTTCCTACTGATTCCTTAGGTTCACTATTGTTTGATTTCCTTTTCCTCCTATCTTTTTGCTACTTTTCTTACTTTTCTCTTTTTCTTCTTTTTTTCTTTTCCTTTCTTTTATTTTCTTTTTATTTTCCCTTTTTTTACTTTCTCTCTATTTCTTTTCTTTTCTTTTCTTTCTTCCTTTGTTTTGCTTTACTTTCTCTTTTCTTTATTGTTTTTTCACCGCCTTTATAATTGCGTTTCTGACTTTCGTTATTGATTTCGAAAAAGGGGATATGAAAGGAAAGATAACTGAAGCTCAAAGGGGTTAACAAAGGGTAAAGTGTTTAGATAGCTGAATAAAATGCCTTCATCATTTCTATATATAAAACATGACATACAAAAAAATGCCAAGTATAGACAATGGTTCAAACGAAAGAGAATCATACATAATATATTTTGACTGCATCTGAATTGATAGCCATTTCTACACATTTTCCTTCCACGTCTATAAGGTACAATGCCCCATTGGACAGCACTCTTTACACGACAAACGGTCCTTGCCAGTTTGGAGCGAACTTTCCCTTTGCCTCATCCTGGTGAGGGTGGATGCGTTTTAACACCAATTAACTCACCTCAAACTTTCTTGGACGCACTTTCTTATTATATGCTTTGGCCATCCTCTGTTGATCCAGCTTGCCGTGGCACACCGCTTCCAATCTTTTGTAATCAGTCAAACTCAATTGCTCCAAACGAATTTTAACCCATTCTTCATCGTCGATTCCTGCTTCATCCATGATCCGAAGGAGGGGATTTCAATTTCAGCCGGGCCACTTCTGTGCCGTATACCATCAAATATGGGGTTACCCCTACCGAGGTGCAGATGGTAGTGCGATAGCCTAACAACGCAAAGGGTAACATCTCATGCCACTGCCTGGACCCTTCTACAATTTTACAAAGTATCTTCTTTATGTTCTTATTGGTTGCCTCGACCGTGCCGTTCGCCTTGGGGCAGTACGGGGTGGAATTTCGATGTCTGCTCTTGAACTGCTGACATACCTCATTCATCAAGTGTCTGTTGAGATTTTCCCCACTATCAGTGATGAGAGTCTTGGGGATTCCAAAGCGACAAATGATATTTGCATGTACAAAGTTGACCATGGCCTTCTTGGTCACTGCCTTGAAGGTTTTGGCTTCAACCCATTTAGTGTAATAGCCAATAGAAACCAGGATGAACTTGTGTCCATTAGAAGCTGCATGCTCGATGGGCCTGATGACGTCCATGCCCCAAGCAACGGAAGTCCATGGTGCAGACATCATATTCAATTCAGACGGCGATGAATGAATTAAGTCTCCACGCACATGACATTGGTGACATTTGAGCACAAAGCTGATACAATCTCGCTCCATGGTGAGCCAATAATATTCTGCCCTGAGAATCTTCTTTGCTAAAACATATCCGCTCATGTGCGGCCCGCAGACGCCAGCATGCACCTCATTCATGATGGCTGTCGCCTGCCCAACATCTACGCATCTTAACAGACTAAGACCCGGCGTCCTTTTGTATAATATTCCTCCACTGAAGAAAAACCCACTTGACAAGCGACAGATTGTTCTCTTCTGGTCACTCGTGGCTTGTACTGGGTATACACCCCTCCTGATATATTCTTTGATATCGTAGAACAAAGGCTCACCGTCAAGCTCTTCTTCTACTATGTTTCAATAAGCATGTTGATCATGGACCCGGATATGTATCGGGTCAACATAAGCCTTGACCGGATGATGTAACATTGACGCCAAAATAGCCAAGGCATCAACTACCTCATTGTGAATTCTAGGAATGTACCTGAACTGTATTGACCAGAATCATTGACAAAGATCATGTAGGCATTGCCGGTATGGTGTGAGCTTTAGATCTTTTGTTTCCACTCCCCTTGAATTTGGTGTACCAGAAGGTCCGAGTCTTTCAAGAGCAAAACTTCCTAGACACCCATGTCTGCTGCCAAACTCAGACCCAACATACATGCCTCATATTCTGCCATGTTGTTGGTGTAATAGAAGCGGAGTTGAGCTGTGACTGGGTAGTGATGCCCTTCTTCAGAAATGAGCACTGCTCATATGCCGACGCCTTTCATGTTGGCGGCCCCATTGAAAAACCGTTTCCATCCCGAGTTCTCACCTCGCTTTATTTCATCAATATGCATCACTTCCTCGTCCAGGAAGTATGTGTTCAAGGGCTTATATTCTTCATCTATCGAATTCTCAGCTATATAATCAACCAATGATTGTGCTTTCATCGCGGTCCTAGTCACATAGACAATGTCAAACTCAGTGAGCAAGATTTTCCATTTTTCCATTTTGCGAGCTTTCCCGTGGGCATTGGCTTCTGAAAAATGTACTTCAACGAGTCCAGACGTGAGATGAGATAAGTGGTATATGATGACAACTAATGTTTTAACTTCTGGGCTACCTACGTCAAGGCACAACATGTCCTTTTAAGATGAGTATACTTAACCTCATATGTCGTGAATTTCTTGCTGAGGTAATATATGGCCTATTCTTTCCTCCCGATGACGCCATGTTGACCCAACACACATCCAAATGAGTTGTCCAAGAATGTCAAATATAAGATCAAGGGCCTTCCTGGTTCTAGCGAGACCAACACTGGTGGGTTCGACAAATATTCCTTTATCTTATCAAAAGCCTCTTGGCACTCTCCTGTCCATTTCACTGCAGCATCCTTTTTTAGTAGCTTAAAGATGGGCTCACAGATGGTTGTGAGCCGAGCAATGAACCGACTGATGTAATTCAATCTTCCTAATAGACTCATCACCTCTGTTTTGTTTTTTGGTGGCGGTACTTCCTGTATAGCTTTGATCTTTGATGGATCTAGTTCAATGCCTCGTCGGCTGACTATGAACCCTAGCAACTTCCCTGAGGGACCTCAAATACGCATTTTGCTGGGTTGAGTTTGAGATCATACCCGCGGAGCCTCTGGAAGAATTTCCTCAGGTATCTAACATGATCGGATTGCTTTTTGGACTTCATAATCACATCATCCACATAGACCTCAATTTATTTATGCATCATATCATGGAGAATGGTTGTCATGGCCCTCATATATGTCGTCCCGGTGTTATTCAAACCAAAAGGCATGACCCTCTTGCAATATGTTCCCCACGATGTGATAAATATTGTTTTCTCCGCATCTTCTTCATCTTTTAAGATCTGGTGGTAACCAGCGTAACAATCCACGAATGACCCGATCTCATGCTTCACATAATTGTCAATCAATATGTGAATGTTAAGCAAGGGGAAGTTGTCCTTTGGACTTGCTTTGTTGAGGTCACGGTAATTGACACACACCCTGGTTTTACCATCCTTCTTTGGCATGGGCACAACGTTAGCTAACCAGGTGGAATGTCGTGTGACTCGGATAACTTTTGCCTCAAACTGCCTGGTCACTTCCTCTTTGATTTTCACGTTCACATCAGTTTTAAACTTCTTCAATTTTTGTTTGACGGGAGGACTTGCTGGGTCGGTGGGCAATTTGTGAACCACCAAGTTAGTGCTCAATCCGGGCATATCATCGTAGGACCATGCAAATACATCTTTGTATTCAAGCAGTACTTCAATTATTTCTTTCCTAAGTTGTGACTCTAGATGGACACTTATTTTGGTTTCTCTAGCATTATCCGGGCTCCCCAAATTGATTGCCTCTATATCGCTCAGGTTTGGTTTAGGGTTCTCCTCAAATTGGCTCAACTCTTTACTAATTTCATCCCATGCTCCTTCCTCATCGTATTCTGGCTCATCCTCATGCCCTATTTCCTGAATTATTATTTCTGAACTAGACCAATTTTTAAGACTGGGCCGGAGAGTTCTTATGCATGTCAAATCATTGGAACCAACATAAAAATAACTATACAAAAGAGAAAAGAAAGAGAAGTAAAGAAAAATGGGAACTATCAGCATTGCTAGAAAGGAAATTGCATTTCATTAGAATAAAAGGATAATAGAGTTTACACATCTAAATGGACGGAAATAACAACTCTAACTAATCCAAACTAGACTGAAAGAAAAATCAAAGCCGACTACCACGACTCCCTTCGGGTGGGAAGAGGAGTGGCTTCCCAGTTATTGACTTCCACGCATGCTCCCACAAACTGCGCATCTGCCCTACTCGATCCTTCTCCTGCCTCGACCATATTTACCTCATTGAATAGCCTTTCTAATCCCTTATCCAAATCCCCATCCGCATCGATCAACGGACTGGGAAATTTTGGCACCATGCACTTGCTTGTACTGGGCTTGACAAACGATCTGGACAACATTGGGATGGGCTTTGGGAGGGCCCAGGACCTGTGCTTTAACTTTCTGGCTCGCCTTATGTCTGCAGCTGTAGGCATGAACCCTAGACAAAAAGTGTCCAGAATTTTGGTTGGGATACTGGTTGCAAGATGCCTTGTAGAGAAGCACCCAACCCCTTACCGGGCTTGAAAACATTCTTCAATATCTCTGAAGCCACCATGACTGATGCGGCTGCTATTCTTGGAGTTGTGACAACCTCTCCTTTCAGGATCTTCTCAACTGACGCCGTGTCAAATACCTGGTATACCCATGGACCTTTGGTGTCTTCAGATTCAATAAAAAGTACAATAACATAACCCGCAACACATTGATTATCTTCGCTGTGTACCACAATCTCTTGCTTGTCCCATTAAAATTTGACCATCTGGTGCAAAGTAGATGGCACTGCCTTGGCTGCGTGAATCCAAGGCCTGCCCAACAACATGTTATAAGAAAATACCACGTCCAACACTTGAAATTCCATGGTGAAGTGGACGGTGTCACACCTATTTGTTTACCCCCGAAGTACCTTTTTACGGGGTTGAGTTAGAGGTGTTTTTTCAATTAAAGTGACGTTTTGAAAAGGGATTATTTATTATTTAGAGTCGCCACTTGGAATTGAGTTTTGGTGTTCCAAGTCACCTTCTATTTGAATCCCCTTTCAAAAGGATGGTTTGACTCTTAATTATGGTCTACGAAACAGAAGACTGAGTAAGGAGTTCTGTTGACCGAGAGGAAGGTATAAGGCACCCCTCGAATCCCGTGGTTCTAGCACGGTCCCTTTATTGACTAATGTTCGGCTTAAATCAATTTTTGGCTTTTCTTGTATTTTATTCGTTATGGCTTGTCTATTACCGCTTAACTTGATTATTATATATTTATTAATTGTCTGGACCTAGATGTGATACGCACACAAGATATTTCTTTGAAGTTAGATATTAAACCAAGGTACAAAATGTACACATGGTCAAAAGATAATTATTTTAAATTTGAAAGGAATCAAGACGCGAGAATACGCACATGATCTTTTTATTATTTAAACATATCAATCCAAGATTCGGATATGAACACATGAGCATTATTGAAAGCACATCTAAAATCAAGACATCTATTTATATATTTTTCATTATTGTTTCTTTTATTTATTGGAACGAGTCTTGAGTTAATTCATGACTCCTTTTGCTCATTCACAATTATTTTCTAGTATTAGACCTTGAAATATTTCTACCCCCAATTAACTATATTCTCGCATGACCCGACCTTCAGTTGGAATATGAAAGAAACATAATTAATAGCTTAGCCTCAAATATCAGATTTATTAATAAAGAAACATATTTATGCTAACAGTAAATCAAATAAAATTTATAAATAAAGATAATAACTCATGAATATTCCAACTTATACTTCAGTAGTAAAACAAAGATTGAACCTATCTCCTTAGACTATGGTAAGTAACTAACATCATTACTAAAATAACATAACTAATACAACAAGTTATGACATAGAAAATGTGAGACAATTAACTATTTTTCTTATCTTTTTTAAAGTAAAAACAGTCATACTAAATTAACACTTGATAATTTTCAGCTTTCATGGCTAAGTAATCAAACATGTGTAAACGTGTATTCCAAAAAGAACGATTATTTTGTTTTAGAGGAAACCTATTATAATCTTATAAAAAAACTTATCATAATTTATGGCATGTTTACAAGAATGATTGGGCAAAATTAATATAAAGATGACTTCAAGTATTAATTAAACCAAGCATTCAAGCCTAGATTCATTCATGACAAATTTACAAATTGAACTTCGAAGATGATTTAAATTAACAAAGACAAAAGATAAATTTTGAGACTGCTATATATATATATATATATATATATATATATATATATATATATATATATATATATATATATATATATATATATATATATATAGTAAATCGTAAAAAATAGACGGTGATAGGTCAGACAAGCACAAAACAATACTTGTGATTGGCTCTTAAGAAAATTAATACAAATATTAACACACATTCAGGCTTAAATCATGATATTATCATTGAAATAGCAAGGAAATTCAATATTACCTTTTGCAAAGATTTCATAATAGATAAACAGATACAATCTACTGATTTCCCAAAGCTAGCAATGCTAACTTTTTTAGAACTTTGAACTCAGAATCGCGAACGAAATCTCAAACTCTGTCTTAACACTCTCTTTCTCTCTTGCACAATTTTTCTCGATTTTTTTTCGTTCTCTGCCCTTTTTTCTCCCCCCCCCCCCTTTTATAACAGAAGTCTCTTTCTCTTTAAATAGATGAGTATGAGTAGTTTTATAACTTCTAAGGAACATGGGAAGTGGGGATTGGGAAGTTAGGAATGTGAGAGTTAGTGGGAAAGGAAGTTACGTGAAGTGGGGAAGTTGGGTTGTTTTATTTATTTTTATTTTTTTATATATTTTTTAAGCTTTATATATATTTATTTAAATTTTCCTAACCCCTTTTTTAATTACATAAAGGAAGATAAAAAACGCACACACGCAAATAAAACTTACTTTAGATTTTAAGAAAACTATAAGAAAACCTAATGTTTACATTATATTTTAAATTATACTATGAAAAATACTATATCTTACATTTTAATTTTGAAGAAACCAAGTATATATATTTTTTGTAAATTTTCTTCTACTTAAAAATAGGAATAAAAGTTATACTCTAAAAATGCAAATAAAATTTTTTTTTCTTGTATTTTTTTTAAATTTTCATCAATGAAACCTATTAAGAGAAAGATAAAAGTTTATATATTAAGATTTAAATATTTAGATTAAAATAGTAGAGAATTTAGGTGAGGTCAAAAATTAGGTGTTCACAGACGGGCCCTATTGTCACTTCTAGCACTATATCCCCTACTAAGTCTTTTCCTCCGCCATCGAAACCCCGAACACAAATGTTATTCTTGTGGACTCTTTCATTCTCCACCTTCAGCTTGATCAATGTGGAGAGCAGACAAATATTTTCACTGGACCCATTGTCAACTAGGACCCGGGTGACCACAACATTTTGACATTCACGGTCAAATAAAGGGCCCGATTGTGCTCAGTGCCCTCCATGGGCAGTTCATCATCAGATAAAATGACCCGATTTACCTCGAATATCTTGTTTGCAATCTTCTCCAAATGATCCATTGTTATCATGTCAGGGATGTGGGCTTCGTTGAAAATCTTCATCAACACCCGTCGATGTTCATCTGAATGGATTAATAAGGACAATAAGGAGATCTGAGCTGGTGTTTTCCTCAATTACTCTATGATGGAGTAGTCTTGCATTTTCATCTTCTTCAGGAATTCTTTTGCCTCTTCTTCCGATACAGCTTTCTTCACTGAATCTGGGTTATCCTTAGGGATCCTGCTTTTCCTCAACTCCTCAGGGGCGAAGTATCTCCCCGATCGAGTTAAATCTCGTGCTTCACAAACCTCTTCCCTAACTTCTTTTCCTTTGTACATCGCTACTGCTTGTTCATATCAATATGGAACGGCTCTGCTATTGACGACTGGTGGCTTGATTACTGGTTTTACAATGACAAGCTCTATGCGAGTACCTTCCACAACTACAACGGGTTCTCTAGCTGCCACGTGTACCATCACCTTTGCTTTTTCCTGTTTTGGCGCAACCATGCATGTCTATTTCCTTCATCTTGATCACTTACTTCTCACTGCTCATACTTTCGATTAGCTTGATTTTGCTGGATTTGATCATCATTATTATCTGTAAGGGCCTTTTGGACTCACCCCCTTTCTCCAAAATCTCAATCATGTTGGTCTCATGATGGACTAGCAGTAGGTTTTGGTTAATGTTGGGTGCCTCTGGAGTATGCACTTTAATTCGGTGGGAGTCAATAAGTTCCTGGATAGCATTCTTCAAATGCCAACACTTTTAGGTATCATGCCCCGGTGCACCGAAACAGTATTCACAGCTAACAGAATAATCTAGTTTCTTCGGGGGAGGATTTGGCAATTTTGCTTCGATTGGTCTCAACATATCCAATTTTCACAGCCTGTGGAATAAACTAGTGTAGGATTCTCCCAATGGAGTGAAAGTATTCTTCTTCTGAACCCTTTCATTTCTCAAGACTGGATTGGCTCGGAAGGCGGGTTTCGGAGGTTTTTGGTAGGCTCTTGGAGGTGGGTAAAGATTTTTTGGAGTTGGGTAGTTATTTTGTGGGGCTAGCGCACTCCATTGTGCGTGGGCAGGAGGTTGGGTATATGCTTGTGTGTGATGGACTGAGAGGCGAGGTTCTAACGATGGATAGTAATGTAGTGGTGGGTCGTATGGAGTGTGTGGGTATATTTGGTGGTGAGGACGGGGTTGAGTGTAACAGGATGGGGCTTGAGGCCTGAATTGAGTTCTCAACTCCACTGTTGCTACTTCCTCTTTCTTCTTCTTTAAAAATGTTCCCCCAGCTCCACCTTGGATGGTCTGAGTAGTTGCCTTGACTGTAGAGTAGCTCATGATCTTGTTGGATTTGAGGCCTTCCTCGACCATACTTCCCATCTTAGCTACTTCATTGAAATATTTACCTACTGCTGACACCAAATGCCCGAAATAGGTAGGTTCCATAGCATGTAAGAAATAGCCAACCATCTCACTCTCCTTCATTGGAGGATCAACTCTGGTTGCTTGTTCTCTCCACTGGAAACTGTATTCCCTGAAGCTCTCGTTGTGTTTCTTCTCAAGTTTTGTCAAAGATAGACGATACAGGACAATCTCGAGATTATATTAAAAGTGACAAGCAAACACTTGCGCCAGGTCATCCCAAGTGTACCACCGATTGTGATGCTGCCAAGTGTACCACTCCAATGCCGGCCCACTTAAGCTTTGGCTAAAGTATGCCATTAGCAATTCATCTTTTTCGACCTTATTGTACCATGTAATCTTTTAAAAAGCGTTATGAGTGAGTTATTTAAGCTCCACGCCTTTTTTCCTTTGAATCAAAAGTCAAGCAAAATCAAGTAGAGCACTAAGTTCATTTATTTTATTTGTGTCTGTAGCAAAAAAGTAGTTAGTTTGTCGGAATCAAAGTAAATAAGATAATAATCCCTGCTCCTCTCATTTTGCTGTAAAACCCCCTTAGATGTGCGACCGAATCGCCATGTCCATCATATAAGTCAAATTTAGGAATCTTAAAACCTGGAGGCAACTGCACGTCTGGAAATAGACAAAGGTCCTTGAACGCCACGCTTACCAGGCCACCTAACCCTCGCATGTCCCTGAACGATTGTTCTAAACTTCTGACCTTTTTGAGTACATCCTCTTGCTCAAGATTTTTGATTGGCTTTTCAACTCCTGCCAGGACTTCGAGACGGGGAGCGTAGGAATATGGTTCATGGGCTTTGTAGGCGGGTTCTGGTGGATAGTATTGGCTATCATAAGCTTGAAGTAATGGCTCACTTGATGATCTATGGAGTGCGAGACGAGGAGGTGCCACATAAATGGGAGCAATTGGTGGAGGGGGATGAGGAGCGCCATTTGGTAGTGGAGCTGGTGGTGGTTGAGAGGTCCTACCCTGGTGCTGCGAGTAGATAGGAAAGCTTGAAGGTGGATCAGTGTTGGACTGGCCATTAGCTTGGGCCAGTGGTGGAATGAAGGTTGGGTTGGCAGGATAGGTTGGGGGTGGCTGTCCTCTTGCCCATGCCTGGTACATCACAGTCATTTGGTGCTTTAGTTTGTACATTTCCTCCTTCATGGAATTAACGTCCAGTTCCTCTACTTCTTTCGAGGGGTCAATAATGCTGACATCGGTTTCCTGATTGGCCATGACTTGCTTGCTCTTAAACCGCGTGTTGTAGGAGTGAGTTGCCAAAATGCCACAAGTACTAACCACCTGTATAGTCTAGATGCAACACAGCAAAAACTTGTTAATGGTTAGGTTTTGACATGTAAGTTGCCACATATTGGGGGGTGAATGTACCTAAACAATGATTGGTTTCTACATGCATCGGTTGCTTGCGTCATCCCAGCTTTCATTTTTTTCATTTGCAATGCCCCCTTTTTAGCTTTATTCTCTTACTTTCTCCTATTTTGTTTTCTTGTTTGCTTCCTTGCTTTTCCTCTGCTTTTATCTCCTATTCTTTCCCTTATCGCTTCTTTTCTCTTTTCTTTATCTTTATTCGGTTATGTACGAATCCTATGTAGATTGCCTACATATCATAACCCCGTATAAAAGTGAAGCATAAAATATTTTGGAATTTTCAATTTTTATAATAACAAACTTGATTACAAAGATTCGAAAAACCGACAGACTCTGATAAAGGATGAACTACAGACTCGAAGAACAACTAACCATGCGCAAAAGAAAATACAGAATCTAAGACAAACTAACAGAAAGAAAAATACAAATCTCAAGAAATTACGGATACATTAGGGCTTCAATTGCTCCTAGGACCCGCGAGGCATCGTTCGGCCTTGCCGACGATTGACTAGCTAAATCCGCTTGAAGGTGACAAAGATCTTCCATTACGCGGTGAACAAAAAGTATCGCAGTGGCAAAGAACATAGATCTAGGAATATCCTCGCAGCTGCTATATTTCATTGCGATATAGTGGGCGATACTTTTGATTCTCTCTCGTATGACACCTTTCTCCTACAATAACCGCCCAATCTACTCAGTTCTGGCTTCCAAAATTTGTTCGGCTACTTGATTCTACTTTTGAAGTTGTTGCAAATCCAATTCTAATTGTGCCAATGCTGTGTAACAATGTTCCCTTTCAATTTTGAACTCTTTTGCCTGTTTAATCATTTTGTTTTCTGCGATGACGACCCTTTTCTTTAACCTAGTCACCTAACCGTCGAATTTTTCTTTTAATTGCCTAACCATACATGCTCGTTCTGCCGCATTTTAAGCCAATTGTTTCGAGCCCTGACTAGTTCTTTTTCTACTTTTTCAAATTAAAATTGTAGTCACTCACCTTCTGTCTCAACCCATCTATAAGTTTTGCATCCTTGGCGCTCCGGACGAGGTTTTCTGCTGCTACTTTCATTTTTTGAATTTGGGCCCGAAGGACCTCATTTTTCTTGCCCAATTTCTTCTTTTCACCTTCATTTGCGGCGGCCTGCAAATCTTTCTAGTATTGCAAATTCATGACCTGCTTCTCCAGTTTGGTTATTATAGCCATGTATTCGTGTTCTTTAGCCAACCAGTCCCACTGCTCCTGTGATGCTTCAATGAATTCCTGGAGATGGGGCCATTTGGCTGGCCTCTCGAACTCAATTTCTCTCCTGTACCAAGCAAGGTATCCTGGCGACACTTCGCCTCTTGACCGATCCTGTACGCAAGTGTTTGCTGTTAGGTATTGGCATTCATTCCAAATTTTGTGGATCGTTGCTTCAGGAAACTGACCATCTGGTCCAATCTCGACTACCCTGACACTAAGATCTTTGTCTTTTGGCACTATCTGGCACCTCCCAAATTATCTCAAAACCCAGTGTGGGGCATATGGATGGATGCTCCTAAGACCCATCAGAAGGAAGTGAGGCTCCATTGCCAGCATGTATATTATCTCGTCCATAGACAACCATCCCAGCGTCCACTCTATTTGACCGGTAGTGAGAGACTGAAAGTAGGATATCCATCTCGTTACTCCTTCGGGCAAACTGATCCCTTCAATCCTTGTGTAAAATTCTTCTATGCAAGTTTTCTCCGCTGACCCATGGCTCATGAATTGGGAATGGTGGCACAAATGTTCGGTTATCCACATTTGCAACAATAGATTGCACCCCGCAAAGAAATCTTTCCCGGCCCTTCGAGCTGTGAGAGCACAAAAGATCTCAGCTACTATCATAGGCGCGAGTGTGCACTTGGCTTGGGTGCGTAGAGTGCTGACAACCCTGCTATTTTTATGTCAATGTTCCCATCTTTCCTTGCAAATACCAGGAGCCCTAGAAAAGCCACCATAAAAGCCAAATGGCTATGTTCTTCCCACTTGACGCGGTTTCCTTTGCTGCAGATTTTGTTCTCTGGATTATTGAACCCCCCTATGTGACCATATCTGGAATACAGGGAAAAGTACAAAACCCTGTTGCCAGGTTTGAGTCGTGTACCACTTTGCTTATCTTCCAGGTATCTAAGAATTTTTGCACTGCTACAATTCTTGGGGCAACCAAATACTTGTGCTTCAAAGGAAGCTCAGCATCCCCAATGCACCCAGATATTTCTTCTAAGGTCGTGGTAAGTTCAAAATTTGAGAAGTGGAACACATTGTGCCCCAGGTTCCAACACGTGACCAACGCTCTTATGATGTCCCCTCGAGATATAATCTCCAATAGTCTGGGAAGGCCTCCCAAATATTTCTTCACCTCATCTTGCCCTTCTATACCTAGATCATTCCACCACAGCCGCAACTCCAAAGGGATTCTGCTTACAAATGAAAAATGTTTGTTTTGGATAGTGCTCATCCTGCACATATATTAAGGAGAATTAGCAACTTAAGACTTTATTCCGTTTGACTTCAAAATAAAAAATTGACCCCTTTCTTTCATACAATTTACTTTCTAAAATCAGAGCCCATCTTTGCAGATACAACCTTTCAGTATTTCCGGAGGACGATTTTAAGGTTATGTCCGCTAACTGTCCAAAATAAAATAGAAATCCAAAGGTGGCCATTGTGCAAAATCAGCCTTCCGGCGTCCCTTTCGGTAACATTCGGGTATTCTTGACAACAACGGCATCACCCGATTTATTTAAGACAACAAATAAAATTTGACATTTGTTTTTCTTTGTTTTGGTTGTTTTTGCAAAAGGGAGGTTGGACCTGATGGGGGTTGCCTATGTATCTCGCACCATATGAGAATCAAACCGGCGTAGTTCAGGCAAAACTATTTTTTGAAAATAAGACTTCGCTTTCCCTTTTTCATTTCATAAAAGCAAAACTATTTGTTTTTGAAAACAAGCTTTTCCTCTTTATCTTGGGCGAATAAAACAGACTCCCTTTTGTTTCCATTTTTTGTTTGTTTTTTTTAAAATTCAGCAGAGCTTCAGCAGTATTTGGACATTGGTTTACAGCAGTTGGTTTAACTCTCCTTGCCCGTCAAAAGTCGGTCAGAACGCAAATCCAAAACAAATAAATGCACAAGTAGGATGCATCAGGATGGTCCATTATTCCGAGTATACCTGTCCTAGACGGACCCAACCCCTGTGTTGAGTCCCCTAAGTCAAATGCATGATGCAAATAAGTGTTCCTAATAGGGATCTGGCATGAGGTTAAGTTATTCTATGTTTGAAACTTGAGTATTTGTTCTGGACTGTGTACCCAACCGGACAACTCGAGTCGAGGAGAGGGCTACGTATCGGGGACCCGTAAGATCATCCGGCTTTGTAAATTTTCCGAGCCTCTTTCTTATTTCAAGGTATGACACTAACAGAATAGGGAGTCTCGACCAGCGAGCACATCCCCGCAGGTAAGAAGAGAAGGGTTTCGTAACAGTGTATATGTACAGTTCAAATAATATCAAAACGGTAAAAGCATCATTTTGCACATTAAGTCAACATGTAAAATCATATAATAAACAAATCCAAATACAACAATTACTCTAAGCTCGTATTCTTGAACCCTGAACCAGAGATTCTGGGTTCGATCCCTAGCAGAGTCGCCAGAGCTGCCACACCTCCTATTTACATACACCCGCAAGGGCATAAAGGAGTTTTTCCAATTAAAGGGCAATCGAAATGGGATTTATTTATTTAGATTTCGGAGTCGCCACTTGGGTTAGTTAATGGTGTCCCAAGTCACCGGTTTAAATCCCGAATCGAGGAAGCTTTGACTCTGTATACAATCCGCAAGCCAGAAATCCGGGTAAGAAATTCTGTTAACTCGGGAGAAGGTGTTAGGCACTCCCGAGTTCCGTGGTTCTAGCACGGTCGCTCAACTGTTATAATTGGCTTGATTATCTAATTTTAATGCATTTACACCTATGTTCCAATTTTTACTTTTAGCCACTTTCATTATTATTTTTTAAAGAAAATTACAACACCGTTAAAACACGTCTCGAACCACGTCACATAAATGCACCCGTGGTTTTTGACACATTTTGACTTCATTGGGATTTGGATTTGGGTCATAGAAATATGCACCCGAATTTAGGAAAGTAATATTATTAAATGTCAGGCCTAAAGCGATTAGCGTATTATTAACTGTGCGGGAGGCCGTGAAATTCGCTAAATGGCTTTTCCGAGGTCTAAATAATTATTGAAGCAATTAAGAGGGCCACACAATTTGTGATTTTATTTTTGCGCGATGCACCTAGTTTTATTTTTAAGGCCAGCCTAAAATAGCTATGATTTTTTATTAAGTATTATCTCTAAAAAACAGTTCCTAATTCATTAGAATTGTCAATACACCATTACTGAAGATTGTCAAAATCGGGCTTCGAGTTCAGGGGTTTACACAAGCAGCCTCAACGCTTATAAAAGGCTGCCCAAAACAAGGGCCTTCGTTCAAGGCCAATTGAAAAAGCAGTCCCGGATTAGGACTAAACCATACGTCAACAGAGGCTTGGCCCAAAACAATTTGACTCTAATCTACTAACGGGCCTAAGCTATCATTGGTCTTGTTTTTAACACTTAAACCCATCGATGAAAGACTATAGATCTATGGGTTCCAAATCCTTTGGTTCTAATCACGTTTAGGCTAAATGAGTTTCTTCAAAACATGTAAAGAGATCAAATATTGAATTACAGTAATCAGAATTTTAAAATGAAACATCACAAATGGAACTTAAACTACACATTCGTTAGACTATAGCAAGAGTCCCTACTGAATCTGAAGTTCTAATTTAAAATTCTTAATACCAAGAGTACTTGATTTTACAACAGTGCAGACACAGAAGTTCATATTTCAAACTTCACTTCCAATCACCATTTACTCTATCCTAAACCTCAAATCCGCAAAAGAATCAAAAACTGAATTTGTTGAAGCTACAGTCAACGAATAGTCTCTATAGTCCAAATTGATACAAACATGTAACTGTTTAAATGAGTATCATGGTTGAATGTCAAAACGAAATTACTCTTGTAAGATTTCATGCAAAAATTAGACAGCTCTTCATCACTTGATCCAAATATTGCTCATACATGTGGATTAACCTTTCCATATCACTTGAGTCAAGAAGAAAAGTATCCGGAGGTTGCGAATAAGAAGGGAAAGGTGAGATTAACAGCAGCAGATGGAAAACAGCAAATTACAACAACATTAGAACAATTTAAAACCCAACATCGCACCAAAAATGACCAGAAATAAACCAAGTAGTCAACACAATCAGCAAATAACAAACAGCCAACTTCAAACAAATCAGATAATTCACAGGTGACTCCAGATGCTTTGCAATGTCAAATATTTAACTGAAACAGTGAAATACAAGCTTTTTTGGATCCTAAATAAGCTAGAGAGATGAATTAAGTGCTGGAATTCGAAAATGATCCAGGGAAGTTCAATGTAACAGTTTTTTTGTTTTTTTTGTTGCTTTTTATTTTGTATTTTTTTGAATGAACTAAGATCTAAAGGAGGAATAACTTTTCGGTTTTGCTTGAATGACAGTTTTTTTTAGATTTTTGGGTTTTTTAATTCCCAAATTTCAGAGGTTTGAGCTTGTGGAAGCTTTGGGGGAATTTTTCAGATTTGAAAACTTGTCCATAAAGGCATTGGAGTCCCTTTTTTATATCTAAAGCTTTAGGGCAACCCATTTCTTCTTGTTTACCCCTTTAGTCCTCTTTTATATTCCAGATTTAACCAACCAGACCCTATATTCTTAGCTTGCTATACATGTTATAACAATAAAAAGTCTGAATTTTAATTTTGACCCCTACTCTAGAAGCTTCCTAAATCAGCTGATAAATATTCCCCAATGAACTACCCAAATCACCCTTGAACTGCTTCAACAATTACCAACTGATGTTAACTATTCTAACCTTTCTAATTTACTACGTTTAACCCTATAATTTGAGTATCAATCAGCTAATACATTCTAGACAAAATACTTATCAGAACTATTAAAGAACAATTTCCATTAAAGCAGCAATGAAAATCAAACAAACCCTACATTAAGTCTAAAAAGGAAATAAAAACACAGAGACGAACAATATCAAACAAAATCAGACATCTAATATGTATAAATAAAAATTAATTTTGAAAACAAAAATCCATGCATAGGCAGAAATTATATCCTATATAACTAATCTAATCGATAGACAAAAATGAAACTAAAGCAAGATTAATAATCCTACAATAATCATGATTGAGCCGATTCATAGGAAGCATAATTCAAAACCAAAATAAAATTAAGACAAGAACTTATCTGAGGTAAGTGTGGAATAAAATTTTGATCCTCAACATTCAAGGGAAGGCTCCCGTTCTTAACCCTCTAGGGTTCTGCCAGTCCTCAACTCAAAATTTGAGCACTTCCATCGATGTTCGAAGGGAACCAATCAGGGGTTCGAGAAGCAAGTGGTGAGGAAGGTCAGAGATGTTATTTTGGGCGGGGTTGGGTGAAACACCGCCGTACACGACGGAGACGGCGGGCATTTTTTAACCTATTCGAAACGTTCAAGGGAGATTCGAGGAAGACAGGGTTCAGATCTGGGTAGAGGATAGAAAGGAGAACATGTGGTGTATTATTGGTGGCCATTGGAGCCGGCACTGCCGTGGACGACAGACCAGTCGAATCTTTGAACAAATATTCGAGATGATCAGTTATGATTCGAGGGCTGGGGTATAGGGGGCTGAAAAAAGGAGGAGAAGGTGAGCAAACGATGTTAATTTGGGTGGGTTTGGATCTACGCTGCTGGCGGCGGCGGACGGTGGAGAGACGGAGGATATACGACGGTGATACTCCGGTGTATTCAGGGTGTTTGAGAGAGGGTTTGGAGGGGTTGGGGGGATGAAATTCCGACATTTATATATTTCAAATCTAGGCAGTTCACGTCCGTTGATTAAATGTCATCAACGACTCTGATTGAAGACACCCTTAAACGGCGCCATTTTGAGTTCTAGTGTTCCAAATTGGGTATGGGGACGTGGGTTTCTCTTTTCTTTTCTTTTCTTCTTTTTAATTAGTTCTCTTTATATAATATAAAAATAGACAAAGCCAAGTTTAAATTCTACAAAATAAACTAATTAACTTCTAAAATAACTGAAATCCCAAATTAAAAAGGAAAACTAAACAAATATAAAATGACCATTTTTGTTACTTTTTCCCTATTTTTCAATATCAATTAACTAATAAACCTTAAAATGTAAAAATTAAGCCCTAAATGCAAATATGTTATTTTTGTATTTCTATGAATTATATCAATTTAAAATTCAAAAAAATACAAATAAACATAAAATCACGCAATTAATTCCTAAAAATGCAATTTTTAATAAAAGAAAAAAATCCTAATTTTAATAAATTCTATAGGAATATTTCGAGTGAGGCAAAAATCACGTGCTCACACCCCATTATGCTATTCTTGATTATTACACCAAGATCGTGACACTGGTTATTCTAGGTTTACCGCAATTAGAGTGGAGGGGTACCTTAGATTACACTTCAATAGAGTTATTTCATTTCTTAAATCTTAACAAATGGTTGAGAAGCAGGAGTGCCGCATATCTAGCTTGTGAAAGATGTCAGCATTTATACGCTAACAGTTGAGTCAGTTCCAATAGTGAGGGACTTTCCACATGTGTTTACAACTGATCTTCTGGGAATGCAGCCCGATCGAGATATTAATTTTTGCATCAATATTGCAGGGCATCATCCCATCTCTACTCCTCCATATCGTATGGCTCCTCCTAAGTTGAATGAGTTGAAGGAGCAGTTACAGGAGTGGCTTGATAAGGGTTTCATTTAGCCTAGTGTTCCACCTTGGGGTGCTCATGTCTTATTTGTGAATAAAAAGGACAGTTCAATGCATATGTGTATTGATTATCGCCAGGTGAACAAAGTTACAATGAAGAACAAGTTTCCTTTACCTTGTACTAATAACTTATTTGATCTATTATAGGGTGCCCGACTATTTTCCAAGATTGACTTATGTTCAGGCTATCACCAGTTGAAGATTCGGGAGCTAGATATCCCCAAGACTGCTTTTAGGACTCGGTATCCGAGTTTCTTCTTATGTCATTTGGTATGACCAACGCCCCAACAACATTTATGCATTTGTTATAGAGTATATTTTGACCCCATCTTGACTTTTTCGTCATTGTGTTTACTAACGACATCCTGTTGTACTCCCGGAGGTGGAAGGATCTTGAGCAGCACGTCAGGACTATGCTTCAGACTTTGAGAGAAAAGAAGTTATATGCAAAGTTCTCGAAATACGAGTTCTAGTGAAAGTAGTGTAGAGTTGGCTCAGATCATCCTCAACTACAGAGATCCACATCTTTCTTGGTTTAGTGGGGTATTACTGTCAATTTTATAAGGGATTCTCATCTATTGTAGCACCTATGATCAGACTGACATAGAAGGGTGCTCCATTCAGGTGGATGGAGGAGTGTGAGGAGAGCTTTCATATGATCAAGATAGCTTTTACTATAGCCCCAATATTGGTATTGCCTAAGGGTTCTGGGTCTTATGTTGTTTATTGCGATGCATCACGGATTGGTCACGATGCGGTGTTGATGTAGGACCATGGGGTGATTACCTACGCATCCAGACAATTGAAGGTGTATGAAAAGAACTATCCTATCCACGACCTTGAGTTAGCAGCTATTGTTTATGCCTTAAAGATTTGGAGGCACTATTTGTACGGTGTCCCTTGTGATATCTGCAGTAATCACTGGATTTTGCAGCATCCGTTCAAGCAGAAGGATATTAAATTGCATCAGCGGAGGTGGTTAGAGCTTAAAGATTATGATATCACAATTTTGTACCATCCCTAGAATGCCAATGTGGTGGCCGATGCTTTAAGTCACCGTACATAGAGTTTGGGAGCTTGGCATACCTACCAATAGTATAGAGGCCCATGGCGTTAGATGTTCAAGCCTCAACCAGCCAGTTTGTAAGATTGGATATTTCTGAGCCAAGTCGAGTATTGGCTTGTATGGTATCTTGGTCTTCTCTTTATGGTTGTATCAGGGATCGTCAGTATGATGGTCCTCATCTACTTGTCCTTAAGGACACGGTCCAACAAGGTGATGCTAAAGAGGTTACTATTAGGGATGATGGTGCATTGAGGATGCATGGCAGTCTATTTGTGCCCAATATGGATGGTTTGCATGAGTTGATTCTCTATGAGGCTCACAGTTTGCGGTACTCCATTCATCAGGGTGTCGTGAAGATGTATCATGACTTCAGGAAGCATTATTGGTAGAGGATAATGAAAAAGGACATAGTAGAGTATATATCTTGGTGCCTAAATTACCAGTAGGTGAACTTTGCACATCAGCCGTCGGGTGGATTGCTTTAGAAGTTAGAGATTCCAAAGTGAAAATAGGAGCGGATCACAATGGATGTAGTTATTGGACTCCCATAGACTCAGAAAAAGTTTGATGCGTTTGTCTGATTGCAAAAAGGATGACTAAGTCAGCTCATTTTATTCCTGGGATGACTAGTTATTCTTCCGAGTAGCTAGCTCAAGTTTATATTTGTGAGATTTTCATACTTCATGGAGTGCCGGTATCTATCATCTCAGGTCTGAGTACGCAGTTCACATCATAATTTTGGAGGGACGTATAATATGAGTTGGGTACTCGGGTAGAGTTGAGCACGATTTTTCACCCTCAAACGGACGAGCAACCTGAGCTTACTATATAAAATTCTAGAGGATATGCTCCTTGCGTATCTGATTCAGTTTATGGGTTCTTGGGATCAGTTCTTACCACTTTTTAAGTTTGTCTATAGCAACAATTGTCAGTCCAGTATTCAGATAGCATCGTATGAGGCTCTGTGTGGTAGGCGGTGTTTGTCTCTAGCGGGTTGGTTCGAGCGGGGCGAGGCTAGATTATTGGGTACAGATTTGGTTCAGGATCTTTTAGAGAAGGTTAAGGTGATTCAGGATAGACTTTGCATACCCCAACCCGTACAAAAGAATTATGTGGATTGGAAGGTTCGCAATGTTGCATTCATGGTTGGAGAGCAGGTCTTGCTTTGGGTTTTTCCTATGAAGGGCGTGAGGTTCAGAAAGAAGGGCAAGCTGAGCATAAGGTTCATTTGTCCATTTGAGATGTTGCAGCGAGTTGGGGAAGTTACTTATAAGCCTGCCTTACCTCCTAGTCTAGCAAGAGTTCATCCGATATTCCACGTTTCTATGCTCCGGAAGTATCACGATAATCCATCTCACTTGTTGGATTTCAACTCAGTTCAGTTGGATAATGATCTATCTTATGTTGAGGAGCCAGTGGCTATTTTATGCAGGCAAGTTCAAAAGTTGAACTCAAAGAACATTGCTTCAGTAAAGGTTCAGTGGAGGGGTCAGTCGGTTGAGGAGGCGACTTGGGAGACCGAGTAGGATATGCGCAACCGTTATCCTCATCTTTTCACCACTTCAGGTATGTCTCTATACTCGTTTGTGGACGAATGATTGTTTTAAGAGGGGAAGGATGTAACGATCCGGCTGGTCGTTTTGAGAGTATTAGCCCTGATCCCCTATTTACTACTTTTCCCGTATCTGTTTCAACTTATGTAACGTGCCAGGAGGTTTTGTTTTGGTTTTTGAGTATTTTAGGACATTAGTACCTTAAACGGAAGCTTAAGCCTTAGGATTTTGACCATAGTCAGAACTGTATAAAAACTACTCTATAATGGAGTTACATCGATTCTGTTAGCCCCGTTGAGTGATTTTGGACAAAGAGGCATGTACGAATTGTGTTTTGGATATCAGTAGCTTATTTAGGCTTGAAATGGAGAAAGTTGAATTTTTATAGATTTTGACCATAGTGGACTTTTTGATATCAAGGTCGGATTCTAATTCTGGAAGTTAGAGTAGGTCTTTAATATTGAATATGACTTGTGTGCAAAATTTGGGATCAATCGGAAGTGGTTTGATAGGCTTCGGCATCGGTTTATGGAAATTTGAAGTTTCAAGTTCTTAAGTTTGTGTTGGAGGATGATTCGTGATTTTAGCATCGTTTGATGTGATTGAGGGCTCGACTATTTTTGTATGGTGTTTTAGGACTGGTAGGTATGTTTGGCTGAGGTCTCGGGGGCCTCGGGTTGATTTCGGAAGGTTAACATATCATTTGTGGACTTAGAAAAGTTGCAAATTTCTAGTGTTCTTTAGTTCTGATTTCCTTTTTCGCATTCGTGGAGAGGAACTGGTGGCAGGTGAGATTTTATGCTTCACATTCACGAAGGAGGTCCCGCATTCGCGAAGCACTTAGGTAGTTGGCCTATGCGTTCGCCATGGAGGTCCCACGTTCGCATAGGGGACTGGCCAGCTGGGTCCCCAAGCCCTTATGCCGAGGAATTCGCGATGTTGGTCCCGTATTTGTGTAGGTTTGAGTTATGAGGCCTTCGTGTTAGTGACAAGGGAATCGCATTTGTGATGAAGAAATTCTGGGCAAGGATAAGTTGCTCTTCACGAATGTGAGGGGTCCTCCGCGTTCATAAAGAAGGGAGCCCCTAGGCAGAATATAACATTTCAAAACAAGGGTTTGGCTATTTTTATCAAAACTTGAGTTTGGGAGCTTGGATTTGGACGAAAGTTTGAGGCATTTTCAAAGATATCAAATGGGTAATTATTATACACTTGATTTTGGTTATATCTTACTAATCTATCATTAGTTTAATCATTTTCTTTTGAATTTGGGATAAAATCTAAGGGAAAATTGAAAGAAGTTCTTCAACTAAGATTTTATGTTTTGATTGGGATTTTGACATCGGATTTGGATAATTTTGGTACGAGTGAACTCGTGAGTGAATGGGTGTTTATATTTTGTAACATTTTAGGGCGTTTATCTAGTTTCTTCCTTTAGCTTTGATTTCATTAACTAGAATAGTTTCTTATAGTTATATTTATGTTATGTAATTGATTTTGGCTAGATTTGGGCCACTTAGAGTGGATATTCGTGAAAAAAACATTGCTACAGATTGATTTGAGCATGGTTCAAGGTAAGTGACTTGCCTAACCTTTTGTGGGGGAACTCCCCATATGACTTGGTACTGCTGTGATAAGTGAGCTCCGTGTACGTGAAGTGATGAGTGCGTACATGGGCTATTTATTGTAAAACTCTGTTTTTCACTAAGTAATAACCTGTTTCACTTTAGTTTACTTATAATAGCATGTGCAGATATCCTATCTAGTTTAGAATAACATGTCTACGTGTCTTAATTACTAATATGAACTCTGTGCAGCATGCTTTGTGAATTCCCCGCTCCTTCCTTGACTTGTACTTAGTATAAATTGTAGGATTTCGTGTTGCAGCTGTTATTTCCATTCTTTGAGATGTGTATTTACTTCGGAACTACGAAACGGTATTTCGTGAGATCTCTTTTCATATTTATTTTGGGACTATAGGACGGTATCCCGAGAAATCCTCTAGTACATTTACTTTTGGGACTACAGAACGGTATTCCGATAGATCCCCTGCCTATTTACTTTGGGACTACAGGATGATATCCCGAGAGATCGCGCTGCATATTTACTTTTGGGACTACGAGACGGTATCTCCGGAGATCCCTTATTGATATTTCGATTCACTATGCTGATATGTTTCTATGATTTCCTTCTTGTAAAATTTCAGCCTTTATTATATTGCGATATTTCATTTTGTCTTACTTTATTCATATATACCAGTAGGGCTCTGACCTGACCTCGTCATTACTCGATCGAGGTTAGGCTTGGCACTTGCTGGGTATTGTTGTGGTGTCTCATGCTACTCCTCTGCACATGTTTTTGTGTGCAATCTTACCAGCCACATCATCAGTGAGCAGCAATAGTTGGAGACTTCAAGGTATATCTGTAGACCACCTCCCCAACCCTCTCAAGCACCTCAAGAGGAGCAATATAACTAGGAATCAACTTGCACTTCTTTCTCAACTTCATCACACTCTTCATGGATGAAACTCTTAGCAAGACCTTCTTATCCACCATATATGCAATCACAAACCTTCATTTCAGCATAACTCTTCTATTTGGACTATGTTGTACGAAGCCGCTCCTGGATCAACTTTACCTTCTATAAAGCATCAAAGAGCAAATTAGTGCCCAATAACCTAGCCTCAAACCAACCAACCGGAGAATAACTTCTCCTCCCATACAAGGGCCTCATACGAAACTATCTAGATGCTTGACTAGAAGCTGTTGTTGTAGGCGAACTCTGCAAACGGAAGAAACTGATCCCATGATCCTCCAAATCAACAACATAGGCACGTAACATGTCCTCTAAGATCTGAATAGTGCACTCGGACTGCGCGTCTGTATGAAGATGAAATGATGTACTCAGCTCTACTCGTGTGCCCAACTCTCGCTGCATCGCCATTTAAAACTGCAACATGAACTAAGGGCCTCGATCCGAAATAATAGACACTGGCACACTATGAAGGCAAACAACCTCACGAATTTAAATCTGAGCCAATCGCTCTAAAGAGTAGGTAGCCACAACTGGAATGAAATATGCAGACTTGATCAGTCTGTCCATAATAACCCATATTGCATCAAATTCCTCAAGGTCCGTGGGAGTCCAACTACAAAATCCATCATGTTATGCTCCCACTTCTACTCCAGAATGTCAAGCCTCTGTAGTAACCACCGGGCCTCTAATGCTCATACTTCACCTGCTGACAATTCAAACACCAAGCCATATACTATGCATTATCTTTCTTCATTCTCTGCTACCAATAGTGTTGCCTCAAATCCTGATACATCTTCGCGGAAAACTATTGGCCTCCCCAAGAATTAACTCATGTAACCCATCAACATTTGGAACATAGATCTGACCATGCATCCTCAATACACAAATGTAACTATGACAAACAGGAAAAATACATATGATAACTAAGTCGGATGCAACCGCCTTCGTCCTTATTGGTAGAGCATAACATTTGGCCTGGCTTCCCCTCTAAGGCACCCTTACCCGCTTAACTTCCTCCTCTATATGGCTACATGTAGAGTAGCAACTGGTATGTAACCACGGGCTATGAAGTTCGGGACCCTGTGGAATATGTGGAGCCTGAGTAGTCTGTGGAGGTGCACCCATCCTAAGTTTGGGGCAGTCCCTCATCATATGACAAGTATCATCACACTCAAAATAAGCTCTCGGAGGATGTGGCTGCTAAGACTGGCCCCGGCCTAGTCGGTTGGACTAACCACTAAAAACACTATGTAGGAAATGCACTAGACAATGGTGGCGCATAATGGGCAATCTGAGACCTGGGAGAGGCCAGAATACCTCTAGCAGCTGGGAGTGCTGAATGAATAGGACGTCGCACATAGCCTCTACCATGATGGGCTACAACTAGTGAACGGGCACTACTATATGTGCTAGAATCTCGAGGCCTCTTGACTTCCCTCTCCTCTCTCTCCCGGCCCTACATACCCTCCAATCCCCGAGCGATCTCCACAACCTACTGGTACGGGGTACCAGTCTCCAACTTTTGATCTATGTTGAATCTAATACCATGGTTGAGCCTCTCGCTAAATCGACAGACTCGCTCCCGGACTGTGGAGACTATGCTAGTTCATGTCTGGACAACTCGCTGAACTTGACAACTTACTCCAACATGGTCATAGCACCCTAGTGTAACTGCTCAAACTCTGCGCACCATGCATCTCGAAGGCTCAAGGGAACAAACTCTCTTATGAACATCTATGAGAACTAAGCCAATCTGAGTAAAGATGCCTCTATCGAGCTACCCAACTTATCCTCTTGCCACTACTGATAAGCTACTCCCTTAAGCTAGAATATAGTGAAAACAACCCCACTCTTCTCCAAAATACCCATAGTACGGAGGATACGATGGCACTACTAAAAAAACCATGTGCAACCTCTAAATCTAAGCCAATGAAAGTAGGGGCTGGTAACTTTTGGTACCTTACGAGCTTGGGCTTCTCCTCTTCAGATGTTGTTGCCTTAACCTCGGGCTGAACTAGGACAACTGGTTGTACTGGTATGACCTCTATGACTTGGTTAACCTGGATATGTTGCTCTGGGATACGGGAAGTAGGAGTCTGTACTCCTCTGTGGCCTAAGATATGGTAGGAGCAAGTGGAATCAACCCCGCCTAAGCTAGTGTGCTAAACATGCTCAAAAGCTGGGCAAGGGTCTCCTGAAGTGCATGGGCAGTAACATGCATCTCAGGTGCTTGCCCCCAATTGGAGATGCTAATGGCTCCTTTATCGCAACTCTGGCAGGTGCTTTGGCTGCACCACATGCCCATCCTTTTCCTCGGACCTGGCCTCTTGCAGCTCTAAAAGGGGGCGTGGGTGTCTGATCATCATATCCAACTGTGTGTGTCCTTACCATATGTGAGAGAATAGAAAGACAGAGATTTAGAGTTTTGAACTCAACAAATTCGCAATATAAGGATCATAGAGGTGAAGCTTTTCCTAATAGTTCTGTAAACCTCCCGAAGATAAGTATAGACGTCTCTGTATTGATCCGCGAGACTCTACTAATCCTTCTTGTGACTCATAACTCCAATGAACATAAAGTTCTAATACCAACTTGTCATGACCCCAAGTTCCCTTTGTAGAATGTCACGATGGAACATAGTCTCTAAGACTAGGTAAGCCTAACTTACACACGCAATATGATTGAAATAATAATGAAACTCTCAATTACCCAACAAAATCATGAAAGAAACTTCGCAACTCAGTATAACACACTTCAAAAAATCTGGTGATAACAAGTCGCAAGCTCTAAAGACAGTGATGAACATCCTTATACATGAGTGTCTAATAAAGGGAAAGAAAATGAAATATGCTAGACAGAGGGTGACTCCAAGGCCTACAGATTCCGACAGCTATACCTTGAAGTCTCTGAAGCTGAGCTCCTCTCACTAATGCCTACACTAGTAGGAGGTACCTAGATCTGTACAAAAAGATATGCAGAAGCACAACATGAGTACACTACAATGGTACCCGGTAAGTGTGAAGCCTAACACCGGTAGAATAGTGCGATGTCATATCAAAGCCTTACTGGAACAAATAAGAAGCATAAAGGTTTTATAACAATGTAATAATGACAACAATGTATATGAAACAATAAAGCAATATACCAAGATTAGCTACATGGAACTAACGCAAATGATGCATCATGGAAGAAAACAAGGAATGTCATGCCAAGGAAACAAGTAACCAAAACACAAATGAAGTAATAGAAAAGTATCAACAAGAATCACAAACGAGGTACCGCCTCGTAGTCTCAAATCACAAAACAATTCACAATCTTTTCTTATATCACCGCGAGAGACTTGAATTTAGTTTTAAAAACAGTTATTCCCGAAATAGTTTCCCGCATTTTAACCCACCTTATCACACCGCATGGCTTTAAGTAGTTCCCCTACTAGTAACAGACGTATCAAGCCTACCTTATCTCACTGCATGCTTTTTAACCCCAAACCTTACGCCATCGCATGCATATCACTACCACAACTTATCACAAATCACACCCCAAGTGCCCAATATCGCAACTTGCCAAAGATCAACAATAATGGTGTTTCACAATAATAGGCCATAGCTCAACCACAATATATACAAGAGTCTCAACAATCACAACCGAAGTGAATAACTCAACAAGAATAGTATTTCACAACTTAACAACTTTGCCTCAATATGAATCACATTCTTTATAGCTCAATACCAATTTCAACAACAAGATATCCCTAGAATTAATAATTTCAAGTAAAGAACTCAACAGTTAAATAAAAAGATATAGAGGAAAAAATAATTCCAACTAGGTATGTAAAGGAAATTAATAAGTAATAGGTAAGACAAGTAAATCATGTGAAGATAGACTAAAGAGGATATGATAACTTAATTAAAGGCAATAAAGAATCTACGTAGCTAGAACCAGTCAAATACCATATTTAGCCAGTGTATACACTCGTCATCTAGCATACACTGCTTCCACACATCACAATTAACACAAAACAACACCGGTCCTAATGGGTAAATCCCCCACATAAAGTTTGGCAAGACAACTTACCTCAATACATGCTACTCAATCCACTAGCAAGCCTTTACCATGATAATCCAACTCCGAACGGCTCGAATCTAGCCAAAATAACTTTATACCATAAATATAAACTATAGGAAGTTATTCCGAACAATAAAGTTTTGTGCTCTAAAGATAAATAAAAAGTCAACCCCATGCTCGCATCTCGAAACCCAACCAAAATTAAAAAATCCAAACACTCATTTGAGAATGAGTCCAACTATACAAGAATTACTCAAATCCAAATTCATATCACCTTTCAAATCCCCAAATTTTAGTTTAAGAAATTTTCACAATTGTTCACCAGATTTTCAACCCAAATCACAATTACATGTTACAAGATCTTACCCCAATGAATTTCATGAAAATCTCTCAAAAAGTTACACAAACCAAGCTCTCTAGGTCAATAAATGAAAATGAGATTAAACCCTCGAACTTAGCCCTTTATGCCGAGTGAATTTGCATTTGCAACCTACAACCGCATCTGCAGCTCCACACCTGCGGAATTTCCATCGCAGGTGCAGCCATGGATTAACTCCTGAGAATGCACTTCCGCGAGCACCCAAGTGCATCTGGGCCTAGGCTTGTACGACTTATGGATCAGTTTAGGGTGCCCGCATCTACGATCCCAGTTGGGAATAGAAAAACTCGCTTCTACATAGGGGTGTGCATTCGATTTATCGATTCGATTTTTATCCTTATCGATAATTACTTATCGGTTATCGATTTTTACATATGCTTATCATTATCGTTTCGATAAGGTTTCGATTTTTTCGATTTCGATTTATCGATTTTTGGGGCTTATCGATTCGATTATCGATAACACCAATAAGCCAAGAGACGGGCTGCACACTTTGTAAACTTTAAACATCACGGCTGAAACTATTGAGATAATACAACATAATGCTTTGATTCTCTAAAACTAATCCCAAGCGTTAAAATAATTGAGAAAATACCTGGTTGACCTTTAGGCACTACCACTGTGTGGCTCCTTCCAGCTGCGGCTCTAATGATTTTATGCCTGGAATGAAAAGGTTTTATTTAATGACAAATGGAGATATGGGCTAACTATAGAGGGAATATTTGATCTGAATGCAAAATCATGTATAATACAGCAGTGCAACAAACGAAATTCCTTTTTGCAATTATTTAATTAAAAATGTTTTTGCTTGACCTCGTTTAAGATAGTACCTGATCCCATGAAGAAGGCCATGAAGAAAACTTTGTAAACATATTTGGCTTCTCATTTTGTTTGTAAACATAGTACCCGTCACTCGGAGACTAAGACGGAACCGGCGATGTAACCTTGAACAGCAACTCCAACGTCAATGAACTATAACAAAACCAGAAAAGGACGAGTCCGAATCAAACACCAAAACCTCCATTTTCGTTAGCTAACTTTCTTCCCAGATTTCTCCTTTTGTTTTTCGATTCATGCGTATGTCTATGCGTAGCTGACGAGAGAATTGAAGGCTGAAGAAGAAAAGTGAAATGGCTGGAATTTTTTTTTTTTTGATTTGGGAAAATGGTTGTGCGTGAAGAAATAGGGGTCGTTCTTTGAGAAGACGATGCAGATGGGGTCGTTTGCGTTGACAACGGAGGAAGCTGTATATTTTGGTTGAGGTCAAGCCATGGTGAAGGCTGTTTCTTCCAAGAGGAAGATAGAGACGATGGTGTTCCTCGGTTATAGGCGGCACTAATTCTTTTTGACCCTCTTTTTCTTTTTAGGTCTAGGTTATGAGCGAAGGATAGGGTAGTAATATTATTATAAAATAAGGGTATATTTGTCTTTTTAATATATCTTATCGATTTATCGATAAACCGATAAATCGAATGGCCAAAATCGAAATCGAATCGATAAACCGATAAGGAAAATTTTCGAAATCGAAATCGAATCGATAAACCGATAAACCGATATCAATAAACCGATAACAAATAATCGATTCGATTTATCGATAAACCGATTCGAATGCACACCCCTACTTCTACGGCATGTCGCACCTTCGGCTCAAAATACGCATGTGCGATTGCACCAACAACAACAGGGATTCAGCAATGCACAAGTCCCAAATTATTCTAGATTCAATCTGAATCATACATGGGGCCCCAGGACACCGTTAAATTATACTAATAAGTTTCAAAATACATAACAGAGCTACTCAAGGCCCCGATTCATATCAAACAACATCGATTCTAAGAATTGCAACCCAATTCAAGCCTATTAAAACTATGAACTTTCGAATTCCAAAGATAATATGGATTTATGTAAATAGAACTCTGATTGACTTTAAATTTTACAAACAGGTCATAAATGACATGAAGAACCTATTCCGACTTGTAGAATCAGAATCCGATCCCGATATCAATAAAGCCAACTCCCGATCAAACGTTTCAACCTTCTAAACCTTTAACTTTCTAACTTCTGCCAATTCAAGCCAAAATGACCTAGGGACCTTCAAATTAATATCTAGACACGCACTTAAGTCAAAATTACCATACAAAACTGTTGGAACCTTCAAGACTCTATTTTGGAGTCGTATACACAAAAATCAAACTATGGCCAACTTTTTCAACTTAAACGTCCAACTTAGGAACTATGTGTCTCATTTCACTTCAAAACTCACCCGAACCAAAACCAAACACCCCCGAAAAATCACAAAACCATAATACAACATAGATGAGGCAATAAATAGGGGATCAGGGCTTAAAGTAATCAAAATGACTGGCCGGATCATTACAATTATCTTAGGTTTAGGCTAGGGTTCTTAGGGGTAAGCGGCTAGGTTTCATAGGAGAAAGAGAGCCGAAGAGATAAGAGAGGTAGTTTTCAAAGGGGGAAACGAATTAGGGTTTGGGGTTGGGTAAAATAAAAAAAGAGGGGAAGAGTTGGGAGCCGTTGATCTTGAGATTTTAAGAACAGGTGGGTAACGGGTCACCCTCCAGGTATAGCTACTAGGTCATGGATATTGGGCTCAGGAGTTTTGGGCTTAGAGGTTTTGGACTTCTTTTGGTCCCAAAACAACCTAATTAGCCTGCATTTTTAAGCACACAAAAATAATATAAAAAATAGATTGTGAAAATAGCTAACAAATAAATAAAATGCCATTTATAAATTAAATACTTCAAAATAGTAATTGGTGATTATAAAAATATAAAAATAGTATTTTGACATAGATAGTATAATAAATATGATTATATTAAAAATCTAGGCTATTATTGCAAATAATGCAAAAATATATAAAATGCCATACAATTATAGGAAATGATATAAAATATCATAAAATATGTATAAAGTACTACAAAAATATAAATAACTAGTTTAGACAACTAGTCACTCATAAATGATTTAAAGAAATAATAAGTAAATTATTTATTAATTATAAATGCTAAAATCAAATGAAAATGCTTATAATAAGAATAAGATTATTTGTATAAAAACTCCATAATAATAATATTAGAAAAAAATGGTATGAAGATAATAAATTGATATTTTAAACATGTCATGGATTAATAATATAAGGATATAAATAATGCTTAAAAATATATTTAAACATACGTTATAAAATACCAACTCACAAAACCTAAATGGGGATCACGACGGCAAAATAGATTGTCGACACAACACGCGCACACACATACATACTCGATATTGTACTTATTCCTTACACAAGTCCCTCACCCAAGCATACATGTGACTTTGTGTATGCACCCATGGTTAATATCTGACTCTGGAGGGCTAGGTCCTTGCCCAAGCTGATCGGATCTAAGTAAAACAATACGGGGTCTAGTGCACGCGTCACCTCATAATCAATACCACTTAGCCCAACATGGGGTCTAGCGTATGCGTCACCTCATTGTCAATATTAAATTGGCTCTATGGCCAAGATCAGTCATCAATCATCTCAAGTGTCCATATGATAATATCTCATACAAATATAATTCAATATACCATATGCAATATGCCAATGTGCCACAATTCAACTCAAAGTCGTGTCATGCACAAGGACAGCAAGGGCATGTGAGGTAACGTATAAAAAGTGCATAAAGATAGAGATATAACATGCATATATAATATCATGACTGAACAATATGACTACGACTAAGGAAAATAGTTCAACATAACAAGAACAACCCTATCATGTCTCAGACAAATTAGCGAATAGCCTAGATATGATTCCTCGCATGAAGATTAACTCGCGTAGTCAGACAAATGGGCAAAATATGATATTAAAGAAACATGATAGCAATACAACACATATAAAGCCTAAGATCTATCTAGATTATGAATAATTATGGTGTAAACATATACACTCATCACCTCACATATATGCCATCCCAAACACATAACAAATACCATAACCAACGGGAAAATGACCTTAAACCAAACATAGGCAATACACCTCATTCGGGCTTGTCTTCAACCTCGAATCGCATCAAAACCTCGATCAAGCCCTAAAATCGCACGAATTCAAGCCAAAAATTATCCAAGGAAGTCCACAATGCTATAGGAAGTGATCACAATCCATAAAGTTTCAATCTTTGAAGAAATTTCCAGAATTCAACTCGGGTCCACATGCCCGAAATATGAAATCAATACCAAAATCTTATGATCCATAACTTACCGAGTCCAAATGTGTAATTATTATCCAAAATCGGGTCCAAATTGGTACTCAAATATTGAACATACACTCTTAAAGTATAGGCAAAACCCCAAATGACCAGTCGTGAATGCCAAAGGCCGCTGACAAGTCTTATTCAACACTTTGCAAACGCGAAGTTATCTATGCAAATGCGATCGCCAGCATCTACAATACTCACCGAGCGCGATGAAAAATAACCAATAGCCTAGAATACTTTATGCCGAACGTGCTACATTGATCAAGAAAGCCAAGCACATCATAACAACACAAAAAATTAGCAATGCAACACAACCAAAATGGCCCGAAACCACCTCGAATCACACCTAAGCCCCACGGGACCCCATCCAATCAAGACAATAAGTCCAAAAACATTATCCAAACTTATCCAAAGGCTCAAAACACCATAATTAACATCAAAACTAAGAATCATCAACCAAGATCAATCTTTTAAGTTCATAAACTTTCATCTTCGAACAAAGCATTTGATTCAAGTCTAATCAATCCAAAATGAATTCAAACTTTGCACACAATTCCCAAAGGACAAAATGGACATATTCTAATTTTGGAACAATAATCCGACATCGATAACCTTAAAATCAACTCTCACCAGAAGTTGTGAAGTCTTAAATTCTTCAAATTTTCAACTTTCAACTTTCAATATAGAGCCAAAACCTTCTTGAACATCCAAATTCAAATATGAATATATGCCAAAGCCCAAAATTACCATAAACCTACTGAAACCATCAAATCCCGATTCCAAGGTCGTTTACTCAAAAGTTAGAACTTGATCAACTCTTTCTACTTAAAGATTTGAAATTAAGAATCATTTCGTCAAATCAATCTCGAACCCTACGAATATCAAAACTGATCATATATGCAAGTCACAATACATCATATGAAGTTTCTCAAGGTCTCAAACTATCGAATGAAGTGCTAACGTTAAAAATGACTAGTAGGGTCATTACGTATACTATTGAACATCAACCAATAGAATGAAGTCAAAGGTAAACATATGAACCTAGATAATATCATAAGTGGAGTACTTATAACGAGAATTTTCATTAAGTTTTTATTTTAGAAAAATTGTCTTTTAGGAGAATTCATGCCGAAAGGGGTCAAAATTATCTTTTCTTCGCACTACTCAAGAAGAAAAACAACTTCGAATGGACCCGGAGTGCCAGCAGACCTTTAGAGATTTGAAAAGGTACTTGTCAAGCTCAGCGTTACTTCCAAAACCAAAGGAAGGTGAAACACTGTCCGTCTACCTCATATTCTTAAAAGTAGTTGTAACTGTACTTTTAGTCTGTAAGGACGAAGGCAAGCAATCTACCATTTATTACATTAGTAAACTTTTAACGGGAGCAAAAACTCGCTACCCCCATTTGGATAAGTTGGCCTTAGCTCTCATAGTCGCCGCTCGAAAGCTAAGGCCCTACTTCCAATGTCAACCAATAGTTGTGGTGACTACTTTTCCTATGCGAAACATCTTTCACAAATTTGAACTCTCGCTTAGGTCAGACAAATGGGCCACCAAAATGAGTCAATTTGACATAGAATATAAACCAAGGACATTGACTAAATCATAAGTCTTAGCTGACTTTATGGCCGACTTTAGTCCGGGATTGCTACCTCTAGCAATCAAAGTGGCAGTAATGGTGTTAGAATCGACATCAGGGGTTTGGACCTTATTTACGAATGGAGCCTCCAACATAAAAGGGTGGGCTATTAATCATGCCTTTAGGAGAAACCCTCAGGCAAGTCATCAGAACGGTCCCTTTATATGAGGCTTCGATTGCAATACTTGAACTGGCTCGGAACTAGATTTCGAGGTCATAAAAATCAAGTATGACTCATAAGTTGTGGTAAATCAGGTCTACGAGATCTTAGAAGCCAAAAAGGAGCACATGCAATAATACGCTATAAAGGTCTAGGCTCTGTTGGCTCGATTTCAGAAGTGATCGATTACTCATATCTCGAGGGAACAAAATGCATAAGTAGACACGCTAGCTAAACTCTGTTCAGCAACGCAAATGAAGGGATCGGAGTCCGAGAAGGTATCACAACTGATGCAATCGGTCCTGGATGCAGACAACTATTATGAGGTAAATACGACTAATTTGGTCTGGGACTAGAGGAATGAAATCATCGATTATCTCGAGCACGGAAATTTGCCCGAAGACTATAAGGCGTTTGAGGAGCTGTGAGACAAAGAAACATGACATAGCTTCAAAGGAGGCCAACTGTAAAGAAAATCTTTCCAAGGCCCGCTAGCCCGGTGCTTAGGGGCATCCGAAGCTAATTATGTTGTGCGAGAAGTCCATGAATAGATATGTAGAAACCATACATGCACAGATTCTTTAGTGCTAAAACTGGTAAGGGAAGGATATTATTAGTATCATATGGAATAAGACACCAAATCCTTCGTACAAAAATGTGATAAGTGCCAATGCTATGCACCACTAGTACATCAACTGGCAAAACCACTGCATTTGGTTCTGTCTCCATAGCCATTGATGAAATGGGGGATGGAGATCCTCGGGTAGTGCTACCGGCTCCCGGTAAGGCAACATTTGTTTTGATTTTGACTGACCACTTTCCCAAGTGGGTGGAAGTATGTCCTTATCATAAGATTGGCAAACGTGATGTGGTAGATTTCTTATGGAAAAATATAATTTGTAAGTTCCAAATACCAAAATAAATAGCATACAGTTATGGATCACAATTTATCGACGCAAAAATCACAAAGTTCCTCGAAGATTTTTTAAAAAGAGGATCACATCTTTACCCTACCATCTGAATGCAAACGATCAAGTGAAGTCAACAAGAAAAGTGATTATACAAAAACTCAATAAAAGGTTTGAAGTGGCTAAAGGTAAATAGTATGAGGAACTAGCCGGAGTTTTATAGGCGTATCGAATAACGGCCAAATCAAGCACAGGAGAAACTCCCTTTTCCCTTGTGTACGGAGAAAAATCTTTAATTCCGGTGGAAGTATGGGAACCGACCTTGAGATATTTCCAAGAAAATGAAGAATCAATCAAAAAAGTAATGTTAGTCAACATGGAGCTATTTGATGAGAGCCGGAACTTGGCACATATAAGAATGCCATCCAAAAAGCGGAAAATGGGTTTTTTCTAGAAAGGTTTTTGTACCGCATGGGAAGGCCTCTATCGACTTTCAATTTTAACTAGGAAAGGTTTGTATAAGTTAGAGAATCAAAATGGATAAAAGTTGCCCAACAACTGGAGCGTGGCACACCTCAAAAGATATTATTGCTGATGAACATCACTTGTACTGGGAGCATGTTCTACATTATTTTTCCCTTCGTCCAGTTTTTATTGCAATTGGGTTTTTCTAGAAAGGTTTTTAACGAGGCAACAATGAATACCATACAACAAAGAAAGATTCAACGACAACAATAAGACCCTTAATAACAAGGCACACAAGCAAAGAACCAAGTGGATGGTTAGATAATCTTTCTCTCAATAGCAAAATTCTTATTGGGAAATTAAGTTTGCTATCGGACAAGGTTACCCAACTGTTCACAAGTGCAAACCATTAAAGAATTGTTAGATAGTATTTTGCCAGATAGCATTTTAATTCCTAATGGGAAACGAAGTTCGTTACCAAGCATAAGATTGTCTAGAAATTCATTGGTGGGGTCATCGAAGGTGCAAAACTTTCAATATACCAATTCACATTCTTCGCATTCGAATAGGTGGGTGGGAGGATGATATGACATGTCAATCGATAAACAAGAATCGGAAACATAGTTATATCATCGGGACCGGGGACTATGTGGCCAGCCTCGTAGAAATAAGTTGTACAAGTTAACCACAAAGTAATGGCAATTTCTTTTTTAGCATAACAAATGCTTATGCACTTTTTGAAAATGGAAGGGATAAAATGAAGTCCTTTTATTTCTATCGTGTTTCTTATATGAACGACGAATTAACTTTATCATTTGAAAGTTAAACAAGTTCTTCAAATACTAATGTCGTAATGAACATGAGACGTCCTCTTCAAGAGAACCGTAAACGTAAGAGGGAACTCTCTTATGAAAACCCTCACATTAAAGGGTTGATTTTGGAAGAACTTATTCCCAAAATAAAAATACCTTCAGGGAAAAATCCACCTAAAGTCTTGCACAAAAAGACGCAAGAAGCAAACTTGCTCAAATAATGAAAACCCTCATGTTAATGGGTTGATTTTGGAAAAACTTAAGCCTAGAATCAAAATGCCTTTGGGAAAAAACAAACCCAAGTGTCATGACCTGCCATGTCATCATGCCATGTAGGTGCCACTTGGCATATACTTTTGCCATATAGTTCCTTTAATAATTTTCTTGTGTTCTTTCTTGCATTATCTTAGCGATCTTGAGTGTAATAAGGCTGACTTGGCATAGCAAGAACATGATCAATTTATGCAAGATTGCGATCAAGTTGTCAAGTGCCACATGTGTACTTAGTTAACAACTAATGACATGACACAATGTTTTACATAATCAGATGCAAATAGTAAAAATTGCGCAGAACACTTAAGCAAAAAAGAATGAAAAGGTTAAAATTTACATGAATGTCCAAACGGAACAACATAGAAAAACTTGTGTAATACTTGAGCAAAAGATATAATAAACATGCCAAAATAGCATAGATACAAAATTTGGGAAAATAAAGGAAAAGCTAAATTGCTACATCTCTGAAGCCCGGAGAAAGAGAAGTGTCTGCACTCCTGGAGGGAACTGGATAGATTCCCTGCCGGTTTGATATATTTTTCTTCATCATTTGGGCCCTTAGTATCATCATCTTTCAATTTCTCTTCAATTCCCGAGAACTCAGAACCAGAACCAGAGGAAACAAAAGCATCAGGCCCTACTAGGAGACCACTTTTAGGAGCTAACTCAAGCTCACAGACCTTAGCAATTTCAACATTAAAGTCAATGATACCAGTTTTGGCCTCTTCAAAAAATTTTCTCCTCATGCTGTACATAACGTAACTTTTCTCAACAATGAGGGAAGCTGCTCGACGCATAAGTTCTTCTTTGAGTTGGGTTACCTCGGTATAAAGGTTTTCCCAAATGGATCTAATGGACTTGAGGCTAATATCAAGATCGTAGACAGTAGAGCTGAAAATTCTATTATGCTTAATGGTCTTCTTATAATTCTCCTCCAATTGAGCGCACTTCATACCCACAACAGCAAGCTTTTTAGTCTTGGAATTCAAGGCTGCCTCTAAATTGATCAATCTTTCAGCAGAGGCAGCCTCACGATCAGATGCAGCAAGAATGGTATTATAAACTTCAACCCATTTGGCCTTAGCCTATTCAAATTGAATCCTAAAAGGGGCGGTCTCTTGGATAAGAGTCTCCATTTCCTGCTTGCTTTGCTGCGTTTCTAGCATAACACCCTCATCAACATTAGTTTCTAGCTCCGAGAGGTGAATAATGGCTTGATCACGTTCAACCAAAAGTTGATCTCGCTTGGAGGTAAGTCCTTCTTTCTCCCGAATCAACCTCTGCAATCCCTCAGAAGCAAGAAAGTTGGCCTACGAAACAAGAGGGGCAAATTAAGGATGCTATCAGGATAAATCAAAAGAAATAACAAAAGGAAGTAAAGAATGTACCGCTACGCTATTGTGCATAGTGTTGTTCAACAAGCACACTCCGGAGAAAGCCTGTATCATTTCCGAATCTTTCTTTGAAGCCCAAGGCTTCAAATTGTTAGCAAGTTCCACCGGCTAGGATAGCAAATTGCATCTTGTGGAGATCGAGAGAGTAACATTCTTCCTCTTTTGCGGATATTCTGGGGCACCATATCTTTGCCCCAAATTCCCATAAACTGGGGACTGCAGAAGAGGAACTTCTTCTTTTCAGACGGACGCAACCGGTAGAGATGATGTGGAAATTGTTGGAGAAGAGTTGGTGAAGAAGGTGATGAAGCTGGTGGCATTGAAGGATGAGAAGCAGTTGCAACTAACATAGTACTAGTTATTGGTTGCTCATCAGCTGAAGACGGTAGAGGCTCAGTACTCAAACTCATGGTACCAGGCGCCACGACTGGGATTGGGCAACGAGAGTTGGCATTTTCCACCATTTCAAACTCCCCCCAGAGTGCTGAGACATCATCCTCGGTTGGTGTAACTAACTCAATAGGTTGAGCATCTTGTTGAGATGATAAGGATTATCATCTTCTATATAGAGAAGCTCCCTCATCACTAGCTTCTCCATCATCGTCGATCATTATGGTGTCTATGACCGGCTTAGGTGGGGGCTCATCATTACGACTTTCAGAGATGACTCGGGGGAAGCATTTTTTGCCCGATTATATTTTCTCCTAATATACTTAGAGTTATGGGGTGTTCTACCCATCAAATTGAAGCTCTATGAGTTTGTTTCTAACACATTAAACCATTTACCAATACGACATTAGAGTAGGGAGATATATGTGTTTTTGCAAGACTGTGCAGGCTGCTAGGTGACAATAGGTGTGTCACCTACTTGGTTAAATGGGAGTCCAAATAGAGGCAATTTTGGGTCAGCCAAAGAGCCCATTTAAAGGCTTATCTCCTTCAATATAAACCTCATTATATATCACAAATAATCAGACCTAAACCCATGCAAACTTCCTTCCAAAAATTACCCACAAACCCTAATTGATTTTCTCTCCCTTTCAAGTTCTAATTTGGAGGGGGGGGGGGGGGGGGTAAAACCTAGAGTTTGAAGAACCAAGATAGGAGCTGAGTTATCCAACAAATAAGTTATGTTTATTGCTCTTTTTCATCCATTTTTTCTACTGTAAATTCATGGTAAGTTGTTCTATAGTTGTAAGAACTCACGGGATGGCGATCGTAAGCCGTGAGTTCGAGTTATTTACTTGTAGCGGACTATTTTGTGTTGCTGTTGGACTTTATGTTTTACTACCGTTTTCAAGAGTTTTAAGAGGATGAAGGGTGTGAAGAAATACCACATATATGCAGGGTGGAGGGCTAGTCATTCATTGTAATATTTTCGGGCTGTTTGACACTACTACGGTGACCGTTTTTTGAATGAAGACATTGGGGTGTGTTATGCTGTTTTTTAGTATTTTGTGGTGTATATAAGGTTGGAGAATAATGTATATGTTGATGTTGTTGTTTTCTTGTGTCGTTGGTGTTATATTGAATTTGGAGGAAGTAAGGATTATAGGGGAGATGCTGCCTATTTTTATACAAAATAAACTTGTCGTTCGTTGTGCGATAGTTGTACATTTCGTAACTTAAGGATAATAATTGTCATTGTTGTAGATTAAGGTATGAAGAGGAGAGTTCAACTTGGTGATTTGAAAGATTGTGATAAGGTAGGTTAAGGCTAAACCTTTCCTTCATTTTGGCATGATCCAGTAAGTACATGTGTTTGATAACGAGACATAAAGAAAAGTTCATATTCCTGAATTTATGTACATTTCCTAGCCTCATAAGTTACGACATTCTCCCTTATCGGGACTCCATATTCAGTTTAGTTTTGTCTTCTATCAGCCCAGAGAGCAGAGAGTATATATATATATATATATATATATATATATATATATAGTATTACAATATTTTCACTACCATCGAGCTATAATCGATGGGTAGGCCCCTATTGGGCAACCTCTGATCATATGATGAATTATATACTGAGGCTACTGTGGTCGGGCGCCTATAAGCAAGCCCAAAATAGCTGAGATACAGAGTCTAGTATGGTCGAGCGCCTATGAGCGAGCGAGCCTACTACGACAGAGAAGTTATATGTATATACTGATCCTTATAGGGCCAGACAACTATTTTACTTACAATATTGAAATAGTTGAGCCAATATTAGCAGGTAAGTATATCTTCAGATTATCTTTGACTCCCAGTTACTTTCAATTATTATATTATCATTTCAGTTTCAGCTTTCAGTTATCATGTGGTCTTACATACTCGGTATATTATTTCGTACTGATGTCCCTTTTGCCGGGGACGCTGCATTTCATGCTTGCAGGTCCGGATTGACAGTTGAACAGACCCTCCCAGCAGACAGAGTCAAACCTCAGCTTCGTTGGTAAGCTCCACTTCCTCGGAGTTACCAAGTCTAGACCTTGGAGTCCATTTTATATGTACAAATTTGATGGGTATGTCGATGCCCTGTCCTGATCATGGTACAGTTCAATTATCTCTAGAGGCTTGTAGACGAGTCCTGTATAGTTTGTATATCAGTAGATATTCATGGCGACCTTGTCAGCCTCCATAGTTATGAATATATGTATATGAGCTTTTGGGTATGCTTACCCCTTAGAAAAGAGAGTCGATATTTGTATACGATTCGAAATATGGTCTCATCGGCCTAATTTGAGGGTTACCCCTCCAGAGTTTTCAGTTATAGAGTGGTAAGCTTGGGCCAAATATGGCACTGAGTGCCTGCCATACTTCGTCAGATTTGGGGTGTGACAATATTATTGCTTCTGGAGAGGCTCATCATACAACCAGGCTTCTATTTCTTTTATAATCGTGACTCTTTGTTTTTATTTTTATATTTTTGGATCAAGTTAATTTTAGTATGCATAAATCACGTTTAAATTAAATTATACCATTTTACGGGTAAAAATCGATTGATTCTTTGACACGTTACATTCAGGGGGAGGTGCCTTGGTTCTTGCTGTTTGCGGTTCTTGCTGTTTGCGGATGATATAGTCCTGATTGATGAGACACGAGATGGCGTTAACGAGAGGCTGGAGGTCTGGAGACATACCATGGAGTTAAGGGTTTCAAGTTGAGGAATACTAAGACATAATACTTGGAATGCAAGTTCAGCGGTGTTACCCAGGAGGCGGACGGGGATGTGAAACTCGATACGCAAGTCATTTCCAGGAGAGAGAGTTTCAAGTATCTGGGATCTATAATTTAGAAGGATGGAGAGATAGATGAGGATGTCACGCACTGTATCAAAGCAGGGTGGATGAAGTGGATGCTCTCTTCCGATGTCTTGTGTGATAAGAATGTGCTATTGAGACTTATGGGTAAGTTCTACAAGGTAGTTGTTAGACCGATTATGTTGTATGGGGCAGAGTGTTGGCCAGTCAAAACCTCTCATGTCCAGTAGATGCGGATAGCAAAAATGAGTATGTTGAGATGAATGTATGGGCATACTAGGTTGGGTAGAAGTAGAAATGAAGTTGTTCGAGACAACATGGGAGTGGCCTATGTGGAGGCAAAGATGCGTGAGGCAAGGTTGAGATGGTTCGGGCATGTTAAGAGGAAAAACGCAGATGCCCCTGTCAGGAGATGTAAGAGGTTGGCCTTAGGAAGTGAGAGGAGGGGTAGAGGTAGGCCAAAAAAGTCTTGAGGGAGGTAATCAGGCGGGACATGATACTACTTGAGCTAACTGAGGACATGACTCTAGATAGAAGTGTGTGAAGATTGAAGATTAGGGTAGAAGGTTAGTAGGTAGTCGTGCATCTCCCTTTGTCTTCTCTAGCTCGATAGTATTATCGCTAGTTCGATCCTTTTTTTCCTTAGTTTTCTATATTTGCATGTCTCCTTTCGTTGTTACTTGCCATTGGTAATTCCATAGTTTACTCGCAGTACTTCGTTCATATTCTCGTGTGCTGCCTTGGAATTAGTTTTCTAAATATATTATCTTTGCTGCTACTTGTTATCAGTACCCCTTTCATATTATCTGTTGCTATCTCCGATTTAGTTTTCTAATTGTTATTTTACTATTACTTGTTATCGGGGCTTTTCCCACCTTGTTTAGTCGAGAATCTATCGGAAACAGTTTCTCTGTACTTCCAGGGTAGGGTTAAGGCTGCTTACATCCTGTCTTCCCGATAACCCACTTGTGGAACCATATTAGGCTGCCGTTATTGTTGTTGTACTATTTTATGGATAAATACACTACATTGAGTTTGTCCATTCATCCACAAGTCAAAAAATGCAGTGAACGATTTCATCATTTTCACTTGGGTTCGGCAACTAGTTAACGTAGGAGCAGCATCACATTCGTTTCTTTTCCTTATCTCCCTTAGGTACACTCCCAAAAGCAATTCCAACAACCCCCAAATTCCAATAAAAAAGACCTGGATCGACCCCAGCTAACACCCGTTTCCTGTTCCGGACCCACTTCCGGGACCCGAGAAACTCAGGTGTAGGTCCTCTGGGTATCCGGAGCCAGTCGGTCTCGCAGAGGAAGAAGTTGAAGCACAGTGTTTGATAATGTAATATCTCTACTCAAGCATATACATACACGAAAAATGGAAGTTATTTTGCCAACCTATTATCTCTAACTATCACTCCAACTGCAAATTCTTGTCGAAAATGAGGGTAGTGACACCTGCATCCCCATCACCCGCCGATCAAAACCGCCTTAGCTCTACCCCCGTTGCCAGAAACCAAGATGCTGAATTACTCTTCCGCACAAAGCCAATTGCCGAAATCCGAAATGTGGAAGCCGCCACCAGAAAACAGATCCAAGACAAGAGCGAAGAGCTCCGTCAACTCGTCGGCAATCGTTATCGCGATCTAATCGATTCCGCCGATTCCATTGTTCTCATGAAATCCTCGTGCGAGTCTATTTCTGCCAATATTGCCGGGATACACCACGGCATTCTTCATTCTCTTTCTTCTACCGTCGCTGCCGGTTCCCCTAAGTCCATTGTCTCTTCTGACCCTGCAAAAGCTCGAATTTACGGGATTGCCTGTCGGGTTAAGTATCTTGTGGATACGCCGGAGAATATCTGGGGCTGTCTCGATGAATCAATGTTTCTAGAATCTTCTGCTCGCTATGCTCGTGCTAAACACGTTCACCTTAGCTTGAATGAAAATAAGGATCATAGAAGTGTGCTTTCGAAATTTCCTTTGCTTCAGCATCAATGGCAGGTCGTGGAGAGTTTTAAATTTCAGATCTCCCAGAGAAGCAGAGAGAGATTGTTGGATCAGGAACTTGGCCTCGGGATAAAAGCTTATGCGGATGCTCTAGCTGCAGTTGCTGTCATTGATGAGCTTGATCCCAAACAAGTTCTAACATTGTTCCTTGATTCCCGAAAATCTTGTATTTCTCAGAAACTAAATGCATGTTCCAATGTTAATGCTACTAGTTCTGATGTGATTTTAGTTTATTGTGAAGCGTTAAAGATTATTCAGGTTACTGTGGGACAAGTAGGAGAATTATTCTTGCAAGTATTGAATGATATGCCTTTGTTTTATAAGACTGTATTGGGTTCGCCTCCTGCCTCTCAATTGTTTGGTGGAATACCTAATCCGGATGAGGAAGTAAGGTTGTGGAACTCTTTTAGAGATGATTTGGAATCGCAAATGGTAATGTTGGATAGGGATTTCGTTTCCAAGGTATGTTCAGATTGGCTGAGGAATTGTGCCAAGGATATCATGAACAAGATCAATGGTAAATACTTGATTGATGTTATCAGCAGCGGGAAAGATCTTGCATCTGCTGAAACATTGATACGGGAAACTATGGAAAATAAACAGGTTTTGGAAGGGAGCTTGGAGTGGCTTAAGAGTGTTTTTGGGTCTGAAATTGAGTTGCCGTGGAAGAGAATACACGAGCTAGTCCTGGGAGGTGATTCGGACCTATGGGATGAGATATTTGAAGTTGCTTTCGTTGAAAGGATGAAAGCAATTATTGATAAAGGATTTGATGAGTTGAGTGGATTAGTTGATGTTGTAGTATCAGTGGGGGTCATCTCAGGAACTCCTGGCGAGCAGGTCAATTTCCAGGCGTACTTGAATAGATCTTTAAATGGTGGAGGTGTTTGGTTCATGGAGCCAAATGGTAAAAAGGTTACCGCCGTTCCTGGTGCCAAGTCACAACAGCCTGAGGAGAATGATTTTCGCAGTTGTCTCACTGCTTACTTTGGGGATGAAGTCAGCAGGATAAGAGATGCCGTGGACAGCTGCTGTGAGAGTGTTCTGAAAGACCTACTAAGCTTCTTGGAGTCTCCCAAGGCATCCTTGAGACTGAAAGATATGGCCCCATATTTACAAAATAAATGTTACCAAAGTATATCTGCTATACTAATGGAACTGAAGAGCGAGTTGGATGCATTGTCTGCTAACCTTCAAAACAAAAACCCAAAAGATGAGTCAGTGCCTTCGCCTGCTATACTTGTTGAGAGGTCAGTATTTATAGGGCGGCTTTTGTTTGCATTCCAAAAGCATTCAAGACACATTCCTGTCATACTTGGTTCACCAAGGTCATGGGTGAGTGAAACTAGAGGGGCTGGCTCGCTTGGGACCCCAGCTCTACAAAGGCACTCTTTGCCACCCATCGACTCCCCAACCTCTGAAGGTCCTGGAAAGACAATATTTGATTCACCTAGAAGACAAAGTTCGATGGCATCTGCTGCTTTGTTCGGAGTGGATGACAATTCTAGCCCACAACTTGAAGAGCTAAGTAAAATGACCCAAGATCTTTGCATCAGAGCTTATAATATGTGGATATCTTGGGTTTCTGATGAACTTTCAGTTATCTTATCCCAAAATCTCAAACAGGATGATGCCTTGTTTGTAACAACAGCCTTGAGAGTAAGTGACAGTTTCCTATTACATATACTGATGCTTTCTTGATTTCTTTTAAAACAATTATGACTTCTTATGCTGCACATAAAGTAAGTCTCACAATTTTATCAGGAAAAGAAAAAAAAATTAACTTTCACAAAGTCTGCAGTATTCATCACCCTTTCCTTTTCTTACTTTCTTCCTCCGTTTCAGTTTTCTGTGAGGTGTAATGCTATTTGTGTAGAGCTGGTTTCGTGTCCTGCACTGGGTGTACGGCACCTGTGTGTGTGCTCTGGTTTACGCGGTCATCTTCATCGTTCTTTTACGTCATGAATAAAACTTGCATTTCTTAGTGATAAGTGGACACTATCCCGAGTCTGTCTAAAAAACAAGTGAACTATACAAGTCAGTCATGCTCAAATAATATGCAAATTTCTTCTTTGGTCATTCTAAATTAGTTTATCAAGTTGATATCTCCTCTTAATTGCTAATTGATTGCTGTAAATTGGTTACACAAGCTTCTTCATCTTAACTTTTTGACATTTTGGCAGGGCTGGGAGGAGATCATTGTTACGCAAGATCAGTCAAATGAAAGCCAGTCAGAGATGAAGATATTGCTTCCTTCTATGCCCTCTTTGAACATAACCTTGTTTCTATTCCAAGCTTGTGAAGAAATTCAGCGAGTAGGTGGACATGTGCTTGATAAACCTATTCTGAAAAACTTTGCCTCAAGACTGTTAGATAAGGTATTGAAAAATTTAAGCTTCTCTTTTTCCTCAATTTTCTAAGCTTTTGAGAAAACCTCACTTGTTATTTATCATGAATTATCTGCCTAATTTCTGACCTTTTGTCAACATATGCCTCTTTTAATTGTGGAAAGGTATGGAAAGCAAGAAAAGAGTGAATGCATTTTTCGGAGTTATTTTCTGTTGGAATTAATGGACCCTGAAAGGTTCCTCATTGAAATGACCATCTGTCTGGAACTGACCTTGAATTCAATGTTTTGTTTTTCTTATTGCTAACATCAACCTCTTATGAATCATCCTTTCATGTCCTGTTGCTGATCTCATCCTCTTAGAGATTTCTATTGTTGAATATTTGAATTTGGTTCATGATACATTCATCTCTTGTTGATTAAAACCCTGGAAATATAACTCACCAGCATTGGTGATCTTATTCACTTCATAAGGATTTTGTTTATGTCTCTATAGTTGGAAACTTATGTTCTATTTTACTTAAATTGTCAGATATTTCGAATATCTACTGAATTATTTTAGCAGCTGATCTCATAGTGTTGTCTGTTTTGACATTGCTTTCTCGATCCTTTACTGAAAAAAGGAAGAAGCAGCTATATTCAGTCAAAGTTTCTCTTAAATATCTGATTATCTTGTCCTGATGAATTTACTGAATATCTGCTCCTCAAAGCTTGAACTAGTTATAAGGTTGGAATGTTCTAGTCACGTTAACCTCTATCAAGCAGTAAGGAAACATGGTTTTTTATTGATAGTAGTATGCTGTTTGCTGTTGCTGAATACATCAGTTGAAGTTGGGCGCATCTGACTACCTAGTCTTTTAATTTTGTGTCTCAGAATTCGTTGGTCAAACAGTTATTAACAACAACAACAACAACTACCCTGTATACTCCCACCAGGTGGGGTCTGGGGAGGGTAATATGTAGACAAGCCTTACCCCTACCCGAAAGGGCAGAGAGGCTGTTTCCAATCGACCCTCGGCTCATAGGATAAAAGGAAAAACAGCAGTAGAACAAAAATAAAGACAAAAACAAAAACAAAAACAAAAACAATAGAGCATTAGTAACTCTAGCAGAAATAGCGTAAATAGCGTAAATAATTATCTAAACATACGAAACATAAATACAATCGCATGCAATAATATCATACAGTAACTACCATAACTAACAGCCATAGGGGGGACATAAGCTAAAACACAAATCATCTATAAGTAACCCTGCTGACCCACACCCAACCCCGGATGAGGCGTACGAAAAACTCTAGGAGCCCCTATCCTACAACCCTGATTCTAGACCTCCAGACTTTCCTATCGCGGGTCATGTCCTCGGAAACCTGCATTCTAGTCATGTCCTGCCTAATCATCTCTCCCCAATACTTCTTAGGCCTCCCTCTGCCTCGCCGACCGCCAACAATCTCCAGCCGCTCGCAGCTCCTCACTGGGGCATCGAGACTTCTCCTCCGCACATGCCCGAACCACCTCAGCCTCGCTTCTCGCATCTTCTCATCCACCGGGGCCACCCCCACCTCTTATTAAGACAGACTTTTTTTTAGAGAATAGTAACAAAGGCTGTGAGACTTTTTGTAGGTCAATTATGCAATTCTGTAGTTAGAAATCAAGTTTTTCACTAGTTTTCAGGAGCATGACATCTGCAGATAAATAAATATTTATTAAGAGGTGGAGGGCCCTTACCACTAAGTTCTTCAGTTGTCTAAACCATTCAAAAGACATGAATAGGTTTACTGATAACTGGGTTTGCGTACCGTCTGCTAGACAAGTCTGTAAAGTACTTTTAACAATTCAGAGTTTTTAGTATTCTCGTTCTCTGCTACCGTTTCTATCAATGTTGTCAAAAGCACGCTATAGCCCTGAGGCGAGGCGTAAAATATGTTGAGCGCTTCAACCTTGCTTAGTAGGCGCTATAATGTCGTCAGCAAGGCCTTAAGACATACTTTTCCTTGCCAGTGAAAGTAATCCTGAAGAGGTGACGCTAAACAATTGATATTTCAATTTATCGTAATATTTTTTTCCAGTTTCTTGGTCCATATCAATGCTATCAAAAGCGAAAAGCAAAAGAGCTCTAAGGTCCGTCCGATATTTAAGTCAAATAAAGTGTGGGCTTTAATGATGAAAGACACAAAAGGAGAAAAACGACAAATATATAGGTGTAGTCCAAGACTAATAAGTATACGCATGATTAACAAATATATGGATAAAGAAATTGAAAAACAAATACGATAAAGTGAAATATCAATTTGTTTGGTATCACCTCTTCAAGGTTATGCTTATTGGTAAGGAAGAGTATGCCTTAACCTTAATGACGACACTGAAGCACCCGATAAGCAACGGGAAGCGGTCAACATGTTTTGCGCCTCGCTCCAGGGCTTGAGCGCCCCTTTGACAGCACTGGCCCATATGTTACTTATGCTTATAGTTATTAGTCTTGTACTACACATACCTATTTATAATTTTTCTCCCTTCACGCATTTTTTCGTAAAGCCCACACTTTATTTGTGCTTAAAGCCCCAATCGACCTTAGAGTTTTTTTGCACTTTTTGCCTTTTATAATACAGATTTCTATATTTGGCTTGTTTCTTCTTTTTGAAAGGGATTTGAATTCGATTTGCTTTGAGTGCGCTACTTTTGTGTCTTGAGCTTTCTAGCAATTTCACCTAGAAAAGGTTTCTGGCAATTAATGCTTTGTATACTGATGACTGTCGCATATTGATAGGTGATTCATGTTTATGGAGAATTCCTTTCTAGTCAAGAAACTCAGGGATCTCTGATTTCAGAGAAAGGAGTGTTGCAAGTTTTATTGGATCTAAGATTTGCTGCAGATATTCTCTCTGGTGGTGATTCTAATGCAAATGAAGAGTCATTGAAAATGCCTAAAATGAAGCATCCTTATAGAAGAAAGCATGATGTACAACTAAGTAAGTCAGTAACCGAAGAGCGTGTCAATGGGTTGATTAGCAGCTTTGCACAGAGACTGGATCCTATTGATTGGCTCACGTAAGCTTTTCGAAATCAGATAAACTCTATGAAAATATTCATGCTGCTAGGTAAATTTGTTTACGTATCTTAACTTCTAACTACTACCCCCTCTTTTCCATTTTATGTGGCTTTTATGACTAGGCATGAATAGTAATAGGTTAATTTAACCTGCACAAATGAAATGATGAAGTACTTTTGAAAACATCAAGGTCAAACCATATTTGGATTCTTGAAACTTATGTATGTCATGTTAGAGTGTTTAGCATCTCTACTGGATCTTCTGTTGTAATTTGTTCTTATCTAATTACAAATTACCAGACATGTCTTTTCTTCAGCTTCAGTTTTTTTGGTTCATTAAATAGAAACTCAAACATCCTAAACAATCACTTTCACGTGTTTAAACTACTTTGAGTACATCATCTAGCTCTGTTAACCGTGCATCCTTACCGTTTTTTCTCACTCTTTGAGCACGAAAGGAGTAAATTGTTTGGAGTTATAGTTCAATGATTGAAGCTCCTGCACCACTTAGAAACAAGGATTAAATCCCATCAAAGGTCACCTAAATTGATAGGAGTAATGTTCTTACTTTTATATCCCCTTAGTCAACATAATTTAACACCTAACACACTTATTAAACTTAGTAGAGGTAGTTTTTTTAGTTTTATCAGTAATACAAGCTGATAAAGGTGATAATATTTTAAAAGTGGTTACTGTCCTATGCTAATTAAGTTTGGTAAAATGGAGTGACATACTAATAATTGAATGGCATTCCTGAACCGAGGGTCTATCGGAAACAACCTCTCTACCTTCACAAGGTAGGGGTAAGGCCTGTATACACACTACTTTCCCCGGCCTCCACTTATGGGATTACACTGGTTTTTTTTTTTTTTTTTTTTTTTTTTTTTTTTTTGTTGTTGTTGTTGTTGCATTTGATAAAAAGAACTGAGATAAAATACATGATGTTTATTTTTTTTTTAAATAGATTGAGTATCTTAAACTTTGATTAATATTAGGCTAACAACTAGTAACTACTACTTGTAAGAGAAGTTTATGTAAGGCACATTACATTAGGAGTTCAGTGTGCTTTCAAAACTAAAGGGAAGTACTTTCCATGTGAAATAAACAAGACACGACAAATATTCATCCTGTACAAAAGTTTCAAATCCATTGCTTGCATTCGATTCCAGCTGGTTCATTTCTGATTCATCTGTCCAGTGTATTCTGAAGGATTTTTAAAATGCTTGTGCTGCTATAATGGACTTCTTTGTGTGAATTCCATGTAAAGATGGTTCGTGGCCTGTGAACTATCTACTGCATACTATAGGTTCACACCCTTGAGAAGGAATAGTTGAGCAACACTACCCTCCCAGACCTCACATGTGGGAATATAATGGGTTTGTTGTTGTTTCTTGTATCTACTACTTCATCTGCTTTTGCATCTTTAAGAGCACTCTTATTGCTAAAGAATGTATGAAATAACATAGTGTTGGTTTTACTCGGGTTGCATTGCCTTTTTTGGGGAGGCGTAGTGCCATGGGGTGAATAGTAGATTGATATATTTTGCCTTCTTGATCATGTTAGTTGACAATTTATCCGATTCATTTCCAGCTATGAGCCATATCTATGGGAGAATGAGAGGCAGTCATACCTGAGGCATGCTGTGCTCCTTGGGTTCTTTGTACAGCTTAACCGAATGTACACAGACACTGCCCAGAAACTTCCAACCAATTCAGAATCAAACATCTTGCGCTGCTCCACAGTACCTCGCTTCAAATATCTCCCCATCAGGTTGATATTGTTGTAAATTTTATAACTTTCACTTCTCCGTTCAGTTCATTTTCTGCTCCGTTAGAGGTACTCTTTGACTTCTACCAGGATTTTCCCTCCTTGATTGTCTTGATGGAGGGATTACATTTCACACATTTGTATAATCGCACTGCATTCTTTCTGTTGGATCTATGATTTTGTTCTCTGAAAGTAATCATCCTTTAATGTTTCTCATGTGGAATGGGTTTACTACAATTTGTCATGTATCCTTCCATGAATGTGTAAATTTATGCTTGTATCCAGTGCCCCAGCATTGTCGTCGAGGGGGACAACCAACGCACCAATCTCAGCATCTATTGATGATGTTTCATCGAGAAGTCCCTGGAAAGGTTACACGAATGACGAGCTGTCTCGAAAGGTTGACATTGATGAAAATTCAACTTCTGGGATAACATCACCATTTTTGAAATCATTTATGCAGGTAAACCATTTCCTCTTTGCCTAGTCTATGTAGAATCTCCTTTGTAATATTTTTTAATGCTTAGAGTTCCTCGCATACACTTCCCCTTTTAAACCAAAGGAGGTGAATTTTCCTTAATTTCTTAGATATGAAAATATGCAGGAGTAATCAGACTCGTGCAGAAAGAAAGGAGAAATCTAATAAATTTTACGTCATACTTTGTGGATACATACATAAACACACATACGCACTAAATTTAATGACCGCATCTAGAAGAATTAAATATTCATAAGTTATCTTAAACTACGCCTTTCTTCAAATTTTATTTTTCTTTATATTATAATTTTTTTTAATGTCACATCTATATTTCTAGTGAATATAGAAGAAAAATTGATGACTAGGTCTCTCTATAGATATAAAAATTTAATTTATTAAAAAAAAAATATTATTTTCATCCTAAAAGTGCCACATGACTTTTCTCAATATTCTTGTCGGTGTAATTACGCAGATTGACATATTTGTTTGAACTAGTAATTACTTGGTCAGCATGGAAATTGAGTGTAATTGGAGAGGTGTAATTACACTCTCCAATTCTCAAGGGAGGTCTATCCTCACAAGGTAGGGGTAAGATTTGCGTATGCACTACCCTCCTAGGCCCTACCATGTGGGGATAATACTCGGTATGTTGTTGTTGTTGTAATTCTCAAGGGGAGGTGAGAATTGCTTGTAATTATACTATGTAATTACATGGTTACTTTTCAAATTCTTTCCTGTTTGTTTTTATTTTGATTTCTTTTCTTTATAACTTTTTATTTCCATTAAAATAATTTTTTATTTTATTTTTACTTTTTAATTTCTTTATTTATTTTATATTTCTCTGTACATTATTTATCTTTTATTTTTCTACCTTTATTTCTTATGGTTCTATGTAATTAATCGTATATTTTATTTTGTATATGTTTTATTTTCTTCATTTTGCGTAACTGCGTTATTATTCTAGCTTTTGAACCTAATATTAGAAATAATGAGTTATTAACAAACTTGGCATATAATGAGTGATGTCCTTAAAGTACAATTTCATTGTTGAATGAGATGGTAAACTTATTATGTTTCTTAATCATAAGTTGTATTGGAACTTATTTTTATTATATTGGAATTTGACATATGTTAAACTATTTATTTTTGGATTTTGAAACCATGATTTTATTATTTCACATTGCATGTTGTTTGTTTTTTTAGTTAAAATTGATAGATTAGTTTTGTCAAATATTTGAATAATATTATGATATTATATTTATAAATATTAATTTATTTTATCAAACATGCATTCCATGATGTTCTCACAAAATGTATGTTTTAGTTTTTATAATTAACTAAACTAAATATTACTCCGTTAATTTTAGAAAATATATATTCCCTCCATTTCAAATTAGATGAGGTACTTTCTGTTTTAGTCTGTTCCAAAATAAATGACACATTTCTAAATTTGGAAATAATTCAATTTTAAACTCTTCACTTTCCCCATTTTATCCTTAATTAGAAACTTTTATAACCATATAAATGTCATGACCCCACAAAGCTTTTTACCCCTTGAGTCTTTGAGACCACAAGTTTTAAAAGTCTTTTTCTTCTTAACTCCGTGCCGAGTCAACCTACCTCATCTAAATTAAATTGGAGGGAGTACTAATTATTTTTATAATATTAGTTATAAATATATGATTGCTAATTAATGAATATTCAAGAAAAAATATGCACATTAAATACCCAATCTAATATCAGCTATACTTATAAAAAATTATTTATAAGTTTAGCGCAAAGCCGAGCGAAGTAGGCAGGGACGTGATGATTGGATCTCAGGTCATCGCCAAGAAGGACAGTGTCAGATATCTTGGGTCGGTGATTCAGGGGGACGGAGAGATTGACGGGGATGTCACTCATCGTGTAGGAGCGGGGTGGTCAAAGTGGAGGCTTGAATCATGAGTCCTGTGTGACAAGAAAGTTCCACAGAAACTCAAGGGGAAATTTTATAGAGCTGTGGTTAGACCTGCAATGTTATATGGGGCAGAGTGCTGGCCAGTGAAGAACTCTCATGTTCAGATAATGAAGGTTGCGGAGATGAGGATGCTAAGGTGGATGTGCGGGCTCACCAGGTTAGATAAAATTAAGAATGAAGTTATTCGAGAGAAGGTGGGGGTGGCCCCGGTGGATGAGAAGATGCGAGAAGCGAGGCTAAGGTGGTTCGGGCACGTGCGGAGGAGAAGTCCTGATGCCCCGGTGAGGAGTTGTGAGCGGCTGGCAATGGTCGGCGTTCGGCGAGGCAGAGGGAGGCCTAAGAGGTATTGGGGAGAGGTGATTAGGCATGACATGGCTAGAATGCGGGTTTCTGAGGACATTGCCCTTGATAGGAAAGTCTGGAGGTCTAGTATCAGGGTTGAAGGATAGGGGCCCCTAGAGTTTTTCGTACTACTCACCCGGGGTTGGGTGAGACTTGATAGAGCTATTCATACATGAGTTGTGTTTTGGATTGTGTCTCCCTTATGGTAGTTATTTATGGTAGTTACTGTATGATATTATTGCATGCTATTTCATTTATGGTTCTTATATTTAGATAATTATTTACGCTATTTCTGCTGGACTTACTAATGCTCTTTGTTTTTGTTTTTCCTTTCTTGCACTGAGCCGACGGTCGATTGAAAACAACCTCTCTACCCTTTCGAGTAGGGGTAATGCTCCTCTACATATTACTCTCCCCAGACCCCACTTTGTGGGACTATTACTGGGTAGTTATTGTTGTTGTTGATAAATTCTTCGTTTAAAATTTAATCTAACGGTGTAATTACACTTGTGCAATCAAATAATAAGCGTGTAATTACACTATGAAATGTCATCATAATTACTAAGCTGTATAATTACTATCCTAGTAATACATCAATTCCAATTATTGGGTGGCTTTCCAAACAGACCCTAGAGTCTACTTCAAATCAAGCTTAGTAAACTCTAAAACCTTCAAGATGCCAACTCTCAACAATAAGCGCTGAAACGCTATCGGTCCACCCGAAACTCAATCCGAACGCACGTCCAATTCCAAATCATCATACGAACCTATTGGAACCTTCAAATCACAATTCCAAGGTCGTTTATTCAAAGTGTTGACTCAAGTCAAACTTGGTCATCTTAGGCCACTATTATGAAACTAAGTGTTCCGAATTCAACCTGAATCCTTCCAAATCGAAACCCACTGTCTCGCCAGTCGTAAAATAGTAAAAGCACATACGACAAGTCTTAAATATGGGAACATGGATTTAGAAAGCAAAACGACCGGTCGAGTTGTTACATTCCTCACTTCTTAAACAAATGTTCGTCCTCGAACGGGTTTAGAATCATACCTGGAGCATGTAATAAGTGTGGATATCTGCTCCACATGTCCTCATCGGTCTCTCAAGTCGCCTCCTCGAATTGTTGACCCCTACCCTGGATTTTTACCGCTGAAATTTTCTTAGACCTCAACTTGCGGACCTGCATGTCAACTATAGCAACTGGCTCCTCCTCATAACCCAAGCTCTCACCTGAACAGTGCTGTAATCTAACACATGCGACCTGTCGGCATGGTACCTCCGGAGCATAGAATGTGGAATACTAAAGCTTTATAAAAAGCCACGTTAGAATAATCAGCTGCCCTGCTTACTTTAAGCTGCCCACTTTCGTACCAAGTGAATACATGACGATAGGGAGAAACAGATCTGAGGGTTGCTTTTCCTTTTTTTGGTTCTTTCTGAAACATTTTCCCCATGTCTCAAGACTGGACATGTCTTTCTTTTCCTCTTTTTGAAAACTGGTGCTACCATAATATCTTCCAGTTAATGATGATGATGTAAAGTGATACTTTTTTAATATAGAATGTAAAGTGCTACTTTAAATGAAGTGAATCTGATATTGTAGCTCATTATCACATAAAGAAAGTTCAGGTCTTTGCCGTTTGGAGCGTGTAGTTTCAGGGAAGTGGTCCAGTTACTGGAGCCGCTATTTTAAACTGTGAATCATGGGATGAATTTATTGATTTGACTGAATAAGCTTCTATTTCCTCACGTAAGGCTGAATTTTCTACCAACAATATCCAGGTTGGCAGCAAATTTGGAGAGAGCACGCTGAAACTGGGATCAATACTAACCGATGGACAGGTGGGCAGGTTTGGTGACATATTACCTGTTCAAGCTGCAGGTCTTCATTCCTTCTTCACAGCTGCCAGATCAGAGTAACTACCGAGGAATTTATAATGAGCTTTACTCTAGAAACAACCTTGAAGTTCAGCAGAGATGAGAGATTAATATTCTTTTTTATGAGGAAGGTAGCATAGCCTTTTTCATTTTTACTTTTTATACTTTCGCAGTCACGGAAAGAAGAATTTTACTCTGTAATATATGATATGATGAGCTTAATGTTCTTGTATAAATGAGTCATCAATCAAAAGATGTCGCAGCGGCTGTAAATGATGATCTTTAATTAGATTTCCCATAAATGGTATTTTTACCTATGTATACCATATAGCAAAGAAAATGTTCATTATTTGATATTTATCTGCTTAGACCATAGTTTGTCTACAAAAATTTGTATCAAACCAAAAATAGGTGAATTTTACCCTAAAAAAGCGCCAATTTTGTAGCAATCAGATTTAATGGTGATTCTATCACCATTAATTTCGAGTTTTAAAACGGAAGAAAATCCTACAACAGCGTGATTCTCTCATTCTGTACCGAAAATATATCTCTCATCTGTAACTCAGCTACAATTTAAAAAATACGAGAATCTCCAGCAATCAAATTGTAGAAATGCAAAATTGTTGAATACAGTTCTTCGTCGACATCAGTACAAAAATTTTCGAATCTAGATCTGTTCTTCGTCTGCTTTACTATTAACTACACGAAATTATGTCAAAAATCCCAATAATGCTGAAATCGAATGGTTATTGGGATAACTATGGCAGATTCCGAGATTTTGAAGTTGATGCCATTTTGGTAGATGATAATGCAAGCTACGGAATTCTCCTTTCTACAATTGCAGAACAATTATCGATTGATACATCGGATAAAATTATAGAAACAAAATACATTGTGAATGAGAATTGTCCTCCTTTGGAGATTAGGAATGATATGGGGGTTCGTGTATATATGGAAACGAAAAAGGAGAATAAAAACTTAGATTCGTATCCCTTATGTATTAGCGTAAGAGATTTCAATATGGAATTGGCAATCACCAATGAAAGCATCAGTACAGGTATGTTTGATTCGACATTGCTGAGAGTTTTTGTGTTACCTAGTTATCTACAATTTAACGATATTTATCTACGATTAAACTACAATTATGATATAGTACTGGAAAGGATAATGCGATGTTGATTTCAAATTTACCTACATAGTTACTACATTTGTGAATTTATTGTCTGCGGGTTCTTCAGGATCCCTAAGGTTACTAGAAATTCCATCCTCACCAGCTATAGAGGAATATCAAAGTGAAATAATAATTGAATGTACGCAAATATGTATTGAAGAAGGACAAGTGTATCAGGACAAGTGTATCAGGACAAGAAAACAATAGCTGCTGCAATGAAGAATTATTCAGTTATGCACAAGTTCCAGTTCAGCGTGAAAATATCAAGTCATAGAAGGTATGTAGTTATTTATGGATCATAGATTTGCAAAATTGTATTATTGAAGATAGATTTGTTTTATGCAACTGTAGTTACATTGTAGTCCATTTGTAGTTAATTGTAGTGTTTAATAAATATGTCTAAATATTGTATTTTTTCGTAGCTACTGACTTATATGTGTAGATGAAAGCTGCAAAGGACATTTCAAGGCAACGTCAATTAATGATTCTGCAATGTTCAAGATAAGAAGTTTCAGCCTACAACACACATGCTGCCCAATGGACGAAACATTCATACATTGCAAATGTACTGCAACAGTAGTTGGTAGCATGGTCGTTCCAAAGTATTGTGATCCTAAGACTGTTTACACGCCAAAGAACACACAAACTGACATGTTATCCGAACATGGACTGAACCTAAGCTACATGCAAGCATGGATAGCAAAGGAAAAAACATTACAGTTTTTGAGAGGGAATCCGTGTGACTCCTACAACAGATTACCAAAATATTTTTATATTCTTGAGAAGAATTATCCCGGTTCTGTTGTTAAATTGAAGAAGGCAGCAGATGATTTCTTCTTATACGCATTTGTTGCTCTTTGTACATCAATAAATGGTTGGCAATATTGTAGGCCGCTAGTAGTGGTTGATGGGACATTCTTAAAATCAGCATATAGGGGGATTATGCTGACAACAAGCACCATGGATCCAGCAGGTACATAATGCAATAATTTTGTAGTTATTTTGTAGACAGTCTGTACAATGTAGGTAATTGTAGTTGTACTGTAGTTAGTTTGTAGTTAGATAAATGAATGTTGTTAAATTGCCAACATTCTCAATATATATTTGTAGTTATTAGTTAATCTTATTTTATGTCTAAAAAATGTAGGTACTATTTTGCCCTTGGCATATGCTGTTGTTGATTCTAAAAACGACGCGTCTTGGAAGTGGTTCTTTGAGCAATTCAAGGAGGCATATGGCGAAAGACCTTCAATGTGTGTTGTCTCAGATAGGCATGAGAGTATATCGAAGGCAACATTAGTTGTCTATCCGGGCATGTCACACTACTTTTGCATGTGGCATATATGGACAAATATAAGGTCAAAATTCAAGAAGGCACATCTACAATTACATGAATTATACTTTGCTACAGCACGGTCATATACTCTGGATGAATTCAATGAAAGGATGATGAAGATTGAAGAGGTAGACCCGCGTGTATCGTCTTACCTAAATGATATTGGCTATCATAGATGATCGAGAATACATGCAACGACGAATAGAAATTTTACTATGACGTCAAACATTGCTGAGTCGTTGAATGCTTTAACAAAAGAGGCAAGAGCTGCCAATATTTAATCTATTTGAGTATATTAGGACTATTCTAGAACGCTGGACAAAAGAAAAGTTATTGAAGGCAAATGGTACTTTCACATTCCTTGGTCACAAATTCAACAAAGAATTGGAAGATAACAATACATTATCCCAGAAACTAAAGGTAATATATTCTTGTTTGGTGCAGGAGACAAAACAAAAATAGTAGTACCTGCAGTGTTTCCAGTTTGTAGTTAAAATATAGTCACATTGTGGGTAAATGTAGTTATCGTTTATATGTAGTTTATTTGTAGATGATTTGTAGTTAACTCATTGTTGCTAATCAAGTTATCTGATTGATGTATTATTATTTCTGTTTGGTCTTGAATTGTAGGTGAGGGCTTCAACAGATCATATAAATACTGTGTTAAATGGTGTGAAGCGGTACATTGTATGTCTAGAAAACAAGAAATATAGTTGTGGACAACTCCAACTTGATGAACTTCCATGTGCCCATGCTTTGGAAGTATTAAGGCATAGGAATGAAAGGCCTGACAACTATTGTTCTCCGTATTACACAACGAAGAGCCTTCCTCTTACCTATGAAATGCCAGTAAATCCTCTTTCTGATGAAGCCAAATGGGATGTTCCACAACATATTTTAGATGAGGTAGTAAAGCCACCGGCGGGAGATAAAAGGCAGCCAGGTAGACCTCACAAGGAAAGATATAAAATATTTGATGAAATAAAGTCAAAGAAGTACAAGGTGTCTTGTGGCAATTGTTGGGGTGAAGGACATAACAAAAGAACTTGCAAGAATGCGCCGAAAAAGAAATGAATATCATGTAGCTAGAATAGTTATTCAAAATGAATGTTAGTGAGCTCAAGTTATCGAAATTTATTGTGTAACTGTTCTACGTTTTGGAGATGATTAAGAAGTATAAACATAAATTTGTGTAACTGCACTATTTACATTTTTTATGTATGCCGTCAAGCATAAATTCTTGTCATTTTTAGTGAATAGTTAAACTTTTGTATAAGCTATATACAAAATGTCTGATGTTAATAAAGAAAACACTGAATGTAAACTGTTTCCAGATTGTAGTTAAAATGTAGTTTAGTTGTGGTCTAAATGTAGTCCTGGCAATCACCTAATGGGACTTTGTAGTTAGAATGTAGTTTACTGTAGTTTAATTGTAGATAAATTGATTTTTTCTGAAAATAATTGTTGATAAAGGATGGCTAAATTATTTATCTGAGACCTGTATTCATTTCATCTTTATGCTGTGTAAGAACTAACAGTTATATAAACATATTAAATGGCACCCGAAGGTATTATATAAAAATAACTCGAAGATTAAAGTGAAATTATAAGACAAAGCTGTTACTGCAAAAATACTATCAGATAACTCGAATACTCGAGTATAATGTAATCAAGAAAAAATGTTGATTACAACCAAAATGACTTAATTCCTACATTGTTTTCCAATTCAACTACCAAAAATAGTCTACTTCTTCTTTCGTTGAACATTAGTCCTCTCATTCTTTGCCGGTGCACCCTTCCTCCTTACAAGTCTGTCAATAACCTCACTCTCACTGATTGAAATATCTTTTAGCTTCTTTGTGGCATAGTCCCGCATTAGAGCTCCATAGCGTCTACGGTGTTGGTCAATATCAGTAAGATCTTCCTTTGGGATAGACAAATCATCAGTGCTAATATACTCCGCAAAGGCAGCCATAAATACACCACAATCCCTGCAGAAGATGAGAATTTTCCATTATATACAAACGATTGAAAAAAAATTAAACATATAGAAAGGGAGATTAGTTTTTTACAGTGAGCCTTCATTTTGTTGTGGAATCTCAGAAATCATCTATTGTATGTCGAGAAGGTCTGTAACTGGTTCTCTACGTATGACTTTGTAGTCTTGAAGTCAATGTCTTTGCGTTTACCATAGAAACCAGTGCATGATAAATAAAGAGGAATAATAATCAAAAATTTCTCAACCAATGTCTGAACTGTTTGATTACGGTTTGCTCTCACCAATGAATCATAAACGTAAAGTTGCCGGTCCTTTATGTCAAAAACTAGCAACAACCAATGAAAGTTCTCCACAAGGTTAACAGGCATGAGCACATAGTCAACACGATCCCATGCAACATTAGCAAGAATTCTGTAGCCCATAATATATTCTCCAATATCATCCTCGGCTTTAACAACCGAACTCCTTTGATCCAGTGGAGAACTAGTGAACTTCTCATAGATTCTTTCAATCTTTGTCTTGAATAATCAATTGGTTGTTGTAAACCTAGTTTGGATGTTGGGGCCACATTTTCCATTTTTTCTTTGATAGTACATAATAAAATCAATGTGCTGCCAAAGTAAAAGTGCAATATACAATAAGTTACAGTGTAGCCAATCACATCTATAAAATAGCTACATATTAACTACAAATAGAATTTATGAAAAAATCTAACAGCTTGCTTCACTTTAACAACACCATAACTACAGATATATAATAGTTAGCCCAATGCCTCACAAAATGTACTTTTAATGGCATTTAGCATGAAAGATATAGAAAACAAGTACTATATATACAATTGACCAATCATATTTACATAAAAACTTCACATTAACTACATTTTTCACACTGATTGCATAAGGTTCAAAAAAGCAAAATTTTACAGTTGAAGACTAAATATAGTAACATATATATGATGTGTACAGTATAACTACATTTAAACATCATAGTTAAAGACAAAACTACAATTGCACCACACAGTTGAAGACAAAACAAATATTGTCAATCATTGTAGACACTATATACTTACTGTGCTATTGATTACTTGTCTGGGGTGAGCAAGGGCATATAACTAGTCCTTCTTATCAATCTTCTCACAACCCAAATACAACCAAGGATTGATTTGGTTATCCTTCTTTGAAAATAAATCTTTCCTCCTGTAATAACAAAAGAATGAATCAAATACAAAAAAATTACAAAAAGATTTACAACTTTAAAGTCTAAAAAGGGTGAACAGACAGTGTAAATTTAAGAACCATACCTCCTAGATACTTTTTTAATGCGATGGTATAACCAGGTTTTGAACCTATCTACATCTTCGCCTATGACACTTGTGAAGGGGTGCTTTAGGTAAAAATATTTGGGCCCAACAGATGTGCTGCCTTCAGTACTATACAGGGGAGTGAATGGTGATCGTGCATGTTTTCCTGGTATCCTTGTTCTTCCTGGATGAACGGGGGTTGATTCATGGGCTCGCCATATATGACCAATTGTGATAGGTTTTCCGGCAGCTCAAAATCATCCAATGTCACACCTTTGTTTTTAATGCCTTCAGGCACAACTTCAGTCTCCTCTTTTTTATCAATGCATTCCTGGACAACTTCAGTCACTGTTACACCATGAATTGGTGACTGTGGAATGTTTTCTTCAACATCTGTCACATAAAAAATGACATACTTAACAGCATTATACCATTGTATAATCAACTATTTTATATTAAAAAGTACATTATGAAACAATGCTTTCTTTTGCTACCTCAGAAATTGAAATTTTGAATAAGATGTAATTAAAATGCATTTATGGTACTATACCTGCATTAAATGTCTCAGCTGCTTCTTGGAAGTCAGGATACAAGTCAACTTGTGGTTTAACATGCTGTGGAGAAGTGGGAGCTGAAAAACATAGTGAAAAGTGATTAGCAATTCTTGAAGTTTGTAGATATGTATATAGGAATTATGTAGATACCTGCATTACTTGTGCTTGCATGGAGTTGATCACTAACATTGAACTGAAAATGATGATTTTTGTCTCCTTGATTTTGGTCATTATATTTTGTTGAACTACTAGCAAACTACAATTTTGGGGAATAGTTTAGAATGCTTTTTTGTCATAAGTCTTATATAGTCTTAGCATAAAAAATTATATGTAAATTCTTACCTTTGACTCATCCAAATCAGTTCTCCTGTTTACCGCATTCATGACACTCTTCAAAGATTGATCTATGAACTCTCGAAGCCTTGAGAGTTCATCAAAAATATCATTCTTAAACCCATATAACTTTATTTCAACCTAAAAATTAATTATGTCTAATTAGGTGATAAGCATATTCTATTTGTTACACTTAAACTACAAAGAAACTACAAAGTAGTAGGAATGAATTCAAGTGGTAGTAAATTATGACAAAATATTATAGTTTCTCACAATACCTGCTCAAGTCTCTGTTCCAAATTGCTAAACTTTTTACAGACAGATTCCATGGCATTTTGAGAATTAACTTCTTTGGGTTCACTTGTTGGAGAAGCAGTAGTTGGAACATTTGATGGTTGAACAACTTCTTCATCTTTATATTGAATCTTCTCTGGGAGATTAAGCACTCCAAGCTCTTCTCCAGATTCAACCATGTTTGTGAACAGAATGATGGAAGTGACAGTTAATTTAATTGAAAAGAAAAATGTAGTTACTATAACTGTAATTGTAGAATCATACAAAAGTTAAAAAAAACCTTGAACCACTCAGGCTTGATCATCTTGTCTTCAATTGCAGTTAACCAAATCTGTCCCTTTGTAGCTGACCATCTTAATATCCGAGGAATCGATTCAGGACACCGTGTAGCAAGCTCGGTGCTGATGGAAAAGCAACACTCATATAGCCATACTTGCAAGGCTAATGAGTGTCCCCGTATAAGATAAGAATGTACATTAGGATTAAGACGATGTCGAACAGATTCAATAACCTGCTTGAAGGATTTAGTACCCCATGGGTACGACTCAAAATTACCAGACTCGATTAAAAAGAACATAAACTTGTCTATGAAAGTGACATGGTCCTTATCTGAAGGACAAACAAAAAATTCCAACATATAAAGGACGCACAACTGCACCGCACCCACATCGTTTGCCCATGCTTTGTTAGTAAGTACATTTTTCAGATGCCATTTCTCAACCCTTTCTTTGTTAGGGAAATATGTATTCATTAAAGGGCTAATATAGTTGGATTTGTAACCGTAGTATGAGAAAGTATTCACCCAATTAAAACCAGTTATCAAACCAAATTCTCTCAATGAAAAAAATCAATTTTTCACTCTTTAAAATAACATAAAAGTATGTGTTAGTAGACTTTGACAACTCATATTTCATTAGAAGATGAATGGACTGGTTTTGCATACATATTGGGGGCCTAATAAGTAACCAAAACATGTTTTGTTGAAAACACGTAGTTGATTTGGGGATAGTAAAGCCTGAATATGGCTAGGTATGCTAGGATCACACAAACTGTGGAATCGAATCACACTATAATCAACATTTTGTTGAGTAAAGTAAGGTCCATTCTGCAAAAAATGTATATTAACTGTGGTTAGAATGAAGTTATATATATCAGCAATACAGTATACATTGGAACATATCATACCTACAATTTTAATCAACAGATTACAAATCAACTACAAACTAACTACATTTATAAACTGTATAAGAGGCATGACTCCAATTAAACTACAAAATTGAGCCAAAGAATCTACAAAATTAGGACCAGACCACATTTTACAAAAATACACTTGAACAGACAAATAAGAACAATATAACAGTTAAATGTAACAGTTACTTACTGTAACCTTGAAAAAATGTAGTATAATTGTATTGAGAATGAAGTTAAATGTAGCAGCTATACAAGTTGCAATACAAAACCACATATACAATTTACTTAGCAGACTACAAATCAACTACAATCTAACTACATTTATAGACTGTCTAGTAACTACAGTGCCAAATAAACTTACAAAATTGCGACAAATAATCTACAAAATTGAGACCATATCACATTTTGCCAAAAAAAAAACACTTCAACACCAGAAAAGCACTTGAAGAATATTTTTTGGCAACCAAAATTAAACTACGAAACAGTAAGGACAAATAAATATTGTTTGCCTTTAATGAAATTTTTTGAGGAACCAATTATGGTAATTTTTTTGAGAGTTTCTTCTTTTTTTTTTTTTTTTGACGATGAAGGAGACACCTTTGGTTTTTTCCCAATTGGAAGTTTGGGTGAATCTTCTACAAAATCATCATCTAGCCTCAACTCTTTCCCCTTGCGCTTCAGTTGTTTGTCTACTGGCTTATCTACTCTGCTAGCATCAACATCGTGCAAATGCTTGCTTCGCATTTCAACACAGATTTGTCTTGGAGATGAAATACCTGTATTTTTTCACTTGCATGTGTAGATTGTGGGTTTTTAGGTGGTGACTTAGGTGTTAAAACACCTAAATCAAATGACGGAATATCTGCTAATACAATTTTTGATGGTTTTTTTGTGGAGTATTTATTTTTCTCATGATATATGAGTTGAATACAAAGTTGGAATGGGGTTGAAAATGGTGGGGGATTCAACAGAAAATGATGGAATTTGTGGGTTAGAGCTGTACGAGAATGGGGAAAAAAACTAAAGAAAAAACGAGGGGGGGGGGGGGGAATTAACTATAGGTAAATCGTGGGAAAGGAGAGTGAAGCGGGTAGTATAAAAATTTGGAAGATACGGTTCCTAAATTTAAGCCTACAATAAATGAGGCTATAATTAAATACTTAATTTGAATTATGGTACATAAATTGAAATTTGGTATGCTTAAATGTAATAAACACAAACCTTAAACATGGTAGGTAATAAGGTTTGCTATATGCTATACATAGGTAAAAATCCCTATATTATACAGTTGTTTTGAGCTTCTTGTGGGAGCTATTGTTGTCCTCCTACAGCACTTGGGCCTTCCTTTGTTTTGTCCCCTGGGTTCTGGATTTTAAAGTGAACTAATTTTTGGCTTTCTTGGATGTGAAGTTTTCAAGTTAAATGGTAAAATTTTATCGTGACGTCTTATTTGATCACCCTCATGTAACTTATACCGAACTTTTAAAAAAAGTTTAATTGATATCCAATTTTAGGGCAGCTACAGTTTCACGTTTCTCTAATTCACTGCTGCTATCTTCTTCTCTGTATTCATCCATGCATTTAAGAGCTATACGGCTGCTTTTATCTTTGTATACATGTCCTATATATTTAGGAGCCGTTTGGTTTCTTCTTCTTCTTCTTCTTCTCAGTTGCAAAGCACCATTGTAGGTGTTTAGTGTTCTTCATCTTCTTCTTAGATGCAAAATAAGTTTGTTAGATTTGTTGTTGTTTTCACAATTTGATGATTGAGTTTGTTCTTTATTACATGCAAAAGTTATCTTTCAAATTTGACTTCATTTGGACTAGACTTGGGCATTGAATCGTGGATTGTTGAACTTCAGAGAACAGGTTTACGTTTTAGAACATAAAATTTGATTTCTGAAGTTGCTTTGAAGAGATAGAACTACTTAAGATCCAATTTTTTTTTTAAGTTGCATTGGAAAAATAAATGAAAACTGCCTCTCTATCTAGGGATAGCAATGGGGCGGGGTAGGTGCGGGGCAGAAAGGGTTTTGTTTGACGTGGGGCGGGTTTACTCTTATGCGGGTGCGGGGCAAGGCAGGTTAAAATAATTTTAAAAATTTTTGAAGCGGAGTGGGTTGGGGGTTTAGTGCGGGTTCAATGCGGGGTAAATTTGAATTTTATATTTTTTGAAATAAAGCAATCATTTTAACAACAATTTCACATTTTTTTCACTAGCACGAATACTATATTTCTATTTCAAATAAGATTGGCATCGAACACGTAGCGAAAGACGATTCGAAGAAAGGGAAGAATGTGTGCTAGAGAATGCTGATTTGGCAAACGTGTGTTTGGATGTGAAGCAGCAACCAGAGACAATACAAGCTGAAAATGGATTATTAAGAAATGCTTTGAATGGTATAAGATCTGAAATATCTTCAAGAAAATTTAATTTGTCGACTAATGAATCGAATGGAAAGGAACCGAAGATATTGCTAATGAGGAGTTGAAGAAGAAGAAGGCAACGGTGGGAGCTACTGGAGCTTAAATTAGGTGACATTGCTTCATGTTTAAATGTTTTGATCCTAAGTTTTTGTTAAAAAAGTCTACTGTTGTTTATGGTGGGATAGAGTAATATTGGATCTTCTTAAAAGAGTTTAGAGGAATTAAGGTGAGGTAAATCAGTAATAATAGGAAAACAGCTTGTCTATTATACAATTTTAGTATATTGTCTATTTGTTTTTGTTATAGAACGTATAAATCTAACATCATTATACATTTCTACGAGGAAAAAGATTAAGCAGGGTAGGGTGGGGCAAGCAGGTGAAAATTGAAAAAATAATTATGTGAGGCGGAGCGGAGTGAGTTGAAATTTTTGTGGGTTTTGTTAAACCTGCCTCGCCCCATTACCATTCCTATCTCTATTCTTCAGGGTGGAGGTAAGGTTTATATACACACTACTCTTCTCAAATTATATTTGTGAAATTTTACTGATTATTGTTATTGTTGTTGCATTACGAAATAGAAGAATTTCAGATTCGATTATGAAGTTGCAGAGGTGGAAAATTTTCAGATCTTGGTAGGTAAATTTGTGAAGTTTTGAGCAATGTGTCAAGGGAGACTCCAAAAGTAGGTATCTATGAAACTGCCAAGTTAAATGCAAGAGGTAACAACTCTAGCACAAACAATTATTGTATTCCCAGTACCGGCGATTCTTACTATTTTGATGATAAATTTAACACTCATAACTTCATAAGTATTCGGACAAAAGGGGCTTGCTCTAATGGTAAGCAACCCCCACTTCCAATTAAGAGGTTGTGAGTTCGAGTCTCCCCAAGAGTAAAGGTGGGAAGTTCTTGGAGGGAAGGATGCCGGGGCTCTATTTGGAAACAGCCTCTCTATCCCAGGGTAGGGGTAAGGTCTGCGTACATACTACCCTCCCCAGACCCCACTAAGTGGGATTATACTGGATTGTACTTTACTTTTAACTTCATAAGTATTTGAAAGATGTTATAAATAGAATTTTATTTATGATGAATATTTATATTTAGAGATATTTTAGAGTTTATTACTTGGTGGTTAAGTCAACTTTTTCTTATCAATAGAGGGTTCTACTCCATTGTAATTCGTCCGAAATATCAATAAGAATTTCCTCTCTCTTTCTCCACAATATTGTTCTTTTTCTTTTATTGTTTCATAATACGTTATCAGCACGAGACTCTAACCAATTGACTAGAAGCTTTGAGAATAAGCATAATAATTGTCAATGATCCCATAAACTTCCTTCATGATTAAATTTTGATTTAAGGTAAGTACTTTACTTTATTCTTCTTTTTTAAATTCTTAAATTTCTATAATTTGATTATATATATAAGCAAAGACAATAGAGTTTGATATAACTCTAGTGGAGTTTGTAAGAAATTATAACCACTTGAAATGATAAATTTCTATGCCTTGCCATGATTAAATTCATGTAAGATGTGTGCAAAGAATGAAAATTTGTCTCGTTGAATTTACTCTATTCTCATTTCCTTAAGAGAATGTGATAGCAGTATGTAATACGTCTGAAAGAAGACAAATTTATTACCATGAATGATCAGTGTGAACGTGACAATAGACACAATTATATTGTCATCATTGTGGTAATGAGAACAATAAGTATTCTCAAAATAATCTTTGACTTTGTGAAAATAAATTTGTCATTGATTTGACATAAGATTTTGTAAAGCACATATAGATGATTATGGTACATTCATGATGTCAATGTGACAACATCTGATTTACGAATACATATTCATTCTTGGAATAATATGAATGTGCCAGTGTAGGAACATACCACACTCACCTCTAGAAGGAGGTTTGAGATGATATAAAAAAATAATGTTATTATTATGGCATGAAGTCTTTGGTCATGTACCTATGGTACGCCAAAAATATTTTTGCAATGTGATTATTAAAGGACAACAATAATGCAAGAAACATATCTTGCATATAATTTTAACCACGACCATGATGGTATAACTTTCTCCTTGAAAGAGATATATGACCATATGGATGTCGATGAATATGTGATAGTACAAAATTAATTGAGAGCTCTAAAAGAGCCAATTATCATTATTTTGGAGAAATAAAATTGATTACCAATAAGATGTTGTATTGTAATAAGTCTCAAACAAACTTATTTATTTTGTAAAGAATCTGTGAAAGCGGTAAGTTATATTGAGACTATAAATAAAGGAAAGATTTAATATATTCTATTACAATAACTTGTAGCGGAGAAATATGTATGTAAAAGTTACCCGCTTTATTCTCCAGATTGTACTGCACAAATAAAAGAATACCACAATAAAGTGGATGTTTATTGATATAAAACTCATATCATAATAAACTTGAAGTTTATTGATAATTGCACACATCATACTGTAAACATGAACTTTATCAATATTGATAATTTATCGAGTTAGCATAACTAGTTTAGCCATATCAATTTAAGTATAATGTGCAAAAATAATAGAGAATTCACATGGGTAAATATTAAAAGAACTAGAAAGTTCTTTACGAATTCTCTTATATTGCTTGTTCTTGTTAATTAATAAATCAACTAAAATTGGGAGTGAATCCCCTAAATACTGGAAATATCAAAGGTGAACATGAGCTCATTTACCTTCCATGTATGCCAGATAAGATGCATCTATGAGATGGTTACATGTGCGATTATTATTAACACGCAACATGGTGTTTGCGAGGTAACTTGCTCAATAATTTTATTTAGAGCATAATTTCTAGAATTTTTACTCAAGATAGTTCATCTTGATAAGTTGGTTTACATCACAGTTGGTTTAGCCAAATAATTTATTGAGTGCCTCCACTTAATAATTAACCCATTGCTTATGAGAACAAAGTTATCTCTACCAGTTTGATATACGTTATATACGAAAGTATATTACATTCTCCCATCACAAGTAATTTAGAGTCAAGAACCAAATAATTTTATATTGTTATTATTGATGTGCGGTGTATATTTTGATTACTATAATGCACAAAGGTGGGTTCCCAAAATTGAGGAAGAAAGTTTTTCTAACATGAGGGGGAGACAAGATAAATAGTTGAGAAAAAGTTACGTGTAATGAATTATCATGTGTATATCTAGATCCTCGAATAAGATAATATGAACTTGAAGTTCATAAATATAATTCATCTGCAATGTATTGTAAAGCATGTCAGACGCATTTGCTGACCCAAAGAAAGTAACTATATTCTCATTGCAAATGCTCATATTAAGTCCTAGAAGGACAGAGTCTATGGTAAGCTTAAAGCGTATAGACAATAGGTTTCAAATAAACTTCTTGATAAAGAAGATGAGCAAATGATCAAAATGATAATAATAAAGGAGGCAAGGATCTAAAAGATCACATAACATAACACTTCATAAAATCTCACAAGAGATTCAGGTACCTGAATATATGAATGAAGAGACCTCTATGTTATGTCTATATGAAAATAAGTAGGTTGGAACCAATATAAAATGTTTGTCAACGACATCTATGATAGCACTAAGTATAGATGATGATCTCAAGTTTGTCGAATACATACACAAAAATATTGGGCAAACAGAAGAGACACAATTCAAATAGAATTGGTTTCATATGAAAGACATGTAGTTTTGAACATATAGTTCAAATACTTGAAAATATAAAGTCAATGATATGTGCAATCAGTTTTCGATATCTTATTTGTCTAACATGACATGAAAACTTGATATGCGTCTAAAGTCTACTATATGGCTTATATGACTTAACTTATATGACAATCCTTGAAGGATTTAAGTTGTTTGAAGCATATACAATTCTTGATCTTGAAGTACCACTTCCTCAGTGCAATCTGTGCACAAATGTATCTTGCTACAACTATAGGCATGCTAATATGATAGCAAGATTTTCATCTCTATGTAAACATATTGTACTAACGATTCCAACAAGATCATATGAAGACCATACATATATAAGGAATGATGATTTTATGGTAAAACAAATACTTTCAAGAGATCTATTGAAGATGGTGTACAAGATTGGAATGTAAATGCTTAAAGATGTGAATTGATGCTCTCATCATAGGGAGTTAATGTGCGTTGCACTCTTTTTCCCTTACAAGGTTTTGTCCCACTGAGTTTTCCTTACAAGGTTTTAATGAGGCAACCAAAAGATGTATTATTAGATGTGTACTCTTTTTCCTTTAGTAGAATTTTTTTCCCACTAGATTTTCTTTCAGTTAAGGTTTTAACGATACACATTATCTGTTGAATAGACATTCAGGGGGAGTGTTATAAATAGAGTTTTATTTATGGTGAATGTATATATTTAGAGAGATTCTATGGTTTATTACTTGGTGGCTAAGTCAACTTCTCCCTACAAATAATGAGTTCTATTCATTATAATTCATCCTAAATATCAATAAAAATTTCCTCTCTCTTTCTCTGCAATATTGTTCTTCTTCTTTTATTATTTCATAATAGAAAAGTTTAAGTTATACGCGTAGGCGGTCCAAGGCGAATTCTCAATTTTTAAGATTATGGGCATGTCACTAGATTTAACGCAACAAAGATGTGTGTCATAATATCTAATGTTGTAAAAAAATTGATATTTTATGAGTTATTATTAGTTTTGCACAATATTTAATTTAAATTTGTGTTTTTCGTTAATATTATCCATTATAATCTGTATAATTATTGAATAATATTGTCTTGAATTTATTTAGTTTTTACCACAAAAATTCACAAAAAAGAAGGAAAAATAGAATACTAATTACAAGTTCATGCCATAAGAATTGTACACTTGTACAAGTTTTAGGAAAATAAAGAAGCACGAAATGTAAAAGCCTTAAAGCATATGACTAATTTTTTTATATAAGAGCTTACCAAAAGAAGAGAACTATATTTCATTCTAAAAAGAACTGGAGATAAGAGTTTGATAACTTAATTGGAACAAAAATACGATTAAGCAATAATTTGATTGAAAGAAAAAATAATTAAGCAAGACTTTTTGTGCAACTTAAAATAGATCGTATGGTCACATAAATGATTTTCAAATAAATTTATAGGTACAGTTCAAAATTAAGATAAATCACAATTAAAAGCAATGAATAACAAATCTCTAAATTCTTGATTTATTATTTATCATGAAGTCTTGAGAGAGTTAATCGCGTTGAATGCAATCAAGGAGAGAATAATAAAAGAAAAATATTTATCTACATTTATATCTATATTACTACTTATTACAAGAAGGTTCAAGGGTATTTTTAAAATTACAACTTTTCTCCGACTGCATTCGTTATTTTCATTGGTCCATATAGGGCGTTGTTATAGCTATTTTGCTTTTTTTTTTTTTACTCTACAAATATTTTAGGCCTAAATATGTAGAAGCCATCTGAATTTTCATTCATATCTCATTTTAAATTTATTTTTTCTAGTGGACACGTGGTCACACTGAGAACTATCTTCTCACTATGCTTATGTTGCCTATTATAACTACAGACAAATAAAATGTAATGATGGCGAGTACTTTTTAAAAATCAAACTCTAAATATTATTATTACACCAATGTGTATTCTCTCTGTTTTTAACTAATTTTTCCATATGCCTACTCTAATGTAATAAATACTAATGAATTTAAATGTGAAATAAATGATTTACTGGCAACTCATTTTTTTACAAATTAACTAATCTTATTTGAAGAATTCACAAATTGTTTAGTATTATTAGTTTAATTAGTAACGTTGATTTATAAATGCAGAAAAAATCTATAATAAATTAAGAGAACTAAACTTATAGATAGAAAGTTCAAGGGAAACACATAAAAGAAGGGATTGGAGGTTGAATTGAGACATATTTGGGAGGAATGCAATGCGAAGATGTGTTGGCTAAGTAAAGTATCGGTCCATCTCCTGGCTTAATCATCATATGTGAATCCTTACTGCAATTATATAATGGAAAAAGAATGATAACTTAGGCGCGACGACACCTAGAGTTGCTACAGTGAGTTAGAGCGTAAAGCCTTAACATGTTCCAAAAAAGGAAGTATATATATCTCTCCTTCACGGATATTTTCATAAGGGAGAACTCTGTTTGCCACCTAAATCAGTCTCTTTATTGACTTAAACAAGCGTCCCGAAATGGGTTTGAAAATATTTCTTCTGCTTTACTGGATGCTGTTTTCTTCAATCCTAGGCAGTTTCTTTTTACTCGTCGACGTGAAAACTATTATGTTTTTTTATTTTAGTATGTATTGATTAGATTGTAATCATTGGTAATGATATTAAATTCATCATATCAAATAGTTGATTTGGAGATAGATGTGACAAAGGAAGAGTATCGGGATTGGTATATTCCCAGAGCCTTGAGATTCTTTTGCTATTCTCCAGCCAGATCTAGTTGTGAACCAGGAGTTTGCCATTGTGGAGAGAGAATAGATATACTAATTACTACTCTGCATATCTGATGTGTGCTTCGTAATATTGGAATGCTGATCAATGGCGGGTGGCGGCAGAAGGAGGTAAGAGCCGGATTAGGTGCTCCAACAGCTTTAGCAGTTTCAATTCTCGCTTTTCTTGATCTTCCAAGCTTGAAGCTCACCTGTTTCAAGAGAGGAGGCACAACCATTTGACACATGACAATGGAGAAAAGTACTATATGCTTTATGTTTTCTATGCAGCTATTACTGCTAATAAGCAATGCATGATGAGATGTGATGCATGCTTTGACTTCTAAGGCTTGACAGGTCCTTTTGGTCAATTTTCAGTTGATTGCCTCAACCTATCGATTGAGTGAGTTCGAGAAGAAAGTCTTAGAAGGCTATAACTATAAGTTTCGCGTCTTTTTTTTTTTTGCGTGTCTACTATTTATTTAGGTGCTAAGAGCCTAAGCGGTCAAGCTATTATATTTCGAGTCTCCTTTTCATTTCCACCGTTGATGAAATAGAAGCTTTTAATGCAATACCTGATGGTGAGGACATTACTGTTGCTTCAATTGGAGTTGGCGGTCCTTGTTCTGTTACAGTAAAGAGCTGTTGCTGGAATAACTAGCGCTAGTTACTTGACTGTTGGAGAAGAAACCACTGTTAAAAATGTTCAGGTAGAAGCTCCTCTTTCATCTACAAGTATAGACTTCTTTGGATCTTATCCGATTCAGAGATTAATCAATAGGGAAATCCGTATTTTTTTTCATCTTCCTCTAAAAAATTCTTTTTCATGGGCATCTTCTATTCAAAAGGATCTTACTCAATTCAATAGAAACTTAACTTCTACCCAACTTTTTTTCTTTTTTAGGCTAAATTGTTGGGGCACACTTTTTATAGGGAATGAAGCTTGCGAAATACTTTATTATTCTTACCCTTGAGTAAAACTAAACTAGCTTTTGACACAGGTGCGAAGCAAGTCTATGCGAAAAAGATAGGAAAAAGCTCTACACGATACGTGAGTTGTTGGTGGAATACGAGTAAGGACTTTATTTGCCCAAGTCCCTTGCTTGAAGAACGATCGCACTTTCAGTGGTACTGAAACTGTCCTTACTGACTCCATTGAGAGTAAGATTTGTTCGTTATCTAAGTGGTATAGTCACTACCTATAAGTCAAGCCCAATAGACACCTTATTACTCTCTAAGCTTTCTCTCTTGTCTCGCCAATCTGGTATTGCCTTATACGAGAACTGCCTTTATAGGTAGAACATCTTTGAAAGATATTTTTCCTTGTACGAATGTTATATGCTAAATGTTGAACGACTAAAATATTCTTAAATATTGGTTGACTTTTATGCTCTTAAATATATGTATAATTTAAGAATCTAATAGTAATGATAAGATGATAAAGTTCTTTTTCGATTTAAACTATATATACGATGACCCTACAAAGTTGATCCTACTTGAATTAAAAAGGCACGTCCATAATTTCCTCTTTCTTTCCTTATTTACATAAGATGCCTAGCATATATGAAATTGCATACATGGAGCTTTAACCCTTTTTTGGGTATTTTGTGATTTGTTTTATTTTCTTGTATGATTTTGTTGTGATCGGACAAAAAATGAGCCATTATGTGCTGAATTAGGAAGGAAAAAACCTAAATAAAAAGCTTAATCAATTGACTATACCAATAATAATTAAATTATTCATCTTCAAAGCCTAAATTACATATAACCAATTATTTAGAAGTCAAAGGTTCTTACATGCAGTAAAAATTTATTATACATGTAATTGATGGAATTTTACACCTTTAAAAAATTAAATTAACCCATCGAATGAGTAATAGATGAGTTTTTCATATACAAGAGGCTTACTATTTGTATTTTTTTTTTCCGATTTATAATAAAAACAACTAAAGAGATATAGTCTTATCTTTATAAGTCTTTCTAAAATCAACCGCATTCAATCAAAAACAAATATAGAATAGATACAAGCACGACGAACCATACCAAGCAAGGGATCACGCACATACTTTCTGACATCAAATTGATGAAAGCAAATTAAAATTTATGCAGTGAGATTTATACTACTTTAATTTTTATGTTATAGTTCAACAAAATATGTTCTGAATATTAATACGGTTAAAAATATTATTATTTATTACACAAATTTTTTCACTAAATGATAATAATTATATAGACGCCGTGACAACACACGTTTAAAGAAATTAGTACTATATTAAAAGTATGAAGATTATTAGTAAAACGTCATTCGTTTTTTTATCCTTTTAAATAAGTTTTATACCAGATGAAGTAGTAATTTAAGTTATTTTCCTAATATTATGGACATCGAATTTAGCTAAAAGTTTGATAATCAAAATCCTTCCTTTTTTAATTATGTACACATCTTAATATTTAGAACTTAAACTCAAATAAATTTTTACTTATATAGACTACTAAAGGAAGGTACGAAGACAAAGAGAAAAAGCATTACACGCTGGAGCAAGTACAATTCTTCTACATTTTCCGTAAAAATTAAAAATTATACAGATGTAACCATCGTTTCGGGATCTGTTTTAATGCTTATTTGCGGAATTTTATGGAATGATATACACTAAATAATTAACTTAAAAAATTGTTTAAGGATTCAATAAACAAAATCTTATGGAATGCTATAATAATGTTGTATCAAATTATATTTTTTGTGGTCAAACATAGTAGCAGCATGTAATTTGTTGGGGTTGAGTTAGGCCCAAGGTCCATTCTTCTTATGGTATCAGAGCCAAGCCCATCCCAATTATTGTTACCGATGTTGGGCCCCCATTTATGTTGTCCACGCTCCAGAGATCTGGGCGTGATGGGGGGTGTTGAGTTGTCCCACATCGGAGGGATTTGAGGTCCTTGGTCTCCTTATATGGCTTGAGCAATCCTCACCTTAGCTTTTGGGGTTGAGTTAGGCCCAATGTCCATTCTTATCATGGTATCAGAGCCAGGCCCATCCCAATTATTGTTACCGATGTTGGGCCCCCATTTATGTTGTCCACGCTCCAGAGATCTGGGCGTGATGGGGGGTGTTGAGTTGTCCCACATCGGAGGGATTTGAGGTCCTTGGTCTCCTTATATGGCTTGGGCAATCCTCACCTCATAAGCTAGCTTTTGGGGTTGAGTTAGGCCCAATGTCCATTCTTATCTCAGACAAAATGACCCCTACCCCTATATCAAAATGACCCCTTACAATAATAGCCTATTTACATGACATAGCCTAATTACAATAGTAGCCTATTTACACACTTGACCTATTTACAGAGTATACAAACAAATTACAAAATCAGCCTAATTGCACAAATAGCCTATTGTTACATATCTCAACACCCCCCCTCAAGTTGAAGGGGGGAAACCACCTTTAACTTGGACAAAATAGGAGAAAGAGCAGTCCCGGATAACGCTTTCGTCAACGGATCAGCCAACTGTTGAGAAGTGGAAACATGGGAAAGTGTTAGAAAACCATTGCGTATCAAAGTACGAACGTAATGACAATCCACCTCAATATGCTTAGTACGCTCATGGAAAACTGGATTATTAGCAATGTGTACAGCAGCTTGACTATCACAAAACACAGAAATAGGAGATGAAACAGATACCCCAAGATCAGCAAGCAAACGAGATAACCAAGTGAGTTCAGCAGTAACCTTGCTTAAAGCCCTATACTCAGCTTCAGCTGAAGAAAGAGAGACAACAGGTTGTTTCTTCGACTTCCAACTTACCAGGCTGCCACCCAACAATACACAAAAACCAGTAACAGAGCGGCGAGTGTCGGGACAAGCTGCCCAATCACTATCAGAGTACCCAGACAAAGAGAAGTCAGCAGCATCAGAGTAAAATAGACCCAAAGAGGAAGTGCCCTTAAGATACCTCAAAACATGCAAAGCAGCAGACATATGGGGAACCCTTGGGGATTTGAGATACTGACTCAGATGTTGCACGGCAAAGCATATATCAGGTCTAGTATGGGTTAGAAACAATAATTTGCCAACAAGACTCCTGAACTGATCAGGAGCGGGTAAAAGATCACCAGAATCAGCATGTAATTTTAAAGAAATGTCCAGAGGGGATACAACAGGGGAAACAGATACACAGTCGAAATGATGCAACAAATCATGAACATATTTATGCTGATTCAGATGAATCCCACCAGGGATTTGTTTAACCTCAAGACCCAAGAAATAATGCAATGACCCTAAATCCTTTATCTTGAAAGTATCATCCAAGAAGGCTTTTAAGCCTGCAATCTCATCACAGTCAACCCTAGTAACAATTATATCATCCACATACACAGCCACCACAACAAGGGAATCAGGATTACCTTTCAAGAACAGTGAATAATCATTCAAAGAATGCCTGTAACCTCTAGAATGAAGGGCAGAGGACAGCTTAGCATACCACTGCCTGGAGGCCTGCCTGAGCCCATACAAAGACTTCTTTAGTTTACAGACCAGAGGAAGAGAAGAAGAAGAAGAAGAAGCAGTAGAAGAAGAAGGATCAGACACCACCAAACCTGGAGGAAGTTTCATATACACTTCCTCATCCAAATCACCATGAAGAAAGGCATTGTTAACATCCAGTTGGAACAATGGCCAGTGATTTTTAACAGCCACTGTAATGAGACACTTGACTGAAGTCATCTTTACAACAGGAGAAAAAGTGTCTGTAAAATCCACACCTTCAACCTGTGTGTCACCCCTAATAACCAACCTTGCTTTGTATCTTTCAATAGAGCCATCAGATTTATATTTGATCTTGTAAACCCACTTACAGCCAATAGGTTTCTTACCTGGAGGAAGATGCACAATGTCCCAAGTGTGGTTAGCATCCAATGCATCAAATTCCTTCCTCATAGCATCCTGCCAAGCTGGTACAGAGGCAGCTTGATAGTAAAACATAGGTTCAGATTCCAAGTGAGAGGAAGAGGAGCCAGAGAAGGCTGGAAGTTGGCAAACATAGTCTTTGAGGTAAGAAGGAGGGAGATGTGATCTGGTGGACTTTCTGGGCAAAGAGACAGGCTGGGAGACAGGCAATGTAGGAGGGGAGATGTCATGATTGAAAATAGGAGAAGGAATAGACACTGGAGAATCAGGAGAAGGGTGAAGAGGAGAAGAAGGAGAAGATTCATTGGAAGATGGTAGGGTGAAAGATTGAGGGAGAATGTCATCAGAAAAGGGAACAGGTGGAGGAGAAGGAGAAGAGGGAGGAGGAGACTTGAATGGAAAGTGAGTTTCATGAAAAACAACATCCCTAGAAACAAAGCATTTCTTGGAATTCAAGTCATAAAGTTTATAACCTTTCTTACCAAAGGGATAACCAAGGAAAACACAGGAATGAGCTCTGGATTTCAGCTTATCCCTATGAGGGATAGGCACAGCAGCATAAGCCAAACAGCCAAAAACTCTCAGATGAGAATAGGAAGGGGGAGAACCATGTAATAATTCATGAGGAGATTTGTAATGAAGCACCCTGGATGGCAGTCTATTAATGATGTATGTTGCAGTTAACAGACAATCACCCCAAAAAGAAATAGGCAAACCAGACTGAAAGAGAAGTGCTCTACAAGTTTCAAGTAAAGACCTGTGCTTTCTCTCAACAACCCCATTCTGCTGAGGAGAATGAGGGCAAGTTGTTTGATGCACAATCCCAAGTTTACTAAAATAGGAAATCCCTTCAGCACTGGAACCCAGTTCCAGGGCATTGTCACTCCTGACAACCTTGACCAGGGAATTAAATTGAGTTTGAACATAGGAAATGAAGGATTGTAGTAGAGGGAATGCATTACTTTTAGAACCCATTAGATGTGTCCAGGTAGCTCTAGAAAAGTCATCAACTATGGTGAGGAAATACTTGCTACCAAGGGATGTAGGGGTATGGTAAGGACCCCAAGTATCCACATGAATAAGTTGGAATGGTTTGGTAGTGCTAATGCTACTGTCAGGGAAGGGCAATCTGGTCTGTTTAGCCATAGGGCAAATTGAGCAAGGGAAAGGTTGTTTAGCAGCAATAGAAAAAGGCAAATTAGAAACATGTTTCATATTAGCAAAAGATGTATGTGCTAATCTCAAATGCCAAATATAGTTCATATCAGCAGGAACAGCATTATTACAACTGGAAGATTGAATAACTGAGCTAAAATGTTTGTTATCAGAAACAATATCATCATTACAAACATCTGAGTCACTATGCTCAAGAGAAGAAGGCTTGGAAGAGGCAGAAGAGGAAGAGGGTGACCAAGAGTACTTGTACAAGCCAGCCTCCTCTTTACCAAGATCCAGAAGCCTCTTCAGAGAAAGGTCCTGTAACAGGTAAAGAAGGCATGAGGTTGGTGTAAACAAGACTAAACAATTCAATTGTTTCATCAACTTATGAACAGAGATCAAATTATGTTTGAAAGAAGGAACTAGAAGCACATTATGAAGAGTGAAGGAAGGAGTCAATGCAAATGATCCTGTACAAGTAACTTTGACCTTATAGCCATTAGGAAGTGAAACAAGGTAAGGTACAGTTAGGGGTATAATGTCAAACAATAGATTTTTATCATAAGTCATGTGATTGGAAGCTCCTGAATCAATGATCCAGGTAGCAGAATTTATGTGTGTAAGCATGCATAACTTGGAATCAGAAACAAGGCTCTCAGACATGAAAGTACCAGCAAAATTAGCAGAACTCATGGAAGAAGAAGCTTGATCACTGGTTGAAAGTGTCTGTTGAATCAAGCTCACAATCTGATCACATTGTTGTCTGCTCAACCCTGGTATCACAGGTTGACTGGCAATAGGATCCCCTAGAGGAGCAGACACACTTGAATTTCTTGGATCAACAGACACACAATCAGTACTAGTGGAAAGATGAGCAGCAGATTTCCTTCCCTTGATGTAAGAATTGCTTTGAGGAAAACCATGGAGTTTGAAACACTTATCAATTAAGTGTCCAGACTTCTTGCAATATCTGCAAAATAAGTTTCCTCTGTTTTGCTCAAAATTAACTTTAGGTCTGAAGTTAAAACCAGACAATTTCCCTTGGTTGGACCCAGCAGGGGGCCTATCAGTGTGAGCATTAAAAGACATTGAGTCTGGGCTCATATGGGAAATGGACTTGACCTGTCTTTGCTTTTCATCATTCAACACAATATTATAAACACTGTCAAGGGAAGGAAAGTGTTGCATCATTAACAAATTGCTTCTTACACCCAAATATGTCTCATTTAGTCCCATAAGGAACTGATAAATCTTGTTCTCATCATCTTCCTCAATGATACCATTCTTAGCAGCACAAGTGCACTTCTGCCCATGGTTTGGGACCATTGTCCCCAACTCATCCCACAAACTCTTGAGTTTATTAAAGTATGAGGCTACATCAAGGGAACCCTGGGAAGTTTGGGAGAGTTCTCGCTTTAGTTCAAAAATTTTGGTTTTGTTAGGGGTACCATATCTCTTCTCAAGTTGAGACCACATGCTTTGTGCAGTGTCAGAGTATTGAACACTGTCAGCTATTTGAGATGACACAGAAGAAGTTAACCATGACATAACAAGCATGTTACATCTATCCCACAACCTCTGCAAACTCACATTATTACTAGGTCTGGAAAAGGAACCATCAATGAAACAGATTTTATTTTTAGCAGATAAAGCCATAGTCATTTTACGCTTCCATCCTCCATAACCACTCCCTGAGAAAGGAGTGGGGACTAAACATGCACCAGGAACATCAGAAGAATGCACAAATAATGGATTGGAAGGGTCAATAGGACCGGAGTTAGCACCAGAACTACCAGCATTCATGTTAGCAGCCATGCTCAACAAATGAATTAAATCTTTTGAAAAAAAAATATCACCAAACAATATTCACAGTCTACACAGTCAATATTCTCAAGTCAAATGATCTATTCACAAATAGAATCAAACAGTCACATATACAGACAAGGGATCATAACCAGAGAATAGGAACGAGGTTACCGTCCTTCTTCGCAACCGGAAGATCGGCCTTTAACAATAGGCAAAACCCTAGGTAGTGTAACCGTGAAAACTTTACCACAAACGTTGACAAAGATGTCACAGCACCACCGATGATGACCAGAACCTCAGCAAAGTAAGTATTAAACCACCGGATGGTAATCAAACACTCGATTTGACCACCAGAAAACCCTAGAGGTTGAAACTCACCGCAAAATCTCCGAAAAACTCACAATAAACGATTGAACCGTTCAATACAGAAGGAACAAACGTAGATCGTGAAGGTAAAGGGACCGAAGAACCCTAACATAGTTGAAACCATCATCGATCTTTTCGATCTCAGAAAAATCCCAAATTTTGTTCAAAAAATAGTTCAGATGAACTATTGATTCACACGATAACATCACCGGATCATTGTACCGGCTCTGATACCATGAAAACATACAGAATATCGGAGGAATTTTAGATAGAGAAAGTAGAGAGAAGGGAGAGGATCGAAGAGTCTCGAAGAAGAGACTGTAAAATATCTCTGATAAAAATGAATGCCTCAGACAAAATGACCCCTACCCCTATATCAAAATGACCCCTTACAATAATAGCCTATTTACATGACATAGCCTAATTACAATAGTAGCCTATTTACACACTTGACCTATTTACAGAGTATACAAACAAATTACAAAATCAGCCTAATTGCACAAATAGCCTATTGTTACATATCTCAACACTTATATTAGATCTTCTATCTCAGCCAATAGTTTATTGATCCTTTCTTAATATAATCAACTATAATAATTTTCATATTAATTTTTAAAATATATACGACCTAAATTTAATTTTTTGAACTTGAACTATGTAGAAAATTTTAGCATTCAGTATTTTAAATAAGTTAAATTTAATTATTTTAATAATTTTTTAATTTGAACAATGTAAAACAATTGTAATCCCTTTAAAGTTACAATTAAATATTTAAAACTTCGTATGAGCTAATATTAAAAATTTGAATCAACAAAAACTAAAATAGTTCCTTTTTTAATGGAAAAATATTTACTATATTAAATCCAAAACATTAAGCATTACAGCAATAGTATGATCTTGAGGATCACTGATAGAGGGTAATATATGCATGGCATGTGAATTACCTAGAGTAGCAAGGATTCAACAATACTTAAAGGAAGTAGTTTTGATAACACCCTCACCACCCTTGTTTGCCGGCATCCTGGCCAGAACAAAGTGGTAGAAACAACCAAAATTCTAATTTATTTAAAACTAAGTTGGTTGTTGCATGCTTTGCTAAGGTATCAGCTACTTCATTCCCCTGACTGAAGATGTGATGCCCTTCCACGGTACCCATTGAGCCAGAAGCAATCTGCATGAATTAATAATAGAATCGTAAGTTTTACAACCATCATTAATGAAAGAGATCACATGTGTAGCATCAGTCTCGATCTCTAACGGAAAGAGCTTTCTATTGTTCTCTATACAAAGCCCCTGGTAGAGGAATATTAGCTCTGCGTGGATAGGATTTTTTGTAACAATTTTTAAAGTAAAGCCTATTAGCTAGTCACCCTTCATTCCTTATTACCCCTCCAATGCCTTCAATACCTCTTTTCTTTTGATAAATACCATCTATATTTTGTTTGAACCAGCACGAATGAGGTTTAACCCAATTGATAGTTAGATTGATTTTCCTGTCCCAATTAGATACTCTATTTGTCAGAAGAGTGTATTCAACTGATAGGTTAATGATTTTGCTTAAGGAAAAAGGAATAATAGTGTTATTAATATTTTTATTATTCCTAGTAAGCCAAATATTCCAAATTACAAAAGGAAACAACGTATTCCAAGTAATGAGCTTATCAGGAATTATTGGATTTTCCAACTGGAGAGATTGAAGCCAATTCTGACGTAGAGGTTGGAATCTAGTAGTATTAGTGCCTAGACTGTGCCAAATGTTGTGGACGTGGGGCATGTGAGGAAAATATGAATAAGATATTCTAATTCCTTAGGACAAATTGTGCACCTCTCATCTATGTTTAAGCCTATATGGGATAAATATTTCCTGCATGGAAGTCTACTGAGGTTAAAAAATTACATAAAATATTTAATTTTGTTAGGGAATTGGAAGTTCCAAACCCATTTGTTGTTAATCTCAGGGTGGATTTGACCTTTAACTAGTTCGTAGAAGAACTTAGTCATGAAGACACCATTAGGGTTACTATCCCAAGATATCAAGTCCATATTGTTATCGTTGGGGATGAATGTTGACAGGTAGATAAAATATCCTCAGGGATAACAAAAGATATATTTTCCAAGTTCCACCTATTTTCGGATCTAACATCACATATCCTAAGAAAATTTTCCTCTTTGGTTAGGGGACTAATGACATAGCTTCTAAGGGTGTTTGAGTTGGGGATCCTTCTATTATCCCATATATTCAGAGCGGATCAATTATGGATTATCCAAGACATTCCTTTTTGGCATATTTCCTAACCCTTAATAATGTTTTTCCAAACGAAGGAGCCCTTCTCTTTTGGCTTATAAGAGTATCTTTTAATAAAGATAGTAGCCTAACGATTGGTGTTGTTGTTAGCCAATCTCCAAGCTAGACTAGTTCGTAGGGTGGGGTTTTTGTCTTTAGATAAGTTTGCCTATTACAAAAACTACCAGTCGACTATCCAGATGGCTCCTTATGAGGCTTTGTATGGTAGATGGTGTCGGTCACCAGTTGGATGGTTTGAGCCGGGAGAGGCTTGATTTTTAGGTACGGATCTAGTACAGGATGCCTTGGACGAGGTCAAGATCCTTTAGGATAGGCTTCGTACAACTCAGTCTAGGCAGAAGAGATATGCTGACCGTAAGGTTCGTGATTTGGCTTTCATGATCGGTGAACATGTATTGCTTTGAGTGTTGCCTATGAAAGGCATGATAAGATTTGGAAAGAAGGGAAAGCTTAACCCTTGGTTTATTGGCCCATAGAGATTCTTGATCGAGTGGGAGAGTTGGCTTACAAACATGCATTTCCGCCGAGGTTATCAGCAGTGCATCCAGTATTTCATATGTCCATGCTTCAGAAGTATCATGGTGATGAATCCCATGTGTTAGATTTCAGTACTGTCAAATTGGACAAGGACTTAACCTACGAGGAGGAGCTGATAGCTATTTTAGACCGCCAGGTTTGTCAGTTGAGATCGAAGAGTTTTCCTTTTGTTCGTGTTCACTGGAGAGGTCATCTTGTTGAGGCATCGACCTGGGGGTTCGAGTCCGATATACGAACCAACTTGTCACGATCCAAATTTCTCACCCTCAGGAGTCGTGATGGTGCCAACTAATAAAAGCTAGGCAAGCCGATTGTTTTGAATGATTTACATTTTTCCCATTTTAATCCTTTAATGATTAAGAGAAATAACTTAAAGACAAAGAAATTTATAACAAGCGGAAAAAATAATAAAATACTGAGTATATCCAATACATCGACTAAAACAAGACTACCCAGAACTGGAATTATGGCTTCAAAGATGGTCTAAGAGTACTACAGATAAAGTCTGAAAGATAAGTAATACACTGTCTTGGAAATACGTAAAAGAAACAAGATAAAGGTACATGGGGATACGCCAGGGCCTGTGAACGCCTGCAGAACTACCTTGGATCTCCATATGGATTGAAGGCAGCCACCCAACCTAAAGTCCAAAAGATGCTGCTCTAGGATCTGCACATGGTGTAGAGTATAGTATCAGCACAACCGACCCCATGTGCTTGTAATTTCCTAGCCTAACCTCTATGAAGTAGTGACGAGGCTAGGACTAGACTACCAAATAAACCCGTGCAGTTCAACTATATACAACGGAAAATAAGAACAGAAATATCTAGTCAAGTATGGGAAGGGGAAACATGCTGCGGGGGAACATCGAGTAAGAATAGAAAGACAACAAGTAAATAAGAGGAACACAATATCTTAGTTATCAACAAGAATCAAGAATCCATAAGTGCACGACATCACTCTTCGTGCTTTTATTCTTGTCCTTACCAAAGAATCAATATAAATTGCACGGCATCACCCTTCGTGCTTTTACTCTCGTCCTCACCATATAATCAATATAATCAACACAGAAGGGTACATCGTGCGACACAGGATCACCCTTCGTGCTTTACACTCTTTCATACAAAATTTACACGGCATCATCCTTCGTGCTTTAACACTCTCTCACCAAAATAATACATGGCATCACCCTTTGTGCTTTAACACTCTTCCTCACCCAAACAACAATAACAAACAATATGGAAAGGAAATAAATGAAATTACAATAAGAATCCTGGCAAGGGAACAATAGTTCAACAATCCAGCCCCGACAAGGAAACACGTCAAAGAAACATCAACATTTCGGCAAGGGAAATAGCATTAAAAGCAACAATATCTCGGCAAATGAGGCAGTATAATGAATTCTCTTCTCTTTTTTGCGTTTACTTTACAAATCTCTTTACAACTTGAGCCAATGCTCTAAAAGGGTTCAATTACCACTTTACTTTTTGCCTTCCATTATACAACTTGAGCGAACATTGCTTAATGTTCAAATATCACCATTACTTCTACAAACTTTGCACAGTAATAGGAATCATCACCAAGGCATGAATAATACAATGAAGTCATATTAATCATAATATAAGACTCATGGACATGCTTGACAGCACTGTATAGATACTCGTCACGATGCCTATACGTCGTACTCAACAATTACAACATAGCAAATAGGACTCGACTCCTAGTCTCTCAAGCTAAGGTTAGACCAAACACTTACCTCGATGCCAAAAACACAATTCAAGTCTCAATTAAGGCTTTACCCCTTGATTCCACCACCATTCACTCGTATCTAGCCACAAGTTACTTAATTACATCAATAAATTCTAAATGAATTAATTCTAATGCATAAAAATAAGTTTTCCAAAGTTTTACCCAAAAAGTCAAAAATTACCCCTATGCCCACATGGTCAAAACTCGAGGTTTGAATCAAAACCCGACTACCCATTCCCCCACGAACCCAAATATATAATTTATTTTGAAATCAGACCTCAAATCGAGGTTCAAATCTCTAAAATTTTAAAAACCTAGGTTCTACTGAAAACACCCAATTTCCCCCATGAAAATAATTGATTTTGAGTTAAAATCATGTGAAAAGATGTTAAAGATTGAAGAAAGCTAGTTTGAAATGACTTACAATTGATTTGGAGAAGAAGCTTTCTTTGGAAAATCGCCTAAGAGAGTTTATGTTTTGAGGAGATATGAAAAATGATTGAAAATGCGTCTAAGTATGAATTTACAAGTTGCAGGTATCGCAATTGTGACCAGGCTTTGCAATTCTGAACCTAGACACTGTTAATCACATTTACGAAGTGACCTTCGCATTTGCGAACATCCTGCCGTGTTTGCGATGACAAGCTTAAATGGGGAGCATCACATTTGCGATGAAAAATCTCGCATTTGCGAGGAATGGCTAGCCTGGGCTATTTCTCATTTGCGACTTAGGCCTCGCATTTGCGTACTCGCATTTGCGAGCCAGACTTTGCATTTCTAGGCCTGCAATAGAACAACCGAAATCAGCAATTTTCCCAAGTCCAAATTCCACGCCATGGCCTATTCACAACTCACCTGAACCCTCAGAGCTCCATACCAATCATGCATAACAACCTAAAAATATCATAAGGACTCGCTTGTGCAGTCAAATAACTAAAATAACATCAACAAATATGAATTTAGCATCAAAATCATGAAATGTCTTAAGAACTTCAAATTTTTTCCAATTTCCTCAAATACGGTTCGATTCACATCATTTCAAGTCTCTTTCTTACCAATTTCACATACTCATCTTAAATCACATATAAGACATGTAGAGAGCTTCAAAACCCAAATACGAACCGGATACCATCAAATTTTAAACACATTTTATTTTCAAAAACTCATAAACATTCCAGAAAATAATTTTCTTTAAAAATTCATTTCTCCAGCTTGGGACCTCGAAATACGATTCCATGCACACATGATAGCATGAAGCTCTGCACTACTAAAGACTAGCAAGAGAGGGTCGTTATACCTTTTACTTGATTTTGGGCCGGGATCGAATCCATAGAGAGCGAGGTTGGAGTTAAGTATCTATCTAGCTTAGAATTCTGAGTGTGTTCTTAATTGATCTTCTCATCATATTTTGGATTTTCTTTAACAATCTAATATTATCAACTACTAATTATAACTAATTGTGCTAAGTGAAAATTGCAAAGTTTTGTATCTAATGGTCTAAAAGGCACTAGGGTAGTGACTTTTACCTAGGTGGATAATTGACGGGTAATTGCTTCTAAGGCATGCTTGACATGATTGGAAAAATATGCTATAACCGTTGTACGATTTTACCCACTCTCACACCTCTCGGTAGATAGTGATTTTGCCCAATTGACTTTCTCAATACCAAATGGGTAGGCAAATTTGCTCAAGCAACTAGGGTTCAAGTTGGGTAATTACTCTCTCGAGATTTAATCCTTTAATTGGGACTATCAAACTCTCTTGAGTCCATCCCAATTCCTTATTGGATCAATTTTTGAAACTTAGGCTCTCTTTCTCAAGAAGAACCAAGTCATCTAAGCATAAACCAGTATTTGCAACCACATATTCATAAATTAAACCATAAAATTGACCCAAATAACAAACACCCATAGTCAGTCTAGCCTTAAATTGCAGCACCCATCAATTACCCACACTAGGGTTGAGCTTCAACCCTAGATAATGTGTTTAGCTACTCATGCTTGAAGAAGAAAATAAATAAATAGATGAAGAACAAGACATATTAATTAATTACTAAAGAAAAATACAAGAATCTGTCGTTAAAACCTAGCTAAGATGCCAAAACTGGCTACAGATGAATTTTCCAAAAGCGCAGTTGTGTTCTATAGTTAACCGATACTTAAAAATGATAAAATATTCTATTTATACAAAGATGAAAAAACTGGATAAAATACCCATGCGGGATCAGTGCGGACAGCGTAAAATGGACCGTGCCCGCACTAGGCTCTTGGACTTCAAATATTTGCTTTCTAAACTTGGGCTCCGCGCACCGCAGCCGCAGAGAGCTCTAATGCGGTCCGCACAAATATGATCACGGACTGTGCAGCTGAAACCATGGAAATTTTCACCTCTCTGAAACTCTCTTCCGCGGACCGCACAAAATGGCAGTGCGACCGCGGAACCTTCAGTGTGGACCGTGCTATATCGAATGCAGCCGCACTGACTTGAAGCCTATTTTTGCCAACTCTCTGAATCACCTAGTGTGGACCGCACAAAGCCGAGTACGGACGCGCTAGGCACGTTTGCCCTCAGTTTGCCTTGTCTTTGATACTTGAGCAGGTTTTACTCCTTTTGAGCCGATCATTAACATTTCTTCACTTTGTCGATCAAACCTTCAATCAAGCACAACTTATGATCCTTTTGGGACTATTTTATTACAATTTATAATCAAAGCATAAGCAAGAGGAGCATGAAACATGTTAACATCCCTAGTTATCAACTCCCCCTAACTTATGCTTTTGCTTTTCCTCAAGCAAACAGAATAAGACTGACCCTTTTAAGGGAAATCCAAGTATTTTCAGCTATGTTAAAGTAACCTCATAAGTATCAATTGGGACTAACAAGTGCCCTCAATATGAATGAATCATTAACAACCTTTAATTTTGATAAACTATGGATCAAGTGTGAAACAAGAGCATCACGAGTTGACTCATTACATCAAAGAACTCTCTCAATTTCTTGGTCGTTGTGGAACCCAAACTCACACATCCTCAACTCTCCCTAAGCAAACCTCACATTTTTAGAGTATTAGCACAGAAACTGAGGTTAATAAGAACTCACTCGTCTCTCTCAAGGAAAGGTCACATGTCCGGCTCTAAGTACCATATGCTTGCCCCTCTTGTAAGCATCCACTAATGTAAGCGTCATTCAATTCAAGATCATATAGGACTTTTGTGGAGTCAATGTGAAGGCTTTTGGCTCAGGGTAGGAAATATTTTGATCTAAATGGGTTCCATCTTTTCTTATGCACTTCTTTTGATTCATTTGGCATAATTCTCTTGACTCTTTGAGTATCTTACTTCTTTTTAAGGGGTCATAGAGACACAATGTCACCCTTTATTATACATTTCAAAAAGTATATCCTTTTTTCAACTTTTTTCGCACCTTTTTCCCTTTTTCTTTTCTTGGATCCCTTTTTATTATTTTTCACTTTGGGCTTTCTTTTTGTCTTTTTTTTCATAGCCTTCCTTTTCTTCACTTTTGTACCTTTTACCACTTTTTTCCCTTTCTCGCCTATCCCCCCAAACTTAGACTTTTGCCTGCTCAAGGAAAGATCAGGTGCCAAGAGAGGTATATTTTTTAGAACAGGTATAGGCCTATAGCATTGGTTCTTGAAAGAAAAAGGTTTAAGGCTCAAAACAATTAACTAGGGATTTATCATTGGTAGGATATGGAATTGTTCAACTATCATTTGGATCAAGGAGAGCCTATAATCACCTCACAAGCCAAATTTCACTTAAGATTTTGCCTCAACAGACATTCAGAGCAAGTTCTAGACTATTGGCTCAGGAGTTGGACTCACAATTTGATTTTTCACCACACAAGCTAAAGGATTGCTAAAGACATAGAGTCGGAGGCCCACAACAACCTTAGAAACGATTTGAGCACGCAATGGTCCCGAAAGACCACATGATGGTTGTTGGTCAACACAAGAGTCTCAAGGGCACGAATTTCACCATCCTAAACGCAACATTTTGTCTTTGACCATGGGATCAAAGGCATATGTGCTAGGCCCAAGTGAAGTTTTGCTTGAGGTACCCTTAACTACAAACTACCAAAAACAAAAAAAAAAACGAAAACAGACTCAAACCCTAAGAAGGTTTTCACGCCATCCATCAGTGGGAAGAGCCACCTGGTTCACAAAATACTCCACCTTTGGAAAGAACCATGGCATACCAAAGGCTTATTGAAAGCGCCAAAAATGAAACAACAAGTTACGAGCATGTCTAAGAAGCTAAAAACATTTATTTTACGAAAATCAAAAATAGAATGATATGTACAATATGGGAGTTGAATATACAATGGGGGAATGATTATATATAATAATGTAACCTTATATACAAACTAAAGAAAAGATAAAAAGTGCAATTAAAGTAACTAAATGTAAAGTTATATACAGCCCAAGGCAAAAAATAAAAAAGGCATAAACTAAACTAGTATATATATACAATTATCCAAGGATAAAATATAGGGCACACCCCCTCAAATAAAAGTTGGGATTGGCCCCAATTCCAACTAAACAATTAAGTACCAAAAAGTATAAGGAAAGGATATGAAAATTCCCTAAGCCGTGTCCGTCTTCATAGGATCATCAGTGGTCCCTGTATCCACTGTATGCGTGGGAACCTTAGACTGGTTTCCGATATCCTGCTGCTCAGTTGCTGGGACTGGGACCTGGACCTGGACGGGCTGTGATCAAGTACATCCTGTGGCTGACTGGAGGAAGCCTCCGGTGGGTCCGCCAACTAGATGATGGCACCATCTGTGCTCGGGATAATCCTCCTCCTCTTTGAATGCCTTTATGACTGCTCCTGTCATGGCTCTGCTACTAGCGTTGCTGCTGGAGCTAGGTCCTCAAATAGCAAGTCTAACGGCAGGTGGTCTTCCTTTAGTCTATCAATATCTGCCCGTTGCTCCTTCACGAACTCCTTGGAAGCCAGTGTCTTGTGCAGCTTCTTGTGCTCATTGGCAAGCTCCTTCAGAGACTTGCCATGTGAATCTACTGCCTTAGCCAAGGCACTCTGAGTACCGAGGATCTTCTCCTGGTTAGCAAGAATTTCCTAAAGTGCATCCTTTAGACTGAGGAATATGTGCTGGCTGTGGTGCCGACTGAGCTGTAATGTTACAAGTCAAAGAAGACAACTTAGATGAAGCAGTCTCCATCCAGTTGTTCAAGATATGAAGTGTATGGCTCAGTGGTAGGCAGTGATAGGATGGGTTCGGGAAGATGGAATTCCCGGGCCAGCAGAAGTAGAAGGACCAGGAGGCAAGTCTGCTATAGTGGAAGGCCCAGGAGGCAACTCAATAGTAGTCGAGGCAGGATCAGTGGAGGGCTCTACCACAACGGACTCTTCAAACTGGCCAGTTGGGGCTTGTCTGGCCCCTTCAAACTATACCATGAAAACGAAGCTACATGCTTGACCTTGATGTTAAAAGATCTCTTCTCCACCCCCAAGTCTAGGATGTACATAGTAAGGGCATTGGGAAAAGGGTAGTTCTGGTCATGATCGAACCCCACTAAAGAAATGGCGCGTGACATTATATTCCCCACGTTGATGGTGTATCCTGCTATAATAGATGCAACTAGAACAACCTGGGTAAGCGGAAGAGTCTGATCATGGGTACTGGGATGAAACCCATGATGTGGGCTACATTGCTATAAAAATCCTTGACCATATGTTCGTTGGCATTCACACACTCATCTAAGAAGTGCTCCCACCCCACTTGAGTCCGGAACTATCTATGCACATTAAGGTCTAGGGGTAGACGGTCTCTGTCAACGAATCTCCTCTCAAGAATAAATTTTCTTACTGGCCACCATTCCATAAACTTGTGGAACGCCACCTGGCTAACTAATCTGTCCTCCCAAACTGCAGGATACGAAAGTCAACCAACCCCTAGCCTCAAAGTTAAGAGTTCCCCGATGTATTTTGGCCCCAACTATCAACCAATCTGGAACAGTACCTGAGATTGCCAGGTATGAAGCAAACCATAGATGAACCTCCTCGCCCATAGCCAACTTTTCATTGTAAAGGGAATCACCCTCTTCATTGAAACCCATGTATTCATTGAGAGCCTTCCCGATAAACACCACTTTTTTGTTTCGAACTTTGGTCACTTTGTGCCCTTCAAGATGTGGGATACATTGCTATAAAACTCCTTTACCATATGTTCGTTGGCATTCACAAACTCATCTAAGAAGTGCTCCCACCCCACTTGAGTCTGGAACTATCTATGCACATTAATGTTTAGGGGTAGACGGTCTCTCTCAACAAATCTCCTCTCAAGAATAAATTTTCTTACTGGCCACCATTCCATAAACTTGTGGAACGCCACCTGGATGACTAATCTGTCCTCCCAAACTGCAGGATATCTACTTCGGGCAATGCCCCCAACCTGAGGCTCACCACCCTCCTGGACCTCCTCATCTCCTTGTACCTCCTCTTTACCTCCATCTGTACTCTCCCCGGATAATGAAGCTATGGGGGAGGTCGAGTACTCACCACTGCCGGCTACTGAGCCCTCAGAGGACTTAGAATATATACGTTTTGGAGCTTGAGGCAGGGGTGAAGAAGGTGGAGTATCATCGGTCAATCTCATTCGTTCGGGCCAATCAAACATCTATGTAGGAATAGAATCTAAGGAAACCTCCTGAGATGGCTCGTACTCACTCCCCGATTTGCCAGCTGCCCTGTTAGCAGCTTTTATCAACTTTATAGTCCTTTTTATACTCTCCTGAACTTGGGGAGTGAGCTTGATCATCTTTTTCTTTCCACCCCGGGAGGATTCACCTCTCCTGGGTTGTTTTGATCCTTTTCCTCCTCGTTGTTTAACCATTATCTGCAAGCATAAACATCTAAATTTGTTAGTCTCAATGGAAGCAATGAAACCTATGTGCATACTGAATTGCAGAATAGAAGCCAAAAACAATTGCAGACATAGTGTAGTGAGGATCGCACAAAAAGAAATGCGATCGCACTGGGGCTAGCACGGACCACACAAAATGTAGTGCGGCCGTGCTAGGCAACAGGTCAACTTTCAGAAACATCATCACCATGGTCCGCACAAAATGGTACCACGGACCGTGTCAGAGCACCGCAGACCACACATAAACGACTGCAGTCTGCGAATGGTGCTTAGTCAAGGCACTGAGTTAGGGTTGTGGGATTTTTCATTTTAGTTCAAATATTTCACATAGATTTTGTCCCTACTCAATTACCCAGTTCAATATGCTCACCAAGCCCACAAAAATTAACAGCTAAACTAAACTAACCTAAAAATTTAAAAATTACGGGAGGAGAAGACTACAAAGCTAATAGAAAAGAAAATAGAATGAAATTAAATAATTAAACTAAAAAAGAAGTGGGTGAATTGTTACCAGACATTTAGAGGAAATGAAGCAACAAAATTCAATTAAGCTATTACGATGAAGAGAGAAGATGAACAGTAGTCAAAGGTGCTCAGAAACTAAATTTTTCGAAAAGGGTAACCCGAGACCCTTGAGGTATACTTATGGAATAAACTATGGGACCTAGCCTCACCTACTAGCACGGTCGGACCAAACGGACAACGAGCTGCGCTGGGGTTTTTCAAAAGAAGCTTGAGAAGGAAACCACTGCGGTCCGTACAAAACATACCACAATCGCAGAGGTTCATCGTGGTCCGCATAAAAATTGTAATGCGACCACGGTGTCAAACTTCAGAGGGCTCTCTTATAGGCTCAGACCAGTGCGTATCGCACAAAGTGCAATGCAGTCGGACTGGCAACTTCAGAGACTGAACAATTTCTCCACTATGTTTTGCACTGCATCAACTCAATCCCTGCAACATCTCACAACCAATTAGCCCAAAAATCAAACCTAAACTATAAATAAAATTAAAGAAAACAAGAAGAAAAAGACTTAGGTTTCCTCCCAAGAAGCGCATGATTTGACCTCGCGGCACGATGCATGTTATCATATTATTTGAGGTGAATAAGCGCCACGACGTAGCTGTCATCAATCTTTCCTAGATAATTCTTGACCCTGTGCCCATTAACTCTGAAAACTTCATCATTTTTGTTCTCGAGATCAAGAGTACCAAAAGAGGTCACAGACACAACTTCAAATAGCCCACTCAACTTTGATTTAAGCTTTCCCGGAAACAGATGTAACTGGGAATTGAACAAGAGAACCAAATCACCAACTTTGAACTCCTTCCCACGAGCATATTTATCATGAATGTACTTCATATTTTCCTTATACAAGGACGAACTAGAGTATGCATGGAACCGGAATTTTTCAAGTTCATTGAGTTGTTCAACACAAAGATTGGCCGCAACATCCCACTCAAGATTAAGCTTCCTCAAGGCCCACATGGCCTTATTCTCCAACTCCACTGGTAGATGACATGCTTTCCCAAACACCAACTGGTACGGTGACATACCAATTGGGGTCTTGTAAGCGGTTCGATAAGCCCATAGAGCGTTGTCCAACTTTTTCGACCAATCGATCCTATTAGCGTTGTCGTCTTTGACAAGATACTCTTGATTTCCCTATTGGATACTTCCACATGGCCACTTTCTTGGGGATGATAGGGGGTAGAAACCTTATGATTGACACTGTACTTGGAAAGCAACATGTCAAAAGATTTGTTGTAAAAATGAGACCCCCCATCACTAATAATAGAACGAGGAGTGCCAAAACTTGTGAAAATTCTCTTCTTAGAAATTCCACCACACTCCTAGCTTCATTGTTGGGCAATGCCACTATCTCAACAAAAATTGATACATAATAAACCACTACAAGAATGTAGGTGTTACCGCACGAGCTAACAAAAGGGCCCATAAAATCAATACCCCATACATCAAAGATATCAACTTCAAGAATTGTGTTTAGAGGTATCTCATCTTTCTTGGAAATCCCGACCGCGCTTTGGAATTCATCACATATTCACTAAATCACCCGCATCTTTGAACAAAGTTGGCCAATACAATCCACAACTAAGAACTTTAGAATCTATCCTCGCCCCACCATGATGGCCACCATAGGGAGAGGAATGAAAAGCCTCCAAGATACCCAATTGTTCTTCCTCCGGGACAGATCTACGAATCACACCATCTTTCCAAATGTTTAACAAATATGGCTCGTCCCAATAGAAATCCAAGCTATCCCGTTTGAGATTCTTCCTTTAGTTAGAAGAGAGCTCATACATAATTATTCCAGTCACAAGGTAATTAGCAATATAGGCAAACCATGGCATATTGTTCATTAACACCACAAGGAGTTGCTCATCGGGAAATGAATCATTGATCTCAAGTCCATCACAAGGCCTCCCCTCCTCCTCTAAACGGAATAAGTGGTCCGCCACTTGATTCTCACTACCTTTCTGGTCCACAATTTCTAGATCAAACTCTTGAAGTAGTAACACCCATCTCATCAACCTTGCCTTTGAGTATTTTTTTGTCATCAAATACCTAAGGGCGGCATGATCGGTGTGCACTATAACTTTTGCCCCTATGAGATATGGTCGAAACGTTTCCATAGCAAACACTATAGCCAACAACTCTTTCTCGGTGACCGTATAGTTCCTTTGAGTTTTGTTCATGGTCTTGCTTGCATAGTACACCAGATGAAACATCTTGCTCACACATTGACCCAACATCGCTCCAACCTCCACATCGCTAGCATCACACATAAGCTCAAAGGGTAAGCTCCAATTAGGTGTAGTAATGATGGGATTGGTGGTCAATTTTTGCTTGAGAAGTTCAAAGGCCTCCATGCATTTCTCATCAAACACAAACTTAGTATCTTTCTCCAGCAACTTGCACAAAGGGTGTAACACTTCAGAAAAATCTTTTATAAACCTCCGGTAAAAACCCGTGTGCTCAAGAGAACTCCTCACCCCTTTGACAGAAATAGACGAAGGAAACCTCGAAATCACCTCTATTTTGGCTTTATCCACTTCAATTCCTCGCCTTGAAATTTTGTGACCCAACACTTTACCCTCATCAACCATGAAATGACATTTTTCCCAATTGGGTACAAGGTTTGTGTCTTCACACTGAGCCAAACACTTTATCGAAATTATCCAAACACTTTTCAAAGGAATTCCCAACTACACTGAAATCATCCATGAATACCTCCAAGATATCTTCCACCATGTCGGTAAAATTAGGCATCATGCATCGTTGGATGGTGGCGGATCATTACACAATCCGAACGGCATCCGAGAGAAAGAGAATGTGCCATACGAACAGGTAAAAGTTGTCTTCCCTTGATCCTCCGGGACAATTAAAATTTGGTTGTACCCCGAGTAACCATCCAGAAAGCAATAAAAAGCACGCCCCGCAAGACGATCTAGCATTTGGTCAAGGAATGGCAATGGAAATGGTCCTTTCGAGTCACCTATTTAGCTTCCGGTAATCTATACATACTCTCCATCCGGTGACAGTCTGAGTGGGAATAAGTTCATTGTTGTCATTGGGCACCACAGTGATACGACCCTTCTTCGGCACGCATTGCAACGGAGAAGTCCATGAGCTATCATAAATGGGGTACTCAACCCCGACATCTAACCATTTGATTACCACTTTCTTCACCACCTCTTGCATAACCTCATTCAATAATCTTTAATGCTCCAAGGAAGGCTTTGAATCATCCTCCAAGATAATTTTGTGCATGCAAAATGCGAGGCTTATTCCTCGAATTTCAGCTAGTGTCCATCCAATTGCCCTTTTACTCTTTTGAAGCACCGCCATAGTGGCCTCAACCGAGAAGTTTTATTTTGTGGCTCATACAACTGACACTAGTTGTATGAGGCTCCTTTTTATCTCACAAATTTGTGGACCCTAATCTTACACTTCTAGGTCTACAAAATTCTAGTTCCACAAAACTGTGAGATAAAAAGTTGCCTCATATAACTAGTGTTGTATGAGACACAAAATTTTCGGCCTCAACCTACATGTTAGTAATGCAAGAAGAAAGAATACCCGGTAAAGTAGAATTTGAGCCCAAGAATTCATACTTGAGGTGTGGAGGAAGTGGTTTCAACTCCAACACTGGTGGCTCCTCAATTAATGGTTTTATTGGTGGTGTTTTCCGATTTTCAAGATCCAAAGACAATTTTCTCGGCTCATAAGAATAAGAGCCCATCCCATGTAGGGAATTTATTCCCCCCACTCTACTTGCATCATCATTGACATCCATATTTAACAACCCGGCCTCAAGAGGATCGTCCACGTTGATCATAGAACTGGTATCATCCACAATTACGGCTGTAACAATGTCTACGAATGAGCACACCTCGGTGCTATTGGGTTGCTTCATGGATTTGCAAACATGGAATACGATCTTTTCATCACCCACTCGGAAAGTGAGCTCGCCCACTTCAAAATCAACCAATGCCTTTCCTATTGCAAGGAATGGTCTACCTAGTATAATCGAAAACTTATAGTCTACTTCACAATCAAAAATGACAAAGTCGGCCGGCAATATGAATTTGTCCACCCGAACAAGCAAATCATCAATAATTCCCAAGGGTCACTTCATCTATCGATCCACAATTTGAAGCCTCATTGAAGTTGGTCTAGGTTTCCCAATACCCAAAGTCTTGAAAACCGAGTACGATATCAAATTGATACTAGCCCCTAAGTCACATGAAGCTCTAGAAAAGTCCGCACTTCCAATAGTACAAGGGATAGTAAAAGCTCCAGGATCCTCTAACTTCGAGGCTATTGAATGTACTATAGCACTCACTTGGTGAGTCATCTTTATTGTCCCACAATCCATAGACCGATTCTTTGTAATCAAGTCCTTCATGAAGTTTGCATAGCTCTACATTTATTTAAGTGCCTCCACCAAAGGCACATTTATGGACAAACTCTTCATCATATCAATGAACTTCTTAAATTGATTTTCATTTCTTTGCTTTGTGGGCCTTTGAGAATAAGGTGAAGGTGGCATAGGCAAAGGTTCCTTGGCTTTTGGCACAATCGGCAGGGGCACGTCAATCACATGTTCCCTAGACGGGTTCACGGCATCTTGAGTTTCTACCTTGGCTTCATCTATGTCACGTTGTTTTCAACCACATCATCAACAATTAAAGGCCCCTCATCATCCTGCAACTCAACATCATCATCTACAACTTGATTTTCTCTTAAGGCATTCATATCACCACCTCTCTCATTTCTTATTGTAACCGCCATCACATTATTGTTGTTCCCACCTTTGGGTTCACAACCGTGTCACTTGGTAGCACCCTTGGGGCGAGTTTTCAAAGCTTGAGAGATTTCGCCTAATTGTACCTCCAAGTAACGGATGGAGGTATTGTGTGAAGCCAATTGAGCATCGGAATGTTGGTTCTTTTTCATCAGTTTCTCGAACATACTTTCAATTTTATCTATATCACTTCCAGAAGAACTAGGACCTTGAGAACGGAAAGGGGGTGGATTTCTCGGTTGTTGGTACATTGAGGGCCTTTGAAAGCCTTGCCCCGGTTGCCTTGGTTCCCATTGTGGTTCCACCCGCCTTGATTGTTGTTGTTGCTCCAATTATTGTAATTTCCATTCCAATTGCCTTGATTGTTGTTTTGGTTATTCCAATTGTTGTTTTGGTTGTTGTTATTCCAATTGCCACCACCTTGTTATTGATTATTGTTGTTCTAATTTCCACCACCTTGTTGTTGATTGTTGTTGTTCAAATTTCCACCACCTTGTTGTTGATTTCCCTAATTTCCTTGGGGTCGCCATTGTTGGTTTGAAGAGTTGCTTCTATTGCCTTGATAGTTGTGAACATATTGAACCTCCCTGCTTTGGTCATCATAACACTCATTTGAAAAACCACCACCGTCATTGTCATATTGATCATTATTCCCTTGATATTGTTGTCCTCTTTGTCTTCTCTTAAGCATATTGACACCTTCCATGGCATTAACTTGGCGTGGATTTTGGACTTTTTGCAACTGCGCCTTCGCCAATTGGTTCATGTAGTAGTGAGCTCGGCAATAGCTTGACCATGATCATGCAATTCTTTGTGCAAATGGATAACCATAGGGTCACCTTGAGGCACATTTCCTTTACTTTGCCATGCTGAAGAAGTGTAGGCTATCTCATCAAGTATTTTACATGCCTCGTAATAAGAAAGTTTCATAAAATTTCCCTTGACCAATTGGTTCACAATGCATTGATTGTGGTTTTGATCCCCCGATAAAACGTTCGTTGAATCATCGCCTTAGTCATATCATTATTTGGGCACTCTTTCACCATAGTCCTATACTGTTCCTAAATGTCATGCAATGGTTCTGTTAGCCCTTGCTTGAAGGCTAAAATTTCATCTCGAAGTGCTATCATATGACTTGGCGAGAAGAACTTGCCAATAAATTTATCTGCCAACTCATCCCAAGTTGTGATGGAACGGTTAGGGAGTCTCTCATGGCAATCTAATGCATTTCCCTGAAGTGAGAACGGGAAAAGTCTCAATCTCAGTGCATCCTTGGACACATTCGTCTGCTTGCTCCCCCCAACATGTATCTACGAACCCCTTTAGATGTTTATAGTTAGTTTGATCCGCAACGCCCGTGAAGTACCCACGCTGCTCAAGTAAGGTCAACATCATATTGGTTATTTGAAAATTCCCTGCTCGGATTCGGGGAGGGACAATAGCACTCGCATAACCTTGATTCGGCAATACTCTGGGAGCCGCTCTTGGAGGTGGCGGAGGAGGGTTTGGATTATTATCATTTGGAATAGCATTTGCATTGTCATTCCAACCTCTATGTTGTCCTTGAGGTTCTAGAGGCACCTCATCTTGCTCAAGGTCATCTACCTCCTCCCCCGCTATCACGTTTCCAAGAGGATCATTAGCATTTAAAGCTATTTGATACCTGAATAATTGACACAAATAAACAAGTAACAAAGAAGGAAAGAAGAACAACACACAAAACTAACTAAATAGATAGCTTAAACCGTTAGCTCGCCGGCAACGGTGCCAATAAGTGATCACAACCAACTCCGCACTACTAAAGAGTAGCAAGAGAGGGTCGCAATAGCTTTTACCCGATTTTGGGTTAGGATCGAATCCACAGAGAGCTAGGATTGAAGTTAAGTATCTATCTAGCTTAGAATTATGAGTGTGTTCTTAATTGATCTTCTCATCATATTTTGGTTTTTCTTTAACAATCTAATATTATCAACTACTAATTTTAACTAATTGTGCTAAGTGAAAATTGCAAAGAGTTGTATCTAATGTTCTAAAAGGCACTAGGGTAGTGACTTTTACCTAGGTGGCTAATTGACGGATAATTTCTTCTAAGACATGCTTGACATGATTGGAAAAATATGCTATTACCGTTGTACGATTTTACCCACTCTCACACCTCTCGGTAGAGATAGTGATTTTGCCCAATTGACTTTCTCAATAACAAAATGGGTAGGCAAATTTGCTCAAGCAACTAGGGTTCAAGTCGGGTAATTACTCTCTCGAGATTTAACCCTTTAATTGGGACTATCAAATTCTCTTGAGTCCATCTCAATTCCTTGTTGGGTCAATTTTTGAGACTTAGACTCTCTTTCTCAAGAAGAACCAGGTCATCTAAGCACAAACCAGTGTTTGCAACCACACATTCATAAATTAAACCATAAAATTGACCCAAATAACAAATACCCATAGTCAATCTAGCCTTAAATTGCAATACCCATCAATTACCCACATTAGGGTTGAGTCCCAACCCTAGATAATGGGTTTAGCTACTCATGCTTGAAGAAGAAAATAAAGAAATAAATGAATAACAAGACATATTAATTAATTACTAAAGAAAAATATAAAAATCTATCGTTAATACCAAGCTAAGATGCCAAAAATGGCTACAGATGAATTTTCCATGAGCGCAGCTGTGTTCTGGAGTTGACCGATACTTAAAATTAATAAAATATTCTATTTATACTAAGCTGAAAAAACTGGATAAAAATATCCATGCGGGATCAGTGCGGGCAGCGTAAGATGGACCGTGCCCGCACTAGGCTCTTAGACTTCAAATATTTGCTTTCTGAACTTGGGCTCCGCGGATCGCGTAGATTAGACCGCAGCCGCAGAGGTCTCTAATGCGGTCCGCACAAATATGACCGCGGACCGCGCAACTTGAACTATGGCAATTTTTACCTCTCGGAAACTCTCTTCCCCGGACCGCACAAAATGGTAGTGCGGCCGCCAAACCTTTAGTGCGGACCGTGCAATATCGAATGCGGCTGCACTGCCTTGAAGACCATTTTTGCCAACTCTCTGAATCACCTAGTGCGGATCGCACAAAGTCAAATGCGGCCACACTAGGCCTGTTTGCCCTCAGTTTTCTTTGATACTTGAGCAGGTTTCACTCCTTTTGAGCGGATCTTTGATATTTTGTCAATTTGTCAACCAAACCTGCAATCAAGCATAACTTATGAGCCTTTTGGGACTCTTTTGTAGCAATTTATAATCAAAGCATAAGTAAGAAGGAGCATGAAACACGTTAAAATCCCTAGTTATCAATACGCCCAAGTCCTATATTTTCCTACGGACCCTCAAGGACCGTCAAATCATGGGTTCGGGTCCATTTATCCAAAATACTGACCGAAGTCAAATTAAATTCATTTTAAAGTTAAAATTCATCACTTTTCATACATTTTCACATATTGGATTTCGTCTACGCGCCCGCATTGCACACGTAAATCGAGGTGAGACTGAAAGAAGTTTTTAAGGCCTTGAAATCTAGAATTTATTTTTAAAATAAGTGATGACCTTTTGAATAGTATTTACGTAAAGACAATAGGCTTCTTTTCCCTTATACATCTTGTTTTTTTGTTTTTGTGTTGGATTAGGACTTCCCGTTTATTTCCTTTTCTTTTGATTCAATTCTGTTAAACGATACTTAAAGCCTTTACAATATAACTTCACTATTTTATTTTTAAAAAAAATAGAAAATTACACAACAAATTTGGAGCTTTGTATGCGATCTATTCGAATATATTTTCTTGTTTTGTGCAGGAAATTGGACAAAATAAAAATAGTTTGTTATAAATAGAACTCTATTTAAGGTGAATGTCTATGTTTAGAGAGATTCTAGGGTTTACTACTTGGTGGCTAAGTCACCACCTCCCTATAAATATAGGGGTTCTATTCCATTGTAAACCATCCCAAAGTATCAATAAGAATACTCCTCTCTCTACTTCTCTCTCTATTGTTCTTGTTCTTGTATTATTGTTCATGTTCTTATATTATTTCATAACACGTTATCAGCACGAGTCTCTAACCAATTGAAATTTTCGATTATTTTAACTTTTGTTTGTGTAGGGTTTTTGCTTCATAGCCGATTCGGCTCTCTCAACTCAATCGCCGCCTTTTTCTAATTTCTATACAGAAAAATAGAAGAGATGGTATCATCATAAAGTAATGCAACGGGATGGAAACTCAAGAGGTATATTTGATATCACAACATTTATTGGTATACCTTAAAGGTAAGTAATTTACTTTTCCCTTTCAAATTCTTGAAATTCTACGATTTGATTTTATATACAAACAAAGACAACAAAGTTTGATTATAACTCTAATGGAGTTCGTAAGAAATTACACTCACATGAAGTGGTAAAATTTCTATGCCTTGCCATGATCAAATTCATGTATGATTGTGGGCAAAGAATTGAAAATCCGTCCCATTGAATTTGCTCCATTCCCTTTAGAGAATGTGGTAGCAGTATGTGATAAGTCTGAAAGAAGACAAAATTATTACCATGAAGGTATCAATGAATGTGGACGTGACAAAGAATTAAAATTTCGCCCAAATGAATTTGCTCCATTCCCTTTAGAGAATGTGGTAGCAGTATGTGATAAGTCTGAAAGAAGACAAAATTATTACCATGATGGTATCAATGAATGTGGACGTGGCAATAGACGGAATTATAATCGTCATTATGATCCATTCCCTGAAGTGAATGTGATAATTGTAATAAAGCCTGTAAGTATGAACACGCTCTTGATGTAATTGTATCTTATGTCTGACATTATAAAAACAAAGTTCGTTGCCCTTGAAATTTCGGGCAAGAACTATATGACATGGGTGTTGGATGCTGAAATCCACTTAGATGCTATGGGTCTTGGAGATGCCATTAAAGACAGAAATAATGCATCCACCCAAGACTATGCTAAGGCCTTGATTTTCTTGCGCCATCACCTTAATGAAGGTTTGAAACTGTGCTAAGGCCTTGATTTTCTTGCGCCATCACCTTGCTGAAGGTTTGAAAATTGAATATATCACAATCAAAGATCCACCTATCTTGTGGAATGGCTTAAAGAAGAGATATGACAACCTGAAGTTGATCACTCTGCCACAAGCACGATACGATGAGAATCCAAAAGCAAATAGTTCATAAACTATATGTTATCGTTGCGGTGGAAAAGGGCACTGGTCAAAAGCTTGCCGTGTACCAAGACATTTGGTTGATCTTTACAAGCTTCTCTAAAGAATAAAGGCCCTGAAACAAATTTTGTCTCTGACGACAATTTTGACATCACCCACCTGGATGTGGCAGACTTCTTTGAGCAACCCGATGGGAAAATAGACCACCTAATCGGTGATGGATCTGTGATGAAAGAAGATGGAGTTGTTTGATTTTATTTCACTTATTTGTAATAGTTAGTGAATAAACTAATAGTCATTAGTATCAGCTCGTATTAGTTAGTTTATGATATAATGTTAGTATTAGTTCTTTAGAATGTTTCAATATGCTCAAATTTCAATAATATTTTTATTTTTAAGTAGAGGTAATCGACTAACCTAATAGTTAGTCGATTATCTAATATTTCGCATTAAAACTGCAAAACAATCGATTGTCAATGTTCAACAATCGATCGTCAATGTTCAACAATCGATTGTCTATGTTTAACAATCGATTGTCCTAAGACAGTGTGATCTGGAATTTTTTCAAAATAGCAAATAATCGATTGTCTATGTTTAACAATCGATTGTCGTAAGACAGTGTGATCTGGAATTTTTTCAAAATAGCAAATAATCGATTGTCTATGTTTAACAATCGATTGTCGTAAGACAGTGTGATCTGGAATTTTTTCAAAATAGCAAATAATCGATTGTCTATGTTTAAAAATCGATTGTCGTAAGACAGTGTGATCTGGAATTTTTTCAAAATAGCAAATAATCGATTGTGTGTGTTTAACAATCGATTGTCAATGTTCAACAATCGATTGTGTATGTTTAACAATCGTTTGTTTTAAGAAAATGCTTAAACTGAAATTTTCAAACTGCAAAGTAATCGATTATGGAAAACATATAATCGACTATCTGATTTAGTTAGTCGAATAACCTCAGCAGATTTCGAAAATATTGTTTAAGTATGAAACAAACGGATTGAATTTGTTTATTCTCATGTTCGTATATTTTCTTTTGTATGGCAAACCATGGGAATTAAATTGATTGAAGGCTCCTGAAGAGCAACTATAACTCTGCCTAAAGGAACGATATTTTAGAGAATGCAATGTTCTCCTCCAAGTCTAAGAAGAACTTGTTGAGTTTTAATGATATCAGTCAAAATGTTCTCCTCCAAGTCTAAAAGGAACTTGTTGAGTTTTAGAGATATCATTCAAAATGGATATCAGATTGAGACAATACATGAGTATAATCTTGAATACCTCATTTACTTATGAAAACGAGGCTGCCCACTTGGGTTTGGGGTCACGCCATTTTGCATGCAGCAATGCTAGTTCGTCTCTGACTGACGAATTGACACAAATATTCCCCGTTGCAATTGGTTTTGGGTCATGAACCTAATATATCTCATTTAAGAATCTTTGGATGCGCAGTATATGTGCCTATTGCACCGCCATCCCGCACCAAAATGGGTCCGCAAAGAAGGTTAGGAATATATGTTGAGCTAGAATCGTCCTCCATTATTCGCTACCTCGAAACATTGACAGGGGATTTGTACACTGCACGATTTGCAGACTGTCAATTTGATTAGACACTTTTCCCAAAATTAGGGGTAGAAGTTGGTGAAACCAAACGGGAATTTTTTGGAAAAATGCATCATTATCTCATCTTGATCCACATACCTCTATTTGTGAAAAAGAGGCGCAAAATATTATCCATTTGCAAAAATAGCAAATCGAATGCCAGACGCATTTACAGATTTGAAAAGGATAACAAAATCACATATCCCCGCAGTGAATGTGAAAACATCTGACTCACGAATACATATTCATTATCGGAAGAATATGAACATGAAGTTGGTATTGAATATACCACCCTCACCCCTGGAAGGAGGTTTGAGATGATACCACACTCATCCCTAGGAGGAGGTTTGAGATGATATATGGCATGAATGATCGTTGGTCACGTACCTATTGTACGCCAAAGTATTTTGGAAATATGACTATTAAAGGACAACGATAATGCAAGAAACATATCTTGCATATAATTTTGACCATGACCATAATGGTATAACTTTCTCTTTAAAAGAGATATTCACCACATGGATGTTGATGAATCTGTGGTAGTACAAAATTAATTGAGAGCTCTAGAAGAGCCAATTACTATGTTGGAGAAACACAATTGAGTATTGTGCTATAGTAAGTCTCAAAGAAACTTATTCAGTTTCCAAAGTACACGCGAAAGCGATTGATTATATTGAGACTATAAATGAAGGAAAGATTTGATATCTCCTATTACTACAACTTGTAGCGGGATAATTTGTATATGAAAAGCTACCCGCTTCATTCTCCAGTTTGTACTACACAAACAAAAGAATGCCACAATAAAGTGGATATCTATTGGTATAAAAACCCATGTCATAATAAACCTGAAGTTTATTGATAAGTGCACATGTCATGGTGTAAATTTGAAGTTTACCAATATTGATAATTTATTCAGTTGGCATTCGGGTTAGCCATCTCATTTTAAGTATGATGTGCAATAATAGAGAATTCACATGGGTGAATATTAAAGAACTAGAAAGTTCTTTACGAATTCTCTTGTATTACTTGTTCTCATTAATGAACTGACCAACTAAAGAGTTCGGGTTGAAGCCCATAAATTCTGGAAATATCAAAGGTGAATATGGGCCCATTCACCTACCATGTATACCACATATGATGCATCTATGATATGGTTACATGTGCGATTATTATTAACCTGCAGCCTGGCCGGTGCTTGCGAGGTAAATTGCTCAGTAATCTAACTTCGAGCATAATTTCCAGATTTTCTACTCAAGATAGTTCATCTTGATAAGTTGGTTTATATCAAAGCTGGTTTAGCAAGATAATTATTGAGTGCCTCCACTTAATAGCTAAACTGTTTCTTATGAGAACAAAGTTATATATATCAGTTTGATATACGGTGTATACGAGAGTATATTCTCCCCTCACAAGTGGTTCAGGGTCAGGAACCAAATAATTTCATCTTATTATTAATGTGCTGTGTATATTGACATGATAATGCACAAAGATGATTTCCCAAAGTTGAGGAAACAAGTTAGCTTTTCTAACATGAGGGGGAGACATGATAAACACTTGAGAAAAGGTTACATGGGATGAATTATCATTTGTATATGTAATCCCCGAATATCATGAACCTGAAGTTCATAAAATGGATAATTCAATTGCAACATATTGTAAAGCATGCTATACGCATTTGCTGACCCAAAGAAAGTAACTATATTCTCACTACAAATACTCATATTAAGTCCCAAAAGGACAAAGTCTTTGATACGCTTAAAGCGTATAGACAAATACTTGATTCCATATGAAAGACATGTAGATTTGGACATATAGTTCAAATACTTGAAAGTATAAAGTCAAAGGTATGTATAATCAGTTTTCGATATCTTATTTGTTTAGCATGACATGAAAACTTGATATGCATCTAAAGTCTATTATGTGATTTATATGACTTAACTTGAAAGATTTAAGTTGCTTGAAGCATACATAATTCTTGGTCCTGAAGTACCACATCCTAAGTACAATTTGTGTACATATGTATCTTGCTATAACTATAAGCATGATGGCATTGAGAATACATCTATGAAGATATTGAAGAGTCATTCCACGACATTATATGAAGATGTTCATATCTATCAAGAATGATGATTTCAAGGTGCGGAATATTTATTCAAGTCAATATGGTTGATTTATTTATCAAACATCTACCAAAGATTGTTTTGAAGATGGTGCACAAGATTGGAATGCAAATGCTCAAGGATATAAATTGATGTTCTTATCGGGGGGAGTTAATGCGCGTTGCACTCTTTTTCCCTTACAAGGTTTTGTCCCAACTGGGTTTTCCTTGCGAGGTTTTTAACGAGGCAACCAATAGGCGCATATTCAAACATGTGTACTCTTTTTCCTTCTCTTTAATTTTTCCCATTGGGTTTTGGTTTTAAGGTTTTAACGAGGCACATTATTGAATAGACATTCAAGGGGGAATGTTATAAATAGAACTCTATTTAAGGTGAATGTCTATATTTAGAGAGATTCTAGGGTTTACTACTTGGTGGCTAAGTCACCACCTCCCTATAAATATAGGGGTTCTATTCCATTGTAAACCATCCCAAAGTATCAATAAGAATACTCCTTTCTCTACTTCTCTTTCTATTGTTCTTGTTCTTGTATTATTATTCTTGTTCTTATATTATTTCATAACATAGTTAGATTTTTGAATTAGCTCATCAAGATTTTTTCACTCCATAGTGTACGACCCTCATCAGTTGAAGATGAATATATTTAGAATTATTTTGCCGGAAAAAAAATTCAAATATGAATATCTCGACCGAAGAAGATTCAAGCATCTGAACCAATAAAAATAATGTTGGTTGTAAGAGAAAATGGAGAAAAAAATCATAAAGGCAAGAATGTTACGACTTCCTCCACTTCCAAGATTGCAAAAATGTTAGTGTAGCGAGTAAATGTAAAATGCTTTCCATGAAAAATATCTTCGTATAAAAATATTTTACCTTGGAAAAACTATTTTAGCTTCGTGATGACTCAAAACGTCATAATTTATTTTAAAAATAAGTTTTATGTTTTGAGATTTTAAAAATTTCTTTCTTTCATACTTCGATTTGTGTATGCAGTTCAGGTACATAGCGGAAAAGCCAATATGTAAAAATTTGTCAAAAATGATGAATTTTTTTATTTTAAAATAAATTTAAGTTGACTTCGGTCAGCATTTTGGGCAAACGGACCCGAACCCGAACCCATAATTTGACGCCTCCCGAGGATCCATAGGAAAATATGGGACTTGGGCGTATACCCAAAATCGAATTCCGAGGTCTCAAGCAGGAGAAATAAATTTTTAAAGAAAATTATTTTCTAGAATATTTATGAGTTTTTGAAAAGGAAATGTGTTTAAAATTTGATGTATCGGGCCCGTATTTTAGTTTCGGAGCCCGGTACAGGTATTATATGTGATTTAAGGTGAGTCCGTAAAATTTGGTAAGAAACTGACTTGTAATGACGTGAATGAGACCGTATTTGAGAAAATTGGGAAAATTTTGAAGTTCTTAAGAAATTTCATGATTTGGATGCTAAATTCATAGTTGTTGATGCTATTTTAGTGATTTGAATATACCAGCGAGTCCGTATGATATTTTTAGGTTGGTATGCATGTTTGGTTTGGAGCCCCGAAGGCTCGAGTGAGTTTTGGATAAGCCACGAGGTGGAATTTGGACTTGAAAAAATTGCAGGTTTCAGTTGTTCTATTGCAGGCCTGCAGTGCGAAGTCTGGCACGCAAATGCGAGGGCTGAGTGTCAAATGCGAAATAGTGCATGCCAGCCATTCCTCGCAAATGCGAGATTTTCATCGCAAATGCGATACTCCCCATTTGGGATTATCATCGCAAATGCGATAGGATGTTCGCAAAAGCGACTTCGCAAATGCGAAGGTCACTTTGCAAATGCGATCTTAGCAGAGTCTGGATTTGCAATTGCTAACTCTGGTTGCAATTGCGATACCTACAACCTGTAAATTCACACTTAGACGCATTTTCAACCATTTTTCATATCTCCACAAAATATAAATTCTCTTGGGCGATTTTTCAAAGAAAATTTCTTCTCCAAATCAATTGTAAGTCGTTTCAAACTAGTTTCTTTTTCAATCTTTAACATCTTTTAACATGATTTCAACTCAAAATCAATGATTTTTACGGAAAATTGGGTGTTTTGGGTAGAACCTAGGTTTTAATAATTTTTGGGATTTGGACCTCAATTTGAGGTCCAATTTAAAAATTAAGCATATATTTGAATATCGTGGGGGGGGGGGGGGGAATAGGTAATCGTGTTTTGGCTTGAATCTCGAGTTTTGACCATGTGGGCCCAATTGCAATTTTTGACTTTTTGGATAAAACTTTGGAAAACTTATTTTCATGAATTAGAATCGATTCATTTAGCATTTATTCATGTAATTAAGTAACTTGTGGCTAGATGAGAGCGAATTGGTGGTGGAATCAAGGGGTAAAGTGGTAATTGATACTTGAATTGTGTTCGTGGCATCGAGGTAAGTGTTTGGTCTAACCTTAGTTTGAGGGATTAGGAGTTGCGTTCTATTTGCTATGTGGTAATTGTTGAGTACGACGTATAGGCATGATAACGAGTATCTATGCACTGCTGTCAAGCATGCCCGTGAGTCTTATATTATGATTATCATGACTCTATTGTATTATTCATGTCTTGGTGATGATTCCTATAGTTGTGCAAAGTTTGTAGAAGTAATGGTGATATTTGAACATTGAGAAGCGTTGGCTTAAATTGTATAATGAAAGACAAAAAGTATAAGTGGTAATTGAACCATTTTAGAGCATTGGCTCAAGTTGTGAAATGATTTGTGAAGTAACAGTGAAAAAGAGAAGAGAATTCATTATATTATCTCCCTTATCGGAATATTATTGCTTTTAATGCTATTTTCCTTGTCGGAATATTGATGTTCTTTTGGTGTATTCTCTTGCCGGAACTAGATTGTTGAACTATTGAACCCTTACAGGGAATTATTTGTCTTCATGTTGTCAAAACTTTTTAGAGGATACCTAAATTTATTTTACAAGAATAGAATTGGAGGTGAAAGAAAATCAGAAAAATAAAAAGATTTAACGTGGTAGGGTTTGTAGATAAGCCTTTTTAACTAATATTATATTTATTTTAAGGAGTATACTTTTTTATAATTTTATAATACAAACATATTATAAAAGTAGTACTTATACAATTTTCTAAAAAGTCATATATTTACTAGTTTAATTGTACGTGTAAAGAGTATATCATAAGACTAATAATAATAAAAAAACAAAAGAGAAAAAGAATTAAGGATAAAATAGAAGAAACAACAAGCTAAAAGTTAAGTATCATATGTAGCCGTGGGTCTCAAACCGAGGTACCAAATGCCATATGTGACCGTGGGTGCCTCCACCCTATATAGCAAAACACTGAGTTCAAGATACCTTTTTAGCAAAACCCTATACACTGGACATGTTAAATTTTGTCCTAGTATATACTTCAAGATTTTTTTATTTATGTGACCTAGTCTGATTTTGTATAAAGTTCAATAAAAAAATTAAAATTTTTGAAACTAGTATCTTCAAAGCTTAAATAGTAAAATCTTTATGGGATCATATCATATGTAGCTACATAGGAAATCTACTAGGATATGTTCATGTGCCCCACAATCCTTAATGTGATCCGCCATTGCTAACGTTATATAAGAAATACTTATATAAGTATTTCGTTAAAAAGTTAGTTCATTTAACTCTATATAATAATTATTGGTAGCTTGAAATAAATATTTTCTCCGTTTTAATTTATATAAATTTGTTTGATTGGACGCGGAATTTAAGAATAAATAAAGGCTTTTGAAATTTGTAGTAATAAATAAGTTAAAAAAGGGTCCAGAGCATTTGTATGATTTTAAAGCTTCTGATTAAGGATAAAATTGAAAGTTTAGGTTAAATTCTATCTAAATTTAGAAATTCTTTTTGAACGGACCAAGAAAAAGTTCACATAAACTAGAACAGAAGGAGTATAGACTACTTTGAAAGTAGATTAAATTACACCAGTATCATAAAAAGATATTTTAACAAGGAAATTTATTTTATTTTATGTATATAAAGGGAGAGTGAGAGAAAAAGAGAGAGGGAGATTGTACTTTTATTGGGTAATTCCACTTTTCAAGAAAGAGAATTCAAATGAACCCTTTGCTTTGCTATTTCTACAAATTGTCTATATAAATGCGAGAAGATGTGATATAACATATTCAGTATAATTTTACGGGTGGAGTTTGGAGAAGGTAGTGAGTAAACAAATCTTATTTTTACCTAGAGAGGTAGAGAGGCTTTTTCCAATAAACTGTCGACTCAAGAAAATGTAGAAAAGAAGATTAGGGGAGAAGAAGAGGAGGGGGAGGGGAAAAAGGCGTTAAGCAAAGAGGAGAAATAATAGCATCAAATAGTAACGATCAGGGACCAACATATATATATATATATATATATATATATATATATATAAAGCTCTAAATTTCAACAACAACAATAACAACAACAACAATAACCCAGTATAATTCCACATAATGGGATCTGGGGAGGGTAGTATGTATGCAGACCTTACCTCTACCCTGGGGTAGAGAGGCTGTTTCCAACTAGACCCCCGGCATCTTTCCCTCCAAGAACTTCCCACCCTGCTCTTGGGGAGACTCGAACTCACAACCTCTCGATTGGAAGTGGGGGTTGCTTACCATCATACCTCAAGATGGACCAAGAGTAATAAAGCCAAATGACAATTCTGATGAACAAAGTGTAAGAAAAGTAAGTGAGTATATTCTTTGCCAACGATTAGATGATCTTTACAAATGAGTGGGGTCCCTTTTATATAATTTGGGAACCCTAAATAAGGTACATTTCTATTTACAGTAAATAATCTTATTGGGACAACTGTATAACCGGCTAGTACGGATTTTTACTAATTCGTATAAATCTATTACGAAATTTACGCCATGATCTTGTGGACGTGGTGAGAATCTTGTCCTTCTATAACAAACTTATAACGACGTTGTCTCGGAGTAGGTCATACTTGGCTCGATGTTCCTCGAACACTTCGATCCTCAGACATTGTACTCTGTCTTCGAGCTCGAGTCTGGTCCATCGAGCTCGAACTCGATCTTACCTGCACTCGGGCTTAAAACTACTCTTCGGGCCCGAGAAATCGGGCATATTTGATTTCGACCGTATAAAATATAGTTATATATAGTAGAATAGTATAAAAGATGGTTTATATGAATAATACTTGAAACTAAATAATCTTATTATTATTATTATTATTATTATTATTATTATTATTATTGTTAATATTTAATCTTCATGTTATAATCTCGATATTATAACTTCAGCATTACTTTATTCACAAATGCAAATCAAGAAAGAATAAAAAATAATACACGGACAAAAAGGTAAAAAGTAAAAGCAAGAAAACGCTAAGGATTTCCGTAAGGCTTGAGGAAGGGCTCAGCGACTCTTCCAACCAAACTTGCTGGCAAAAGGCATATCTTAAATAGCCTTTAAATGGGAGAAAAAGAGCCAAATCTAAAGTCCTTGGATGATTCAATACCTAAAAGCCCGTCATCAGTGTCTGTTCCTGCAAAAACAGACATGGCCAAAGCTTCAAGTTCATCAGCATTAGCTCCTCAACCTTCTTGGTTCACTGCCAAAAGGTATCATTTCGCAATTTCTTGAATTTATGTACATTAAATGGAAGGAAAATTCAATCTTTAAGTAAAGAGCGGGGTGTTTTGGGTTCTGTGGTATCATTGATTTGAAGACTCATGAAGCTTCAATATGTTTTTTTTTGTTTTATCTTGGCTAGAGGATTGTAATTTTTAGAGGGTTTTTTGTTGTCATTACTAGATACTAGAAGTTCATGATCTATGTCTGCGGGTAATAGACAAATGACTGGTTTAATTTTGTAATTGTTTTTGTTTGGTTCACTAACTGTGAAAAACTTTTAGCTGGTAGGTTACTTAAAATTCAATTATAGGTATATGATCTTAGTAAGTAATGTAAATTGGTGACCTGGGAAATATAGTAAGTCACTGCTGGTGTATATAACTTTATTCTAATGATATTGTTATCTAGTAACAAGTTATATTAGCTTATGACATATCTGCTGCCCATTGACAGGTTACTAGCCATATTCTGTGTGATCAACTTGTTAAATTATGTGGATCGTGGAGCTATTGCAAGCAACGGTGTTAATGGGAAACGTAGTGAGTGTACTAAGAGCGGTACATGCTCTTCTGGCAGTGGAATCCAGTAAGAATTTCTTTCTTTTTATTTTTTTTAATTTTATGTTTGTGAGATTTCATTACAAGTTTGTTTGGTTTCCAAGTGATTGATCAAGAGTGGAAGATGTATATTTGATGTTTCACTGTCTAAGTTTCTTCCTGGAAAAAAATTAGTGTTTTGCTTTCTAATATTCTTTATATTCTTGATGAGTGACTAGTTATTGTATCCTAGAGTCCAATGATGTACTTATTATACTTTCCCTTGGATGATCTGCTATTGGATAATAAATTTTCCTTGCTAAATTTAATGATTGGATCAGCCACTAAGTTGCAAATCTGTATGCTGTTGCTCAGACTTACTGTTAATCTTTTGTCTGTTTATGCAGGGGTGATTTTAACTTGAACAATTTTCAGGATGGTGTTATATCATCTGCTTTCATGGTTGGGCTTCTCGTGGCATCTCCAATATTTGCCTCCTTAGCCAAAAGGTGATAAATATTAAGGCATCACAGGTTTGGTGTTGAGATTTGATGTGTTGAGGTTGAGGCGTATTTCATATTTAAGTGCTATTGCTGTAATAAAGCTAAGTTTCTCGGACTCGGGTGCGGATGTCGGATACGTTTGCAGATCCAGAGATCAGATCTTTCATGATCTAAATCTTATGATTCGGGGGTACGGATCCTGGTACAGATACAACTGCAAGGATTCGGCTTAAAATAATTTAAATATCTATAAATAAAGTTATAATAATATGTTTAACTTATGAGTTATAAGACATTTTGTGGAAAATTTACTAGGAGGAGAAAATATTGATCAACATAGAAATTTCTATATCCAAAATATTCCATTTTCTTTAATTTCACCCTAGTTCTTTTTTTTAATATTTCAGAATTGTTGCATCTATCCCGAATTTCTTCATTGATTTTGGTCAAAGTACCCAAAATTGGTTGACCAGATCCAGCACAGATCCCACATTTACACCCACATAACCCCACAACGTCTTGACTATTGCACCGAAAGTGAAGAGTCCGAGCAACTTAAGTAAAAAGTATATTTGTAAACAACAACAACAACAACAACAACCCAGTATGATTCCACTTAGTGGGGTCTGAGAAGGGTAGTATGTGCGCAGACCTTACCCTTACCGTTACCCTTGGGTAGAGAGGCTGTTTCCAAATAGACCCCCGGTATCCTTCCCTCCAAGAACTTCCCACCTTGCTCTTGGGGAGACTCGAACTCACAACCTTACCATCTGAGCAACCCCTCTTGTCTACAGAAATAAGCATTGCATCACTGTGGAGATCATTTTTTTCTAGCCAGTGAATATAATGAACTACTTTTTTCTCATTGTTCTCAAATTTTTTCATCCCATTATTTTTAGTTTGTCCCAATTTACTTGATACGATTTTTTTAAGTTTTAGACTAATATAAGATAATTACTTGAGACTCTTTTGTTTAATGTCAAACATCGCACTTTCCTTTCTAGGCCATGCCAAATCATTGACCACTTTCTGAAACAATTAACTCGCCACTTATTCTCCCACTTTTACTCTTCCTAGCGTTTGAAGAAATCAAAAAGTATCCTTATCTTAGAGGGGATAGCTAGGTGAAAAGGACCTCTGCACCTCCAATCTTGAGCTTTGGGGTTCGTGTCACGAAGGGAGCAAAGTGGAGAATGGCCATTGTTAGGCAGGGAGGTTGGGGCAGTTGGAGTGGTCAGTTTACCATTTAAGAAAGTAAAGAGAAGAAAAGGATCCTTCATTTTACAATTGGACCCACTTGAACGAAATAATCCATATTTCAAGCTCCAACCTAATAATTTGTTGTAGGTTAACAGTCTTTCTTGCAAATCATTTGAATGGGTACTAAGAGCTCATTTTTAACAGTTCAACTATTATTTTAAGCATGTCTCTTCCTTCCTATGCACATGATATTAGTGATATAATTTGTCAACGGGTGGATTTGAAAACTTACATAATATTTCTAACCAGTAACTAAACTTCGAGTCTAATTTACCACTTATATTAAGCGCGCTATAATCTGGATCAGTGCTTTCACCACAACAAACTTCATAATTTGCTTGCCCTTCCTTCTATGGGGTTAGTATATTGTTAAGAATGTTCATAAAACATGCAGTGATAACCACCAATCTAATCTTGAGATGATCAACCTTACCTTGAGCACTTACTTTTACCTCGACAGTAAACAAGCAACGACATCCTAAGTCGCGAGGACTCCTCATTTTTGACGCTGAACCCGTCTCGACACAACAATGAGACGGGTGTGGGTGTGGGATACGTTTGGGATTCGGTCAACCTACTCCGGATACTTTGACCAGAGTCCATGGACAAATTTTGGGGGAGGGGGATTGAGATTTTGATTTCATAAAATAAAAGATAAAACATATTTAAGACATGGGAAATGGCATATGTTCAACATTATAGTCCTTTTGTCTCATATTCGCTGCTACAATATACATGTGAGTTTTTCACAGTATATCTCTCAAAATGTAGAATATCTTTACAACTTTATTTTTATAATGTTGAATTTTCTTAGCCAAATCCCAGCACCTATATCCATACTTGGATCCATATTCCCAATTCTTAAAATTTAAGATTTTGCCGAATCCGACTCTCGGATCCGTACCCATATCAGATACCGGCACCCAACTCCGAGCAACTTAGGTGATATCAAACTATTTTTTGCCTTGAGGTAAAGGAACTATCTACCAAGTATCATTATCATATAAAACAATTATTTTCTCAATATATGCTGATGCCAATCTGGATGATCCATTATCCCCACCACAATCATAGCTACTTTGACAGTGGATAAGTTTATAACAAAAGCATATTATGTAGGTGAGAGATAGTGATAAGAAACTATAAGTGAGTAGTTTGATTACCTTTTCAAACAGCTTCATCCGATCATTGCTTGACTGAAGCAGAGAATGTCGTTAAAGCAGGCAATGAGCCACCATGTTGACTTTGTGTACTTAGCATGAACGAAAACTTCAACCAGAAATAACAAGCTTCAACAAAGTCAATCAAATGCATTTTCTTGGGGTACTCTCATCTAAGGGTTACAACTAACAAATGCTATGAACCTACTGCACATAAGTATTTTGTCCCAGCAAATGTAACATTCAAGACATCCACATACTTCTCATCCAATCCACTAAAGCCATCAAATGTTACATTCAAGACATCCACATGCTTCTCACCAAATCCACCAAATCAAAAGGCCGTATGTACAGTTTTTGTCATTCCAACTTTTCTGACTCCAGCTCTTTCATATATGACCCTAGTTGGATGGAGCACACCTTTTTAATCATTCCAGATTGCTAGACCAAGTTTAAGTATAAGCATACAACACCCCTTCGTCACAGGGAATCCTTATCTACTTTAGGGTTGACATATCCGAAGGTGTTGTTTAAGTTGTATGCCTATACCCTATGGCGTGTCTTTTATTTAAACAATTTCAAAAACTTCTTACTTTTGTTCTTGTGCAGTGTTAATCCATTTAGACTTATTGGAGTTGGATTGACAGTCTGGACCTTTGCTACTGCTGGTTGTGGCTTGTCAATTGATTTCTGGTCCATTACCATATGCAGAATGTGAGTAGATTATTCTGGTTCTTTCAATAGCTGTCTTCTATATCATGTTTTTGTACTTCTTTTAGTTTTTTTCTTTTCGAGGGATGTTGATCCTATTTTTTTCTAAATTTATTTCCTCTACCAGGCTGGTCGGTGTTGGTGAGGCATCTTTCATAAGCCTTGCTGCTCCATTCATTGATGACAATGCCCCAGTTGATCAGGTTTGTTTTGTAGCGTGATTCAGTTATGCAGCGGTGCTGACTCTGAGTACCTGATGCATGCTTGTACTGCTGTTCTTTTGTTTCTGTTTTGAGACTAAAAAAGATTTTGATTAGTTCTGCATGCTAATATCTGTTGCTAATGCGATGGGCTGTTCCTCTGCTTGTAGTTCTGGTTCATTAATGTGCAACATTCTTTACGCTTATGAGACAATGTGTAAGCTTTTGCATCCTTTTGTTTTAAAAAATGTTATGTCTATTTAACTTTGTGAGGTGTCCAATAAGGTATAAGCGTATTAAATGGGGTAGTGATTACCTTTGCTGTACATTTGAAGGATTCTCTGCGTTGACATGTTACCTAGTCCATGGATTACCATGTCTCCTGATAAAGAAGAGCAATCAGAATTCCTATAGTCAAATATTTAAGATATTGTAGGTTAGGCTCGATTGAACTCTCTTGTTGGCGTGCTTAAAGCAAGTTGTGAAGCAATTATTCCTTTTTAATTGGTGGATCTGTTGAACGTATCTAGATGTCATATTCAATTTTGTTCATGATGGTATCTGTCAGAAAATGAACACAACCAGGCTTTATGCAAGTTGTTTCCTAGAATTATCGTTTTCCGCTTTTACTAAACTGTATGGTACCATGTTTTTAATGTTATTCCTTAAAAACATGGAGAAGATGCTTTGATATGGACAACAATATTTCATAAGGGAAGTGAACACTCTTTCTAGTTAAACCTTCTTGTATATTCCTATTTTGTCATGTCTACAAATACATCCAATTATATACAGTCTGATGTGGTCACTAGTTTTAACATGGTTCTTCAACTTTATAGCTGTTCCATGTGTACCTGCTAAACATGTTATGTCTTTAATGTAATTTCTGCATGCTAATTGCTCTTCTTGTCAGAAAACAGCATGGCTGGGAATATTTTACATGTGCATCCCAACTGGGATTGCTGTTGGCTATGTATATGGCGGATTGGTGAGCTCGCTTTAGTTGCTATACTTAATGTTTTCTTGTGTAATATTTTTCTTGCGGAGCATGTCAAGTTTTACTAAAGCTCCACTCCATGGTAGGTTGGAAGTCATCTTGATTGGCGTTGGGCATTCTGGATAGAGGCATTGCTGATGCTTCCTTTTGCAATTTTAGGTTTTGTGATGAAACCGTTGCAATTGAAAGGTGACGTAATATTGATCATTCAGTCCTTTCCTATATGCACTTTGATTTCTGAAAATGTTTCTACAGGGTTCTCGCACACGGGATCACAAAAACCAGTGACTTCTGCGCAGACTTCTTGCCCAGAAGCAGGTATTTGCACTCAATCACTCATATGGTTTTCATTTCACTTCCTCTACCTAGTTCAACAGGGTTCATGATTCGTGGCCTAACTTTCAGCATTTCACTCACAAGGTTCCCATATCTGGATAATGTGCTTGCGAGGTGCATCCTCCGAAGGTGTTACTCTGTGAAGAGAAATGTTATATAAGCAAATGGTTGCCAAAAACTAGGAGGAGCACACATCTAGATAGCAAGTTGTGTTGGGAGAATTTCTTGTTTTGCACAGATGTGACACTGCTAGAACAATTGGAGGCATGACCAATGAAAATAACACCTGAACTGCTAAATTAATACTACACTCTCCGTCCCATCTTATATGGTGCACTTTGATTGGGCACAAAATTATAAAAGAAAGACTCTTGTAACTGTGGTCTAAAACAAGCCAGAGATATTTGTGTAGCTTTAAATCATCTCATTAAAGGTACAGTGGGACAACCTAAAGAGGAGAGTGCATTACATAAATTAGGATAAAGGGAGTAGAAGTTAGGTGGACTCTTTTGTTAATGTACAACTAAAATGAGAGGATGTCACTTAAAATGTTTTGGCCTATCTTATGTAGATTATGCACCGGTAAATAAGTTTTGATCTAATGGAATAAACTTTGATTTGCACATGATGGTCACCTTGTCGGAAATAGGTCTTCCTTTGACTGATTTCTTCTTCAAGACTTTATGGGTATGAATGCTGGGAGTTAATTTTGTGTGTGCTTTTTTGCTTCTATTGCTCAAAGTGGAGGAACGATTCATATAAATTTGGCTACTTTGACTTCATCTAAAGATTTTACTCACGTTCATACTGAAACTCGAGATTTATGATGAACCAAAATCATTGTGTGGTGGGTTGCAGCTCTTTCATTCATTTTATCATGTTGATTTTATTGCCTTGTACAACTTAAGAATCAATTTACCAGTATAAAGTGACGAGTAATTCAAAGTGGTCAGGAAATAGGTCTACAAACATTTAATACAAACATTAAATGAAGATTGCTTCAATACCAGCGTTCTTTAATTAAAACTCTGGTTCAAATATATTTGAAACTATAGGCCACTTAGAGATAACTCGACTGTGATGAATATGGTTAATGTTATGTCTTTTCCTTATTATTTATTTTCTTTACTAGGTTCTTTCTTTGTGGTTATATCGATGTCACCATAATTTGATCTCAATTTCTTGTCATTAATGCAGTTGCTTCTACTAGTATAGATGGTTCATACCCAACAAGAAATGATTCCAAGGATGAGTAAGAAACCTTTATAAAACCATGGTCTATGACAGCCAAGATTTACCATCATTCTTGTAAACATGATTGTGATAGGAAGTCACTGATGACTGTACCATGTGTCTTATTTTTCTCTCTTCTTTTGCAGTTCAAAAAGTGCACTCAGAATTCTGAATCAGTTGACAAGATTTTGGAAGGATATGAAGGTGCTTTTGCTTGAAAAGGTCTACGTTGTGAATGTCCTAGGTATTGTATTCACTTGTGTGACTCTGTCATTTTGATGTTTTTTTGACTGGCATGTGGTGAACCTCTTTTATGCTTCCTACTACTTTTTAGAAATTTGATGGTCTCATCTAATGCACTAAACTAGCTAGCACTCAATTGCTTTGTACTAGATTCTGATTTCTCCTACTTGCATGGTTTCTTGCAGGATACATAGCATATAATTTTGTAATAGGTGCTTATTCATACTGGGGACCTAAGGCTGGCTATTACATATACCATATGGTAAGCATTTTGAGCCATTACTTCACTTCAGAACCATGCTCTAAAGAAAACTGTATTTTTATGTAAATCTGTTGATAAACTCTTTCGTTGTCTCCGAGATCGACATATCTTTACAAGTTTAATGAGCCCAGTTGGTAAATACTCCATCCTGTTACATTGTTTTTGTTGCATGAACTGGTTATGGTTTTCATCTTATTGTGGATCAATCTTGCATTTAACCAAGTTAAACGAAAAGCACCAGTTCATATTAGCTGATTTGCAATTGGCGCCTTCTGCAGAAAAATGCAGATCTGATGTTTGGAGGTATTACTATCGTATGTGGAATATTTGGAACCTTAGCAGGAGGCTTTGTTCTGGATCAAATGACTTCCACAATATCCAATGCCTTTAAGGTAGACATTTTGCATTCTGAAGGTTTTCTTTTTAATATCTAAATCCTTATAAACAAATAACAATATCTAAATCTCTTCTTATTTAATCCTGTGTTTAGTTCCAATATCATGTCCATTTAATCTGACATCAACTGGACTTTCTCAAACAAGGGTTGTGAACCTTGGCGTGATTGGTTTTGAGGAAGAGGGAATATTGGTGTTTGGATTTTTTGCTGGAAGGATGAACAAGCCCCTCTTATTAGGAATTTTGTAATGCATTAGTAAGGGTACTTAAAGAGAATTAGAAAATAGGTACAATACTAACATACTACCTTCATTGAGTATGTTGGCAACACTCATATATATATATATATATATATATATATATATATATAAATTCAGTAAAAGGCGCAAAAAGGAAAACTGCGTGGCACCAAAAGCCTTGACTTCTCTCGTTTTTCTGGAAAGGGGGAGCAAAGAACAGCTAGAGCAAAGGACAAATTGTTTCCAGTTACCAAAAATACTTGGGAACTTGATCCCTCTTGTTATATTTGAAATTAATCAATCGATCAACCTTGTCGTGTATTCGTGGTACTTATGGTATTCTTTGCATACAGTTGCATTCTTCTTGTGTCTCCTGTCTTTCCTGAAAATGGTGTCTAAGGTATAGCAAAAGGTAATACATCATTTTGAAATAGGACCTTAGCCCTCCCTGAAGTGTGTACGGTCTATTACTCATCTTGTGGAAGAGGATGAAATAATGAAAGATTCCAATGCTGCACCCTTGTGTCCAGTCCTGCAAGTAATATCAAGGCACCATGACATCAGAATTGCATCAAACACTCCTATAGTTCTCCCAGTTTCGTTTGTTTTACCCGTTAGATGGCTTTTTACTGAGATGTGGGCCTTATGGATGTCTATTTTTTACACTATAGTGCATCCTGTAGAATTTCTTCCCCCTTTTGAACATTCTGTTGCTTGATTTTGTTCCTTCTCGCTGTACCAGGTGTAGCTTTTCTGACATGCTGATGGTGCTGATAACAGCAGTAGTGTAGGCCACAAATACCTTCTTAGACCATTTATTCATTTGGCAATAATGTCGTCCAGATTTAGCATTTTGTGCCAAGACAAGCATATGCTCAATCATGACAAAAGTAGCAATAAACCTTATTATCCAATGCTTGTTCAGTCATAAACCCCAAATTTATGGTGTTTGTACAAACCTTGTAATGAAAATTGGTGTACACTTCTCACTAGGATGAAAGTACCCAGGAAATGATTGATTCTTCTGGCTATACAGCTCTTCTTGTTTCAGTTTAGCACATTCTCTGATCGTTAAAGTTCAATTTTCATGTTAATCTCACGTATTTTCCTGTGGTGTATGTACTTGATATCCTTCCAATCCCAGTCGCTGATGATGTTAGTGTACTACTATATTTCAGCTTCTTTCAGTGGCAACATTTTTTGGAGCGATATTTTGCTTTGCTGCCTTTTGTTTTAAGAGCTTGTATGCCTTCATTGCTCTTTTTGCAATTGGAGAACTGCTTGTATTTGCGACGCAGGTAAATATTTTTTTTCTTATTTATTTTTTTATCATTTTGTATTGCCTACTTATATATCATAGCGCTTTTTTGATCATGTTATTTCTCAGTAGCATGCTATATCAGAAGAAGATACCTTCCCCTTTTTCTTTGGTTCTTGTCTCGTGTCAATAGATGTTGCATAGGAGATCAGAAGTCCAATTTTTTTAGGCAAAAATAATGATCCAGAACTATTAGAATTGGTTTCCAATAATTGGTGGTATCACTCAGACTTTTTCCTTTCTCTTGGGTGTTTCCAAAATGAGTAACTGGCTTTTATATAGTTACCTCCCATTCCCCAATTTAATTTTACATACTTTTAGTTGTATTTATCTCTCATTTGATGACTGTCTCAGCCAGTTTCTTTCTTCTTTAACAATACACACCACGAATGCAGGGCCCTGTAAATTATGTCTGTCTGCATTGCGTCAAACCAAGTTTGAGACCATTGTCTATGGCTATGTCCACTGTTTTGATTCACATATTTGGTGATGTGCCTTCCTCTCCTCTGGTGGGCGTTCTCCAGGTTTGTGTTATTTGTTTCGCTGTAAATATTTCAGGCCATATGTTGCTGATCTAATTCTTTTTTTTTCTTCTCTAATTAAGTCTATGACAGTGGTCAGTGGAAGCTGTGACCTGATGTTGTTTTAAGCCGTACAATATGGCCGTACTGATTTAGAGTTTTGTTATGCTAAATTATAGACTTAAACCTCTTAGTCTATAAACAGGTTTATCCTTGAGGGTAATTTTGAAAAGTTTAGCTATGGAAATCAAGGGACAATGATGAGAAATTCAAACATTTTCAGAAAATAGAACTCTTTCTAGTGCTTCTTTAGCAATGATAAGAATGTTCGTTTTTATTAGAAAAATGAGTTCTAAGACATGACAAGCCCTTGGATTTGGTATCCAATATCATCAAGTTGCTTTGTAATGGTGCAGTTGTGGTATGTAGTCTATCAAAGATGTCCATATGGCCAAATGAACTGCTTGTCGAGGCATTAAATTATTAGATTTAATTTTTATGTACTAACAGTTAACTTGTTAAAACCAACTGAACTGTACATATCAGTGCGGATTAGCAACCTGGAAAAAATGTCAAGTAATTTACTACTCCTATAATCCGTTAAACTTCACCGTAATTTCTTTGCTCTTTCAGTGTAAATTTGTGTACTAAACCATTTTCGAGAATGACCTGTTATGGATACGCAGTTCTTGCAATGCTAAATTGTGGCAATCATATAGTTGACTCTATGGTAGTGCCGAATATTTTACATATAAAACTGCTGATTAACATTATCTTTTTACAGGATCACATTAACAATTGGAGGGCTACTGCTCTAATCCTGACATCAGTACTGTTTCTAGCCTCTGGAATATGGTTTATAGGTAAAGATGCTGCAGTTTTCTTATTATGATTTCAAAATTTTATCCTCAATGTGTCCGTTTAATGTGGTTCGATAAAAGTTTTGGACGATTAAATATTTGAATGTATTTTATGTAGGTATCTTTCTTCATAGTGTTGATAGATATAATGAAGAAAATGAGCATCAAGTTAGTATTGCTGATAGATCAAACACAATTCCACTTCTTGAGGAGAAATCTGCTGAAACAAGTCCAAGTCTCTGCTGATTCCTAGTTTACACTTAAACAAATGAAATGTGAATTTCTTGTATTATTATCTTTTTTGTAAATTCTGGTTCACATGCCATAGGAAAAGTTACGTATGTGTTGATGGGAATCATAGAAAGCTTCTTCATCTTCCAGGTGCGCTAATGTATGGAACAGTACAATATATTAGTAAAAATTGACTCTTGCCTTGTTGAGCCTTTTCTATTTCTGTTTATGTATGGAAATAGTACTCAATAATAATTGTATTAGATTTATTATTTCTGTAGTTAGTTTTATAATGAAATTTCGTCATATTATTGCATGTTTCATGTCTCTACTACTACTACTACTAGTGAGGGTATGCCCGGGCATTGCCAATGCCATAGCAAGGATTGTAAACTTTTCTTTTTTCCTCTAAATTTGTTAGGAATAATTTATTTAAAAAGAGTTGGTTGGAGCAGTTGGGGATTAAATCATCTATAAAAGATCACAGTGAACTTTGGGATAGTTGATCAAAGATAATCAAAGTTATTTGGTGATTTAGAGCGTTTGACTTTTGTAATTCGAACACAACTATTTGCATGATCAAAATAAATACTCTCTTCGTCTTTTTTACAAAATAAAAGAAATTATTATATTTTGCAATAATTCTCTTGAAGTGAAATTGAGTTATAACGTATTAATGCTTAATACAACCTAGTTTTTTAGAACTAATTTAAACTTTGATTAATACATAGTATTATATTTCAATACCAATAAAAATCAAAAGATTTTAAGTTGCAATACTTTAAATATCAAATTTATTATTTAGTAGTACCTTACTGAAGAAACTTAAATCCTCCTCATAAAGTTGTGATAAAAACTATCATACCTGGTGATAATTAAAAACAATTGATTGATTGTTTGTCCAACTTTAGCAAAAATAAAGTTACACGAAGAAAACTAAAACCAAAGAACATCAAGAAATTACTCTATTATCTAAAATTAAAGCAACATTACAAATGTGTTTCAAAATCGAAGTTAGTCAACTCAAGATTTTAGAAAAAATTTTCTTTTGTAAATCGAAAATAATCTTTCTTTTGTAAACTTAGGACTACCTCTAATTCCGTCGTAACACACAACCTTAAACTGTTGCGATAACTTCAAGTTAACTCTAACTTGAAAACTCTGAGAACCTAATACAACTGCTTCTAGATAAAGCTGAAAGGTAAAATATGAAACATCTACTACAATTGAACTAGAATAAAAGACAGACACTTAAAACTCTTTATGGAGCTGATTCTTCAATCTGATTCATGTAGCTTCAGGTTTGCGTACTTGAATCACACACGAACTGCTTGCAAAATTGCCTTGTTATTTTGCTCTCAATTCATGTTTAACTTCTGCTTATGTGTGTCACCTGTAAAAGAGAACAACACTGATATTTATAGATTCTATTTTTCCTTAGTGGAAAAGTTCTAGTTGATCTCAACCTCTAACTCCTTCTCTTTCTTAAACCGTATTTTCTTTGAGTAAGGAGTCCTTCTCCTTATCCAATATATGCAACTTTTTCGATCAGGATCAGGAGATATTGTTTCTGGCAAGTTAGGTTTATCTCCTTCACGTACATCTCACATGCTTAAGTCTATCCGTATCTGTGTTCCATTAGGATGAACCTGGTACATGTCAGAGTTCCTTTGTCAGTCTTCAAGACTACCTTTACTTGGGACAACAAATTTTTCCTTTTTGATGATGACAAACTCTGTGCTTTTCATACACTTAGGCCCTGCTAGAACTCAGCTTAACATCAATGCAATGTTAGAAAATTTTCTTACTTATCATGAAGGACCAGGTTTATTAGGTTATAAACATCACTATTCAGAATATGAAGCACAATATCTTTTCTCCTTTTTGGCATCATCAAAAAGTTGCATAAACAATGTGTTAGCCCAGATTTTAAAAGTTACTCATGGCCACTAAGGAAACTACAAATGCATTTATGGATTAATCATCACTAATCAACTACACATTCAAACTATCAAGGAAAGATAAATAGTCAACAAGATCAAAAGAAATAACTTCATTGATATGGAATATGATTCTGCTACAATCTACAAAAAGAAACAAAAACAGTTAAAACATGAGCAACAAAAAGAAAATCCCTAATCCGGGTCACTGAAAGATCTAGGCAAGGTTCAGGAAATTAAGGCTTAGGAAATTAAGGCTTGTAAGAATTGGAGGGTTAGGTTGGCTTGGAGAGGCTGCAACTTGTCTTGAAGAATTTCATCCTTCTTCTCCTTTTACTTTGTGAGCTCAGTTCTGAGAGCATTTCTCTCAGATTCTACCTCTGCCAAACGAGTCTTCAGCCTTGCTATTTCAGCATCTTTCGCCCCACTCTCCTGTAATAGAGCTCCAACCTTGCAATTAATAGGTGTCTTCTTAGATGAACCAGATTCATCGGGAGTGGCAATGGCCTCATAATCACAAATAATTCAAGTTATGATTCCGAATGGTCTTTGCTTGTTGCCATCTCCCACTTCTTCAGTGGCACCTTACAATGGGCAAGAACTATAGTAAGAATGAAGCCACATGGAGTGGCATGGGACTTGGAACTATTAATAACCTGATCCAGGAGCTTGATTATAAACCCATGCCAATTGTTCTACCGCCCACTATCTAGACATTCTATCAAAACCAAGTCCATGTAGTTGGCAATATGCCTTCTTTCTTACCTAGGCAGCATATATTTGTTGATGAATTCAAACAACACCCTGTGGGGTGGATTCATTTCACTCTTATACACAACTTTAGCCTCATTTACTTCTTTGATATCATAGAATTTCCCAGTAATGGCTAGGGCAGTAGGAAGGGAGTCTAGACTTCACCTTTTTTGCCTTGTGTAATCATCATAACCTTCAGAAGGTATACGAAGGATTCACCTAGCTTTTTCGCATCAAAAGACAGTTGAACCCTTTTCACCAGGCTGGTGACCATTCTATCCTTGACCTATGCATTTTCATGAATTCAATAATCTTATTTCTGGCCAGCCTGCCATCTAACTGAAGCACCATGTCCTTCCAAGCCTGTACCTCTAGCCGTTCAAGTAGTAGAACCATCCCTTCTTACCCCAAGTCCCTCAAATATCTTCCCTTCAAGATAGTGCGTTTGCCAAACTTGGCCAGCTTGTCCTGTTCAGTATCAGACTCAGCCTCCTCTTCACCACTCCATCCTTTTTCTTTAGTGATTTTAACTTGATTAGCTTTCCCAATAGACCTTGTATGTTTAGCAAATATAGAGAGTTCGACATACTTGGATACAGATGAAAACTTCTTTGATGAAGTCTTGGCTTTCTTGGGCTTAGGGATCTGAACATCCACTTCAATAGTCACTTGTTCACCTTGATGGACCGGGTCCATCTCATCCACGTCAACAACCTCAACAGGCTCTGCCAACTTTGCTTTCCCTTTGTCCATCATTTTCTTCTTACTTTCTTGCATATCTTTCTCAAATTCCTCCTCACCTTTCTTCAGCTTTCTCCTCATAGCCCTTTCTTTTGGTAGAGGAGTTTCAGAAGCAGCAACCTTCCTTTTCTTGTTGGCTCTTGCGGTGCCAGGAGTCTTTGGAGTTCCTTTTTTTTTTGGGGTTATAACTCTCACCTACCTTTTTCAGAAGATCTGCTAGTGTCTCTTTAACAGATGAACCAAGTTTATCTGTATGCTTGCTAAGATTAACCAATCCTTAAGTAGCTTCTCCTGATCCACTTCCCCCTGTTTTCTTGCTACTTTCTACCACCTTTTCTAGCTCAGGTCCACAAATAGCCATTTTAATTGTTTCAAAGGTGGGTGAAGAATCAACCACTTCTTTCCCTTTTCCCCTCACATCACTACGCACACCCTCACTCTCTTTTTCTTTTTCTTTTTTACTTTTACCTCCTCTCCTTCTTGACTAAGGTGTTTCCACATACACAACATACCTAACCAAAACAAATTGATTTTCCAAAAATTTCCTCAGTATAGGCATTTTGCGCAAAAGTTACCTGATCAAAATCAGAAAACTTAGTTCATTCCCCCTCACTCGTAGATTTGAAAGATCATCAGAAATTTGGGAGTCTTGGGCTTGAATAGCCTTCAACTGTGCATTTAATTTCTTGGAAAGCGCACATATAGCCATAATTTTTCGAGCAAGCATCTTCACTCGCCTTTTTCCTAGGTTGAGGGGTAGTTTTGGGTTGAGGAGTGGTGGAGGAATTGGAGGGGGTAGGTGATGGAGGTGTACCGGTGTTATCTTGGAGGTTGGTCTTTTTCTCTAAATTTTAGAAGAAATATGTGATTTGAGTTTTGGAAGAGAAAAGAAGAGAAAATAGAAGTTTTTTGATGGTTTTGAAAATTATGGGAGAGTGGCAGTGGTGATGATGATGAATTTAAAGGAGGAAGGTAATTAATATACAACGACAACTTGAAGAGAGAATAGAAGTTTTTGACGGTTTTGAAAATTATGGGAAAGTGGCAGTGGTGATGATGATGAATTTAAAGGAGGAAGGTAATAAATATTAGTAGTCAAATAGAAGTCTAATCATCTTGAAATTTTAGGTTGAACAGCCAGTTAGGCTTCCCTAGAATCTAGGCAGTTTAACACGGTGAGGAGTCCAGTTGAAATAGAACTAGTTCAAACTTAAAAGGATAGGCTTTTTGAAGTTTTTGAATATAGGTAGGACTCTGCTCATGAATTATATATTAATATTTCTAGTCGTGCAGAGTGTAGAAAATATACCTTGTTATTCAGATGAACCAGGTTCTTCACTGAGAATCTTCTTGGTCATGCCTCAATTTGCCAAAATAGAGAAAATTTTTGTTAGAGACAATAACACATGGAACAGGAATAAACTATTTAAAGTATGAGACTGAGCAAAGATTAATATAGGTATTTACACAAGTTCCAGATTTCCTAACCAAAAAAATTTCTTTTTTGTTTTTTTTTCATTATGCATTCTGAACTGGTCCATTAGGTGATCTTAATCATCCCTACTTCAAACTTGTTCCTTTCAAAGCTTTATCTACTCAGTACTTTTGTAAAGATGTCAGCAATCTGCTTATCAGTAGCACAAAAATCTATAGTGATCAATTCTTTCTCATAGTTGTCCCTTAAAAAAATAATGTCTAACATCTATGTACTTATTTTTCTTATGATGAAGTGGGTTCTTTGTCATACTAATGGCACTAGTGTTATCACAAAAAATAGGGATGCAACCAACATCAATTCCGAAGTCCAATAATTGTTGTTTGATCTACATCAATTGAGCATAACATGAAAGCATTAGCAACATACTCTGCTTAGTAGATAAGGCCACAAATTTTATCTTTTTGGCAGCCCATGACACAAGACATGAACCAAGAAAGTGTGCCATACCTAAGGTGCTATTCCTATCCACAAGGAAACCTGCGTAATCAGCGTCAGCATATCCCACTAGGTTAAAGTTACTACCTTTGTTTTACAACTTGCAAAACCTTTATCTTACTATTTGAGTTATCCAACGTGCTTTATTTGTAACTTATTTAATTCAACTATTTATATGGACTAATTATGTGAATATAAGTTTGGCCAGGGCCCACCATTGTGGACAAAGAGTGGTTCCTAACACCTTCCCCTCGAGGTTACTTCGAGCCCTTACCCTAATCTCTTGTAATGCAAACCAACCCAAGAGTTAATCGCTCTAGGTTCCCTAACGCACCAAAATATGTTAGGTGGCAATTAATCAAATACCCAATTTCCAATAGGAAATGAGCCATTACACCTCGTAAGTGTCGAAACCCGGACATTCCTCCCGGTTTTTAAAAAATGGGAGGAAAAAGGGGGCGCGTTAGTGAATTGTTGAACGTGGGCTCTCTTAGCAGTTCTCTGTAGAAACGGAAACCTTTTACCGAACCAAACAATGTACTTGGGATCTACCTCACCTCTAGCTAGATCCCGCACCATATTCTTAGGTTCAAGAAATCTGCATTCATTCCACACCTGGTGAATTCTTCCTTCCGAAAATATTGCATTTGAGCCCAATTCAACGACGTGTCTACTCAAATCTTCATCATGGGGAATAGATTAAAATCTACTCAGTTGGCACAAAACCCTATGAGGAACATACAGCTGGATGCTCCAGATGACCATCAGGAGAAGATAACACACTTCGGCTGACATGTATACTGCTTTGGTGACAGGAAGCCATCCGAAGGCCCACTCAATTTTATTGGCAATCAAAGAGCTCAAGTTTGCAAACCAAGCCTCAGTACCCTTGGGGAATTCAACAGCCACTACTCGACTTTCAAATTCTTTGATGCAACTCAAACCAGTCATACCATAATTCATATACCCAACACGGTGGCAGAGGTGCTCATGTATCCAAAATTCTAGTAGCAGATTGCAGCCTTGGAAGAACTTTCCCCTTCTCGACAGATGGTTAAGGCTATTTATGATAAGATGAGGTGAACTGAAGTGCCGTTATCTTTCTTGATTACGACATAGACCATTCCCACTAGACCCACTTCTATATTGCTGTCTTCTCGCGGACAGACTACAATACCCAAGAATGCTACTATAAAAACCAAACCCCGCCTTGCATCCCATTTATCTTTATTTTCAGCATGAGTCAGACCAGTATTCGACGCTTCAAAACTCTGGGGGTTACCGTAACGTTGATACAAGAACTAGAAAGTCAAATACCATTCAGATAAATTTCCATCCTGAATATCCCTACTAATTCTCAACGTATCCCGAAATTTATGGGGAGATACTGGTCTTGGTGACATTGGGTATCGACTTCTAAGGGTTCTATTAAGGTCAGCGTAACCCGCAATTTCCTCTTGTGTGGGTGTGAGCTTAAAGTCAGAAAAATGGAACACATTGCGAGTCGGATCCCAAAAAGGTATCAAGGCTTCAATCACGCCCACTCTTGGCTTTATGTTCAAAAGTCCAATGAGACCACCCATAACTCTGACCACAGTTTCTCTACTGCCTTTTCCCAAATCATTCCACCACATGTGGAGCTGTAAAGGGATCTCTTTAAGAGATGTGAAAGGTTGTGCTCATTCTGCACATTTATTAAGGTGATTTAATAACTCATTTTGAGTCAAAAACAAAGAGTTAACACTTTTTTTTTTTAAAAAATTTCGTTTCAAAATAAAACCTAGCTTTGCAAATACGGCCTTTCAGCACTTCGTGGAAGAAGATTTTAAGGCTGTGCTTGCTAACCAGCCAAGAATTTTTAAAAAAGACCAAAGGTGGCTATTTTTTGCAAAACAGCCTTCCGACGCCTTTTTGGGGGACATTTGGCTTATTTTAGACAAGAATAGCATCACCCTACTTATTTGCGATAAAAATAAAATTTTTCTCCTTTTGGGCTACTTTTGCAAAAATGGAAGTTGGACCCGATAGGGTTGCCTACGTATCCCACATCTGGTAAAATCAAACTGGCATAGTTCGGGCAGATTTGGCAACAAGAGATTCCCTCTTTTTTCTCTTTTTCTCACTTTTTCAAAAATTCAGAAGAGTTTCAGTACCTCTTGGATATTGGTTTTCAAAAACGGGTAATTATCTCTCTTAACCTTCACACTACTATTTTCTTTTCCTAACTTTCTTTTTTATTCACAAGCTGGTCAGCATGCAAATCAGAAGTAAATAAATGCATAAGTAGCAAGTAGGATTCATCAAGATGATCTTTTCCTTTCAGGTACACCTGTCCTAGACAAACCCAACCTCCATGTTGAGTCTCCAAAGTCAAATGCATGTGATGCAAACAAATGTTCCTACTAGGGATCCGACATGAGGTTTTGTTATACTAGGTTTAAATCTTAGGTTTATTGTTCTAGACCTGGCTTACCCGAGCGGACAGCTCGAGCTGAGGGGGCAGCATACCGGGAATACAGAAGCTTCACCGACTTTGCAACTTGTCCGAACCTTATTCTAAAATTTGGGATAAGACTCTAACAGAAAATAAGTTACACGAAGTGCACAATTCCAGATAATTCAGAAGACTCAGGGAGAAGAAGGTTCCGTAGCAGTTTATATACAATTCACTCAATATCAAAGCGATAAAAGCGGCATTTAGCACATTAGGCTCAAACATGTAGAAAAATCAGATAATAGTTAAAGCCAATCATAACAGCTATTCTAAGCTTGAATTCTTGAACCATGAATCGAAGTTTTGGATTTGGATCCCCAGCAGAGTCGCCAGAGCTGTCACACCTCCTTTTTTAAACACCATACCCGAAGGGAGTGCACACTCGATTCTACCTTAGGAGTCTAATTAATTAATTAATGATAGCTTAATGAGATTCTAATTATTTTCAACTAAAGGTTCAACCCTACTAACTAACTAGCAATCTTTGTATTAAAAAGACCAATCATCTAAAAGAAAATTGATGTAACAAATGGAAAACTAACTGAGACCATTTATAAATGCCATCAGGCTTGGGCCCAAAACGAGCCTTATTGCTGATGAAGAAAGACGTCCAAGGGCCTAAACATGTAAAAAGAATATGAGGTTGAACATCATTGACTGGGATAACATTGTGCCCACTTTCAGTATTAACCCATTGTATACAATCAAGAAAATGCAAATCGACAAGACCATAAGAAGCGTGAGATTAAACCAATAACTCATTTATAAATTTTAAATGTTCAAATACCATTCAACTTGCTAAAAATTCTGAAATTTAACATCAATTCAAATTTAAATAGGCTTGTGAGGCAACAGGGGAAAATCAACGCATAACTTTACTCTTAATACAACCTTGACTATTTTTCTTTCTCTCTTCACATGATTTTATATTATCTAGTACTCCAGAAAACTTAAATCAGCTTAACTCTTTTCAATAATAACAACAACCAATCTAGAAAATTAGCATACAAATTACTGGGAACCCAAAATTACACTAAGATGTCAACCACATGGATATGTTCTTTTAACAAATGAGTTTAGAAAGAGAATACAGAAGCAAACATGTAAATAATACATGAATTTTTCTACCACACAAATCAATCATGGTACTAAACTTTCAGAAAGCATAGCTTCAACTTTTACAGTGCGTAATCAGAAAAAGAAGAAGCTTAATTAACAAATATAATACAAGATTCACTACTAAATATTGAAGGAGTAGCAGAAACAGAAGAAATTATTTCAAGAATAAAGGGGTTCAAGAACTAAACTATGAACAAATCGTTTAATACTAGGCTTCAAACTTTCACTTTTATTTCATTCTTCCAACTCGAGCTTCACAGTAGATAAGATTCAGACATGCACCTGGGAACTAAAAGAGAAACAAAGAGGTGAAGGATCAGCAAGGAGCACCAGTAGAAACCAACTCAAAAATCAACAAAGAAACAGTATAACACCAGCAGAGCAAGCTTCAAAGCCCTGGCCAATTCCAGACTTCTAAAACCCAGTTTGAACCATTCTATTGAACCCTTGAAATTCTGATTTACCAAAGGAAATAGAAATCGAAAACCCAAGAAAAAACTCAAGCAAATTTCAGTATTCTTACTTAAGAGAAAATAGTCAGCCGCTTTCAATTTTTGTGTTTTTCAATTTCCTGAAATTTGCCTTGTTCAAGAAGAATATGCAAGGTATTAGGGAAGCAAAGCTGAAAATAATTTTGCACTTTACACCCTTTGGAATTTTTATTTTTTCTTACATATCCTTAGTGTAAAAATCAGATTTCTGAGTCAGTCACAATCCCAGCTTCTAGAAAAGCTTCCTATTCAGTTATTAAAGATTCTCCTACTTAGAATTCCTAAGCTACCCCTTCACGGTTTTTACCCTAAAATCTCAATGTCAAGTTGACCCAATAGTTTAAACCAAAGTGAAGGGGCTATTTATTTTGCAAATGGGTCAGAAACAAACCAAAGCCCAAACAACAAAATTATCCAAACTACATTCTATAATCACATAGAAGGCAGAAGAAAAGAAATACTTAAATGATTTCAAAATTAAAGATATAGTCTAAATTAATGATTAATAAACAAGCTAGAATTAACTAAATTATCAAATTAATACCAAATATAACTGGGTTGAATATCAGGCTAAAACAAAAAACTCAAAATCTAAACAGGTAAAATGCATAAACCAACAAAATTAATGAAAATTAAAATGAACAAAAACAAAGAAAAACTAAAATAGGAGATTAAGAGGGTATTCACTAAATTTATCAGAAGAAAACAAAACTTAAAGAAAAAAATTGAAGAAAAAGAGAAGAACAGATGTGAAACAACATAAAAAGACAAACAAAACACAAAAGAAATGCAGAAACTTACCAAATAGACTCGAAATCGATTTTGATATTCGAACTTAACCCAATATAATGCTAATTGCTTGTTCTTTTTCAAGAACCAGTGACCATCATTATTTTGTGGTAAGTTAGCCTTGAGAAACTCAGGAAATTCGAGAAATAGCCTTGCATGCAACCAATTTAAGAATAGGCATATTAGGATTTTAGGGCTAGAACTCAGATTCAAGATTCAACAGGTTTGAGAAAGATTGGAGGAAAACAATTAGAAATTGGGAAGAGGAGAGCGAAAGGGTGCTAAGGTATATATTTGGGGGCGATTGGTGGTGGCGCTGCCACTGGAGAGTGGAGACTATAGGGATGACGCTAGGGTTCTGCTTAGGTCGTCTTTGAGATAGAGATAATGAGAGACGGAACTGGGGGGCGATGGTTTGGACAGTTTTATAATAAGTGATGAGGCAGTTCCGAGCCGTTGCATGATGAGAACCCAACTGCTCTGATTGATGGAGTAAAAACGAGGGCGTTTGTTTGTTTGGAGATTGGACCAATTTTTTAACGGGTTTGGGCTTATTTTACCTAGGTTTCAGGGGTATTCAATTGGGCTTGGGAAATTTCAATTGTTTTTGGCCCAAACAATCTGATCTCTTCTTTTTTTTTTCTTTTTTTTTATTTCAAAATTCTTTTCTTTACTCAAAATTAAATATTTAAAACCTAAATTATATCTTAAAACTAAATTAGCATATCAAATTAAGCAATAATTACCACAATTAATTAAAAATCAAATTGAAGGGAAAATTACCAAAATTCAAAAATTAAAATTAAAAAGCCAAAATAATCTATTTTTATGTTTTTTTCCATTTTTTGTAAAACACCAAATTACTAATCAATCTAAAATGTAAAATCAAATCCTAAATGCAAATGATGAATTAAATAAAATTAAACTTGCACACAAAATGCAAACAAACAAGAAAAATTTGCAATAATTTCTAAATACCAAATAATTAAAAGAAAAAAAATAATCTAATTTTGGAAATTATGTAGGAGCAATTCATGTGAGACAAAAATCGCGTACTCATACCAAGTTCCTTCTATGCGATGCTGAAGATGGCGAGAAAGGGGCCACCGGGCCATAGTCCCCGAGGGGGAATGGTTATTTCCTGCCTTTTTTTGTGTACATAGCTGTTCATAACATATTGTAGACAGAGCTTGTATTTCACCGCCTGTATGTAAAAAAGGGCGGATCCTCGCAATTTGTGTCTTCTGTATTTCCATTTTCCTGGATTTCAATCGGATCTATTCGACCTTTGAATGAGTAAGAATCTTCGAACCCGTGATACAACCCTAAGGTTCGCTAGGCTGGCGACATTGGCTTTTATTTTTTTCCCTTGGGCATGAACATTTTAACTGTTTTGGGTTCAGTCTCAGAGTCAGGCTTCGACTCAAGCTCAATCGACCCTCAAGTTTTATATCTGCATGGGCTGGAGACAGTGGCTCTTATGCCTTGGGTCGAAGCAACCTTCTACGTATGTGGCCCTGAGGTTCATGAAGCTGGCAGCGATAGCTCTTACGTTTTTGCCCTTAAGAATGCATTAGTTAACTATTTTAGATCCGTTCTCGGAATCGGGTTACGACTCGAGCTAATTTTGATCCTCAAGTTTTCAAATTTTAAGCTTGCGATAGTGGCTCTTATGCTTTTGGTCATTGCGACCTTTTAGTGTGTCGCCCTAAGACTCGTTTGGCTAGCGATCTCTTAGGCTTTTACCCTTAAGCATATGTAGGCTTTGTTTTCCTCTTGTTAAGGACTTTTTTGAAATAATTTTGCTTGACCGATCGTCGGTTCGGGAAGAACCTCGATTTCAAGTCGTTAACGGTGATGTTCGAGCACCTCGAAAGGTTTAGCTCGTGGGAGGAGTAGCTTGAAGACTTGTTATTTGGAGCTAACATGATCGAAGCTCATTCTCCTATAGGGTAGCCTATTTTAATCGGTTCTTTTTGAAGTTGATTCGAAGTAATGGTTTTTGATTTTATAGCGACGGTCGGGCGTCCCCGAGTCGCGTTAATTTGGCTGATGCAGTCATATTGACAGTAGTCTCTTGTGTTTGGCCGGATCCCTTTGTGTATCGAGTGTGGTAATTTATGCGTTTACATAGAGGGTATGCCCTTTCGGGAGTCTTACAAATGTGACATATAGCCTAACTTCGGTATCGAGTTTTATGCCTGTAGTAAGGTCTTACAAAATTTTCACGCATGTTGAGCTCTTACAACTTTTTCATGCCTATTGAGATCTTACAGCTTTTTCATGCTTGTTGTAGTCTTACAGATATTTCATGCCTGTTGAGGTCATACAACTTTAGCGTGCCTATTGAGGTCTTACAGCTTTTTATTCCTGTTGAGGTCTTACAGCTTTTTTATGTATGTTAAAATCTTACAGTTTTTGTTATTATGTAATATAGATCTTTCTTGATTGAGTTTGACCGCTCGGGGTCTTACGGCCTCGGGTTTTTTAGTGAATGGCGATTGGCAATAATTTCTGAGTCATCGAGTTTCCTTAGGCTCGAAGGCCGTTATTTGTGAACTTGGAATTGCCTCATTGAGGATTTATGAGCATGGAGTTCCGAACCTGAGGTCATGCGAGTATCAAATCGTTGACTCTAGTCTCCGAATATTTCGGGACATACTCTATGGAGGGATCCTAGCTGTGAACATGCTTAATTTTCTGTAGGATTGCTTGGCGTAAGTACATGTGGTTATATTGTCGTAAGCCCGGCTTATACGAACACGATTTGCTTGTCTGTTTGGCTCGGTACATCATTTCCTGGTGCAGGGTTGATTGCAAAATAAGCCATGAAAGCTTGTTAGATCCTCCTTAGGCAGCGCGTGGATGTTGCCTCGTTAAAAACCTTGCTGGCAAAAACCCATTTCGGGATAAAACACTTAGTCGAAGGAAAGAGTGCAACAGATGCTCTAAAATCTCCGGGCCCTCGAGCTAGATCGGTGTCCCTACTTCTTTGGTCACTGGCCTGCGTAGGGGTTACCATAAAATAAAAGAAAGAAAAAGGGAAAGATGATTATACCTTAGTGGTGATGGTGCTCTTACGTTCCGGTGTTTGCTTCGCAAATGCGACGTGGTTCTTCATTCGAATACAGTCAAGGGTGCGCATTAAAAAATCACGCGGGTGAGATGTTGGGGTCCATCTGCTTTGTTTTTTTTTGGCTTTTTGTCTTTCTCATGACTGGCTTTTAGTTGAGTTGATGAGGAATTCCCGAAGGTTCTCGTTATCGAGCAGCCGGTCCACTTCTTCCCGGAGTTGCCTGCAATCCTCGGTTCTGTGCCCGTAGGAGTTGTGAAACTCGCATGTTAAGTTGTAGTGCCTTTGGAAATGATCCGAGTGTACATGCCTGGGCCATCTGGAACCCTTGATTTTGCTGTAACAAGCACGATGTTCCATACATCGATGTTGAAGTTTTATTCTGATAGGCGAGGTGCCCCTGTTGGCCCCGTGTCCCCGTCGAAGCCGCCTCTATTGATAGGTCCCCGGGGGTTCTGTACTCTATTCACCAATTGATCGTTGCGAGGCAGATTGCGTCTCGGAGTATTTCTCCTATCAACGAGGTATGGATGGTACCTCTCTTTATTCGATTTTGATTCCTTCGCCAAGAGTCTACTCAGATATACTGAAACCGAAGGGGCTCCCAGCTGGCCTTCCTCGACCCTAATCTTTGGCTGGTACCGATTGTGGACGTCTGACCAGGTTACGGCGGGATATTCGATCAAATTCTCATTCAACTGCATTGAGGCCACCGAGCTTCATTCATTCAGGCCTTAAGTGAAGTCCTGCACTGCCTAGTGTTGTAGATCGGGAAATTCCATTCGTTCCATTTGGAAATGAGACACAAATTCTCGTAGAATTTCGTTCTCCCTTTGATTAATCTTGAATATGTCGAACTTCCTTGTTGCTACCTTGATGGCACCGGTTTGTGCCTTTACGAAGGAATCTGCTAGCATGGCAAATGAATCTATAGAGTTGGGAGCTAGGTTGTGATACCACATCATGGCCCCCTTCAAGAGCGTTTCTCCGAACTTTTTTAGTAAGAAAGACTTTATCTCGTCGTCTTTTATGTCATTGCCCTTCACTACACACGTATAGGCAGTGACATGTTCGTTGGAATCTGAGGTCCTATTGTATTTTGGGAGTTATAGCATTTTGAACTTCATTGGAATGGGTTTCAGAGCTATTTCCTCTAGGAACGACCGTTGTACGAACTTCTTCGAATCTACACCCTTCAAGATCGGGGGATGCACCCGGAATTTGGTCGACTTTGAAGTTATAGGTTTCCTACGGGGCCTGACTCGATCCTTTTGGTGAGATCTTCTAGCATTTTCACAATGACAGGATTGACTACTGATTCGTTGTTGCTCGATCTCTCTGGTACCTGTTCGATCGAGGGAGTATTTTCCGATGCTACTATGCTGAGAGTCTCGGGGTGGCTCTGCAACTGAGCGATAGCCAACTGCTGTGCCTGCAATATTTCAAAAATAACATGAAGACTAACTTTCTGTTCTTCCCAGGATAGGGTTTTTTGGTCTTTCTGTCAGTCGACGTGTCGTATGCACTTGTCGGTGTGTGAATTCCATCGACCTGTTGCATGTTCTACGAATCCGTGTTCGTTGGAATCAGTTCGGGCGCATTATCATGGTTCTGCATTTGCGCGCTAATAATTGTGACAACCCACACTATTTTTCCCGTGGTTTTCGAGGTTGTCGTTCTCGACTCTATTTTCTGAGCCAGACATTTAGACCTGAAATCAAAAGATCTTGGACAAGATAATAGTCTAAAAGATTACTTGCATTGTGAAGCGAAACCAACAAGAAAATACTCGCTATTATTTTTAGCCCCATTAAGGGCGCCAAATTGATTACCATGAAAATGATAAATAATAATTAAATTTGTTGATGGGACTAAATACGTGATCCATTTTATGCTAGTTGTTAAGGCAATTTATGCTAGATATGTGAAGTTTAATGATGAAATAAGAACTAAAAATATTTACAATCACCAAAGGGCTTGTTATTTGGGCCTTGGACTAGCCGTCGAGAGGCCTTGAGGTTGATCCCTGGGCTCAGGCTCGAGCTATCAGGGGTAATCAGGAAGGGAATAACATTTAGGATATAATTAAAGGGAGGCTCTTTATGGCCTATATCAAGCAATAAAATAAGAACAAGTATGAAAGCAATAAAAGAAAAGGGTAGCCTCGGGCGAGTAAGTTAGAGAGAAAAGAGAGAGAGAGAGAGAGAGAGAGAGAGAGAGAGAGAGAGAGAGAGTTGTTATTGATCTTATGTAGAATAGTTGGAGCAACAGTAGCCCCTTACAAAGTGGTAAGGTGCCTTTTATATAGGATTGGAAATACAACATAGTACAAAATACATTAATTGTAAAGATACGGAGATGGGACGGCTAGACATGATATTAGACTCTATTGGTGCTATCTGCTCGCCTCGGGAATTCCCCACCCTCGGGATCATTGCTAGGTCGAGTGTAAATGAACCTTGAGGGACAACTCGACTGCAACCCATAGCCTCGAGATAGCGATATGACTCCCCGAAAACATCTTAATGGAGAGAAATCAGACCCTCCGACTTCACCGTATACACGATCCATCCTTTTTTAGCGAATAACACTGGTGTACCCCAGGGCGAAGACACTAGGTCTAATAAAGCCCTTGTCAAGAAAATCTTGTAGCTGCTCCTTCAATTCTTTCAAGGGCCACACGGTATGGCGGAATAGAAATAAGCTGAGTTCCCAGAGCCAAATCAAACAAAGTCAATATCTTTGTCGGGTGGCATCCCAGGTAGGTCTGCAAGAAATACCTCGGGAAACTCCCAAATAACTGGCACAAAATCCATAGAAGCAACCTCAACACTAGAACCACGAACATAATCGAAATAATCCAAATACCCCTTCTCGACCATACACCGAGCTTCATATAAGAGATAACCATGCTGGTAGAATAACCAGGAGTCCCTCTCCATTCTAATCGAGGAAACCTCGGTAAATCTAAGGTTACGGTCTTGGCATGACAATCCAATATAGTATGGTAATGTGACAACCAATCCATTCCCAAAATAACATGAAAGTCTATATCAAGAAGTAGGAGGTCTATACTAGCCTCAAATCCCCCAATAACAACCACACTCGAATGATAGACACAATTTACAATAATAGAATTACCCACCGGCATGGATACATATATGGGAGCACTCAAAGAATCACGAGGCACAACCAAATATGAAGCAAAATATTAAGACACACAGGAGTATGTAGACCCTAGATCAAATAGAACTGAAGCATCTCTACTACAAACTGAAACAGTACATATGATAACAGTCTCAGAGGACTCAGCCTAACACCTGGCTCGAGAGCATAATATCAGGCCTGGGCCCCATTATCGTGAACTATATCTTTGGGGTGGCCTCTAACTGGCTGGTCTCCACCCTGAGATAGAACTGCCTCAACTCGCCGGGCCACACTAACCGCATCCTGGAAAGAAATCCTGCTTCGTGTCTCCTTAGCTATCTGCAATCTGATAGGCTAAGTGAGTCCCTCAATAAACCTCCTTACCCTCTCTCTTTCTTGGTGGAAAGTATAATAAGATTATGGCGGGCCAAGTCAATAAATCTGGTCTCGTACTGAGTAACGATCATAGAACCACGCTGAAGGTTCTCAAACTGCCTCTGATAGTCCTCTCTCTGAGTGATAGGGAGAAACTTCTACAGAAATAGCTGAGAAAACGAATCTTAAGTCAAAGCAGGCAACCCGAATGGTCTAGCCAAACAAAATCCCTCCACCATTTCTTGGCAGATCCTGATAAGCGAAAAGAAGCAAAGTCAACGCCATTGGTCTCCATTATCCCCATGTTCTGTAGAACCTCATGGCAACTGTCCAAACAGTCCTGGGTATCCTCTAAAGACGTACTGCCATAAGTAGTAGTGAAAAGCTTTGTGAACCTGTCTAACCTCCATAAAGTATTTGTAGACATAGATGGTCATCACTAGTCTATGCTATAACACCCGGCGGGACTACCCCAACTGGCTGAGCTGCTGGAGTTTGAAATCGGGGAGCCATCTGCTTTGGAGTGTGAGTAGCGGGAGTCAGTGCTCCTCTCCCAGCCTGAGAGACGGCTGGTGCTATATGAAGTATGTTGGCCTGAGTAACACTCTCCATAAGGCTTGTTAGACGGAAAAAAGCATCCTGAAGTATAGGGGTGGCTATGAACCCCTTTAGAACCTAAGATGGCCCAACTGCAACTGTTTGGGCCGGAACCTCATCCTGAAACTCTACCTGAGGCTCTGCCACTATGCTGCTACTCGAGCCCTAGGCTGAGCTCTACTCCTTCCTCGACATCGTCCTCTGCCCCTTGTAGGAGCTGCCACTAAGGGCTCCGGCTGCTGGTCAGCTGATGAAGCAGTACGTGTTCTCGCCATCTGCGAAAGAATAGAGTAGAGAGTTCAATTAGCATTGAGAGATCAAACTGCACGACATAGATGAATAGAAGTGAAACTGTTCCTAACTCTGCAGCCTCTAGGATAAGCACAGACGTCTCCATACCGATCCCTCAATCTACCAAGCTTGTCCGTGAATTGTGAGACCTTAGTAACCTAGAGCTCTGATACCAACTTGTCACAACCTGAATTTCCCATTGTTGGGACCGTGATGGCACCTAACATTGAATCTACTAGGCAAGCCAACATTGTAGAATGTTTCACTTTTGCCTTTATATTTAAATAATTAAAATTTTACAAGAAGTAAATCAACAAAAATAAGTGCACAAGAATACGATTTAAAAATCATCTTTAAGATAATAACGAAAGTCGAAATAAACCCACCCAGAACTAGTGTCGCAACTGACGAATACTCTACGAGTACTACTAATAATAGTCTGAACAGATGTTTACATTTGTCTTGAATGTAGATAAAATAGAAATGAAATAGGATAGAAGGGGATGCCAAGGCCTGCAATGCCTGCAGGACTACCTTGGGTCTTCGGGTAAGAAGTGATAGTAACCAACCTCACAATCAGCTGCTAGCTCCAAAATCTGCACAAGAAGTGCAGAGTGCAGTATCAGTACAATCGATCCCATGTACTGGTTAGTGCTGAGCCTAACCTTGATGAAATAGTGACGAGGCTACGGTGGGGCATACAACATATATAACCTACAACAGTTTATAATAAACAGAAAGGAAATAGAGAATGTAATAAAGCAATAACTGGCATTAAATAAATCCGGAACCCAATTGTTCTACTAGTATTCAACTATATCCAATACTTAGGGATTTTTCAACATCACAATAAATGGACCTCAACAGATATAAACACATAACAACAACTAATGCAGCACACATCCCGATCCCATCGTATAAAAACAACGGTATCAATATTCACCCTTATTCCTCCTTGTTGCGGCATGCAACCCGATTCCACCTGTCTATCCTTATTACTCCTCAACACATACCACATTTATTCCTCTTGTTGCGGTATGAAAATCCGATCCCACATGTCCACCCTTATTACACCTTATTGCAGCATGCAACCTGATCCCACCCAGACAACCACATTTTACCCTTATTCCTCCTGTTGCGGTGTGCAACCCCATCCCAATATATATATCTGTACCAATCACAAATGAATAAAGAAAGAGGTTTCACAAGTTAATTCAAATCCTCCACAACTCTTATACCTCAATCCACACAATGGAATATCACTTTGATAATGAAACTTCACCAGTGTAAATTACTTAGGGAGACTAGCCAAGGTGTACCATAAGGCAACAATAAACCAATAGAGTATTAAAATGAAACCATGAAACAATTAAGTACTTCAATAAAGAGAACAACAGTTAATATAAAGCAATTAGGCATGGAAGCATTTATGAGAAAGTAGCAACTAAGACATGGAAATAGTTATGAGCAAGTAGCAGTTAAGACAAAAAATAGTATAATAGGAAATAGGGGGGAACAAGCTAAAAATGGTAATTTGGTGGCGCATGGGTACTCGTTACCTCATCTATACACCACACACATGGAATTTAGCATAGTAAATAAGTCGGGGACTCCCATTCCCTCAAGTCAAGGTTAGACCAAACACATACCTCAAATCAACAGGTTTTGAAGCTTAATCACTACTTTACCTCTCGATTCCACCACCAATTCACTCGTATCTAGTCATATTTAACTCAATAACATCAATAAGTGCTAAATAATGCAACTCCAATGTATAATTATAAGTTTTTTACCACTTTTTCCAAAAAGTCAAAAAATTGACCCAAGTTCGCTTGGTCAAAATTCGAAGTTCGGACCAAAACCCGATTATCCATTTATCCCCGAGTCCGGATATGCAATTGATTTTGGAATCTGACCTCAATTTGAGGTCTAATTCCCCAAATTTCACCCAAAAACATCCAATTTTCCATGGAAATCCCTAGGTTTTGTGATGAAATCTTGCAAAAAGATGAAATAAATTGAAAGACTTGAGTTAGAAATCACTTACCTATGATTTGGAAAAGTTTGGGTCTTTGGTAAATATCCTAGAGAGGTTTAGGGCTTGAGAGAATTGAAAAATGGGTGAAAATACCGTCTAAGTTGTGTTTTACAAAGTTGCAGGTATCACATTTGCATTCCCAGGTTCACAAATGCAAACTCACAAATACGACTAGTACTTCGCAAATGTGAAGCTTGGTCGGACATGTTGCCTTCGGAATTGCAAAATTTTGTTCGCAAATGTGGCCACTATACATGTCATAATTGTGACAGTGAACTTCACAATTGTGAAGGTCCCCTTCCCAATCCTCTGATCGTAAATGCGATGGAACTTTGCAGATGCAAGCAGCCAGACTTTGAAAATGCGGTCTGCAGACCTGCAATCACACCAGCAAATTCCTTAAGTCTCATAACACTCCGTAGCCTATCCAAAACTCACCCGAGCCCTCAAGGCTCCAAATAAAACATGCTCATAAGTCTAAAAATAACATACAGACTTGCTCATTCAATCAAACCACCAAAATAATATCTTAAACAACGAATGTAACACCAAAACTCATGAAATTCTCTAGGTAGTTCAAAATTTCTATTTTCACAACCGAGGATCCAAATTATATCAAACATCCTCCAATTTTTACCAAATTTCACAGATAGGGTCTAAATATCGTAACAGGCCTGTATCAGGCTCCAGAACCAAAATACGAGCTGAATACCAAAAAGATCAAATCTATTTAAATTTCCAAAAATGATTACATTTTCAGTTAAATAATTTTCTTCAAAAATTTATTTCTCGGGCTAGGGACCTTGAAATTTGATTTCAGGTATTCTCCAAGTCCCATATTTTACTACGGATCCTCTGGGATCATTCGAACACGGGTTTGAGTCCATTTACCTAAAAAATTGACTGAAGTCAACTAAAATTATAATTTTAAGCCAAAACTTATTATTTCTAATAATTTTCACACAAAAACTTTCCGGTATCGCACCTGGACTACGCACACAAATTGAGAAGAAATAAAAGGAGGTTTACAAGGCCTCAGAACATGGAAATAGATTCTAAAATAAAAGATAACATTTTGGTTCATCACATAAACCGATCCAGCACAAAGGAATCCCAATCAAATATGCAAATATCATGGTACAGATGGTCATAGAATGGAGGATTGTCTACAATTGAGAGAAGAAGTAGTCCAATTATTCAACAACAGGCATATTCGGGAATTTAGAGCGACCGTGATAAGAATCATTTCAGAAATAGGGATCAAATAAACAAAATGAGCAAGACAAACCTCAACATGTCATTCATATGATCATCACATGGGTCAATGCTCCTCAAGGTCCAATGTTGAATCGCACCAAAGTATCAAGCAGAAGGGAAAAACGGAACCAATATTACCTACGTGAAGGAACTTTACCTTTCAACGATGAGGGTACAGAACGAATCATGCAGCCCCATAATGATGGACTAGTAATTTCTGTACTCATGAATAAAAGTCGAGTTAAATGTGTGTTAATTGATCCAGGTAGCTCGTCCAAAATCATTCGATCGAGGGTGTTAGAGGAACTCAGTCTACATGACCAAATCGTATGTTGCACCCCATGTTTTCGTCTGTTAAAGTTTCGCTGTAAGTTAATGGACATAAGCTCGGGAATGAGATTATTTTGAGATAAGTATTATGCTATTTCAAACAAGTGTAGGTAAAATTGTAAAGGTGGGAGGGTAAGAGAATAAAAGAAAATAAGTTTCGTTAAAGTTTGACAATTTGGGATAAAATACGGTTCACGCTATAATACCCTGTATTTATGGATTAGTGCCATACAAGGTACCGCATGACCTTGATAGTGATGTGTATAAAGTGTGTTAAAAATGATTAATATTTTAAATAATTTGAGATAATTATTAATTATATGAATAATTAGATAATTATGGATTTTTAAGCGAGAGATTAACTTGTAAATTGAATTTTATGGATAATTATTTAAATGGGATTTGGATAATTGTTAGGGGGACAATATCCACGTGGGATTTTTGGGAACATGGCAGAAAATTGCCACCAATTCATAACCTAAGTAGGTGGTGGCAACATTTAAATTTATATACACCTCTAATCCATTTAAGGTTGTGGTGGCAACATTCATAACCTTAGGTTATGTGCACATTTAAAGTTATCATTCTTATTGAAGAATGCCATCTCTAATCCATAAGGTTAGGAAAATAGTGTATCATATCAAACTTTGAGCAAGGTACGGATGAACCTACAACAAGAATCCATATAGGATTGCATCATGTAATAGCAACGTGATTTGAAATTCTAAGGGAGTACGATACAATCTTTTTCAAAAGTATCATATGAATTTTCTCCTACTTTGATCTTCCGTTATATATTGTTGTAATTGATGTGTGTTAGATGAATTTTCAAGAGAATCAGCTCAGGTATGTTAAGGCAATGCCTTCTTTCTTTTTGGCATGATCCATATGATACAAACGAAATGAGCAAATATACTACTTTCATAAATGACTCTATTCATAGAAATACTAGAGATGCCTATGTTCTTGATTCCCCATATGTCCTATTGTTCTATTATCTGTTCATGGGTCTTAGAAAATACGTAAGTTGATAAAGTTTACTTCAAAATATTAATCAAAGGCATAATGGTCTTATGGCACTCCGAGAGATTTTATTAACATATTTCTCTTACATTGCATTTATTTATACATGTACATTGACCCATGACCAAATGACATTATATATACATTTATATGTATATGAGGTATAGGAAAAGGTTACGACGTTATATACGCACCACCGCCTGATCAGCTGGTATACATTGATGATTTTTGCCCACAGTGACCGAGATGATATGACAGAATACCCTCAAAGGTTTGATGATGTTATGAACACATGTACATATGCACAACATGACATTCATACACATATGCATGACACTATAAGTATTACATGATTTACAGAGTCATCTAGACTTACATGTTGAGTTTTTACTCCATGTTTCTCTCATGTCTATTGTTTATTATTTACTTATTTATATTCCTTTCATACTCGGTAAATTATTTTTATTGACATCCCTTTTTACGGGGGCAATCCGTTTACTGCTCGCAGGTCCCTATAGACAGGTCAAGAGTCCTCCAAGTAAGCTATCAGCTCAACGGAAGATGTTGGCGCGCTCTATTTATTTCGGAGTTCCTTGTTTGATCAATATGATTTAGACGTGTACTGTATGGTATAGTGGGGCCCTATCCCGACCTTTATGATAAGTATGTACTCTTAGAGACTTGTAGATAGATATTATTATACGAATACTTGTATGGCCTTGTCAGCCTATATATTAAGTATATAATGGATCACATCGGCCTTATAGGCCCGTATGTCACAAGCATGCGTTTCTATATTAGGTTGGGTCGTTCAATGTTGGGTATTCCCTCATGTTTACTATGGTTATATCATGACGCCCCTTTTGGACCACTTACCTATGATGATGTAATAAGAAAGATATGTTACATTAGTACTCAGTTGAGTAAGGTACCGAGCGCCTATTGCGGCCTATTAGTTTGGGTCATGACAGAAGTGGTATCAGATCAGTTTTGTCCTAGGGAATCTACAAGCCATGTCTAGTAGAGTCTTGTTTATGGATGAGTTGTGCACCATACTTATAAGCAGGAGGCTACAGGGCATTTAGGACTGTCGCTCTTTCTTCTTACTCTAGATTGTATGGTAGAGCTCAGTTGTAAATACTCAATTTCCTAAACTTTGTCTTATTTATAATACGATGATGCCTATATATAGAAAGACGATTGGTAAGGGATTGAATGCGGTTGTGGAAGAGTTGAGTCATAGGAACTCGATTTTGTATCATGCTTATGATAAGTAAAAGTAAGGTCTCCAGTAGATTATGTGTGTACCACGACGTGTGAGCTTCTGGAAAGGGGGCCTTAAGGCATGAGTATCTATCCACCCATATGGTAAAAATCAACGAGAGAATCAGAAGGTAGATATAAGTTTCAACAAGTAAAAAAAAATCAAGGTGAAGAAGTTTTTGAGGTACCCAATTAGTGAAGATGATCATTATCTACAATTCATGAAGAAACATTCTGAGTTACTGTCAATAGTAATATAGGTATGTATAATTGGCCACACTGATTCCATGATTTCGAAAAGGATGAAGTTGTTGCTAGAATGATGTCATTGGTGGCAACTACAAAGAACCGTTCTATCCATTGATAGTTGTTATCATCATCCATGCTAGATAATAAAGCATGGTGGTCACGTTTGCTTAAGTTTATCATCCACCCTCCCCCCCCCCCGGATGATTTTGGGAATAAAGATTCACCACATAAGGTAAAATAGCTCTTCTCCTGTATCTTGGACCAAACGTCAAAGACACGCAACTTTTCTTAATATAGAGGGACTTATTTGTACCAAACACATCTAGTAGCGGAGGCAGAACTCTGCAATAACGGAGTCAAGTTATCTACACAAAGAAAAAGCTCCTAAAAGGGAAACGTGCAGAAATATGTAAAATCCTCCCTGGGTAGGGTTACTCACTTTGATAAATTAGGAGCAATAATATCCAAACCTTGGCAGCAATAATCTTCCTTCATATCAGGAACACTGGAAAGGCGGATGGAAGAAGGATACCAACTAATGGCCCACGTACGAGAATTAGCTGAAGGAAATTTCTCTTCGAAGTCTTTTGTTGTCACGAAACCTCTAGGGATGATGGCGCCTACTGTTGGAGGAGCAACATCCTCAGCTTCATTCTTGTTCTTTGAAGAACTAGTGTTTTTGAAGAAAAAACCATTATATATTATGGATGAAAAAAAAGTTTTGTTAAAGAACATGATATAGGTTGAATAAATAGAGTTTTAGAGAATTTGGAGAATTATGGAGTATGAATGGAGAAGGTTGATGCGTATAAGTACAAGTTTAGGCGGGTAAATTCGTGGCCATAATTACTTCGATAACCAGTAGAAGCTATATTGAATCGTGGGATGATTCGTGTTCGGGGTATTAAATGCAGAGAGACGTGCATATAATCAACCGTTAGAAGCCTTTCAGAAGGAATCATAGTAATTTTCGAAAAAAAGAGTATTTCTACTAACTTCTCGGTGACATAAAGTTATGTCACTGGAAAGCATGCGGTCTAACTATATAGGGTAAAATGTGCTATGCCAAGTGCCACTTAGAAGAGTGACACGTGGAACCGAAGGCAATCATCCTGTTTGTCACCGGAAAGAATGACATTCTTAAAGATGCAATAAATATCCCAGCTTAGTAAATTTAATAGGGATTATTCCACAACATCCAGTGCGCTGCCCGCATAGAGAGCTTGTTATATATGCAATGTTACACCTTCATCAATGACCCTTATAATTGACATTAAAGGAGAGCATGATCCTAGGACCTTGCCCCCTAAGTGCAACTATAAATAGTGAGTTATGTTATTATTTTAAGAGAAGGAATTTTCTGAAAAAGTTATGATATAATCTATTCAAAACTCTATACAATTTTATCTTTTTACTTTTTGGCTTCATTAAAAGGATTTTATGATTAAATGTAAAATAAAAAAGTTAAAATTAAAAAAGAAAATCTAAAATATAAAGATATCATACTATTTTAACATAAAATAAAAAGAAAAAGAGTGTTAAAGGAGGTAATATTACTCTTTCTCTTTCAAACTAGATGACACACTTTCTTTATTAATTCATTTAAAAAAGAATAACACATATAAAATTGAAAATAACTCAACTTTAAACTCTATATATTTTACCCATTTTACAATTAATGAGAAGCTTTTATAACCATAAAAATATCATGGCCCCACAAGACTTTTACCCATTATACTTTTAAGACAACAAGTTTTAAAAATTTTCCTTTTTTTCTTAAACTCCGTGTCGAGTCAAACTACGTCGTCTAAATTAAAACAGAGGGAGTAGAAAACACTACTCTCTTTGTCCCTATTTATGTCTCATACTACTTGTAGTCTTTCGCAAAAAGAATATCACACCTATTAGAAATAATTTAACTTTAAAATTATTAATCTACTCTTAATAAAATAATTTATATTTACACAAATAATATTTTTCTTGTTAATTTCAGGGCAAATCAAACAGTAATACATAAATCAGGACGGAGGAAGTGCGAGTAAATCATCAAACTTTAATTGATGTGAAAAGTATATGAAAAAGGAACAAAATGTGGGGTCCACTGTGCTTGGCTTCCTACTCCCCACCTTCCAACGCAGAAACAAGAGACTCTTGACTCATTGTGCCTCAACTAGCCTCGAGTAGAATTTTTGTGTTAATTTCCTCTTTTTCACATCCATTTTCAAATAGGTAGAGATAATAGGTGCAATGACATCATATCATTTATCTTAATATTCTATTAATCATATTAGTATAATATATACAACTAAAGAGGCTTCCATTCTAAGTGACTTGCAGCCGACGGATCTTAATAACAAAGAAGAGTAACCCTCTTTTCTTCCTTTCTTACTTCTCATCACCATTTCTCTATATAAGACGCTTTTCTACAAGCAAATAAGCTAGCTAGTAAACTAAAGTCTGATATGTTTGCAAATCCTGACTGGTAATTTATAAACTTATTTTTGTTGGTTATAATGGGTACTTGTATGCAGGTTATTAATGAAGAAGCTGATCTGCATCGTGATGACATATTAGACCTTCCTCCTGGTTTTAGGTTTCGTCCAACTGATGAAGAAATTATCACTTGCTACCTTAGAGAGAAAGTTATGGACAAAAGATTTACAGCTATAGCTGTTGCAGAAGTTGATTTGAATAAATCGGAACCTTGGGATTTACCTGGTAATTATTACTCAAAACAAATAAATTCAATTTTTTTCATAATTTATGTAATTCATATTGATGGACGTTGCAGCTAAGGCAAAAATGGGAGAAAAAGAATGGTATTTCTTTTGGCAAAGAGATAGAAAGTATCCAACAGGAATGAGAACAAATCGTGCAACGGAATCAGGTTATTGGAAAGCTACTGGAAAAGATAAGGAAATTTACAAGGTCAAAGGTTGTCTTGTTGGAATGAAAAAAACTCTCGTCTTCTACAAAGGAAGAGCTCCTAAAGGAGAGAAGACTAATTGGGTCATGCATGAATATAGACTCCATGGAAAACTTTCTTTTCACAAACCAGCTATGGTATATACATACTTCCTTAATTTGCCCTAAATGATTATTTACTTTAAACTTCCAAATTCAGTTCAACAAATTTTCACTATGATACTTGAATATTATTGGACGTGTTAGTTATAGTTTATTAGACAAGAGGGGTTGCTCTGATGGTAAGCAACCCCCACTTCCAATCGAGAGGTTGTGAGTTCGAGTCTCTCCAAGAGCAAGGTGGGAAGTTCTTGGAGGGAAGGATGCCGGGGCTCTATTTGGAAACAGTCTCTCTACCCCAGGGTAGGGGTAAGGTCAGCGTACATACTACTCTCCCCAGACCCCATGTTGTTGTTGTTAGTTATAGTTTATTGGACACTTTGTGTATGTTTAGATGACTACTAATATATTATTGATTATCATATATTCTTGATAGTACTATTCTTTTAATTTGCACGGGAATTTAATCAGTGTCATTTTGCTATAACTAAATGATGGCAGGACGAATGGGTTATTTGTAAAGTTTTCCACAAGAACATAGGAATACGAAGAGGTTCACCATTTATGGAAGATCTCTTAGATAGTCCCTCTTCCATAAATGATAGTAGTGATGTTCGAGATGAACTCAACATAAAAGCCGCCACTACTACACCAACATTTGATGAAATTCAGTCTTCAGCATACTTTTCCTCTGACATCTTCAACAATTATGGCTACGAGCAGCAACTATTACGAGAGTATGAGAAGAGCTACGGATCATTTGTACCCACACATATCTTCACCGGCATTCATGATTATCAGCACAACAACCAGCTTGCCAGTTCCAGTAACTCATCGTTCAACTATGATCACTCACTTCCTCCCAATTCGAAATTTTCTGATTATTCATTAGAAAGGCAGCACCTCTCGTCGAACAATAAATCTATGAATCATTTTGATAGCAATATAGCTGCAGATCTTGATTCCATATGGAATTATTAGCTTCATTTTAATCTGTTATTAGGACAATATATTGTACAGCTTAACTCATTTGTTTATAACTCTTTAGGTAATTCTTTTCACTGAGATAGAATATATACTAATTTGAAGGGGTTGATGATTACTACTACTACTACCTTTTTATGTAATGTTAATTAACATTCTTTTCTTTTATGATAATTTATTTTTAAGTTAACTCTTTGTGAAATTTAAATTTATTGAAGGATTTACAAGAGTTTTAACCATCATTCACATAAAACTTTTGAGTAATTATAGATGTAATATATTTGACATAAATTTTACTTTGACAGAAGGAATTTTTCAAATACCAGTAGTAATATTTTAAGAAAGATGACCATTGGCATCCAGACGATATTTTATTAAGTAATTAAATTATTAGATATATAACATAATTAATTTAGGGTTGGGGGAGGGGAGGGAAAGACATCCCATTCAAAATGATAATATGCATGTTCTACTTATGAGGTGAGCAAAAGGCATAGGTTTTGCAGACAATTGATTCCTTGACCACATTCATTGGAATTAATAATTGTTCTACTGCTCCCTTCTCATCATTAGACAAATAACAAGGCATGGATTTCTTAAATGAAGCTTCAACTTCTGTCCAACGTAACTTCATCCTTAAATCTGGGATTGTGGATCATATATATCCTTAGCTGTTGGAATATTCCCTTTCTCTCCTTTAATGAATCTGTAGCTCACACGTTTTCTCCTCCTTTTCTTGTCCATCTACTCTACTATGCCTACGAATATCCATCTTTATTAAAACGCAAAAAGATAAATAACAGATAACACCCTATTTAACTTCTGTTGTTGCAAATTATGACACGCCGCAGTTTGAGGTCGGATAATACTCGGATCAACTCGTATAGATGCGGTCATCAGCAATTAAACTTCTCCCACAATCATCAAATTAAATACTACTCTAATAGACTGCAATCTAGCTGTCACGATCCAAAATCCCAATCAATCGGGATCATAATGGCGCCTAACATCGCTTGCTAGGAAAGCCAACACACAATAGAAAATACGAAAGGATTTCTATTAACGACTAACGGCAAGCAATAATAGAATGTAAAAGCAACTCAATAAAAGCATACATGATAAGTCTAAGATCAACATTAACATTCAACCATCCCAAATCGTGGAATCACAAGTACATGAGCTACTAGAGTTTACTAAATACATTGTTTTAAAAGTTATAATATTGTTTAGAAAGTAGAAACAATACACTAGAAAGAGAAAGATAACTCTGAGGCCTACGAACGAAATACAACTCTACCTTGAATTACATGACTGGTATTCGGTAAGCACCTCTCGGAACTCCGTTGGTACCAATGTCCAGATATGCACAAGAATTTCAGAAGTATAGTATGGGTACAACCAACACAATATACCCAATAAGTATCGATCCTAACCGCGACGAGGTAGTAACGAGGTTAAGACAAGACACCTACAATAAACCTATACATTTATATATCAAGAAGTAACGAAATAACAAGTAAACTATCAAGTATAATAACGGGATAACAACAAGTGAAAGGGTTAACAAGTACACAAGTAAAGGGGCATAAAACAGGAAATTAAAGTGTCACCGAGTAAGCCTTGACTCGTAGTTTTACAACAACTTTGATCAACCTTTCGAAGGTAAATAACGGAGCCACAAAGACGAGTCCACATTCCGAATGTCAAATTGAAGAGCAATGAAATAAAAAAATTGCATGACATCACTCTTCATGCTTTTATTCTCTTCCTTATATCATAATATAATAGCAAGCACGCCCTTCGTGCATATCCTTACTTTCACTCAAGCACTTTGTACAATGATATCAATGCATTGATATGTCATGATCCAAAATTCACTAGTTGTGATGGCACCTAACCCAACCGCTAGATAAGCCAACTAACAATCAACATGCCACGACTTCAAAATCCCACCTTTAAGGTCGTGATGGTACCTAATCTCTAAGACTAGGTAAGCCTAGCACATGCCGAGAATTAATAAAAACAAACAACTTATCTATTAAAGTAAACTAATAAATGACATAGTAGAAGTTAAAACCGAACAATAGTTATACATTCCCAAAACCGGTAGTACGAAGTTATAAGCTCTACTAAAATACTCTAAAAATCTCTAATACAATAATATTTTGGAATGAAGATAAATAATTATAATATCATAAGGTGACTCTGAGGCCTACGGGTGTCAGGAAAGTATACCTTGAAGTCTCTGCAATGTCTGAATCAACTCACTAGCGTCTGTCATAGTACGAGGTACCTGGATTTGCATAAAAATGTACAGAAGCATAGCATGAGTACATCACAACGGTACCAAGTAAGTATCAATACTAATCCGGTGGAATAGTGATGAGGTATAAGTCAGTACACTCACTAGACATGAAAACATATGTAGACTACTAATAAAGAGCTAACAACGATAAGTTAAAGCAATAAATGACAACAAGGAGTAAACATGTGATAACGTCGCAAAATAATCAATAGTACAGTCAAATATAAGTGAAATAATTTTAGAAATACAACAACAATTCAAATAATCAAGTCGTTCCAACAGAGAATGTACAACAAGAATCACCCCGAGGTACCACACCTCATAATCACAAATCACAAGTTACAAATCATCAGTATTCCTTATAATGTCACGTGAGTTGTATATTTATTTTATTTTATTTCGAAATAGCTTCACGCGCTTTATCCCCCTTATCTTAGTGTGTGTGCATCAAAATAAAGTAATTTTTTTTACTAGCAACACGCGCATAAAACCCCTTATCTAGCCGCATGCGCATCAATATCAACCCCCCACCCCCCTTATGCCACTCATGCGCATCTCATCATAATACAATAATCAACTCGCACCACACGTTCCTATATGCCACAACATTGCCAAAACAACAATACTGATGTCACAACAATCCATAGCCTTTGGCTCGACAACAATGTTTACAAGAATATTAATAACAATGAAATAAAATAGGAAATAACTGAACAAAAAGATATCCCATGTTATAACAACTTCAATTAAAACATGTTAATAGCCCTCGTTAATTACAAAATAAAGCAGTAAATAACTCAACAATGAAAGATATTCCATATTACAACAAATTCAATTAAAATCATGTTAATAGCCCTTAATAACTATAAAATAAAACAGTAAATAACACAACAGTGAAAGATATTCCATATAACTACAACTTCAATTAAGGGCATATTAATAGCGTAAGTATCTAAATTGGTCAAGTACCACATATAAGCTTGTGCACATGTTTGTCGCCTCATGTACACGTCCTTCACATAATTCAAATAATGCAATTTGATTAAATCCTACAAGGTAGTTTCCCTCACATAAAGTTACGCAAGATATTTAACTCAAACAAGCTAAATCAACCTACTAATAAGCCATTCCTCTACAAATCCACCTCCGAAAAGCTCGAATATAGCAAAAAAGTTAATAACATAAATAAAAGCCGTAGGAAATAATTTTGGATAATAAAAATTCAATCTTTAATGAAAATCAAAAGTCAACTAAAAAATTCAATCCCTGGGCCCACACCTCATACCTGAAAAAAATCATAAATTTCAAACACACATTTTGATACGATTTTAATCATACCAAAATTACCAAATTTCGACCTCAAGCGGCTTTCAAATCATCAATTTATATTTTAGAAAGTTTTGACAAAAACCCCTAGTTTACCTAATTCAAATCACTAATAAAACACTAAAATCGAGGTTAGAATTATAAATAATAACAATTCAAGTCAAAAAATACTTACCTAATCCTAATAGTAAAAATTCCCTCCAAAATCGCCCGATAATAAGCTTTCTAACTCAAAATGTGATAAAATAACCAAAAATCTCAAATAGAGTATTAAATATATCTTCCAATTATACTTATTGCGATCGCGGCAACTTAACCGCATTCGCGAAGACCAAAAATAATCTGTCTCGAAGAATGCCTTCGTGCTCGCGTTCCCTAAATAGCGACGCGAACACGATGAAGAAAACATCCAAGCCTTTATGAATGCAACCTGGACCTGGAGAACGCATAGGCTAAGCTCTTCCTAGCACGTGGCTGCTTCGCGAATGCGAAGAAGGGCGACTGCCCAGTCACCTCTAACCCTTCATGAATGTAAAGAAGGAAACAAGACATGAGAACATTAGCAGTCCTGAAACAAGGTAGAATGGTTGTAGCTCATCTGAAACAAACTCGAGGCCTCAGGGACCCCGTCCAAACGCACCAACCAATCCCAAAATATAAAACGAACCTACTCGAGACCTCAGATTTTGCCAAACAGCATCAAAACTAGGAATCACACATCAATTCAAGACTAATGAAGTATTGAACTTTTATACTTCGAAAACTCATGCCGAACCATGGCAAATCAACTCGGAATGACCTTAAATTTTGCATGCAAGTCCCAAGTGACACAACCTACCTATACCAACACCTGAAATTACAATCTGAACGTGATGTCAACAAAATCAACTCTCAATCAAACCTATAAACCTTTCAAACCTTCAATCTTCCAATTTTCGTCTACTTACGAATCTCAATATCTACATCCGGACAGCCCAAGTCCAAAATTACCATACAAAAGCTATTAAAATTATCGAAATACTACTCCGGAGTCGTCTAAAAAAAGTTAAACTTCAGTCAACTTTTACAACCAAAGGCTTCAACCAAAGAACTAAGTGTCCCAAATCAATCCAAAACTCTTCCGAAATCACACCAATTATTACGATCCGAAATCCATTTAGTCGTGATGGCACATAACCCAACCCGCTAGGTAAGACAAGTAACAGTCCAACAAAACTCAAATGAGAATAATAAAATTAAATGAGTAAAATAATTGAAGTTCTATACAATCTCTCAAGGAATGGTAATACAAGTCATGAGCTTCTAAGACTTAGAATTTACAAAATTGGTAAGAAATAAGTATATCATTTGTTAGAAATATACATGAACATATTTGCAAATCTAAAGATACCAAGGACAAGTGGCATATATAATCGGAACGCATGTACATCTTCCATGCCAGCTCCCACCATACAATATTAGCTCTAAAATCTGAATGCAAGGTGCTGAAGTGTAATATAAGTACGACAAGAACAATGAACTCAATAAGTAACAAACCTAACCTCGGGTTGAAAGCAGTGAGGAGCTCGAAAGAAGGTCAAAAACACCAATAGCCAATAACAACTCGTAATAATATATTAAGAACAGTAAAGGTAAATAACTCAAGAGATATATGCTCAACTCCTTCACAATTACAGGAAAGTAGGCATGCTTTTCAAGTATAATAGTCAATTCCAAATCTCACCTCTGAAAATCAACTGAACATGAGTTCATCAAATAAATCGTATTCCTAATTTACAACACCAAATAAGAATTTTTGTTTACCAATCAGCATGGGGAAAGTACATCTCTATGCCTATATGTCAATATACATGTCAAGTCCTCGGTTATCATATACTGTTTAGCATGAGGAATGTACATCTCTATGCCTATATATATATATATATATATATGAAATCATCAATTTCACATTACCTTCTAGCATGAGGAAATTGCATCTCTCTGCCTACATCTCAAGTATGCATGTCAAATGAATGATTTCACGGTGGTATCCCCAGGTACTATAACTCTAAACATACTCAAGCTGTCTGTATCAATCGCAACTTCATCACGCAAACACAATCACTCAGAACTGTAAGGGTTCCTGACATCGATGCCCCTAACCAAAGCACCTGTATGTATATCATTATTCATGCGCTCACCGCTTCTATGTCATTCTCTAGAGGAGCGCATCCGGCCCAAGCGCTAATCAAAAGAAAATATGACCTACTTCGGCATTCAACCCGATCCACAACAAACACTCTCAACTTCGCTCTAAGGCCCATCTCAGTCATCAATCTCTCAAGTCTCAAGGGCTCACAATCTCATATCACTCAGCCTAATAGCACCACATAAAAAAACCAATAATAATAAATGATGAACATAGACTGATATATGATATGCAAATGAAGAATCATCACTAAGTGTATGATTACAATTACGTTAGATAACCCAAAACAATAAAGATAGCCTTATTAGGTGTTAACCACATAGCGTAAATATGCTTCTAATGTGAATCATAGGTCGATTAATCTAACGAATAGAAAAAACACAAATAGAAAAAGACTTGATAGTAATGTAGTACAAAAGTCAACCCGAATCATGATTACCCCGGTGCATGCCCGCCACCTAGCATGTGAGCCACCCCAACACATCATATATAATATGGTTCTTATGGACAATTACCCTCAATTTCATGTTTAGAAATGTTACTTACCTCGAACAAGCCAAATCCAATATCGAGTGAGCCAAAAATAATCCAGAAATGCCATCTTGTGTGAATTCACCTCCAAACAGCTGGAAACTAGCAAAAAGCAACTCAAAAATACCAAGAAATGCCAAAGGAAACCAATCTAAGTGATAAAGGTCGAATCTTTAATCAAAACTCAAAGTCAACCCACAAATTCAATATGGGCCTTCACCTTGGAGCTCGACTAAACTTATAAATTCTAACAACCCATATTATGAGTCTAACCATACTAATTTTACTCATATCCGAATTTGAATTGATGTTCAAAATCCAATTATTCACTTTAAGAAGCTTTAGGCAAGAACCCCCAATTTCTCTTCCTAAATCACCAATCAAATGCCAAAATCGAACATAGAATAATGAAATATAATCAAATCCTAGTATAAAGTAATTACCCAAGTTCGCGTGGTAAAAATCCTCTTCAAAATCACGAGTTGTGAGCAAGTGTCTAGTAGAGTCTCGCAAATCGATATGATGATGTTTATATCTATCTTCGAGAGGCTATAGGAAACTTAGGATAAACTTCTCATCTTTCTTTCCTTTTTATGTGGCATTGATTCATCTTAAAGCGTATCTCTTTGAATTCCTTCCACTCTCTCGTATGTGCATGTAAGCGCTCGTTATCAGGTGTACATGGACGACTTCTGATTCTATGGATGAGGTATGAGCTATGTTTTATGTGTCTTGGTGATGGGCCAACCTGGAGGACTTGAGGCAAGGTTTAGACCACAGCTTAGGCTTGGTATATTTGGTTGTGTGAGTATATGCTCTTGGACTTCTATGTTCGTTTGTTTTCCTGTGTGTGGAATTTGTGGCTCGATAATAGTTGGATGTCTATATGATGAGTAAGAAGTGATTGTGGGAAGTGTTCAGATGGTTTGAATGTGACAAAAAGAGTTTTCTTGAGATGTAAAAAGGACTATTAGGTGTTTGATTTTTGTCTTGATGTTACGTAAAGTCTCGAGTTATGAGTGTATTGAAGGATCTTTTATGTTATTTAATTTTGGGACGAATTTGATTCTCAAGGCTTGTTGATGAGTTGGGATTCAGGAAGATTGGGTGATTATGCAGTAGTTATGGATGTGAAAGGGTATAGATAGATGTCAGTTTTAGGCCAAGTAGGTGGATTATCACCTACGAGGTAATCTACAGATGTGTGATCCTTATGATATTGCGGGGAGGCTTTCTTTTCTACTAGTGGGTTATTTGTGTTATTTGAGTTTGGATGTTATTGCCGGTTCCGTTGTATCTCGACTCCTCCCGCAGTTGTTCTTAGCCTGGTCACTTAATAATTATCTTAAGTGACCAATTTTAAACAACATTGAAACCTCTTCGCGAAGATGCTGGAATTCCCCGGTTCTATGGACATGTGTTCCGTGGAATTCACGAAGAAAATTAAGATACCTTTGATTAGGATTTGATCGAATCGATTTCGGGAACCTTAACTCCTTGATATTTCTCATGGTTGGAACCAACTCTACTAGACTAATGTTGATATTTTAATCTGATAATTGGGGATATCCTAAATCCCAGGACCCTGATGATTCTTTATCTTGCAATGTCATACTATTAGAACCACGATTTTTCCTTCTATCTAGTCTGAATCTTTCCAATGACTTAAAAACTTTATCTACATGTGCATCAGATCTTTCATTTGATAAATAAGGTTGGAAATGGCTCGTGAATGATCTCTGGTATGCATCATAATTTCTTTGGAACTTTTCCTAATTCTGATCGCGATTAAGACCCTTATAGGATATTGAAGAACTCAGTTGGTCATCTTTAATTCAAATTTTTTATTTATAATGATTATGGATATATGCTCATGTGATTGCCTGAAACTCAAACAAGCTCTCCTTTTTTGCCTGAGGCATCAGAGCTTAAAGGATTGAGGCCCTTGGTGAACACCTCTACTGCACATTCATTCGGTACTTCCAGCAATAGTATTATCTCCTTTTAGAACTGGATCACGAACTCTCGAAGCAATTTAGATTCTTCTTAAGCGATACTGAAAATATCTGCCTTCCTGGCTTGGAATTTTCTTTCCCCCACATGAGCTTTGATGAAATAATATGCAAGCACCTCAAAAGAATCAATTGAATATTTCGGCAAAAGAGAATACCATGTTAAAACTCCCTTTCTTAGGGTTTTGCCAATTTTTTGTAGCAAAATAGATTTGATCTCATGTGGAGCCAAATTACTTCCCTTTACAACCATAGTGTAAGTTGTGATGTGCTCCTGTGGATCCAAAGTTCCACCATACTTCGAAATATCCGACATTTTGAACCGATTTGGAATCAACTCTGGGGCTGTACTTAGTTTGAACGATAGCTGAGTATACTTTTTTGAATATGTGCCCTTCAACATCGGAGGTACCCCCGAGATCTGATCCATCCGAGAATGAAATTATTTAGTATTTTGATCCATCCAATCGTTCATTTCCCCCATGAAAATCATGAGCTCGATTTTAAAAGTATGATTTGTGTTGTTATCATTTTTGGATCCACTACCTATTCCACCTCTTGATTATCACTAAATTTGAACTGCTTCCTTGAAGCAATGTTACTAATTCTTTTTGTTGTCTAATTTGTAGGCACATTGGGAGGGGCTCAAATACCTCCAATTAAATTATTTGAGTCAATGTGTCGCTAAGACATAAGGGTATATTTTATCAAATGGTGGTTCGACCGGTTATGCTGTATGGGGCTGAGTGCTGGCCAGTCAAGAACTCCCACGTGCAGAAGATGAGAATAACATAGATGAGGATGTTGGGATGGATGTGTGGGTGTACCAGGAGAGATAGGATTAGGAATAAAGTTATCCGGGACAGAGTGAGAGTAGCCTTCTTGGAGGACAATATGCGGAAGTCGAGGCTGAGATGGTTCTGACATGTTAAGAGAAGAAGCATTGATGCTCTTGTGAGCTTGTGTGATAGGTTGCCATGAAGAGTTTGAGAAGAGGTCGATGTAGGCCTAAGAAGTATTGGAGAGCTGATTAGACAGGACATGTGCTGCGTCTACTCACTAAGGACATGACCCTTGATGGGAGGGTGTGGAGGTCGAGGATTAAGATAAAAGGTTAGTAAGTAATTTATAGTTGTTCACTGATAGTCTTAGTAGCATGCATGTCTCTTTATAATCTTAGATTTTTATTACGTTATGTGATTTTGTTTGCCTCAGGAATTGTATTCCTTATTGCTATTATTTGGCACTACTTATCCTTTATCTCTCCCTTTTCTTTTCTCTTCCATCTTTCTTCCTTCCTTGCTTTCCTTTTCTTCTTCTTTCCTTTTCTGGGCCGAGGGTCTATTAAAAATAGCCTCTCTACCTATATTGGGTAGGGGTAAGGTCTACTTACAAACTACCCTCCCCAGACCCCACCTGTTGGGATCAAACTAGGTTTGTTATTGTTGTTGTTGATAGTGGTTATTGGAGCTCAATCATTATTCAGTCTTGTCTAGAGAGATGATTCATTCTTTGTTGTGCTCTCAAAACTTTCACTATATCATCAACGGGTTCGTTATCATATCATCAGGGCTAGGAATCCTCGCAAGCCGAGTACTTTATTCTTCTCGAATTGGAGTTGCTTCATTCCAGTTGTTGCTGGTTTCACTAGTTGAATCATCTAGATGATTTCCACCACGGAAATTGTCCTCATGCTCATTAACGTTGTTTGTTCCAACATTAGGCGAGTTATTGATATATTAGATATCATATATGTTTTTTTTACTAAAGAAAAGCATCAAACGCTAGTGAAAGATGAATGGATCAAAGTAGTATCACAATTCCATATGCCCCACGATGGGCGCCAAATTATTTACTCATAAAATGATAGTGTTAAATTTGTATATAGAGACGTGAATTAAATTGATCCGAGAAAATAAAATGATAAAGAACTAAATTGAATAAAGTAAGAAATAATTGAATAAGAGATGAGGCTGAGCCGGGAATTGTGCTTTGTTGGTAGCAAGAACAAAAACAAAAACAAAGTACTTGGTAAAACAATGTTAACAAAATAAGATAATAAGTTTAGCCTTTTTTCATACATGTATTTCGTGTCCTTTTCTGAATACTGATTTCCCTATCTATAGCTAAATTAGAAGAGACAAGATCTCCAAATGAAACGCCTCTTTAATGTGAAATATAGACCCCTCTTGGTGCCGCATAACGGCCGAGTATAAAAGCTAAGATTCTTTGTAACGGCCGCTCCTTGAATGTTGCATTCTTCAATTGGTATCTTTCTTTCAAACTTTTCATCACCGGTTCCAATATCTTCGGAACTCCCACAACACTGGTCACATGCTCGTAACCAGTGATAGCTATTTGTTGATCCATACCCTGCTTTTTTTTTTTTCTGCCACGTGTCAACTCGACAAACATATACCAGTCATTCGTTAATTTTACCCTCATACACCAACATTGAAGGATTTTTGAGATGTCTGAACAAATCGTGGGATTTGGAGGGTTATAAAGATTCATGTTAGTAAATATAATGTAACTTAAACTAACCATCTCCAGCTTCCGTTGACGATTGGGACGGAGTTGGGGTGAAAAAGTGGCGTTTAAAGCCATGACCTAGATTGCATTTCTTTTTTGGAACCAAAATTTCCGAAGTGACTCTTTTATAGACCTTCAGCCCATGTTGGAGACGGACCTTTTTTTTGGGGGGGGGGGGGGGGTTGGGGGGGAGGGTTGTGGTGAAATCCAATTACTCTTTCAATCCATTCCAAACTAACTTAAACGTCAATCAAACACATTATTCTGAATAATAAACATGTAGTAATACATGTTGATTGGCGTGCAATTAAGTATAAATCAAGGTCATGTATGTAGGACATTGTGTGGGGCTCTATACTAGAAAAGTGATAATTGTAATGACATGAAGGATGAACTCAGCAAGATGAATAAGACAAGATCTTTCCGATGTCACTGTTGTTCGAGTCCATACATCGTATGTATCTTTTATTTACAGCATTGTTCCACATCATTGAACCATCACAGTTTGAATCATAAATTTGATAAAAATTAATCCCGAGCTTTTAATCTTTGAATCGAATAATGATAGGATCTTAGTATCTTACCTACAGAAGATTATTAAATGACTGGGAGATCGGCAGAATTACATATTCATGTGCTAACTAGTCGGCAACTTATCTGGTCAGAAAGAGAGATGGAAGATTATCCCAACATGTGACTGTCTTGCTAGAGAGGAATCAGAGGTGCTTTGAAGACAAATACATCACTATTCAAAAGCTGAAGATGAATTGTTTGGTGCTGTTCTATTTTTGGTGTACACAAGAATATTTAGAAGACACTGAATCTATTTTTGACTATTAGTACACACACAGGATCTTTACTTGCATTTGTGTAATTCTTTGCCACTCTACAACTTATATGGTGCACTTCTCTATATAGAAAATGGTTACCATTATAAATGAAAATTTGAATCACCTGACAATTTTTCTCGTTTTGGATGCAGACTAAAAATAATCACTAAATATACCTTACATTTTTTTCGGGTGAGTCAACAAAATCTAGCTAAATTGGGTACCCAGTCCCTTAAACTCGACTATATACAATATATGATTGCTAACAAATGTTCAATTATGTACGCCAATTTCCTAGCATGCTCGTAAACAATAAAGCTGTCAAAAATTGGAATGGACCTATATTGGATGCCTCTAAATACAAGGTTTGCCTATATTAGAGTGCGCAGTTGCAGAACCAGCTGCCCGCTCTAAGTTAGATGGGAGATCTCACCTGTATCACTTTCCATACCATCACCTTCCGAGTTAGCTGGATATGCATTCTCTATGTCAGCCTCCTCAAACAGCTGGTTTTCGTTTTCCAAAGCATGAGATGGAGATGGATTTCCCTCGCCATCATCAGATGACTCGTCAGCTGCTGCATCCGAACTGTAACTTCTATCCATCAAATCCTGCGTTGTATCATTTATTCTGGGTGATAGCGCAGGTTTCCCATTCTGGACAAAGTCTGCAACTCCTACCTAATAACATTCCTTAACAGCCATATTAATCCCAGCTTTCTGATAATAACCAGAGAAAGAACATAGAATTTGTTGCAGCTCGGAGAGATAAGCATAATCAACAGAAACAAATAACCTAACTCCTTAAAATGATCAGAAGCCAGCAGAAGACTTTTATTTTAACACACTCTTGTTTTGCTGTCTCATTGTACATGACCAAGTACGGTTGTTTAGGTAAATAGACCAATTAGAAGGTTAGTTTTGGACATTGATTAATTCATTTTTTTACTAATATGTTACTCCTTGGGACCAATTTAAAGATATATACTACAGGAGACATTTAGAATATAAAAAGTTCTGTGGAATATTTGACTCCTGAAATGGTGGTAAAATTAAAGTAAAATTAGGTGGACATACTAAGTGGTTAAAAGACTATCATCTTCACAAACTAACTACAGTTTTGAGAGCCTTCACAATCGAGCACAAATCAAAATTTGTGACTAAAACCTACTGGTTTAAGATCTTTGGAATCAATTAATCAACTGTCATTCTCATTTGCAATTTGCAAAGAAAAAAGAAAAAAAGGAATTGCCCAAGGTCGGACAATATCTACTTCAGGGAACACGTTTGCTCTCCTCAGTTTATGTCTTAACATTTCCTCCCTTTTCAAATGTTACTAGCTTAAAAACATGTGTAATACATGGTAACAATGGAGTATAGAAAACATAATGAATGTAAAAAGTTTTAAATTAAATTATTGCTTGCGCAAGAAGATAGAGAGAATTAATTTTCATAATACTTATTTTTTGTTCTTCACTTTATTTAACATTTGATTTTGAAGAGTTCTAATCTCTAATTTATTACTCCTGTCCTGATAAGCATGATGATAGTGTGCCAATATGTACAACTGAACAAGAATTTTTTAGAAGCGGTAAAAATCTGTACAAAAGGAGAGTGAACATTCAAAACTACACCCTTCCTTTTTTCAGAAGGAGCATGCTTTATCTACCATCGAGGACTCCTACTCTTAGTTTGCCGACTATGTCTACTTCACTACATTTCTCACATCCCTCTGTCTTAATTTATCGGGCACAGTTGTTCTTTTGATAGTATTATTGTTGCATTGCAGATTGACTTCACAGTTCAACGCCTTCGTACTCAACAAGCAGAGCCGAGCTAAAACAGTGGAACTGGATCAGCAGTGACCGGAGGGAAGCTTGAGAAAGATTAACACTAAAACTCTTTGTATGTGAATTGAATGAAAGAAATAAACAGTTGTTCAGTGCTAGACCACTAGGAAACCCTAGTTCCACTGTTTCACATTTGACTTCCAAAAATAGCTTTAAGTATTGGGACAGTAGATTAAAGTATAAGGATGAAATACGAAAAACACTTGATCATCAGTGCTAGACCACTAGGAAACCCTAGTTCACCTCACAAGATTGCCAGCTAGTGCTAGACTACTAGTACTGGAAATAATGTCCCACCACAGACATGCAATCTTAATGGTCCAATACTAGTAAATTCATAATTAATATTCACTCAAACATGTAGAAATGAAGCATGAACTTGCATTCTTTAACGATTAATTAGTACCTGCAATGGTTTCATAACTTTAGACACTTGATCATCAGTTTTATCAACAACCTCTTGGGCTTGCAGCTCCATAGAATCTCGAACAAGTTGACTCAGAAAAGTTACATCATCAGACATGACACCAAACCCTTTTAGAAGTTTAGACCCCAGCTGTAAACTTGTCTGCAGGAATATATAGTGCGTGATCAGAATCCACATACAGTAAAGCAATGGAAAAGATGAATTGCCATTGCTGTACCTCTGCACTTTCAAGAATGGCATCCGTTGCTCCTACTTTTTTCAGATCTAATAAATGCATCACGTCCTGAGCTCGTGCATATATTGGTACCTATAAAAATTGACATATTCAGTTGAAAAATAGCAAAAGGTCAGAATTCAAGAGGTTATAGCCGGAACATGACACTATGATGAGTCATTAAGAGTCCAGGTGTGCTCAGTATATCTAACAATGCACAAAAATACTAGTCACAGCTTGTAACTTTCTTATCCATTTTGATCTGGATTATCCTTGCTTCAATTTGTGAAATTTAACTTTTTCTCCCACTTTTCCATTTCAGCCCACAATACACCACAGGGGGGGGGGGGGATAAAGTACCGCTGGAAAGGCTAGTCGAATTCTTTGAACAGCGTCTGTGGTCCTATCTTTTCCTCTGTACATGACCATGACTGCTTTTGGAGAAGATATACCAGCAGACTGAAGAACTGCTGGACGTGAACCATCACCGTAAAGAACAGGAAAACCAAGGTTTCTGGAAGCCTGTTGCAGTAACAAGGACAAAATATCACTAACTAGTTCCTTTGATTTTCCAATAAGAACATGCAATGTTAAGTAGCAGACAACTTAATCTATGAAATGAAATAACCTTTACAACTTTAGGATCTAGATCAAAAGCAACATAGCGAAACTCCTCGCCATCACTTGAAGCTAGTGGTGTTGACAATAAATTTGCAAGGACCTGTGTGGAGAGAAAAAAGAACAAAGCATCAGAAAAACAAAGCAGAGCTTCTTCCTAATCAACAGTGATTGACCATTGCATTACCTGACCCATTTGGCCAAATCCAAGGATAACTACTGGTTCGCTCACATCAAAATTTGCCATTTCAGCAGTTCTCTGAAATGATCATGAATTTTTCTTTACATAAGTAGTTATTAGAATAAGTAACATCTGATTCACGAAGATCGGGGAGAGAGAGTATGAGGACCCTAGATAACTACTCTGCTCTATTTCAAATAACCTCAAGAGAAAGACAATAAAGCATCTCATTTTTTCCTCAACAGGTGAGGCAATCAAGCATCTTCACTAAATTATGTTTACGTGTAACACACGAATCAACTTAGGTTTGCATTCTAACATGTTTTCTGAAACTAAAAAGCATTTAATTAGCTGCTACAACTCAGTTTTCATATCTGAAATTTCAAGATTCAAGAGAGACGAACCAATGAGATTGTTAGAATAATAGTGTAAATAGGAGTAAATCACCCTAATCCTATATGAATTAGGATTAGGATATGTAATGTGTATATATATAGATATATAGGGATCATTGTAGTATTGTAATAATAATATCTCAATAATATTTTTCTCCCGTGCATTCTCACATGGTATCAGAGCTACAGTGAGAATATTATAGTTGTGCGTCATTCCAGTAACTTCCGGGAAGAAAAACCTCGTCGCCGTGCAATTTTTCGGCGACTTAAGAGGCTGTCCGTAACTAAATCACATTTTTGTTGGTGTTGTGCAAAAACCAACACCACCACAGGGTTCCTAAGGCTCCGGCGACCAAATCCCAGTAAACCCCACCCGAATATTCCTCCTCAGGCGCCCTCAAGCGCCAGAAGACTCTCGGCAGTTCCGACTCACGCGCCGGCACGTGAGCATTGTTCCGGCCAAAATTTCAAAAATTTTCTTCAGGACAGTTGGATCGTCCTCCAATTCCAAGCCTACGCATAATTTTATTTTTCAATTCCGACAACCTTGAATTTTTTCCGGCAGCTATAGAAATTTTCCGGCAGCTACAGTGTTTCCTTCATCTGTTTCAGCAGTTTTCAGTTGATTCTTTCTGATTATTTGGTGATAATCAATGATGTCTTTGGGACTCGATGCTTTCGGGTCTAGAAACCCGGGTTCTGGCAATTCCGGTGTTATGATTACTTCAGAACCCTTAATGGGAGGTTCAAACTACCTAGCTTGGGCTTCGTCTGTCGAGTTGTGGTGTAAAGGTCAAGGAGTTCATGATCATTTAACAAAAAGGGCTATCGAAGGTGATGAAAAGGCCAAAACACAGTGGGAAAAGGTAGATGCTCAGTTATGTAGTATCTTGTGGCGATCTATTGATTCTGTGAGAATGCACGGGAGAAAAATGTTATTATTTCGATACTACAATGATCCCTATATATATATATATATATATATATATATATATATATATATATAAAATTCATATAGGATTAGGGTGATTTACTCCTAACACTCCCCCTCAAGCTGGTGCATACAAATCATATGTACCGAGCTTGTTACATATGTAGTTAATACGAGGACCAGTGAGGTACTTGGTAAAAATATCTGCAAGCTAATCATTCGACTTCACAAATTTTGTAATAATATCTCCCTAGAGTATCTTTTCTCTAACAAAGTGACACTCAATCTCAATATGTTTAGTTCTCTCATTGAACACTGGATTTGATGCACTATGAAGAGCAGCTTGATTGTCACACACAAGTCCCATCTGACTAATCTCACCGAATTTCAACTCCTTGATTAACTATTTGACCCAAATTAACTCACATGTTACCATAGCCATTGCTCGATATTCTGCTTTTGCACTAGACCGAGCAACTACATTCTGTTTCTTGCTTTTCCAGGACACCAAATTTCCTCCTACTAACACACAATGACCGGACGTAGAACGTCTATCAGACGGTGATCCTGCCCAATCAGCATCTGAGTATCCAACGATTCACTCATGGCTGTGATCCTCAAATAATAACCCTTTGCCTGGAGCTGATTTTATATACCGAAGAATGCGAACAACTGCATCCCAATGATTATCACACGGAGAACTCATAAACCGACTCACAGAAAAGGAAATGTCAGGTCTTGTCACTGTAAGATAATTTAATTTACCAACCAACCGTCTATATCTTGCATGATCGCTAAGCGACTCCCCATGTCCTGACAGAAGTTTAGAATTCGGATCCATCAGAGTGTCAACAGGTCTATTACCTGTCATTCATGTCTCCTCAAGAATATCTAAGGCATACTTTCATTGTGAGACCACAATACCTGAGCTAGACTGAGCGACTCAATACCCAGAAAATATTTTAGTTTGCCCAGATCCTTAGTCTGAAAATGTTGAAAGAGATGTTACTTCAATTTAGCAATACCATCTTGGTCATTACCGGTAATAAAAATGTCGTCAACATAAACCACCAGATAAATACAGAGACTCGAAGCAGAATACCGATAGAACACAGAGTGATCAGCTTCACTCCGAATCATGCCAAATTCCTGGATAACTGTGCTGAACTTACCAAACCAGGCTCGAGGAGACTGCTTTAGACCATAAAGTGACCGGCGCAAGCGACATACAAGACCACAAGACTCCCCCTGAGCAACAAACCCAGGTGGTTGCTCCATATATACTTCATCTACAAGGTCAACGAGTAAAAAGACATTCTTAATGTCCAACTGATAGAGGGGCCAATGGCGAATAGCAGCCATGGAGAGAAAAAGGCGGACTGAAGCTACCTTAGCCATGGGAGAGAGGGTATCACTGTAATCGAGCCCAAATATCTGAGTATATCCCTTGGAAACAAGACGAGCCTTAAGACGATACACCTTACCATCCGGACCAGCCTTGACTACATACGCACAACGACAACCAACAGTAGATTTACCTGAAGGAAAAGGGACAAGCTCTCAAGTACCGCTCATGTGTAAAGCAGACATCTCGTCCATCATAGCATGTCGCCATCCTGGATGAGACAATGCATCACCTGTAGACTTAGGAATGGAAACAAAGGACAAAGAAGATAGAAAAGCATAATAAGGTGATGACAAACGATGATAACTCAAATCGACATAATGGAGATTAGGATTAAGTGTGGTCCATTTACCTTTCCGAAGTGCAATCGGTGGGACTAGGAAGAGACAAGTCCGCAGTAGGAGCAGGGTCAGGTGCAGGACGTGAATCAGCTGGGCCTGATGCTTGGTGCGGACGATGATGATATGTCAAAAGCGGTGTTCCTGTGACAGGGAGTCTAGGAGGAGCCATACTAGATTCCTCAACCGAGGGAATGGGCAAGACTTCAGTAGTGGAAGGTAAAGGAGAATCAATAGTAGGCTCTGTAAAGGTCGGTATAGGTAAGATCGCAGATATATCAGGGAGGTCAGAATGGTAAGAAGGGGTAAAGAAAGTTTTTGACTCAAAAAATATGACATCAGATGACATAAAGTACCTACGAAGATCAGGTGAGTAACAACGATATCCCTTCTGAACACGGGAATAACCAAGGAAGACACACTTGAGAGCACGAGGGGCTAACTTATCTATCCCAGGGGTTAAGTTATGAACAAAACAAGTGCTCCCAAAAAAGCATTGGGTCGAACTCTTCTTTGGTGTCAAGGTAATAGCTATGAATAGTCATCGACTTCCGGGAAAGAGTAGAAGAATGGGACCTATTATGGGACATACAATGCATTACAGACGTATGATCATTACGCTTCAACCGGGTTATTCTATTCCACCTCTTAAAAAGAAAAGAACTTAAAAAAAAAATACTTAATAGCATGGCGATACATTTATACAAAACTTCTACCCCGAGCACACGCAATGGAACCGTAGACAGTCAAGTGAAATCCAATCCACGAAATAATTTGATCTATGGACAGCATCATTGTGGTAAAGGTCGTAATGCCAGAGGAATCATTACCGCAAGGCATAGAGGGGGAGGTCACGAGGGGGAACAGAGTATAAGGGTGATTGGGGAAACAATATGGCATATAGTATCTGATTCTATATGGAAGAGGAAGACATCCGATTAACTGAACAACAAGCTGTGAGAACTGCATCGCCCCAAAAATGCAGCGGAGCATAAGACTCAATGAGAAGTGTGCTTGCAGTCTCGATGATGTGCCTATTCTTTATCTCGGCAACCCCATTTTGTTGAGGGATATAAGGACAAGAAGTCTGATGAATAATTCCTTGAGAAGTCATAAACTGCTGAAATGATGAGCATAATATTCTAAGACATTATCACTGCGAAAAGTACAAATAGAAACACCGAATTGATTTTTAATTTCATCACAAAAATTCTGGGAAATAGAAAACAACTCAGAACGATCTTTCATTAAGAAAATCCAAGTACATCTTGAATGATCATCAATGAAACTAACAAAATAACGAAACCCCAAGGTTGAACTGACTCTACAAGGACCCCATATATCAGAATGAACTAAAGAAAAAACAGACTCTGCATGACTCTCAATACTTTGAGGAAAGGAGGCTCAGGTATGTTTCCCGAACTGACATGACTCACACTCTAATATGGATGAACTAGACAAACTAGGTACCATCTTCTGAAGCTTGGATAAGCTTGGGTGTCCTAAACGTATGCGAATTAGGTCCGGAGGATCCGTAACTAGACATGCCTTGGGGATTTTAGCGAGTTAAGGTAGTAAAGGCCTTCTGATTCAAGTCCTGTTCCAATCGTCTGCCCCGTACTGCGGTCCTGCATAATAAAGGAATCATCAATAAAATATATACCACAATGGAGGGCACGAGTCAAACGACTAACAGATGCAAGATTAAAAGGACAGCCACGGATATAGAGAACGGAATCTAGAGTGACAGAGGGTAGGGGAGTTGCTTGTCCAACTCCTTTTGCTTTGGTTTGAGACCTATTGGCTAAAGTAACAATAGGAAGGACTATGAATACGCAATATTTGACAATAATGATTTATTACCAGAGATATGATCAGAAGCGGCTGAGTCCACAACCTATTGTCCAAGAGTACTAGACTGGGAAACATAAGCAAAAGAATTACCAGCAACAGAAGCTACTTGAGGAGATTTCTGCTTACTTGCCCGATACTGAAGGAACTCATTATACTCCCTTTCAGATAAAGAAAAACCCTGGTTACCTGTAGTCTCTGTCTAAGCAACATAAGCATTTTTGGGTGGTCGACCATGTAAAGAATAGCACATGTCACGAGTGTGTCCAAGTTTATGACAATAAGAGCACTTGGGTCTAGATGTTCCAAAACGACCTACTCCGCGTCTATTCTCCATAGTAGGAGATGCCCGATTGTCCACTGAGTGGGATACAAGGACACATGAATCAAGTGTCTGTGAGGAGCTCACTAGGTGACTTGGTGCTGCAGCAAGGCGAAGTAATCGAGAGAATAGTTCATCAACTGTGGGGACAGCCGGACTAGCCAAAATTTGATCACGTACTGAATCAAGGTCATTAGGGAGTCCAGCTAGTGTAAGAACTAGAAACATCTTCTCATTGCTCTTGTTGCTTTTCAATACTAGCAGAAATTGGCATCAGCGTCTCAAATTCTTCCATGACTGCCTGTACTTGTCCCAAGTAAGTAGACATATCCAATTCTTGCTTCTTCAAGCTTGTCATTCGCGATATTACATCATAGAAACGAGATATGTCATTAGTGTATAAAGTACGAGCCTTTTCCCAAACTAAATAACATTTCTAGAATGGACGGAACAAGGGCACCAACTTGGAATCAATAGATCGCCACAAGATACTACATAACTGAGCATCGACCTTTTCCCACTGTGTTTTGGCCTTATCAACACCTTCGGTAGCCCTTTTAGTTAAATGATCGTGAACTCCTTGACCTTTATACCACAACTCGACAGACGAAGCCCAAGCTAGGTAGTTTGAACCTCCCATTAAGGGTTCTGAGGTAATCATAACACCGGAATTGCCAGAACCCGGGTTTCTAGACCCGAAAGCATCCCAAAGGCATCGTTGGATTATCACCAAATAATCAACTGAAAACTGCTGAAACAGATGAAGGAAACAATGTAGCTGCCGGAAAAATTACTGTAGCTACCGGAGAAAATTCAAGGTTGTCGGAATTGAAAAATAAAAATATGGGTAGGCTCGGAATTTGAATACGATCAGACTGTCCTGAAATTTTTTTTACAAATTCTGGTCGGAAGGTGGCTCACGCGCCGGCGCGTGGGACAGACGCGCCGCCACCGGCAGAGCTCCGGCAGGCGTGTGGCGGGTGCTTTTCCGGTGATTTTTTCTGGGGTTAGTCGGAATTCTCTTCCGAACCTTGTGGTGGTCTCGGATTTTGCACAATACTAATAATTAGTGACTTTGACGCGATTAGTCACTTAGGTCACTGGAAAATTGCACGATGACTTAGTTATTCCTTCCCAGATGTCGTTGGTATGACGCACAACGATGAATTTCTCACGGTTGCTCTGATACCACATGAGAATGCACGGGAGAAAAATATTATTGAGATATTATTATTTCAATACTACAATAATCCCTATATATATATACACACATTACATATCCTAATCCTAATTCATATAGCATTAGGGTGATTCACTCCTATTTATACTATTATTCTAACAGATTCCAAGTTGATGCCCTTGTTCCGTCCATTCCAGACATGTTATTTAGTTTGGGAAAAGGCTCGTACTTTATACACTAATGACATATCTCGTTTCTATGATGTAATATCGCGAATGACAAGCTTGAAGAAACATGATTTGGATATGTCTACTCACTTGGGACAAGTACATGCAGTCATGGAAGAATTTGAGACGCTGATGCCAGTTTCTGCTAGTATTGAACAGCAACAAGAGCAACGATAGAAGATGTTTCTAGTTCTTACACTAGCTGGACTCCCTAATGACCTTGATTCAGTACGTGACCAAATTTTGGCTAGTCCGGCTGTCCCAACAGTTGATGAACTATTCTCTCGATTACTTCGCCTTGCTGCAGCACCAAGTCACCTAGTGAGCTCATCACAGACACTTGATTCATCTCTCCTTGTATCCCAGTTAGTGGACAATCGGGCATCTCTTACTATGGAGAATAGACGCGGAGGAGGTCGTTTTGGAAGATCTAGACCCAAGTGCTCTTATTGTCATAAACTTGGATACACTCGTGACATGTGCTATTCTTTACATGGCCGACCACCCAAAAATACTTAAGTTGCTCAGACGAAGACTACAGGTAACCAGGGTTTTTCTTTATCTGAAAGGGAGTATAATGAGTTCTTTCAGTATCGGGCAAGTAAGCAGAAATCTCCACAAGTAGCTTCTGTTGCTCAGACTGATACTTCTGTTGCTCGTAATTCTTTTGTTTGTGTTTTCCAGTCTAGTACGCTTGGACAATGGGTTGTGGATTCAGCCGCTTCTGATCATATCTCTGGTAATAAATCACTTTTGTCAAATATTGCGTATTCACAGTCCCTTCCTACTGTTACTTTAGCCAATGGGTCTCAAACCAAAGCAAAAGGAGTTGGACAAGCAACTCCCTTACCCTCTGTCACTCTAGATTACGTTCTCTATGTCCGTGGCTGTCCTTTTAATCTTTCATCTGTTAGTCGTTTGAATCGTGCCCTCCATTGTGGTATATATTTTATTGATGATTCCTTTATTATGCAGGACCGCAGTACGGGGAAGACGATTGGAACAGGACTTGAATCAGAAGGCCTTTACTATCTTAACTCGCTAAAATCCGCCAAGGCATGTCTAGTACGGATCCTCCGGACCTAATTCACAGACATTTAGGACACCCAAGCTTATCCAAGCTTCAGAAGATGGTACCTAGTTTGTCTAGTTTATCCACATTAGAGTGTGAGCCATGTCAGCTCGGGAAACATACCCGAGCCTCCTTTCCTCGTAGTATTGAGAGTCATACAGAGTTTGTTTTTTCTTTAGTTCATTCTGATATATGGGGTCCTTGTAGAATCAGTTCAACCTTGGGGTTTCGTTATTTTGTTAGTTTCATTGATGATCATTCAAGATGTACTTGAATTTTCTTAATGAAAGATCGTTCTGAGTTGTTTTCTATTTTCCAGAATTTTTGTGCTGAAATTAAAAATCATTTCGGTGTTTCTATTCGTACTTTTTGCAGTGATAATGTCTTAGAATATTTATCCTCATCATTTTAGTAGTTTATGGCTTCTCAAAAAATTATTCACCAGACCTTTTGTCCTTATACCCCTCAACAAAATAGGGTTGCCGAGAGAAAGAATAGGCACATCATCGAGACTGCTCGCACACTTCTCATTGAGTCTCATGCTCCACTGCATTTTTGGGGAGATGCAGTTCTCACAGCTTGTTATTTAGTTAATCGGATGTCTTCCTCTCCCATACAGAATCAGATACCGTATGCCATATTGTTTCCCCAATCACCCTTATACTCTATTCCCCCTCGTGTTTTTGGGAGCACTTGTATTGTTCATAACTTAGTCCCTGGGAAAGATAAGTTAGCCCCTCGTGCTCTCAAGTGTGTCTTCCTTGGTTATTCCCGTGTTCAGAAGGGATATCGTTGTTACTCACCTGATCTTCGTAGGTACTTTATGTCCCCTGATGTCATATTTTTTAAGTCTAAACCTTTCTTTACCCCTACTGACCATTCTGACATCCCTGATATATCTGCGATCTTACCTATACCGACCTTTACAGAGCCTACTATAGATTCTCCTTTACCTTCCACTACTGAAGTCTTACCCATTCCCTCGGTTGAGGAATCTAGTATGGCTCCTCCTAGACTCCCTGTCACAGGAACACCGTTTTTGACATATCATCGTCGTCCGCACCCAGTATCAGGCCCAGCTGATTCACGTCCTGCACCTGACCCTGCTCCTACTGCGGACTTGTCTCTTCCTAGTCCACCGATTGCACTTCGGAAAGGTAAACGAACCACACTTAATCCTAATCCCCATTATGTCGGTCTGAATTATCATCGTTTGTCATCACCTTATTATGCTTTTCTATCTTCTTTGTCCTCTGTTTCCATTTCTAAGTCTACAGGTGATGCATTGTCTCATCTAGGATGGCGATAGGCTATGATTGACGAGATGTCTGCTTTACACACGAGTGGTACTTGGGAGCTTGTCCCTCTTCTTTCAGGCAAATCTACTGTTGGTTGTCGTTGGGTGTATGCAGTCAAGGCTGGTCCGGATGGTATGGTTGATCGTCTTATGGCTCGTCTTGTTGCCAAGGGATATACTCAGATATTTGGGCTCGATTACAGTGATACCTTCTCTCACGTGGCTAAGGTAGCTTCAGTCCGCCTTTTTCTCTCCATGGCTGCTATTCGCCATTGGCCCCTCTATCAACTGGACATTAAGAATATTTTTTTACACGGTGACCTTGCGGATGAAGTTTATATGGAGTAACCACCTGGGTTTGTTGCTCGGGGGGGTCTCGTGGTCTTGTATGTCGCTTGTGCTGGTCTAAAGCAGTCTCCTCGAGCCTGGTTTGGTAAGTTCAGCACAGTTATCCAGGAATTTGGCATGATTCGGAGTGAAGCTGATCACTCTGTGTTCTATCAGCATTTTGCTTCGAGTCTCTGTATTTATATGGTGGTTTATGTTGACGACATTGTTATTACCGGCAATGACCAGGATGGTATTGCTAAATTGAAGCAACATCTCTTTCAACATTTTCACACTAAAGATCTAAAGATCTGGGCAAACTAAAATATTTTCTGGGTATTGACGTCGCTTAGTCTAGCTCAGGTATTGTGGTCTCATAACGAAAGTATGCCTTAGATATTCTTGAGGAGACAGGAATTACAAGTTGTAGACCTGTTGACACTCCGATGGATCCGAATTCTAAACCTTTGCCAGGACAGGGGGAGCCGCTTAGCGATCCTGCAAGATATAGACGGTTGGTTGGTAAGTTAAATTATCTTACAGTGACAAGACCTGATATTTCCTTTTCTGTGAGTGTTGTGAGTCAGTTTATGGGTTCTCCGTGTGATAGTCATTGGGATGCAGTTGTTCGCATTCTTCGGTACATAAAATCAGCTCCATGCAAAGGGTTATTGTTTGAGGATCACGGCCATGAGCGAATCGTTGGATACTCAGATACTGATTGGGCAGGATCACCGTCTGATAGACGTTCTACGTCCGGATATTGTGTGTTAGTAGGAGGAAATTTGGTGTCCTGGAAAAGCAAGAAACAGAATATAGTTGCTCGGTCTAGTGCAGAAGCAAAATATCGAGCAATGGCTATGGTAACATGTGAGTTAATTTGGATAAAACAGTTACTAAAGGAGTTGAAATTCGGTGAGATTAGTCAGATGGGACTTGTGTGTGATAATCAAGTTGCTCTTCATATTGCATCAAATCCAGTGTTCCATGAGAGAACTAAACATATTGAGATTGACTGTCACTTTGTTAGAGAAAAGATACTCTCGGGAGATATTGCTACAAAGTTTGTGAAGTCGAATGATCAGCTTGCAGATATTTTTACCAAGTCCCTCACTGGTTCTCGTATTAACTACATATGTAACAAGCTCGGTACATATGATTTGTATGCACCAGCTTGAGGGGGAGTGTTAGAATAATAGTGTAAATAAGAGTGAATCACTCTAATCTTATATGAATTAGGATTAGGATATGTAATATGTATTGTGAGAAGGCACGGGAGAAGAATATATAATTGATATGTAAACATAATACAATGAGCCCTATATATAATACACATAACCTAGCCTACTCCTAATACAGTTTAGACTAGACTTCTAATACAGTTAGACTTCTAACACTCCCCCTCAAGCTGGTGCATATAAATCATATGTACCGAGCTTGTTACATATGTAGTTAATACGAGGACCAGTGAGGGACTTGGTGAAAATGTCTGCAAGCTGATCATTTGACTTTACAAACTTTGTAGCAATATCTCCCGAGAGTATCTTTTCTCTGATAAAGTGACAGTCAATCTCAATGTGCTTAGTTCTCTCATGGAACACTGGATTTGACGCAATATGAAGAGCTGCTTGATTATCACACACAAGTCCCATCTGACTAACATCACCAAATTTCAGCTCTTTGAGCAACTGTTTGACCCAAACAAGCTCACATGTCGCCATAGCCATTGCTCGATATTCTGCTTCTGCACTAGACCGAGCAACCACATTCTGTTTCTTGCTTTTCCAAGATACCAAATTTCCTCCTACTAAGACACAATATCCAGAAGTAGAACGTCTGTCAGAAGGCGATCCTGCCCAATCAGCATCGGAGTATCCAACAATCTGCTCATGGCCTCGATCCTCAAACAATAAACCTTTACCTGGAGTTGATTTTATATACCGAAGAATGCGAACAACTGCATCCCAATGACTATCACATGGCGAACCCATAAACTGGCTCACAACACTCACAGGAAAGGAAATGTCAGGTCTTGTCACTGTAAGATAATTTAGTTTACCAACTAACCGCCTATATTTTTCAGGATCGTTAAGAGGCTCCCCCTGTCCTGGAAGAAGTTTAGAATTCGGATCCATTGGAGTGTCAACAGGTTTACAACCTGTCATTCCTGTCTCCTCAAGAATATCTAAGGCATACTTCCGTTGTGAGATCACAATACCAGAGCTAGACTGTGCGACCTCAATACCCAGAAAATACTTTAGTGTGCCCAGATCCTTAGTCTGAAAGTGTTGAAAGAGATGTTGCTTCAATTTAGTAATACCATCCTGGTCATTGCCGGTAATAACGATGTCATCAACATAGACCACTAGATAAATACAGAGACGTGAATCAGAATGCCGATAGAATACAGAGTGATCAGCTTCACTCCGAGTCATGCCAAAGTCCTGGATAACAGTGCTAAACTTACCAAACCAGGCTCGAGGAGACTGCTTTAGACCATAAAGTGACCGACGCAAGCGACATACAAGGCCACGAGACTCCCCCTGAGCAACAAACCCAGGTGGTTGCTCCATATAGACTTCATCCTCAAGGTCACCGTGTAAAAATGCATTTTTAATGTCCAGCTGATACAGGGGCCAATGGCGAACAGCAGCCATAGAGAGAAAAAGGCGGACTGATGCTATCTTAGCCACTGGAGAGAAGGTATCACTGTAATCAAGCCCAAATATCTGAGTATACCCCTTGGCCACAAGACGAGCCTTAAGACGATCAACCTTACCATCTGGACCAACCTTGACTGCATACACCCAACGACAACCAACAGTAGATTTATCCGAAGGAAGAGGGACGAGCTCCCAAGTACCACTCGCATGTAAAGCAGACATCTCGTTAGTCATAGCCTGTCGCCACCCTGGATGAGACAATGCTTCACCTGTAGACTTAGGGAGGGCAACAGAGGACAAAGAAGATAGAAAAGCATAATAGGGTGATGATAAACGATGATAACTTAAACCAATATAATGGGGATTAGGATTAAGGGTGGTCCGTATACCTTTCCGAAGTGCAATCGGAAGAGACAAGTCCGCAGTAGGAGCAGGGGCAGGTGCAGGAAGTGAATCAGCCGGGCCGGATGCTGGGCGAGGACGACGATGATATGTCAAGAGTGGAGTGTCTTGTGCATGGAGTCTAGGAGGAGCCACAGTAGGTGGTCCAACGTTCGGAATGGGTAAGACTTCTGTAGCGGAAGGTGAAGGAGGAGAGATAGACTCACTAAAGGCCGGTATAGGTAAAACTTCAGATATAGCCAGATGGTCAGAATGGTCAGAAGAGGTAAAGAAAGGCTTAGACTCAAAAAATGTGACATCGGCTGACATAAGGTACCTGCGAATATCAGGAGAATAACAACGATAGCCCTTCTGAACACGAGAATAACCAAGGAAGACACACTTGAGAGCACGAGGAGCTAACTTATCTTTCCCAGGAGCTAAGTTATGAACGAAACAAGTGCTCCCAAACACACGAGGGGGGACAGAGTATAAGGGTGACTGAGGAAACAATACCTCATGCGGAATCTGATTCTGGATGGGAGATGAAGGCATCCGATTAACCAAATAGCAAGATGTGAGAACTGCATCGCCCCAAAAACGCAGCGGAACATGAGATGCAATGAGAAGTGTGCGAGCAGTCTCAATAATGTGCCTATTCTTTCTTTCTGCAACCCCATTTTGCTGAGGGGTATAAGGACAAGAGGTCTGATGAATAATTCCATGAGAGGACATAAATTGCTGAAATTGAGAGGACAAATATTCTAAGGCATTATCACTGCGAAGGGTGCGAATAGAAACACCAAATTGATTTTTAATTTCAGCACAAAAATTTTGGAATATAGAAAACAACTCAGAACGATCTTTCATTAAGAAAATCCAAGTACATCTTGAATGATCATCAATGAAACTAACAAAATAACGAAATCCTAAGGTTGAACATACTCTACTAGGACCCCATATATCCGAATGAACTAAAGAAAAAACAGACTCTGCACGACTCTCAATACTACGAGGAAAGGAGGTGCGGGTATGTTTCCCGAGCTGACATGACTCACACTCTAATGTGGATAAACTGGACAAACGAGGCACCATCTTCTGAAGTTTGGACAAGCTAGGATGTCCTAAACGACTGTGAAGTAGGTCTGGAGGATCTGCAGCTAGACAGGCCTTAGAGGATGTTAGGGAGTTAAGGTAGTAGAGTCCGTCTGATTCAAGTCCTGTTCCAATCGTCTGTCCCGTACTGCGGTCCTGCATAATAAAAGAGTCATCAATAAAGTATATTCCACAATGGAGGGCACGAGTCAAACGACTCACAGATGCAAGATTAAAAGGACAGCCAGGGACATAAAGGACGGAATCTAGAGTGACAGAGGGTAGAGGAGTTGCTTGTCCAACTCCTTTTGCTTTAGTTTGAGACCCATTAGCTAAGGTAACGTTGGGAAGAAACTGTGAATACGTAATATCTGACAAAAGGGATTTATTACCAGAGATATGATCAGAAGCAGCTGAGTCCACCACCCATTGTTCAAGAGGACTAGACTGGGAAACACAAGCAAAAGAATTACCAGCAACAGAAGTATCAGGCTGAGCAACAGTGGCTACTTGTGGAGACGTCTGCTTACTTGCTCGATATTTAAGGAACTCATTATACTCCTTTTCAGATACAGAAAATCCCTGGTTACCTGTAGGCTCGGTCTGAGCAACATAAGCATTTTTTGTTGGTCGACCATGTAAAGAATGGCACACATCACGAGTGTGACCAAGTTTATAACAATAAGAACACTTGGGTCTAGATCTTCCAAAACGACCTCCTCCTCGTCTATACTCCATAGTATGAGAAGCCCGATTGTCCACGGATTGGGAGACGAGGATAGATGAATCAAGTGTCTGTGATGAGCTCACTGGGTGACTTGGTGCTGCAGCAAGGCGAAGTAAGCGAGAAAATAATTCATCAACTGTGGGGACAGTCGGACTAGCCAAAATCTGATCGCGTACTGAGTCAAGATCGTTAGGAAGCCCAGCAAGAGTAAGAACTAGAAACAGCTTTTGTCGTTGCTCTTGCTGCTTTGCAACGCTAGCAGAAACTGACATCAACGTCTCAAATTCCTCCATAACTGCCTGCACTTGACCCAAGTAAGTAGACATATCCAATTCCTGTTTCTTCAAATTTGTCATCCGCGATATCACGTCATAGAAACGAGATATGTCATTAGTGTATAAAGTACGAGCCTTTTCCCAAACCAAATAACATTTTTGGAATGGACGAAACAAGGGCATCAACTTGGAATCAATAGATCGCCACAAAATACTGCATAACTGAGCATCAATCTTCTCCCAATGTGCTTTGGCTTTTGCATCTCCGTCACTAGACTCTTGGGTTAGATGATCCTGAACACCTTGGCCTTTACACCACAACTCGACAGACGAAGCCCAAGCTAGGTAGTTTGAACCTCCCATTAAAGGTTCTGAGGTAATCATAATACCGGAACTGCCAGAACCCTGGTTTTTAGGCCCGAAAGCATCTAGTCCCAAAGACATCGTTGGATTATCAACTGAAAACTCGCTGAAACTGAACAGAGGACTGAAAACTGGTGCAACCGGAAAACAGGAACACTGTAGCTGCCGGAAAGGCACTGTAGCTGCCGGAAAAGCACTGTAGCTGCCGGAAAAATTCAAAGTTGTCGGAATTGAAAAGTAAAAATATGGATAGGCTCGGAATTCAAGTAGGAGCAAACTGTCCTGAAGAAATATTGGCCGGAAAGTACTGTAGCTGCCGGAAAAATCACTGTAGGTCGCCGGAAAAAATCAAAGTTGTCGGAATCGAACAAAAAATGGATGGGTAGGGTCGGAATTATATTCCGACTAAACTGTCCTTCTGGAGCGATCGGAAAAAGTGGTCGGAAAGGCTCTCACGCGCCGGCGCGTGGGCTTCACGCGCCGATGGTCCTGCCGCGCGTGGGGGCGCGTGAAGCGTCGGTTTCCGGTGATTTTTTCTGGGGTTGGTCGGAATTCTCTCCCAAACCTCGTGGTGGTCTCGGATTTTGCACAACACCAACAGAAAAGGTAGTTTAGGTTACGGACAGCCTGTTAAGTCGCCGGAAAATTGCACGGCGACGAGGTCTTCTTCCCGGAAATAGCTGGAATGACGCACAGCTTATACTATTCTCACCAAAGCTCTGATACCATGTGAGAAGGCACGGGAGAAGAATATATAATTGATATGTAAACATAATACAATGAGCCCTATATATAATACACATAACCTAGCCTACTCCTAATACAGTTTAGACTAGACTTCTAATACAGTTAGACTTCTAACATGTATATATATCTATAGGGATCATTGTAGTACTGTAATAATAATATCTCAATAATATTTTTGTCCCGTGCATTCTCACAGAGAAAATATTCAAAGAGAGAGATAGTGATCATGGCGTAATCAGCCTCATTTCAATATTTAACATTCCTCAAACTCAAGAACTGGTAAAAGACTTACATCCTCATTGTCAAACTTCTCACCAATAAACTCAGAAGCTTTCCGTCCAATTTCATTGAGTAGTGGAGTCAGTGCCATAGACAGCACAACAACAATAATAAGTAGTTTATTTAGCTCAAGTGGCAGTACTCCCAGCCTACAATAAAATGGCATCATTAATATGTTGAAGAAAATAATTCTACTTCACATAACTTCAGTTGAAAGTCACCTGTTTGCTAGGGAAAAGACCACAAATCCAAATTCACCTCCTTGAGAAAGAAGAAATCCAATTCTCACACTCTCCTGAAGGGATAGGCCGACTCGGGGACCTATTGCTGTTATGATCAATGTCTTGATAACAATCAGACCAGCCAAAAGGGAAAGCACATTTGGCCACTCACGGAAAAGAAGCTGCATGAGATTACGAATTATGTGAAAATGGATAAAGGATTACAGGCCCACAAAGAGTGCATACTACAGTACATAACAAAGGTCATACTTAGGAGGAAATACCTGCATATCAATAGAAGTTCCGGTAGTCACAAAAAATAGTCCAAGAAGTAATCCTCTGAATGGCCTTATATCAGCTTCAATCTGAGTACGAAAGTTTGTCTCTGCTAGCAGAGCCCCAGCTAAAAAGGCTCCAAGCTGCACCATGAGATAAATATCAAATGATAAACTGAACTGTTATCTGCCTCAATTGGCATCACTTTTTTGAGATGTATCTGACCGTGTCACTAAAGCCCAACTTCTGTGTTAAAAGTGATGTTCCTGCAACAGTCAAAAGGCAGAGTGCAACAAAAGCTTCCGAGCTTCTTGTTTCTGCAACAACCTATAACCGATAAACACGATTTGTTGTTTCAGCAGCAAAAATAAGTGTATCTATTCAGTGTTACTATATTCTCCCCTGGTTACATTTTATTCTTGGCCAAAGAACAAGGATGAGCACCTCAAAAACTCGCCTCCATATGTACTTCCCTCCGAAAGAAAGCAACCCCAGTCCACCTAAAGCCTTCAGACTTTCTTTAGCAAGCATTGGCAAAATACTTTCTTCTATCAAATTCTGCAGAGATTTGATGATCAAACAATTCTCATGGTAGTCATAAACACATATAGCAGTAGTGCAAGAAACAAGAAATGGCAAGTCCATTAGCTTGATCATACATCTGTATAAAAATTAAGGGAAGTAAATGCACATACCCGTGCAGAGGAAATTTAGACTCAGTTGGGAACAAATTTAAACTCACTTACTAGCCATCGTTTTTGCTTTGCATTTTCTTCTGCATTTTATGTTCCTATTTTTCCTATGATCTCCGTGATGAATCTAATATTCTCTCCTTTTTATCTTTTTATTATCTTGAGTCGAGGGTCTTTCCGAAACAGCCTCTCTACCCCTTCGAGGCAGGGGTAAGGTCTGCGTACGCACTACCCTCCCCAGACCCCACTTGTGGGATTCTACTGGGTTATTGTTGTTGTTGGGAACAAATTTTGCTAAATTAAGACTCATTGATAGCTCTTGCAATTAAACATATTGTCCATGTATGAGATATTTTTATCTCTCTTCCTCCAGGGGAAAAAACTATCCAAGTAACTAGTTAAGATAATCATGTTTAGACAACTACTTTAAGTTTAATATTTTCTCACTAACTGCATCAAAGAAAATTATTTACTTAATATTTTCCCACTAACTGCATCAAAGAAAATTTATTTACATTATAGGTTTCCAAGCTCCGTGTACCTGGGTCTCCAGCACAGGTAGTATGACTAAAAGAGGCACAACAGCAATGTCCTGCGGATATCAAGCATTATAGAACAAATGAGGAAAGCTAAACGGGCAACATGTCCTAAAATATTCACACCATTGTCCTTGGACAGAATGCAGAAAAGGAGCAAGACATTTTCACCATACCAAATGCAAGTGATGTGCCTTAAGAGCATTTAAATGTCAAACAATTAGACCTATACGAATATCAAAAGTTCTAGTTCCTTTATTAGTTCTTCATTTCTTTTGTCTCTCTTTTACTTCCCCTTGGGGGATGGGTTAAATGTATTTTCTTGAATGTAAAGATGCAAATAGAACCTGAAGTAGAAGTATTCCCAAAGTAGCTGAGCCAAATCTAGTTGGAAGCTCACCCTTCTCTGCAAGAATCTAAATTATGCCAAAATGAGTAGAGAACCCATTGATATATTCACAAGCAATAACTTCAGCTTCTGCTAACATAGGGTAAACCGAACATAAATTCAGCAAGAAAAGAGAATATATCTTTATTTTTCATTATTAGAAATTATTCTCGAAAAGTTAAGAAGGGTTAAAAAAACAAGAAAGTTAAAGCAAGAAAACTAGAGGTAACAATGAGAATACACATGAAATTTCTCTTATAGGAAATTCCATATTTATGTAAGTCTACTATATAAAGGCATGATAAATTTTTAGCTTGAAAAGATCTAGATGTCAGGAAACAAAGGGTGCTACTGAAGCTTCTCTCTCATTGCAACAGATGTCTCCTGGGAAACATATTCGCTCAGGCAATACGGATTGTCCTGAAGATGAATGCTATCTCTGTATTATCTTAAAAAGTTAAGAGTGAAGTGTCATAACTGTCAGTACCATACAGAATCTCTCCATTCCAAAATTCAATCTTTAAAATATCTTTCTATTTACGCATAAAGGCAAATAAACAGGAATGAGGACAAGAGAAGCTGAGTCATGCATCAGCTAAACAACGGGTCCATGGCATTATGAGTTGTAACAGATCTAGGACTGCAACTACATGGTTTGTAGTTATATAGATGCTGAACTGTGAGATGGGGATACATTTTAATTACAGGATGCTGTTCTACCATCTATGCTAGTGGTCAAAATCTGATAAGATGTATCAAGTGCACAATGTGCTACTCCCTCTGTTTCAATTTAGATGATGTAGTTTCACTGGCATAAACAACAACAGCAACAACTACCTAGTATAATCCCACAAAGTGGGATCTGGGGAAGGTAATATATAGACGGGCCTTACCCCTACCCGAACTTTCACTGGCATAAAGTTTAAAGAAAAAAGAAAGATTTTTGAAAAATGTGGTCCTAAAAGCTTGAAGGGCAAAAGCTTTTTGGGGCCATGATATTTTTGTGGCTATAAAAGCTTCTCATTAAGGGTAAAGTTGGTAAAATAAAAAGTTTAAAGTTATATTGTTTCCAAATTTGTCATTCTTTTTTGAACGGACTAATAAGGAAAGTGTGTCATTTAAATTGAAACAAAGGAAGTACTTTGCAAACTTCAAAAGGACATAGTCTTGTCATCACGGAAAAAAGAACTGAAGTATAAAATAGAAGTGAGTCAGACACCAGAGAAGTTTTATGATAGTTGCAAGACAATGTCGCAGCCATATCATAGCCACAAGCCTCGTCAGCGTTAACAAAAGTTATCAAATAAGTTGCACCCAAAATGCCATTAACAAGGGATACATGATAAATATCTCCTAATAAAAGTTCAATGTTCAGTTGTTGCAGATTTACAGTCAAAATAGCATTAATAGGATGCAAAATACTTCCGCAGAAATGAATCTTGAACAAGAAAAAGGGATTTGCAGAGTTCATTCACAAACCAGGCATTGTAGTATAATAAATTACCTGCAGAACAAAAGCTGAAGAAGATAGAGAGAGAGCAGCACCAATCACTACAGCCTCATCAACACTTCTAATATTCACCTGCATCCTAAATAAGTTACTGATGAAGAAGCAAAATGTGGATAAAGGAAAGTGTAGATGGTGGGTAAGTGCCTAATAAATATCTATGCCTAAGACAAAAGAAGAAGAAGGAGAAGAGGATAAAGTTGCCATTAGATGGTAAGTATACCAATTGAGCGTCCATATTTTACTGTATAAATTAATATGAAAAAGAAAAAGGAAGAAGCCTTCTGTCCTTGAAGCCTTGCCTTCTAGGACCACCGGCTGATGCGGGATTCTAAAGACTTGCTCAAGCCCCAGATATGACTTGCATGATCTACCTGCGGCAGCAGTCATTTTCTGCAGTCTTATTAACATCTCTAGGTGACAAATTCCTTTCACACCCAATGAGACCTGAATCAGATCAGCCTCAGAGCCTAGAGCAGATAAGCCTAACCACTAGCTGAAAGTGCTCAAAACTATTTCAACAAGTAAATTTACTCAAGGCACATATACAAGTATTGAATTTGTGAACCGTCTCATCTCAAAGTTTAAGCTGTTGAAGATGGAATACTCATTCTTAACGAATTTTAAATCTTCAACATGCCACTTCACCTTCGAACCTGATACTTTTTCTTTGCCCAAGCATAAGAAAATATATTGTGAAATGTACTATCTGTTAGAAATAGAATACTTCAATTTATCTTTTAAGTCGTCAACACGCCTATTCAGAACACACTCTCTCTCTTTCTCCCTCTCCCTCTCCCTCCCCCCCCCCCCCCACCTCGCCCTCCCTACCCTCTCTCTCTCACTCTCTCGATATCTCGATGGGTGGTGGTGACAACCTTTACCTACTCTACTACCACATAGAAGTTTGAATTGTCTCATAGAAATGGAATGTTTTAATTTATTGTTTAGTCTTCGACACACCGATTGTATTAAAAAATGTGAACATTTGTTCTCTCCCCCTCTCTCTCTCTCTCTCGCTCTTTATATATATATATATATATATATATATATACATACACGTCTGAGAAACAAAGGCAGCTCAAATATGACAGAAAATTAAGAAAAACAATAGAAACGAGCCTAAGTAAGGCCGAATATCAAAGGATTCATATGTTGAAGCCCAAGTCTCAATCAGCTTGAGATTCAAGCATAGTTGATTGTTGACTGATTGATTTAGAAAACAAATAAAGGCTTCTTTCTAATGAGGAGGATTAGCGAAGGGTCAGGAAATCAATTGTATGAGTAAATAACATGTGAGAAAGCACGGGAGAAGAATATAACTGAGATTAAACATAATACAATGACCCCTATATATAATACTAATAACCTAGAGTTCTACTATAACTAGAGTTCTACTATATTTACATATCTAACACTCCCCCTCAAGCTGGTGCATATAAATCATATGTACCGAGCTTGTTACATATGTAGTTTAACATCGAACCCATGTTTCTAGACCCGAAAGCATCGATTCCCAAAGACATCGTTGAAAATTTGCTGAAACAGATGAAGGAAAACTGTTTTTTTTTTTTTTTGCCGGAAAACCACTGTAGATGCCGGAAAAACTTCAAAGTTGTCGGAATTGAAAAGTAAAAACATGAGTAGGCTCGGAATTTGAGGGCGATGATACTGTCCTGAAGAAACTTTTTTTGAAATTCTGGCCGGAAAGTCTCTGTAGCTGCCGGAAAAGTCGCCGGAAAAACTGAAAGTTGTCGGAATCGAACGGAACAAGGATGGGTAGGGTCGGAAATTAAGGCCGACCAAACTGTCCTTCTGGAGCGAAGCCAAAAACTGGCCGGAAACAGCCCCACGCGCCGGCGCGTGGTCTGACGCGCCGACAGCTGTGGCGGCGCGTGGCGGCGCGTGACGGGGAGTCTGTGAGTTATTTCTTCCCGGATGTCGTTGGAATGACGCACAACGATAATTATCTCACCAAAGCTCTGATACCATGTGAGAAGGCACGGGAGAAGAATATATCTGAGATTAAACATAATACAATGACCCCTATATATAATACTAATAACCTAGAGTTCTACTATAACTAGAGTTCTACTATATTTACATATCTAACATAACATAAATACTGGTTGACCTTTACGATATGAATATACCTAAACGAATGATATTCACAGTGGCCTATGCTGTTCTGCCACAGATGTCATTGTAAAGTACAGTAGCATTTTTTTGATAAGATAAATTGTATTAATCAAAAGGGAGAGAACTCCCGTATACAGTAAAGTACAGTAGCATATGTAAATTAAGACGAAAGAAGGCAAAACAAAGTGAAGTAAATAGATTCCTTCAACAATTACATGATTGCGATTTAGCAAGGAGCACCATTCTTTCTGATTTCTTTAAGAGAACGAAAGTGAAATGACAAGGGACTGATCAACAGAACAATATAACCAAAAAAACATGGTGAAATGACGAAGAGCTAAATAGAGTAAACGAAGGAAAGGACTAACAAACTACTTAGCCGTGTCTGGTTAACTATTTACCCAGTCGGGTTTCTTTCTTCTAAGTGGTATACCAACATACACCACTGAACACTCCTGTATCTATATATATTTCAAGCCTTCAATAAAGGCCTTTCTGTCAACCATACATAGGTATTTCAGTACAATTAGTTCCTAAAGGAAGACTTACCAGATCAGGCCTTGAGTGAAAAAGAAACTCCAGAATCTTTGTTCCAATAGCATCATTAGGTGGAAGCTCGAATGATGTAAATGCTAGGGTTGATAATACAACCTTCAACATAACAAACAAGAAAAATACAAGGCAAATGTTAGAAGGACCTCATAGTACCTACGTTTAAATATCCTAAAGGAATTCACCAAATAGATAAAATTTCAAGCATTCCATTATACTAGAGCACCAAAAAAATAGCACATACGTGACTTTCATAACAACCTTCAACAAAAAGATGTTAGAAAGACCTCAGTACATGAGTACGAATATCCTTCAGATGCAGAACAGAAGTAAAACTAGGGCACGACATAATTTTAAGCTGTTTAAGAGGCAAACTTTTTCTCATCAGTTTGAATCAATATTGTTTATTAACTATTTCAAATTATGAAGGGCATAAAATGGAATAAACAATGTGAATTGAAAAATAACACAAAGAATACAATGTTGCATGTACTAATACAAATGCTTTTTTCCCAAAAGTATAACAAAAACTCTCTTCCCATCTCCGATCCTTTCAGCCCCTTGTCATCATGCTTTCTTTTTCCCAAATAATTTTTTGCTCAAGAGATAGCTCAGCCAGATTTAAGTTTAGCATTTCATTACAAAGATATTAGCTAAGAAAGTAAAAACTTCACTGAAAACCAACTGAAACAAATAAAAGTACAATAACAAGTGCTAACGGGTTCCCCAACTTACACACAACCATGTAATGAAAACAGAAAAAGAAACACTTGGTCTATCATGATTTGTGAAGTCTTAAACAGAACTTAAATAGAAATGTGTCAAAGAGAAAGAGAAGGGTGGGAACTCTGGCTTTGAGAGGCTTTCTATTGAAAAGCATGTCTGTAACAAGAAGGGGATTGTTTCCACCTGGTAAGGAGGAGATGGAGCTGCCCTCGCTCCTCCATCATACTAATGGTAGATGAAGGAACATAAGCGGATAAACTGATATCTCTTGAGACACGTTGATAAGGAAGGTTCACAATTTATACACACCATTGTCTTTGAGCTTTCGTCACTGTACAACAACTCCTACTACTACGTCTAAGTCCTAAATAAAGTTGGGGCTAGAAATATTAATCTTCACTTCTTTCTTTAAGATCAACTTATATCATCATCATGCCAAAATCAAATAATAATAGTAGTGAAAATAAGTTTTATATATTTAATAGTAACAGTAATAAGAAAAATAGTACTCCCTCTATTTCAAAAAGAATGAACTAATCACTATTTTGAGGAGTTAAATAAGGTTTTCTTTGACCATGTTTTTTACAAATAATTATTAATTTTTCTTTTGAGAAGGAAAGAAAGTAGTTTTTTGCAAATAGTTTTTAGATATGTTGAATTGTTGTAGATTTTTTAGAAGAAGAAAAGGCTTCTTGTATTTCTGTGTATTTCTTACATCCCTAAGTAAAGGTACTTATACGCTAAGTCCTATGATTATTTTAGGAAGGAAAATAAATACAATCAATTATAATCAATCTCAATCAAAATCAAATCTTTCTCAATCAGAGTCATATCTTTCCTAATAATTAAGTCAATCAACACCCCCCCCCCCTCAGGTTGGTGCAAAGATGTCACATGCCCAACATGCAAACGAGCATATGAAAAGTTCGTTTGTTGAACCCTTGTTAAATACATCAGCTAACTGTTTTTTCCGGTGGCACATTAAACAAACTCAAGACCCCAGTTGTAATTTTTCCTTTTATGAAGTGTCGATCAATTTCCACGTGTTTGTTCGGTCATGGTGGACTAGATTAAGAGTTATATTGGTGTTAGCCTTATTGCCACAGTACAAGGAAAATTTTCCTTTTCAAACAATCTCAAATCCTCTAGCCGCTTTTGTAGCCAAAGCAGTTCACAAACACACTGGACTATAGCTCTATATTCTTCCTCTGCACTTGATCTAGCAACTATACTTTGCTTCTTGCTTCTCCAAGTAACTAAGTTTCCTCATACGAGCGTACAATAACAGGATGTAAATATTTTATCATCCAGTGATCCAACCCAATCCGCATATGTAAAGGCTTCTATTTGGAGGTGATCATGTTTGACGAAAAGTAGACCTTGGAGCAGACAGCAGATACTGCAAAATGTGAAAGACATCTTGCATATGAGGATCTCGGGGATCATGCATTAACTGACTCACCAAGTTAACTGAATAGGCTATGTCTGGTCTAATATGGGAGAGATGAATAAGTCTTCCAACCAACCTCTGATATCTCTCCTTATCAGCTAACTCTCCAACTGCGCTTTGTAACTTGTGATTGCTTCCAACAGGAGATTCTGCTGGCCTGCAACTTGTCATACCAGTTTGAGATCCAGAATATGCATCCTTTAAGAAATAAAGATTGCTCTTTTTGATCTAGCACCTCAATTCCCAAGAATTACTGTAATTTTCCTAGATCTTTGATCTCAAATTCATGTGTCAACAATTTCTTCAATCAGGCCATCTCCTCTTTGTCATCTCATGTCATTACTATGGCATCAACATAAACTATGAGAAGAGTGAGTTTACCCGTATGATGTCTGTTAGAATATGTAAATAGTAGTAAAATTATCCTAATCCAATATGTATTAGGAGTAGGATAGGTTATGTGTATATATAGAGCTAATTGTATCATGTTTAATATCAATATATCATATTTTTCCGTGCTTTTTCACATGGTATCAGAGCTTTAGTGGTGAGATACATCCGGGAACCAAAATACAAAGTAGAAGTCAGCCGTGCCTTATTTTTCCGGCGACTTTTTCAAAGCTTTTTTACGTTATCTCTCTCCCGTCAGTGTTGTGCAAAATCCAACACACCACAAGATTCGTCATATTCCGGCGACCAAACCCCACTGAACAGCTCCGGCAGACACATCCTCACGCGCTCTCACGCGCCTCCAGATCCTCTGACGCCGGCAGCGCGTTAGGCCCACGCGCCGGCTCGTGAACCACTTTCCTGCAGTTTTTTGGAAAAATTTTCTTGAGACAGCCTGTTCGCCTGAGAATTCCGAGCCTACCCATATTTTTACTTTTCAATTCCGACCACTTTGAATTTTTCCGGCATCGACAGTGATTTTTTCCGGCAACTACAGTAATTTTCCGGCAAAAACAGTATTTCCTTCATCTGTTACAGCAAGTTTTCACGATGTCTTTGGGAGTCGATGCTTTCGGGCCTAAAAACTCGGCTTCTGGTAATTCCGGTGTTATGATTACCTCAAAAACTTTAATGGGAGGTTCCAACTACTTAGCTTGGGCTTCATCTGTCGAGTTGTGGTGTAAAGGTCAAGGTGTTCAAGATCATCTAATCAAGGAGTCTAGTGAAAGAGATGAAAAAGCCAAAGCACATTGGGAGAAGATCGATGATCAATTATGCAGTATTTTGTGGCGATCTATTGATTCCAAATTGATGCCCTTGTTTTGTCCATTCAAGACATGTTATTTGGTTTGGGAAAAGGCTCGTACTTTATACACTAATGACATATCTCATTTCTATGATGTGATATCGCGGATGACAAATTTAAAGAAACAGGAATTAGATATGTCTACTTACTTGGGACAAGTACAGGCAGTTATGGAGGAATTTGAGATGTTGATGCCAGTTTCTGCTAGCGTTGCAAAGCAGCAACAGCAACGACAAAAGTTGTTTCTAGTTCTTACTCTTGCTGGGCTTCCTAATGATCTCGACTCAGTACGCGATCAGATTTTGGCTAGTTCGACTGTCCCCACAGTTGATGAATTATTCTCTCGATTACTTTGCCTTGCTGCAGCACCAAGTCACCCAGTGAGCTCATCACATACACTTGACTCATCTAGCCTCGTATCCCAATCAGTAAACAATCGGGCATCTCATACTATGGAGAATAGACGAGGAGGAGGTAGTTTTGGAAGATCTAGACCCAAGTGTTCTTATTGTCATAAACTTGGTCACACTCGTGACATGTGCTATTCTTTACATGGTCGACCACCCAAAAATGCTTATGTTGCTCACACCGAGACTATAGGTAACCAGGGATTTTCTGTATATGATGGGGATGTCTACTTACTTGGGACAAGTACAGGCAGTTATGGAGGAATTTGAGATGTTGATGCCACTTTCTGCTAGCGTTGCAAAGCAGCAAGAGCAACGACAAAAGTTGTTTCTAGTTCTTACTCTTGTTGGGCTTCCTAATGATCTCGACTCAGTATGCGATCAGATTTTGGCTAGTTCGACTGTCCCCACAGTTGATGAATTATTCTCTCGATTACTTCGCCTTGCTGCAGCACCAAGTCACCCAGTGAGCTCATCACATACACTTGACTCATCTAGCCTCGTATCCCAATTAGTAGACAATCGGGCATCTCATACTATGGAGAATAGACGAGGAGGAGGTAGTTTTGGAAGATCTAGACCCAAGTGTTCTTATTGTCATAAACTTGGTCACACTCGTGACGTGTGCTATTCTTTACATGGTCGACCACCCAAAAATGCTTATGTTGCTCACACCGAGACTACAGGTAACCAGGGATTTTCTGTATATGAAGGGGATGTCTACTTACTTGGGACAAGTACAGGCAGTTATGGAGGAATTTGAGATGTTGATGCCAGTTTCTGCTAGCGTTGCAAAGCAGCAAGAGCAACGACAAAAGTTGTTTCTAGTTCTTACTCTTGCTGGGCTTCCTAATGATCTCGACTCAGTACGCGATCAGATTTTGGCTAGTTCGACTGTCCCCACAGTTGATGAATTATTCTCTCGATTACTTCGCCTTGCTGCAGCACCAAGTCACCCAGTGAGCTCATCACATACACTTGACTCATCTAGCCTCGTATCCCAATCAGTAGACAATCGGGCATCTCATACAATGGAGAATAGACGAGGAGGAGATAGTTTTGGAAGATCTAGACCCAAGTGTTCTTATTGTCATAAACTTGGTCACACTCGTGACCTGTGCTATTCTTTACATGGTCGACCACCCAAAAATGCTTATGTTGCTCACACCGAGACTACAGGTAACCAGGGATTTTCTGTATATGAAGGGGAGTATAATGAGTTCCTTAAATATCGAGCAAGTAAGCAGACATCTCCACAAGTAGCCTCTGTTGCTCAGACTGATACTTCTGTTGCTGGTAATTCCTTTGCTTGTGTTTCCCAGTCTAGTCCTCTTGAACAATGGGTTGTGGACTCAGCTGCTTCTGATCATATCTCTGGTAATAAATCTCTTTTGTCAAATATTGTGTATTCAGAGTTTCTTCCCAACGTTACTTTAGCCTATGGGTCTCAAACTAAAGCAAAAGGAGTTGGACAAGCAAATCCCCTACCCTCTGTCACTCTAGATTCCGTTCTTTGTGTCCCTAGTTGTCCTTTTAATCTTGCATCTGTTAGTCGTTTGACTCGTGCCCTCCATTGCGGTATATATTTTATTGATGATTCTTTTATTATGCAGGACCGCAGTACGGGACAGACGATTGGAACAGGACTTGAATCAGAAGAACTCTACTACCTTAACTCACTAAAATCTGTCTAGTTGCAGATCCTCCAGACCTACTTCACAGTCGTTTAGGACATCCTAGCTTGTCCAAGATTCAGAAGATGGTGCCTAGTTATTCTAGTTTATCCACATTAGAGTGTGAGTCATGTCAGCTCGGAAAACATACCCGAGCCTCCTTTCCTCGTAGTATTGAGAGTTGTGCAGAGTCTGTTTTTTCTTTAGTTCATTCGGATATATGGGGTCCTAGTCGAGTCAGTTCAACCTTAGGATTTCGTTATTTTGTTAGTTTCATTGATGACCATTCAAGATGTACTTGGATTTTCTTAATGAAAGATCGTTCTGAGTTGTTTTCTATATTCCAGAATTTTTGTGCTGAAATTAAAAATCAATTTGGTTTCTATTCGCACTTTTCGCAGTGATAATGCCTTAGAATATTTATCCTCTCAATTTCAGCATTTTATGACTTCTCAAGGAATTATTCATCGGACCTCTTGTCCTTATACCCCTCAGCAAAATGGGGTTGCAGAGAGAAAAAATAGGCACATTATTGAGACTGCTCACACACTTCTCATTGAATCTCATGTTCCGCGCGTTTCTGGGGCGATGCAGTTCTCACATCTTGTTATTTGGTTAATCGGGTGCCTTCATCTCCCATCCAGAATCAGATTCCGTATGAGGTATTGTTTCCCCAGTCACATACTCTGTTCCCCCTCGTATTTTTGGGAGCACTTGTTTCGTTCATAACTTAGCCCCTGGGAAATATAAGTTAGCTCCTCGTGCTCTCAAGTGTGCCTTCCTTGGTTATTCTCGTGTCCAGAAGGGCCATCGTTGTTATTCACCTGATCTTCGTAGGTACCTTATGTCAGCTGATGTCACATTTTTTGAGTCTAAACCTTTCTTTGCCTCTTCTGACCATTCTGACCATCTTGATATATCTGAGGTTTTACCTATACCAGCCTTTAAGTAGTCTACTCAGTGTTTTGGAGAGCGCAAAGCGCAAAAAAGCGATAAGGGCTCGCCTCGCTTCAAAGCGCAAAGCGCAAAAAAGCGCTCGCTTTTTTGAAGTGAAGCGCAATATATTAAAAAACATAATATAAAATTATGTTTAATCAAAAACATCAATTTAAATACTTTGAATTAGGTACTAGGTACCACCAAATCATCCACAAACCATCCATAAACTATAAGACAAGCAAAATCAAAGCTACTATATGTCTTCTTCTCCTTCAAGATTTTCAAAATCTTGAATTCCTCGGTTATCTTCATATTGCTCGTCATCTTCTTCTTCCCCCTCCTCTTCATAATCATTCTCATCTTCATCAATGGATATACTTCTAGTAACCACACATTTTCCCTTCCTAATTGAACTTGAACTTGGAGTACAACTCCTTAAACTATAAGGATCCTCCCCAACTCCACTAGCAACCGCAACATCACCCCAAGTTAAATCGGGGTCGCCTTCAAATACTTCTTCTTCTTCACAATTTTCGGGGACTCCAGTTAGCCACTCATTAGCGTCATCAATATTGTCCAAAAGAATTGGATCAATTAAATTGCGGTGGTTGTAGCGACGCCTCAATGCTCTATTGTATTTTATAAACACTAGATTATGGAGGCGCTTCATGGTTAGTCGGTTCCTTTTCTTTGTATGAATCTGCAAAAATGATGTGTCAACTAATTAGTAGGAGTTTGGACAATTGAGATATAATTTACTATAACTCAGAATACAAAATAATTCTTTTTATTTCTCACGTGTTCAAAAACACTCCAGTTCCTTTCACAACCGGATGAGCTACAAGTTAAGCTACAGACTTTGATGGCGAAAGTCTGTAACTCCGGAGTCTCTGCACCATATGTGTCCCACCATTCAGCTATAGAAGTCAAAAAAAATATTTAAGAGTTAATAAGTATATAAAATACATCGAAGTTAGAGTAATAAAATGAAGAAACACTTGGTCACCTGGCGACTTCTTCGTTCTTTGTTTAATAGCAAGTCGAAGACCAAAAAGTCCTTCAGCTGCCTTGTAAGTGGCAAGCTGATCTACTATCTTCTCTTGCAAATCTTCATCCGGGTTCAACTTCATAACAACCTGATGGAATCTTGTCCACAGTTCTCTAGCCAATGAATTATTCTCTTGCTGCTCATAAAAGAGTGATGGATTTAGAATAAGTCCAGCCGCATGCAAAGGTCTATGAAGTTGCGCATCCCATCTTGCATCAATGATTTGAAAGACCTTTGCATATTTTTGCTCATCACTGAATGATGCTTGAATAGTCTCCTTAGCCCTATCCATAGCTTCATAGATGTAGCCCATTGATGGTTTTGCCTCCCCATCCACCAAACGAAGTACTCTAACCAATGGACCACCAATTTTAAGAGCATAACGGACATTATTCCAAAAAGAAAAAGAAAGAATAATGCGTGCAACCTCTTTCCCCGCATTTTCCTTAGCAAATTTACTCGTGTTCCAATTCTCTGAAGTGACCATCGTTTGCAATTTCTCTTTTTGACAGTGGAGACTACGCAAAGTCAAGAAAGCAGTGGCGAATCTTGTCTTGGCCGGTTTCACCAAATTTTTTTGATTGGTGAATTTTCTCATCAAATTCAATAACAAGGGTCGCTGAGAAATATAAGAATATACTCTAACACCCTGGCTAAAAACTGTAGAAAAGGGTTTCTCTTTGAAAATGTCCCCGAACATCAAGTTAATACAATGAGCCGCACATGGAGTCCAATACACATGCTTGTACGCTCCTTCAATCATCCCACCCGCTTTCTTGTTTTCACTTGCATTATCAGTTACCACTTGAACAACTTTGCTTGGACCAATCTTTTCGATGGTGTTCTGAAACAAGGTGAACATTTTGATGTGGTCGGTAGATGAGTCGCTAGCATCAGTGGACTCAAGAAACAAACTTCCCCGGGGAGAATTCACCAACACATTAATAATCATCTTTCCCGTTCTTGCCGTCCACTTATCCATCATAATGGAGCAGCCGTACTTGTTCCACACAAGTTTATGTTCCTCAACAATTTTATTAGTCTCCTCCACTTCCTTATTTAGATAAGGACATCTTATTTCATGGTAAGTGGGAGGCTTCATTCCAGGTCCGTATTGACCAACAAGCTCAATAAAGTCTATAAAAGTGTCATAGTTGACACAATTGAAGGGGAGCCCAGCATCATAGACCCATCGTGCAAAAGCACTAACTGCACGGTCCCTTAAAATGTCTCTAGCAACTTTTTGTATATCTTTTCCACAGTCTTTTGTTCCCTTTGCTCCCTGCTTCTTTGAGAAGTAGCAATCCATAGGACCTTTAGTCGATGATCCATGGCTTGAGCCATCTCGTCCCCGTTTTGTTGGAAGTGACAATTCTTCATCATCGTCGTCATCATCATCATCAACATTGTTCACCATTGGTTGATGAACCATTTGACTTTTTATCTCCTTCTTCATCTCAACAAAATTCTTTATTTCTTCCCTCACATCCGGTGGACATTTGGGACAACTTGTCACGTTTCTATCGCCACCAATTAAATGGTATTTAAAGCGATAAATTCCACCCGTTGTAACCTTGTTGCAAAATATGCATACAACATTAGTACTCTTCCCATCAACTCTTTGGCCATATCGCCAAGCCGGGTCTTTCTCTTTCGAACTTTGAGACATTTAATTATCCCTATTAAAATATAACCGAAACAATAATTAATAAACTGAAAATACACTGAAATTAAACTGAAAATATACTGAAATTAAACTGAAATTAAAAATAATAATCCTGATATTAAACTGAAATTATACTGAAATTAAAAATAATAATTCTGATATTAAACTGAAATTAAATCCTAATATTAAACTGAAATTAAACTGAAATTAAAAATAATAATCCTGATATTAAACTGAAATTAAACTGAAATTAAAAATAATAATCCTGATATTAAACTAAAATTAAAAATAATAATACAATAATTTAGTATACAATAATTAAAAACTGAAATTATATATATATATATATGTTTATTATATGCTACAGTAAATTTGAAAAAAAAATTGAAAAGATCTGGGCTAAAAACAAATGAAAAAGAGACAGTGGACAACCGACAGAGAAGCTTGTCGGAGATGAAAAAAAAAATGAAAAAAGGACCGATTCCCGTCGCCGGTCGTTTTCAGAGGGAAAGAAGAAGAAGATGGAAGAAGTAGATGAAGGAGAAAGAAAAAACAAGAAGAAAGGAGAAGAAAACATACCTGGGTATCTCGGTCGTCGGTCGTCGGAGAAGTAGCAAAACCCTAATTTCTTGTCACTGAACTTCTGAAGAGAAGAGGGGTCGTTGGTCTTTCTTTTTTTTTAATTTCAGCAACTGGTTGAGGGTTTCTTTTAATTTCATCAACTGGGCGATCGATTTTTTCAACAAATCGATCGCTTCCGTCGCTTCCGTCGCTTCGAATCGCCTCGCTTTTCACAGGTAAGCGCTCGCTTCTGTTGTTCGCGTCGCCTGAAGGAGAAAAAAGCGATGTAGTCCCGCTTCGCGTCGCTTCTCGCTTTAAGCGATGAAGCGATCGCTTTTGATAACACTGAGTCTACTATAGCTCCTCCTTCACCTTCCGCCACAGAAGTCTCACCTGAGTCTACTATAGCTCCTCCTTCACCTTCCGCTACAAAAGTCTTACCCATTCCAACCGTTGGAGAGTCTAGTGTGGCTCCTCCTAGACTCCCTGCCACAGAAACTCCACTCTTGACATATTATCGTCGTCCTCGCCCAGCATCCGGCCCGATTGATTCACGTCCTGCACCTGACCCTGCTCCTACTGCGGACTTTTCTCTTCCGATTGCACTTCGAAAAGGTATGCGGACCACCCTTAATCCTAATCCCCATTATATCGGTTTAAGTTATCATCGTTTGTCATCACCCTATTATGCTTTTTCTATCTTCTTTGTCCTCTGTTTCCATCCCTAAGTCTACAGGTGAAGCATTGTCTCATCCAGGGTGGTGACAGGCTATGACTGACGAGATGTCTGCTTTACATACGAGTGGTACTTGGGAGCTCGTCCCTCTTCCTTCAGGTAAATCTACTGTTGGTTGTCGTTAGGTGTATGCAGTCAAGGTTGGTCAAGATGGTAAGGTTGATCGTCTTAAGGCTCGTCTTGTTGCCAAGGGATATACTCAGATATTTGGGCTTGATTACAGTGATACCTTCTCTCCCGTGGCTAAGATAGCATCAGTCCGCCTTTTTCTATCCATGGCTGTTGTTCGCCATTGGCCCATGTATCAGCTGGACATTAAAAATGCGTTTTTACACGGTGACCTTGAGGATGAAGTTTATATGGAGCAACCACCTGGGTTTGTTGCTTAGGGGGAGTCTCGTGGCCTTGTATGTCGCTTGCGCCGGTCACTTTATGGTCTAAAGCAGTCTCCTCGAGCCTGGTTTGGTAAGTTTAGCACTGTTATCTAGGACTTTGGCATGACTCGGAGTGAGGCTGATCACTCTGTATTCTATCGGCATTCTGATTCGAGTCTCTATGTTTATCTGGTGGTCTATGTTGACGACATTGTTATTACCGTCAATGACCAGGATGCTATTACTAAATTGAAGCAACATCTCTTTCAACACTTTCAGACTAAGGATCTGGGCACACTAAAGTATTTTCTGGGTATTGAGGTCCCTCAGTCTAGCTCAGGTATTGTGATCTCACAACGGAAGTATGCCTTAGATATTCTTGAGGAGACAGGAATGACAGGTAGTAGACCTGTTGACACTCCGATGGATCCAAATTCTAAACTTATTCCAGGACAGGGGAGCCTCTTAACGATCCTGCAAGATATAGGCGGTTAGTTGGTAAATTAAATTATCTTACAGTGACAAGACCTGACATTTCCTTTCCTGTGAGTGTTGTGAGCTAGTTTATGGGTTCTCCGTGTGATAGTCATTGGGATGCAGTTGTTCGCATTCTTCGGTATATAAAATCAACTCCAGGTAAAGGTTTATTGTTTGAGGATCGAGGCCATGAGCAGATCGTTGGATACTCTGATGCTGATTGGGCAAGATCGCCTTCTGACAGACGTTCTACTTCTGGATATTGTGTCTTAGTAGGAGGAAATTTGGTATCTTGGAAAAGCAAGAAACAGAATGTGATTGCTCGGTCTAGTGCAGAAGCAGAATATCGAGCAATGGCTATGGCCAAATGTGAGCTAGCTTGGATCAAACAGTTGCTCAAAGAGCTGAAACTTGGTGATGTTAGTGAGATGGGACTTGTGTGTGATAATCAAGCTGCTCTTCATATTGCGTCAAATCCAGTGTTCCATGAGAGAACTAAGTACATTGAGATTGACTGTCACTTTGTTAGAGAAAAGATACTCTCGGGAGATATTGCTACAAAGTTTGTAAAGTCAAATGATCAGCTTGCAGACATTTTCACCAAGTCCCTCACTGGTCCTCGTATTAACTACATATTTAACAAGCACGGTACATATGATTTATATGCACCAGCTTGAGGGGGAGTGTTAGAATATGTAAATAGTAGTAAAATAACCCTAATCCAATATGTATTAGGAGTAGGATAGGTTATGTGTATATATAGGGCTCATTGTATCATGTTTAATATCAATATATCATATTTTTCCGGTGCTTTTTCACAATATCTCAGGAGGGGGGTGTGATAAACATTGTTAGTAACCAAAGGAGATTATTGCTTTTATATAATTTGTCAAACCAAGCTCTGGGGATTGCTTCAATCCGTACAAGGCTTTCTTCAATCTGCATACCTTTCCTTGACTTTGTGTAATATCAAATCCAGGAAGAATCTCCATATACACCTCTTCTTCTAAGTCTCCATGAAACATCAAACTGTTGCAAGTTCCAATCAACATTAGATGTACAAGATAAAAGAATTCTAATAGTATTTATCTTAGCAATAGGGGCAAATGTCTCTGGATAATCCACTCCATAAGTCTGAGTGAATCTCTTAGCCACCAATCTTGCTTTGAATCTTTCACCCGAGCCATCAGCTTTGTGCTTCACAGTAAAGACCTATTTGCAGCCAACCAACTTCTTGTCTGGTGGTGAAGTGACAAATTCTCAAGTCTCATTTTTTGACAAGGCCGTTATTTCTTCAATCATAGCTTGCTTCCATTTAGGATCTGCAAAAGCTTTCCCCAATTATGGAGAATAGACACAGAAGAAATAGACAAAGCAAAGGCTCTACAGGAGGGAGACAGAGGGAGACAAAGAATTATACGAGACAAAATTAGAAAAAGGGTGTTTGGTGGTGCAAGGTCTGACTCCTTCTTTGTGAGCAATAGGTTCATCTATTTCATTAGGAAATGTAGATAACTCACCAGTAGAAGAAGGTTCAGCTTCGGTAGATTGCATGATGGCTTCTTCTGCTTCATTTTTTCTTGAGTAAATTTTCAAATCGGGCCTATCCAATGCTCAATAGTCTCCCCCTAAACTCTTTCTCCAATTTCTTTCTCCTATGACAATGTCATCAAGAGGTCCAGTAATGGAATGAGATAGAATCACCTCTTCTTCCTTATTGCTCTTCCCTAGAAGAGGTGATGAGGTAATACAGAAATAGGGCTCAGATTCTCAAAAAGTAACATCCATACTAGCAAAAGATTTTCTAGAGGGAGCATGATAACATTTGTAACCTTTCTGTGTTGGAGAATACCCAATGAAAATACATTTTATAGTTCTAGGATCAAGTTTCCCAAAATTTCTAGTGTGGACAAAGCAAACACACCGAAACACCTTTGGAGGGATAGCATATTCATTTTTACCCTTTAAAGCTTCTAGAGGACTTTGAAAATTGAGGGTTTTAAGTGGCATTCTGTTGATAAGATAGGCACTCACTAAAATAGCATCCTCCAACAAGGTTTTGGTAAATGCATGGTGAACATAAGAGATCGTGCTACTTCTAACAAATGGCTATTTTTTCTTTCATCAGCCCTATTTTGTGCACTAGTGTAAGGACAACTAGTCTAATGGATTATCCCATTCGACTCCAAATAAGCAGCAAATCTTTTATCCATGTATTCACTGCTATTGTCAGTTCTCAAGATTTTTGGCATCAAAATGAGTATAGATAATCTTATGAAATGACTAAAAACAAGAGTAAACTTCAACTTTTGGCTTAAACAAATATAACCAAGTCATCCGAGTGCAGCAATCACTAAAAGTAACAAATCATCGATTATCGGACAAAGAAACGGTCTATATAGGACCCCACACATCAAAATGAATAGTTATAAACAGAGTTGTGCTTCTATTATCACTCACAGGATAAGAGTTTCTAGTATGCTTGGCATATTCACACGTATCAATAAACAAAGATTCAAATTGAGTCCTTGAAAATGAATCAGGATATAACCTCTTCAAAACAAAAAATGATGGTTGTCCTAACCATCTATGCCGCTACATTATTTCTTGGTTGACATCCTTACTTTCCCCAAAAAAGGCTTGACAAAAGTTTTGAGTTCCATCTAATATATACAAGTCACCATGCAATCTACCATTGCCAATCATTTTTCCTGTCTGAAGATCCTGAAAAATACAATAATCGGGAAAGAACTCGATTTTATAGCTTAGAGCTTTGATGATGGCACTAACAGATAAATAATTGGCAGGGAACTCATGGACATGGAGTATGGATAGTAGTTTAATATTAGGAGTACAAACGACAGAAGATGTTCCAGAGATAGTTGTAAAGAACCAATGGCTATTTTAACATTATCTCCTCCGAGACACGAAAAATGAATTTTGAATACCTTTAGAAGAGCCTGTCAGGTGTCTATTTGCATCAAAATCAACAATCTAAGAATTAAGGTAAGCAGCAAAGGAAGTACTTGATTACACATAATTGGATATGCTAACATTAGTAGAGTCAAGTTTGGCTACGAGGTGACAAAGAAGCTAAATTTCATCTATAGATAAGATTTCTCCAGAAACTGTCTCCTCGAATGTCTCCATATTTTCTGCCCACTCAGAAGGAAATCTACAGAAAATTGCTCAAAAATAATCTACCTCGCCGGAAATCAAATCTGTCTCAACTGAACCAGAAGGGGTTTATGTTGCGGACAGCCACCAAGAGAGAACCCTAGTGTTGCGACGGAGATAACTCACCTCAAAAAGGCAGCAATGGCTCTGATACTATGTAGATTTTTTAGAAGAAGAAAAGGCTTCTTGCATTTCAGTGTATTTCTTACATCCCTAAGCAAGGTATTTATACAATAAGTCCTATGTCTATTTTAGGAAGGAAAAATAAATTAAAATTAGTTTATAACCAATTAAAATCAATCAGAATGAAATCTTTCTCAATCAGAATCAAATCTTTTCTAATAATCAAGTCAATCAACATTTGTTAATTATTGTGACTTCTAGTACTTTATGTAGTTTTTAAATATGTAATTCTATTTCAAAACTTACTGAATTTATGTGCGAAGTCACACCGATAATTACTATATTTGACCATCATACTCCCGAAAAGGTTAAAACAAATTGAAACAGAGGGCGTAATATTTAAAATCCTATTCCTAACTAGTAAGTATCACCTATATGGATCTTTTTTGTTACTATAAATCAACAAAATGATTATGAGAGTCTAAAACATGATTGGACATTCTCTTAGTTAAAGGTTTTTTTGGGGTTATGTTTCCTACCCGGTGTCCGGTACCAGCATTGGGACCCGACTACCACTCCACCACACCCTTGTTTTGTTTAATTAAAGGTTTTCATTGCAGAATTTTCCACTAATAGTAGAACCTTGATCATGTCTAGAATGAAATTGGCTGCTAGAGTGAATCACATCCTTCTGTCCTAAAATAGAGCAAGAGCATAGGATGAGTGATTTACTATCAGCTCAGGTGGTGCTTTATGTATCAACCACACTCATGTCAAGACGTGCTACAAAGATTAGATGAGAGAGTAAACTGATGTAATAAGAACCAAAGAAGATGAGGTGAGGACTTCCTTGATGAAAGTGGCTGATTCCAACACACACACACATCCTGTATCTGTCCGTATATTATCCATTAAGCTTTATCTATAGATTTTGTTATGCAACAGTGACTATCCATGAGCCAGAAACCATAATAATAAGATAGAAAAGAAAGATAGGGGGAATGAGAACCATATTTTAGTGGTAGCTCTATAGATAGCAGCCAATACCCGACACCCTGTTAGTCTCAGTGGAAAGATGCAATGGAATCCAAACTCCTAACGGCCAGGAAATGGTTCCAAAAGCTGAGAATCAACTTTTACTCTATGTACAACCATATCACATGTAATATTAATATCTGCCACATGCTAATTCCTAAAATATCAGAAAAGAGTTGTAATAAATGTCTCAAGAAGGAGATGCATTGTCATCAAGCGCAACCTGTCTGTGAAAGCATTGTAACTTCTTAAAGGAAATCTAATAGAATAAAATGTCTGTTGCTGAAACAATAGATGGTCTTTAGGCTTTAGCCATGGGATGTATTATATAAGTAATCTATCAAATGTGGCGATTCAAAATATTTTATGACAAAATACCTGAGTGAGTCCCATGCCAAAGGCAAACTTTGCAAGTGCTTTCAAGCGTGCAAGTGAAAGCTCCAATCCCATTTCAAAAAGCTGTAAAATGATACTTCCTTTAGTTAAATCCAACCTTGCAACATTCTTAACAAACAAAAACCAAGCAATACAAGAGAAAGAATACAGCATATCATGAAAATGGGAGAAGAGAAAATTTTGAATGAACAAGTTGAATCTGTAATCCTGTGACGTTAAAGAAATGAAGGGGGGCAACATTTAAATTCTAGCAGATGGAACACAGAGTATATTCCTCCATTTAAGATACACGCCCTCCGTTTCAAATTATGTGAACCCGTTTGACTGGGCACAGAGTTTAAGAAAAGATAGAAGACTTTTGATCTTGTGGTGTAAAATGAAGCACATATATTTTGTGTGGCTATAAATCATCGCATAAAGGTAAATTATTTCTAAATAGGAAGAGGTCATTCTTTTTGGCACAGACTAAAAAGGAAATAGATTTACATAAATTGAAACGGAAGTAACAGAATTTGGAAAGTGTAAGGAAACCTAGAACCTTTTGAAATAGAGATTACTTTGGTTTTGTTTCCATGGAAATAATGCTAGTCGCTTAGAGCTAAGTTCTAGACATAAGGCTTTATCTTCTTTTTTGTGCTTCCTTACCCTGCAATAGTCCCACTTTAGCAAACCACAGCAATATCAGACTTCAAATTTCAAGATTAAATAATGTATTCGCTTGTCACTTCCATTCTCCATCCCCACCCCTCACGACAAAACAAAATTCTAATCCAACCAAAAATAAAATCACTGATCTTAACAAAAATGGCCTTTGCTTGTCCGCATAGATTTAATTGATTGTTTGAGATTGATCTTTATCTCCGAGAATACACAGTACACAAGAATAAAAAATTATTTCACATAAGTCTAAATGCAAGCAATGGGATGAATACAATATCAGGTACTACCATATGCACGGCATATCATTCGAGTGTATCAATAGATTTCTCAGTGTTCGTAGGATAAGTAGCAGAAACTTCCAGCTCTGCACGTAAAAAAGTTTTTAAAAAAGAAAAGGAAGAACAAGAACAAAAGAAGCGAGAGAAGAAAATGATAGTAGATTGTTAGGCATTACATGCACAGTTAAACCCTCAAAAAGAGATGACAGCAACCAATGAGCTTACCAAGAAAAGAATCCCCCATTCGGAAAGAACTTTAACATCCGTGATGTTTCTGATTAGCCCAAATTGATTGAGCACAACTCCAGCAAAGAAAAAGCCCAGTATCTGAAAGCAATAAACAGATTAGCACCACATGAATACAAGAGATTAAATTTTAGTTCAATACTACTCATTCACTATCTCCAACTTCAGTGACACGCAATTTGATGCGATTCCAACAAATTTCTGGGTCTCAAATAAATTCATCTTATGCTTTCACTAATAAACTATGAGAAAGTAAGTGTTTGCAGATACAGGAGGCCAATTCACGGCATCATGTCAAGTAATTAAAAATCTAATCACTTCTAGGAACTTCATGTTTTTGTCAAGGAAGACAAAGAGTCATTTAGCCCGAAGACTCACTAGATTGTTTTAAATCTTAATGTGGATATGCTATAAGAGCCTTGAGCTAGACTTTCAACGGTAGATTATTTGCCAATTCATCAAATACCGAATTTGAACTGAAATTGTTTACATCGGTATCTTGACAATACCAAATAAAGGCATATAATTCACTTAGATCAATGTTGTCCAAATGTAGGACACATGAATAGGGATGTAAAAAACTGTCACGAGTTTATTTTTGGATATCCTCATTTCGAAATGGGCATATTTAGAAATCAATATCACGTGCATGAATGCCTTTCCTTTTTAGGCTACACCAGATCATATCTACATTACACAAACTAACTACCTGCTTGACAGCAATATTGGTACTGATTGAGCTAGAAACTAATACCTCAACGTTGACAAAGGTAATCTTAGCGAAAACTAAGGCCTTATTTGACCAAAAAATTCATCAGCAAAATTTATTCACTAAATGAAGAGAAGCTTCACTAACGGATCAAATAACATAAGGAGATAGCACTTGATTAAAAAAGCAGAAATTTTTAATAATAAGGTACTTATCTTATGATACAGACACACGTAACCAATATTGCACACATGTTGCTGATTATGAAGCTAAAAAAGACAGAGGACTTGAAAATTGTAATCAACTCACAGGGCTAGCTTTTATGCTCTTGAAGGCAGGAACAACCAGTACAGTCACAGCTAAGAATGTCAAAGTGTCCAACCCGAGGTCATTGATAACATCAATAGCACTGGCAACATCAAGTGATGCATATATCTGAAACTTATTCCTCAAATACTTCTGGTGTTTTAAGATGCAAACCCCTCTTCCACCGCAGGAAGATGAAAATGGTGTGCCTTTGCTGGCACCATTTGTTCCAGAAAATGGACGGTTTATCTTGTGATGCAAAGAAACTGATGAAATATGAATGGATTTGTTACAGGCATATGATACATTAGAATAATGTCGGCGCAAATAAGATGATGTAAAAGTGGAGCAGGTAGATCTCATTTGAGATATTACATTATATCCCTGCAAGTTGAACATCAGGAAAAAAAAGGATCACTGCCCAAGACATTGCCTCTAAGAAAGTACAATTAGTTCTAATTAATTTGAGTATATGTCACTAGAGAATTCTAAACAGATGCAGAGAGACTATAAAAGAACATGAAAGAAAGGAGATATTCAGATGAAAGCAGCACCAGGACAAACTTAAGTAAGCAGCACTATGTGGTAGTGGTTGGTATACGGCCACCATAAAAACAGTCAAATTACAATGAATGTGCCCTGAATATGGATAGAGGATTCACATAGCCGCCTCCAACAAGTTTCTAAGTCACATAGTGGACTACTTTGCTTTAAAAAAGATAGTTAAAAGACAATTAAGCATAAACTGGAAAGAACTACTATGATTAAATAATGTTAGAATTAGAGTTGTTGTGTGTGATTGGTAGCTCCATATTAAAAGTATTTTTGGGCTGTTTTAGAACAACACTTGGTATCATGGCCAGATCGGTGAGATGAGCATGGCGATGACAGAGTGATGGTGTGGGGCTCGATTTACTTCCCTTACTAGCTTAGAGATGCACACATACAAGAAAAAGCTAGTAGTGGGCTTTGATTGCCATAAACACTCTAACAATGTGGGTGGCACACGGTAAATCGAAAATTGACCAATGGATCGTGGTAGTAGGCCACGTGAAACTTAGTAAAAGCGGGAGATCGTTGGGTTATACGAACAAAGTCCTACATTTGTAGCTCTATATTAAGAGTATCTTTGGCCTGTTTTAGATCAACAGTTGGTGCGGAGCCAGGTTCGGCGAGTTGAGTACGGCGATGGCAGAGTGATGGCGTGGGTCTCGATTTACTTCCCTTTACGAGCTTAGAGACGCCCACAGACAAGAAAAAACCAGTAGCGGGCTTCGGCTGCCATAAATACTCAAACAATATGGGTGGCACACACTGAATAACAAAAATAGACTCGTGGATCGTGGTAGTGAACTACGTGGAACATAGTTTGCGAGAGAGATTATTGGGTGTACGAATAAAGTCTCACATTGGTAGCCTACATATAAGGTGTAGGGGACTCTTAATGGTGTAAAGCCTTTTGGGGAAAATCATGCAGGGGCTTGCCCAAAGCAGAAAATATCACACCATGTTAAGAGTATCATTGGATTGTGTTAGCTCGACAAAGATTAAGCAGTCATTATCAAATGTTTGGGGGGTTGGGTGTGGGGGGGGGGGGGTGTTCTTGGTTACATGTGCAAAAGAGTTTGCATATACTACCAAAAGTATTCCTCAACCCACCAGAAAAGAAAAAAAAAAAAGAAAAAAAGGAATGATATAGCATCCTCAACAATTCTACCCTGTTTGGCTAATAATAGGTGGAGTAATATTTTCAAAAATTATACTCCATGTATAGATTATCTCGGTTTGCTCTTGCAAAGCATAGCCTTTCCCAACCCCGAATAAGGAGAATGTGTAATGTGTAGGTTGACAGCCATCATAAAAATTCAATCAAGAGATATGAAGAGCAGGCACGAACTCAAAAAATATACAAATTTATGAACATATATGGAAAGTCATACCTTGGCCTTGGGACCTGGACAATGAAGGACCAAGTCAAACATAGTGTTCACTTTGAAGACAACAAAGTGAAAGCTTTACGAAAGACACTAAGCATTGAGCAAATCTCCAATAACCCAAAAATGGATTTTCATGAAGACCATCCCAGATTTTCGAATTCTTTTTATTATGAGTCTATTTTTATACTGAGAATAAAAAAAGTTAATGGTAACAGAAGCAAAATCCAAGAAAGAATGAAGAGGGTGACGAGTGGCCACGCTGTTTAGAGAGAGAACCACAAAGGGGTGCTAGGGGGGAAGAAAGAGAACAAGAGAATCTAGATTGAGGAGCTAAGTAGAGACGTTTCTGTTGGAGCAGCAGAGTATCTGGTTCATGGACGAAAATGGATTTGGAGGATTTCCTGACAAAAGACCACTGTTTACGTGGCCTGCTAAAAATGTTGATAAATTTCTGGTTTTCCTTCTTCTCTTGCCATATTTTTCTCTCCAATATTTTTGGATGTCCCACACGGCCACATCATACTTATCCGAACCCAAAATACCAAAAATGTGGATGGACGATTGGTTCTCCATAATGACAACTTTTCTAATTTATAGCAATATGACCTGAGTAAAGGTTTTGACAAATAAATTTTCTAACCCTGTAAAATGAGAGAAAATATCCCTATTGTTTTGCGAGGGCGGTTAAATAGATCTTGCCCGAAATTATATTGAGAGACTATTAAATTTATTTTATAAAAATTTATTCTAACAATAAAATTTACTTTCTAAATAATAAATTAATTATTCAAAACAAAAAATAGTGAATTTTTAAAAATTAAAGTGATGGATTATCGGATATTTGGGTCCATAATTCAAAGTGAAAATTTTGATTTGGCTATGATCACAATCAAGAAAAATAAATAAACGTACATAACATAATAGCTTAAGTTTTAAGCATTGACAATGTCAAAAATATTTACTCATTCTGAACAATTTAAACGATAAGTGCAGTTCATTCTATTAATTAGTAGTACTTATCGATGAATTTCTAAGATTAAATTTAAATAACCTAATATATATATATATATATATATATATATATATATATATATATATATATATATAGTATGTTAAATTACACTGAAAAAATTGGTACATGAATATTTTTGTGTTCATGCCGTTTAAAAGAAGGTTGTAAAAAAATTTATTATACTGTCGATATATATCATAATCCCTATATAAAAAGAATAAAATTAAAATTGAAAAGTATAGCAAATATACTAATTAATAAGTGAAAAAACTATCATAATTTATGAAATTATTGGTATAAAATAACCTAATTAAATAACAAAAAATATACTACAACACTTTTCTTTATAATAATTATTTATATAAATTCTATAGTATATAGTAGTCATAATAATAAGAGATTAAGTAAATTGGGGGCCTTTAAATTTTGGGGCCATAAGGCAATGGTTTCACTGGCAAGTCTTTAAAGCCACTCCTTATTATTTGTTATAAATAAGATGAAAGAATGTGCACGTCCGTCTAATCTATCCATACATGGCATTCCATGAACCTTTTATATGTATGTATTGTCATCACCTAAAATCTCAGTTGTGGTGTCGTGATGGCATATAACGTTTACTTGCTAAATAAGTTAATATTTGTACACAATTAATACTTTTTAGTCAATTAAAATCAATATAATAAAAATTATATCTATAAATTTTAAAGTAGATATAATGACTCCGAAATCGACTAGCCAAAACTCGAAATCTGATATCACAAGTACATGAGCATACCAAAAGTGTTACAACTAATTTCTGAATGAAAGTACAACTATTTGAAACAAAATAAAAAGTAATTTTTGATAAGGAAGGGGACTACAGTGTTTCACGATCCAAAATCTACGGTGGTGATGGCACCTAACCCAACCTAATGGATAAGCCAATTAACAATTAATCATTTTCATTTAACTTAATAAAATAATTAAACAAAGAAATTACCTAAAATTTATACATTTTCCAAGGACTGGTAGAACAAATCATGAGTTTTTCTAAGAGTAGAGATTTCAAAATTGATAGGAAATAAACACATCTTCTGTTTGAAAAGTACATAGACAGAGTTATATAATCTAATGCTACCATAAATAAGAGGCAGCTACAATGGGGACACAAGTACATCTTCTGATCCATCTTCCGTCGAACACAGCAACATCGGCATCCTAAATATGCACACAATGTGTAAGGAATATAGCATAAGTACAACTACCCCATGTACTCAATAAGTAACAAACCTAAACTTAGGTTGAAAGCAGTTACGAGCTGAAACATAGGTCGGGTTTAACACCAATAATCAATACTAGTTCATAACAGTGTAAATCAAATAAATAAAGAAATAGCTCGGAGATAAAGTGCTCAGCATAGTTTTCCCTACAATAGTTCTGCTTTACAAGTATACCAATGAAAGCCCAAATCCTTTTTCCGAAATCGTTAAAATATGAGTAACTTTCAAAATTGTAACTTTTTCCCAAAAATCCTTTCAACAGTAAATATGATGTTTCATTTTCTCTGTAGATAGCATGTGTGAAATACCTCTTTATAACCACGCATCAATATGTGTAAAAAGTCATCAATGGCGTGATACCTTACAGTATGAGGAAAATGTATCTCTATGCATGTATGTCATGTGGATGTCAAATGCGGTGCGGCTCGGTAATAAAATCATATGCATACTCTCAAAGTATCAATTCACTAATTCCTCCCAATCACTCAGTCCTCACAGTCATTCAGTCCTCACAGCCACTCAGCCCTCATAGTCACTTAATTTTTCCAATCACTTGGAAATTGGCACTCGCACTCAATAGGTACCTGCGCTCACTAGGGGATTTTACAGACTCCGAAGGTCCTCTTTCAGCCAAGCTCTATAACAATCCAATTATGGCATAAATAAACAAAACATGTTGCGGCATACAACCCGATCCCGTAAATATCCTCATAATCAGGCCTTCGACCTCACTCAGTCATCAATCTCTCCGGTCTCTCGGGCTCTCAATGTCATGAAACAATCCAAAAAATAATGATATGTTGTATAATAAATAACAACTGATACTGAGATATGATATGAATGCATGAATATGGCAGAATACGAAATATCAATGAAATTAGTGAGGTGACATCAATAAACGACCACTATAGGTCTTGACAATATCAGCATAAAGCCTAAATATGATATCTAGCATGGTTGGCGGCTCAATTAATTAATCACATGGTGAAAAAAGAGATATCAACCAAGTAGGGCCACTATCCAGTGTCATGAAGGCAACAAAGCAACCATTCATAGGGTACATGCCCACACGCCCCATCACCTAGCATGTGCGTCGCCTCATCCTCAATCACATAACATGTAATTTAGGGTTTCATACCCTCAGCACTAAGTTTTGAAGAGTTACTTATCTTAAACAAGCTAATTCTAACGCTGGGCAAGCCAAGCAATGCTCCAAGGATACCATCACGAGCGTAGCAACTTCAGAATGGCTCAAAACTAGATAAAAGCAACTCAAATACATCAGATAAAGCCCAAAGAAGCAATTACAAGTGATAAAGATCGAATTCTACATCAAATCTCAAATTTGCCGAAAATCGCACAGCTCGAAACTCGACAAAACTCACAAAATCTAATAACCCATTCAATTATGAGTCCAACCATACTAGTTTCACTCAAATCTGACTCCAACGCGGTGTTCAAAACTCAAAAATCTATATCATGAAACTTTAGGCCAAAACCTCCAATTTTCTCTTTCAATTCATCAACCAATTGCTAAAAAATGAAGATGTTTTATGAAATATAATTAAAACTAAGTAGAGAGCACTTACCCTAATCCTAGTAATGGAATTTTCTCCAAAAATCGTCTCAATCCGAGTCCCACATCTCAAAATATGAAGAAAGAACAAAACCCTCGATTTTTTTTAACTCTGCCTAGCACTTTTGCATCTATGGATAAGTGGTTGCATCTGCGACCTACGCTTTTGCAAAAAACGGCTCGCATTTGCGAGACAGACCACTTCTGCAATGACCATGACCGCATCTACGGTCGCGCTTCTACGCAAATACCTCCGCACCTGCGGACCTTCACTCCTTAATGAGAACTCGTATCTGCAACCCTTGGCTCGCATATGCGGCCATTGCACCTGCGCAAACTAATAAATCGCATAACATAATACATACCTACTCCCGGCCTCAAAACACACATAACAACATTGAAACAATGAATTATACCTCAATTGGAAATCATTGAACTTTAAACCTTCAACTTCCACAATCGATGTAGAAACCTATCAAATCACGTCTTATTGACCTCAAATTTTTCATACAAGTAAAATTTGACATTACGGGCCTGCTCCAACCTCCGGAATCAAAATCCGACCGCGATATCAAAAATTCCATACCCAATCAAACTTTTCAAACTTTTAACTTTTGCCATTCCAAACCAAATTCCACTACGGACCACCAAATCACAATCGAGGTCGCTCCTAAGTCCAAAATCACCCAACGGAGTTAACATAACTAGAAAAGATCCAATCTTAGGTCAAATACTAAAAAGTTAAATTTCGTCAAACCTTCCCAATTTGAAGCTTCTAGCTGAGACTCATTCTTCTAAATAAATTTTGAATGACCTGAAAATCAAAACCGATGATTCACAAAAGTGATAATACATCATACAGAGCTACTCATACCCTCAAACAACTGAGCAAAGTGCAATCGCTCAAAACGACCGATCGAGTCGTTATACAAGGACTGTAATCGCCGTGCAAGTATACTTCAAGTCTCCAGATGTAGATATGATCCAAGCAGAAGCAACAATAGATACCATTGCGACCAATACCAAAATCTTCACAAGAAGTGGAAAAGTGTGGCATGAGTACAACCAACCCAATATACCTCCGTAAGTATCAATCCTAACCCCGACGAGGTAGTGATGAGGCTATGACAAGACACCGACTAAAAACCTATTCAGATATATACTTAAACCAGCAGAAATAACAAGTAGAACATTTAAAATAATAACAGGGACGGAACATGTAAAAAGGGATTAAGATAAGAACGGTAAGTACAAAATCCCCAATTATCCTTTTTACGAAATGAAACACAATGCAACCAAATAATTCACAAATCTGGAAACCAAGTACAACAATGAAATCATCAAATGGAACGACATTAATCTTCATGATTTTACTCTAATCCTCGCCATATAATATGATAAAAGTAATGGAACATTATCACCATTCATGCTTTATCTTATCCTCACATGATATAACAAATGAATAATAAGCAATCAAGTGCACGACATCACCCTTCATGCTTTAATTCTCACATTCGATCATTCAATGTTAACAATATGCAAGTATGGTACGACAACACCCTTCATGCTTTTTACTCTTCCTTACCAAGCAACAACAACAATCCAAAGTATCAAGCAAGGTTGGAAACCAATTTCAACTTCAATCGTGATGCTATGATACACAAATTTAACCTCTGATATCCTAACAACTTCAAATTAATCAATAAAGACAAAGTGGACCATCAAAGAATAACAATCTAACTAATGCATAGAAGGCATGGTAAAGAAGCAAAATGGTACAATCTATCAACTTTCACTCGCATGCTTTAACCCATGACGACGCATATATACTCGTCACCTTGCATATACATTGTTCTGATGAATAATTTACATAGCAAATAGACCAACAAGTCCTAATTCCCTCAAGTCAAAGTTAAAATAACACCTACCTTACTTCGCAATCAAATGAATCAATCAACCACGGATTTTCCTTTTTAACAAGCCTCCAAATCAACTGAATCTAGCCAATTATTAAACAAACAATTCAAAATAAGCTTTAGAAACTACCCATGAATGAAAAAGTTTCAATTTGATCATTTTTTAAAAAGTCAACAAAAGATAATCATAGTTCATAGTTTAGGAAGCTGTCCCGAAATTTCCTAACTTCTAAAACTAAAAACACTATTAAATGATAAAATGATGATGGAATCATGAATAATAAGCAAATACGAGTCAAAAACACTTACCCCAATCCAATCCTTGAAAACTTACTCCAAAATCGCCCAAAACCAAGCTCTCTAACTCAAAGTATGGAAGAAGGAATAAAACCTGGAGCTCTAACCTTTTTTGGGCAGTTATTCTGCTTTCGACGGACATTTGGTCGCTTTTGCGACTCTGCATTTGTGGAAAATGACTTACAATCGCAGCTACACTAAAGCCCAATAATTTACGCTTCTCCGATCCACATAGATCTTTTGTGAACCAAAGGCACTTCTGCATGGCTTCTGTAGAAAGAGCCCACAATGCGGTCTGAAGACAACAGGCAAAACTCCGTTTTTGTGGAAGATAACTGCATTTGTTGTTGGGCACCTATGCATAAAGCTCCACACCTCTGAATAGAGTTCACTAGGACTAATCTCACTTCTACAGCGCCGCACTTGCGACCATTTTATAGCATGTGCCATTGCACTAGAACTCAGTAGGCATATAAAATCTTTCAAGGCCAAATTAAATCTGAATTCAATCCGAATCGCACTCGGTCCCCCGGAACCATATCCAAATATACAATCAAGTCCCAAAGCTCATAAGGAACATACTCGAGGCCTAAAATCATATCAAACAATATCAAATCTATGAATCACACCCAAAATTCAAGCATATTGAATCTATGAACATTCAACTTCCAAAATTAACGCCGAATCATATCAAACTAACTGTGAATGAGCTCAAACTTTGCACACTAAACTCAAATGACACAACAAGTTTATACCCATTCCAGGAATCACAATCCAAATCCGATGCCAATAAAGTCAACCCTTGGTCAAATCTATTAGAATTTTAAACCTTCAACATTCTAACTTCGCAAAAAAGTTTCATACCAACCTATGGACCTCGAAATCAATATCGGACATACGCCAAAGTAAAAAATCACCTTACAAAGCTATTTAAACCATAAAAACTCCATTTTAGAGTCTTTAACATATAAGTCAAATGATCACGCCCAACTATGCCTAATAAAAAGGATAAAATGGTCGCTGCGTAACAAGTACGAAATCGAATCTCGCAGGAAATTAACCTATTAATCACAGCTATAGGACACACAAGAAATTCACGTGTTAAATCTTCAGAGATATTTATATAGTAAATGGGTGTTTATTAACTAAATATTATGTAATAAAAATGCAGCAATTGAGAACTAGCTCTAAACGGTTTATAATAAGAATGAGAATGGTCTAAGGTTCTGATTTCTCCTTTTGTCGGAACTCTTTCTGCTATGTTTGGTATAAATTTGCCTAAGTCTTCTCTATAAATCATGAGCACCACTATCGTAACTCTCTCCTGAGTAATTACAACAATACACTAGACATATCCTCCCGAATTACGCTTGCTGGCTTTAGTTATAGCGCACTTAGATCGCACCCAAGATTTCATTATCCCTAATCCCACCCGTAGATCCTTTGTATTGATCCCTCATATACACTAGGAGTGGTGTTGTTTAACAACTACCTAAATATACACTCTCTCTCGAATAATGCATACTAAATAAGCACAACCGATTGAGGGCCCTTCAATCAACAACAATCACGATATAGTTGAACAAACAGAGAAAATATTAGGGAAAATCTATCTTAACATAACACAAAATTCATTCTCCAAGAGGTTCCATCAAAACCCTAGATTAGATGTTTAGCTACGCATAATCATTTTCACAATCATAATGATATAATTAATCCTCAATGATAAAAAGAAGAAGAAAGGTGAAAACTCTATGCTGAATCTTCCGCCTTGCTTCTTGTATGTTCTTGTCTTCAAAATCACTTCAAAAACCTCAATATTCTCTTTTTGGGTGAGCTAGGCTTCTTATAGATCAAGGAGATCCGTCCTAGAAATTACAAAATGGACCTTACAATATTTGGCTCTGAGCACCCCGTCCGTGGCCGCGGATGGATCTTAGATTTGACACAAGTTATGTCTGCGGCTGCAGATTGACCGCGAATTTGGTGCTTGCTCTTTCTTCTCCTTTTCGATCGTGTTATCCTCCGATTGGCTTTCCATGCTCCATATTGACTCCAAAACACTCTTTTGGCTTCTTCCTAGCTTGGAATGGCTCCTCAAAGCAATAAACACATAATTAGAGCATTTTGTTATCTCTTACACTCAAACTTAGATAAAGTGCAACCAAATTAGAGTGAAAATATTAGCTAACTTGCATGATTATCATCTATTATCAACACTGTACACTTAAACATTTGCTCATCCTCGAGCAAACAAACCACACTCTTAACGGTGTAACTTCACTAAGTGACTACCCTAACTCGTCACACCAAGAGCATTTCACCAAAATTGAGCCCAGTAGTGTAACATCTTCGCTTCAAGAGCTGACTCTCCCACGCCACACAATATTCCTAACTTTACTCACTTACTTTAACGCATGGGTTAAGATTCACCTTTCCGTCATGAATCAAGTGCCCTTTCATAACAAACGAGAGTGGTTCCACACACAATAACAGTGAATAATTAGGAACTTAAGATAGAAAGAATTCACTTACTCTCAAAAAGAATAGTCATATGCCACAAAAAATGCACCATAGGCTTGCCCGTAGTGTACTACTCTACTAATTGAGCTCATTCAGTTTAGGATCAATTAGGACTTCATTTGGTTGTAATATAGGCTGCGGGACGCGTAAGATACATCAGATATAGGAGTGACTATTCCTCCCTAAGTACTTTAATACATACACTTTAACATTTAAAATCCCACACTTATGCAAACCATACCTCCACCTTCACATCACTATATGTTAACTCCATTCTTCTTTAAGCACACTTACGTCAAGAGCCACCACTTATCAAGGAATATTTTCTTTTCACAACAATATAACTAATTTTTTTTAAATTCAAGTGGATCTTACTTTTCAAAACAGTGCACCTTTCTCGTTATCTCATTAGCTCCACTCAAAAGCCAAACAGTTCAACCACACTTTAACTTTTACAAAGTTCATAACAATTTAAGTTCTTATGAAAGGTAAAAGGTTCAAATAGATGATTAATTCAAACAAATGGGTAAGACTTGTAATGTGGTTGTCAAAAAAAGGGGATTACAAGCTCAAAACTACGATACATAACAATTAGACGGGTTTTATATGTATATATAAATTTATATATGTGTGTGTGTGTGTGTATGTGTGTGTATGTGGCTTGACAAAGAGATGCATATTTCATTTCAAAGACTGAGCAAGCTACTATTTTACTTTACAAACACATGGGGCAAGTTGTAGACATCCAATGTAGTGCATAGAAGACAACAATCCTCACACACACGGCACATGACTCACTCTAGATTGGATCATTGAAATCCTCTAGTCACAGTACTTAAGCCAAATTAAGAACATACAATTTAAGGCACTCTAATAAGAATCAACAACTGAGCCTAAGCGTCACATTAAAGTATCACTATATTCAAGGCATAATGACGTTTAGGTATCCTCCTTCCATATCATCCCTTAGCCCACAAGTACCTAATTATAAATTAAAAAGAAAACTAACTAACCCAGTTCAAATAAAAACCATTGGAAAAGAACCGCGGTTAAAAGAAAAATAAAGGGGTAATTGATACACTACCTACAAAAAAATGTTTTTTTATATCGACTTAGACCCTTGAGAAACCCGTCGAGTGATATCCGTCATCGTCACAAGTCAAAAACATTAAATATTTACACATTCACCCATTTCGACTACTAACCAAAAACCAAAATCAAACTAACCAATGACTACAATAAAATTAACCAAAGACTACAATCAAAATAGAATCAAGTTACATTCCTATATATACACAACATACCAATGAAGTAACCCCCACCCCACACTTAAAATATGTCATCTCCTCATTTTATAAAATGGAAAGTAATGCGAGGCAAAAGAACTTCCCTGGAAGATCAGTCTTGATCAGAGACAGCGCTGAGATCTAAGTGACACACCCTCCCCAGTGCACGCAACCAGTCCATGATTCTCTTCTTTGATTTAGCATTTTGGGTGGCCATGGCATCAACTCTAGTCCCCAAGTCTATGATAGTAGTCCGCAACCCAGCCATTTCCTACTCTAAGGTTGCCAGTCGTGTAACCTGACCAACCTTTGATAGCCCTTCGGCTTCCGTAACATGCTCATAGAAGGGTGAATCAGCCCCCACTTCATCCTGCTCATCATCTCCCTCCTAGGATGCATCAGAATCATCACTATCAGTTGAACTGGCTGCCATAATCTCTTTCCCAATGGTCATCTTAGAATCCCAGAACATTGTTTCTTTCTTTACCTTTCCGTCTACATGGGGGTTCTATAATACCCCTATAGCCCAACACAATCGACTGACCAGAGATGGGAAGAAGAACCCATACCTCCTCAGTGTTGAATGGATGAACATCTCGAGTGAATAACCTAGGCCACATCAAAATCGTGTCCGTTTATGAAGCACCAGATAGAAGTAGCTCGCGGTCAATTGACTCCGGTGGTGTTGTGGGATGGCAGCAGTCGACTCTTGATGATGTAAAACCAACATTTACCTTCAAAAGTGACTGAGGAGGAGTGCAACTTCGATCCCTGAACAACTACACTATCTCCTTGTTTGGTTTACAGATAGTTTGGAAAAACAATTGCCAATTTGTGGGTTCTCACTTGTAAGTATCATAGTAATCCACCTCCTCAGTAAATACATGCTAGAGATACACTCTCGTGATAGCTTCAATCGAGGCATTCACCCTCTTTTTTCGCACAATGCAAACATGATCCTCATGTTCGGAACAGTTGTCGTACAATTTCCTAATAAGGAACAAGTTCCCATCCTCCGACTCCTGGAAAAAATTGTCGATCCTGCACCTAGTCAGCTCTCTATACATATTGGGGCACTTAGCCTGGAGGCTAAATCTAGCTCTGATGGTGTGTTCGTGGGTCCCTTCCTCTCAACGTCTGAAAGAACACTCTAATAGGGGGAACCCCTTTCAACTCTATGTTCTGGTACCGGCTTTCTAATACCATTTTACTGAAACGGTCTTGGGCAGCTCTAGAGACAAACTGGGTGCTATCAAACTGCCCTGAACTAGATGATGCCCGTGCCCAGGACGAACAAACGGTAGTGCTTATCTTCTTTGAAGATCTCATTGTACCTACACAACAACCACTATTATCAAGAATCAGTAGAATAGGTGACCCAAGAGCAGTTACTCAGACTTCACGCGCCCCCTAGGTCACAATTTATACTATAAAGTTCGTTGGGGCAATTCAACAAACACCTCATGTGCATATGCCCCCTAATGCACCAAAGGACCCAATTAAACCCCCATTCCTCACAACTCAACAATGTTTTTCCAACCCAACCAACCTAATGTCTTCACATATCAACAATTATACCAACAAATGCACATAAATAAGAGTACCTAGATTTTTACTTTCTATACCTAAAATAGACGATACAAAGAATGAAAAAAAGGTTTGAAAAGAACAAAACAAAAGAAACTAAAAGAAGAGAGTAGGATAATCTACTTACTTGAGAACCTTGTGATGAACAGAGATGGAAGAGCGGGTGAGTAGAGAGTGGGGAGAAGAGAAGGGAATTTGGTGAAGAAGGGGGAAGGGATGCGTTATAAATTGGGGAAGAGGGAGGGTTTTGTTTTGTTTTGGGTTGTTGTTTATGGTTTAGGGGAGGGGGTATAAGAAAAAGGGGGATCCGGTGGGGTGGGGGTGTTAATTAAAGAAGAAAAACTAATTAAAGGGGTGGGGGGAAATAAAAAAAATTAAATTTGTTGATACCTGACGTCGCCAGGTCCGCGTCCAGATCCACCGTCAGATCCGCATTCACGGACAGAACAATTGCAAAATCCGTGATTGATCCGTAGTCAGGTTTGCGGCTGCGGATTAGGCATCCAAGTTTTATTATTATTATTATTATAATTATTGTTATTATTATTATTATTATTATTGCTTATGTTTATGCCTACTTTCAGGATACTTACATAACCCTGACAAATACAATAAATCAATGAGTTACCTCCCATGAAGCGCCTGATTTAACGTCGCGGCACGACGCAGATAATCGTATTTAAAGTACGCTCAACTGTGGAGGCTCGATCAAATGGGTCATTTGACACTTCCTTTGCTTCCTCCATGCCCACATAATGTTTCAATCTATGCCCATTGACTTTAAATATGTGAGAGTCATTACTCGCAACAATCTCTAGAGCAATTCTCAGGTGAATTTCAACTACACGAAAAGGCCTTGGCCATCGTGATTTCAATTTGCCCGGGAACAACCTCAGATGGGAGTTGTATAGAAATACTGTATCACAATGTTTAATGTTTCGCTCAATAATATTCCTATCATGTATCATCTTCATTCTCTCCTTTTATAATCTTATGCTCTCAAAAGCGTGATATTGAACTCATCAAGCTCGTGAAAATTCCGTTACTCTACTTGTTTGTGCCGCTTCACTATCAAGATTCAATTGTCTCAACGCCTACCAAGCTCTATGCTCCAACTCTACGGGTAAATGACACGACATACTAAACACCAACTTGTATGGAGACATACCAATTGGAGTTTGAAATCTGTTCGATACATCCAAAGTGCATCTCTAACTTCCTTGCCCAATCTGTTCTAGTTGCATTTACAGTTTTAGTCAGCACACTTTTTATTTCTCTATTCGAGACTTTCACTTGCCCGCTTGTTTGTGGATGATATGGGGTGGCCACCTTGTGGCATAATACTTCTCCAACAACTTTGTATAGGCTCGATTGCAAAAGTGAGTGCCTCCGTCACTGATTATTGCCCTTTGGGAGCAAAATCGGGTGAAAATATTCTTTCTCAGAGAACCAATTACTCCCTTTGCATCATTTGTAGGGAGTATTGCAGCTTCCACCCATTTGGACACATAGTCCAGAGCGATGAGTATGTACTTGGTGGTATATGAGCTGACGAATGGTCCCATGAAGTCGATACCCTATACATCAAATATTTCCACCTCCTGGTCCCATGAAGTCGATACCCTATACATCAAATATTTCCACCTCCTGAATTGGGTTCATAGGCATCTCAAGTCTGTGAGAAATGTTCCTGGTTCGTTGGCATTCATCACAACCCTTTATCCATAGATGTTCATCTTTGAAAAATGTTGCCCAGTAGAACCCCGACTCCAAGACTTTTGCAGTTGTCCTTACTCCCCCAAAGCGCCCACCATATGGTAATGCGTGATATGCCTGAAAAATAGAAGACTGGTCTATCTCGGGGATACATCGCCGGATCATGTTATCAACACAAAATCTTAACAGATAAGGCTCATCCTAATAATACATGCGACCATCACGAAAGAACTTTTTCGTTTGAACAAAGGAAAGGTCATAAGGAACAATACCGATTGCTAGGTAGTTAGCAATGTCTGCATACCATGGAGCTTCCTCGAGACTCGTGGCTAGAAGTTGTTCATCGGGAAAAGATTCTAGAATTTCTTCTACCTCAGCCTTCTTTTCAGCTCCTTCCAACCTAGATAAATGGTCAGCTACTTGGTTTTTCGTTCCCTTTCAGTCACGGATCTCTCAATCAAATTCTTGCAGCAGTAGCACCTATGGAATCAGGCACGGTTTTGACTCCTTTTTAATTAAGTACTTGAGAGCAGCATGGCCAGTATACACAATTACCTTTGAGCCAACTAGGCATGACCTAAACTTGTCAAATGCGAACACCGGTGCAAGCATCTCCTTCTCGGTTATAGTGTAATTTAGTTGGGCTCCACTCAACGTTCTACTTTCGTAGTACATCGGATGCTTGATTTTATCTTGTCATTTCCCAAGAACTACTCCCACAACATAGTCTCTCGTATCACACATAAGCTCAAACGGTTGCTCCCAGTTGGGGGCAACTATGATAGGTATTGTTACCAATCTCTTCTTTAATTCCTAAAAAGCTACCGTGCAGTCATCAGAAAACACAAAAGGATGATCTTTTTTAGTAATTTACACAAGGGGTTAGCAATTTTGGATATAAATCTCCTATTGACACCGACATGCCCAAGAAAACTTCTAATTTCTTTGATGGAGGTGGGTGGTGGAAGCTTTTCTATTACATCAACCTTTGCACTATCCACCTTAATACCTTTACTTGACTAGGTTCCCCAAGACTATACCTTCATGTACCATAAAATGACACTTTTCCCAGTTGAGTACTAGATTACTCTAGATACACCTTCTCAAAACTCGCCTCAAGTTCACAAGGCAGTCATCGAATGCATTCCCCACCACTGAAAAGTCATCTATGAAAACCTATATTATCTCCACTACCATATTTGTGAAGATGGCCATTATGCACCTTTGGAATGTGGAGGGTGCATTGCATAGGCCAAACAACATTTACCGAAAAGTAGATTCAATAAGGACATGCGAATGGCGTTTTCTCTCTATCCTCAAAGGCAATAAAAATCTGATTATACCCCGAGTACCCATCCATAAAGCAAAAGTGAGAGCTCCCTGCAAATCTATCTAGAACCTGATCGATCAATGGTAGTGGGAAATGGTCCTTCATGGTAGACAAGTTTAATTTCCTGTAATCCATACAGATTTGCCAATATGTGACTGTCTATGTAGAGATCAACTTGTTCTTCTCATTTTTTACCACTGTTATACCTCTCTTTTTCAGTACACACTGCTCTGGGCTAACCTAGTTGCTGGCAGAGATGGGGAATATGATTCTCTTATCTAACCACTTAATCACTTCCTTTTTCACCAATTCTTTCATGTTGGGGTTCAGCCTTCTTTGATGTTCTCTAGAAGGTTTGTGCTCATCTTCTAACAAAATCTTACACATATAGAAAGCTGAGCTGATCCTCTTAATGTCTTTAATGGTCCACCCAATTAAAGTCTTGCACTCACTTAGCTCCTACAAAATTTGTTGTGCCTGCACATCTAACAAACTAGCTGAGATAACAACACGTAAAGCTGAATCAGGTCCTAAGAATACATACCTGAGATAGGATGGTAGTGGCTTCAATTCCAACTTTTGTGGCTCTTCTATTTAGGGCTTAGCTAGAGGAGTTTTTCTTTCCTCCAAGTGCAAATGCTCAAATTCAAGCTCCCTTTTTCAAAAACCTTGGCCTTTAAGAGCCGGTACCCACTCTGTCAAGTCTTCGCTATTAGCTTCATCTGACTTCATGGACAAGCTGCTTGAGGGTCTTTAATATTCGATGCATTTTCGTCCTCCTCCAAAACTACATCTATCGCATCTATTAGAGAGCAATTAGATAATTCACTTGGTCTCTACATAGAGTTTTGCACATTGAATGTTATCTCTTCATCGTTTAATCCCATATTGAGCTCTCCAGTTTCACAATCAATGAAAGCTCTCCCAGTGACCAAGAATGGTCTTTAAAAAATTATGGGAATTTTCTCGTCAACCCGGCAGTCAAGGATGACAAAATTTGCCGGGAACACAAACTTCACAACCTGCACTAATACATCATCTAGAATCCCAGAGGGCCTCTCACTATTTGGTCAGCCAGCTGTAGCAGCATAGATGTGGGTAGCTAGGGGCATAAAGTTTATGCTTTCTCCCATATCACACAGTGCCTTAGCAAAAGCGAAGATGCCTATCATCTAAGGGATTATGAAGATTCCTGAGTCAGACAACTTCTCAACTATAGGCCTCGTCATAACATCACTGTAGGTCTGAATTAGTGTAACCGTGGCCATGTCTTGAAAGTCAAAATTGCGGGACATCAAGTCCTTCATCATCTTCGCATAACCAGGCATCTCTTTTAAAGCATCAATCAATGGCATGTTTACCTGAATTTGCTTCAACATCTCCAAGAATTTCTTGTACTGCTTATCTTTCTAAAACTTGGACAATCTCTGTGGGAATAGTGCTGGAGGTCGCTTCTTCTCTATGATCTAATTTTTTCTTGTTTAGTCACTGATTCTACCGTCAGTTCCGGTGAATCCTCAGTCTCTTTCACAACCTCATTTTCGTTTTTGGCACTCTTTTACATATTATATACGGTCACCTCAATTAACCCTGCTGAATAATCTATCTCAATGAGTATTGGCACTAGTGTCTCAATCGGTCTGCTTTCGTGAGCAATTTCTTGCTCTAGATCTAAGTATCTACCATTTCGGAGACTTACTGCCATTAGCTGCTTTAGGCCCTTCTCTTTTGGATTGATTTGGGTGTCTTTAGGTAACGTCCTATGAGGACAATTATTTGGGGCCATGGAAATCTATCCTAACTAGATCTCAATATTCTTTATCGCTGACTCATGTGAGTCTACTCTGTCATCTAGTTTTCCAGTGAACCCAATCACTTGTTGCATCATTCCCTCAAGTTTAGCAAACCCAGGTTCATGTCTCACAATCAATGATTGTGGAGGTTGTTGATAAGGTTGTACCCTTGTTGCCATTGGTCAGGCACAATTTGCCCATGTGGTCCCATAGATATATGATTATTGTTGTTATTATACTACTGCTGAGCTGGTCTGTATTATTGATTCTACTAACCCCAATTCCGACCACCTCGTCTCGATCGCTCATAGTTGGCCACATAATTTATGTTATCCTAATATTATTGATTATCACCTTCAGCATTCCACGAGCAGACATATGGTTGATTAATGCATGATGTACATAGAACCCCATTAGTTGCATCAACTATGTGTACCTACTGCTTCCGGCCTGATTCTTCAACTTTTTTGGTGAGGATGCTCATTTGTGTTATTAGAGTGGCCATATTTTCAGCTATGGAGTTAGCCGAGTCTAGGGCTACTAAGTGAAACACATGAGTGATTAGAGCGTTTCTTGTTGTCCATCCTGAGTTTGTGTCATCTTGTCAAGTAGGATCTTGATCCCTCTAAATCTCTTGCTAAAAAAATGCTCCACCTGCTGAAGCATCACATTGGCTTTCAAACTATTTGTCAAACCCATGTAAAATCTCTGCCTCAATATCTGCTCCGGAATACCATGATGTGGACACGTAATCAGTAGACCCTTGAGTCTCTCCCAGTTTCGTGTAACGTCTCAGTTGTTTTCTGTCTGAAGCTCAATATCTCATTAATTTGCTGATCAGTCTTGTTGGGCGGATGAAATTTGCTCAAATATTGCTTGATTAATTCCTCCCAAGTAGTGATGAAGTTGATGGGGGAGTGAATTAAGCTATGTTTGGGCTTCTCCTGTCACTGAGAATAGAAACACAACAAATGTATTACTTCAGGTGTCACGTTGTGCTACCTCTTCGTGGCACAGATTGACAGAAAGTTCTTTAGATGCTGCTGAGGATCTTCAATGTATGACCTAGAAAATAGTCCCTTATTCTACAATAGATGTAGCACTTTATTTGTGATCTAGAATTAACTTCTTGTATTTGAGTGACTACAATAGCAGTTGCCAAGTTGTCAGCTGTGGGTTGTGCCAAATCATATAATGCTACTTCTAGCACAAAGGGTGCCACACCTTGATCATTTGGGTCATTCACGTTTTTTCTGTTGTTTAGGTTATTGTCTTCTATGTCTAGTTCAATGTTTTCAGTTGACTTCTATTGTTTGTATTTCCTATTTACATGATTCAATGCCTTGAAACTTTCTCAGGAAATGAAAATGCTTCGAGCAATTCACTAGTTCTTGAGGAGTTCATAGGCATGCACCTGTAACAACCATGACTACAAATGTTAGAATTTATTGGTCAGTTTAATTTGAAGAAAATTGACTACACTAAGAATTTTTGCACTTTTTTAATTGCAACCAATAACACCGTTAAATTTCTGGCAACGACGCCAAAATTTGATCATGCTCAACTATTCCTTATAAAAAGGACAAAGTGGTGGCTGCAAATATATTCCGATAACAAGCCCGGAGTTGGATCCCACAGGGAATTAACCTATCAATCAGAGCTATTGGACTCGTAGAAATTCATGTATTCAATCTTCAGAGATATTTAAGTAACAAACTGTGTGTTTATTAACTAAATATTATGTAATAAAAATGCAGCAGCTAAGAACTAGCTCTAAACGATTTGTAATCAAGAATGAGAATGGTCTAAGGTTCTGATTTACCCTATTGTCGGAATTCTTTCCGCTGTGTTTACTATAAATTCGCCTAAGTCGTCTATATAGATATTGAGCACTCTTACTGTCATTATTCTCTCTCGAGTAATTAAAACAATATACTAGACATGTTTTCCCGAATTACGCTAGCTGACTTTAGTTACAACGCACTTAGATTGCACCCAAGGTTTCGTTATCCCTAATCCCACCTTTAAACCCTTCGTATTTATCCCTCATATAAATTAGGAGTGACGTTATTCAACAAATACTTAAATATGCAATCTCTTCCAAGCAACGCATACTAAATAGGCACAACCGATTGAGGGCCCTTCAATCAATAGCAATCACAATATAACTGAACAAACAAAGAAAATATTAGAGAAAATCTATATTAACATAACACAAAATTCATCCTCCAAGAGGTTCTATCGAAACCATAGATTAGGAGGTTAGCTACACATAATCATCTTCATAATCATAACGATATAATTCATCGTCATTGATAAAAACAAGAAAATGAAAGGTAAAAATGCTAAGCCGAATCTTCCGCCTTGCTTCTTTCCTGTTCTTGCCTTCAAAATCACTACAAAACCTCAATATCCTCTTTTGGGCGAGCTGGGCTTCTCATAGGTCAAGGAGAGTCGTACTAGAAATTATACAATTAAACTTGCAATATTTGGCGCAGACCTAGGCGCAGATTTGGTCCTTTCTCTTTCTTATCCTTTTCGATCGTGTTATCCTCCAATTGGTCTTACATGTCCATATTGACTCCGAAATACTGTTTTATCTTCCTCCTAGCTTGGAATGGCTCCTGCAAAGCAATAAACTCATAATTAGAGCATTTTGTTATTTTTTACAATCAAACATAGATAAAGTGTGGTCAAATTAGAGTGTAAATATTAGCTAACTTACATGATTATCATCTATTATCATCAAAATCCAAACAATTCTTTCAATTAAAGCTTCCAACTTTGGGATTAAGTGTCTCAATTCATTTTGAAACTTACCGAAAACCAAACCAACCACCCCAAGCAAGTCACATAACAACAATTGAACATAGAAGAGGTAATAAATTGGGGAATGGGGCCAAAATACTCAAAAACAACTAACCGGGTCGGTACAGAAACCTTGAAATTCATATTGCGTTCCTATTTTTCCATTAATTTTTTTAGTTTTATTTATCTATTCTCTGGGATTATTTGAGATTTCTACCATGACTATGCGTGGCTAAATTCATTTTTTTCGGGGTTATGATTTTACATGAATGTTGATATTTAGAGATTGATTGACGATTTAATTTTTCATATTGGTTTGTTCATTGATATACTGAGCCTAATTATTTTACTACCTAGCTAATAGTAAAAAACAATATATGAATCTTGAGTTGAACTTGAAAGATGTAATGTTTTATTGCAATAGGATTGAATAGAGTGCGATCTTGAACCTAGTCATTTTGGGAATTAATTTTTGAATACTGATATAAATATACCTATTTGTCGTGCTTAACCAGTTGTGCAAAAAATTAATAATGTGCTCTTTTATCTCTAATCTCATAGAAATATAGGGGTTATAATAAATTGAATAGGCAAGTAGAAGTTATTATACGAGTATTATGGTCCTTGCATGTTAATAACCTAGATAAATTAATAAGTCTAGTTGATTGAAAAATTCAACAGGATTGTTTCCTAACTATGTCCATGGAATATTATTTCTCATTGAATTCACTCTTCTTGATAAGTGTGATAGTTTATTAGTTTTTCTTTTAATCGAAATTATCATTTGTAAAATTAATTAAACAAATATCACCCTGAACTTGTTCTTGATTCGATTGATTAGAAATTGCTCGATTTAATTCATAATTAATCACATGTCCTCGTGGGAACGATACTCTACTCACTCTTTATTACATGATTGACCGTATCAACTTGCGTGTGCGATTTAGGGCAACAGTAAGTGTATGTATCAATCCTTCGTCACTACTTCTTTGAGACTAGACTTAATACTTATTAAGCATCGTGGTTTTGTACTCTCACTATATTTTTGAATATTTTAATGTAGGTTCTGAGGCTTGTATAGTAGTACCCTATGAGCTCAGTAGGAGTACTTATTAGAGACCTAGCGATGAGCTTCTTTACTTGATTCGATCTACAACACATGGAGTCCTCTTCCCTACTCATTTATATATGTTTATGAATTTTTATTTCCAGATAGATGTTGGTATTTAGTTTAGACTATATACTCTTATTATATGCTCATGACGATGTTCTGATACCATGTTTTGGAAGAGTTTGTGATACTGTTGTGGTCGTGTTTAGACCCTATCTGAGATTCACATACTTTTGATATTATCACGAATTAGTTAATGACCTAATAATTGGAATCTATTATTGTTCTTGATTGTTGTCTTGCCTAGCAAGTAGGTTAGGTGCTATCATGACGTTTGAAATGATTTTGGGTCTAGATAAAGCACTAGGTTCGAGAGTAAAAATTGGTGGTGGATCTTGAGTAGTCATTGGAAGAGGTGGATGAGGCTCTTTTGGTTGCTTGGGATCGACCTCTTTGGGTAATACGTCTCCTGGAGTATCCCATACGAGAGGTGATCTAGCTGGTCGACGACCTCGACCCCTCATTTAGACACCCGCAACGCGGGGTACATTATTTAGATGCCACTTCCAGAGCAACAATAGTGTTTTTATTATTCTTGGTATTTCTCTTTAGATTCACTTTTTTATAATACACAAATTAGAAATCATTCCTAGCGTAAAGCTCTATTGCACGATCTAGAGTACTGAAATAGGGTAGCATTCATAAATGACCATGTAGCCTCACAATTATAGATTTAATATAAGGCCCTATAAAATTCGTCAAGGAATTCAAGTTTTGTGGTACCGAGGTGGGGAAATATGTACGAATGTAGTAGTTCGGTACACACAGAGGAGTTGATTGAGAAATTTTGGCAGAAGAAGGCAGTTCTACGATCAATCACTCAAGGGGACGCATACCCATCGCGGAGTTGAGTAGAAAATATTGAATTTTAAAGGTCATTTTGCGATCCATTCTGCAATCTCATATCCATTTCACGGTCCGCATTTCCCTTACATATTTGGCATGAAGAATTCCAAAGAGCGATTCTGTGATCCACTTTGTAGCCACATATGTGGTCTATGGATCGCAGACCTGTCACAGACTAGTCTAGACAAGCCCAGTTCGTGGCATCATTTTCACGATCAATTTCTGGTGCTGCCTACTTGTTCTGTGGTCCTTTCTATAACTGTAGACTTGAGTTCGGTGGATCTATTTTACTATTTTTATAACCCGGTCTCATTTTGATAAATAGACTTTGAGGCATATTTTGAAGCGAACATCTGATATTTTTGGAGAGAAGTAAGAGTATTTTAGAGAGAGAAGGAGAAGACCTAGCAGTCTAATCACCCATTCTTGCACCAATCTTCAAGAATCATGGAAACCACTCGCTAGACAACCATATATATGGGTATGTTCTTGTCATCCATCATCCATGAAAGTTTCTTTAGGGTCTAAGTAGATTGTGGAGTTAGAGATATGCCATGCATGTGCCATAGGTGGTAGAATGTGAGGTTGTTGAACTATTTTCGGTAATATCTTTTTTGAAATTGGTTGGGGATGAAGGGATTACCATTGTAGAGATTTGTGGTCGATTTTGCACATTAGGTGTTTTACAAATTTCCTAAGAGATTTACACCTTGAGAAACCTTCTAATTATTAAATGATTTCACTATCTTTCTATAGATTGTTATTTCTAGAAATGTTCGGACATTGTAGTAACTTAAGGAAAGCTCAAATAATGTATGTTGGCAAAACTTCTCTTTTAAAATCTAATTACATGATGTTCCCCTTAGTTTCAAGTCTGGTTGGCCCAAGTTTCTAATTCCCATATTCAGTGTTGTTCCTAATAAATTTGAGTATTCCATGTAAGTGTTGAGTTGAAAGATGCCTATGCTCAAAACGTGTCCCTATTTTTCCTATCCTATTATGACCTCTACGAGAATATGTTCAAGTATGATTTATGTATTAAAATATTGTGACTTCAATTAGTCTTTCAAATATAGGTCTATTATGCTTAACTTGGAAAGAAACCTAATATGATTTAGACTCATATAACTTAATTATATGTATATAGTTTGTGTGTGTGTGTAAAATCCCTATTTTAAAAGCCTTTATTATTGATAAACTAAGACAATGTTTGGAAGTGAGAGAGAGATAAGACGTGGTCATGGTTGTTGTAACTAGTGCATTTGATTTGAATTCATGTTTCAGTCATGTGATGACCCAAAGGGTTATCACCTACATTCTTATCTGTTCTGTGTTTTTGAGGCCTCGAAAATCTCATTAGGGTTGCCTTAATTTACGTGCGTAGTCCGGACGCGTAGTCGAAAAGCTTATATGTAAAATTATGTGAAAAATGCTAAATTTTGATATTAAACTGAATAGATTTAACTTTGGTCGATATTTTGGGTAAATGAACTTGGATCCATGATTTGACGGTTCCGAAGGGTCCGTAAGAAAATATAGGACTTGGGCGTATGCCCGGAATTGAATACCGATGTCCCAAGACCGAGATATGAACTTTTAAATAAATTGCTTTCTAAAAATGTTTAAAGAGAATTGAAGTGAAATCTAATTTGAAAGTAATTGCATCGGGCCCGTAATTTGGTTCTGGTGCCCAGTACAAGTCTTATATATGTTTTGAATCAGTGCTGTAAAGTTTGGTTAAAAATGAACGTTGTTTGACGCGATCCGGACCCTAATTGGGAAATTTATTCTTAAAATGGAGTTTTGAGAAATTTTTCATTGATCTTGATGTTCAAGATGTTACATTGGTTATTTGTTCAACACGAATATGTTCGTAAGATGTCTTTGAGGTTGTGTGTATACTTGGATTAGAGTTTTGAGGGCTCAAGTAAGTTTCGAGTAGGTTTTGGGATGGCTTTGGCTTAAAAAGATCAGATGTTGCAGGTTTATTAAATTGATAGGTCTCTGAACCCTTTTGCGCGGTCCGCGAGAAATCGCATGCGGCTGTGCAGGGGCCAGCGCGGCCACGGTGGCTGACGTGCATCCGCGATTGGCTTGTTGTGGTCCTCACTGTGTAATGATCCGCAGGTCTTCAGATAGCCTATGCAGCGCGGTCCTTTTTGCGCGGTCTGCACGGGGAACTTCAGAGGGGTATAAATACATGTGAATTTCAGTTATTTTACACTTTTCAAAACCCCAAAACATACGAGGCGATTTTTCAAACAACTCTTCTTCTCCAAAACAAGTGGTAAGCGATTTCTAGCTTATTTTCTTCACTCCTTAACATCTTTTAACATGATTTCAACTTCAAATCAAATTTTTTCATGAGGAAATTGAGTGTTTTGGGTAGAACTTAGGTTCTCTAAAAATTGGGGAGTTGGACCTCTATTTGAGCTCCGATTTAAAAACAAATCCTATATTTGGATTTGTAGGGTAATCGGGTTTTGGTCCGAACCTCGACTTTCGACCATGCAGGCCCGGGGCATTTTTGACCTTTGGGATAAAACCTTGTGAAATTTATTTTTATGCATTTGGGTTGATTCATTTAGCATTTATTAATGTGATTAAGTAAGTTATGACTAAAATCGAGCGAATTGGTGGTGGAACTGAGGGGTAAAGCTATAATTGAGGCTTGAGTTGAATTCAAGGCATTGAGGTAAGTGTTTGGTCTAACCTTATCTTAAGGGAATAGGTGTTGAGTCTTACTTGCTACTTGTTAATTGTTGAGTGCGATGTATAGACATGGTGACGAGTATCTATACATTGGTGTCTAGCATGATCGTGAGTCTCTATTTTGCGAATATTTGATATTTATGGTAAATTCCATTCTTAATTGATGATTTTGATATGTTTTAAAGAGCATGTGAAAGGAATTGTGACCTTTAAACTTCGAGGAGCATTGGCTCAAGTCGAAATACAAGTTGTGAAGGTATATGAGATAATTAAATTGTTGGAGCATTGGCTCATGTGATAATGTGAACTAGGAGATGAAAATGAAAGAAAGAGAAAGAGTTACTGGTTAATTCCCTTACCTAGACATTTTGTTTTGTTGTTGATATTCTCCCTTTCCGGGACGTATATACTTGCACTCTTGAGTTTCCTTGGCGGGATAGTATGAATTATGGTTAATTCCCTTGCTGAGACTGTTTTCATGATCATTGTAAGTTGTATCTTTAGATATTATATTGGATCGGGTTGTACGTCGCAATAGATATTATATTGGACTGGGTTTCACGCCACAATAGAGTTAATTGATAAGGGATCGGGTTGCGCGCCACAATAATAGTGTTATTGAACTGTTATAGATGTTGTACTGTTCATTCATATATATTTATGGTTTCTGTTAGGTTGATGTTGTTCCCCGAAGCATGTACCTCCCTCCTTTATAACTGCTCATTACTTGTTTATATTTATGCAATATATTATGTACATGCAAAGGTTTACATGGTAGTCCGATCTAGCCTCGTCACCACTTCGCCTGGGTTAGACTAGACACTTACCATCACATGGGATCGGTTGTTATGATGATTAGATCGAGAGCTAGCCTTCACTCCAGCGGGACACCCAGGTTGCCGTGCAGATCCGCAGGCCCGATATCTCCCCTATCCTTTATTTTAGTCTATTATCTCATTGTATTCGAGACAAACAATTATTTTTTTGTTCAGACGATTGTATTTAGTACTCTTAGTAGTTCGTGAGTATTATAACACTAGTCTTGGGTAGAGGATTATTTTGGATTTCCGCATTTTAACCAGTTCCTTTAATTAAAGACTTCCGCATATTTGTTTATTTATTTTCGTTGTTTGATGCTATTTCTGATAATTGTTAAAAAGGAGTATATTTTAATGATAAAGAGATTAAGGTTTGTCTTACATATCTTCTATCAGTAGGCGCCATCACGACTCCTAAGGGTGGAGAATCCGGATCGTGATAAGTTGGTATCAGATCTCTAGGTTTCATAGGTCTCACAAATCATGACCAAGCTTAGTAGAGTCTGAGGGATTGGTACAGAGACGTTTGCATTTATCCCCCAGAGGCTAAAGAGTTAGAAAAAGTTTCCCATTTATTCCTTTTTGTCGTGCGGTTTGGTTTCTCAATGCTAATTGAATTTCTACTCTATTCTTCCGCACATGGCGAGAACACGCGCTTCCTCATCTTCTGATTAGTAGTCCGAGCCCCAGGCAGCTCCCACTAGAGGCAGAGGGCGAGGCCAAGGTAGGGGTGGAGCTCAAGCTCAAGCAGCAGCACCAGTACCAGTGGGGAAGCCTCAAGTTGACTTTGACAAGGAGGTTCCGGCCCCAGCCCCAGCAGCTCCAGTAGGCCCTACTCAGGTCCTAGAGGAGTTTATTGCTACCCCAGTTCTTCAGGATGCTCTGGTCTGATTGGTGGGTCTCATGGAGAGTGTTACCTGAGCAGGTTTGCTTCCAGTAGCACCAGCCGTCTCTCAGGCTGGAGAAGGGGCCAAAACACCTGCTACTCATACTCCGGAGCAAGTAGCTTCTCATACTCCGGAGAAAGTAGCTCCTCATATTCATACTCCACCAGTTTATCCAGTAGGAGCAACTATGTCTGAGGATGCTTTATGGAGGTTAGATAGGTTCACCAAGCTTTTCACTACTACCTTCAGTGGTGCATCGACCGAGGATCCTCAGGATTTTTTGGACAACTGCCACGAGGTTCTTTGAAACATGGGTATTGTAGAGATCAATGGGGTTAATTTCGCTACATTCTGGTTGTCAGGATCTGCCAAGACTTGGTGGAGGGATTATTGCCTAGCTAGACCAGCATGGTCACCAGCCTTGACCTGGGAGTAGTTCACGCATATATATTTGGAGAAGTTTCTCTCTATTACCCAATGAGAGGCCTATCAGAAGCAGTTCGAGTATCTTCATCAGGGATCTATAACAATCACCCAGTACAAGACCAGGTTTATTGATTTGGCTAGCCATGCTCTTGTTATACTTCCCAATGAGAGGGAGAGAGTGAGACAGTTTATTGATAGACCAAATCAGCCTATTCGTCTCCAGATGGCTAGAGAGGCTGGGAGCGAGATATCCTTTTAGGAGGCAGCCAATGTGCCCCGGAGGATTGAGATCATGGGGGGAGGGGGTCATAGGGCAGATAAGGGACCCCATCAGTCAGGCCGATTCAAGGGTGCTTTATCTGGAGGCAGATATTCGTATGATAGGGGTCATCCTCCTAGGCCTTTCTAGTCAACGCTTCAGGTTTCCCATGGTACATCAGGTGATCGTGGTTTTTGTGGGAAGTATTCTGTCCAGCAATCCTACAGTGCACCATAAGCTCTTATTAGTGCACCGCCGCTCCAGAGCTTCTGGGGTGGTCATTCAGGCGGCCAAGGTCAGCCTCAATTTCCTTAGCCACGACATTTGGGTGTGGTGAGTATGTTCACATCACGAGGGTTTGTCCGAGGTTAAGGGTTACTCAGTCGTAGCAGCAGGTTCTGCGCCCTATGATACAGGCACCAGATGTTCCACAGGTCGCCCAGCCAGCTAGAGGCGGGGGTAGAGATACTAGAGGTGGAGGTAGAGGTCATAGAGGTGGAGCTCAGATCGCCAGGGGTGGAGGCCTGCCAGCAGCGGGCCGTCTTAGAGAGGTAGATCAGAGTGGTGAGGCCTAGCCCTAATGTTATGCTCTTCAGGACAGGCCCGAGGCAGAGGCTTCAGATGCATTTAGTACATGTACAATTCAAGTTTGTGATAAAGATGCTTCAGTGTTGTTTGATTTGGGGTCAATGTATTCGTATGTGTCATCCTATTTTGGCCCGTATTTGGTCACGCCTAGTGATGCATTGGGTATTCCTATATATATGTCAACACCAGTGGGTGGATCCATTGTGGTCGATCGAGTCTATCGTTCTTGTGTTGTGGTGATTGGGCGTCTTGAGACTAGTGTAGATTTATTGCTTTTAGATATAGTCAACTTTGATATTATATTGGGGATGCACTGGTTATCACCTTATCACGCTCTCTTGGACTGCCATGCCAAGACTGTTACCTTAGCTTTACCAGGTGTGTCTCGTTAAGAGTGAAGAGGGACTTCAGGAGTGTTATATCGTATATGAAATCTCGATGTATGGTCGAGAAGGGGTGTTTGGCTTATTTGGCTTATTTCGGGATTTTAGAGCTAAGGTTCCCACTATCAATTCTGTGCCTGTTGTTTCTGAGTTCCCTGATATTTTTCCTTCAGACTTGCGGGGTATGCCACCCAACAGGGATATTGATTTCTGCATTGATCTGGTTCTGGGCACTCAGCCCATTTCTATCCTGCCATATCGAGTGGCCCCGCCGGAGTTGAAGGAGCTAAAGGAAAAGTTGCAGGATTTGCTTGAGAAAGTTTTCATTAGGCCTAGTATCTACCTTGGGGTATACCGGTGTTATTTGTCAAGAAGAAAGATGGGTCAATGAGAATATGTATTGATTATCGACAATTGAATAAGGTAATGATCAAGAATAAGTATCAACTACCAATGATTGATGATTTGTTCGATCAGATTAAGGGTGACAAGGTATTTTCCAAGATTGACTTGTGATCTAGCTACCATCAGTAGAGGATTAGGGCATCCGATGTCCCTAAGACAGCTTTCGCAATCGGTACGGGCATTGCAAGTTCTTGGTTATGTCATTCGGGTTGACAAATGCCCCAGTAGATTTCATGGACTTAATGAACCAAGTGTTCAGGTTTTATTTGGACTCACTCATGATAGTTTTCATTGATGATATATTGACATATTCCCGCATACAGGAGGAGCATGAGCAGCACCATAGAGTGGTTCTTCAGACTCTAAGTGATAGTCAATTATATGCTAAGTTCTAGAAGTGTGAATTGTGGTTGAATTCAGTTATATTTTTGGGTCATGTTGTATCAACATAGGGTATTTAGGTGGACCCAAAGAAGATTGAGGCAGTCAAGAGCTGGCCTAGACCAGCATCAGCTATAGAGATTCAGAGTTTCTTGAGGTTGGCAGGCTATTATCGACAGTTTATGGAGGGGTTTTCATCTTTTGCTGCCCCGATGACTAGGTTGATCCAGAATGGTGTCCAGTTCAGATGGTCAGACGAGTGTGAGGCGAGATTTTAGAGGCTCAAGACTGCTCTGACTACGACACCGGTGTTGGCTTTGCCTACAGGTTCAGGGCCTTATGCAGTCTATTGTGATGCTTCCCATATTGGACTTTGTGTAGTGTTGATGCAGGATGGAAAGGTCATTGCCTATGCTTCGAGGTAGTTGAAGATTCATCAGAAGAACTATTCGGTTCATGATTTGGAGCTTGCAGCCATTGTTCACGCATTGAAGATCTGGAGGGATTATCTATATGGCGTGGCATGTGAGTTGTACATTGAGCACAAGAGTCTTTAGTATCTGTTCAAGCAAAAAGAGTTGAATTTGAGGCAGAGAAGGTGGTTAGAATTGTTGAAGGATTATCACATCACCATTCTATATCATTCGGGGAAGGCCCACGTGGTGGCCGATGCTTTGAGTAGGAAGTCAGCCAGCATAGGTAGTCTTGCTTATATTCCGGTCTGTCAGAGGCCGCTTTCTTTGGATGTTAAGGCTATAGCCAATCGATTTGTGAGGTTGGATATTTTTTAGCCTTGTCCGGTGTTAGCTTGCACGACTGTCCATTATTCATTATTGGAGCATATCCGTGATAGGCAGTTTGATGTTCCCCACTTGTATGTCCTTAGAGATACGATGCAACAAGGAGGCGCCAAGTAGATTACGTTAGATGCTGATGGAGATTGCAGGGGCGAGTTTGTGTGCCCAATGTGGATGGGCTTCGAGAGTTGATTTTACAGGAGGCCCATAGTTCTTGGTACTTTATTCATCCGGGCACCGCGAAGATGTATCAGGATTTGCGGAAGCATAATTGGTGGCATAGGATGAAGAAGGACATTGTGGCATATGTGGCGTGGTGTCTGAATTGTCAGCAGGTTAAGTATGAGCATCAGAGGCCTGGTGGTTTATTTCAAAGGATTGAGCTTTCCTAGTGGAAGTGGGAGCATATCACTATGGACTTCGTTACTGGACTTCCATTGACTCGCAAGAAGTTCGATGTAGTTTTGGTCGTTGTTGATAGGCTCACTAAGTCAGCAAATTCATTCCTGTGGCAGTATTCTATTCATCCGAGAGATTAGCTGAGATCTATCTCCGAGAGGTTGTTTGCCTTCATGGGGTGCCGGTATCTATCATTTCAGATCGAGATACGCAATATACCTCGCGTTTTTGGAGAGCAGTTCAGCGAGATTTAGGCACCCACGTGGAGTTGAGTACAATATATCATCCTCAGACGGACAGGCAGTCCAAGCGGACTATTCAGATATTGGAGGATATGCCCCGAGCTTGTGTTATTGACTTTGGAGGTTCATGGGATCAGTTCTTGCCTCTAGCAGAGTTTTCCTACAAAACACCTACCAGTTGAGCATTCAGATGGTTCTTTATAAGGATTTATATGGTAGGCGGTGTCGATCTCCAATTGGATGGTTTGTTCTAGGAGAGGCTCGATTGTTAGTTACAGATTTTGTTCAGGAGGCCATGGACAAGGTCAGGATCATTCAGGATAGGCTTCGTTCAGCTCAATCTAGGAAAAAGAGCCATGCAGACCGCAAGGTTCGAGATGTGGCATTTATGGTTGGTGAGCAGGTATTGCTCCAAGTGTCGCCTATGAAAGGCGTTATGAGATTTGGAAATAAGGGCAAGCTTAGCCCCAGGTTCATTGGTCCGTTTGATATTCTTGATAGAGTGGGAGAGGTGTCTTATAGACTTGCCTCGCCACCGAGCTTATCAGCCGTGCATCCAGTGTTTCATATGTCCATGCTTCGGAGGTATCACGGTGATCAAGCCGACGTGTTAGATTTCAGCACTATCCAGTTGGACAAGGACTTATCTTACAAGGAGGAGCCCATATCTCTTCTGGACCGGCATGTTCGTCAGTTGAGATCGAAGAGTTTCCCTTCTGTTCGTGTTCATTGGAGAGGTTAGCCTCCTAAGGCATCTACCTGGGAGTCCAAGTCTGATATGTGGAGCCGTTACTCTCATCTGTTTCCCGACTCTGGTGCTTCCTTCTTTTTTCCGTTCGAGGAAGAACAGTTGTTTTAGAGGTGAAAATGTGATGAATCACCTGCTTTCTTATCCATTTTGTGCTTTCGAGGCCTCGAAAACCTTACTTAGGATTGTCTCGATTTGCGTGAACAGTTCGTACGCGTAACCGGAAAGTATGTGAAATTCTGTGGAAAATGATAAAATTTGATACTAAAATGAATATATTTGACTTTGGTCAACATTTTAGGTAAACGGATCCGGTCGTGATTTGACGGTCCCGAAGGGTCCGTAGGAAAATATGAGAGTTGGGCGTATGTCTGAAATAGAATTTTGAGGTCCCAAGCCCGAGATATGAATGTTTAAGTGAAATTGCTTTCTAAAAATGTTTAAAGAGAATTGAAGTAAAATCTAATCTGAAACTAATGTTATCGAGCTCTTTTTTTTGGTTCCAGTGCTTGGTACAAGTCTCATATACGTTTTGAATCACTCTTGTGAAGTTTGGTTAAAAATGGCGTCGTTTGACGTGATCTGGACCCTAATTGGGAAATTTATGCTTAAAAGGGAGTTTTGAGAAATTTCATTGATCTTGAGGTTCAATTCGATGCTCATGATGTTATATTGGTGATTTGATCACACGAATATGTTCGTAAGATGTCTTTAAGGTTTTTTGTATACTTGGATTAGAGTTTTGAGGGCTCGGGTGAGCTTCGAGTAGGTTCCGAGATGCCTTCGGCATAAAAAGATCAGATGTTGCAGGTTCAGGAAATTGACAGGTCTCTGAACCCTCTTGCGCGACTTGCGAGAAATTGTGTGCGGCCGTGGAGGGGCCAGCGCGGCCAGGGTTGCCTTTGCACGGTCCGCGGTGGGTGTTGTGCTGCCACGGTCGGCTTGGTGCGGTCTGCACTGGGCAATGATCCCCAGGTCTTCAGAAATCCTGTGAGGCCATGTTCCTTTTTGCGCGGTCCGCACAGGGAACTTCAGAGGGGTATAAATACACATGAATTTCAATTATTTTACACTTTTCAAAATCCCAAAACATAAGAGGCGATTTTCCAAACAACTCTTCTTCTCCAAAACGACTAGTAAGTGATTTATAACTCGTTTTCTTCACTCCTATCATCTTTTAACATGATTTCAACTTCAAATCAAAAATTCTCATGGAGAAAATTGGGTGTTTTGGGTATAACCTAGATTTTCTAAAAAATGGGGAGTTGGACCTCAATTTGAGGTCCAATTTCAAAATAAATCATATATTTGGATTCGTGGAGAAATGGGTAACCGTGTTTTGGTCCGAACCTCGAGTGTCGACCACATGGGCCTGAGGGGCATTTTTTACCTTTTGGGATAAAACCTTGTAAAACTTATTTTTATGCATTGGGGTTGATTCATTTAGCATTTATTAATGTGATTAAGTAACTTACGACTAGATTCGAGCGAATTGGTGGTGGAACCGAGGGGTAAATCTATAACTAAGGCTTGAGTTGAATTCAAGGCATTAAGGTAAGTGTTTGGTTTAACCTTAGCTTAAGGGAATAGGTGTTGAGTCTTACTTGCTACTTGTTAATTTTTGAGTGCGATGTATAAGCATGGTGACGAGTATCTATACATTGGTTTCTAGCATGATAGTGAGTCTCTATATTGCAAATATTTGATCTTTATGGTAACTTCCATGCTTAATTGATGATTTTGATATGTTGTAAAGAGCATGTGAAATGAATTGTGGCCTTTATTCTTTGAGGAGCATTGGCTCGAGTCGAAATACAAGTTGTGAAGTTATATGAGACAATTAAATCGTTGGAGCATTGGCTCATGCGATAATGTGAACTAGGAGATGAAAATGAAAGAAAGAGAAAGAGTTACTGGTTAATTCCCTTGCCGGGATGTTTTGTTTTGTTGTTGATATTCTCCCTAGCCGGGACGTATATCTTGCACTCTTGAGTTTCCTTGCCGGGATAGTACGAATTATGGTTAATTCCCTTTTCGGGACTGTTGTCATGATCATTGTAAGTTGTATCTTTAAATATTATATTGGATCGAGTTGCACGCTGGAACAGATGCCATATTTGGATCGGGTTGCATGCCACAACAGCTATATGCATATGGACGGGGTTGCACGCCACAACAGAGTTAATCGATAAGGGATCAGGTTGCGCGCTGAAACAGTAGTGTTATTGAATTATTGTAGATGATGTACTGTTCTTTCATATATCTATTTGGTTTCTGTTTGGTTGATATTGTTTCCCGAAGTATCTACCCCCTCATTTATAACTGTTCATTACTTGTTTATATTTCTGCAATATATTACGTACCTGCACAGGTTTACATGGTAGTCTGGTCTAGCATCATCACTACTTCGCCGGGGTTAGACTAGGCACTTACCAGCACATGGGGTCGATTATCCTAATGCTAAACTCTATGCTCTTTTGCACAGATCCAGGTGCCGGAGCAGCATTTGAGCAGCAGTATTAGATCGGGAGCCAATCTTCACTCCAGCGAGACACCGAGGTAGCCCTGCGGGCGTCCGCATGCTCGTCTTCTCCTCTATCCTTTATTTTAATCTGTTATCGCATTGTATTCGAGACAAGCAATTATATTTTCTTTCAGACGATAGTATTTAGTACTCTTAGTAGTTCGTGAGTATTGTGACACCAGTCTTGGTAGAGGATTATGTTAGATTTCCGCATTTTAACCAGTTCCTTTAATTAAACACTTTTGCTTATTTGTTTATTTATTTTCGTTGTTTCATGCTATTTGTGATAATTGTTAAAAAGGAGTATATTGTAATCATAAAGATATTAAGGTTTGGCTTGCCTAGCTCCCATCAGTAGGCACCTTCACGACTCCCGAGGGTGGGGAATCCGAGGTCGTGATAAGTCATAAGTCACAATACTCTCATTTATGAATATTTCTCATGTAATTTGAGTCCTTACCTATTCATGAGTTAAAACTGTGTGTTGCACATTTGGGAAAGAGTATTTTGAGATTAAGTGGTGTATCACTTGTTTATGATTCTAACTGATGCTTGAAATACTAGTCATCTCGCTTCATTCTTGGGAAGAATTTAATAATGAACCTAAAGTTGTGATTTTCGGAATATTCTACATATTGATGTTTATTATGATGATCCTTGAAAGTAAAGAAATGAAACTATTAAATATGAAATATGGCCAATTTGTCGAGAATCATATTACAATTGTAGCCACTAGTGCCAATTAAATGGAAAGATATTTGAGAGATTATGAACTAAGCTATAAATTCTTTAGCTAATAAATGATTTGGCATTATTGTTTAGTCACCGAGGAAGGGTAGGTTGGAGTCACCTAACCCCAAAACTACATGTGCCGGTATAAGAGTGAGTGAGGGATAAAATCCCTGTGTGAGGTGATGAGAGTTTTTCCATGAATATAGGATGAGATTGATCTATTGAGATAATTTTCCCTTAAATGGGATGATATTATTTCTAGGGGGTGTCAGGTGACGTCGACCCATACGACATTGTGGTAAGAAGGCTTAGCCGATCAGGCTGAGATCAGATTTCGTTCTAAAAGCACATTGGTGTAGTGAGTGGATGTTTCGGGGTTAGACGGCTTAGACGATCGAGATGAGATCGGACTGTATACTAAAAGCACGATGGTATTGTGAGTGTACGTCTCAGGGTGAGATGGCTTAGACCGGACTGAGATCCGACTCCGTGCTAAAAGCACGATGGTGTATCAATACTAAAGACCTCACAACTTAAAAATGATGAAATTTTCTTGAAATCTATCTTTCTCCTAACTTAGTACTTTAATATTGTTTGAGGTTCTCATTGATTATATATTTTTCTTATCATTTTATTGTTTCTCATTCTATTAAGAGGGTGTTTAGTCTTACATACTAGTACTATTCCATATGTATTAATGTCCCTTTTGTCGAGGGTGGTGCATCTTCAATGGATACAGGTGGTTCGTCAACGGGCAGCCTTGAACCTTGTTAGTGGTTACTCTCTACTCAGCAGGTTTTGGTAAGCGCTACTCTGTTCTAGACTTTATGTCATTTAACATTGTATTTTTTGCTTTGAGGTATAGCCGGGGTCTTGTCGCCGACACTTTCATACTACTCTTCTGTTGTACTTAGAGACTCCATAGACGGGTTGTGGATGATGTTTGATGTTAGGAATTAAACTAGAAGTGTTAGTATTTAGAAAACATGTTTTTCATCATATCTATAAACTTGTAATACTTTGAAAAATCATAAATGAATATCCTTGAACAAACAATGTGAAACACTTGACTCTTCTCATATTTATCACTTGTATTGATTCTTATATTATTAAAGGGCAAGGTTGGGTGGAAGGCATCTAGCAAACTTGCTTAACCGGGGTATCTCAGTTGAGCGTCGATCGCGCTTCCCGAGATTGAGGTGTGACATGTAATCGAAAAAGAACCAATAAAGAATCTATTAGACATGGCACCAAAATATCCTAGGACACTCTTAAACCCTATACTCCAATACAAAGTTATAACTCCTCGACTTTGGGGGTTGAGGCACCCAGTGCCTTATATTTGTTGGGATAAGCCAGTCACTCTTTAGCCTTGATGAAATGAACTCAACATCCAGATAAAAAGAAGGATACCCCTATTGGAAAATGATAAAAAGAAGGATACTCCTATTGTCACTCCAAAAAACACTCCCTAATGAACTGGACAATCAATGGATTTCTACCAACAAAGAAAAAAGTAATAATCTGAATAAGGAATTTTTAAATCGACTTGAAGTTCTAGACAAGGAATCTTTTTCTCTCGATATACTTGAAACAAGGACTAGATTGTGTAATGATGATACTAAAAAAGAATACGTGCCTAAAATGTATGATCCTTTGTTAAATGGACCATATCGAGGAACAATCAAAAAAAAGTTTTCACCTTTAATCATAAACAATACTTCGCTAGAAAATTTGAAAGAGAGGGTTAGAATAAATAGGATTCATACTATCTTTCTTCCGAATACTGATTACCAAGAATTTGAACAAAAAGTGGATACGGTTGCTAAAAAACCATTATCAACAGAAATTGATGAGTTCTTAACTTTAATCAATGAATTTGGTAACGAACCAAAATCGAGTTTAAATTTGAAAGACCTTTCTTTATTTTCAGACCAAGAACAGGGAAGAGTGAATTCAGAAAAAAGAACTAAATTTGTAAAATTTGTATTCAATGCAATTGATCCTAATGGGACAACATCTGGAAAAAATTGATTGGAATAAAAGAAATCAGTAAAAAAATACCTCGCTGGTCACATAAATTAATCACCGAATTGGAACAACAATCGGGTGACTATCAAGAGGCCGTACCACTGGATCATCAAATTCGTTCAAGAAAAGCCAAACGTGTAGTGATTTTTACTGCCAACAACCAGAATAACGATCCTGATACCAAAGATACTGACACCGCAGATCAAGATCAAACAAAGGAAGTGGCTTTAATACGCTATTCGCAACAACCAGATTTTTGTCGAGGTATGATAAAAGGCTCTATGCGGACTCAAAGACGCAAAACAGTTATTTGGAAACTCTTTCAAGCAAACGTGCATTCCCCCCTTTTTCTTGACAGAATAACCCCACCCCCCCTTTTCTTTTTTCTTTTGATATCTTTGGACTGATTAAACCAATTTTTCGAAATTGGTCAGGTAAAGAAGGAGAACTCAAGATTCTAGAGTCTAGAGAAGAACAAACAAAAAGAGAAGAGAAAAAGGAAAAGGACAAAAAGGGGAGAACAAAAGAAAGGAAAAAGCACGGATAGAGATAGCAGAAGCCTGGGATACCATTCCTTTTGCGCAAATAATAAGGGGTTACATGTTAATAACTCAATCAATTCTTCGAAAATATATTGTATTACCTTCATTGATAATAGCCAAAAATATCGGGCGTATGTTATTCTTGCAACTTCCTAAATGGTCTGAAGATTTGCAGGAATGGAATAGAGAAATGCATATTAAATGTACTTATAATGGTGTTCAATTATCAGAAACAGAATTTCCAAAAAATTGGTTGAAAGATGGCATTCAGATCAAAATATTATTTCCTTTTTGTCTGAAACCTTGGCATATATCTAAACTGTACTCCTCCCGTGGAGAGCTAATGAAAAAGAAAAAACAAAAAGATGATTTTTGTTTTTTAACAGTTTGGGGAATGGAAGCTGAACTTCCCTTTGGTTCTCCCCGAAAACGCCCTTCCTTTTTTGAGACCATTTTTAAGGAACTCGAAAAAAAATTGGAAAATTCAAAAAGAAATATTTTATAACCCTAAAAGTTTTAAAAGGAAAAATAAAATTATTTCGAAGAGTTTCAAAAGAAACCAAAAAATGGCTTATCAAAAGTAGTCTATTTATAAAAAAAAATAAAAAAAAGAACTTTCAAAAGTAAATCCAATTGTATTATTTAGACTCAAAGAAATAGATGCATCGAATGAAACGAAAAAAGAAAAAGATTCTCTAATTAGTAATCAGACAATTAACGAATCATTTAGTCAAATTGAATCTGGAAATTGGCCAAATTCTTCACTGATAGAAAGCAAAATGAAGGATTTGACTGATAGAACAAGTACAATCAAAAATCAAATAGAAAGAATTATAAAAGAGAAAAAGAAAGTAACTCCAGAAATAGACACTAGTCCTAATAAAATAAATAATATTAAAAAATTTGAATCGCCAAAAAATATTTTCCAAATATTAAAAAGAAGAAATACTCGATTAATATGGAAATTCCATTATTTTCTAAAATTATTCATTCAAAGATTATACATCGATCTATTTTTATCTATCATTAATATTCCCAGAATTAATACCCAACTCTTTCTTGAATCAACAAACAAGTTGATTGATAAATACATTTCCAATAATGAAATAAATCAAGAAAAAGTTAACTTTATTTCGACTATAAAAAAGTCACTTTATAATATTAGTAAGAAAAATTCACATATTTTTTTTTTAATTTATCCTACTTATCACAAGCATATGTATTTTACAAATTATCACAACCCCAAGTTATTAATTTGTCTAAATTAAGATCTGTTCTTCAATATAACAGAACGTCTTTATTCCTTAAGACTAAAATAAAGGACTATTTTAGAACACAAGGAATATTTCATTCTGAATTAAAACATAAGAAACTTCAGAGTTATAGAATCAATCAATGGAAAAACTGGTTAAGACGGCATTATCAATACGATTTATCTCAGATTAGATGGTCTAGATTAATGCCACAAAAATGGCGAAATAGGGTTAATCAAGGTTGTATGGCTCAAAATCGAAATTTAACCAAATGGAATTCATATGAAAAAGATCAATTAATTCATTACAAAAAAGAAAATGATTCAGAGCTCTATTCATTAGCAAACCAAAAAGATAATTTTAAAAAATGTTATAGATATGATCTTTTAGAATATAAATCAATTAATTATGAAAATAAAAATGACTCTTTTATTTCTAGATTACCCTTTCAAGTAAATAAGAACCTCGAAATTTCTTCAAATTCCAACACGTCCAAACACAACCTTTTTGATATGCTCGGCAATCTTCATATCAATAATTATCTAAGAAAAGGCAATATTCTATATATAGAAAGAAATCTTGATAGAAAATATTTTGATTGGAAAATTATCCATTTTTCTCTTAGACAAAAAGAAGATATTGAGGCCTGGGTTAAGATCGGTACCAACAGTAATCCAAATACTAAAATTGGTATTAATAATTATCAAATAATTGCTAAAGTTGATAAAAAAGGACTTTTTTATCTTACGATTCATCAAAATCCAGAAAACAATCAAAAAAATTCGAAAAAAGACTTTTTTTATTGGATGGGAATGAATGAAAAAATATAAATCGTCACATATTGAATCTGGAATTTTGGTTCTTCCCAGAATTTGTACCACTTTATAATGTATATAAAATAAAACCGTGGATTATACCAAGCAAATTACTTCTTTTCAATTTCAATATAAATGAAAATGTTAGTAAAAATAAAAACATCAATAAAAACCAAAAAAAATTTTTTTTTCTATGATCAAATAAAAAAATAAAGAATCGAATTCAAGAAGCGAAAGAACCCGCAAGTCAAGGAAAAAAGAGCATGGATCAGATATAGAAAACAAAGGAAATATGGGCCCTGTTCTCTCAAAACATCAAAACGCTCTTAAAAAAGATTACGCGGAATCAGACACAAAGAAGGGTAAAAAGAAAAAACAATACAAAAGAAACACGGAAGCAGAACTAGATTTGTTCTTGAAACGTTATTTGCTTTTTCAATTGAGATGGAACGATGCTTTGAATCAAAGAATGATTGAGAATATCAAGGTATATTGTCTCCTGCTTCGATTGATAAATCCAAGCAAAATTGCTATATCGTCAATTCAAAGGAGAGAAATGAGTTTGGATATAATGCTGATTCAGAAGAATTTAACTCTTGCAGAATTGATGAAGAAGGGGATATTGATTATCGAACCTATTCGGTTGTCTGTAAAAAGTAATGGACAATTTATTATGTATCAAACCATAGGTATTTCATTGGTTTGTAAAAGTAAACACCAAACTAATCAAAGATACCTAGAACAAAGATACGTTGATAAAAAGAATTTTGATGAATTCATTCTATAACCTCAAACTCAAAGAATAAATACAGACAAAAATCATTTTGATTTGCTTGTTCCTGAAAATATTTTATGGTCTAGATGTCGTAGAGAATTGAGAATTCGAAGTTTTTTTAATTCTTTGAATTGGAATGGCATCGATAGAAATTCAGTATTTTGCAACGAAAACAATGTAAAAAACTGGAGTCAATTTTTGGATGAAAGGAAACCTCTTTATAAAGAGAAAAATGAATTAATTACATTGAAGTTCTTTCTTTGGCCTAATTATCGATTAGAAGATTTAGCTTGTATGAATCGTTATTGGTTTGATACCAGTAATGGTAGTCGTTTCAGTATCTTAAGGATACATATGTATCCACAATTGAAAATAAATTGATAGTACTATATATCCTGTTTCGTATAGAGTATCTGAAAGTAAACAAATGTACACATGCTTTGTCTTACATCTCATTCGAATCTAATTCGAGTAGACGATACTAAATCAATAAGGTCTCGATTAGATCTAGAAATGAATCAACAAAATCTTCTTCATTTTAGGATTTTAGGTTAAATTAGTCGCTTTTGTGAATGAAAAAAAAATGCCTACCATCTTTTTGGATTCCTATCTGAATCAAATTTTGAGTTTGATTAATTTATTGGAATTGATATAATTAGGAGTTCATAAAGAAATTAAGTCTATATACTACGTTCAAATTACTGGCATTATTATTATTACTGATCGATAAAATTCGATAAAATCCATATCTGTAAAATAAAGAAAGGGGAAATTCTTTTATGGTAAAAAATTCTGTCATTTCAGTTATTTCTCAAGAAGAAAAGAGAGGATCTGTTGAATTTCAAGTATTCAATTTCACCAATAAGATACGGAGACTTACTTCACATTTAGAATTGCACAAAAAAGACTATTTATCTCAGAGAGGTTTGAAGAAAATTTTGGGAAAACGTCAACGACTCCTAGCTTATTTGTAAGAAAAAAAGAGAGTACGTTATTAGGAATAAATTAATCAGTTGGACATTCTAGAGACAAAAACTCGTTAATTTGATTTATTTGAAGAGTCATTTCATTTTCACTTATATGTTTCGATTCAATTTTGATGAACTTCTTTTCACTTTCAGCAATTCATGGAAGAATGAATCGGTAAAAAACTTATGATTGCACCAACAACAAGAAAAGACCTCATGATAGTCAATATGGGGCCTCAGCACCCATCAATGCACGGTGTTCTTCGACTCATCGTTACTCTAGATGGTGAAGATGTTGTCGACTGCGAACCAATATTGTGTTATTTACATAGAGGGATGGAGAAAATTGCGGAAAACCGAACAATTATACAATATTTGCCTTATGTAACACGTTGGGATTATTTAGCTACTATGTTCACAGAAGCAATAACCATAAATGGACCCGAACAATTAGGCAATATTCAAGTACCTAAAAGGGCTAGCTATATCAGAGTCATTATGTTGAAATTGAGTCGGATAGCTTCTCATTTGTTATGGCTAGGCCCTTTTATGGCGGATATTGGTGCGCAGACCCCCTTTTTCTATATTTTTCGAGAAAGAGAATTGATATATGACCTCTTCGAAGCTGCCAGCGGTATGCGAATGATGCATAATTATTTTCGTATCGGGGGAGTGGCTGCCGATCTACCCTATGGCTGGATAGATAAATGTTTGGATTTTTGCAATTATTTTTTAACAGGGGTTGCTGAGTATCAAAAACTTATTACCCGGAATCCTATTTTTTTAGAACGAGTTGAAGGCGTAGGCATTATTGGGGGAGACGAAGCATTAAATTGGGGTTTATCGGAACCAATGTTACGAGCTTCCGGAATAGAATGGGATCTTCGTAAAGTTGATCATTATGAGTCTTACGACAAATTTGATTGGCAAGTTCAATGGCAACGAGAAGGGGATTCATTAGCTCGTTATTTAGTACGAATCGGTGAAATGACAGAATCCATAACGATTATTCAACAGGCTCTGGAAGGAATTCCAGGAGGGCCTTACGAAAATTTAGAAATCCAACGTTTTGACAGATTAAAAGATCCTGGAATGATTTTGAATATCGGTTTATTAGTAAAAAACCTTCTCCAACTTTTGAATTGTCGAAACAAGAACTTTATGTGAGAGTTGAAGCCCCAAAAGGATAATTGGGAATTTTCTCATAGGAGATCAGAGTGTTTTTCTTTGGAGATGGAAAATTCGCCACCAGGTTTTATCAATTTGCAAATTCTTCCTCAGTTAGTTAAAAGAATGAAATTGGCTGATATTATGACAATACTAGGTAGCATAGATATCATTATGGGAGAAGTTGATCGTTGAAATGATAACTGATATAACAGAAATAGAAACTATCAATTCTTTTTCCAAATTGGAATCCTTAAAAGAAGTCTATGGGATCATATGGATGCTTTTCCCTATTTTGACTCTTGTATTAGGAATCACAATAGGTGTACTAGTAATTGTTTGGTTAGAAAGAGAAATATCTACAGGAATATAACAACGTATCGGACCTGAATATGCCGGCCCTTTAGGAATTCTTCAAGCTCTAGCAGATGGGACAAAACTACTTTTGAAAGAGAACCTTATTCCATCTACAGGAGATACTCGTTTATTCAGTATCGGACCATCCATAGCCGTAATATCCATCTTTCTAAGTTATTCAGTAATTCCTTTTGGTGATTACCTTGTTCTAGCCGATCTTAGTATTGGTGTTTTTTTCTGGATTGCCATTTCAAGTATTGCTCCCGTTGGACTTCTTATGTCGGGATATGGATCAAATAATAAATATTCCTTTTTAGGTGGTCTACGGGCAGCTGCTCAATCAATTAGTTATGAAATACCGTTAGCTCTATGTGTGTTATCAATATCTCTACGTGTGATTTGGCGAGACCTAAAATTTCTCCAAATTCTTTTCTTTCTAGAAACAAAGGTAAAAAGATTTGATTGAATATATATATTTTCATTTTTATTCAGCATTTGGGTTGATGAACTAAACCAGATAGTTATATGAGTGAAAAAAACGGCTCCTAAATTTGCAGTAAAAAGGTTGAGTCTCATTTCCTATGTACAAGAATCAAATGGTGAAAAAAGTAAACATAAGCAATAGAGATTGTTTACCCCAAGATTGGTGAATTGTCATGATAGCTTGAAGCGGGTTCAAAAGATCAACTGTATGGAGTTTTTACTGTCTATTACCATAGATGGATTTCCACAACGGGAGGTTGAAAGCAAAAATGAGTGGATGGTTAGGAAGACCAAGATACACAAAGGATTAGTAATTGAGATTATGTAAGTTATCCAAGAGGATATTTCTGTACATAAAAGGAATTCGAATTGGGGCTTTACGTTCGTATAAATGATCAAGAAGTACTCCCCATGATTCTGATCCAGAGTATGTTCCTATCCACTGAGTAAGTAAATAACTATCAAGAACGAAGTAATCTTTTACTTTGGTTAAAGGCCCTTTTTCTGAGAAAGGAGAATAGGAATGAAATAAAATAGAAATAGAAAGAAAAGAATCTAATTACAAAAGCAAAAAGGGGGGATGTCTTTTATTTTTTCTTACTTTTTTCTTTTTTTTTTGTTTTTATTCTTTCTTTCCTATAATTCCATTTTGATTTCTATTTCGAGAGAGAAATTTTTTGTCATGATTCGTGAACTAATGGACTCTCTAATTTTTTTCGTAATTGAAAATTCGAGGTTGAAATGTATATGTGATATTGCTATAAAGCGCATTTTATTTAATGATAAGGTTATTATCAATAAAGAAAAATGAAAATTCTTAAAAGATGAGATCAATTCAGAAGCCCGTATTTATTAGTTTTAAATATAGCAGACAGAATTCCATTGGTCTAATTTGGGACCTTAGGATAGATTTTTACTCTATCTGACAAACATATCAAGATAAAGAATAGGAAAGGGTCCTTAGATTTATTTGTGACCTCTGAGGAGCCGTATGAGGTGAAAATCTCACGTACGGTTCTGTAATAGCGATGGGCACAGTGATGTTATCATCGACTATGATTATCTAACAGTTTAAGTACAGTTGATATAGTGGAAGTGCAGTCAAAATATGGCTTTTGGGGGTGGAATTTGTGGCGTCAACCCATCGGGTTTATCGTTTTTCTAATTTTTTCTCTAGCCGAGTGTGAAAGATTACCTTTTGATTTACCAGAAGCAGAAGAAGAATTAGTAGCAGGGTATCAAACCGAATATTCAGGTATCAAATTTGGTTTATTTTACATTGCTTCATATCTGAATCTACTAGTTTCTTCATTATTTGTAACAGTTCTTTACTTGGGAGGTTGGAATCTTTCTATTCCGTACATATTTGTTCCTGAGCTATTTGGCATAAATAAAAGGGGTAAAGTCTTTAGAACACTAATTGGTATCTTTATCACATTAGCCAAAACTTATTTGTTTTTGTTCATTCCTATTGCAACAAGATGGACTTTACCGAGGTTGAGAATGGACCAACTATTAAATCTTGGGTGGAAATTTCTTTTACCTATTTCTCTAGGTAATCTATTATTGACAACCTCGTCCCAACTTCTTTCACTGTAAAAGACTCCAATATTCTAGATTCACGACTTGTCTCAAACAAGAGAAAGAAACAAGCATAAAATCTTTTTTATAGATATTCTAAATATGCTCCCTATGATAACTGAATTCATAAATTATGGTCAACAAACAATACGAGCCGCCAGATACATCGGCCAAGGTTTCATGATTACCCTGTCCCACGGAAATCGTTTACCTGTAACTATTCAATACCCCTACGAAAAATTGATCACATCGGAACGTTTCCGAGGCCGAATCCACTTTGAATTTGATAAATGCATTGCTTGTGAAGTATGTGTGCGTGTATGTCCTATAGATTTACTCGTTGTTGATTGGAAGTTGGAAACTGATATTCGAAAGAAATGATTGCTTAATTACAGTATTGATTTTGGAATCTATATATTTTGTGGTAATTGCGTTGAGTATTGTCCAACAAATTGTTTATCAATGACCGAAGAATATGAACTTTCTACTTATGATCGTCACGAATTGAATTATAATCAAATCGCTTTTGGGTCGCTTACCAATGTCAGTAATTGATGATTACACAATTCAAACAATTTTGAATTTACCTCAAATAAAAAATAAATAAACCCTAAAGTCTTTATTCGAGTGAACCAACTTACCAATGTCAGAAGGAGCATTATAATTCTTGACTAAAAGGAAGTTAAATGATTTCTGAAACTTTTAATAACTTGAAAAATTGTCATTTGATAAAATAATAGTTATTTATATATTCGATATGAGACCTCAACCGAAATGACAGAAACATCATGTGGCTCATTATGTTTATGGAGCCTCTATGACATTACGAATTAAAATAATATTGTTGGCAGGGCTCCGGTAATAACCAAAAAGATGTAACTATCCCAATAAAACAGAAAATCGCCCCATGCATGAGATGGGGCTTACTACAAAATTGGAGGAATAAGGGAGCGACTGATGAGTCCCCAGTTCGTTTGGAGCATCAAAATCTGAATCCATGAACATGTGTAGCTACGGGTGTTCGGTACTTTTGGCCTATACCTTCTCGGTTATTTAAAATGAATCCTAAAAATGTTTTTTTTTCTTTTCATTTTGTTATTTTCGGAACCCTTGGCCAAAAATTATTTCTTTTATGGTTTGGCTGAACGGCCATAAGACGATTCATGGAAAACGTAAGATTCATTTTAGTTACAGTTGGAAGCTTAAAAACATATTTATCAATGTTCATTAAAGCTAAAACCTACAACAACAAGGAAATAGGGCACTTAGGAAATTAATTAATCATGAGGGCAAATTTTAAAACGTGAACCGAATAAAAGAAAGACTCCATGTGAGGATTTTATCTCAATACACCTTGGGTGTTCAAGGTACCTAGTCCCTTGAGTTCAAGTCAATGTCCTGAGAGCTTACTCACGTTGGTTCAAGAACCCTAGCTTAGATCTTGGTTGAGATTCTTGCATATAGGGATGAAATCCTATATTCTGTTCATAAATGGTATTAGAATAACATTAAATGGTGATAGGGTACCATAAATACATTATAAATACCAAATTTGGTGAGTATTACGAGAGACAAGAGGGGTTGCTCTGATGGTAAGCAACCCCCACTTCCAACCGAGAGGTTGTAAGTTCAAGTCTTTCCAAGAACAAGGTGGAAAGTTTTTGGTGGGGTTTCATGAAAGGCTACATCTTGATACATGTAGGATACTCCAGTCAGTCGAACAGTCGAAAGAAGCTCCGGATAATCGTAGAATGTGTCTAGATTCTCCCCTTATGGTGTAGATGAGGCTTCCTTCGGACGTTCTCTCTTATTCAAACTCGTCTTTGGGGCTTTACCGGTCTATATGGAATTTAGGATGTCCCGAGGTTGTACATCTCCCTAGAACATTCAATTACTGTTAAATAATAAAATAAAAATAAAAGAAGCAAAATCAAATACATTACAGCTTATTTGGATGGTTGTTACATATCGTTTCATAATTTATCGTATCGTATTATATTGTATTGTACTGTATTGTTTGATGAATAAAATATTTGAATGAATTGTGCTATTTTTCCAACGTTTCAATACCACGCACCAGTAATATAATGAATAAACTTGCAATATTATAAAGAAAAATTACGATACGATATACAAAAGGTAAGGTAAATGATAAAATAAAATTATTTAACAATAACAAAGGGTGAGATTGAGAGAAAAAGATAAGGTAACAATGCGACCACACCAAATCAGTCATTACATAAAGTGGCACATTTTATCATTACGTAACGACAAATTTAACAATACGATATAATAAATTTAAGTAACAATCAAAATAAATATTATATCTAAAAATACAATACAATAGGTAACAACAATCCAAACAAAATAAAATGTAAAAGAATAACCATAAAAAAATTATACTTATACAAAATATACCAAGAATCAACCAATTGATACTTATTACTCATCACCGATAATGGCTCCGACATTTATAAAATTTAAGTTCGTTTTGGTAAAATTCTAAAACAAGAATTTAAAGCGATCTAAAGTGCAAAACTAGAATTGAAGAGTTTTACCTTAGGAGGAAGATATGGAACCTGAGTTGAGATGATTAATTTATACTTTGTTCCTTGAGTTAATATTTTTTCTTGAATATAAATATTGATTATTTCTCTACAATATTATTCTCAAAATCAATTAAATTAAGTCTTCTCTCGAATAACGTTAGTCTGATGATTATAATAATGCATTAAGAGTTTAACGGTGTATGGTCATTAAGTGACGGATGTTAGGATATTGAAACTTCTCATGAATATCATAAAAATTGCATGGGACGTCCTATTTGATCGCCCCTATTTAATTTATACTTTTTAAAAAAAAAATTTAACTTGTACACACTTTTTAAATAACTTTAGTCCCCTTTCTCCTGCTCTTTCTCCTTCTTCTTCTTCTTCTTCTTCTTCTTCTTCTTCTTCTTCTTCTTCTTCTTTCTTCTGCTATTGTTGGTGCTGCTATAAAACTTCAGTTCATGAAATGATTGCCATAAGTATACTCATCATATTAATTAAAAATAAATTATAAATAATTACGTAAGTTAGTATACAATAATTGTGAATATTTTTATGTTCGGAAAGTTTAAGGTCACACTTAGTGATTCTTTTCATGATAATTCTGTTATTTTCACGTTTATTATTTTCAAAATTTGTGATTAGATAATGTTGGCAATCTGATTATTTTATAGTAGTAATACACTATGAAATAATGAGGTGATTATTTATCTAGTATGTGTCACGACCCCAGTTCGCTCTTCGTGAACTGTTGTGACGGCACCTAGTGTCTACGACTAGGTAAGCCTAACAAATGCGGAAAGTAAAGTAAACTTGCGGAATAAATAATAAAAAGCCAAAAATAACTGAAGGAAACAATATTTAAATGCCGCTCGGTATATACATACAACTTCTCAAAATCTGATACACTATCCACCCGAAAACTCACGGATCCATAAGCCTTTGGAATATCTAACAGTCTAACTCCAGAATATTTAACAAGAAAGTAAATACAGAAGGGCAATGTTTAACAACTAGAATAGGAAAGGACTCCTTAGTATGCGGACACGACAGATGTATCTCAAAGTCTCTAGAGCAGATGCCTCCCTCAAGGATGATACGACTGAGTCGACGTACCTGGATCTACACATGAAAAACATACACAGAAAGGGCATGAATACACCACAGCAGTACTCAGTAGTGCCAAGACTAACCTTGGTTGAGTAGTAACGAGGAAGGTTAGGGCCCTGCTAAGGTTAAATAAAAACTATAATTCGACAGTGTAAAACAAAAAGCAGTATAAATAGTGACAATAGTAAAAGTAACACAAATATAAAGAACAGCAACAACTACTCAGAAACAATGTAAACACCGAAGGAAAATACATTTCAAACTCCAACAATATCAACCGGGAACAGGATACGGTTCTGAATTACCAAATATACATATACAATAAGTCTCTCGGGATACCGCGCCTTTTCCAACTCCTAGTACACAGGGATTTACTGGAATCCCGTTCCGTAGTCCCAAACATAAGTACCCAGTACTGAGGGAATCTACCAGGTGCATTCTCGTAGTTCTATATAACTGCGCAGAGGGATCTACTGGAATCCCACATGCGTAGTCCCAAATGTAAACAGACAAGGGGGGAGCTACCAGAATCTCACTGCCGTAGTCCTAATGTAAATACACAACAGCAAAAGTAGAAATGCTCAGAAAATATCAAACTTCATATTAAGGTCACAAATAGTCTAGCCTAGCATGCTGCACAGACTTCAGGTAAAGCAGTTAAACAAATAAAGCAATTTAATCACTTAGGCATGCTATTACTAAGCTAATACATGCTTAAATAGTACAAGAACTAAACAGGAAAGTCAACATACTAGTAGTACTTAATGAAAACCAAATATCCAATAATTAGCACAAGTACGCACTCGTTACCTTACGTACAAGGCATTTTAATTATCAAATATACCAAATCCTAAGGGAATAGTTCCCCACACAAGGTTAGGAAAGCTACTTAATTCGATTAAGCTCAAATCAACTCAAAACCATGCTATTGCCACGAGTACTCGACTCCAAATTGCCCAAATCTATTCAATTCAATTGCATACTATAAATAACACTTTAAATAATTGATTCTACAATTAAATTCTAAGCAAATATGCGAAATTAGGTAAAATAAGTAAAATTCCCCTAAGGCCTACGTCCCGTAATCGGGAAAAAATTACATTTCCAGAATTCTCATACTCTCATGAGTCTAATTATATAAAAATTATCCAAATCCAATATCAATTCCTCAATCAAAACTCAATTTCTTGACCTAAGAACTTTTCCCCAATTTTCATACGAATCCCCAAATTAAATGATAGATTCTTGTTTAGATAAATGTGTTAAAAGAAAAAAGGAGTTTAGAATCATTACCCAATCGATACCTCTGAAAATCCCTCAAAATCTTGCTCAAATCCGAGCTCCCAAGCTTAAGTTTTGAATTAAAATGGCTAACCCTCGATTTTAAAATCTTATATTCTGCCCAGGTATTCCTTCTTAGGGAATGCGGTCAAAGCCTCGCGTTCGCGAAGTAGAAAAATGACTTTGACCAAAAACCTCTTACGCGAACACAATAAGGCCCTCGCGAACGCGATGCTTTACCCAGACAAACCTACGCGACACGTTCCAAACGAATGTGAATGCGATACTTATCTTGCAAACGCGATGCACCAAATTCTTAGCCCTTCGTGAATGTGGAGGTCCCATCTCGAACGCGAAGGCATAATCTTTGTCTTCCACAACTAACTCTTCGTGAACCCGAGAGTCCGCTCACGAACGCGAAGGTTAAAATTCCTCTGCAACAGCTGAACGAAATCTGCAACTTTTTTACAACTTTAAATGATCTGTTGAGCATCCAAAACACACCCGAGGCCCCGGGGACCTCAACCAAAGGAATCAACATATCCTAAAACCTTATTCAAACTTGTACCAAATCTTCAAAATACCTCAAACGACATCAAATAAACCAAAATACATCGGATTCAAACCTAAGTTTCCAAAATCTTCCGAATTTCGCTTTTGATCAAAACCCAACCAAACCGCATCCTAATGATCTGAAATTTTGCTCACACATCCCAAATGACATAGTGAAATAATGTAACTCTCGGAATTCCATTCCTACCCTCAGATCAAAATCTCACTATCGAACCAGAAACTCAAATAATTTAACTTTCGGCATTTCAAACCTAAATTAACTACGGACCTCCAAAACACAATTCGAACACGCGCCAAGCCCGAAATCACCTAACGGGCTAATTGAGCCATCTGATTTCCATTCTGAGGCCGTCTTTACACTGTTCCGACTACGGTCAAATTTTCAATACTTAAGCTCTGACTTAGGGACTAAGTGTCCCAAAACTCTTCTAAACTTAAAATCGAACATCTCGACAAACCAAATTAGCATAAATAAACACGAGGAAAGCTGTTAATATGGGATCAAGGTGTTAGTTCTTAAGACGATGGACCGGGTCGTCACATACTCCTACACTTAAATATTTGTTCATCCTTGAACGAGCATGGAGACATACCTAAAGTGGTTAAAAGATCAGGGTAACAGCTGCGTATAACCTGCTCGGTCTCCCAGGTCGCCTCCTCGACTGGCTGACCCCGCCACTAAACCTTCACTGATGCAATGTTCTTTGACCTCAGCTTTCTAACATGCCTGTCTAATATTGCCATTGGCTCCTCAACATGGGATAGATCCTTGTCCAGCTGGACTGAACTAAAATCCAACTCGTGCGACGGATCACTATGATACCTCCGTAGCATCAAAACATGAAATATCGGATGGACTATTGCCAAGCTGGAAGGTAAGGCAAGCTCATAAGCAACCTCCCCAACACATCTCAATATCTAAAAAAGTCATAACGTCTTTTATAGGCAAAACACGAAGCAGAACCTGCTCTCTAACCATATAGTAAACATCACGAACCTTCCAGTCCGCATAGCTCTTCTATTTGGACTAGGCTATATGGAGTCTATCATGAATAACCTTGACCTTCTCCAAAGCATCTTGAACTAAGTTTGTGCCCAATAACCTAGCCTCACCCAGCTTGAACCAACCCACCCGAGATCTACAGCGCCTACCATATAAAGCCTCAACGGTACCATCTGAATGCTGGACTGATAACTGTTATTGTAAGAAAACTCTGCCAATGGCAAGAATTGATCCCAAAACCCTCAAAACTCAATGTCACACGCATGTAGCATATCCTCAAGAAACTGAATAGTGCACTCGGATTGCCCATCCATCTGAGGGTGAAATGTTGCACTCAACTCTACCCGAGTACCCAACTTATGCCGAATGACCCTCCAGAATCGTGACGTGAGCTGAGTACCTCTATCTGAAATTATGGAAACTAGAATACAATGCAGACAAACAATCTCCCGGATATAATCTCCACCAACCGCTCCTAAGAATAAGTAGTACACATAGGAATGAAATAAGCGGACTTGGTCAGCCGATCTAGAATCATCCAAACAGCGTCGAACTTTCTCAAAGTCCGCAGAAGCCCAACTATAAAGCCCATGGCAATCCGCTCCCACTTCCACTCCGGAATATCCATCTACTGAAGCAACCTACCCGGTCATTGGTGCTCATACTTCACCTGCTAATACTTGAGGCACCGAGCTGCAAACCCAACTATATCTTTCTTCATCCGCCTCCACTAATAGTGATGTTATAAATCCTGGTACATCTTCGCGACTCCCCAATGAATGCAGTACCGTCAACTTTGGGCCTCCTCTAGAATGAACTCCTGAAGCCCATCAATATTAGGTACAAAAACCCGACACTGCATCCTCAATACTCCATCCTTGCCAATGGTCACATCTCTGGCATCACCATGGTGAACCTTCTCCATATGAACAAGCAAATGAGGGTCATCATACTACTGCTCCCTGATACGATAAAATAATCAAGACCGAGAAATCACGCAAGCTAGAACCTGACTAGGCTCTGAAAGATCCAATTTCACAAACTGACTGGCTAAAGCCTGAACATCCATCGCCATAGGTCTCTTTATGCTAGTAGATAAGCCAAACTCCCCAAACTCTCTGCCCAACGACTCAAAGCACGACTACCACATTGGCCTTTCCCGGTTGATATAGAAAAGTGATATCATAGTCCTTTAGCAACTCTAACCACCTCTTTTGACGCAAATTTAGATCCTTTTGCTTGCACAGGTGCTGCAAGCTCTTATTGTCAGTATAAATCTCACAAGGCACACCGTATAGATAATGGTGCCAAATCTTTAGGGCGTGAATAATGGCAGCTAACTCAAGGTCATGGATAGAGTAATTCTTCTCATGTATCTTCAACTGTCTAGACGCGTAGGAAGTCACCCTACCGTCCTGCATCAACACCGCTCTGAGGCCAACCATCGAGGAATCACAACAGACTGTATAAGCCCCCGAACTTGTAGGCAATATCAAAACTGGGGTCGTAGTTAAAGCTGTCTTGAGCTTCTGAAAGCTCGCCTCACACTCTTCCATCCACTGGAACGAAGCACCCTTCTGGGTAAGTCTAGTCATATGGGATGCAATCGATGAAAACCTCTCCATAAGACGACGGTAGTAAGCCACCAAACTGAGAGAACTACGGATCTCTGTAGCTGAGGATGGTCTGGGCTAACTATACACTACCTCTACCTTCTTTGGATCTACCCGAATACCCTCACTCGATACCTCGTGTCCTAAGAATGCCACATAATCCAACCAAAACTCATATTTTGAAAACTTTGCATATAACTTTTTTTCCCTTAGAGTCTGAAGCACTGTCCTCAGGTAATGCTCATGATCTTACCGACTCTGGGAATATACCAGAATGTCATCATAAAGACAATGACAAAAGAGTCAAGATATGGTCGGAATACACTATGCACCAAATATATAAAGGCTGTTGGGCCATTGTTCAGCCTAAATGACATAACAAGGAACTCGTAATGACCATACTGAGTCCTAAAAGCAGTCTTCAGTATATCTGGCTTCTGAATCTTCAACTGATGGTAACCTGAGTGCAAGTCAATCTTAGAAAACACGCGTGTGGCCTAAATCTGGTCAAACATATCATCAATACGAGGCAAAAGATAGCGGTTATTCACTGTAACCTTGTTCAACTGGCGATAATAAATACATATATGTATAGAATCATCTTTTTTCTTCACAAACAAGACAGGAGCACCCCAAGGTGATACACTGGGTTGAATAAAACCTTTATCAAGCAATTACTGCAGCTGATCCTTCAACTCAGGAGGAGCCATACGATACGGAGAATGGAAATGGGCTGACTGCCCGACAACAAGTCAATGCTAAAATCAATATCTCTATCACGGAGGCATGCTTGGAAGATCAGCAGGAAACACATCCAAAAAGTCTCGTACTATTGGAACTGAATCAACTGAATGGGTATCAATACTGACATCTCTCACATAGACTAGATACGCGTTACATCCCTTCTCAACCATATGTTGAGCTTTAAGGAAAGAAATAACTCTACTAGGAGTGTGATCTAAAGCACCCCTCCACTCAATATGCAGCACACCTGGCATAGACAACGTCCTGATCTTGGCATAACAATCAAGAATAGAATAATGGGGCGACAACCGGTCCATGCCTAAGATGATATCAAAGTCTACCATAATGAGAAACAATAAATTGGCTCTGGTCTCAAAACCACTAAGAGTAACCAGACACGGCCGGCAAAAGCGGTCCACAGCAAGAGAATCTCCCATAGGAGTAGAAACAAAAATAGGGGAACTCAAAGAATATCGAGATACACCCAATAGGGGAACTCAATCGGATTCCATACTGTCCCAATCTATCCACTTCTTAGGGTCTTGGATAATGTACCAAGATAGAGAATCCCCTTTTAGCCTTCTCATAAAGAGCTTCATGCGGATCTTTTCATCTTTCCCGACTCCGACTAATTTATTGCGGTATGTCCTTAAATGGACTCTAGGATCTCCTGTACCATCAAACATTTCAAACTTGGGAGGTTTTTACCCCTCCGGGAGCTCAACATCTGGTAGGATGTAAAGGTCCTCATAATTCAGCCCCTCGATACCTTTGTTTCCTTCGGCATCCTGGACTCAGCTGGTAAGTTTCTTGCGTTCTGCGGCTAGTTTCTTGATGAGAGAATCTTTGTCATCAGATTCCGGTGTGTTTAAAACGGGTTGAATGGGATGTGGCATGGTTTCACATAAATGGGGTTGTTGTGATGATAAGAATGGTCATTTTTGGATGTTAGCGGTTCAGGTACAAGTAACGGGGTGTTACTTGAAGTGTGACATGTGTTACAGTGGTGATGGAGAGCGGATTGATTTTATGGTCTAAGGATATTTCGTAGAGGTACGGGGTTGTAAGGGTTGGATAAGTTGACACCTGGGGTAGTGAGGGAAAATGACAAGCTACCCAAATTCCGGACTTGGTCTAGTTCTTCCTGAAATTTCAAGAAATTTTGTTCAATCTGGGAGGCACTTTCCTTGGAGACCTGCATACCCTGGGAGGTCTCTACCCTTTCAACACAATTCTCCTTCCTAATGTTACCCAAGTCTTCCATTTTCCCTTTGTTCCTATTTTTGATTGGACTTGGAAAAGGAGGAAGTAGAGGGCCCTTGGATCTCGTAGAGTATGATGATGCAGAGTGCAACGGACTAACCTTTGGGGAAGGGGAATAAAACCAAAAGTAAAAACAAAAAGGTAACAAGTTTGTAAGGATTATAAGAAGAAAACATTGCAATATTTAAACACATAGTGCAAGAATATAAATCACGTCCTAATTTGGGTGCCTCGTTGTGCCCGAGGTAGGCCTAGCGACAAGTTGATTTGGAGAACTTATAATGCTAAATGCCTCATTTTATTGATAAAAATAAGACGATTCCCAAAACGACAGTAAAATTATGAAAATAAAATTCCACTATGGCCATATGCCTTATTACATTTTAAGTGAAAAAAGACTCCTAACTACTTGGTCCCAGAAGGAACTTCTCTAGACTCGACATCATTTGCTTCGTCGAACATCTTCACCAGCTCACACATTCCTAGCATCAAGTAGGTTCTCTGCAGGCGTCCTTCTTCGTTTCCCACACCATTCTAGCAGTTTTCGATCCTTTGGATGAACTTCCTTTCTAGTTCTACCAAACCTCGCTCCAAATACCCTAGTCGCTTGTTTGCAGTGACAACCATATCATTCCATTAATGTCTTAGTGACCATGGCCAGTCTAGTATGGATCCTAGCCTTCTTTATGGGGAATACTATCATCCCCAAGAAGTAGAATATGACGACAAAGACTCTCCTGTGAATATGTCCCAATAAGGTAAGGGCAAATTCATCTGGTAGGTGCGGTAGGACTTGCTATGGTCATACCTCTCGTACAGATAATCGAAAGGGATGTAAGAGTTCTTCAAACAAGCCAAGCTTGGGTTTTTCCTCAGTCCCATCATCTTGAGGAAACCCCGACCCTTGCAATTTTCTGGCATGAGAAAACCCGGAGTCTCCCAAGGAATACCAGCTATCCTTCCTATCTCTTCAAGCAAAAGGATCATTTCCAGGTCCCTGAAGCGAAACAGTGATCTATCACTATCCCAGAATAAAGTTGCATCCTCTATGATTTTGTTGTCGAGCTAGATTTCCAAAAGAGAAGGTAAATTCCCCAAATATTTGCTGACGAGAGTCTTATCGCTGGAGTAAAGGTCCTCCCACCAGCTTAGCAACCTGTGGTGAATGTTGGTTACCATGCGGAATCTGGGGACTTCATGCCTCATTTTTTGCAAACAAAGTGTTAGACCCTCATCCCGCCGGACTCGACTATTTAAAACAATAATTAACATAACAACATTTACTTTTCCCAATATATGCACAAAATGTGGTAATGTCTGTTTTGGGTTCCAAGGAAACCCGATGGACTTTGGATATGGCTATCTTAAAGAGTCATTATGTGGACAACATAACTGACTCGACTAGGTTTGACAGTGATGCATGCATAATTAAATAGAATGAGGTTTCTATAGGGTATTAGACATGTAACCCTGAGCGGATAACTCAAGAGGGAAAGGCACAGAACCGTCGACTACCGCTGATCGACTGGTTTTACCGCAAATACGCCTTTACCAAATTTAGGGGGTGATAATATGGGAAGATCTAAACCACTCATTATTAGCATTTTTATGGTATTTTGTCTGGCACGAGTGGAATATGATGTCGAAGGTGCAATTACAAGAATGAAACAAATTTCCATGTATTTGCACATTCATAAAACAAGAATTACAATAATTTCTCATAATTACAACATTATTGAAGGAAAGCGGTAAAAATTAGAAAAGAAAACAAAAGCAAAGTCAATTTTGAAGTAGAAGAGAGATAAAGGTATTAAATAAAAGCAATAAAGTTACAAATAGCATATAATGGTTCCCGACCATGCCATATTATGACTTCACATAATCAAGTAAGCAATTAAGGGCTCAAATAGAGGGACTTGTATGTAACATTACCAATAAGTTGAAACTTTTGAGGGAAAGTAAAGAAAGTACAAAAAAGATTTAAAACTTTAAAGAAAGTAGATAAAAAGGCAAGTAAAAGGGAGGGGAGTCTTAGGCTTATGACTAATTTGGATCGCGTCAATGCAATGTCCAGTAATCACTCTCGGAAGAGGGGCTACATGAGATATTAGTGCATCAGTCATCATCTCTGTATATACCCTTCCCACCCCGTTAAGTTATTAAAGCACGAAAGGGTATCGTTACCAATCGCATGCTATAACCCGTCTCAATCCTGTCAATCCCGGAGGCATATGGATCACTAATACTAGAATGGAGGGAGTTGAGGCTTTTGAGAGTTTTCAAAGGACAAAATGCTAAGGCGACAATCAAAACATATACAGCAAGTATTAGGAAAGCAATTAAGAAGATACGACTCAAATAAACCTCCTTGAATCAAAGTAAAGCACATAGTCTAGCATGTCTTACACATACTGGTTATGTTCTAAAATAAAACTTAAATGTTAAGGAGGCAAACTGGCTTATTACATGTTTCAGATAAGAAACCAGAATTAGACCTGCCTGCTAGCTGGAATTAGTAGACTGATGCAGTTATAGTTTTTACTCTAAAGCTTGCTTAGGTGTTAAATGGAACCTATAAGCATGATGTCTATCAATTCAGAAAGAAGTAAACTGATTGTAGAAAAGAATTGTCGATTGCAGGAATGTTATTGCTACTGATATTTTAGACTTGCCGACTCAAGTTTGGTATATAGCTCCTATAGGCATGCTTTCTAGGCGTCATGGATTTTTAAGCGCTATTAACATGCAGAAGTCCTATAGGCAGGTCGTATATATGCAATTGGTTATTCAAATCCTATAAAAGGTTTGCCTAGTGACAAATGCATATGCAAAAATGGAGAAGTCCTGTAGGCATATCATCTATATGCAATTGGTTATTCAAATCCTACAACAGGTTTGCCTAGTGACAGATGCATATGCAAAAAATGCGGAAGTCCTAAGGCATATCATCTATATGCAGAATTTCAGAGATGACTTATAGACATGATATCTATATGAACTGCCGAAGAGCCTACAAACATGGTATCTATATAACATGCAGTATTCAGAAGTAGTGATTCCCTATGAACATGGTATCTATGCGGAATTGCAGAAGTAGTAATTCCCTATAAACATGGTATCTATATGGTGAAATGCAGAAACTTTAACACATGGTTTCTAATGCGGAAATGAAACAACTTATAGGCAGGATTTCTACATACAAACTTAAAGGAAGAATTTTTACATGAAATGCATAAGTGAAGGAACAAGATGTGATTGTAAAAGTAAATACCTAAAAATAGGATGTCTTCCCATATGCATACATGAATAACCCTCCCCTTTTTACTAGAACCCCATAGCTATTAGAGATTATTATAGACCCGAATGAATAAATAAATAAAAGTAAAATACATCAGAAGGCTAAACGGTCCCAACCAAGGAGAGCCTGACTCAGGCTTCTGTCTGAAGCATGGAGTAAACTAACTCCCAAGATCAAATTTCCAAAGCCTTTCTCTTATTTAGGATGTGTCACCGTACCCTAAGAATCTAATACGGAATCCGAGCAGTGCTTACACCCAAATATATTTTAGTATTAGATTATGGTGCAGTGTGGAAGGGCCAGCACTCAAATGTCCAAGTTCAGAGGGAGACTCAAGGTTCCCAAGGCAGGGCTCATAGGAGGGGGAAAGAACATAAGGTCTAAGAGTAAGTGCAAGTGTAATAGAAGAGGAAAAGGTAAGTTGTTTGTCATTCCTAGCAATTTGGGGTGCTGGCACACCCCTGACCAGCTTGTTAGTCCAAATTGAGGAATTAAGACCTGTTGAAGTTCAGGTTCAGCCATGGACATCAATTTGGATGCTGCTAAGCTATACCTTAACTCAGCACACATTGGGGAATGGGTATGGGGGAACTGAAAGAGACAAAAGTAGGCTGTGGGCCTACCAAGAAATAGGGAGTGCTAACATGCCCACAAGCCTGTTACACTATTTAGAGGCTAGGATCCAGAAGATCTGGTATTTATCCATGGACAATAACTTATATATTGCCATGTTTAAACTATATCTCAAACACATAAAGGGGGAGGGAAGTAGGGATTCATTGCAGAAACAAATAGCAAGACATAAGCATATCACTTTAAATATTGAACTCTACAAAAGCTTGTAAACAAACACATTGGAGTGATGCTGGAATCAAAATTAGGACATACCAATTTAAGGGGAATAAATAAATGAAAGCAAGAGTCTTATAAGCCAAATTTGCAAGCCGGTAATACAAAAGATCTCAGAAGAGAGTAGGGAATTGAAAGAGTAATGTAATTGAGAGTGTGTCTGAGAGTTTGCAATTCAAGGTGTGTGTCTTGTGTTAAAGAGTCATGTATATATAGTGTGAAAGTCATGAGAAAATAAGTTAAGAAAATAATAAAATCCTTATTTCCAATCAATTGCATAAGACTCCCCTTAATAAAGCGATTCAGATTCAAACGGTACAAACTAGTAAAGGAAAGAAATTAGACAAACCTTTTGTGCAAGGTAGCAAATTAGTGGCAAGTGCATGGAAACTATTTAAGGAAGCAAACCAATAGTACGCGATTTGTGAAAAGAAAAGGAAAGGGGATCAGTCAGTAAAACCAAAATTGCATGCTTACTCGAATGAATCATGTCGAGAAGAAAGGTAAAGAAAGGTTTACCTAGGGAAAATCAGGAACAATCAAGTAAACACCATCAAAGGGATTCAGAATCAATTAGTAGTTGGCAAAACCTTTTGAAAGAAGAGTTCTTATATATAAAGTACACAAACATGTGAATCAAGAAGAAACTGCCGAGTTATGCAAAAGAGAGAGGAGTTCAGAGTCATAAAAACTCAAAATCATAAGCAACGAGATACAAGTTCAATTTGCAGACTCATAATGAGTCTGAGAGTCCATGGTGCCAAAGCGGAGCCATAACTCAAACACAAAGAATCAAAATCATCAAAGGAAACCCCGAAATCCTAGGGTCTAAACAATTGAATCAGATATGGAAGTGAGAAAGCAAGCCATTTGCTTCAGAGTCTCAACAAAAAAGATATGATAGCATGTTGAATGACAAAGAGAGAGGAATCATGAAGAAAATATTTTGAGAAAACTCGGAATCTAAACAAGTTCAGAAAAAGGAGATAATACACACACGAACACAACTATATGAAGCTTGTAAAAGCGTGAACAGAGTCCGGTAAACAAAAAGAATCAAATAAAGTTAGCGGTAAACACACATAGTAAAAGAGTAGAGAGAACATAACAAGGATTAATAGGAGTAACATCCATAGCAGAACCCTAAACAATGCTCAATAGAAGGCAGACAAAGAACCATAAGAACTTAGAAAGGAAAATATAGTAGAAAACATAAGAATCACAATAAAGGAAGCATATAAAGATGATACGAGAACATAGAATAGGACAACACAAAGAAGAAAAATCATAAAACTCCTAGACTTTTTCTAGAAAACCCTAAATCGGCAAAGAAAGGTTTTGAAAGTAATTTTCAAATAAAGTTTTAGGGAAAACGTTTCAAAACTCATGCGTAGCATAGATACACAACAAATCTAGAAAGAATCGAAGAAAAACCTCGAATAGCTGGGTTTCAGAGGAACCCTAGAGTGAGAAAGGCTTTGGAAAAGGTTTGATCTAAATTGGATAAGGTCGGAATCAGGCTAGGATATGTCGGAGCAAATCCGAGATGTCCGCAAACCTTGAGTCTACAAAGGTCTAGTCTCGAACCTTCAAGCATCAGGCACACATGAGTAGTAGGAGGTGAACATATGTTATCTATGGCCTGAGAAGCCATAGATTTCTGTGAGGTTGTGGTCGGAGACGGTGGATATCATCGGAGAAGAGAGAACCAGAAGGTTCTAGAGAGAAGTGAGAGGAAGAGATGAGACATAGAGAGACAGTCTCATAAAAATGAGGGGTCGAGGGGGGTAGTTAGGGATTTAATTAATGTAAACAAATATGGGACATTGATCTTATTTGATCATAAGCTCAGATCAGCTCTGAGCCGGGTCGGGTTGGTATAGGTATTGGGTTGGTCTGAAATTGGGTTAAAATATTGGGTCAATTTAGGCTATAATTGAAATACCAAGTGGGATGCAATTGCAATAGAAATAGGCTAAATTTTAAACAGCCTATTTTCCCCTTTAATTTTGAAAAAATAGTAAAAAATGATTTTAAAACAAATTAAAAGAAATGAACTAATTAATAATATAAATATATTAATAAAAAATACTGGAAGTGATTTTATAATTGTAAAATGTTGTTAATTTTAAAACAGGCTATGATTGCAATTATATGCAATTTAGTTTTAAAAATACCAGATAAGATCAATAAAATATGGAGAAATTACCTTAATTATATTTTGGTGTAAATATGAGAATGGAAATAAATTATTCACCAAAATGATTATTTTGGGAATGATTACCGGATTTTGCACTACTAAAAATAGACAATAAATTGATATTAAAATCCTTAAAAATTAGGAAAAATTGCCAAAACTCTCGGGTATGCTTATATGTTCATACACACACTATTTGAAATTATTTTGAGCATAAAAATATACAGAACAAAATTGGGTATCAATAGCTGCCCCTCTTTACCCAGGGAGGATGAAAGAGTTGTCGGGTAAAGATATGATGGCAAATTTTGACCGAAAGAGAATATTTGAAAAGGTTTTGATCGAGCTCTGGATCATGAGCTGCCTACATATCCCTGGTCTTACAGGAATTAGGCCACATGTAGTTCAGGGAACCGGACGGCTGAACATGCCGATGGAGACTCCGAATGACGGACGCAATATTCAGGTTGGGAAGGACGATCAGGGACGGGCGGGCTGTAGGAACCGGAGCGAGATCACTCATATTGTGAGGGTCTTTGCTAGCCGGTGTACCTACAAATAAGCAATACAAACATATATTGTGCAGAAATTAAACGTGATGCAAGTTCCCATTGGACCATGAATGTTGTCATTGGATATTTAGGATGACATCCTCAGACTATGACGTCATGAGCCATGAAGCGTGCAATAAAGGATTCGCAGGCTATGAAATGGTTTTCTTGGGCTATGAGGATGATGCCTCCGAACCATGATGCCTTTGAATATTGCTATGCAAAAGAATAAAATGGGGGTCCTCAGGCCATGGCATGGCGTTCTCGGGCTATGAAAATGGTGCCTTTGAACAATGACGCCTTTGGATAATTTGGCGATCTTTCATCCCATGAGATGTGAGAGGTGGAGTTCTTCCAGCCGATGCAAGCTTTAAATAAAATGGCGATATTTCAGCCGTGGTAGAGTGTAAATATAAATGGCGATCTTTCAGTCAATGCGAGATTTAAATGAAGCAGCGATATATCAGCCGATGTAATTATGGAGGTAGAGATTAACCTCAGAAGGCAGAAGAGTAGCCTTATGCAATTATGGGGACAGAGCTTAGTCCTGGAAGGAAGAAAAGAGCCTTATGCAACGCAAGAAAAATAGAGATAGAGATATAGCTTAACCTCGAAAGGTAGAAAAGTAGCCTTATGCAATGTAGAGAAATGCAAATGGAGACAGTGCTTAGTCTCGGAAGGTAGAGAGGTAGCCTCATGCAATGCAAGAAAAAAACAAATAGACGTAGAGCTAACCTCGAAAGGCAGAAAGGTAGCCGTATGCAATGCAAATAAATGCAGATGGAGGTAGAGCTTAACCTCAGAAGGCAGAAAAATAGACTTATGCGATGCAGAGAAATGCAGATGGAGACAGTTCTTAGTCTCGGAAGGCAGAAAAGTATCCTTATGAAATGCAAGAAAAATGTAAATGGAGGCAATGCTTAACCTCGTAAGGTAGAATAGTAGCCTTATGCAATGCAGAGAAATGCAGATGGAGAAAATGCTTAGTCTCGGAAGGCAGAAAGGTAGCTTATGCAATGCAAAGAAATGCACATAAAGGTAGATCTTAACCTTAGAAGGCAGAAAAGTAGCCGTATGCAATGCAGAGAAATGCAAATGGAGAAAGTGCTTAGTCTCGGAAGGCAGAAAGCTAGCCATATGCAGTGCAAGAAAAATTCAAATGGAGGCAATGCATAGCCTCGGAAGGCATAGCAGTAGCCTTATGCAATACAAGGAAAATGTAGACAGAAATTTCTTAGCTGATAGATGATAGCCGCTGGTTGATTGTGTCATTGTGGCTCCTGGCGATGCATGTACGGATAGGAATATCAAATAGGTGATCATTTCAAGAGTCGCATTCCTAAAAAGTGTGAGGGTGTAATCGTGTCTGATGGATTTATGCCTTGGGTGCATGCATCCAAAGAAAAATCGTGAGTTTTGTAAAAAAAAAAGGGGGGGGGGGAAGGTTTGTTCGCCCTCCCGCGGACTTCACTTGTTCTGCTTGACTCTTGCTTTCATTGGGGATAGCGTTACGAAACAAATAAGTTTTGATAGTAGCCATGCATGATTTTGTAAAGATGTAAATGCATAATTTAAAAATGATTTTTGATGAACTTACGACTGCGACGCGGTTCAAGACATTGCGACCCTTTTGCTCCTAAATTTTGAAGGTCCTCCTCAAAATTTTGCCCCAATTTACTAGGCCAGTGCTTCTAACGGCTGCGTGCGATGAATGGTTGAAAGCTGACTTCGAAATTTTGAGGGTCCTCCTCAAAATTCTACCGCAATTTCAATTATCGGGGAAATAAAAATTTTTATTGAATTGTGGCCGAAACTATAGGGTTGCCTATGTATCCCCTCTTATACGGTAATCAGGTCAGGCATAGTTCATATTACATCATAAATTTACACATAATAACGCTTGACTGCGTTTGAAATAATAGGCTTTGGCCAGACATCTCCATCCATTTCAGCGAGTATGAGAGCTCCTCCTGTTAGGACCTTGTGAACCATGTACGGGCCTTGCCAGTTAGGAGAGAACTTTTCTTTAGCTTCATCCTGATGCGGGAAAATTTTCTTCAGCACCAGCTGCCCCGGTGTGAATTGTCTTGGCTTGACTCTTTTCTTGAAGGCTCTGGACATTCTATTATGATACAACTGACCATGGCAAACTGCATTCATTCTCTTCCCATCTATTAGAGTTTGTTTCTCGTAACGACTCTTTACCCATTCTGCATCTTCAAATTCCATCTCCTGTATAATCCTCAAGGAGGGAATCTCTCTCTCGGCCGGAATGACTGTCTCGGTACCGTAAACCAACATATAGGGAGTCACCCGGGTCGATGTGCAAATTGTGGTGCGGTATCCCAATAGAGCAAATCATAGCTTCTCGTGCCATTTCTTGTTCTTCTCTATCATCTTCCTCAGTATCTGTTTTATGTACTTGTTGTCTACTTTAGCAGCTCCGTTCATCTGAGGTATGTAGGTTGTTGAATTCTTGCGTTTGATTTTGAATGTTTCACACATGGCTTTCATCAATCACTATTGAGATTGGAACCATTATCAGTAATGATTGATTCTGGGATGCCGAACCGGCAAACAATGTGGCCGCGGACAAAGTCTATCACCACTTTCTTAGTCAATGCCTTATATGATACTGCTTCTACCCATTTCGTGAAATAATCAATTGCCACCAGAATGAACCTGTGTACGTTTGATGCAGTAGGCTCGATAAGTCCAATAACATCCATTCCCCAAGCGACAAACGGCCATAGCGAGCTTGTTGCAGTAAGCTCATTTGGAGGTACCTTTATTATATCTAGATGTATCTGACAGTGATGGCATCTTCGGACATACTGGATGCAGTCTGTTTCCATAGTCATCCAAAAAATAACCTGCCTGGAGTATTTTCTTGGCTAAGACAAAACCATTCATATGTTGACCAATGAACCCTGCATGAACCTCTTCTAATAACCTGGATGCTTCCTTTGCTTCGATACACCTTAGTAATCCCAACTCGGGAGTCCTCCTATACAAGATTACTCCACTATGAAAGAAATTGTTAGATAACCTCCAAAGTGTGTTTCTGAGTAGCATTTTCAGTTCTGGATATCCTCCTGTTGTCATATATTCCTTGATATCATAGAACCAAGGTTTTACGTCTGCTTCTTCATCGACATGAGCACAGTAAGCTAGCTGATTGTGAATTTTCACCGGGATGGGATCAATGAAGTTCTTATCTGGATGTTGAATCATAGATGATAAGGTGAGTGTCGGCGAACTCATTCTGAACTCTGGGTACATTCTGGAATTCTGTCCTTGTAAAACTCCTCCTCAACTCCTATACATGATGTAGATACCGGAGTATCTTGGAATTCTTGGTTGCCCATTCTTCTAAGACCTGCTGTATGAGCAAGTCTAAATCCCCAATTACTAGTAACTCCTGAATATTCATGTCAATGGCCAACTTGAGCCCTAAGATGCAGGCTTCATATTCGGCCATGTTATTGGTGCATGGGAACCTGAGCTTTGTGGACACAGGGTAATGCTGACCAGTTTCTGACACCAGGACCGCTCCTATACCAACTCCTTTGAAGTTTGCTGCTCCGTCGAAGAACATCCTACAACCATAATAGGATTCTGCAATATCCTCTCATATGAAAGATACCTTTTCATCAGGATAATATGTCTCCAGAGGCTCGTATTCTCCATTTATGGGATTCTCGGCGAGGTGATCTACCAAGGCTTGTCCTTTTATTGCCTTCTTAGATACGTAAACAATGTCGAACTAGCTTACCGAGATCTGCCACTTGGCTAGCTTGCCAGTGGCCATGGGCTTCTGAAAAATGTACATTAGCATATCCATTCTTGATATGAGGTAGGTAGTATAGGCACAAAAATAGTGCCTCAACTTTTGAGCTAACTAAGTCAGAGCACAACATGTGCGTTATAATAGAGAGTACCCGGGCCTCGTGTGGAGTGAAGTTCTTGCTGAGGTAATAGATTGGTTGCTACTTTGTCCTCGTTTCGCCATGTTGTCCCAGAACACAACCGATTGCTCCATCCAATACCGCAAGGTAGAGCAATAGGGGTCTACCTAGTTCGGGCGGCACCAAAACTGGCAATGTTGACAAGTATTCCTTGATTCTGTCGAAAGCTTTCTAACAATCATCGGTCCATTTAGTAGCGACATTCTTCTTCAACATATTAAAGATAGGTTCGCAAATGATAGTGGACTGAGCTATAAAACGGCTAATATAGTTGAGTCTTCCCAAAAAGCTCATCACGTCCTTCTTGTTCTTTGGTGGTGGCAATTCTTGAATGGCCTTAACTTTTGACGGATCTAGCTCTATTCCTCGATGAATCACAATGAACCCTAGTAGTTTTCCAGTGCCCCGAATGCACACTTGGCAGGATTCAGCTTTAGGTTATACCTTCTTAGTCTGTTGAAAAACTTCCTCAGATCCTCCATGTGTTCAGGGGCTTTCTTGGATTTGATGATGACATCATCCACGTATACCTCAATCTCTTTGTGTATCATGTCATGGAAAATAGTGGTCATGGACCTCATGTAGGTGGCCCCTGCATTTTTCAACCCAAACGGCATCATTTTGTAACAATACATCCCCATGGCATAATAAAAGTCATTTTCTCAGCATCTTCCTTATCCGTCCATATCTGATGATATCCAGCAAAACAATCGATGAATTACTGCAATTCATGCTTGGCATAATTGTCAATTAGAATATGTATGTTTGGTAGGGGGAAGTCGTCTTTCGGACTAGCCCGGTAGAGATCCCTGTAGTCGATACAGACCCTAACATTCCCATCCTTCTTTGGCACTGGCACAATGTTGGCTAACCATGTTGGATATTCTACTACCCTGAGAACCTTGGCTTTGAATTGATTGGTAACCTCTTCCTTGATTTTCAAACTCATGTCAGGTTTGAACTTCTTCAGCTTCTCTTTTATCGATAAACATGTTGGATCCCTTGGTAGTTAGTGAGCTACAATAGATCTGCTGAGACCAGTCATATCATCATACGACCAAGCGAATATGTCCTTATATTCCCTTATAAACTCTGCGTACTCTTCCTTTTTGCGATGGTGATAGGTGAACACTGATGTGTGTTTTCTTGACATTCTCTATATCACCCAAGTTGATAACCTCAGTTTCGCCCAAGTTAGACTTAGGCCTATTCTCAAATTTCTCAGATTTTTTAATAACCTCTTCTGGTATATCATCCTCTTTTGAGTCTATATGCGTTTGTCGTGTTGCCTTGTTACAAGTTACAATCGTCGGTTCATCAAGACAAGTAATAGTAATGCTGTGTAAATAAAATAAATGGCAAAAGGTAATGAGAGCAAGATTTTATAAGAAACTAAAATGATTTGATAATTTCATAAATGTTTTGAACATTGGAGCTCTTATTTCGAAATCAAAATGCGGAAAGAAAATCAACTAGCGAAAAGTAAAAGGTGATGCATGGTGCTTTGTTTAGATTTGCTATACCAAAGCCTTCCCGACCCTGGTGGTTCTGATAAACCAATTATTGAGGCGTGATCCTAGGCTCACGGCTTGTATTGAAGAGACTTCCTCCCATTCCTCCTCGAAAACAACACAACAGTCCATATTATACTCCTCCAGGAACAAGTTCCCCATTGCTGCTAATGCTTCCTCTTCTTATGACCCACAAATGACTTCGATTGGCTCAAAAGTTTGCTATAGGCAAGGTATTGGATGCTCCAATTGGTAATAAGGACCGCGCCAGGGTGCCAACCATTCTTTGAATTCCTTCCAGGTGTACTCATATCCTAAGCTGAAAGTGGTAACATGTTTCATTAGCTTGATCAGCTTGGCGATCCCTTGGAGATTCTTGCCAAGTCCCTTGCCAGGTTCTTATCCACACTAATTCAGTATACTTTCAATCTTGTTATCCCACCATTTATGCTTGTTTACATCATTGACTCGCTCAATAGGATGGTAAGTTTCCCCACCTATCTTTCTCCTTCTTCCGATTGCTGGAATGGTTTGGCGACTGTATATAGGATTACTACAATCGTTTTGAATAATTACCTCTTGGTGATTCCACTCAACTCTCACCGCTTGGTGTAGGGTTGATGCTACAGCTCCAGCGGCATGGATCCAAGGCTGTCCCAACAACAAATTATAGCACGCCGGGATATCAATCACTTGAAAGTCAACGTCTAACCAAGTTGGTCCCATTTGCACACATAAACTGATTTCCCCGATGGTAGACCTTTGGGATCCATCGAATGCTCTGACATAGATGGCCCTTTATTTGATCTCATGCAGGCTCTTACCCAACGTTCTGAGAGTTACCAACAGACAAATATTGAGGTTGGGCCCACCGTCGATTAAAATTCTACTGATGAAATGATCTTCGCATTGCATAGTGATGTGTAGCACCTTTTTGTGGCTCAACCCTTCATGTGGCAGCTCATCTTTGTGGAAAGTGATTTTGTGACTCTCTAATACTTTCCCTAACATGTTTGCCATCTCTCCTCGAGTTATGTTGCTGGGTACATATGCCTCACTTCGTATCTTCAACAAGGCGTTTTTATGCACATCAGAGCTTTGCAGCAGATCTAGGATGGAGATCTGTGCGGGTGTTTTATTTAGTTGATCAATGACTTAGTACTCTTTTACTTGTATCCTCCTCTAGAGATCACTGGGCCCCAGTTTCAACAGGCCGTCCATGGGTCTTCTTGCTTGACTCAGCTAAATACTCCGGAGTATAAACCCTGGAAGTTCGGGTCATACCTTGTACTCTAATTGCTTCTCCAGATTTGTTTTTCCCTTTCCTTCTTACCTCGGCTGTGTAGTCCAGGTACCGGCCTTTGTATGGAATAGTGCTATGGCTGACATTGCTACAGGAATGAGTGCCCTCACTTTAGCAGATAACACAGCAACTTCAAGTGGTGCCTTTGGGGACCCAAACTCAACCTCAATTGGTCCTGACGCCTTTGTGGGAGATGGTGCTTTAAGATTGAGTGGTATGGACATGTCTACTTCAGCATCTTCAACAAGCTGAATCTGGGCAACGATCGGGTTAAGTGTGACTGTTGGTTTCTTTGGCTTGTCACCTTTAGTAATTAACCCAATCGACCCTTCAAGGTTCCAATCATCTTCTATCTCTATCATGTGAATGCTCCCGCCCTTGTGGTCATGCAGAGGGTTGCTGCGAATGCGAGGAGCAGGATCCTTTGCCACGATGATCTTATTGTCAATCAAAGCCTGAATCTTGTCCTCATAAAGAGTCATTCCTGAATGGTATGACCGTTCATGCTGGAATGGTATGCATATATTTTGTTCGGGTTGACCCATTGGGAAGGATTTTCTGGGGTTATGGCAGGGATAGGGGTGACGTTACCAGCATCTTTAAGCCTTTCATAAAGTTGGTCGATCAGTTCTACAATGGTGGTGTACTGTCTGGGAGGTCTGCGGTCGAAGTTTCGTCAATGTCTAGGGAAATTTTGACGAGGTGATTAGTAGTAGGCTTGCTGGGTATTGTAGGTTTAATAGACGTTTGCTGGTTGGGAGTGTTTCGAGGAAGTGGGTTGATATGTGGGAGGTAGAGATGATTGGTAAGTAGGTGGTGGAGCTTGGTAGGAAGGTTCTTGGTAACTTGGGATAGGTTGATGTGTGAGTGGAGGTAATGGGTAGGTTTGGTATCTGACTAGAGATTTTGTCCTCTGCGCAAACATTACGACACTCACATCCCTTTTCTTGGTTGTGCTACCAGACTGTAGAGCCTTGTTAGTGGCTTGTAATGCTATATAGTTAGTAACCACCCCACTTTTAATACCTTCTTCGATTCTCTCCCCTAACTTGATGATGATAGAAAATTCCTAGCCCTCGATCAATATCAGCCTCTCATAATATTGGGGATCTTGAGCCCAAATGAAAAACCTGTTCATCTGTTCTTCTTCAAAGGCAGGCCTGAGCTTAGCAGACTCTGATCTCCAATGAGTAGCATACTCGCATAAAGTTTCTGTAGGTTTCTTATTCAAATTTGGGATGTAGAATACATCTGGTGCATTCTCGGTATTGAATCTGAACCTGTCCAAGAAATCAGATGCCATACTGACCCAATATGTCCACTTCTTAGGGTCTTGGCTAATGTACCAAGATAAAGCATCCCCTTTTAGCCTTCTCATAAAGAGCTTCATGTGGATCTTTTCATAGTTCCCGACTCCAATGAACTTATCGAAGTATGTCCTTAATGGACTCTGGGATCTCCTGCACCATTAAACATTTCAAACTTAGGAGGTTTGTACCCCTCCGGGAGCTCAACATCAGGTAGGATGCAAAGGTCCTCATAATTCAGCCCCTCAATACCTTTGTTTCCTTCGGCATGCTGGACTCGGCTGGTAAGTTTCTTGAGTTATGTGGCTAGGTTCTTGATGAGAGAGTCTTTGTCATGAGATCACAGTGTGTTTGAAATGGGTTGAATGGGATGTGGCATGGTTTCACATAAATGGGGTTGTTGTGATGGTAAGTATGGTCATTTGTGGATGTTAGCAGCTTAGAGACAAGTAACGGGGTATTACTTGAAGTGTGACATGTGTTGTAGTGGTGATGGAGAGCGGATTGATTTTATGATCTCGGGATATTTTGTAGTGGTACGGGGTTTTGAGGGTTGGAGAAGTTGACACCTGGGGTAGTGAGGGAAAATGACAAGCTACCCAAATTCGGGACTTGGTCTAGTTCTTCATGAAATTTCAACAACTTTTGTTCAAGCTGGGAGGCACTTTCCTTGGAGACCTGCATACCCTGGGAGGTCTCTACCCTTTCAACTGAATTCTCCTTCCTAATGTTATCCAAGTCTTCCATTTTCCCTCTGTTCCTGTTTCTGATTGGACTTGGAGGAGGAGGGGGAGGAGGTGGAGGGCCCTTGGATCTCGTAGAGTATGATGATGCCAGAGTGCAACGGACTAACCTTTGGGGAAGGGGAATAAAACAAAAAGTAAAAACAAAAAGGTAACAAGTTAGTAAAGATTATAAGAAGAAAACATAGCAATATTTAAACACATAGTGCAAGAATATACATTACGTCCAAATTTTTGTGCCTCGTTATAACCGAGGTAGGCCTAGCGACAAGTTGATTTGGAGAATTATAATGCTAAATGCCTTATTTTATTGATAAAAATAAGACAATTCCCAAAACGACACTAAAATTGCGAAAACTAAATGCCACTAATGGCCATTGGCTTTATTACATTTTAAGTGAAAGAAGACTCCTAACTACTTGGTCCCAGAAGGACCTTCCCTAGACTCGACATCTTTGGCTTTGTCGAACAGCTTCACCAGCTCACACAGTCCCAACATCAAGTAGGTTCTCGCCAGGCGTCCTCCTTCGTTTCCCTCAGCGTTCTGGCAGTTTTCGATCCTTTGGATGAACTTCCTTTCCAACTACCAAACCTCGCTTCAAATACCCTAGTCGATTGTTGGCAGTGATAGCCATATCCTTCCATTAATGTCTTAGTGGCCATGGCCAGTCTACTTAGGATCCTAGCCTTCTTCATGGGGAATACTATCATCCTCAAGAAGTAGAATATGTAGACGAAAACTCTCCTGTGAATATGTCCCAATAAGGTAAGGGAAAATTTGTCTGGGTAGGTGCGGTAGGACTTGCTATGGTCATACTTCTCGTACAGATAATCGAAAGGGTTGTAAGAGTCCTTCAAACAAGCCAAGCCTAGGTTTTTCTTCAGTCCCTTCATCTTGAGGAAACCCCTACCCTTGCGATTTTCTGGCATGAGAAAACCCGGAGTCTCCCAAGGAATACCAGCTATCCTTCCTATCGTTTCAAGCAAAAGGGTCATTTCAAGGTCCCTGAAGCGAAACACTGATTTATCGCTGTCCCAGAATAAAGTTGCAGATTCTATGATTTTATTGTCGGGCTGGATTCCCAAAAGAGAAGGTAAATTCCCCAAATATTTTCGGATGAGAGTCTGATCGCTGGAGTGAAGGTCCTCCCACCAGCTTAGCAACCTTGAGTGAATGTTGGTTACCATGCCGAATATGGGGACTTCGTGCCTCATTTTTTGCAAAATAAAGTGTTACACCCTCATCTCGCCGGAATCGACTAATTAAACCAATAATTAACATAACAACATTTAGTTCTCCCAATAGATGCACATAATGTGGAAATGTCTGTTTTGGGTTCCAAGGAAACTCGGTGGACTTAGTACATGGCTATCTTAAAGAGTCATTATGTGGACATCATAACTGACTCGGCTAGGTTTGATAGTGATGCATGCATAATTAAATAGAATGAGGTATCTATAGGGTATTATACCTATACCCCTGAGAGGACAACTCAAGAGGTAAAGGAACAGAACCGTCGACTGCACCGCTGATCGACTGGTTTTACCGCAAATACGCCTTTACAAAATTTAGGGGGGGGGTGATAATATCGAAAGAGCTCAACCACCCAGTATAAGCATTTCTATGGTATTTTGTTTGTCACGAGTGGAATATGATGTTGAAGGTGCAATTACAAGGATGAAACAAATTTCCATGTATTTGCACATTCATAAAGCAATAATTTCTCATAATTACAACATTATTGAAGGAAAGCGGTAAAAACAAGAAAAGAAAACAAAAGCCAAGTCAGTTTTGAAATAGAAGATAGACAAAGACATTAAAGTAAAGCAATAAAGTTACAAATAACATGTAATGGTAAAAGGCTAAAGAAATATCCCCAGCAGAGTTGCCATGTTGTCGATGCCCCCTTTTTTCCCTCGCAAGGAATCGGGTTTACGACATTTGGGAGGACAACTCTATTCCTTTTGGGAATTAGGTTTTGGAATTTGAATGGTCGCCACCTAATGATTAAAGTGCATTAGGACATTAACAAGAGTTTTGGGTTGAGGAAACCAGAGTTCGGATAACGGCTAGATATTATCTCGAGGGGAAGGTGTTAGACACCCCTCAAGATCCACTAGTGTGGTTCCCGGCCATGCTATAGTATGACTTCACATAATGAAGTAAGCAATTAAGGGCTCAAATAGAGGGACTTGCATGTAACATTGCAGATAAGTTGAAACTTTTGAGGGAAAGTAAAGAAAGTACAAAAAAGATTTAAAACTTTAAAGAAAGCAGATAAAAAAGGGAAGTAATAGGGAGGGGAGTCCTAGGCTTATGAATAATATGGACCACGTCAATGCAATATCCAGTAATCACTCCTCAGAAGAGGGGCTACATGAGATATTAGTGCATCAGTCATCATCTCTGTATCTACCCTTCCCACCCCGTTAAGGTATTAAAGCACGAAAGGAATCGTTACCTATCGCATGCTATTACCCGTCCCAATGCATAAATTAATAACCCTCCGCTTTTAACTAGAACCCCATAGCTATTACATATTATTACAAACCCGAATTAATAAATAAAAAAAAGTAAAATACATCAGAAGGCTCAACAGTCCCAGCCAAGGAGAGCTTGGCTTAGTCTTCTGACTGACGCATGAAGTAAACCAACTCCCAAGATCAGTTTTCCAAAGCCTTTCTCTTATTTAGGATATGTCACAGTTCCCTGATAATCTCAATCGGAATCCGGCAGTTCCTACACCCAAATATATTGCAGAATTGGATTATGGTGCAGTGTGGAAGGGCCAGCCCTCAAATGTCCAAGTTCATAGGGAGACTCAAGGTTCCCAAGGCAGGGCTCATAGGAGGGGGGAAGAACTTAGGGTATAAGAGTAAGTGCAAGTGTAATAGAAGAGGAAAAGGCAAGCTGGTGGTCATGCCTAGCAATTTGGGCTGCTGGCACACTCCTGACTAGCTTGTCAGTCCAAATTGAGGAGTTAACACCTGTTGAAGGTCAAGTTCAGCCATGTACAGCAATTTGGATGCTGCTAGGCTATACCTTAACTCAGCACACATAAGGGAATGGGTATGGGGGAACAGAAAGAGACAAGAGCAGTCTGTGGGCCTACCAAGCAATAGGGAGTGCTAACATGCCCACAAGCCTGTTACACTATTTAGAGGCTAGGATCCAGAAGATCTGGTTTTAATCCATGGACAATAACTTGTATATTTGCCATGTTTTAAACCATAGCTCAAACACATATAAGGGGAGGGAAGTAGGGATTTGTTGTAGAAACAAATAGCAAGACATAAGCATACTACTTTTAATGTTAAACTCTACAGAACAGAAAAATAGACATGGATGTAAAAGCTTATAAACAAACACATTGGAGTGATGCTGGAATCAAAATTTGGACACACCAATATAAGGGGAATAAATAAATGAAAGAAGGAGTCTTGTAAGCCACATTTGCAAGCCAGTAATACAAAAGATCTCAAAAGAGAGTAGGGAATTGAAAGAGTAATGTAATCGATAGTGTGTGTAAGAGTATGCAATTCGAGGTGTGTGTCTTGTGTTAAAGAGTCATGTATTTATAGTGTGAAAGCCATGAGAAAATAAGGTAAGAAAATAATAGAAGCCCGATTGTCAATAAATTGCATAACACTCCCCTTAATTAAGGAATTCAGATTCAAACGGTACAAACTAGTTACAGAAAGAAATTAGACAAACCTTTTGTGCAAGGAAGCAATTTAGAGGCAAGTGCATGGAAACTATTTAAGGAAGCAAACTAATAGTACGCATTTTGTAAAATCAAAAGGAATGGGAATCAGCCAATAAAACTAAGATTACATGCTTACTCGAATGAATCAGGTCGAGAAGAAGAACAAAGATAGGTTCACCTAGGAAAAATCAGGAGCAATCACGTAAACACCATCAAAGTGATTCACAATCAGTTAGTAGTTGGAAAATTCTATTGAAAGAAGAGTTATCATATATAAAGTACAAAAACATGTGAATCTAGAAGAGACTGCCGAGTTATGCAAAAGAGAGAGGAGTTCAGAGTCATAAAAACTCAAAATCATAAGCAAAGAGATACAAGTTCAATTTGCCGACTCATAGTGAGTCTGAGAGTCCATGGTCCCAAAGCTGAGCCTTAACTCGAAAACAAAATCAAAATCATCAAAGGAAACCCCCCAAATCTTAAGGTCTAGACAATTGAATCAGACATGGAAGTGAGAAAGCAAGCCATTTGCTTCAGAGTCTCAACAAAACAGATATGATAGCATGTTTAATGACAAAGAGAGAAGAATCATGAAGAACATATTTTGAGAAAACTCGAAACCTAAACAAGTTCAGAAAAAAAGAGATAATAGAAACATGAACATAAGTAGATGAAGCATGTAAGAGCGTGAACAGAGTCCAAGAAAAAAAAAGAATCAAATAAAGTTAACGGTAAATACACATAGTAAAAGAGTACAGAGAACACAGCAAAGATTAACAGGAGTAACATGCATAGCAGAACCCTAAACAAGGCTCAATAGAAGGCAGACAAAGAACCGTAAGAACTTAACAAGGAAAATATAGTAGAAAACACAAGAATCCCCGGGAAAGGTATAGCAGGAAAGCATATAGGAAGACACAACGCGACAAACATATAAGAACATGAGAAAAATCTAGAAAACACAGTAAAGAAAGCATACAAAGATGATATGAGAACACAAAATATGACAACACAAAGAAGAAAAAGCATAAAGCTCCTAGACATTTTCCAGAAAACCCTAAATCGGCAAAGAAAGGTTTTGAAAGTAATTTTTAAAGAAAACTTTTTGGAAAACATTTGAAAACTCATGCGTAGCATAGATACACAACAGATTTAAAAAGAATCGAAGAAAAACCTCGAATAGCTAGGGTTTCAGAGGAGACCTAGAGTGAGAAAGGCTTTGGAAAAGGTCTGATCTAAGTCAGATAAGGTTGGAATTAGGCTCAGGGGGCTAGGACATGCTGGAGCAAAGCCGGAGATGGCCGAAAACCTTGAGTCGGCTAAGGTCTAGTCTCGAACCTTCAAGCATCAGGCACACAGGAGTAGTAGGAGGTTAATATATGTCATCTATGGCCTGGGAAGCCATAGATTCCGGTGAGGTTGTGGTCGGAGACGGTGGATATCATCATATAAGAGAGGACCAGAAGGTTCTAGAGAGAAGTGAAAGAAAGAGATGAGTTAGAGAGAGAGATAGTCTGGTGAAAATGAGGGGTCGAAAGGGGGTAGTTAGGGATTTAATTATGGCAAACAAATCTGGGCCGTTGATCTTATTTTACCAATGTCTCAAATCATCTCTGAGCCGGGTCGGGTTGGTTTGGGTATTCGGTTGGTCCGAAATTGGGTTAAAAATTGGGCCAATTTAGGCTATAATTGAAATACCAAATGGGCTGCAATTGCACTAGAAGTAGGCTAAATTTTAAACAGCCCAATTTCCCCTTTAATTTTATAAAAATAGTAAAAAACGATTTAAAAATATTAAAAGAATTGAAATAATTAATAATATAAATATATTAATCAAAAAATGCTGGAAGTAATTTTATAATTGTAAAATGTTGTTAATTGTAAAATAAACTATGATTGCAATTATATGCAATTTAGTTTTAACAATACCAAATAAGATCTGTAAAATATGCAGAAATTACCTTAATTATATTTTGGTGTAAATATGAGAATGGAAATAAATTACTCACCAAAATGATAATTTTGAGAATAATTACCGGATTTTGCACTGCTAAAAAAATAGACAATAAATTAATTTTAAAATCCATACAAATTAGGGGAAAATATCAAAACTCTCGGATATGCTTATATGTGGATATGCTTATATGTGCATACGCACGCTATTTGAAATTATTTTGAGCATTAAAATACATAGGAAAAATTTGGGTATCAACAGATACAATAATTGTCGGTAACAAGGCTCCGACTATACCTTACACAAATACCAAAATAAGACTCCAAAATAAAAGCAGCATGAGCCACGCAGGGCCCCGAGAGGAAAGAGGCTCACCAATTCAGCTGACGGGAAGTGAAGGAGTACTAATGTCGGTGCACTGGAGTACCTACTATAGAACCACCTCCAATCATAACACGAATGTAACGCCCTCAACAAAAGGGACGTCAGTACATTTGAATTGTACTGGCATGTATAAACAAACTTTACCTCAAGTAAAATAAATCAATGCACAGATAACAAACAATAATAGAATCAACGATCAAATGCACGTGAAAGGAACAACCAAAGCCAAGCAGATTCACAATATCTCATTTCCCCTTTTAACATTATTCCATCATATCAATGATCTTCACAACTTTCACATATTTTCATTTCAATAGTGATTTCGATCACTTTTCCACCCTTATTACCTCAGCCACCCTTATCACCACAACCCACATATTATAACTTCGCATTGCGGCGCTGTAGCCCGATCCCACCGGACAATCACATTTCACACAACAACAACAACAATTTACAAAGAGTTTTCATATACATAAATACCATTTTCATCATATACAATAGCCCGGATACAATTCAAGTCACAACGATAATTACCTATGACAAGCCACGCATGATATTACCATAGTTATTTCAATTACATCAATTACGACTTCTTTCCATCATTTACTACACAGCCCTTACCACATGAACATACTCACATACGCACTTGGTTTGTTTCCATTTATTTACACCATCATATCAGGATGTTTACCAATAATGTTCAAGGCATATTACACAAATGAATTCATGAAATAGGCCATCTTGCCTTAACAACCGTGAAAAACCCAGAATTAAGAAATAGTCTGCAATAGTACACATACCAATTACTCGTACATCAAACAAGGTGACTTTACAAAGGTTAAAGTTAGTCATACATATATGGAGTCGAATTTTCCTTTTTACTTCTACATTCAATTCACCAACAGCCTAGTACCGTCAATCTAGTTCACAAGTTAACATGTATAACTTAGAATTGAAGTTCACAAATACAACCCCAACTTACTTAGGTTATCAACCCCTTTTTTGCAAATCTTTACTTCTACCCAATTCCTCTTACTAGATTTTAGGTTTTAAAGAACATGCATGTGCATTTCAACTTATATTTTCAAGAATCAATGCATGAGAATCTCCTTTTTTTAAACTGAAAACCAATAAAAAGGGTTGGGGATTCTACCTGCAAGAATAAGATGAAGACAATTACTTAAATTTTCCCGGCCCGGGTGACTTTGGAGAATCAAATTGATGAAGTTAAGACTTTCTCGCTCAAGAATCCTCTCTTCCCTCTCTCTAGTTTGTTCAAAAAATATGTTAAAATGAGGGGTTAGGGTGTTTTATTGAAGAAGGGGTCGGGTTTAAAATTTAGAAAAATAGGAGCTCGAATCAGATTTGCAATCGCGAAGTGGAAATACGGTCCACAGAATGGACCGCAAAAGTGTTCCAAAACTTTGAAATCTTTGTTTGGGTTTACAGCAGAAATGCGGTCTGCATGCCTGATTTACAGTTGCATAATTAACCGCAAATCTGTCTCGTTGCAAAATCCCAAGATAAATATGTGGTCCGCATATCAGTTATGCGGTAACATAATAGACAGCATTTTGACCTCAATTTTGACCAAACAACACACTCATTTTGCGGCAGAAATGCGGTCCACATACTTGATTTTCGACCGCATTCTGGACCACATAATAGCATTTTTCTGGAAAACTTTGATTCTTGATTTTTAAATGCTAGATCATTACAATTTTACACATTCATAACACACATTCGAAACTTAGCACTACGAGTTACTAGGTTTTGAGGAAAAGTTTTCACGGGGCCTTACAGTGACAAACCAGTATAATACTTGTGATGACAGAATTAGAGGCAACAGCCTCGGTACGGTAGGAAGGGCATAGTATCGGGCCTGGCCTCCCCCTCTAGGGCGACCTCTACCTCCCCAACCTACACCTCTAGCTAGCTGAGTAGGTGGGGTAGCAACTGGAGCTGTAACTATAGCCTGAGAACTCTATGGGGCACGCTGTAGCTGAGTAGTCTGTGGAGGTGCACCCCACCCAAGTCTGGGAAAATCCCTCACCATATGGAGTGCGTCACCACACTCAAAACAAGATCTGGGTGGACATGGCGGTTGTGACTGGCTCGGTCTAGGTCTGCTGGACTGCCTCTGAAAGCACCCTGCGTAGGAGGCGCGCTAGAAACTGGAGGCGCATAATAAAGCTCCTGAGGCCTAGGAGGAGATGGAGCACTACTCGTTACTGGAAGAGAGGAATGAACAGGGTGACTCATATAACCCCTATCATAGCGACCTACAGCTAGGGTACGGGAACTAGAGTAATGGCTCGACTCTCGAGACCTCTTGGCCTCCCTCTGTTCCTCTCCCTAGCATGCATACCCTCAATCCTCCCAGCAATGCTCACCACCTGCGATAAGGAATATCCACATCCAATTCACGAGTTATGCTAGACCTTATGCTTTGAATAAGCCCCTCAATAAACAGGTGAACCCTTTCCCGAACAGGAGAAACCAAGGTGGGTACATGCCTAGCTAATCTAGTATAACGGACAACATACTCTGAGACAAGCATAGCACCCTGAAGCAAATGCTCAAACACGATGCGTCACGCATCTCTAAGGCTCTAGGGAACAAACTCTCTCAGTAATAGATCTGAAAACTGGGTCCAAGTCAGCAAAGCAGCCTCGTCCGAACTGTCTAACTCATAGGTGCGCCACCAGTCATAGGCGGCCCCTTGAAGCTGGAAACTAGTATATGAAACCCCGCTCGATCCTGATATACCCATGGTACGAAGAATACGGTAGAACTCCTCCAGAAATCCCAGGTCATCATCTGATGCTAACCCACTGATATAGGAGGATCATATATCTTGAACCTCTCAAGTCTCCGCTACTCATCCTATGAAGCCGCTCCCAGGGGGCTAAACTGGTACTACAGACGTCACAAGAATAATCTCTGGGACCTAATCAACATGCAATCGCTACTCAGGAGTGTTAGAATATGCGCTTAACGCTAGAGGGGGGGTGAATAGCGTTTTAATAAAAATCAAGATAAATTTGCGGAATTAAAATTGCAGGAATAAAGTAAGTGCAGCAATTAAAGTAGAAAGGAGAGAACACACCGAATTTATACTGGTTCACCACAACGTGTGGTTAGTCCAGTCCCCGAGAGACTCTCTCGAGTTTTACACTAACTCCGTTAAGCTTACGGGTGCCTAACAAACCGTTACACTTGCTTGTAGATATACACTCTACAAGACTTCAACTTGCTCGAGGATACCTCACCTCAAGACTTCAAGTCAAGGAACTAAACTTTCCTTCTTACAACAAGGGATTAGAACTTCCCTTCAAGTGTATGCAAACACTTAGCACTCAAGACAAGACTCTCCTACAGAGTAGATATGAGTAAAATTAATGCGCTCAAGAACACAACAACTTCGTCAAGAGTTTGGCTCTCAAAAAACTATGAAATGAATATAAAATGATTGATATGAGAGTATGTAAGCTTAAGCAAGAATGTAATCAGTTGTTGTGCTTAAAAGAGTGATTTTGAGGTGTATTTATAGTCCTCAAAGTCACCAAGACCGTTGCTTAATTGCCAATCACTAATTGCTGATTTTGTGCTAGGATAATCGATTATCTGATTTGCATAATCGATTATCTGCAAATCGTTCAAAAATCATATGCAGATTTTAAGCAGAATAATCGATTATTCAAATTGCATAATCGATTACCTGATAACGTTTAAAAATCAGACGCTGATTTTATGCTAGCATAATCGATTATTGCCTTGTGCATAATCGATTATCTTTCAGCGTTTAAAAATACTTTGGCAACAGTCTTAACATAATCGATTACCTAAAAGACATAATCGATTATTTTGCTGTTTTGTAAATTCCGGTTATACACTGTCTTAACATAATCGATTATCAAAAAGACATAATCGATTATTTTGCTGTCCAGATTTGAAAGACATGTTTAAAATTCATTTTGGCTAAAATGAAAATGTTTGAAAATTATTTTGTTTTAAATCAAAGATGCATGGTTCGATGAAAATGATTTTACGAGAGAAGCCAAGTCTTGAATCTATTGTCGGATCAAGATCACAATATAAAACGACTCATGTATAACTTTGTTGCTTTACTTGATCTTGTTCTTTGTTTCTCTTGTGCTTGGACTTCGGCATATGTCAATGTTCCATGCGCGTCGGTTTGTCATTTATCAAAACCTACAAAGATGAACACACGTTTAGTTTTAGCGACTTGAGAACGTGTTTCAACAAGGAGTGCGGGCGATGGGAGTTTGTGCTCCACCCTCGGCCTGGGATGTGGTTGCAGCAAGGGAAGAACCCTGCCTGATCCAAAGTGGTGTACATGCTCATAAATTGTGCCAGAGTCTCCTGAAGGGTTGGCGTGGTAGTAGCAGTAGGTGTATCATGTTCCTGAGCTCCGACTGGCATTGCTGGTGGCTCCTCGGTGGCAGCTCGCGCAGGTGCTCTGTCTGCACCACGTGCATGTCCTTGACCTCTACCCGTCCCCGGCCTTTGATGGTTGCAGTAGGGCATGCGGGCTGCCACCGATGTAGTGAGCATGGCTAAAAGATTGCCGCATACTGCATATGCATGGCTGAAAGATCGCCACATACTGCATCTGCATGGCTGGAAGATTGCCTCATACCGCATCTGCATGGCTCAAAGATCGCCACACACTGCATCTGTATGGCTAAAATATCGCCACATACTGCATTGTATGGCTGAAAAATTGCCACATACTTCATCTTTATGGCTGAAAGATCTCCATTAACTGCATCCTTCATGGGCTAAAATATCGCCAACTCATCCAAAGGCATCATTGTTTGGAGGCACCATCTACATAGCCCGAGAACACCATGTCATGGCTTGAGGATCTCAGTACTGGTGGAATCTACCAGGTATATTCTCATAGTTCCATATAACTGTGTATGGGGATCTATTGTATCCCACATCCATAGTCCCAAATGTAAACAGAAAAGGGGGGAGCTACCGGAGTCACACATCCGTAGTCCCAAAGTAAATACACAACATCAACAAGAGAAATGCTCAGAAAAATATCAAACTTCATATTACGGCAACAAATAGTCTAGCTTAGCATGCTGCACAGACTTCAGGTAAAGAAGCTAAACAGATAAAGCAATTTAATCACTTAGGCATTCTTTTACTAAGCTAATGCATGCTTAAATAGTACAAGAAAGTAAACATACTAGTAGTACTTAAAACTGGATTTCCAATAATTAGCACAAGTACGCATTCGTCACCTTACGTACAAGGCATTTCAATTATCAAATATACAAAATCCTATGGGAATAGTCCCCCACACAAGGTTAGGCAAGCCACTTACCTCGAACAAGTTCAAATCAACCTGAAACCACGCTCTTGCCACAAGTACTCGACTCCAAATGGCCCAAATCTATTATTCAATTGCATATTGTAAATAACACTTCAAGTAACTGATTCTACAATTAAATTCTAAACTAATACGCGAAATTAGGTAAAATAACAAAAATTCCCCTCAGGCCCACATCTCGGGATCGGGTAAAATTTATGTTTCCAGAATCCTTGCACTCTCACGGGTCTAACCATATAAAAATTATCCAAATCCAATGTCAATTCCCCGTTCAAAATTCAATTTCTTGGCCTAAGAACATTTCCCCAATTTTCATTCAAATCCTGATATTAAATGATGAATTCTTGTTTAGATTATGTGTTATAAGAAAAAAGGAGTTTAGAATCATTACCCAATAGATACCTCTGAAAATCACTCAAAATCTTGCTCAAATCTGAGCTCCCCAGCTTAAGTTTTGAATAAAAATGCTAACCCTCAATTTTGAAATCTTATATTCTGCCCAAGTATTCTTTCTTGGTGAATGCGGTCAAAGCCTCGCATTCGGGAAGCACAAAAATGACTTTGACCAATAACCTCTTACGCGAATGCGACAAGGCCTTCATGAACGCGATGCTTTACCCAGACAGACCTATGCGAACGCATTCCATCCATCGTGAACGCGATGAGTTAATTCTACTGAAGCTCATCCTCTCAATTCCTTCTATGCGAACGTGATATCTATCCTGCAAATACGATGCACCAAAGCCTTAGCCCTTCGTGAATGCGGATCTCCCATTGCGAATGTTAAGGCTTAATCTTTTCCTTCCTCAACTGAATTTTTTCGTACGCGAGAGTCCACTCGCGAACGCGAAGGGTAAAATTCCTCTGAAATAGCTCAACATAATCTGCAACTTTTTACAACTTAAAATGATCCGTTGAGCATCCGAAACACACCCGAGGCCCTCCGACACCTCAACCAAAGGTATAAACATATCCTAAAACCTTATTCAAGCTTGTACAAAATCTTCAAAACACCTCAAACGACATCAAATCAGCCAAAACACATAGAATTCAAGCCTAAGTTTCCAAAATCTTCTGAATTCCGCTTTTGATAAAAACCCAACCAAACAGCATTAGAATAACCTGAAATTTTTCACACACATCCCAAATGACATAACAAAACTATTGTAACTCTCGGAATTCCATTCCGACCCTTGGATCAAAATCTCACTATCTAAGTGGAAACTTCAAAAGTTAAACTTTCGGTATTTCAAGCCTAAATTAGCTATGAACCTCCAAAACACAATCCGAACACGCTCCTATGCCCCAAATCACCTAACGGAGCTAATGGAACCATCAAATTTTCATTTTGAGTCCATCATCACACTATTTAACTACGATCAACTTTCCAACACTTAAGTCTCACTTAGGGGCTAAGTGTCCCAAAACTTTCCGAAACTTAAAACCGAACATCTCGGCAAACCAAAAATAGCAGAATAAATACGGGAAAAGCAGTTAATAGGTGATCAGAGTACTAATTCTTAAGATGACTGGTCGGGTCATCACAGTATATTAGAAAGCTTTTTAACAAATTTCAACTTATATAGAGCTGAAGTTTTTACAAATGAACTAAATAATTTCAGCATCTTCTGCTAAATTTTTTGAAAAATCTTAATGACAAAATTAATGAATCCAGGACAAAAAAAACTTCAGTGTATTTAGTGATGAAATTTTTACAAATGAACTAAATAATTTCAGCATCTTCTGCTGAAGTTTTTGAATAATCTTAATGGCAAAACTCATGAATTCGGGACAAAAAAAATTCAACTTATTTAGTGCTGAAATTTTTACAAATCAACTAAATAATTTCAGCATCACAAAACTTCGGCTAGTAGAATGCTTAAGTTCAGCAATTACAAATAAAAACTTCAACAAATAGAGAACAAAACTTCAACACTAAAATGTTTAAATTCAGTAATTAAAAACAAAAACTTCCGCACACTTCGTTCACAATTTTTGCTACTTTAGGCCAGTCTACTAGAACGCTGAAATTGCGTGATTGCCTTTGCTACTTCAGGCCGCTATGCTGAAGTTACGCAAAAAAGTGAGTGCACTTGCAATTTTTTTTATAAAGCGAGTACAAGTTAAAACGTCACCGAAAAGGCGGGTAAAGATACAAATGCCCCATGAATATCCCAATGCATAAAGATGCTTTCACAACCAATTATTCTCCCGAATAAAAGGGCTATAGAAGATTAATCCTATAATATATTCTTCTCTCAGATAAATAAAGTATGAGAATTATTTCAAGCTCATAATCGACTTTATAACTTTTCTTGAATATAATACAGTCAATCTCGAAGGATAGACTCATTCATACACAACAAATTTTAATTCAAGAAACTAAAGCCTAAACTAAATCATTATCAAGTTCCTCTAGAAAATTACTCCATGAAGGAGTACATGTTAAAATACTAGAAAAGATAAGAAGATAAAGTATTACAATCAATTTTTCAATCCAAACTTTTGTATTGAATTGATTCATGGATAGAAACTCTCAAAATCCTTATGTTGCCCCACTTTAGTCGTCTTTTTCTCTTTCGTAGGTCAAAAATCCTTTTAAAATTATTTTTTCATATATTTATACTATACAAAAAGTAATCTTAGACCAAAATAGCCTACATAAACCGAAAGAGGATTGCACATGGCCGAACATAGCCCAGCACGACATGTTGTATGGCGCACCGCATGCTATGTTAAGAGGGATCTTCAGAGGGTTATATATATTGCCAATCTAGCCCTAAATTGTTGTGGCACATGGTGCATCATACGTTGTTATAGGCCGTTTTCTGGGCTTATTACTTTTTCGTCAATTTCTCTCCTTCACACTTGGTTTTCAACTCCCGAACTTAATTTTAGTTGATTGTTTTGGACTTCTATTCAAACTTTGAAGCTCCATTTTATCGGTTTTAACTATAAATAAGTTTTAATGCTCGGGATCAAGTCCTACACAATAAAAATAATTCAATTAGTCGATATCCATGTAAAATTTCCATTAATTCACTGACAATTAGCATTTAAATGGAGAATATCTATAAATAATTGACTCATCAGATAATCGGTTCGGTCTCCCAGCTTACCCATATGGCAAGTTTTTAAAAATTGCTAGCAGTACGAACATACATACATACATTCATATATAATATCAAGCAATACAAGTATAAAAATAATATACAAATAAAACATCAGAATCTAAGATTATAAATATAAATAATAAAAATAATCATGATGTTGATACTGAGTAAAGAACTATTAGAGCTATTATTAGGTCATGATTATGCTCACTCAAGCTCAAGCCCATCTATGGAGTCATAAGTAGTCTGATCAAGCTCAACCAGCTATCTATGGAGCCATGAGTCATCTCTGAAACTCAACTTATTGTCTATATATAAGGACATACATCGTGCCCAAGCTGTGTATAATGCTAACTATGTGATAATACACGCTAAACAACTTAAAAAGGAAGTAAAAATATGTATTGAAAGATGGTTGAGAGACAAAGTATTCTAAATAGCTAACCTAGTATCACAACATGTCAAGAAACTGCTAGAAGTATTAAATATTATAATAACACATGCTAAGACCCCCCTTAATCTACTTTAGATATTTCAAAACTAGACAATCTAGATCATACTTGCCACAGACATGAGCTAGAAAGTTTGCATACACACAAATAACATATATAGATTACCACTAATGAAAAGCAAGTAACCCAAGAACTAAAGTTTCACTTGCCTTAAAATGATAAAACCTTAACTTGAAACACCAAATTTTGTCCAAACGATCTTCAATGACCTTAATCTATTGACCAATAGCCCCAGGAGTTCAAATATATCCTTAGGTTTCTATTCTAAGTCCATTTACGTACTCAAATCAACATTTAGTAATTCTAGTTTATCTTCCAAGTTGCACAAAATCCAACTTTACTTCATGCTTCTCGGTAAAATCTGGTAGATTCATGATATAATAAAAAATTTGAGCTAGAATCACTTACTCTCATACGGTAAATGTTAATTTTGCAATAAAAAAACCTCACAATCGAGCTTTCAAGTCTCTAAAATGCTAGAGAATGAACCAAAATTATGAAATAGGGCTATCTATAGAAGTTTGGGATTTTTCCTTGAAGCAAAATGGTATAAAATGAATCAGAATTACAAAATTAGCATGTGTCGCATGCCTAGCCTCATACGCAATTAAAAATTTAGATTGATTTCACATGAGTATATCTCCTACTATATAACGAATTTGGAGATGATTCAAAACAAAAATAATAGGCCTTTAATTCTAGTATTTGATGGTTGAAAGAATTTGTCATTTGGATATTTGTACAAAATTTTATGCTCGTTTTATTGAAAGGTAGCAGTATAGTCACTACATGAGTATGTGTGCGCATGCATACTCATGTCTTGGTCTCTGTAATTTTTGGTAACTTCTCCGGTTACTCCCAATGACCCTGAACCTCACTCAAGACTCCTAGGACATTTTCACAAATCTCGGTATGTCCAATCACACTATACTGCCCTATACAAGGTCTCGAAACATGAAACCAAGCACAAATACTCTAATCAAAAGCTAAGGTCAACACAAGGAATCTTAAAAACTCCAATTTACACACAATGGTGCCGAAACACCATCGAACCTCTCGAGTTTCAAATCAATCGTCCCGCAGGTCCCAAAATATCATATGAACTTATTGAAAGTCTTATAATATGCAACGACACAAATACTCAAAAAGGGGTACGGTTGTTACAAGGTGTTACTTTAGAGTTCTAATATTAAAGTTTTGACTTTTAGATTATTTTTATTAACCTGCAACAACTTAACTTTTGTGTTTGAGGGTGTTTCAAGAGCATTAAACTTTAAATGTTCTTAATACTGCTTTCTTCTTATGTGACTAAAAAAGATAAGATTTTTGTTGGATTCGAGTGTTTCAAAGTCATTGAAATTACTTAAAAGTATTGAACTTTAGAATCTTGATACTTGAGGGGGTAACACAACGAATTGTTCATTCATTAGTTTAAAGAAAGAGCGGGAAACATAAGCCGGTTGTAAGAAGGCTGAAGAAATTTCAAAATGATATATTCTTAATTTATTGGGTTGTCGTTTTGTATTTAAGCTGAGTTCGAGGAATATTAAATAGAAAGAAAAAATCTTTTGAAATTTTGCAGAGAATTGATAGAAGAAAATACAGATTTGTATGTAAAAAGAATGGAGCAAATATTTTTCTCCTTGGGTAACGGTAGTGCTAAGAATGGACCTTGGACCCAACTCAACCTCCAAATGCTAGCTTGCGAGGTGAGAATTGACCAAAATCATATAAGGAGACTAAGATATCCATAACCCACAGATGTGGGACACATCTCAACACCCCCATCACGCCAGGCCTTCAACTGGAGCGTGGACAAAATAAATGGGGGCCCAACATCGGTAACAATAATTGAGATGAGCCTGGCTCTGATACCATGACAAGAATGGACCTTGGGTCTAACTCAATCCCAAAAACTAGTTTGTGAGGTGAGAATTTTCCAAGACCACAAAAGGAGACCAAGATACACATAACCCACTGATGTTAGAATAGTTATGTAAATGTATGTAGCTACTCATAGTCCCATATGTAATAAGAGTAGGTTATGTGTTATGTATACATATAAATAGGGCTTATTATAACATAGAGAATTAATCAATAATATAATTTTATATTTCTCACATGGAATCAGAGTGGGAGTGAGAAAACATCCGAAAAAGAAAACCCACCCAAAACAGTCGTTGTGCTTCAATTCTGGCGACCTTCTAGGGCTATTTTTTGAGAAAACCAATTTCTATCGGTATTGTGCAAAACCAACACCACCACGAGGTAGATCATCTTTTCGCTACCAACCCATTAAAATTTCTCCGGCAGACCCTCTCCCACGCGCCCTCATGCGTTGGCGCGTGAGGCTTCTTCCGGCCATTTTTTGGCCAAGCTTCTTCAGGACAGCCTGGTCGCACAGCAATTCGGAGCCTACCCATAACTTTTTCTTTTTATTCTGATCACTTTCAGATTTTCCGGAAACTACACTGACTTTCCGGCAGCTACATTGATTTTTTCCGACAATTCTTTTTGGACAGCTTACTCAGGAAGTTATTCCGAGTCTTTTCATTCAAGTTTAAATCAAATTGTGACCACTTTTATTTTCTCTAACGCAACATTATAATGGCACTTGTATCAGAAGCATTTAACTCACAATCCGTTGGATCCAATCCGGATGGTTTCGTTACCTGATTATATTGAGTTCCTTCAGTACAAAGCACGTAAGCAGACCTCTTCAGGGTTAGCCTCCGTTGTTCCAATAGGTAGTAGCGTGACTTGTGTCTCCCAATCTTCAACCTCCGAGTCTTGGGTCATTGATAAAGGTGCATTTAATCATATTTCTGGTAACAAATCTCTTTTTACTAGTATTTCATATTCTCAATCTCTTCTAACTGTCACAGTGGCCAATGGGTCTCAATCCATGGCAACTGCAATAGTTCAAGAAATTCCACTTCCTTCCTTACCTTTAGACTCAGTTCTTTATGTTTATGGTAGTCCTTTTAATCTCATAATCATTAGTCGCTTAGCCAAATCACTTAAATCTGCTATTTATTTCTTCATGACCTTATTTTTATACAGGAATGTAGTACAGGGTGAATCATTGGTACCAGACGTGGATAAGATGGACTTTATTACCGTATCCTTGCAAAATCACATGGACTCACATCTTGTCTTCCTTCAATAACTTATCCCGTTACTGATTCACCAGATTAATTATATAAATGGTTGGGACATCCTAGTTTGTCAAACTTCATAAAATGATACTTGGCTTATCTCACTTGTCCACTCTAGAGTGTGAGTCATGTCAGCTCGGTAAGCATACCCGCTCCCATTTTCCGCGGCGTCATGATAATCGAGCAGAGTCACCTTTTATTTTAGTCCATTTAGATGTTTGGGGTCCTAGTCGGGTCAGTTCTACCTTGGTATTCCGCTACTCTGTCAGTTTTATTGACGATTATTCCAGGTGCACTTGGATATTTTGATGAAATAACTATCTGAGTTATTTTCTATTTTCCAGACCTTCCACGCCGAAACTCAAAATCAATTTGGGATTTTTATCTATATATTTTTTAGTGATAATGCCCTAGAGTATTTGTCTTCCCCATTTCAGCAGTTTATGAACTCCTATTGGATCATTTATCAAACATCTTATCTGTACACATCCCAATAAAATGGGGTAGCTGAAAGAAAGAATAGACATCTTATTAAAACTACTCGTACCTTACTCATATAATCTCATGTTCCGTTGCATTTTTTCGGGGATGCAGTTCTTACATCTTTCTATCTTATTAATTGTATGACATCTTCAACTATCCAGAATCAAGTTCTATTCTATGACTTGTTTCCCACCCTACCTTTGTTCTCTCACCCCGTGTCCTTGGGAATATGTGTTTTGTTCATGACCTTGCTCCAGGAAAAGATAAGTTAGCTCCTTGTGCTCTTAAGTGCATATTTCTGGGTTACTCGAGAATGCAAAACGGATATTGATGTTATTCTCTTGACCTCCAGCAGTTTCTTAGTCTGCTGATGTTACCTTCTTTGGAACTCAATCATACTTCACAAGTCCAGTTAAGCACCTAGATATTTCTGAGGTGCTACCAGTTCCGTCTTTTGGAGATTCAGTCACTATCTCCCATTCATCTTCCTCCATAGATTCAGTTGCAGCTCCACCACCTATAGCTCCAGTTTCAACTCCACCACCTATAGCTCAAGTGCCACCACTGAGTCCAGTGCCACTTCCTAGTCCAGTTCCACCAACTATAGCTCCAGTACCACCACCTAGTCCAGTTCAACCTTTTACAGCTCCACCACTACTGACTTATCATCATCGTTCGCGCCTAATATCAAGCCCAACCGATTCACCTCATGCACCTGACCCGGCTAATACTGCGGTCTTGTTTCCTCTCAGTCAACCTGTTGCACTACGAAAAGATATACGGTCCATACTTAATCTTAATCCCCATTATGTCGGTTCAAGTTATCATCGTCTGTCATCATCCCATTGTGCATTTGTATTATTTTTATCCTCTGTTTCCATCCCTAAGTCTATAGGTGAGACACTATCTCATCCAGGGTGGCGATAGGTGATGGCTGACGAGATGTCTGCTTTTCATACAAGTGGCACTTGAGATCTTGTTCCTCTACCTTCGGGTAAATCGAATGTTGGTCGTCGTTGGGTGTATGCAGCCAAAGATGGTCCATATAGCCAAGTTGATCAACATAAGGCTCGTCTTCTTGCCAAAAGGGTATACTCAGATATTTGAACTCGATTATAATGATACTTTCTCTCCCGTAGCTAAGATAGCTTCAGTCCGAGTTTTTCTATCCATGGCTGATGTTCGCTATTGGCCTCCATATCAGTTGGACATTAAGAATATTTTTCTTCATGGTAACCTAGAGAATGAGGTTTATATGGAGCAACCACCTGGTTTTGTTGCACAGGAGGAGTCTAGTGACCTTATATGCCGGTTGCGTCGGTCCCTCTGTGGTCTAAAGTAGTGTCCTCGAGCCTGGTTTGGTAAGTTCAGCACAGTTATTCAGGAGTTTGGCATGACTCGTAGTGAAGCTGATCACTCTATATTTTATCGATATTCTGCTTCAAATCTCTGTATCTATCTGGTCGTTTATGTTGACGATATTGTTATTACCGGCAATGATCAGGATGGTGTTAGTAAGTTGAAGCAACTTCTCTTTCAATACTTTCAGACTAAGGATCTGGACAAATTAAAGTATTTTCTAGGTATTGAGGTCGCTCGATCTAGCTCAAGTATTATTATCTCACAACGGAAGTATCCTTAGATATTCTTGAGGAGATAGGAATTACAGGGTTGTAGACTTGTTGACACTCTGATGGATCCAAATTCTAAACTTTTATCAGAATAAGGGGAGCCTCTTATTGATCAGTGTTGTGAGTCAGTTTATCGATTCTCCTTGTGATAGGCATTGGGATGCAGTTATCCGCATTCTTCGGTATATAAAATCAGCTTCAGGCAAAGGCTTATCGTTTGAGGATCGAGGCCATGAGCAGAAGTTGGATACTCACAGGAGTGTCGTGTCCCTATCATTAATGAAGTTTTACAAATTACCCCTAACCCTATTTGACACTGTAGCTGACCCCCTTAATTTTTTTCATGTCAACTACCAAGTCATTAATTAACCTTACCAAGTTAAAACCCCACAAACCCATTCAAATGTAATATTAAATGTAGCTTCTTCCACTGGTATCCAAGTCATGCTGGATGTCCAGTCCAAAATTGGTTGTTTTCCCACCTTCCCTTTTGATCCACTTCCTTTACAAATGAAAAAAAAATTGTGCTTCAATGCTACTGTACAAAATCAAGTACATTATACATTTTTTGCATTAAGGCTTCCAAATGCATTTCCTTATAGTATTTTTGCTTCTAAATGGGAGGAAACCAGGGAAATAAAACTTTTAGATTTATTCTGTTGCATGCTTTCATAGAATTTGTTGGTGAATAACAAGAGCTTTCACCACCGACATCATTGTTGTCATCGCTGCCGCTAACCGAGCAGTCATCACCTCCTGTGGAAAAGCCTCAAAAGCTTCAGCGGAGAAGATGAGAAAACCAACAATTTTGGACTTTGTTCAGGAAAGAAAAATTTGATTCTTAATTGCAAATTTGCAAGTTTAATTTATTATACTGTTTCTATGCGACCTAGGTTTTAAAAAAGGAGAATTATGATACAAGCTATTATTATTTTCTGTTTCTTTAGTTAAGCACCTGCGGCCTCAAGAGTAAGTTGATTCTTTACTTGGTGTTTCTAAATGATCATAGAGTGCGAAAAGCAGTGGTTTTTGGATGGGGATAATGGATATTGGTAAAGTTGGAAGGCCACGGAGTGTGAAGGAGAGAAAGATGATAATATTTTGGCTTCTTTCTGCCGTTTAAGAAGTTTGAAAAATACCCTTAATTACAACTCCACGAACCGCAGCCAAATTCCCTAGTTAATATTATAAAGAAAATTACAATATACCTCTTTGATGAAGGTCTACTTTTCAAGGGTCATTGCAGGATGAAAATGTCAGTTGACCAATGTTGGGAAAAGAGATTGATTTTTAACAAAATGATAGATGAAAATGATTTTCCCTCGTGTAGAAATAGAGGTTATTTAGTTCACTACAAGTACTAGTCCTACTACAATGCATCTTGCTTACAATATCAGAGGGCATCAATGTGCCGGCTCTTAACATGATACAAATTGGTAACACTCTGCAATGCAACAAATTTCGACTGTAGGAGATTTATATCTTACACCTCATTCACCTACAATATCAATAAACTCATAACGACTAAGAGAACATTACTGGAACTGAGAACCAAAAATACACAAGTTTGAAAAATAGAAAATAAAGCGACATGGCAAAAAATCCAACCGTCAGGAGGGCCATGTGAAGCTTTTAGGAGATGGTGCTGGAGGGAACAATCTAGGATCTTGCAGTTGCTCTGATGATATACTGCTTCAGCATTATGCTCCATCTTTTTTACCTTCAGTGGTGGCTTTGTCAGGAAATAGGTCAGCTAAGATGTTAAGGGATGGCAGGAATTGTCACCCGGCAGGCAGGATGATGGTGCAACCTACAGAACTAATAGTCCCTTTTGTTAGGGCATTCGGATGCTCGGTGACCACTGCGTCCACAACTGAAACATGCGCCACCAAATCTGTAATAGAAACCAAAATGCTATCATGTACGATCAAGTTTCATAGATGATGAAACTGTTAGCAATTGACAATGTAATGCTGATAATCCTTTCCTTCATACAATAATTCCAGCAAAAACTGTTATTTTTTAATCTGGATTAATTCCCAGGACTAAGCTGACGATGCAATTCAAAAGAGGCAGTTGATGCAAGAAATAAAAGAAATAAGATATATAATAGAAATAAAAAAATCAAATCAAATTGTGTGCACACATATGAGAAACAAACCTGTCTCTGCTTCCTCCAGATGAAGGCCTGCTAGTGCGCCTATCACCACCAATGAGCCAATCACTTCCTCTTCTTGTTCGGCCACCTCGCGGCCTAAAGTCATTCCCCCAATGATCATCATCATTGTCAGAGAATCGACCACTAGAAAAACCTCGGGAATTTCTGCCTCTACGGTCCCTTAAACCTCCTCGTGCCCCCCGACTATTGCTTGAAAACTTCCCATAGAAATCACTAGCTGGCACATCATCTTGTAAAGCAGGTAACTGCAAGACACAAGATAGCAAAGATTACATCTTATCCTATCTCAGATTTAACAGTTAACAGCAAAAAAAACTGTGTGCAGGATAATCACATATACAAGTACCATAGTAAGAAGCAAATGTAAGTTAACCTTAGTAATCTTGGAAATAGTATTTCCAGGTGGTAACTCCTGATTTAGTAGATCTGCTGCAATCTCCTCAGGAAGATCAAATACAGCACCCTGAACCTGATATCAGAATACGTCAAATGGTTCTGGTTAGAGCAAAGACACTGAGAAGAGGATCAGAAGAACAGACATCACATCTCCCTAGCAGCGTCAGCAATGTGGAATATCAAGTAAACTCATTAGCATATTTGGGTTACATACTCTTTCATCTGCAATTACGTGAATTTTGCCAACTTCATCAGCAGCTGGTGAATAAACATCAGCGAGGAAACCAGTAACCGATCTTGCCGACAGGAATCCTCTGGAATTTACAGAATCACGTGTCAGCTGCAATGTTGTCCACCCCTGCAGTGGAAATATGCTTGCTGATTAAAAAAAATGCAATGGGAATTTTTTTTAAACGGAGGCATAAGAAAATTTAAAAAAGGGATTAAATCCCAGGTCATGCTTACTTAGACTAGCAATTTTTGAGACCTCAAGAAAAAGGGGAGGGGGGAAGGGGGGAAGGGGGGGAGGGGGGGGGGGGGATTTAAAGATTGAAAAAATAAAAACAGAATACATGATCTAGTTGGCACTGCTATCACGAACCAACTAAGACAGACTTTTGGACAGTTAGAATAGGTCAATTACATGACGCATTTGCAGAGGCGGAATCTAGTATTTCTAGTACATGGGTGCACTACTAGAAAAAAGGAGGAAAAATGCATTAAATGGGAATTGATCTATGTTCCTCTTAGTAAATAACTCAACATTCAACTAAGTGCATCATTCATCAAGAAGCACGTGTGCCAACGGTTAATATTATATCAATTGTATAAAATATGTACGTACATAAAATATCTAATTTTGCGGAGAGACCATGAGTTCACGTGCCCCATAATTCCCCCCTATAAATTCGCCCCTGTGCATTTGCAGGACATAGAACATAGCCAACTAACAAGGCCTGCCAAGTGGGCTTGCAGCAATTACAACATTTTTGCACCGCAATGAGGATATCATATGCAACTACTATGACAGCCCATGAGGGGGTTGGGACAAGGGAACACTGCAAAAACAGCTGATGAAAAGAGATTGGAGCCATATATATGATGGAGGTGAGTGTCATCCATTCAGCACCTCACTTGCCCATTCAACTAGCCATTACAACTTACATGCAGAATAAGCCATTCAGTCGTCAGCATAATGGATGGAGAAAGGAGGGAAAAAGGAAGTACGATCGGAAATTTTTAAGTGCTGATTAACTCAATATGGGAGTCAACCATTAAGATTAATCAATACACAAAAATACCTAATATGGGAGGCAACCATTAAGATCTATCAATACACATAAATACCTCAATAACGGAGGCAACCATTAAGCTTTATCAATCAACATAAATACCTCAATAGCTACTTAACTAGTCATACCTGCTCATGAGTTATTAGAGATCGAGAAGACGGCGGTTTGGAAAACCCACCCAAAAGAGCAAGTGCAGCAGCAAGGGCATTTACTCCTTGTTGCTCCATCAACTGTTGCGCAGTTGGAGTGAAGTACTCAACAGATTCGGGATGAACTCCATTAAGTGTAGCCACCACATGCTCAGCTGATGACTCCAAAACCTCTTTAACAGATGGAGGACTAACGAACTCAAATTTGCACCCAACATCACGTTCGAGAGATCTGACAGTTCGTCTTTGATTACCTGTGTACATCAGAATAGCAATGCCTTCTTTTCCAGCACGTCCTGTTCGACCAGAGCGATGAACAAAAGTCTCTGGATCATTGGGCAGTTCATAATGGATTACCTAAATAAAAAAGTGGATGTTCAAAGGGTTATTACTGTAAACTGATGCCCATATACAGAGCTTCGAATCACAGAAAATACAATGACCAAGTAAATGCACTAAGAAGCACTTTTCACGCAGAACAGAATCAAACAGTTAATTGTCGTCAGTAGCAAAAGATGGAGCATACAACAACCAAAAAAAAAAAACCCAGTTTAATCCCACAAGTGGGGTCTGGTAGACTCTATCACAGATATGAATCATTCAGACCCATTAAGAGATGTTAAAATGCAAAAAAAAAAAACAATTAATGATGGAGTATACAACAACAAACAGTTAATTGTCGTCAGTAGCAAAAGATGGAGTATACAACAACAACAAAAAAACCCAGCTTAATCCCACAAGTGGGGTCTGGGAGACTGTCACAGATATGAATCATTCAGACCCATTAAGAGATGTTAAAATGCAAAAAAAAATGCAATTAATGAGCTGAGATCTGGACCATCCAGATTTATACACCCATTAAGTGCAAACAAATGAAGCCCTTCTCCATGATCTGCTTCAGAAGTCAGAAGGAAAAACACGAAATTTTTCAAAAGAAGAGGAAGTAGGGGGATGAGAACAAGGAAAAGAAGAAAAAAAGAAGCAAAACAACAAGTTTGACTTTATCGTACCAATGAAATAAAATAACATTAGTGTTATGATTGATCAAGGCCATTTTTCCTCCACATTGTCACCAGTATACTATATACAGCTTTAGGCTATTGTGCAAACAGTCAAAACATGCAACAACATATTAAGCAATAGATATGACACAGTTTATCGTTTCATTTAATCCATAAAAGAGGTGTTACAAATGCACGCTTTCTAACAAAGACAATGGATTCTGGTATTTGCAATTCACACTCCCAGCTATAAAATGTCATGAGAATTCCAATTTATAAACACCCGAAATCTCAATTTTCTGATCACATAAAGCGCACCATAAATGACAGAAGATAAAAACAATACATATATATATATACACACACACACACACACACATACACACACACATAGCCATATGAACTTACTAAGTCAACATTCGGTATATCAAGACCGCGAGATGCAACGTCAGTCGCAACTAGCGCAGTGAACTTTCCTTGCCTAAACCCATTTAGAGTTCTTTCCCTCTGATGTTGAGAAATGTCGCCATGCAGTGCCTCAGAGGAAATGCTGTTTGACAATGCCATTGAGACCTCATCAGCATCTCGCTTTGTCTGTGTGAAAACAATTGTCTTTCCACCCTTTGCATAAACCTGAGAAATTGTTTAAAGCAAAACTTTCGAGGATCAGAGTGCTTGAGTACTATTGACAATTTATTTCCCACAATAATTGAGAACTTACACTCTGAAATCTGCATCAGTGAAAGAAAGCTAAGAAAATAGCTGTTAATACATACCGTAACAAGATCACTGAGTATGGTTCGTTTTGATGTTGCTGTAGTTGATAGAGCATAAAGCTTGATTCCCTCTGCCAGCTTTTCCTCTTGATCACCAACCTAAATGAGTAATTGAAATGAACGGAAGGGAAAAACAGGTGAGACAACCACAGGGAAGAAAAGAAATTATATGTTTTCTTTTTAAATCTATATCAAAACCAATTATCTATAACTTCTTAGGAAAAGTAAAGAAATATAGTGAACATTTGCACTTCTAATCAGAAAGTAACAACAATTTGCTATTAAAAAAGAACCAAGAGATCATTCAGGAGCACATCGCAATACTGCATATATCAAGATGATAAATAAGGTTGAGAAAGAACAAAGGCTTACCAAGTCAATTGTCAAAGGATTGTTCAAATACTTCCTAGCCAATTTCTTTACCCAGCCAGGCATGGTGGCCGAGAAAAGCATGCTCTGCCTCTGTGATGGAAGTTTTTCCAAAATAACTTCCACGTCTTCCTCAAATCCAACTGCGAGCATTTGATCAGCCTCGTCGAGGACCAAATATTCCACCTCCCCCAGTTTCAAGGTGTTATTGTTTATTAGGTCAATAAGTCTACCTGGAGTTCCCACAACAACATCAACCCCACGGGTCAGTGCATTTTGCTGTGTAGCATAAGAAACACCTCCGTATATGCAGACAGTGTTCAAGTATGGTGCCGACTCTTTCATTTCCTTCTCTACTTGCTTGGCTAACTCTCGAGTAGGTGCAAGTACCAGAATTTTGGGAAGACGCCCACGTCTATAAGTCAAAAGAGCAAATAATCATACTTGTCAATAATTAGACTAACAAAAACTCTAACCATCATGCTAAAAACCTTTACCTCAGAGTATTTCTCAGTTCTTCATCTCCACTAAGCTTTTTCAATACTGGAATACCAAAGGCAAGTGTCTTCCCTGTTCCTGTCTTTGCACGAGCAATTATATCCCGGCCTTCCAGTGCCGGCACTAGAACAGCTCTCTACATAGTAAGGACACATGATTTAGGATAATCTATCTATATTTGCAGTAAAAAGGCTTACTTCGCCCACCTTTTGAAATTACAAGCTAACATTTAAAAGCGATTTTTCAGCCAAAATTTTCCCTTATCTATGGGAGTATGTCCATTTTGTCTCTTAAAAATACCATGAGCATCTTTAATCCCTTAAGTTTGATAAACTGGAGCATCTTTGGTCTAACTAACAAAAAGGGGTTAAAAACTAACGGTGCCACCATCAGCTATCCCAGATGGTTTGGATGGGGTTGGACATTGGATCAAACTTTGTCAAGACTTTCAGTGATGCCTTGAAGAGTAGGGTGTTTGAATTTGACAAGTTTTCTATCGGAACAGAGGTACCAATTTCCAATCTTACGTTTGTATTTGTTTACCACCTACTGAGTCCAATCTTTCGTTCGTACTTGTTTAACACCTACTGAGCTTTATATTTTATTTTTTGATAACCGTAGTATTCGGGTCAGCTTGTATGCACCACAACTAACTCCACGAAATACGTGCTACCTGCAACAGGTACCAAGTAACTCTATTTACCAACGCTTGGACAAATAGGAGGCAATCACTTAGTGCCTTTTGTGTCCGCTGACATGCGGAGCTTTATATAGAAAGCAAAAGTGAATACAACTAGTTCACGTGACTTTTTAAAAGAAAAGGAAGATGAATAAGCTGGTTTGACACATCATAAGAGGGTGTTTGGCTAAGCTTATAAGCTGGTCCAACTAGCTTATAAGCACTTTTCGGCTTAGCTACGAGTTTGCAATTGTCATTGATTATTTAAGATAAGCATATTTTATATTCCTTTGCATATTTATATCTATGTGATTGTGTATTAATTTTTGAACTACATGTAATAAAGGGGGACACATCAAATTTTTGGTGTATTGCTTTCTAAGTGTTGTGGTGATGAAGATAGTATTTATTTCTCTTAAAAAAAATTTGGTGTATTATGTTATAACTTATGATTACATGCTTATCATAAAATATATTAGATTTATCATAAAAATTAACTTATCTAAGTAGAGTTATATTTAAAATAAAATGACAAATAGAATATTAAGTATTTGAATCGATCTGGAACCTAAAATTTTGAAAAAATTACGTCCTCATAGGCGTAAACAGTTCTAAGGTTATTTAAATCATTTTAACATAAAAATAGCTTATCAACACTTTTACCAGATATTGCAGTAACTTATTATCAATTTCAGTACTTGTACCCGAACATGTAACTGCTTATTTATCAAATCAGTTTCAGCACTTAAAAGTGCTTTTCAGCATCTAACTGGTATCACCTAATCCAAACGGGCTCTAAGTGCAACTTAGTATTTACTTATTATTCTAATCTTTTGATGAGGGAGCAGTGTTAATGCTTGTGTATTTTGTTAGTGGTTTCTTCAATTCTGATTATGTTGCTTCGGTAACTGAAGCGTAAAGAGAAAAGCATGTTAATGTAGTGATAGGCAATTGCAAAGAAGCTTGCAGAACTTAGTGGGAAAGGAGTGACCACTATCATTGCAGGTGACGAATGTGTTGCAGCTGTTGAACACCGGTTATGAACCCTATTCTGTTAGTTGCAAATCTTTTGGTGTTTTACCCGGGACATGTGAGTGAGTGGCATGGCAAGTGACCATTAGTTTTTAACCCCTTTTTGTCGGTCGGAAGAAAATGCTCCACTTTATCAAACTTAAGGGATTAAAGATGCTCGGGATATATTTAAGGGACAAAAATATACCTAGTCCCATAAATAAGGGACAATACTAGCCATCAATTACAAATTCGACCATTAGAATATCAAACAATAATTATAACAATTATCTATATACTACAAAATGTTTTGATAAAACAACTAAAGATGGGAATAGAGAGGGAGAGAAAGGAAAAAGGAGTGGAACCTGAATAGGGAAAAGATGAGTAATTCCACGTTTCTCAAGAGAGTCAGTAAGTCTCTGAGGTAAACCCAGTTTAGAAATAGCAAGTTCATCCTCAGCTCCTGACTCATCATCATCCTCCACCTCAGACTCAGAATCGTATTCAGGTTCGCTGCTAACATTCAAAGAGTCTTTCCCAAAACCCCCAATTCCCTTGAACGCTTCTTCACTAAGAACTGAAGAATTTGGAGTTACCACAGCAGAAGCCACAATAGAAGCATGTCTGAGACGAACATTAATAAAATGAGATTTTTCATTAGAGTAAGGAAGGGATAAAAGTGGGGTAGGGATAGGTCTTCGTGATGGATTGGTTTGGTATATGGAGGGAACTCCTATAATGGAAGAAGAACATGCCATGGCTGGCTGAAAGTGAGGGGGGGAAGAAGATAGAATGAGGGAGAAAGTGGTGATGATAAGGGTGGAGAGAGCCGTTTATATGTAGAGTTTAGTATGAATGGTACTACAATGTTCCACCGAGGACTTTGGATATTTTATCCCCCTTCGGGATTTACTGATAGTGAATGCTTCCATAAACCCGACTGGCTACCCCTTCACTTGTTAGTGGGCCGGTTCCGCTCTGGGCTTCCTGAATAATTGGATAGATAAAGGATACATATTACTTATTGGGAAATTACCCTCCCATAAGTAAATTAGTATAAAAATTGATTAATTTATAAAATATTAGTATTAATATTAGTTAAATGCTACTAATATTACTCTATTAGCTATTTGTAGACAACAACAATAATAACATATTCAGTATTATCTCACACCGTGAGGTCTGGGGAGGATAGTGTGTACGCAGACCCTACCCCTTACCTTGTAAGAATAAAGAGGTTGTTTCTAATAGAAACTCGGTTCATGATAGCCTAAGAAACGCATTAATAAAAATATAGACAAGAAGGGACAGTAGCAAAAAGTCATATAAAAGCATAATAAAAACAACAAGACAATAAAGCCATCAACAATGAAAGAAAAAAACGGTTAGGCTTAAAAGTCCACTACCAACAGAAAGCATGGCTACGCGCCAATACTCTAGACTAACTAATCTACTACCATAATCATCGACCTTCACACCTTCCTATCAAGGGTCATATTTTGCTTTCTTTTGAGTGGCAGTTGTTGGGAAAATATTGGGTATGCCTTAAGGAGTTTGAATCTTAGTTTTGAGATGATTTGTTGGAGTTTTGAATTGAAATTTACAGTAAAAGATGAACATGAAAAAAGATAATATGTGCATCACCGCATTCTGTTTATGTATCACATGTATATCCATGTATATATATGTTCGAGATACATGTGTGATACAAGTTTGATACATATGTCTCAAAAGAAAAAATTAAAGTTGATTTTGACTACGAATTTTGATACCAAACCAGTCCAAGTCACCTCCAATATTGCTTAAATTTTGTTCATTGCCTCATTTATACGTGTTTCAATAATTCCAACCATACCAATTGAAAAAAAGCTTTTTTGCCTAATGTTTTTAATATTGTATATTATTGATAATGAATTTTCACTCCAAACTAGTCTAACTCACCTTAAAACTTCGTCAAAATTTGTATATTGTATCATCTATGTGTTTTCAACGAATCGCGACAATGCTTATTGGAAAAAATCTTTTTTCGCCTATGTTTTTCGAATGTTGTATGCCATTGATATTTTTTTGCCTATTTATGGTAACATGACTAAAATGGTTAGTTATTGGTAAATAGCTTAATCCTCGACCTCGATATCTTCCTATCAAGGGTCATGTCCTCGGTCAGCTGAAGTTGCGCCATGTCTTGCCTAATCACCTATCCCCATCTCTTCTTTGGCCTATTTCTACCTCTCATAGGCAATCCAATGTCAACCTTTCACACTGTTAGAATATACGCTTAACGCTAGAAGGGGGTGAATAGCCTTTTAAAAAAAATCAAGATAAATTTGCGGAATTAAAATTGCATGAGTAAAGTAAGTGCGGTAAAAAAAGTAGTAAGGAGAGAACACACCGAACGTATATTGGTTCACCACAACGTGTGGTTAGTCCAGTTTCCCGAGAGACTCTCTCGAGTTTCAACTAACTCCGTTAAGCTTACGGGTGCTTAACAAACTGTTACAAACTGAGAACACAAGTCTCAACGATGCTTGCTCGAAGATACCGCACTTCAAGACTTCACGTGAAGGAACTAACCTTTCCTTCTTACAATAACAAGGGATTAGAACTTCCCTTCAAGTGTATATAAACACTTAGCACTCAAGACAAGACTCTCTTTACAGAGTAGATATGAGTAAAATTAATACGCTCAAGAACACAACAACTTCGTCAAGAATTTGGCTCTCAAAAACTATGAAATAAATATGAAATGATTAAGATGAGAGTATGTAAGCTTATGCAAGAATTGTAATCAGTTGTTGTACTTAAAAGAGAGGTTTAGAGGTGTATTTATAGTCCTCAAAGTCACCAAGACCGTTGCTTAATTGCCAATCATTAATTGCTGATTTTCAGCTAGAATAATCGATTATTCAATTTGCATAATCGATTACCTGATAACGTTCAAAAATCAGACGCTGATTTTCAGCTAGCATAATCGATTATTGCCTTGTGCATAATCGATTATCTTTCAGCGTTTAAAAAAACTTTGGCAACGGTCAGTGAATAATCGATTATGCTATATAGGATAATCGATTATTGACCTCTGCGGAATTTTTAATTTAATCTGAATAAAAAGGATAATCGATTATCATATTACATAATCGATTATTTTGCTGTTTTGTAAATTCCGGTTTTAGCTTACTTAACATAATTGATTATCAAATCACATAATCGATTATCTGGCAGTTCTTGAAAGACTTATTTAAAAATTATTTTGGCTAAAATGAAAATATTTGAAAATCATTTTGTTTTAAATCAAAGATGCATGGTTTGATGAAAATAATTTTTCGTGAGAAGCCTAGACTTGATAATCGATTATTTAACTGTATAATCGATTTTTTAACTGTATAATCGATTACCGTCTCAGCCATTCAGTATTGCTTTCCTAAAACAATCGATTGTTTCATAAAAATAATCGATTATTTTCCGAGTCAGAAAATTACCGTGCTCACTGTATCACAACAATCGATTATCATAATTCAACAATCGATTATTTTTTTGTCAGTTATTCAAATATTTGTTACCGTTTGGGTCCTGCAATCGATTTTGTGTCAGTTCCAAGTTCAAATCAAAATCTGCTCAACAATCGATTATATCGTTTCAACAATCGATTGTCCAACGGTCAGTACAATTTATTTTTACCGTTTCTGACTGTTTTGGCTCATAAATTTCTGCAGATTTTCATCATAAATGAAATGCCATTCTTCCCATTATAAATAGGCATCATAAGTCTTCAATTTTATTCACTCAAGCATCAATCTTTGCTCCCAAACCTTCAAAAATCTTCCAAGTTTCTTACAAAGTTCATTACTACTTTTTGAAAATGCTGGGCAGACACTCTAAACGTTCCCGTTCAGGTAGACAAGGTGCATCTTCTTCTGCTCCTCCACCTCCAAATGTCCCTTACCAAGATGGGTCTATTTTACAATTCAATACTGAAACCGAGCTTACTAGATTTTTGACAAAATTTGGAAAGCGTGACATTCTTCCTCCTCGCTTTTCAACAAGCAAGTATCTTGAATCATATGCCCCCGCTGCAAACATGCTTAAGGAATATCAACTTCTTGATTCTTATATCTTACCTATCCTTATATTAATCCTCCATTGATTCAAGCGTTTTACTCAAACCTTCATGAGGATGACGATGGTGAGCTTGTGTCAAATATTAATGGTGTTCAAATTCTTTTGTCCAATGAAAACTTGCATTCCATTGCCCATCTTCCTCGAAATGGTGAAAACATTACTCGCTACATTAGAGAGGCCGGCGCCTTATTTGATGAGAAAACTCTCCTAAACCAAATAGGACTTGGAGCTTATGATCCTAATCTATCTACTCGACGTCCTACCATTACGGGAATGCTCCCCGAATATCGTTTGATTTTCTATTTCATCACCCGGGTCCTCAAGCCTCGGAAGCATAATCATACCACTCTTTCCCAAGAGGACGCTAAGCTCATGCATGCCATTATAACCGGAGCTCACATCAATTGGTGTTAGTTCGTCAAAATTCACATGCGTGATGCCATCGGAGATGATAGACCTCTTCCCTATGCCCTCCTTATTATGAATTTGCTTGAAGCTTCCGGGTTCAACACTTCCATCGGTCCTCTCAAAAAGAGCACCAAGAAGTGGGAAATTTCCGAATCCTCCTTTCCCCATGACGGCGATCATGTAGCTCCTGCTCCTCCTCCAACTCGTCGATCGCGTCAGCCTCAAGAACCTACTCTTCAATCCATTTCCGACCAAATTGCTTCATTGACCACCTCTGTCGGTCAATTGACACATGAGATCCATGGATATTTTGACCATGTTCATTATCCATATGCCGGTCTTGTTCCCTATGAAGCAGTGCCGGATGATGAGGCGGGAAATGATGATGAATAATTTCTTTATTTGTTTTTCTATTTTATTGTTCTATGTTTTTTATTGTTCCCGTTATGTAACCGTTTTTTTAATAAATAAACAAGTTTTTTTTAATTATTCTACATTTTTTTTTGCTAATGGCAAAAGGGGGAAGATAACGGGTATGCACTCTCAATACTTATCGGCATAAATTGAGGGGGAATTCATATATTGAGGGGGAACAAATTGCATATCTATATACTTGTTGCATATCTTTACTTGTCTTGAATCGTCATTATGAATTGCCTAATATGCATATCCCGCTTAAAGTTTGCCATTATCAAAAAGGGGGAAATTGTTGGAAACACGTTCTCAAGGCATTATACTAAACGTGTGTTCATATTTGTAGGTTTTGATGAATGACAAACTATGCGCAAATTGACATATGACGAGGTCCAAGCACAAGCGCAAAATTGATATATAACGAGATTCAAGCACAAGACAAAGATCGAGATTAAGTTTTATATGAGTCGGTATTTAATTGTGATCTTGATCCGACAACTTAAACTCAAGACTTGGCTTCTCTCGTAAAATATTTTTCACAAATCATGCATATTTAATTTAGAGCAAAATGATTTTAAATAATGCATATTTACTTTAGTCAAAATGATTTTTAAACATGCCTCTAAAATCTGGACTAAGATAATCGATTATGTACTTATGATAATCGATTATGTTTAAGTCAGCTGCTTGACAATCGATTGTGAACTTATGACAATCGATTGTGTTAAGGCAGTGAGCATCAGATTTTTCAAATCTGCATGACAATCGATTGTGAAGCTAATGACAATCGATTGTGTTGAGGCAGTGTCTTCCAGTCTTTTTCAAAGTTATTAAATAATCGATTGTGAACCTATAACAATCGATTGTCAAGAGGCAGTGTCTAAATTGATTTTTCAAGACTAATATATAATCGATTGTTAACTTAGTATAATCGATTGAATAACTGACCGTTGCCAAAATATTTTCAAATACCGTCAGGTAATCGATTATTGATTTCTTATAATCGATTGTTTTAATTAAAATCTGGAAAGGATTTTTTGAACGTTGCTGAGTAATCGATTATTGATTTCTTATAATCGATTGTTTTAATTAAAATCTGGAAAGGATTTTTTGAACGTTGCTGAGTAATCGATTATTGATTTGCTATAATCGATTGTTGTAAGTAAAATCTGGAAATGATTTTTTGAACGTTGCCAAGTAATCGATTGTAGATTTCTGACAATCGATTGTTTTACGTAAAATCTCGAAATGATTTTTTGAACGTTGCCAGTAATCGATTATTGATCTTAGATAATCGATTGTTAAGCGTAAAATCTGGGATTGATTTTTGGAAGAACTCGCAAACAATCGATTGTGGTAATTTGACAATCGATTGTCACAGAGTAAAATCAGCAATTCTTAATTGGCAATTAGGCAACGGTAATACAAAGTTCTTCAGCTATAAATACAGCTTCAAGTCTTTTAAGTACAACAACACACAACAACTGATCATACAATTGCTAAAGCTTGCATACTTTATTGCTTATCATTTTATATTCATTACATAAGCTTTTGAGAGCCAAATTCTTGTAGAAAGTTGTTGCGATCTTGAGCGTATTCTTTTTACTCATATCTACTCTTAAAGGAGTGTCTTGTTTGAGTGCTAAGTGTTTTTGTACACTTGAAGGGAAGTGTTAGTCCCTTGTGTTGTAAGAAGGAACTTGTGTTTCCTTGGTTGAAGTCTTGGAGTGTTGTATCTCCGAGCAAAGGTTGTTGAGGCTTGTGTCCTCAAGTTGTAACGGTTTGTTGAGCACCCGTAAGTTTAACAAGTTAGTGGAAATCTCGAGAGAGTCTCTCGGGGACTGGACTAGCCACGGGTTGTGGTGAACCAGGATATATCGGTGCGTTTGTTCTAATTTATTTACTTATCGTACTTATTTATTTCCTGCAATTTTTAAATTCCGCAAGTTTACGCTAAATTTTATTATAACGCTATTCACCCCCCCTCTAGCGTTAAGCGTATTATCTAACAATTGGAGTGGCCATTGCTTTGGCGTTGCTCATTTCAAAATAGCTTAGCAACTCCTTGCAATATTTAGATTGACAAATGAAAGTTCCCTCTTTCATTTGTTTCACTTGCAACCCCAAGAAGAAGTTTAGCTCACCCATCATTGACATTTCAAATTCACTTGTCATTAATACAGAGAATTCCTTGCACAAAGAATTATTAGTAGCACCAAAAATAATATCATCTACATATATTTGAACTAATAAGATGTCATTGTTTTTGTTCTTAATAAAGAGTGTGGTGTCAACTTTCCCCCTATTGAACTCATTGTCCAAGAGAAATTTGCTTAAACGTTCATACCAAGCTCGGGGAGCTTGTTTAAGACCATAGAGGGCTTTCTTAAGTTTGAAGACATGATTGGGAGATTTAAAGTCTTCAAAACCCGGGGGTTGTTCAACATATACTTCCTCTTGAATAAACCCATTTAGGAAGGCACTCTTTACATCCATTTGATATAAATTAAAATTTATAGAAGAGGCGAAAGCAAGTAATAGACGAATAGCTTCTAACCGTGCTACGGGTGCATAAGTTTCTTCATAATCAATTCCTTCTTCTTGATTATATCCATTAGCTACAAGCCTAGCTTTGTTTCTAGTGATTATACCGTTTTCATCTAATTTATTTCGAAAAACCCATTTCTTACCAATTATGGTGTGATTATCGGGTCTTGGCACCAATTCCCAAACGTCATTTCGTTTGAATTGGTTAAGCTCCTCTTGCATTGCCAAGGTCCAATGCTCATCCCCAATTGCTTCGGAAATGGTTGAGGGTTCTATTTGAGAAACGAAAGCCGTGTGTCCTATAGTGTTCTTAAGAGTGTTTCGAGTACTTACCCCTTATTCGATGTTGCCAATTACCTTGTCGAGAGGATGGTCTTTGAATGTCCTCCAGGCGTTGGGCAGCACCGTTTCTTCCTCCTATGGTGGTGCTTCCTCCGATGGTTGTTCCAAGATTTCATCTTGAATTTCCTTTGGATTTTCCTCTTGTACCTTGTCTTGAAGACTTATTTTGTTTAAAGAATCTGCAAGATCTACACAAACATCCTTTCTCGCCAAGCGAGCATCATTTTCACAAAATACAACATGAGGGGACTCCTCGACAGTTGAAGTGCGTTTATTGAAAACTCTATATGCTTTACTACGTAATGAGTAACCAAGAAAGATTCCTTCATCAGATTTTGCGTCAAATTTTCCTAAGTTATCTTTTCCGTTGTTATGAATGAAGCACTTACAACCGAAAACTCGAAGATGGGAGAGGTTAGGTTTCCTTCCCTTGTAGAGTTCATAGGGAGTTTTCATGAGTATCGGTCTTATGACAGCTCTGCTTAAAACATAGCTTGCGGTACTCACGGCATCCGCCCAAAAATGTTTGGGAATCTTTGCCTCATCGAGCATGGTTCTAGCCATCTCTTCGAGACATTGATTTTTGCGTTCCACCACTCCATTTTGTTGTGGTGTACGTGGAGCAGAGATAGTATGCTCAATGCCGAGTTCGTCACAAAAATCCGCGAAGAGATTATGATCGAACACTCCCCCATGATCACTTCTTATGGAAGTGACGGTTGTGTTCTTTTCATTTTGAACACGTTTAAGAAAACTTTTAAACCTTTGAAAGGCCTCACTTTTGTGAGCAAGGAATAACGTCCATGTGAATCTAGAGTAGTCATCAACAATTACAAAAGCATAGAGATTTCCACCAAGACTTTTAATACGAGATGGTCCAAAAAGATCCATGTGAAGAAGTTGTAAAGGTCTAGAGGTTGAAACAACATTTTTAGATTTAAAAGAGGCTTTTATTTGTTTCCCCCCTTTTTGACAAGAATCACAAATAGGGTCTTTTTCAAATTTTTGACTTGGAAGACCAATTACTAAATTTTGTGAAACTAATTTGTTTAAAAGATTTATGTTGACATGAGCTACTCTACGATGCCATAACCACATGTCGTCATCTTTACTCATAAGGCATTTCACATAATTTGATGAAGAATTTTCAAGGTCAACCATATAAATATTATCAATTCTAATACCACGAAGAATGACTTTAAAATCACTGCGGCGTATAACTAAGCATTCTTCCGAATCAAACAATACAAGATTTCCCTTGTCACATAATTGACTTATGCTCAAGAGATTGTGTTTAAGCCCTTTTACTAATATAGGATATTCTTAATAGAGGAGGATTCGTTCTTACCTACGGGGCCGATGCCGATTATTTTTCTTTTATTGTTGTCTCCATATACAACGCTTCCTCCTTCCGTGGGTTTTATTTGAAGGAATTTTGATGCATCTCCAGTCATATGTTTAGAGCATCCGCTATCAAGGTACCAAATTACCCTTGATCCCTTCAAACACACCTACAAAATAAATTAATGAGTTTTTGGTACCCAAGCCGTTTTGGGTCCTTGTGTGTTAGGTGCAACATAGTGGTGTGATTGACATGTAGTGAGATGTCTATGTCTAGTGAAACAAACAAGGGCTATATGTCCTATTCTATTGCAATAATGGCAAATGACGTTGGGGTTATGCATTCTTCTAGGATGATAATACTTGGAGGGTCTAAACTCATTAACTCTATTTGTAGAAGTATAATTTTGATGCACTTTTTGAAAATCTTTTCTAGGTGTTCTAAATTGCCCAACATTTCTTCTAGAGTTTATTCTAGGATGTATAGCAATCCTAGGATTGTTATTTCTAGGTTGAATATTTCTAGGTTGCAATTTTTGAAAATCTTTTCTATGTGTTCTAAATTGCTCTACATTTCTTCTAGTGCTCATTCTAGGATGTATAGTGATCCTAGGATTATTATTTCTAGGTTGTTTAGGATTGGTCTCGACTTTTTCGTTAGACTCATTTTTGAAACCCATACCATGTTTAGTAGATTTCAAATTTACAAGAACATCATTTAGATTTTTGTGAGAGGAATTGAATTTATTCAAGGTGCCCCTAAGTTTTTCTACTTCATCTTTTAGAGTTTTGCAAGAAGTACAACCCTTGTTTGAACTTTCGGGTTTATCGGCGCTTCTTTTGCCAAAAAATTTATTTTCCTCTTTTAGCTTCTCATTATCAAGCGTCAATTTTGCAAAATCTTTTTCTTTCAAAGAAAGCTGTTTTTCAAAATCTTTTTCTTTCAAAGAAAATTGTTTCTTCAATTCTTTTATGGTTTTGGAAGCTCTAATAAATTCACCATATAATTCATCAAAGGCATTTTGCATTTCTTCAAGGGAAAAAAATTCTTAGAAGAAGTTTCACATACCTCTTCTTGAGTTTCCTCATGTGCCATGAGACATAGATTTGCAGTTTCATCTTTTTCTCCGACACTTGATTCATTCCCGGGGTCACCTCCCCAAGAGATGTAGGCTCTTTGTTTCTTGGCGAATTTCTTTTCTGTTTTGTTATTTGGACAGTTGGATTTGATATGCCCAGCTTCTCCGCATCCATAGCATTTGAGTGGTCCTCCTGGACGCTTTCCTTTAAACTCTTTCCGCATGAATTTTTGGAATTTCTTAATCACGAGTCCGAACTCGATATCTTCATCACTTGATTCCTCATCTTTTTGAGGTTGAGTCGTAGATGCTTTGAGTGCAATCCTTCTTTTCCTTTGATCATCCAACAGAGGGTTAAGAATGGTAGATTCATAATTTTTGAGATTACCTCGAAGTCCTTCTATGGTGACATTTGTGATGCCGATTGATTCTTGGATAGCGTCGGCTTTGGAACGCCATTCCGGAGTAAGGCTTCGTAGAATTTTTCGGACAAGCTCCTTGTCCGTAAATGTCTTTTTGAGAGCATGAAGGTCATTTATGATTTTTGAAAATCGCTCAAACATGTCATCTATTTTCTCATTCTCCTTCATATGAAACAATTCATATTCATGGGTTAGAAAATCAATTTTAGCTTCTCGGACTTGATCCGTACCTTCGTAAGTGATCTCCAGTTTGTCCCACATTTGTTTGGCCGTGGTGCAACATGAGATTTTTCGATAGTCATCGGGATTTACAGCACAATACATCATGTTGATGCCCTTTGCATTATATTCCACCTTTTTGATATCGTCCATATCATATTCGTCTTCCGACTTTGGGACGAGTTCATCTCCAACCTTTTTAGTGGGTAGTTGTTCTCCATTCTTTATAATTTTCCACAATTGGAAATTGTTTGATTGAATGAAAATTCTCATCCTCTCCTTCCAATAAGTGTAATTGGTGCCATCAAAGAGTGGTGGCCTTGTGAAGTATTGTCCTTCACCTAGTCCTGCATTAACGTTACGAGTAGAAGCCATGGATTGTTTCTCTCAAACTTTTAAGTCTTTCAAAGAGTTAGGCTCTGATACCAATTGTTAGAATATACGCTTAACGCTAGAGGAGGGGTGAATAACGTTTTAAAAAAATCAAGATAAATTTGCGGAATTAAAATTGCAGGAGTAAAGTAAGTGTGGTAAAAAAAGTAGTAAGGAGAGAACACACCGAACTTATACTGGTTCACAACAACGTGTGGTTAGTCTTTCCGAGAGACTCTCTCGAGTTTCTGTTAGAAAATACGCTTAACGCTAGAGGGGGGGGGGTGAATAGCATTATAATAAAATTTAGCGTAAACTTGCGGAAATTAAAATTTGCAGGAAATAAATAAGTGCATCAAAATAAACAAAAAGGAAAGAACTCACCGATATATTCTGGTTCACCAAAACACGTGGCTAGTCAAGTCCCCGAGAGACTCTCTCGAGATTTTTCACTAACTTGTTAAGCTTACGGGTGCTCAACAAACCTTTACAACTTAAGGACACAAGCCTTAACACCTTTGCTTGGAGATACAACACTCCAAGACTTCAACCAAGGAAACACAAGTTCCTTACAACAAGAGAATCACAATTCTCTTACAAGTGTATAAAACACTAAACACTCAAACAAAATACTCCTTAATGAGTAGATATGAGTAAAAGAAGTAAGCTCTAGATCACAACAACTTTGGACAAGAATATGGCTCTCAAAATCTTTATGAAATTGAATATAAAATGATAAACAAAAGTATGCAAGCTTATAGCAATGTAATGATCAGTTGTAGTATGTTGTTGTGTTTAAAACACTGAATGAAGCTGTATTTATAGTTGAAAAACTTGGCATTACCGTTGCCTAATTGCCAATTAAGAGTTGCTGATTTTACTCACTGACAGTCGATTGTCAAACCCCAACAATCGATTGTCTGCCAGTCAGATCAAAATTCAATCTCAGATTTTACGCTTGATAATCGATTACATACAATCCATAATCGATTACTGGCAACGTTCAAAAAATCCTTTCCAGATTTTACCACAAACAATCAATTGTCCAGAATCAACAATCGATTACTCAGCAACGTTCAAAAAATCTTTTCCGGATTTTAATCAAAACAATTGATTATACAAAATCAATAATCGATTACCCAATAACGTTCAAAAAATCTTTTTCCGGATTTTAATCAAAACAATCGATTATACAGAATCAATAATCGATTACCTGACTGTATTTGAAAACTCTACGACAACGGTCAGCTTCACAATTGATTGCACAAAGTCAACAATCGATTACTTATCAGTTTTTGAAAAACATTTTAGACACTGTCTCTTTGACAATCGATTGTCCAATGTAACAATCGATTATTTAATAAATTTGAAAATCGCTGGAAGACACTGTCTCAACATAATCGATTACCATTAGTTCATAATCGATTATTCTGAGTTTTGAAAAACTTTGATGGACACTGCCTCAGTTACAATCGATTGTCATTAGTTCACAATCGATTGTCATGCAGGTTTGAAAAACCTGATGCTCACTGTCTTACTCACAATCGATTGTCATTAGTTCACAATCGATTGTCATGCAGTCGTGGCTTAAAACAATCGATTATCATAAGTACATAATCGATTATCTTAGTCCAGATTTTTAAGGCATGTCTAAAAATTATTTTGACTACTGTAAATATGCATGATTTAAAATCATTTGACATTAAATTAAATATGCATGATTTTGGAAAATAGTTTTATGAGAGAAGCCATGTTACGAGTCAAGTTGTAGGATCAAGATCACAATTAAGAATGACTCAATTAAACTATAAAACTTTGTCTTGAGCTTGAATCTCGTTGTATATCAATTGTGCGCTTGTTTCTTGAACTTCGTCATATATCAATTTTCGCTTCGTTTGTCATTCATCAAAACCTATACAAAAGAACACACGTTTTAGTATATTGCATTGAGAACTTGTTTCCAACAATTTCCCCCTTTTTGATAATGGCAAACATTAAGCGGGATATGCAAGACAAGCAATTTATAATGACGATTCAAGACAAGTATATACATGCAACAAGTATACAATTTGTTCCCCCTCAATTTGAGAATTCCCCCTCAATTTAAGCTTATAATTTGAGAGTGCATCATACCCGTTATCTTCCCCCTTTTGCCATTAGCAAAAATAATAAGATGCCAACGATGAAATAAACCTTGTTTATTTATTGGAAAGAAAGTGTGATTATTTAAAGAGAGTATAATAGCTCAAATGATAGCATTACAATCGATTATTGATACGAGATAATCGATTATTAGATGAGGGAAACAGATTTTTCTGAAGAAGACTCGATTCTTGCGCGTCATGCTTTATAATTCCCCCTACTTTTAGGGCGATACCTGCAAAAAAGAATTAGACGTCTCCGACGCTCAAGTTAGAAATCATGTAAAAAAAATGCAATGCATGACTTAGATCAACGTGGAGTCAAGGATCCCGAGTTCACTGCGAATTCGAAAGAGGGACTCTTTCTCTAAAGGCTTTGTAAAGATGTCTGCCAATTAGTTTTTGGTTTCAACAAATTCAATTTCGACATCGCCTTTGAGAACGTGATCTCTAATAAAATGATGTCTAATTTCAATGTGTTTCGTTCGCGAATGAAGAACGGGGTTCTTCGTCAAGCATATGGCACTAGTATTATCACATCTAAGAGGGATATGATTAAGACTTAGGCCATAGTCCAAGAGTTGTTGTTTCATCCATAGGATTTGAGCGCAACAACTCCCCGCGGCTACATATTCAGCCTCGGTTGTGGACAACGCAACACTTACTTGTTTCTTGCTAAACCAAGAAACGAGAGAGCTACCGAGCAAATGGCAAGTGCCACTAGTGCTCTTGCGGTCCAATTTGCATCCAGCAAAATCGGAATCGGAATAGCCAACAAGTTGGCATGAAGAGCCTTTGGGGTACCATAGACCCACATTTGTAGTACCAACAAGATACCTTAAAATCCGTTTTACCGCAGTGAGGTGAGACTCCTTCGGACACGATTGATAACGAGCGCATAAGCACACGCTAAACATGATGTCCGGACGACTAGCAGTAAGATAAAGAAGAGAGCCAATCATACCTCGATACTTTTTGGTGTCGACTTCCTTACCTTTCTCATCTTTGTCTAGATGATCGGATGTGCTCATGGGAGTTGCCATTTCTTTTGCATTGTTCATCTCAAATCGTTTCAGCAATTCTTTGCAATATTTGGTTTGACAAATGAATGTACCTTCTTTCATTTGCTTTACTTGTAATCCCAAAAAGAATGTTAACTCACCCATCATAGACATCTCAAATTCGCTTGTCATTAAATCGGAAAATTCCTTGCATAAAACATTGTTAGTAGCACCAAATATAATATCTTCTACATATATTTGAACTAACAAAATATCATTGTTTTTATGCTTAACAAAGAGAGTTGTGTCAACTTTCCCCCTAATGAAATCAATTTCCAAAAGAAACTTACTCAATCTTTCATACCAAGCTCGGGGAGCTTGGTTTAAACCATAAATAGCCTTTTTGAGTTTGAAAACATGATCGGGAGATTTAAAATCTTCAAAACCGGGGGGTTGTTCAACATAAACTTCTTCTTGAATAAAACCGTTTAGAAAAGCACTTTTCACATCCATTTGATATAAATTGAAATTCATAGAAGAGGCAAATGCAAGCAATAAGCGAATAGCTTCTAATCTAGCTACGGGAGCATATGTTTCCTCATAGTCAATACCCTCTTCTTGATTATAGCCTTTTGCTACAAGCCTAGCTTTGTTTCTAGTGATTATACCATTTTCATCTAGTTTATTGCAAAAAACCCATTTCGTACCAATTATGGTATGACCTTCGGGTCTTGGCACCAAATCCCAAACGTCATTGCGTTCGAATTGGTTAAGCTCCTCTTGCATTGCCAAGGTCCAAAATTCATCCCCAATTGCTTCTGAGATGGTTTTGGGTTCAATTTGAGAAACAAAAGCAGTATGTTCTAAGGTATTTTTGAGAGAGTTTCGGGTACTTACCTTGTCTCCAACGTTGCCAATTACCTGTTCAAGAGGGTGATCTTTGATCGTTCTCCACTCATTTGGCACTTTTGTTTCTTTTTCCAATTGTGGCGCTTCTTCCGTTGGTTGTTGCTCAGTTTCATCTTTATTTTCCTTGGGTGGTTCCTCTTGTATTTTGTCTTTCAAGCTATCTAAGATACCTGCAAGATCAAAACCGGAATCCTTTCTCGCCAAGCGAGCATTATTTTCGGAAAATACAACATGAGGGGATTCCTCCACAATTTGGGTTCTTTTATTAAAGACCCTATATGCTTTACTGCGTAAGGAATATCCAATGAAAATACCTTCATCCGACTTAGCATCAAATTTACCCAATTGGTTTTTGCCATTGTTATGAACAAAACATTTGCAACCAAAAACTCTAAAATAGGAAATATTTGGTTTTCTACCCTTATAAAGTTCATAGGGGGTTTTCATGAGTATCGGCCGAATTACTACTCTATTTAGAACATAGCAAGCGGTACTCACGGCGTCCGCCCAAAAATGTTTGGGTATCTTAGCTTTGTCGAGCATGGTTCTAGCCATCTCTTCGAGACACCTATTTTTCCTTTCCACCACCCCATTTTGTTGTGGTGTACGTGGAGCGGAAAAGGTATGCTAGATTCCGAGTTCGTCACAAAAGTCCGCAAAGAGATTGTGATCAAACTCTTCCCCATGATCACTTCTAATTGAAGTGACGGTTGTTTCTTTCTCATTTTGAACACGCTTAAGAAAATATTTAAAATTTTGAAAAGCATCACTTTTATTGGCAAGAAATAAAGTCCAAGTAAATCTCGAGTAATCATCAACAATCACAAAAGCATATCTATTTCTTCCTAGACTTTCAATGCGAGAAGGACCAAATAAATCCATATGAAGCAATTGCAATGGTCTAGAAGTTGAAACAATGTTTTTAGATTTGAAAGATGCTTTTGTTTGCTTCCCCTTGTGACACGAGTCACAAATAGAGTCATTTTCAAATTTTAAATTGGGAAGACCAACAACTAAGTTTTGAGAGATCAATTTGTTCAAAAGATGCATGTTGATATGTGCTACTCTACGATGCCATAGCCAAGTATCATCCTCTTTACTCATTAGACAATCAACATAATCGGGTGAGGAATTAGCAAGATCAACCATATAAATATTATCCACTCTAAAACCACGGAGGATAATTTTGAAATCACTACGTCTGAACATTAAGCATTCATCCGAATCAAATAAAGCAAGATTTCCCTTGTCACACAATTGGCTTATGCTCAAGAGATTATGCTTTAATCCTTTAACAAGTAATATATGCTTAATAGAGGAATTTTCATCCTTACCGACCGAGCCGATGCCGATGATCTTTCCTTTATTGTTATCACCGAAGATAACACTTCCTCCTTCTTTGTGCTCTAATTGAAGGAATTTGGATTCATCTCCCGTCATATGCTTGGAGCATCCACTATCAAGGTACCATAGTACACTTGATCCCTTCAAGCACACCTACAAAACAAATTAATGTTCTTTAGGTACCCATGCCATCTTGGGTCCTTGGGGGTTAGGCATATTATAATGATGCGATTGAGTAATATGTCTATGACGTGTAAAGCATGCAGGAGCAATATGACCAATACGTCTACAATAATGACAAGTCACATTTGGGTTACGCATCCTTCTAGGTTCATAGTAACTAGACGGATGAAAATTTCTTACTCTATTTTGAACACTATGACTATTTCGCATTTCATGAGAGTTTTTTCTCCTACTATGAGCTCTAGGATGGGCAGCATTTCTAGAGTGATTATTTCAAGGTTGAAGGCCATTTCTAGGTCTTCTCAAAGGTTCAACATTTGGCCTAAAATATGCATCATTTCTAGGGTAACTATTTCTAGGTCTCCTAAAATGTTCAACATTTTGTCTAGCATGCATATTGGTTCTAGGATTGCTATTTCTAGGATAAGCATTTGTTTTATTAGTCCTAGGTTGAGCCTTAGGTGGTTGGGGTTTGGCTTCAACCTTTTCTTTAACCTCATTCTTAAATCCTATGCCATGCTTGGTTGATTTCAAATTAACAAGGACCTCATTCAAATTCTTGTGGGAAGAATTAAACTTATCTAAGGTACCTTTGAGTCTATCTACCTCATTTTTGAGATGCAAGCAAGAAGAACAATTTTTAGTAGAACTTTCGGGCTTATCGGCGCTTCTTTTTCCAAAAAACTTGTTTTCCTCTTTCAGCTTTTCATTTTCTAAAACCAGTTTTTCTAAATCCTTTTCTTTCAAAGAAAGCTGTTTTTGAAAATCCTTTTCTTTTAATGAAGCATTTTCTTTTATGCCCTTAACAGTTTTTGAAGCCTTAATAAACTCAGCATATAATTCATCAAAAGCAGTTCGCATTTCTTCAAGAGTAAAGAAGTTTTTAGACGAAATTTGACATACCTCATCTTTGTTGTCTTCTTGTGCCATAAGGCAAAGATTTGCTGCTTCGTCTTCTTCTCCTTCGCTTGACTCATCTCCGGAGTCGTCTCCCCAAGAAATGTATGCACGTTGCTTTTTAAAAGGTTTCTTCTCCTTTTTGATGTTTGGGCAATTTGATTTGATGTGCCCGGTTTCACCACATTCATAGCACTTGATTTGTTCGCCTTGCTTTTTGCCCTTGCGTTCATACTCTTTGCGCATGAACTTTTGAAATCTTTTGATAACGAGTCCAAACTCGTTGTCTCCTTCCTCATCAATTTGCGGTTGGCTTGTGCTCGCCTTTAGAGCTATTCTTTGCCTCCTTTGATCATCAACAAAAGGGTTAAGAATAGTAGATTCATAGGTCTTAAGGTTACCTCTTAGTGCGTCGATGGTGACGTTTGAAACGCCAATGGATTCTTGAATTGCATCGGCCTTTGATCTCCATGCTGGTGTGAGACTTCTAAGAATTTTTCGAACGAGCTCTCTATCCGTGAATGTTTTCCCGAGAGCATGTAGGTCATTTATGATTATTGAAAATCGCTCAAACATTTCGTCCTCCTTTTCACCTTCCTTCATGTGAAATAATTCATAAGAATGGGTTAGGAAATCAATTTTTGCTTCCCTTACCTGGTCCGTACCTTCGTACGTAACTTCTAGCTTGTCCCACATCTCCTTTGCCGTTGTGCAACACGATATTTTCCTGTAATCGTCAGCATTAATATCACAATATAATAAATTAATTGCTTTAGCATTATTTTGAACCTTTCGGATGTCATCCGCGTCATACTCATCCTCGGACTTGGGAACCCATTCGTTTTCCACCTTCTTTGTTGGAATTTGGTTTCCCTTCATTATCCCCTTCCAAAGGTGAAAGCTGTTGGACTGAACGAAGATCTTCATCCTCTCCTTCCAGTACGTGTAATTTGTACCGTTGAATAGAGGTGGTCGTGTGGAGCACTGTCCTTCATCAATTCCTGCAAAAGAATCACGAGGAGAAGCCATGGATGGTTCTCTCAAACTGTTAAGTTTTCAGAGATTTGGGCTCTGATACCAATTGTTAGAAAATACGCTTAACGCTAGAGGGGGGGGGGTGAATAGCGTTATAATAAAATTTAGCATAAACTTGCGGAAATTAAAATTTGCAGGAAATAAATAAGTGCGTTAAATAAACAAAAAGGAAAGAACTCACCGATATATTCTGGTTCACCACAACACGTGGCTAGTCCAGTCCCCGAGAGACTCTCTCGAGATTTTCCACTAACTTGTTAAGCTTACGGGTGCTCAACAAACCTTTACAACTTATGGACACAAGCCTTAACACCTTTGCTCGGAGATACAACACTCCAAGACTTCAACCAAGGAAACACAAGTTCTTTACAACAAGAGAATCACAATTCTCTTACAAGTGTATAAAACACTAAACACTCAAACAAAATACTACTTAATGAGTAAATATGAGTAAAAGAAGTAAGCTCTAGATCACAACAACTTTGGACAAGAATATGGCTCTCAAAAGCTTTATGAAATTGAATATAAAATGATAAACAAAAGTATGCAAGCTTATAGCAATGTAATGATCAGTTGTAGTATGTTGTTGTGTTTAAAACATTGAAATGAAGCTGTATTTATAGTTGAAAAACTTGGCATTACCGTTGCCTAATTGCCAATTAAGAGTTGCTGATTTTACTCACTGACAATCGATTGTCAAACCCCAACAATCGATTGTCTGCCAGTCAGATCAAAATTCAATCCCAGATTTTACGCTTGATAATCGATTACTTACAATCCATAATCGATTACTGGAAACGTTCAAAAAATCCTTTCCAGATTTTACCACAAACAATCGATTGTCCAGAATCAACAATCGATTACTCAGCGACGTTCAAAAAATCTTTTCCGGATTTTAATCAAAACAATCGATTATACAAAATCAATAATCGATTACCCAATAACGTTCAAAAAATCTTTTCCGGATTTTAATCAAAACAATCGATTATACAGAATCAATAATCGATTACCTGACGGTATTTGAAAACTCTACGACAACGGTCAGCTTCACAATCGATTGCACAAAGTCAACAATCGATTACTTATCAGTTTTTGAAAAACATTTTAGACACTGTCTCTTTGAAAATCGATTGTCCAATGTAACAATCGATTATTTAATAAATTTGAAAATCACTGGAAGACACTGTCTCAACATAATCGATTACCATTAGTTCATAATCGATTATTCTGAGATTTGAAAAACTTTGATGGACACTGCCTCAGTTACAATTGATTGTCATTAGTTCACAATCGATTGTCATGTAGGTTTGAAAAACCTGATGCTCACTGTCTTACTCACAATCGATTGTCATTAGTTCACAATCGATTGTCATGCAGTCGTGGCTTAAAACAATCAATTATCATAAGTACATAATCGATTATCTTAGTCCAGATTTTTAAGGCATGTCTAAAAATTATTTTGACTACTGTAAATATGCATGATTTAAAATCATTTGACATTAAATTAAATATGCATGATTTTGGAAAATAGTTTTATGAGAGAAGCCATGTTACGAGTCAAGTTGTAGGATCAAGATCACAATTAAGAATGACTCAATTAAACTATAAAACTTTGTCTTGAGCATGAATCTCGTTGTATATCAATTGTGCGCTTGTTTCTTGAACTTCGTCATATATCAATTTTCGCTTCGTTTGTCATTCATCAAAACCTATACAAAAGAACACACGTTTTAGTATATTGCATTGAGAACGTGTTTCCAACAGTTTCAACTAACTCCGTTAAGCTTACGGGTGCTTAACAAACCGTTACAAACTGAGAACACAAGTCTCAAAGATGCTTGCTCGAAGATATCGCACTTCAAGACTTCACGTGAAGGAAGTAACCCTTCCTTCTTACAACAACAAGGGATTAGAACTTCCCTTCAAGTGTATACAAACACTTAGCACTCAAGACAAGACTCTCTTACAGAGTAGATATGAGTAAAATTAATACGCTCAAGAACTTTGTCAAGAATTTGGCTCTCAAAAACTATGAAATAAATATGAAATGATTAAGATGAGAGTATGTAAGCTTATGCAAGAATTGTAATCAGTTGTTGTACTTAAAAGAGAGGTTTAGAGGTGTATTTATAGTCCTCAAAGTCACCAAGACCGTTGCTTAATTGCCAATCACTAATTGCTGATTTTCAGCTAGAATAATCGATTATTCAATTTGCATAATCGATTACCTGATAACGTTCAAAAATCAGACACTGATTTTCAGCTAGCATAATCGATTATTGCCTTGTGCATAATCGATTATCTTTCAGCGTTTAAAAAAACTTTGGCAACGGTTAGTGAATAATCGATTATTGACCTCTGCGGAATTTCTAATTTAATCTGAATAAAAAGGATAATCGATTATCATATTACATAATCGATTATTTTGCTGTTTTGTAAATTCCGGTGTTAGCTGACTTAACATAATCGATTATCAAATCACATAATCGATTATCTGGCAGTTCTGTCCAGATTTGAAAGACTTGTTTAAAAATCATTTTGGCTAAAATGAAAATGTTGGAAAATCATTTTATTTTAAATCAAAGATGCATGGTTTGATGAAAATGATTTTTTGAGAGAAGCCAAGACTTGAATCTAGTGTTGGATCAAGATCACAATATAAAACGACTCATGTATATCTTCGTTTCTTTACTTGATCTTGTTCTTTGTTTCTCTTGTGCTTGGACTTCGGCATATGTCAATGTTCCATGCGCGTCGGTTTGTCATTTATCAAAACCTACAAAGATGAACACACTTTTAGTTTTAGCGACATGAGAACGTGTTTCAACACACACCTCCTCACTGGGGCATTTATGCCCATACTCCTCGCATGACCAAGCCATCTAAGCCGCGTTTCCCGCATCTTGTCCTCAATAGGGGCCACACCTACCTTGTCGCGAATAACCTCTTTTTTGATCCTATATAATCTGGTGTGCCCCATATCCATTTCAACATCCCCATCTATGTTATCTTCATCATATGGACATGAGCGATCTTGATTAGCCAACACTCAGCCTCATACAACATCATTGGCCTGACCACCACTCTGTAGAACTTATATTTAAGTTTCAATGGCACCTTCTTGTCACACAAAGCACTGGAAGTGAGTATCTATTTCATCCATCCCACCTCAATACGATGTGTGACATCTTCATCAATCTTCCCATCCCACTGAATAATAGACCCAATGTACTTAAAACTTTCTCTCCTAGGGATGACCTGGGAGTCCAGCCTCACCTCTCATTCCCTTCCTTGAGTCACGCCACTGAACTTACACTCCAAGTATTCTGTCTTGGTCCTGCTCAACTTAAAACCTTTAGATTCCAGGGTCTACCTCCATACCATAATTTTGCATTCACATTGTCACACGTCTCATCATCAATATAATATCATCTGCAAATAGCATGCACCACGGCACCTCCCTTTGGATGCGACACGTCAGTACGTCTTTCGCCAGAGAAAACAAAAAAAAAGGCTGAGTGTGAACCCCTGATTCAACCCTATCAAGTGGTGAATAAATGCTATTTTCTCTCTCTCCTTAAAAACCCTTAAACTTGAAACCTAAACCTAGCGTTCATGGCCTCGCTGACCACTGGCCAACCTCTAATAGAGGTTGGTCAATCATCTCTCTCACCCCCCACAACATCCAAAACCCCAAACAATCACTAACAACCCTAATCTAGTCCAAACATACGCACATCTTCTAAAACATAATGCCACTAATGCTCTCATGCAAACCCTAGCCACACTACCATTGAAACCAGTCGAATTTCTTAATGATGAACCAATTGTGAAGTGGATGAAACAAAAGGTGAAGCGATAAATCGTACAATAAGGTCTTCAACTAGCAGTTCTTGGTAAATTTTCATATGGGAAGCCTATCAGCAGTGAATTACGTAAAGTGATATCCATTCAATGCGAGATTAAAGGACCTTGCTCTATTGGTTTGATTGAGGACAATCATGTTTCGATCAGACTTTCATTATAGGAGGATTATGTTCATCGCCTCTCAAAGCCAGCTTTTTACGTAAAGGCTCAGTCAGATATGTCACAGATGCGATCCACAAAGTGGAACCTATGGTAGACACCTGATGAGGAGACTCCCATTGCCATATCTTGGATTAGTTTCTAGAATTGCCTTCTAACTTCTTTGGTAAGGAGTGTGTATTCTAATTAGCTCGGGCAGTCGGTAATCCATTATATGTGGACATTGCTACTAAAAATGGAACTCGACCAAGTTGTGCAAAGGTAAAGGCGGAAGTTAACTTGTTAGCCAATCTTCCAAAACGTATCAAATTTTTTAAAGAAGATGATGAATCTTGGCCAGAAGTATCTAAGTGGATAAAGATAAAATATGACTATATGCCTAAATGTTGTAAGACTTGCAAGAAATAAGGGCATGATGAGTTTGAATGTTGGGTAATACTTCCTAAATTACATAAGAAATTTGAAGAAGGTGTTGATGATCAAAGTAAAGAGAGGGTAGTGGTGGTTAGTAGTGATGCAACTGGGACTGCTGCGAACATCTCTCAGGTGTTTTCTAGTGGAAAAATTATTCCCAACCAAGCTAAACAAAAATGGACGCAAAGAATGAAGACTAGGTATCAAAGGAATACGAACCGGTACATTATTGAAAAAAGACAAGAACGATGACAAGTTGCAAGATAAAGCTAAGGAATATTTAGTTACAACTAGAAATTCATTTGAGATACTGGTAAATCAAGAATCAGACAAAACAATCTTAAGGGTCACTAACGGCAAGGGTGAGGAAAATAGCAAGAATAAAAGACATGAAAAAAGAATGGAACAATCCAAACAAGGGCAGGAGAAGGAGAACTTGAAGAAGTCAAGAATTTCTAGCCCTAATCCTAAAAAAAGTAGGAGTAGGGTTGCTGAGAAGGAAGGTATCTCAAATCCTAAAGGGGAAGGGATTCAAAAGCTCCAAGAGTTAAAATGTGTGAAGTAAGTGGCTGTTGAGAAGACTCTTGAAAAGGAAGGGACTGGGAATCCTACTCCTATTGGGATTCAATTGCCAGCTACAAAAAGTGATCAAGAATTAGCTAAGGCTAGTGCTACTAATGCTGGTATGGAAAGTGTTTACCTTGAAAATGGTAATTACAATTAGATTTAATTTTGTGGTTCTAAAAATACGTAATCTATTTTTATGGTAGTTGTTAGGCAACAAATGCTAAGTGTGATTTAGGAAAGCAAAGTAAGAGTAAGGGTGAGTGTTTTTATTCAAACAAAATGGTCATGGAACGGGGTGATCAGGGCCTCGAGCTGGCTTATACGGGGCCTTGAGGCCGAGTAAGCGTGTGGCTATGAACGGCGATGAAGGATTAACAATTCTAAGAGCTTTCATGAGGACTCTTTATGATCTATGATGAGTAATAAATGAAGAAAAATCAACGAAACACAATAAATGTAAGCAATGTAATACGAGCAATAAAATTAAGGGAGAATATGTTAAGTTAGAGAGTAGAGAATATTCTTTTTCTTGTATTGAATATCCTGTGTGCAAAAAATGACAAGGATCCCATTTAAATATTAGAGGGAATTCCATCACAATACAAGTGCATTTATTACAAAGATATGGGGTTGGTACAACCATTTATTAGAAAGATCAACGGCTGATACAGCTATTTAATGTCATGGTATGAATATGTACTATTCTTGTAGACCTAGTCAACTTTAACCTCGTGCCTATTGGGAATTTCCTATTTGTCCTTGATAGCGCTGATTTTCACTGTCCCGAGGTCGAACATAGGGATCTATCGGGGTCGAACATCGAACCATGCTTCGAGGCTTCCGAAAACAGGCTTTGAAATTCCATAATTATTATAAAATTGAAATCTCTGATTTTAGCTGTATACAGATAGTCCTCGCATTTCTTAGAATAAAATGATAAGAAATGGTCTTGAACTCTTACTCCCTTGATTCTTCCACTATGATGTCAGCCCCTCAGAGCATTAAATGCCTTGACTCAAAGGTTGTGTGGGGTCGCGATTAACACGATTACTAAAAAGCCTACAAACCGCTTTTGGTTCGACCTTTCCACTCCTCAAACATTTCCCAAAAAACTTCTATAAATACCTCAATTCATTTTCCATTCCCACTTTTACAATACCTTCAAGTTTTTAGAGCTAAGTTCACAACCTTCTATTGCTATCTCCTTTTTGTGCTTGTTTCTTCATCTTCTTCCTTTGAAATTAAGTTATAGTCATGGAAAGACTTAAAAAAGGGTACCTCCGGAAGTGGGTACCACTTCTTCATCACGTCCATCTAAGGGAAAACTAAAAGTACCTCCAACTATCAAGCAATGTACCCCTAGCAAATTTGATATTATCTCTGATTTTTTCATTAAAAATCCCCCTTCTACACTGGGTCGATGTGAGCACGTGTCTGAATACATCATCATGGTGATCGATACTAATAGATTAAAAAAAGACTGCCATGGGGGAATTCAGTGCTAGTAGAGATTTACAATCCCGAGGAAAGCATAGTAGACCACAAGGATGTTTTCCTCAGCGTATGTACATACCTATTCACTCTAAGTCCCGTAGATCCTTCTTCCCTGGAGATAGATTCGGTGATTCTTTTTTTTTCATGAATACTGAGTGACACTTGGTCAATCTATCTTTCTTTTTGGAGGATCATTTGTATGCTCCAGTATTTCTCCAACTAGGTCAAGGGAATGACCTTCACCCTCATCACCTGGTTAGACTGTACAACCCATATTTCTTTTGAGATTTAATCAAGCTTCATCCTCGATCCGTGAAGACATTGTTTTTTAGCATTGGTGAGGACAAAAATCGAGGGTGGATTGATCTGATTTGTCTGAGTAAGGACCCCGAACCTCGGACCACGAAGCGTAAGTGTCTCCACCTCGAGTACATCCCGTTACCCCTTATTCTCCTTTTGAAATGATCTTCTATGTTTATGTAGACACTATTTGGTACCCCGATGCGGTTCAGGACCTTCTGGGATGGATTAGACAATTGCACTCTACTTTTCCTTATGTCCAGCGTGCTTGGCGTTATTTGGCCAAAATAAGGTGGCAGCCCAAGAACTACAATATGTTTTTCATTATTATCATTACCAAGCTCCTTATGAGTATTTTTTTGATGGTGAGTTTAATGCATCATGCTTGTGTAGGCCTCGAGGGCATGTCGATGAGATCGGCTCCTCCCGGTAAAAAAGGAACCTCGAAACCTAGCAAAGGTAAGAAGAGAAAGAAAGAGGCGTCGACCGAATCTCCAACTAAGACCAATGCCATAGTCTTGACTCCGGCTACAGAGGCAAGCCTTCATGAGGATGATGCTAATGATCATTTCTCTTTGGTACAAAGGGCAAGACGGGGCTATGATGCTCCTTATGTTATTGGTCGGAGAGCAGCTAAATTAGGGGGTGGCTGATGTGGGCCAAACTTGTACTGAAGAGACCTTCGAGGAGGGTTTGGGCATACTTACCGAGCCTCAAATTGGACATGCTGCAGTCTGTGCTGGTGGATCCTCGGTTGGAGATTTTAGATGGCCCAAAATCAAAACTTTGCAGGGTCGAGAAGAGACCCTCATAGAAATTGATACCATCGGGGGCTTTGAGTTGGGCCCTGTATTTTCTCCCGCGGAAATAAGGGATTCCTAGGACAAGGGTGTTGCGATGTAGGGACCTCTCAGGGAGGATGATACGCTTAAGTACTACTTCGTTGGTGTCGATGTGGACACAAACCTCGACGCCCCCCTTTCGCTTGAGGAGGCCGAGAAGCTTCAACAACAATTAATATTCTCGACATACCATTTGTGTTTCAAGTTCTTTCCCTTATCTTTCTAACACTTTTGCTTTTGTTGTAGGACCATAAATTATATGATAATGCCTTTTCTAAGCTCCAAGATGAGCTTTTATACCGTGAGAAGGAACTAGAGATTCTCACCTTGGTGCTAAATAAGTCGAAAGCCTCTTCTACCGGAAAGGGGGAGGAGTTGAACGAGCTTCAAGCGAGTTTGGAGGGAGTGCGCCAGCAAAGGGTTGGCCTTGCTGAGTAGGTAACTCGACATCCATGAACTCATCTTTTTATTCTTAATAACTCAATGCCCACCATCTTGTTTTGCCTCTGCAGATTGGACAAAAGGATGCCCTGGTGGGGCAACTTCAGGAAGAGGTTGTAGCCAATGATATGGAGATCCTCGAGATGAGGAGGTAGAATAAAGCCGTGACCTCGAATAGAGACCTTTTTCGGGGAGAGTTGGCCTCGACCCATGATCTTTTACGAAGTGCTCGAGAGGAGGCCGCTCCACTATTTGTGGCAGATTCAGAAGCCGAGGCATATTTGTACAAGAAAGATGTCGCCACCTCAAATGACCGAGCCAGAGAGATATCTGAGAAGGCCAAGTAGAAGCAAACTCAACCTGTTGCTTATGCTCGGTTGCAAGCTATGAGGAAGGCTCTCAAGGAAGAAAAGCCAAAGGTGTCGATGTCTCAACTAAGATTGAGGAAGCCCGAACCTTAGAGGAAGAATCAATGCCTTCAACTACTTCAGATGAGGATTCCAAAAGTGATTCAGACAGTAGGGAGGGTGAGAAATAGTCTCGCGCCGTCCTCTCTGTTTCTCTTTTTCTTTCTTTTTGTGAATAGGCTCCTCGAGGGATTTTTGTAACGACACATTCAGTAAATGTCTTTTTCGAGAAATGCAAAGAGGCCTTTTTGTTTCAAGCCTTTGAATTTTATTTTTCAATGCTTATGCAAAGCTGATATTTTGAAGTTTGATGTCGGCTTTTTCAGAGCCCATACTTGTGGTGATAAAGATACTCGAGATCGGGCACTATCTCAAGGCTATATTGACATCTTTTTGGAATCCATAATTATGGTGACAGATATCCTCTAGATCAAGAACCGTCTTAAGGATAGATTTATATGGGGATCTCGATAGCCATCGATCACTGTGTGACAATGTCATCCATATGACATGATCTTGAAGTGACCGGGGTGGTTCCACAGATTTGCTTCCCCAAAAGTTATAATGGCATGGTCAGAATTAATTAGCCTTTAAAATAGGTGAATTGTCGTTGCTTGCTCTATATATGTGTTTGCTTTCTTCTTATTTGAAGATTCCGCTACTTTGAGCAGCTATCCTTTTCATAGAGCTCTCCTTTCCTGCGCCATTTTAATCCAAAGCTTTTGCCTAAGTTCTTATTCCCCTTCTTTATTTTACCATAGTTATGGCTACCCTGCACAAATCTGCTCACCAGGAAGAGGAGGGTTTTGCTTCTGCTTCGCGCTCGGTCGGCGGTACAACACCGATGTTCGGTGAGCTAACCTCGAGGTGTTTTTTCTGAATAAGGAATTTTGTATTAGATAGGCCTCCAATGTTCAGGGCCATCGAGAGTATGCATCGAGGTTCATCACATCAATAGGAGAGGAACACTTCGAGGCAGTTAGGAGAGACTGTGGATGGGGAGGAAAGGTGATACTATAGGTACCTTCCGTGGGTGAGAGCATCATGGATCATGTAGCGGGGTTTTTGAATGTGTACACATATCCCTTTACATTGGGCTCTCTCAATAGAGTTGTCCTCGAGTTTTGCGGAAGATATCAAGTTACCCTGGCACATGTTCACCCTTTGTCTTGGAGGATAGTATTGATAATAAGGTACTTTGCAGATAAAGTCGGGCTCGAGTTCACCCTCAACTATCTTATTAGACCGGCCCTTGCATTTTTCAGGTCTTATTACTCTATGTTGTCAATCCACCTGTTGTTTCCAGTAATGAAGAAGATGGGCTTCGAGGGTAGATGAGTTAATTTGTTCGAGTGCGAACTGCCGATATCATCCCCACAGAGTTCCTACCATTTCTCGAGAAACGGAAATTCACACGTAAGTGGTACACTTGTATTTTTATTATTTTGTTGATGGTGGAGGTGGGATCTGTAAAGATGTTTCTTTCTATTTTATTCAACAATCCCGTGGCTACCACATGAGGTTTTTGACCTGGCAGATTAGACTCAGAAACTGGCAGCTTGCTTGACTTACGATGAGCGTAAGTGGCGTGATCTGCCCAAGGGTAGATAGGAGGCAAAACAACATGGTACATGATGTGTGATTTGTTTTCTTTGAAAGGAACTTTCTTTTATGTGTATTAACTTTATCAACGCAGGCATTGGATAATTTTATAAGATGAGACAGTGCCCCATCAGGGAGGAGGAAGTATTGTCTGCTTCGGGGCCAAGGAATGATATCAAATAGAAGGAATCCTCGAGGTACGAGGGTGTTAATAGCGAGTCAGGCCCTGTTCGAAGGATCTGAGAAGATGTATCAGTTGAGCCTGCAGCATTCGTGGCCTCTAACCTCCAAAAGATGGTTCCTTCTTTGCCGCCATCTTCTTTTCCCATCGAAGGTACTTCGAGAGATAAGGATTTTCTGCTGCCTTGTTCTTCTCCCACCAAAGGTACTTTGGAAAAATTTGAGGCCAGGGGCTGCCTAGATCAAGCGGATATCGAGCGATCGTGTTCCCATCGGGAGTGTTTCTACTGCGGCCGATGAGGCCAAGCCAGTAAATGTGCGCTCAACTTATGATGAGGCTTAGTGGCTCTATTTTGTGATGAGTTTTGGTCGCTATATTGCATTTCCAGTTTTGTATTTTCATTTTCTAATTAAGCTTCTTTTTCATAGGACTTTGACAAGGTCAAGTCTAAATTGCTCCGCCGTGAATCTAGGTTGCAAAAAAGCCTTGGACGGGGAGAAATTCCTCAGGATTCTCTATGACAAAAGGGCAAATGAGTTAGTATACCTGCAGTATGAGGCGAGTCGAAGTCTGAACTATGAAAGCTGCCTCGAGAGATAGGTAACCTTTGTTTTGAGCGGATGCATGATTCCTCTTCTTCCCTCAGAGATTAATAATTTGATACTTTAGTTGTAGAGAAAGGCGGAGGACCCGGAATGCCTTTGGGGCAAAGTTGTTCGGGCCAAGTACAAGTGTAATGAGCTAAGGGCTCAGATAGATGCCCAGGATGCGGCCAGAAGAATGCTTTGGCCAAGGCTTGTGCCCTCTAGATGCATTTCCGGAATGCTCACAAAAATTGCTCAGTCCAAACGAGCTTGATTGCAAATCTCGAGTCTGACTTTTTATAAATAAAGGTCAAGATCGTAGATGTTTGGGCTGAAGCTGAAGAGATTTGAGCTAAGGTTGATAAGAAAGTGGCCGTCTATTTAAAAGACGTTGTGATACTCGAGCTGAGCTTAAAGGGGCTTCCGATCGAGAGAGCAGAAGCAATTAATATGCCCAATGCAAATCTTGGAGGGAAACCCCCGAGGAGGTCGACGCTAGGGGCTTTGATCTCTTGAAAGAGATAGAGCAACCCAAGGCGAATGAATTTGACGCCAAATTCCTCTTGTCCGATATCGTAGATAATAAGGAAAAGTCGGATGGGGCTTCAGTCCCCGAGGGTAACATAAACTAAACCTTTCCTTTCTGATTTTGCATATAATGCTCTTAGAGAACATTTTAAATGAAGCTTTGTGTTTTTTCACATATACATAAAAGGAAGCCTTTCAGTTTTCTGTTTGCTTGAGTATATCTTTCTTTGTCTTGAATTTTGACGTTCGTCAATGATTAACCAAATGAATTGGCCTGGGAGGTAAAAAGCCCTTAGTTTTACAAATCGGCCCTAAAGCTTGTCAGGCTGGCCCCTAGGCATTTGTGTATTTGGTCGGTACGACCTCTGATCTAAGCTAGCAATAACGACTCTTGCACATTATCGGTACGACCTTTTAGTTTAAGCTGGCGATAGTGGTTCTTACGCGTTTAGTCGGTACGACATTTTAATTTAGGCTAGCGATTGTGGCTCTTATGTGTTGGGTCAGTACGACCTTTATGTTTTAGCTAGCGATAGTGCCTCTTATGTGTTGGGTTGGCACGACCTTTTAATTTAGACTAGTGATAGTGGCTCTTACGCGTTAGGTTGGTATGACCTTTAATTTAAGCTGGCGACAGTGGCTCTTACGCGTTAGGTTGGTACGACCTTTAATTTAAGCTGGGGACAGTAGCTCTTACCCGCGGGGTTGGTACGACCTCTAATATTAACTTTAGTTTTTATGTTCGCCCGACTCTTTGATTGTTTGATAAGAACCTCGATTATGAGGTGTTATATTGCGATAAAATGAGCACCTCGAGAGGCTTCGCTTGATAGTTGAATTATTTCGAAGCCTGTGTTTAGAGATGAAATGATCGACGCTCTTTTGCTTATACCGAGGGTAGCCTAATTATCCGATTCTTTTCAAAGTATTATTGAAGTAATTTAAAGGCCTATGATTTTATAGCGACGGTCGGGCGTCCCTAAGTCGCGTTAGTTTTGCTGGTACATCCTTGAGACCATAGTCATTGTATTCGACCATAGCCTTTTAGTCCCCGAGTGAAGTAGCTTTGGTATCAATATCGAGGGTATGTCTTTTTAGAGGTCTTACAAGTTCAAATACATAGCCTTAACTGCAAGATTGAGATTATGCCTTTTGTAATGTCTTATAAATTTTAACATGCCTTACTTGAGGTATTACAGATAGGTTACTTGGCACAAGTATACATCATGTCTGGCTCTAGGTCTTACAGAAAGGTTAATTGGTACAAGTGTAATTCATGCCTCGCTTGAGGTCTTATAGATAGGTTACTTGGTACAAGTATAATTCATGCCTGGCTTGAGGTCTTACAGATTTGGTATTGCCTTATGAAAGACTTACACTATCGATAACACCTCATGGAGGTCTTACGTTTTCTAACATTGCCACGTGGAGGGATTTTCGGCTCAAGGTCACCTGCATGGGGTCTTATGGCCTCGGGTTCTTTATACCTTGATGGGGTGACCGTCAGCGACAATCCCCGAGACGTCGAGAGTCTTTTGGCTCTGGAACTTGTCTTTGTATATTTTGATGTTTCCTCATATAGGGCTTGCGAGTTTAAAGTTTCCGGCTCGGATGTCTTATGGCTTCAAGTTTTTGAAGTGAGTCCTCGAGTGTTCGGGAAATTTCTGGCTCTGGAGCTGTTTCTTGTAAAAATAGTAAACTTCTTTGAAGCGCAAGGCATTTTGATGGTAGAAGGGATTCCATTGATTACTTGGTACAAGTATACATGTTTTTTCCTTCGAGGGTTTGATTATTATATGCGAACACGGTTCAATCAACCGTTTGGCCCGATACATCATTTTCCTATTAAGGTCCTTTTTGGCTCATCTTGACTTCTTCGAAGAGGTGATCTCTTAGGGGGATGCCTTCAGTATTCGAGGTTGATTGAAGAGAAGCCTTGAGTACTTGTTAAGTTCTCCTTAGATAGCATATAGATGTTGCCTCAATAAAAACCTTGCTGGTAAAACCCTCCTTGGGGTAAAATCCGATCAAAGGAAAAGAGTGTAACCATGCTTTAAAACCTAACTTCTTCAAGTTGGAAAGTTCTTCGATTGTTCTAACCGGACTCCAACACATAGGTTAGTGTAAGATGAAAATAAGAAAAATAGACGGTTATACCTTGGTGGAGGTGGCGTTTTAAGCCTCGATATTATCCGACCGCTTGCTCTGGGGATGCGGTATAGTCCTTTGGTCGTTTATTTGGATGCAACCAAGAAGGTATCTTGTGATTCCTACTTTACTATTTTCTCATCCCTTGGCTCCTTCGAAGTTGAAGGTGTCGATGTTGGTACTACGTCATGCACCACGAACATCTCTCTCGCTGTATACTGCTCCCTGTATATGAATTTTATTCCGTCCTTTTGTTGAAAACTTCATCATTTGATGAAAGGTCGACAGAACTGCTCTCATGCTGTGTATCCATGGCCTTCCGAGTAAGGAATTGTATCTCATGTCTCCTTCGATGACATGAAACTTGGCATTTTGGGGTATGTCGGCCACATTGACCTTGAGGGTGATTTCTCCTTCATTATCTCGTTCGCCATGTTAAATCTGTTGAGGACTCGAGAAGCGGCCATGATTTAGTCGAGCAGCTTAGAGTCGCTCCACAACCTCGACCTAATAATATTGGATGAGCTACCTGGATCCACAAGTACACGTTTAATTTGAAATGTATTCACAGAAAAGAAATTACCAGTGCATCACTATGAGGCTGAGACAGGGTCTCGATGTCCTCGTCACTAAATGTGATAGCGTCCTCAGATATGTAACCTCGAGTTTGCTTTTCCATGATGATGTATATTTTTTTTTCATTTGACAATGGGTTCCTGTGGGATGTTGACTCCCTCGACAATCATGTGGATGACATGTTGTATTCTTCTATTTCATTTTTCCTGTTTGCTTCTCTTTCTCGAAATTGATTCTTGGCTCGGTCATTGAGAAACTCTTAGAGGTGCTCTTTGTTGATTAGTCAGGCTACTTCCTATCGGAGTTGTATGTAATCTTTGGTCCAATGACCGTGTGTGACGTGAGATTCACACACCAAGTTAGGGTTCATTTGGGACGAATATGCCTTTGCCACTAGTGTCTCTGATTTTTACCGATGGCAGATTCGACATGAGAAACATCAACGTTGAAGTTGTATTCAGACAATCAGGTGCCTCCGTTGGTCCTGTGTGTCCGTCAAACCCGGATCTTCTCACGAGTCCCCGAGGATTCTGACCTCGGTCTGCCCTTCGGTCGTTTCTAGGTATGTTATGCCTTGGGGCATTTCTTCAATCTTCAATGTATGGTTGGTACGTTTCCTTGTGTTGCTTTGGCTCATTTTCCAGGAGCTTGCTAGGGTATGCTGAGCTTGAGACATCTCTTAGTTGGTCGTCCTTGACCTTAATCTTTGATTGATATCGGTTGTGGACATCTAATCAAGTCACGACGCGATGTTCAACCAAGTTTTGCTTCAGCTACTTCGAAGCCACCGAGCTTCATTTATTCAAACCTTGGGTGAAGGCCTACACTTCCTAGTCATCAGAGACTGGTGGTAATTCCATTGGTCCATTTGAAAGCGAGATATAAACTCCCGCAACATCTTGTTTTCTATTTGTTTGATTTTGAAAACGTCAAACTTTCTTGTAGCAACCTTAATGGAACCGATGTGTGCCTTTATAAAAGAAGTGCTAGCATGGGCAACTGAATCTATTGAATTCGAGGCAAGGTTGTGATATCACATCATGGCCCCTTTTGAAGTGTTTCTCCGAATTTATTTAATATGACAGATTCAATCTCGTCGTCCTCAGATCATTCCCATTTACAACACAAGTGTAAGCAGTGACGTGCTCATTGGGGTCCGAGGATTAATTGTACTTTGGGAGATCAAGCATTCTGAATTCTTTGAGATGGGCTTTGGAGCAACATTTGATGGGAACGACTTCTGTACAAATTTCTTTGAATCTACACCCTTTAGAATCAGGGGCACGTCCAGGATTTGATCGACCCTTGAATTGTAGGTCTCCATCTTTTTGCCGTTAGGTTCTATCATCTTTTCGCCTGATTTGATCCTCTTTATGAGGTCCTTGAGCATCTTCCTAATAGGGGGATCGGCTGTTGACCAATTATTACTTGATCTTTATGGTACCTGTTCGGCTAGAGAAGCTATTTCTGGTGCTGCTGTGCTTGGAGTTTTTTGGTGGCTTTGTAGTTGAGCGGTCGCCAACTGTTGTTCCTGTAACATCTCAAAAATAATGTGAAAGCTAACCTCTTGTTCCTCCCGAGTTGGGGTTTTTTGAGCTTCTTGTTGGTTTTCTTGGCATATACTTAAGTTAGTGTGGGATCTTATATCGACGTTTTGGGCATTGCATGAGACCACATCCGTATGGATTGGTACTGGTGCTTCCTCAGGATTTTGTGGTGGCACATCGACGCTTGGGACAACTATACCATTCTCCCCATGGTCCCCAGGACCATTATTTTCATGTGCATTCACTGAGTTAGACATTTTACCTGAAATCAAAGATTCTTGCTCAAGAAAAACTGTGAAGGATAACTTGCGTTATTTAGTAAACTAGCACGAAAACAATCACTATTATTTTTAGCCCCATGGTGGGCGCCAAACTGTTTACATTGAAAACAGTAATTATAATTAGATTTGATTTTGTGGTTCTAAAAATACATGGTCTATTTTTAAGCTCGTTTTTAGACAATAGATGCTAAGTGTGAGTTAGGAAATAAAAGTAAGAGTAAGGGTGAGTGTTGTTATTCAAACAAAATGACTGTGGATCGGGGGGATGGGGGCCTCGAGCTGGATTATACGGGGCCTCGAGGTAGAGCTAAGCATTAGGCTGTGAATCGACGATATAGGACTAACAATTCTAAGAGCTTTGATGAGGACTCTATATGATCAATGATGAGTGATAAATGAAGAACAATCAACCAAATGTAATAAATGTAAGAAATGTAATAATTATGAGCAATAAAATCAAGGGAGAATACGTTTAAATTAGAGAGCAGAGAATGTTCTTGTATTGAATATCATGTGTGTAGAAAATGACAAGGATCCCCTTTATATAGGAGGGGGAATCCCAACATAGTATAGGTGTATTTATTACAAAGATATGTTGCTGGTACATCCATTTATTACAAAGATCAACAATCAGTATAGCTATTTAATGGCACAGTACAAAATTTATACTATTCGTGTAGACCTTATCAGCTTTACCCTCATGCCTATTGGGAATTTCTTGTTTGTCCGAGATAGCCACCGATATACACTATCTCGAGGTCGAGCATAAGGATCCCTTGGGGTCGAATCTCGAGCCATGCTTCGAGGATTTCGAAAATGGGTAAATTTCATAGTGATTATAAAATCGGACTCTACAATTTTACCTATATATAGAAATGATTGATGAGACTGCTAGAAAGGAATCTACAATTGAGCGGGTGTATAAAAGGTTTGGTACAAGCAAGGAGGAATTGAGGGCACTCAATGGAACAACAAATCAGCCATGCCATGAAAGTCCTTATCAAACATATGATGTTGGGAAACTGGAGGATAATAATGAAGTTAATGTTTGAAAGGCATTATGGAGTGATGAAGTTGAAGGTATGGTTGCTCAGCTGGACATAATAACAACAGCAGTACACAAAGAAAAAGAGGACAACACTAAGCCAGTAGAATCAGCCAGTGTTATGGCAGATAGTAAACCCTAACCCTAACTGCCTAGAAAGTAGGGTTGAGGATAAATCGAGTTCTATGGTGAAGAAATCAGGTCTATCAATTGGAGATGAAAGGGGCATTTAAGGAAACTGGAAAGCTAGGTAGTTCAGCTCAATCATCTATGACCAAGAAAAGAGGCAATGGAACAGTAAACCCTATCAAATCTGGGCAAAGTTTGGCTCTTGTAGATGGTATTCTTTGGAGAAGGGACTCGATGGGGATAATAATATGAAGGTTAAGCATGATACAGTTGGATCGGACCAAAAAAAGGCAGTGGGAAGGACATTTATCCTAATGGAACAGTGTTTCTGGGCAGACTGCTACAGTACTTCCTCTTCTGGTCAATGTTTATGAATTACAATTCAAAATTATGCAGGCTGCTGTGGCCTATATGGAGAAGAATATGTGAACGAAGAGCTGAATGAACACACTAAGAAATAATTTGAGAAAGCAATTATACCAAGATCAGTTGGGGAAGTAGAAGCAGTTCAAATGGCTTGTGAATCTGTCCCTGAACAGATAATGCAACTGCAACTTAGTGTTCTATTGACTACCCCTTTGCAGCACTTACAAGATCTAGTTACACACAATGTAGCACCAATAGAATAATAGATATTGAGGCATAATGATATGGAGGAAGAAGGATATGATGAATCGATTGCAGGTAATTTCAAACAAGTGGCAAGGGAAGCTGGCTTATCACCTATAGCTAGTGCAAAGGCAGGAAAAAAGACTAATAAGAATCAGAATAAAGAGCCATTACCAGCTTGAAGAATAATGACCAAGAGGGAATCATCTAAATCTAAATGATGATGATCAAGACACTTATTTGGGACATAAAAGTCTGTAAAAACACAACAGACCTTTTCTGCAGTGGTCAACATGCATAGGGAGCACAATTTCTTTGTAATCGCATTGATGGAACCTTTTCAAAAGAAAAGAACCATTACTAGATATAGAAAGAGGTTAATATGGAGAATGCCTACTCAAATATAAATTGACAAATATGGTTGTTCTTTGACGCAGTGGTGGAATGGGAACTAGTGGAGGATACTGAGCAACAATGGACTGTGAAAGTATTTCACCATGAATTAAGGCAGAATATGATAATGACATTTGTGTTATGAAAAATGCTCAGCAGTAGAGAGGCTGGAATTATGGGATCATTTATATTATTTAGTAAGTGATATAGATTTTCCATGGTTGGTAGGAGAGGATTTTAATGTATTGCTACACGAAGATGAGAAGATAGGGGGACTTCTAGTACATCCTCCTGAGTATGAGGACTTTTACTTTTGTATCAACTCTTGTGGCTTGTTTGATCAAGGATACAAAGGGAGTCCACTTACATGGTGGAATGGGAGACCTAATGGATAGTGTATATTCAAGAGGTTGGATAGGATCCTGGTGAACCTACCATTCAAAACATGTTACCAACCATTAAAGTGGAGCATCTTATTAGGATTGGATCAAATCATGTACCTTTACTAATGACATGTGGGGAGAAGATTGCCAATGTTGTAAAGCCATTCAGATATTTGAATTTTTGACAAAGCATGAGACATTCATGGATGTTGTGAGGTAGAATTGGGAAGCAGATTTCATAGAATATCTATTTTTGATGTTCAAGAAGAAGCTCAAGAAGTTGAAGGTAGCTCTCTCAAAATGGAGTAGAGCAACATTTGGTGACATCTTCAAGAAATTGGCTATTTTGGAGGATATTTTTAGGGTAAAGGAGATGTTGTTTGAAGGGCAGCCTACAATTGAGAACAAGATTGTTCTCTAAAAAGCTCAATCAGAATTAAAGAAATATTTGAGTATTCAGGAACAATATTATAATAAAAAACTGGAATGGTTTGGTTTGTTGAGAAAGATAGGAACACAAGCTTTTTCCACAACCATGTTAGTGGCAAGAGAAAGAAGCTGCAATTGAAGAGGATAAAAACTTGTAGTGGGATGTGGATTGAAGATTAACATCAATTAGCTAGTGTTATAGTGGATTTCTATCAAATGCAGTTTACTAATGAAGGTGACTCTAACGATTTTTCATTACTAGACAATGTACCTTCCATAGTTACATCGGAACAGAATTTGGAGTTGAGTTGATTGCTATCCATTGAGGAAGTTAAGGCAGCTATATTTTTAGCTTAGTAGGGAGAGTGTCAATGATCCTTATAGAGTTACTGGATCTTTTTATCAAATAGGTTGGGAGGTTATTGGAGTGGACATATACATTATTGGTGCTACACTTCTTTGAATGAGCTGAATTGCCGAAGTCTATCACTCACATAATCTAGTTTTGCTGCCAAAGAAGACAAGAGTGGAGACTATTTCTGACTTAAGACCAATTAGTTTGAGTAATTTCATCAATAAGGTCTTGTCTAGGGTGTTACATAAAAGATTGGAGATACTATTGCCTTCCTTAATCTCTCCAAATCAATCTGGATTTGTGAAGGGGAGGAGTATATTTGAAAATATCTTATTGACTCAAGAGATTGTAACTGATATGAGGTTGCGGCAAGCCAGCAAATATGGTAATTAAACTAGATATAACAAAGGCATATGATAGAGTGTCATGGAAATATTTGCTACATGTACTAAGGAAGATGGGATTCTCAGAGAACTTCATCAACATGGTGTGGAATTTGGTGTCAAATAATTGGTATTCAGTGTTGGTGAATGGGCAATCTTCAGGGTTCTTCAAGTATACAAGGGGTGTGAACCAAGGGGATCCTTTATCTGTAGCCTTGTTCACATTGTCAGCTGAAGTACTATCTAGATCATTGAATAAGCTCTTTGAAGCTAAATCCTTTATTGGATTTGGGATGCCTAAGTGGTCTAACACTTTGAAACATTTGGCTTATGCTGATGACGCCATAATCTTTGCTTCTGCTCATCCTCCTTCATTGAGAAAAATTATGGCAATGTTTGGGAAATATGAGAAGATATCTGGCCAAATGATCAAAAAGTCTAGCACTCCTACAATATACACTCCAATGTGTCACATGGTTTTTATGAGGCAGTAGGGGATATTACTGGATGTCACGACCCAAATCGAAGGGCCGTGATGGGAACTCGGTGCCTTACTCTATCGAGTACCAACATAGCATATCTTTCTTATCATACTATAATGGGTAAGTGAGCTAGAAAACCCATCATGATATGCAAATTTATACATGTGATATACGGGCCTACAAGGCCGACATGACTATTTGTAAACTCAAAACGTAGGCCAACAAGGCCATAATGTATCCATACACCTTACATCTGTCTACAAGCCTCCAAGAGAATATAAAATCATAAAGGTCGGGACATGGCCCCTCCATACCAATCACTACATATTCAAAGCATACTGACCAAATAGGCTACTCCGGAGCAAGTGGAGTGCCCCAACACCTCTGGTGAGCTGGTAGCCTTCTAGGAGGACTTTCAACCTATCAATCGGGACCTGCGGGCATGAAACACAACGTCCCCAGGCAAATAGGGACGTCAGTACGAATAAGGTACGGAGTATGTAAGGCTAGAAAACATAAACAAGAACAATAATGTAAAGTGAGATAGAAGAGATACAACTTGTAACCTCTGAGTGCCTTTGGGGATTACTGACATGAAACACATAATACATATATATACATAAACTTTTAAAAACATTTTCCTCCATGGGCATTATCATCATCATATCGTACCCAACCTCAAAGAGGACTCGGTAAAAACATACCCGGCCATCACAAGGCTCGGTAGAATCGTACCCGACCACGTGGAGCTCGGTAAAACCTAACTAATCAGTGGTTGCACAATAGGTTCCGTATCCGGCTGACTATAGTGCGGCTCGATATAGTAAAATAGATACATATATATAATTCATGCTCGATTCAAGGAATCACGTTCTAATCCTTTTGGAATGACCTAAGAACATTATGGAAATCCTTACCATAAATTTGAACCTTAGTAGGATTTAAGGATGATACACACTTGTTTAGAATAACTTTATAAGGAAAGAACAACATGGACAACCTTAGTTTCTTGGAGTAGATCCGTTATGAATTTGCATACCATTTATTTTCATGTCACTTTAGATCATTCCAAAAGAAAGAAGTAAAAGCCTTAAAATACCTTGTATATTCTTCCCAACCTCAGGCTATGCAATTTCACGGCTCCTTAGTCTATAATAAGAGAAATGACACTCTCGTTATCTTTTAAGCATCGTAACTAATATGTATCGACCACAACCTATTTTACAATAAAACGGACAGCACCTCCCCTATATATATGACTTCACACTAGTCATAACAATCACAAACAGCCCAAAATACCCATATCGCTTCATACACAACACGACAACCATAATAGTGTCAAACAATCCCAAAATGTTACGATGAATGACCAACAAACAACCTTGACATTATGTGGTATTTATCCACACCGTTCCTCCTCTTAACTCCATAAAAATAGTAGCAAAAGATACAACCCAATATCATCACAAAACATCCTACAAAATAGTCCCACAAGTTCATCAACTCAAAAATAATTTTTCGGTTTACTTAAACACGTTTCGATTTATCTTTTCTTTCAAATTGAGAAAGGCAACCAAAAACATACATTATACCTCTTATCCGATAAACCAGCCATGAATTCAACCTAGAAATAAGTTCACAACCATCCAACCAGTACACAAGAACAAACAACATACCATTCTTTCGAAACTAGCTAGGTCTATTCTTTACGATCGAGTTACAACTCGCAAACGCATAGATAATGGAAGGAGAAGCATAAAATTACCTTGTACTGAGTATAACCCACGAAACCTGGTCCTTTTTCACCAAAAATAAGTTCCCCAACATGGCTACAAGAGGGAGAAAGAGAAACTAGCAAGCTGTCCAGAATTTTCAACACTAGAATCGCGTCGTAGCATCCGAAATAACCTAGGGTTTGTGTGGGACTTTTTGGGAGGAGTTGCAGGGGTTCAATTAGGTTTCCTTGGCCTAAATGATAATAAAATAAATGAGTTTAATATTCCTTAAAAGAACCCTCTTGGCTAACTTTAGGGCTTTTAATTGAGGCCTTTTCTTTTGGCAAGTAGGTGATGCACCTACTTGTCACCTACTAGTTGCGCAGTCTCAAGAAAATATGAATATCTCTCTACTCCAATATTTTACCAATGAACGGTTTAATACGTTGGAAACAAGACTCGTATATCTTCAATTTGGTTGGTAGATCATCCCGTAATTCCATGTACTATTGGAGAAAAGCTCAGTTACATTTGACATAATTTTCAGCATATTTATGAATGGAACTTGTGACGACCATTTCCAACTTTTGTTCCACAACTCTTTCGACTTCAAAACATAAAACCAACTATCATAAGACTAAAAAAACTCATAATATAATCTTTTTATATTGTTAATAACCCCTGCCTTACCCTAAAAGTACATGGTAAAACGTACCAACTAGTCGACTTTTGGCGAAACTTATTTTCTTCAATTCGTTTAGCTTCTAAGCCTTCAAACCCTCTTGCTACTTGGCATTAATGATCTTAAATATTTGTAACCTCTATGTTTACATGATGAAATAACTTTGTAAACTTTTTAAAGATGATTCTATTTATGAGCTTACATTAATTGACTTATTACGTACTCTTAGGTACGAAAACATGGGGTATAATACTGGATTTGCAATAGGTAAGTGTCCATTCATATACCTTGGTTGTCTTATTTTCTACAGTAGAAGAAGAAAGGAGTACTATGAAGATTTAATCAAGAAATTGAAGGCTAAATTGCATTCATGGAATGGCAAGTTACTCTCCTTTAGTGGAAAAGTAACACTCATTTCTAGTGTCTCGCAAAGCATGCCAGTACATATGCTATCAGTACTTGATCCACCTAAAAAAACTCTGGAACATTTTAATAAGCTCTTTGCTAGATTCTTTTAGAGTACAAAGTAAGAAGGTAGGAGTAGGCATTGGTCATCTTGGCAGAATATTTGTCAACCTAAAGAGGAGGGGGGTCTAGGTTTTAGGTCCCTCAAAGAAGTCTCAAGAGCATTATTTGCTAAGCTATGGGGAAGATTCAAGACTACAAAGCCTTTGTGGTCCAATTTTATGTGGCAAGTACTACATGAAGGTGTTACCCATAGTTGTCCAATTTTGAAAGGGGTCACATGTTTGGAAGCAAATGTTGAATGCTAGGGGGAAGGTTAAACATGAGATTCTGTGGGAGATGAAGAGTGGGAAAACTAACATATGGCATGAAAATTGGACAGGAATGGGAGCGCTATATCTTGTATTACTCTAAGATTATCCTATCAATGAGGACCATAAAGAAGTGGCAGAATTGGGGCAAGGAGAGGCAGTGAATAATCAGTTGCATGATCAAAGCTTCACTGAGGAAATTTCTTATCATATTAGGTACAATGTGCAATAAGAAAGTAGTGAGGGCTGCAAGGACGGGCCATACTAGATGCCAACCCCCTCAGGCATGTTTAGTGTTAGCGGTGCTTGAAAAATACTAAGGCATAAAGCTTATACAAATCAAGAGTACAAGCTAATATGGACTAAAGGTGTGCCATTCAAGACATCTTTCTTCTTGTGGAGATTGTGGAGGCAAAAATTGATACTGATGATATGTGGAGAAGTCAAGGGCAAATGGTGATGTCTAGATGTTGGTGTTGTCAGCAGCCTCAAGAGGAAACCATAGAGAATATTAACCAGTCCTACTGTATCAAATGTCTAGACCATGTTTATGGGGGCAGCTTGAATTACAGTTCCTTTGATCCAATTGAAACAAGTCATAAGGTATTGGTGGAATGTATAATATTGTCAAAAATTGAAACCTTTATTCTAGGCAATTCCAACTATCATTACTTGTTAGTTATAGAAGAAAAGAAATGTAAGCAAACATGGAGGTTCAATGTCTACAAATAGGGAGATTCATGAAGTAAATAGGACATTGCATCAATTGGAAAAATTGAGCTATGCTTGGATATCTAATATCCCATTACTATGGCCAGATATGATCCAATTTTTTGAAGGTTACAAGCCTGTTATGATTACAAGAGGAGTAATATGGCAGCTTCCGTATACTGGCTTGTATAAATGCAATATTGATGGGGATTCAAAAGGAAACCCTGGTCCTAGTTCACTAGGCTTTTGTGTGAGGAGTGATGAGTCAAATTTGGCATATGTAATGGCAGTGGACCTAGGAGAAACAACAAATATAGTAGCTGAAGCAAAGGCAATTATGCAAGGATTGGAATATTATGTAGAGAATGATCTACGTCCTCTCATCTTAGAAACAAACTCATTGGTGATGAAGAAGTCGATTGAAGGGGAATAGGATCCTCCATGGGCAATTGTCCAAGAGGCGAAGACAACTTAGGAGATGAGCAACAACTTCAATGTGATATTTCAATATGAGTTCATAGAGGGCAACTCAATGGCAGGCTTTACAGCTAACGTTGTTTTTTCTTTTACAGGTACATATGAATTTCATTTATTCTTTGAACTGCCTAGTGTAGGGAGGAGGTTGATTAATCTAGATAAATCTCAAACTCGTAACCTTAGGGTGAGGATAGCAAAGAGAAGAGCCCCAGATTAATGGCTTCATATTACTTGTTTATGTACTTACCTTCTTGCTTTATTAGGTTGGTATTAGAGTGTAAGCTAGCAAGGTATTTTCCAGTAGTATTAGTGTTGTACATGCTCATTCTAGAGGTGCTTTGATAGTGAACATGAATTAGGTGATAATCGGGTTGTGTATGGTGCAACTTTACCCTATATTGTTATGTCCATATGTTAATAAACTAACTGAACCAATCCCTGCGTGGTTCTGTATATTGTTAAATTATTTCCTTATGGTATTAGCATGTTTTCATGCTCAATTTGGGGGGTGGTTTAGCAATGTTCATAATGGTTTCTAAATTAAAGGTTCTGGCAAGAATTTCTATAATATTACAAGGAATTCATCTGCATATTTGCACATACTAGGCCTGGACTAGAGTTGCATGCCTTTTTTTCACTGATGAACAGTAGGTCTGTGATGTGCACAACAATATACACGATCATATTGTTCGATGCATTGTGTACTTCAACTTTGCAGAATAAGCTAAGGGATCAAAACTTGGATTCAATTGTATCAAAAGGTGTTCTATTTCACATAGATGAAATTTCATCTGCACCTTGGACACTTCATGTTGAATTTCTGTCTCACAAATCCTTATATCATCTGATATTCTTTTTGCTAGTATTGTATTATTCATTGTTCAGTGGTATTAGTGTGTTCACACACTTATTCCAGAGATGATAATGTAGTATGCATGGTAGGGTTGATAATTGAGCAGATAATCTATCTTTTCCTTGAGTTGAAATGTAAAACCATAAAGAAGGGATCATTTAGGAGCAACATTGAAGATTAGAAGACTTGCTTGTTTCAATTTTGTGGTATAGTTATTTGGAATTCATTCTAGCCTATAGACTGTATACCCTGGCGCCTGGTGAGAGCTTGATAGGTGCTACTTGGTATTTTCCATTGGCAATTGGATACTCACACACTGACATGAGTATGAAGCATTCAGCTTTTCGTGTTGTAATAGCTAGTTCATTAGACCTTAGCTTTTTTATCTTTCTAGTATCTAGTATATCATGCAACTTTTGCTTAGTTTTGCGACATCTTGTAAGTTTGGACCCAATTTGGGATTTTATTTATATATTAGTCACTACATACCTTGCCTAGTGGTATATTTGCTAAAAAATTATCTCAGTCGGAAAATGGTCTGAGTCCCCACCTACTATCCTCACTCGGGTCTTTGTTCCATCATATATGTCCTTAATCAACCTAACGTAGGCAACAGGTACACTTCTAGCCTCCAAACATCTCAATAAAACCTCCCCCAAAACTTTATTGTACGCCTTTTTCTAAGTGGGTGAACACCATATACAAGTCCTTCTTTCTCTCCCCATACTGCTCCATAAATCTCATAACTCGGGAAGCTCAATCCGATAAAATACACCACCAGGCCTCTTATGCTCGTACTTCACCTGCTAACCATTCAAACACCACACTACATATGCCATGATATCCCTCTTCATTCTAGGCTACCAATAATGCTGCCGCAAATTCTGATACATTTTCGCGGCGCCCGGATGAATTGAATGCCGGGAACTATAGGCCTCCTCCAATATCAACTCTCGAAGCCCATCCACGTTTGGCAGGCAACTCATCCCTGCAATATCAACACTCCATCATCATCTAGGGTAACCTACTGGGCACCTCCACACTGCACTATGTCTCTAAGGACACACAAATAAGGATCATCAAACTGCCGATCACGGATAAGTTCCAATAAGTAAGAACGAGCGACCGTGCAAGCCAACCATGACCGGGCTCAGAAATATCCAGTCTCACGAACTGATCGGTCAAAGCCTAAACATCACATAAGCAAGACTGCCCATACTGACTGACTTCCAACTCAAAGCATCGACCACCATATTGGCCATCCTCGGGTGATATAAAATGGTAACATCATAATCTTTCAACAACTCCAGCCACCTCCTCTGCCTCAAATTCAACTCCTTTTGCTTGAACAAGTACAAAAGGCCCTTGTGATCAATGTACACGTCACGCCATATAGATAATGCCTCCAAACCTTCAATGAGTGAACAATGGCTGCCGACTCTGAATCATGAACCGAATAATTCTTCTTGTGAATCTTCAACTTCCTCGAAGCTTAGGCAATGACACTACCATCATGCATCAATACCGCACCAAGCCATATACGGGAAGCATCACAATAAATTGTGTAAGGCCTTGATCATATGGGCAAAACCAATACCGGTGCCATAGTCAAAGTTATCTTGAGCTTATGAAAGCTTGCCTTACACTCGTCCGACCATCTAAACTGGGCGCCCTTCTGGGTCAATCTGGTCATCGGGGCTGCAATAGATGAAAATCCCTCCACGAATCGTCGATAGTATCCTGCCAACCCCAAGAAACTCCGAATCTGTGTAGCTGATGCTGGTCTAAGCTAGTTCTTAACTGCCTCAATCTTCTTTGGGTCTACCTGAATACCCTCTACTGATACAACAAGACCTAGAAATGCAGCTGAGCTCAACCAGGATTCACACTTCGAGAACTTAGCATATAACTGACTATCCTTCAAAAGAACCACTCTGAGGTGTTGCTCGTGCTCCTCTTGGCTGTGGGAATATATCAATATATCATAAATGAACACTATCATGAATGAGTCCAAGTAAGGCCTAAACACTTGGTTCATCAACTCCATAAATGTTGATGGGGCATTGGTCAACCCAAATGACATGACCAAGAACTCATAATGCCCATACCATGTGCGGAAAGCTGTCTTAGGGAAATCAGATGCCCTAATCATCAACTGATGGTGGCCAGATCTCAAGTCTATCTTTGCAAATACCTTGGCAGCCTGAAGCTGATCAAATAAATCGCCAATCCTCGCCAGTGGATACTTATTCTTGATTGTTACCTGGTTCAATTGCCAGTATCAGTACACATTCTCATTGACCCATCCTTCTTCTTGATAAATAACACCGACGCACCCCAAGGCGAGTCACTGGGTCTAATGAAACCCTTCTCAATCAAATCTTGCAACTGTTCCTTTAGCTCCTTCAACTCCAGTGGGGCCATACGATATGGCGAGATAGAAATGGGTTGTGCCCGGAACCAGATCAATGCAGAAACCAATATCTATGTCGGGTGGCATACCCGACAGGTCTGAAGGGAAAACATTAGGGAACTCACAAACAACAGGCATAGAATTGATAGAGGGAACCTCAGCACTAGAATCCCGATCATGAGCCAAATAAGCCAAATGCCCCTTCTGGACCATACGTTGAGCCTTCACATACGATATAACACTGCGCGTAGAATGACCTGGAGTCCCTCTCCACTCTAAAAGAGGCATACCCAGTAAGGCTAGGGTCACAGTCTTGGTATGGAAGTCCAAGAAAGCGTGATAGGGTGATAACCAGTCCATCCCTAATATGACGTCGAAATCAACCATATCCAGAAGAAGCAATTCTATTCGAGTCTCAAAACCTCCAATTACAACTATACCTGAAAAATGGACACGATCTACCACAATGGAATCACCCATCAACGTAGACACATAAACAGGGGCACCCAATTAATCACTAGGCATGACCAGATACGGCGCAAAATAAAATTAAAGCTCCTCTACCGCAAACCATAAAAGTACCTACATCTCTACCTCTTATACGCTCATCTCCACCTCTAAAATATCTACTTCCACCTATAATACCTCTCTTTCAGTGATGTGGAGAAACACATCCTGAAATAATTGCGTGAACTGAGCTCAAGTCAAACCTGAGGACCTAATTAGTATAGCCAATCAATAATCCCTCCAACCGGTCTTGACAGATCCAGACAAGCGAAAAGTAGAAAAATCTACCTCATTGTTCATCACGATCCCCATGTTCCTGAGAACCCTGTGAGAGCTATCTAGATAACCTTGGGGATCCTCCGAAGATGTACTACAGGAAATAATACTGAAGAGATTAGGAGAACCTATCCAACCTTCGCAAATCCTCCAAAGACGTAACTAATCTATCATCGATTTTTGATGTTGCTCGGCCGAAGAAATGGTACATGACCTCACATCCGCGAAAGGACAAGATTGGAGGTTTCAACTTAGCATTGAGAAAAAAACCACATGGCAAGAAAGAATTAGTGTTAAATTTTCCTAACTCTGTAGCCTCTAGGGGATAAATATAGACATCGCTGTATCGATCCCTCAGACTCTACCGAGCTTGTCCATCAGTTGTGAGACCTATGTAATCTAGTGCTCCGATACCAACTTGTTACGACCCGGATTTCCCACCCTCGGGAATCGTGATGGCGCCTACTAATAGGAGCTAGGCAAGCCAAACCTTAATCACTTTTTCATTACAATATACCATTTTTTTACAATTATCTAAAATAGCATAAAACAACGAAAATAAAAACAAATAAGCGGAAGTCATTAATTAAAGGAACTAGTTAAAATGCGGAAATCCAACATAATCCTCTACCCAAGGCTGGTGTCACGATACTCATGAACTACTAATAGTACTAAATATAATCGTCTGAAAGAAAATATAACTGTTTATCTCGATTACAATGAGATAATAGACTAAAATAAAGGATAGAGGAGATGCCGGTCCTGCGGATGCCTGTAAGGCTACCTCAATGTCTCGCTGGACTAGAAGCTGGCTCCCGCGCTACTGCTGCTATTGTCCAAGACCTGGATCTGTGCAAAACAGCACAGAGTGTAGCATCAGTACAACCAACCCTATGTGTTGGTAAGTGTCTAGCCTAACCCCAGCGAGGTAGTGACGAGGCTAGGACCAGACTCCAAATAAACATGTGCAGATATTCATATACAAATATACGGAGAAACAACAAAAAACCAGCAACCAAACTAGGGAAGGGAACATTTTAGGGGCAACAGAAAGAAACAAACATCAGAGATAACGAGATCAATATCTACAGTTAAGCTTCTAACATGGAATTAGGAGATAAAGACATCTTTCATACTCAGCTCATCTTGTTGCAAGCGTGGAAATCGATCCCATTTTAATATCTTGTGGTAGGCGTACCACCCTCTCCCATTTTAATATCTTATGGTAGGCGTACCACCTGCTCCCATTTCAATATCTTGTGGTAGTCATACCACCTATTCCCGTTTTAATATCTTGTGGTAGGCGTACCACCTGCTCCCATTTCAATATGTTGTGGTAGGCATACCACCCGCTCCCATATATAATGTTGTTGCGGCGTGCAACCCGATCCATATATAATATTGTTGCGGTGTGCAACCCGATCCATATATAATATTGCTGCGGTGTGCAACCCAATCCATATATAATATTATTGCGGCGTGCAACCCGATCCATATATAATATTGTTGCGGCATGCAGCCCGATCCATATATAAATTTTTATTGAGGTGTGCAACCCGATCCATATATAAAGCTTACGTTGATCATGACAACGATCCTGGCTAGGGATTAACCATACATTATCCTATCCCGGCAAGGGAACTCAACAGTACAAGTATATACATCCCGGCAAGGGAGAATCAGCTATAACCAGACTTGTTCCAACACCTAATTACCCCAACTATAACCAAACTTTCTCCAACATCTAACTACCTCAACTGTAATCAAACTTGTTTTGACACCTACCTACCCCGACGATAATTAAGCTTGTTACAATACCTAATTACTTCAGTTATAACCAATCTCATTTCGACATCTACCTACTTTAGCTATAACTAAACTTATTACAATACCTAAACAAGGAACAATCGACCTAACAATAGACCGAAAAGGGGGAAATATGATGTTCTCTTCGCTTTCTCACTTTTACTTTACAATTCACTTCGCAACTCGAACCAATACTCTAGAGTTTAAATTACCACATATACTTCCACAACTTGTTATACCAGAGCCAACGCTCTATAATGTTCATAGGTCGCAATTCCTTCCACAACTTTACATAACCATAGAAATTATCACCAAGGCATGAATAATACCACGAAATTATGAAAATCACAATATAAGACTCAGGGTCATGCTTTACACCAATGTACAGGTACCCGTCACCATGACTATATGTTGTACTCAACAAGAAGCAAATAGAAAATAGGACAAGACTCCTAATCCCTCAAGCTAAGGTTAGACTGAACATTCACCTCAATGCCTTGAATTTAATTTGAGCCTCAATTATAGCTTTACCTCTCGATTCCACCACAAAAACCACTCGAATGTATTCACAAATTACATAAAAATATAAACAAATGCTAAATAAATCAATTTGAATGCATAAAAATGAATTTCCCAAAGTTTTGACCAAAAAGTCCAAAAATGCCCCCAGGCACACATGGTCAAAACCCGAGGTTCGAACCAAAACCCGGTTTCCCATTCCCCTTCGAATCCATTTCAATGATTTGTTTTGAAATCGGACCTCAAATTGAGGTCCAAAACCCCAATTTTAGAAAAAACCTAAGTTTTACCCAAAATCCCCAATTTCACCCATGGAAATCCTTGATTTTATGTTGAAAACTCGTTAGATGATGTTAAAACTTGAAAGAAATGATTAAAACCAACTTACAAATGATTTGGAAGGAATCTTGTTCTTGCAAAATCACCTAAGTGTGTTTGGGTTTTGAAAGAATGAAGAAAATGGTGAAAAATTCGACTAAGTACGAAAATTGCAGGTCTCAGATGTGGGAAATGCGAACTGGGGTTCACAATTGCGAACCCTAACTCTGCTGTCTTGGGAACTGGGAAGTGAGTTCGCATTTGCGAACTCAGGACACACAGAAGGGCTTCACATTTGCGAACAATTTCTCGCATTTGCGAAAGGATGCTTCGCATTTGCGAGCCAAGCAGGTATGGGCTGGCTTCCCATTTAGGATCCAGCCTTCGCATTTGCGACATTACATTTGCGAATCAGGCTTCACAAATGCGAAGCCTGCAAGCAAGTTCATACACAGATTTTTCCGAAGTTCAAATATGCAATTCGACACCTATTCAAAACTCACCTGAGCACTCAGGACTCCAAACTAAACATACACACAACCTCAAAAACATCCTACAGACTCATCCGTGTGATCAAGTCACCAAAATAACTTTATAAACATCGAATTAAGCCTCAAAACTCATGAATTCTTCCAAATTTTCATAAAACATCAAATTTCTATTTTAAGTCCGAAATGCGTCAAACGAAATCCGTTTCAACCAAACTTTACAAAATTGCTTAAATCATATATGAGACTTATACCGGGTGCCAGAACCAAAACATGGGACCGATTCCATAGTTTTCTAATCGGATTTCCGTTTCCAATTTCCATAATTATTTCCGGAAAAAAATGTTTCTAAGAAATTCATTTCTCGGGCTTGGGACCTCGCAATTCGGTTACGGGCGTACGTCCAAGTCCCATATTTTGCGAAGGTGAGTTCGCATTTGCGAACTCAGGCCACACGGAAGGGCTTCGCCTTTGCAAACATTTCCTATCATTTGCAAAAGCCAACCTTCGCATTTGCAAAGGGATGCTTCGCGTTTTGATCCAAGCAGGCCTGGGACGACTACGCATTTACGATCCAGCCTTCACATTTACGACTTCACATTTGCGAGATTTTTCCAAAGTTCAAAAGTGCAATTCGAAACTTATCCAAAACTCACCCGAGCCCTCGAGGCTCCAAACTAAACATACACTTAACCTCAAAAACATCCTACAGACTCATCCGTGCGATCAAGTCACCAAAATAACATTATAAATATCGAATTAAGCCTCAAAACTCAAGAATTCTTCCAAATTTTCATAAAACATCAAATTTCTATTTTAAGTCCAAAATGCGTCAAACGAAATCCGTTTCAACCAAACTTTACAAAAATTGCTTAAATCATATATGAGACTTGTACCGGGTGCCAGAACCAAAACATGGGACCGATTCCATAGTTTTCTAGTTGAATTTCCATTTCCAATTTCCATAATTATTTCCAGAAAAAAATGTTTCTCAGAAATTCATTTCTCGGGCTTGGGACCTTGGTGTTCGATTACGGGCGTACGTCCAAGTCCCATATTTTGCGAAGGTGAGTTCACATTTGCGAACTCAGGCCACACAGAAGGGCTTCGCATTTGCGAACATTTCCTATCATTTGCAAAAGCCAACCTTCGCATTTGCAAAGGGATGCTTCGCATTTTTGATCCAAGCAGGCCTGGGATGACTACGCATTTACGCTCCAGCCTTCGCATTTACGACTTCACATTTGCGAGATTTTTCCAAAGTTCAAAAATGCAATCTGACACTTATCCAAAACTCACCCGAGCCCTCGAGGCTCCAAACTAAACATACACTTAACCTCAAAAACATCCTACAGACTAATCCTTGCGATCAAGTCACCAAAATAACTTCATAAACATCGAATTAAGCCTCAAAACTTATGATTTCTTCCAAATTTTCATAAAAACTCAAATTTCCATTTTAAGTCCTAAATGCATCAAACGACATCCACTTTCAACCAAACTTTACAAAAATTGCTTCAATCATATATGAGACTTGTACCGGGTTCCAGAACAAAAATTGGGGCCCGATACCATAGTCTTCTGATCGAATTTCATTTCCAATTTCCAAAATTATTTCCAGAAAATATTTTTTCTCAAAAAATCATTTCTCGGGCTTGGGACCTCGGAATTTAATTTCGGACGTATGTCCATGTCCCATATTTTGCGAAGGTGAGTTCGCATTTGCGAACTCAGGCCACACAGAAGGGGTTCGCATTTGTCAAAGCCAACCTTCGCATTTGCAAAGGGATGCTTCGCATTTGCGAGCCACGACGTACTAGGATGGCTTCACATTTATGATCCAGCCTTCGCATTTGCGAGATTTTTCCAAAGTTCAAAAAAGCAATCTGATACCTATCCAAAACTCACCCGAGCCCTCGGGGCTCCAAACTAAACATACACACAACCTCAAAAACATCGTACAGACTCATCCATGAGATCAAGTTACCAAAATAACTTCATAAACCTCGAATTAAGCCTCAAACTCATGATTTCTTCAAAAGTTTCATAAGACATCAAATTTTCATTTTAAGTTTGAAATGAGTCAAACGACATTCGTTTTCAACCAAACTTTACATAAATTGCTTAAATCATTTATGAGACTTGTACTAGGTGCCAAAACAAAAATACGGGCCCAATAACATAGTCTTCTGATTGAATTTCATTCCAGTTTCCATAATTATTTCAAAAAAACAATTTTTCTCAAATCAAAAATTCATTACTCGGGCTTCGGACCTCGGAATTCGATTTCGGGCGTACGTCCAATCCCATAGTTTGTAATGGTGAGTTCACATTTGTGAAATCTGGCCACACAGAAGGGTTTCACATTTGCGAAAGCCAACCTTCGCATTTGCGAAAGGATGCTTCGCATTTGCAAGCCAAGCAGGCCTGCTGGCTTCACATTTACGATCTAGCCTTCGCATATTTGATGTTCATGCCATGTTTTTCCAAAGTTCAAAAATGCAATCCGACACCTATCCAAAACTCACCCGAGCCCCCGGGGCTCCAAATAAAATATACACACAACCTCAAAAACATCCTACGGACTCATCCATGCGATCAAGTCACCAAAATAACTTCATAAACATCAAATTAAGCCTCAAAACTCATGATTTTTTCCACATTTTCATGAAACATCAAATTTCTACTTAAGTCCGAAATACGTCAAACGACATCTGTTTTCAAGAAAACTTTACAGAAATTGTTTAAGTCATATTTGAGACTTGTACCGGGTGCCAGAACAAAAGTACGAGCCCGATACCATAGTCTTCTGATCAAATTTCATTTCCAATTTCCATAATTATTTCCAGAAAATAATTTTTCTCAGAAATTCATTTCTCGGCATGGGACCTTGGAATTCGATTTCGGGCGTACGTTCAAGTCCCATATTTTTCGAAGGTGAGTTTGCATTTGCAAACTCAAGCCACATAACCTTCGCATTTGCGATGGGATGCTTAACATTTGCAAGCCAAGCAGGCATGGGTTGGCTTCGCATTTACAATCCAGCCTTCGCATTTGCGAACCAGGCTTCGCAAATGCGAAGCCTGCAGCCCTGTTCATACAAGATTTTTCCAAAGTTCAAAAATGCAACCTAACACCTATCCAAAACTCACCCGAGCCCTCGGGGCTCCAAACTAAACATACACACAACCTCAAAAACATCCTACAGACTCATCTGTGGACCCATTTACCCAAAATATTGATGAAATTCAAATTTAATCATTCTAATAACAAAATTTAGTATTTTTCTCATAGAATTCATATTTAAGCTTTCTGGCTACGCGCCCGGACTGTGCATGCAAATTGAGACACATAATGAATAGAGAATCGTGTGATGACCCTTAGGGTCGTCACACTGTGGTGACCTTGTCACCGATATTTTATTACCTTACTCGTGATATTTTAGAGGATCTATAGATAGATTGTGGGTTGTGTATGTATTGGAAATTTAAATATTGTTTTGTCATTTTGCTTCCAGTTAAAACAATTGACTTGTATCATTTTTTTAAACTATCAACGATACTATAAGTAATAAAGTTAGCATTGTTTGTTTCTATGTTCTTGGTGGTCTACTACATGTTATTTTAGGCTTTATGTAGGCTTGCTTGTCTGGGTTACCTTGGTTGAGCGACATTCCCTAGGTTTGGGGCATGGAATGTTTGGTATCAGAGTCTTATAGTTTTAAAGTACCCTAAGATATATCGAAGTCGTATCTGGTAAAGTCCTTCTTATCATTGTGTAGTCAATCATATCTATAAGTAGAAAGACTTGGGCATTCAAGAATGCTACCCTTTTTTTACACTCTAGATCATGCGATAGAGCTTGACTATAAGGCTACCTTTTTTATACTTGTGTGTTATTCCAATTTTCAGAACGTGGCATCTGGGAAGAAGGCGAAGAGTAGCCAAAGGAAAGGTGCCACCCCAAGAGTTACAGTTAATGAAGTGCTCGGTACTGCGGGTGTGCACGCGAGCAGTGAAGGCATTCCCCCAACAAGTGAACCTCCTACCTCTAATACCTCTACCCAGATTCCGACTGGGAATGCACATATGCCTCCCTGAACTGATGCTCCAACTCCACCTCCAGCTTCATTCTACGGTCTTAGTGCTTCTGATAGAGACCTTAGGGGAGCCATCCGGTTGTTAACTCATATCGTGGCTTCCTAAGCTCAAAGGCTTAATGCTACATCCACTTCTTCTGGCCGCCAGGGGGATTCAGCTTGTTCCAGGATGAATAGATTCCATTAGTAGGGTCCTTTGATTTTCAAGGTTACTAAGTCCGAGGACCCACAAGAATTTATTATTGAGATGTATAAGACTCTTCATGTTATGCATGCCATTAAGATGGATGGAGGAATTAGCCTCTTATAGCCTAAAGGAAGTAGGGGATATGCTTGGTACAAGATGTGGGAAGAGTCCCACAAGGAAGGTGACTCTCCAACAAAGTGGAATGAGTTCTATGATGCTTTTATTGATCATTTCCTACTTATTGAGACTATGACTGCCCGTGCTGGAGAGTTTAAGAATCTAAAGCAAGGAAATATGAGCGTGGGATCATCGTATGATGTTTATGAACCTTCCAATATATTCTATATACATGTTTCTTATCATGGAAGCTAGGGTGTGTTGGTTTGTGCAAGGTCTTAATCCTCTAGTCATTAATGAGGTCGCTACCACTACCTTGAACTTTGACATGAATTATAAGAAGATGGTGTCATTTTCTCAATCCACAAATACCCAAAAGTTAAAAAGCATGATTGAATAATGTAATGACAAAATGGCCCGGTTAGCAGGTAATTTTAGTGGCTCTTATAGTGGTAGTGGAAAGGTATTGTTCAGGAGGGGGTTATCTGAAACATCATAGTCAGTCGCTCTGTTTTAAGCTAGTGCACTACTGTCAAGGCCCAGTTAGTAGCAGCTTAGTCATGTTAGGCCATGTTAGTATAGTAGGAGATCCTTTCAGCAGGTCCAGTCTAGTGGGAGCTCTCATCCGGTGTAGAGACCTTCATGTTCTAAGCTTGGGAGGAAGCACCTGGGGATATGTTGCATGGGCCTAGGTGTATGCTACTCTAGAAGTTGTCACAAATATATTGATAGTTCAATCTCATTATATATATGCTCTCCTAAATCCAGGTTCTACATTATTATATGGCACCCTTTATGTTGAAAGAGAGTTCAGGATAGAGCCAGAACAACTTTATGAGTCGTTATCCATATTTACTCCAGCTTGTGCATTTATTATGGCCACACAGGTCTATAGGGGTTGTGGTTTTACCTTGCATAGTCGGGACACCTCAGTGGATCTCGTTGCATTAGTGAATTGTAGATTTTGATTGCAGAACCATAACACTTATGTTTGAGTTTTTAGACAAGCCAATCAATGAGTAGAAGGGGACTGATATCATGCCGAAGGTAGGTTTATATCATACCTTAAGGCAGCAAAGATGATGTTACACCCCATATTTTTGTAGATAAAGTAAACCATAAATAATTAATGGAAGCTCGGAAATGAGATGTTACATCCCGCATTTTTTTACGGTAAAGTTTTGCCATAAGTTAATCGACGTAAATTCAGGAATAAAATTATTATAAATTTATAAGTATTTGTCACATCTCCTTTTTACCACTACACCCCGCGAAGGGCGTAGATATAGGAGTTTCTCCAATTAAAGGACAATCAAAACGAGATTTATTTGTTTAAAGATTTCAGAGTTGCCACTTGGGAAAATTAATGGTGTCCCAAGTCACCAGTTTAAAATCCCGAATCGAGGAAGGTTTGACTCTGTATTACAGTCTGTGAACCAAAAATCTGGGTAAGGAATTCTATTAATCCGAGAGAAGGTGTTAGGCATTCCTGAGTTCCGTGGTTTTAGCACAGTTACTCAACTGTTATATTTGGCTTTGATATCTGATTTTACATTTATGAACCCATGTGCAAATTTTAAATTTAAACCACTTTTATTTAATTTTAAGAAGATTACAATGTGGATAAAACGTGTCTTGGATCAAGTCATATAAATGCACCATCGATCTTTGAAATACTTTAACATCGTTAGAATTTGGATTTGGGTCACATAAATGCGCACCCGATTTTAGGAAGGTATTTTATTTAACTAGCGCGCCTAAGGCAATTACATGTTCCAAATTTGCGATAGCCATGGAAGATTTGCTAAGTGGCACACCTCGAACTCTAATGATTTAAAACTAATAAAACAAAAGTCATGTAATTGCTATACTTTTTTGGCATATTCACCACATTTTTAAACTAAAAGGCATTTGGACCAGGCTGTGGAGGGCCATGGGCTTCCTTACGTTTATTTAAAATAGCTTGCCTCTGATAAAGACATACCATTTAAAATCATAATCAGGGGAACTTTGACTACTTCACCTAGATTTGAACACGTCATTTATTCAATAGCTACCAGGCCAGTGATAGGCCCAGTACTCGCGAAATCTCTATTCAGAATCAAGAGATGTGTTCTTCCAAATGAAGTGGCCTCGATGTTCAGGCCCAAGATGGGCCCAATTACTAGTGAACTCACTACTTGTGAATGCGAGGCTCAAAATAGTACACCAATAAGATCAACTTGTATGCAAAAGAGACATAACCATTTGAACTTATATCCACAATTCATTAACCTTGCATACAAAGAATTTAATATCAAACTCATAGGTTTTCAAATTCAGTTTTAACCATACCATTACATATATAGCTTTTTGCAAATAAAAAAAAACTTGTAGCAACATGGATATGGTCAAGCTAAAACAACCCCTGAAACCAATAAATCATATCTCGTCTCAAACAAATAATTACCCATTCTCCACACTAGATTCAAAGATACACTACAGCCACCTGAGACATACTTACTTAACACATGACTAGTGATTCAAAATAGCTTTGAATTAGTCAAATTAACAACATCCAGATTCAATCCTAAAAGAAAATAAAGCAAGACGAATATAAAAAACTAAAATAAACCAGTAAGTTAGGTTATGAATATAATTACTACTCAACTAGAACATGACCAGATCCTAAGGTAAATACATTTTCTTTTAGAAGAACAACATGAATCAAAAAGAAGAAGAAGCAGACTACAAAAACTACACTGAATATCAATGTATTTTATTCCATTTCAACTTCCAACTTTACAGATTCACAATTTTAGAGATGTGTACCTGGAAATTGCAAATGAAAGAACAAATGAAGGTCAGGGGTCAGCAACAGTAGCAAGAATCAACCAGCAACAATCAGTAAGCCTCAACTTCAAACCCAGAACTGAGATATAATAACCCAAAGGAACAAATTCCACTCGAACAAAACCTAGAAGATATTGGAATCAGGCTTCTAAACAGATTTATCCAAATCATTCTTTGAATTCCACAATGAAGAACGAATGGTTTTCAGGTTCCAAAAGTAATTAGAAAATGAGTCACATTCAATGAATTAGTGTTTTCATTTTTATTTTTTTAGCTATTTTAGGACTGTGTTTTTGGATTGTTCAGCCTCTCGAGTCTTTTTGAAGAAGTAAAATACAGTTTTCTCCTCAATTTAGCCATCTAATCTCCCCATATTTCAGGATTTCCTCCGATGGAACAGTAGAATTGGCTGCTATGGTTTTTATATATTTCTGATTATTTTCTCACTTAGCTCTCCCAAATCTTCTATGAAACAGTAAAACATGCACCTTTTTTGTATTCTTTTGGGTTTTCCGCTCTTCTTTCTCTTGCCTTGAAAGGCAATAATAAATGTCTTTGTAGGCAAGGCAAGTAAGGCAACCCTTACAATTCAGTTTTGTATTTTAGTCCATAATTTTATGACTTGGTAACTGTTGAAACACGTTCTCAAGGCACTATACTAAACGTGTGTTCATATTTGTAGGTTTTGATGAATGACAAACTATGTGCAATGGACATATGACGAGGTCCAAGCACAAGCGCGCAATTGATATATAACGAGATTCAAGCACAAGACCAAGATCAAGCAAAGATATAAAGTTATACATGAGTCGTTCTTTAATTCTGATCTTGATCCGATAACTTGACTCAAGACTTGGCTTCTCTCGTAAAAACATTTTTATCAAATCATGCATATTTAATATAAAGCAAAATGATTTTAAATCATGCATATTTACATTAGTCAAAATGATTTTTAAACATGCCTCTAAAAACTGGACTAAGATAATCGATTATGTACTTATGATAATCGATTATGTTAAGTCAGCTGCATGACAATCGATTATGAACTTATGACAATCGATTGTGTTAAGGCAGTGTGCATCAGATTTTTCAAATCTGCATGACAATCGATTGTGAACCTTGTGACAATCGATTGTGTTGAGGCAGTGTACATCAAAGTTTTTCAAAACTGCATGACAATCGATTGTGAACCATATGACAATCGATTGTGTTGAGGCAGTGTCTATCAGACATTTTCAAAGTCATAAAATAATCAATTGTGAATCTTTGACAATCGATTGCATTAAGGCAGTGTCTAATTAATTTTTCAAAGACTGATATATAATCGATTGTTCTCATAGCATAATCGATTGTGTAATTAACCGTTGCCAAAATATTTTCAAACACCGTCAGGTAATCGATTATAGATTTCTAATAATCGATTGTTTTAAATAAAATCTGAAAAAGATTTTTTGAACGTTGCCAAGTAATCGATTGTAGATTTCTGACAATCGATTGTTGTAAGTAAAATCCGGAAATGATTTTTTGAACGTTTCCAAGTAATCGATTGTAGATTTCTGACAATCGATTGTTTTAAGTAAAATTCGGAAATGATTTTTTGAACATTGCCAGTAATCGATTATTGATCTTAGATAATCGATTGTTAAGCGTACAATCTGTGAATGATTTTTGGAACGATAGGCAAACAATCGATTGTGGCATTTTGACAATCGATTGTCACTGAGTAAAATCAACAATTCTTAATTGGCAATTAGGCAACGGTAATGCATGGTTTTGCAAATATATATACAGCTTCAAATCAGTCTTCTAAATACAACAACTGATCATATTATTGATATAGCTTGCATACTCTATTGTTCATCACTTTCTATTCATTACATAAGTTTTGAGAGCCAAAATTCTTGACGAAAGTTGTTGCGTTCTTGAGCGTATCTGTTTACTCATATCTACTCTATTAAGAGAGTCTTGTTTAAGTGAGTGCTAAGTGTTTTATACACTTGAAGGGAAGTGTTAGTCCCTTGTATTGTAAGAAGGAACTTGTGTTTCCTTTGGTTGAAGTCTTGGAGTGTTGTATCTTCGAGCAAAAGTTGTTGAGGCTTGTGTCCTCAGTTTGTAAAGGTTTGTTGAGCACCCGTAAGCTTAACAGTGTTAGTGGAAATCTCGAGAGAGTCTCTCGGGGACTGGACTAGCCACGGGTTGTGGTGAACCAGGATACATCGGTGCGTTCGTTCTTATTTATTAATCGCACTTATTTCTTTCCTGCAATTTTTAAATTCTGCAAGTTTACGCTAATTTTTATTATAACGCTATTCACCCCCCCCCCCTCTAGCGTTAAGCATATTTTCTAATAATTGGTATCAGAGCCCAACTCTCTGAAGACTTAACCGTTTGAGAGAAACAATCCATGGCTTCTACTCGTGATTCTTTTGCAGGAATAGGTGAAGGACAATGCTCCACCCGACCGCCACTATTCGACGGTACAAACTATACGTACTGGAAAGAGAGGATGAGAATATTTGTTCAATCAAATAGTTTTCATCTTTGGAAGGTTATAATGAAGGGAGAACAAATTCCAACCAAAAAGGTTGAAAATAAAGATGTTCCAAAGTCCGAAGATGAATACGATGCGGATGATACCCGAAAGGTGCAAAACAACGCTAAAGCCATTAATTTATTATATTGTGCTGTAAATGCTGATGATTACAGGAAAATATCATGTTGCACAACGGCGAAGCAAATGTGGGACAAGCTGGAAATTACGTACGAAGGTACGGACCAGGTAAGGGAAGCTAAAATTGATTTCCTAACCCATGCATATGAATTGTTTCACATGAAGGAAGGCGAAAAGGTCGATGAGATGTTCGAACGATTTTCAAAAATCGTTAATGATTTACATGCTCTTAAGAAGACCTTCACGGATAAGGAACTTGTCCGAAAAATTCTCCGAAGTCTCACTCCGGCATGGCGATCCAAGGCCGACACGATTCAAGAATCTATTGGCGTTTCAAATGTCACCATCGACGGATTAAGAGGTAATCTTAAAACTTATGAATCTACTATACTTAACCCTCTTATTGATGATCAAAGGAAACAAAAGATCCTCTCAAGGCAAGCATAAGCCAACCTCAAAATGATGAGGACGGAGACAACGAGTTCGGACTCGTTATTAAGAGATTTCAAAAGTTCATGCGAAAAGAGTATGAACGAAAGGGCAAAAAGCAAGGAGATCAAATAAAGTGCTATGAGTGCGGAGAAACCGGGCACATTAAATCAAATTGCCCAAATGCCAAAAAGGAGAAGAAACCCTTCAAGAAACAACGAGCATACATATCTTGGGGAGGCGACTCCGGAGACGAGTCGAGTGAGGAAGAAGAAGACGAAGCCGCAAATCTTTGTCTCATGGCACAAGAAGACAACCAAGAAGAGGTATGTCAAATTTCTTCCAAAAATTTCTATTCTCTTGAGGAAATGCAAAATGCTTTTGATGAATTGTATAGTGAATTTATTAAAGCTTCTAAAACTGTTAAAAGCATAAAGGAAAATGCCTCTTTGAAAGAAAAAGATTTTGAAAAACAACTCTCTTTGAAAGAAAAGGATTTGGAAAAACTGATTTTGGAAAATGAGAAGTTGAAAGAAGAAAACAAATTTTTTGGCAAGAGAAGCGCCGACAAACCCGAGAGCTCTAGTAAAAACTGTACTTCTTGCATGCATCTCAAAAATGAGGTTGAAAGACTTAAGGGCACCCTAGATAAGTTTAATTCTTCTCATAAAAATTTGAATGAAGTTCTTGTTAATTTGAAGTCGACCAAGCATGGCATAGGCTTTAAAAATGAGCGTAAAGAAAAGGTTGAAGCCAACCCCCAACAACCTAAGGCTCAACCTAGGATTAATAAAACAAAAGCTCATCCTAGATATAACAAACCTAGAAATAGCTTTCAACAATCGCAACCTAGAAATAATCATTCTAGAAATAACGCATATTCTAGGCCAAACACTAGAAGGAACGTTGAACCTTTTAGAGCACCTAGAAATGGCTTTCAACCTAGAAATAACTATTCTAGAAATGCTGCATATCCTAGAACAAATAGTAGGAGAAATGATTTTCATGAATTGCGCAATAGTCATATTGTCAATGAATTTCGTCCGTCCAATTACTATCAACCTAGACGAATGCATAATCCTAATGTTGTTTGTCATTATTGTAGACGAATTGGACATATTGCTCCTGCTTGTTTTACACGACATAGACATAACACTCAATCACATCACTATGATTTGCCTAACCCCCAAGGACCCAAAATGGCATGGGTACCTAAAACTCATTAATCTGTTTTGTAGGTGTGTTTGAAGGGGTCAAGTGTACTTTGGTACCATGATAGTGGATGCTCCAAGCACATGACTGGAGACGAATCCAAGTTCCTTCAACTAGAACACAAGGAAGGAGGAAGCGTTATTTTTGGTGATAACAACAAAGGAAAAATTATCGGCATTGGATCGGTCGGTAAGGATGACTCCTCTTCCATTAAGCATATATTGCTAGTTAAGGGTCTAAAACATAATCTCTTGAGCATAAGTCAATTATGTGACAAGGGAAATCTTGTTTTATTTGATTCGGATGAATGCTTAGTTTTTCGCCGTAGTGATTTTAAAATTATCCTTCGAGGTTTTAGAATGGATAACATATATATGGTTGATCTTGCAAATTCTTCACCTGAATATGTGAATTGTCTTATGAGCAAAGATGATGATACATGGTTATGGCATCGTAGAGTAGCTCACATCAACATGCATCTTTTGAATAAATTGGTTTCACAAAATTTAGTTATTGGTCTTCCAAACTTGAAATTTGAAAAAGACTCTATTTGTGACTCTTGTCAAAAAGGGAAGCAAACAAAAGCATCTTTTAAATCGAAAAATATTATTTCAACTACTAGACCTTTGCAATTACTTCACATGGACTTATTTGGACCATCTCGCATTGAAAGTCTTGGTAGAAATCGCTATGCTTTTGTTATTGTTGATGATTATTCTAGATTTACATGGACTCTATTTCTTGCTCATAAAAGTGAAGCTTTTCATAATTTCAAATGTTTTCTTAAACGTGTTCAAAATGAAAAGGACACAACCGTCACTTCAATAAGAAGTGATCATGGGGGAGAGTTTGATCACAATCTCTTTGCGGACTTTTGTGACGAACTCGGTATCGAGCACACCTTCTCCGCTCCACGAACACCACAACAAAATGGGGTGGTGGAAAGGAAAAATAGGTGTCTCGAAGAGATGTCTAGAACCATGCTCGATGAGGCTAAGATTCCCAAACATTTTTGGGCGGATGCCGTGAGTACCGCATGCTACGTTTTGAATAGAGTAGTCATAAGGCCAGTACTCATGAAAACTCCTTATGAACTCCACAAGGAAAGGAAACCAAATATCTCCCATTTTAGAGTATTCGGTTGTAAATGCTTTATTCATATCAATGGAAAAGATCAATTGGGAAAATTTGATGCCAAATCCGATGAAGGAATTTTTCTTGGATATTCATCACGTAGCAAAGCTTATAGAGTATACAATAATAGAACCAAAACTGTTGAGGAATCTCCGCATATTGTGTTTTTCCGAAAATAATGCTCGCTTGGCGAGAAAGGATTCTGGTTTTGATGTTGCAGGTACACTAAATAATATAATCCCTCAAGTCAAAGTATATGAGGAAAATTCAAATGAAAATCAAGATGAAATTTTGGAGCAATTATCGGAGGAAGCTCCACAATTGGAAGAAGAAACCAATTTACCCAACGCATGGAGGACAATCAAAGACCATCCACTCGAACAGGTAATTGGTGACGTCGGAGAAAAGGTAAGTACCCGAAACTCTCTTAAGAACACCTTAGGACATACTGCTTTTGTTTCTCAAATTGAACCCACAATCATCTCCGAAGCAATTGGGGATGAATTTTGGACCTTGGCAATGCAAGAGGAGCTTAACCAATTCAAACGGAATGACGTTTGGGATTTGGTGCCAAGACCCGAAAATCATACCATAATTGGTACGAAATGGGTTTTTCGAAACAAATTAGATGAAAATGGTGTAATCACTAGAAACAAAGCTAGGCTTGTAGCAAAAGGCTACAATCAAGAAGAGGGTATTGACTATGAAGAAACATATGCTCCTGTAGCAAGGTTAGAAGCTATTCGTTTATTACTTGCCTTTGCATCTTCTATGAATTTCAATTTGTATCAAATGGATGTAAAAAGTGCTTTTCTAAATGGTGTTATTCAAGAAGAAGTTTATGTTGAACAACCCCCGGGTTTTGAAGATTTTAAATCTCCAAATCATGTTTTCAAACTTAAAAAGGCTCTTTATGGTCTTAAACAAGCTCCCCGGGCTTGGTATGAAAGATTGAGTAAATTTCTATTGGAAAATGATTTCACTAGGGGGAAAGTTGACACCACTCTTTTCGTTAAGCATAAAAACAATGATATTTTATTAGTTCAAATCGATGTGGATGATATTATATTTGGTGCTACTAACAATGTTTTGTGCAAGGAATTTTCCGATTTAATGACAAGCGAATTTGAGATGTCTATGATGGGTGAGCTAACATTCTTTTTGGGGCTGCAAGTAAAGCAAATGAAAGAAGAAACTTTCATTTGTCAAGCTAAATATTGCAAAGAATTGCTGAAACGATTTGAAATGACCAACGCAAAAGCAATGGCCACTCCCATGAGCACATCCGATCATCTAGACAAAGATGAGAAAGGTAAGGAAGTCGACACCAAAAAGTATCGAGGTATGATTGGATCTCTCCTTTATCTTACTGCTAGTAGACCGGACATCATGTTTAGCGTGTGCTTATGCGCTCGTTATCAATCGTGTCCGAAGGAGTCTCACCTAACTGCGGTGAAACGGATATTGAAGTATCTTGTTGGTACTGTAAATGTGGGTCTATGGTACCCTAAAGGTTCTTCATGCCAACTTGTTGGCTATTCCGATTCCGATTTTGCTGGATGCAAATTGGACCGCAAGAGCACTAGTGGCACTTGCCATTTGCTCGGTAGCTCTCTCGTTTCTTAGCAAGAAACAAGTAAGTGTTGCGTTGTCCACAACCGAGGCTGAATATGTAGCCGCGGGGAGTTGTTGCGCTCAAATACTTTGGATGAAACAACAACTCTTGGACTATGGCCTAAGTCTTGATCATATCCCTCTTAGATGTGACAATACTAGCGCCATATGCTTGACGAAGAACCCCGTTCTTCATTCAAGAACAAAACACATTGAAATTAGGCATCATTTTATAAGAGATCACGTTCTCAAGGGTGATGTCGAAATTGAATTTGTTGAAACCAAAGATCAATTGGCCGACATCTTTACAAAACCCTTAGAGAAAGAGTCCTTCTTCCGAATTCGTAGTGAACTCGGGATTCTTGACTCCACGTTGATCTAAGTCATGCATTGCATTTTTCCTTTCTCATGATTTCTAACTTGAGCGTCGGAGACGTCTAACGAATTTTTGCAGGTATCTAACTAAAGGCAGGGGGAATTATAAAGATTGATGCAGAATAATCGATTTCTCCTAAGGATAATCGATTTCTCTTTAGTATATAATCGATTATCTAGTATCAATAATCGATTATGTTGATATTATTTGCTTTATTATGTCTTTTACTTTTTCCATTTTTGTTAATGTCAAAAGGGGGAAGAATAAGGGATATGCACTAATTTTTTATTGGCATAAATTGAGGCGGAATTCATATGTTGAGGGGGAACTAATTGCACATCTAGAGACTTGTTGCATATTGTTGCATATCTTTACTTGTCTTGAATCGTCATTATGAATTATCAAATATGCATATCCCGACTAAAGTTTGCCATTATCAAAAAGGGGAAAATTGTTGAAACACGTTCTCAAGGCACTATACTAAACGTGTGTTCATATTTGTAGGTTTTGATGAATGACAAACTATGCGCAATGGACATATGACGAGGTCCAAGCACAAGCGCGCAATTGATATATAACGAGATTCAAGCACAAGACCAAGATCAAGCAAAGATATAAAGTTATACATGAGTCGTTCTTTAATTCTGATCTTGATCCGATAACTTGACTCAAGACTTGGCTTCTCTCGTAAAAACACTTTTATCAAATCATGCATATTTAGTTTAAAGCAAAATGATTTTAAATCATGCATATTTACATTAGTCAAAATGATTTTTAAACATGCCTCTAAAAACTGGACTAAGATAATCGATTATGTACTTATGATAATCGATTATGTTAAGTCAGCTGCATGACAATCGATTGTGAACTTATGACAATCGATTGTGTTAAGGCAGTGTGCATCAGATTTTTCAAATTTGCATGACAATCGATTGTGAACCTTATGACAATCGATTGTGTTGAGGCAGTGTACATCAAAGTTTTTCAAAACTGCATGACAATCGATTGTGAACCTTATGACAATCGATTGTGTTGAGGCAGTGTCTATCAGACATTTTCAAAGTCATAAAATAATCGATTGTGAATCTTTGACAATCGATTGCATTAAGGCAGTGTCTAATTATTTTTCAAAGACTGATATATAATCGATTGTTCGCATAGCATAATCGATTGTGTAATTGACCGTTGCCAAAATATTTTCAAACACCGTCATGTAATCGATTATAGATTTCTAATAATCGATTGTTTTAAATAAAATCTGAAAAAGATTTTTTGAACGTTGCCAAGTAATCGATTGTAGATTTCTGACAATCGATTGTTGTAAGTAAAATCGGGAAATGATTTTTGAACGTTGCCAAGTAATCGATTGTAGATTTCTGACAATCGATTGTTTTAAGTAAAATCCGGAAATTATTTTTTGAACGCTGCCAGTAATCGATTATTGATCTTAGATAATCGATTGTTAAGCGTAAAATCTGTGAATGATTTTTGGAACGATTGGCAAACAATCGATTGTGGCATTTTGACAATCGATTGTCACTGAGTAAAATCAACAATTCTTAATTGGCAATTAGGCAACGGTAATGCATGGTTTTGCAACTATAAATACAGCTTCAAATCAGTCTTCTAAATACAACAACTGATCATATTATTGATATAGCTTGCATACTCTATTGTTCATCACTTTCTATTCATTACATAAGTTTTGAGAGCCAAAATTCTTGACGAAAGTTGTTGCGTTCTTGAGCGTATCTGTTTACTCATATCTACTCTATTAAGAGAGTCTTGTTTAAGTGAGTGCTAAGTGTTTTATACACTTGAAGGGAAGTGTTAGTCCCTTGTATTGTAAGAAGGAACTTGTGTTTCCTTTGGTTGAAGTCTTGGAGTGTTGTATCTTCGAGCAAAGGTTGTTGAGGCTTGTGTCCTCAGTTTGTAAAGGTTTGTTGAGAAGCCGTAAGCTTAACAGTGTTAGTGGAAATCTCGAGAGAGTCTCTCGGGGACTGGACTAGCCACGGGTTGTGGTGAACCAGGATACATCGGTGCGTTCGTTCTTATTTATTTATCGCACTTATTTCTTTCCTGCAATTTTTAAATTCCGCAAGTTTACGCTAATTTTTATTATAACGCTATCCACCCCCCTCTAGCGTTAAGCGTATTTTCTAACAGTAACCAGGCCATAGCCACTACAATTCTGAAATTCAATAGAGACTCCGACTAGAAGCTTCTTATTGCTGTTACTCTAAGATTCCTTCAATCAAATACTGAACTAACCCCAAAATATCTCTTAATTACTTAAACAGTCTCTGCCTGATCCTTAAGCCCCTTAAGTTTTTATTTGCTCAAATACGACCCTAATATGTTTATCAATATCAGAACCTAACAAGCTAATAGCTAATAATCAAAACCTAATAAAAAACAACATAAACCCCCTATGTTCTTGTTAAAGCAAAAATTTACTTATGATAGACTTCAAAATTCATTATTAAAGACTAAGTTCCTATTATGTAATTAAAAGTGAAAAAACAAGAGCACAATAACTGAATCCTTCATACAATTGAACATGGAAAACAACTGAACAATGAGATTAAACAAGATCAGCTAGACCTAATTTCACAACTGTTTGAACACTTGCAAATCTCTATTAATAAAACTTAATTAAACTCGGATGAACAAGTCATTAAAGTAACCAAAAGAAATCCAAAAGAAGAAATAGAAGAAAAGAGAAAGAAAACCAAGCAAATTAAGTTCTTAATCCGAAGCTAAAGAAGATGAAGCGGGGTTCAAGACTCACTGGAAATGGGGATTTTGTTGATGAATTTGGGAAGAGGAGGGTACAGGGGTTGTCTTGTACCAGTTTGAGGCCGCTTGGAGCGATTAGGTTCTGGCATGGCTTCTTTGATTTAATATTCGAGACGAGTTACTGGGATTCGAAAGACACAGGTTAGTTATTGGAAAAGAGGAAGTAACAGAGGCCCTGGGGTGTATTTTTTGTGGCGTTTGGAGGTGGCACCGCCATGTCAGTCGGAGGAGTCAGAACTTCTGGGCGAGATTCGAGGACTTGGGCTAGGTTTTGAGGGGAGATGATGGTGGATTTAGATAGAGGATAGAGAGGAAAAGTGGTGGTGTTATTTTGGCAGTCATCGGAGCTCCGCCACCGTCGTGGGAAATTTCTGGTGACGACAGACGGCGGTGGACGGCGAAGACGGTGAGACTGTCTTTAGGGCTCCTAGGTGTGAGATATGAGGTGGGTTTGGGGTGGGATAGCTTTTGTACATTAATATACTAGGGATTAATTATTTTTGAGCCGTTAGATGATGAATCCTCGAAAGTTGGGATCTAACGAAGCCAAACGGTGTCGTTCCGATTCAAGAGGGGACCTGGACCAGGTGTGGGGTGGGTATGGACCGGTTCTGGGCAGGGTTGACGGGTTTTGGGTTGGGCATTTAAACAAAAATTAGCCCAATTTGGGTCTCTTATTAAAGAAAACCAATTCTTTTTAATTTCTTTTTCTTTTCTTTTCAAATTAAAAATCCCCTTTCTTTTCTAATTGAAATAAAAATCTAATTTGAATTATAAAACCAATTTAACCTACCCAAAATGCTAACTAATCCTAAAATAATGATTATTACAACAATTAAAACAAATTGGAAGAAAAATCACCTAAAATCAAAGTTAAAATTAAAGGTGCAAATTAAACAATTTTTTCCTAAAATGACTATTTGCTAATTAATTCTTGAAAAAAATTCAAATTAACTTCTAAATCGGTGTGCAACATATTTTTGTATTTTCACTAATTAACATATACAAATAAAATGCAAACAATTAACAAAAAATGACATGAAATCCACTAAATTGCAAATGACAAAAGAAATTATTTTGTTTATGAATTTATGGGAGTAATTCATATAGGGCAAAAAATCACATGCTCACAGCTTTCCTTCTTTGCTCGGAAACACGAAGGGTTTTCGTGCAAAGATAAGTGAGTGTATACAAGTGATTTATTCGCATTAGAATACTCCATGGGAAGCATTTTTTAAAAGCTTGACCGCACCCTGCTTCGGAGGCTACCTACATATCCTTGGCTAAAAAGGATTTAGGTCAGTGTAGTTCAGGAGTATTAGGTAGCTGGGACTACCGAAGCTGTGATCTCACTGTTGTTGCTTCTACTACTACTACTTGCTAGATCCCCTTATTACATCGAGTCAAAATAAAAAGAAGCTAGACTAAGCTATGACCTATGGATTACAAAAGAACTTATCTATGTCTTCCAACTTGCTCTCGATCCTTGTTGCCTTTCTGACTTGTATTTCTTCGTGTGAAGCTCCTTGCCTGGTTGCTAAGTTTCACTTTTCCCAGGTGGATGCGCGCTTACTGAGCTTGAATTATATTCTCTTGTTCTCCATGTGGGCATCTGATTACCAAACACATGAACTGTATTCCCTTATTATCCAAGTGGGCGCCTGATTACTAAAACTTGAATTGTATTCCCTTTTTATTCAGGTGGGCGCCTGATTGCCGAAACTTGAAATGCATTCCCTTGTTCTCCAAGTGGGCACTTGGTTACAAAAACTTGAACTGTATTCCCTTGTTATCCAGGTGGGTGCCTGATTGCCAAAACTTGAAATGTATTCCCTTGTTATCCAGGTGGGCACCTAATTTCCAAATCTTGAACAATATTCCCTTGTTCTCCAGGTGGGCCTCTGATTACCAAAAACTTGAAATGTGTTCCCTTGTTATCCAGGTGTGCGCCTGATTACCAAAACTTGAAATGTATTCCTTTGTTATCCAGGTGGGCGCCTGATTGCCAAAACTTGACTTGTATTCCCTTATTCTCGAGGTGGGCGCCTGATTGCCAAAACTTGAAATGTATTCCCTTGTTATCCAGGTGGGTGCCTGATTGCCAAAACTTAAATTGTATTCCCTTGTTCTCTAGGTGGGTGCCTGATTACCAAACATGAATTGTATTCCCTTGTTCTCCAGGTGGGCGCCTGATTGCCAAAACTTGAATTGTATTCCCTTGTTCTCCATGTGGGCAACTAATTGCCAAAACTTGAACTGTATTCTCTTGTTTTACACGTGGATGCCTGAATACCAAAACTTGAATTGTATTCCTTGTTATCCAGGTGGGCGCCTGATTGCCAAAACTTGAACTGTATTCCCTTATTCTCTAGGTGGGCGCCTGATTAACAAAATCTTACATTGTATTCCCTTGTTATCTAGGTGGGGGCCTGATTACGAAAAACTTAAAATGTATTCCTTTGTTATCCAGGTGGGCGCCTGATTACCAAAAACTTGAAATGTATTCCCTTGTTATCCAGGTGGTCACCTGATTACCAAAAACTTGAAATGTATTCCCTTGCTATCCAGGTGGGCACCTGATTACCAAAACATGAAATGTATTCCCTTATTATCCAGGTGGGTTCCTGATTGCCAAAACTTGAATTGTATTCCCTTGTTCTCCAGGTGGGCGCCTGATTGCCAAAAACTTGGAATGTATTCCCTTGTTATCCAGGTAAGCGTCTGATTACCAAAACTTGAAATGTATTCCCTAGTTATCCAGGTGGGCGCTTGATTGCCAAAACTTGAATTGTATTCCCTGAAACTGCTGCCTTTAAACCTGATCACACCGAAACAAACAAAACAAAAGAAATTTTCCTGCCCCAATTTGGTGTTGGGCGTATCTATAGGTGTTAATTAAATCCTGTTACCCAATATCTCTAAAAATTTGAGAGCTAAATCTCATTATCGAGGAGGGTCCTGAAAATTCTTTAGTTCAATGCCAATTTAAAAAGATGAATATCTAGTTATCTACGAAGACAATAAAGTTGCATCCCATTATCCAGGAGGGTCCTGACAACTCTTAACTAACGACAACTTTAAAATTAGGCGATGTCCTCCAAAGTTATTACTTCTACTATGTCTTGTTATCTAAGAAAATATTGTGGTTGTGTCCCATTATCCAGGAGGGTCCTGAAAAATCACGATCAAATCTTATCATGCTTTCCTATGACAGACCTTACGCTAAATCTTGTTTTAAATGGAAATTTAAAGATTAAGTCCAGTTATTCAGGAGGGTCCTGACAATTCTTAATTAAAGCCCATTTTTATATCTAAGATATATCTGTTGGGGACCAGCAATTAAAGCTACATCCCATTATCCAGGAAGGTCCTAACAATCCTGAGTCAAATTTTAACTCTCGATTGTCTCTGCTAGAGATTGCTAATTAAAGTTATATTCCATTATCCAAGAGGGTCCTGAAGACTCCTATGTGAATCCTATATCTTGTATTTATTGGGGAATATTTATGCCAAATTATGCTACCCGTGATTGCTTGAATTTTAAACTGCGTCCCATTTTACAAGAGGGTCCTGACAACTCTTAGCTGAATCCTATTTCAACACTCAAACTCTTAAATCCATTTATGCTCCTTTGATATTCCCAATTATTTTGAGTTTTGACTAGGTCCCATTTTCCAGAAGGGTCCTAAAGTTCACGGCCATACCTGCTAGGTGCTTGCTTCTTCTATGGGGACTTCCCCAAGACATCTGGAATTTCCTGCTCCTATTTCAATCAAAGAAAATCTTGCCAGTTTGAAATGTGGTGGTTAGCTTGCAACATTCTTGCTGAAATGGCCTTCCTGTCGTCGTGCTCTGTTGGGGCCAACTTTCCTGACCTGATTACAAGCCGCCCGATTTGTTAACTGACCCCTGAACCCTATGTCTTTATGTAAACTAAGTGCTCTATACCCCAAAATTGTGTTACCTTCCTAACCCTCTTTCCAGAATCTTTGCATCATTCCTGAGACTACCGAATCATTTTACTAAGGAAAACATTCAGTGATTTTTCATATTGTCATTTTAACTTTTGCTGCCTCTATTATGTTTTAGTCGTAGTGTGCTTTTCCCTTTGGTAGTTGGTAGTAAGCTTTGAAATTTATCTCCTGCTTGCTTAAATAAAATTATCCTCAAAATATCTTAGAGGAATGGAGACTCGAAAGAAAATGATATGCAATGACTTCGAGTTGTTTTGTTTTAAAATAAAAGAATTCTGAATTGGGCGACTATTGAGGGGGAAAGAGAAGAGACTTATCTATGGAGGAACAGCTGGATCCAACGATCATGACATGCACTTCGGCTTAGTCAGCCTTGTTTGTTTAAACAATCGGCTTTCAGCTGCCATGCTTTGTTATTATGACCTTCCTTAGCCCAATTTCTTTAACCAAACCTTGACCTTGCTCATCCTGCGGTGTTTTGAACAGATTTCCACCAACATCCCTTTCCCAATTGTTCATTTCTCGACTTACCTTTGCCTTAAGGTGCCCGTGACGGTTTTCACTAATAAGACTCTCTCAGCTGCCATCGCCTTATGGTGCCCCTGCGGGTTTTCACCAATAAGACTCTCTTATTTTCATCTTTTCTTGCTCGAACTAGAGTATTGCCCCGTGTATGAATCACCTCTTCTTGCATGACTTGATATTCTTAAAGACTGATCGAAAGGTCTTTCTTTGGACCGTAATGCAAGCTTTTGGATGGGGTTAGAAAGGAATGGTATTAAAGGCTCAAAACAATTCAAATGGGTTCAATATTACAACTTTCGAAACCAAATCTCTTACAACAACCACAACTTCTGCCCCAGTTTCTTGCTTGGGGACTTTTGGATTTTTATTTTATTGAGACCAAACCGTGATGCTGCCTACATATCCTTAATAGGAATCAGGTCAAACGTAGTTCATGACACCAGAATTGCTTTGTTTTTGTTGTGATTTCCCCTTTTTCTTTCTTCTTTTCCTTAATCTTTTCTTTTGTTTCTTCCCTTTTCTTTTGTTGTTTTTTTGTTTTGCTATTATTTTTTTTCTTTCCTTTTTTTTCTTATTTTCTTTCCTTTTTCTTTTTTCTTCTCTTTTTCTTTTCTTCTTTTTTTCTTTATTCATTTCTCATGCTTGCGTTTTTGATTTTACTACTGATTCCGAAAGAGGGGTATGAAAGAAAATAATTAAAGCTCAAAAGGGTTAACAACGGATAAAGTGTTTAGATAGCCGAATAAAATGCCTTCGTCATTCCAATCCCCAAAACATGCCAAGTACAAACAGATATGATTTGATCAAAGAAAATCATACATAGTATCTCTTAACTGCATCAGAATTGATAACCATATCTACGCAATTGCCTTCCACATCTGTTAGATACAATGCCCCATTGGACAGCACACTTGACATGATGAACAACCCTTGCCAATTTGGGGCGAACTTGCCATTTGCCTCCGCCTGGTGAGGGAGGATGCACTTCAATACCAATTGTCCCACTTCAAACCTCCTTGGTTGCACTTTCTTGTTATATGCTCTGGCCATTCTCTGTTGATATAACTGGCCGTGACATACTGCTGCTAATCTTTTCTCATCAATAAAACTTAATTCCTCCAGGCGGGTTTTGACCCACTCGTCATCATTAATTTTTGCCTTGGAAACAATCCAAAGAGACGGGATTTCAATTTCTATCGGTATTACTGCTTCTGTTCCATACACAAATAAATACGGAGTTGCTCCTACCAAGGTGTGCACAGTAGTGAGATAGCCTAGTAATGCGAAGGGTAGCTTCTAATGCTATTGGCTGGACTCTTCCACCATATTTTGAGGTATCTTCTTTATGTTCTTGTTGGCTGCCTTGACTGCTCCATTCGCCTTGGGGCGGTATGGGGTGGAATTGCGATGTGTAATCTTAAACTGCTGACATACCTCTTTCATCAAATGACTATTGAGATTTTCTCCATTGTCGGTGATGATTATCTTCGAAATTTCAAACCGGCAAATGATATTTGAATGCACAAAGTCGACCACGGCTTTCTTGGTCACCGACCTGAAAGTATTAGCATGGACCCACTTGGTAAAATAATCAATAACAACTAGGATGAACCTGTTCCAATTGGAAGCTACTGGATCAATGGGCTCGATGACGTCCATGCCCCAAGCAACGAAGGGTCGTGGTGCAGACATTGTATGTAATTCAAATGACAGGGAGTGAATCAAATCTCCATGCACCTGACATTGATGAAATTTGGGCACGAAACTGATACAATCTCGCTCTATGGTGATCCAGTAATAACCTGCTCAGAGAATCTTCTTTGCCAAAGCATATCCACTCATGTGAAGTCCACAAGCTCCGGAATGTACATCGGTAATGATGGTCGTGGCCTGTCTGATATCTATACATCTTAACAACTCAAGGTCCACCGTTCTTTCGTATAATACCCCTCCACTGAAGAAAACCCCGCTTGATAAATGCTGAATTGTTCGCTTTTGGTCACTTGTGGCTTGTATCAGGTACACAACCATCCTGATATATTTTTTGATATCGTGAAACCAAGGCACGCCATCAAGCTCCTCTTCCACCATGTTACATTAAGCATATTGGTCATAGACTTGGATATGCAGCAGGTCACCATAAGCCTTATCTGGATGATGTAACATTACCGCCAAAGTAGCCAAGGCATCAGCAACATCATTGTAAATTCTTGGGATATGCCTGAACTCTACTGACCGGAAATTCTAACAAAGATCATGTAGACATTGCCGGATGGCATGAGCTTCAAATCTTGTGTTTCCCGTTCCCCTTGAGTCTGGTGTACCAGAAGGTCTGAGTCTCCCAAGACCAAGACTTCTTGGACACCCATGTCTGCAGCTAATCTCAGCCTCAAAATTCATGCCTCTGCCATATTATTGGTGCAGTAAAAGCGGAGCAGAGCTATAACGGGGTGATGGTGCCCCGTTCTAGAAATGAGTGATGCTCCTATCCTGACTCTTTTCATGTTGCCAGCCCCATCGAAGAATAGTTTCCATCCTAGATTCTCGCCATGTTCCACTTTATCAATTGGCATCACTTCTTCATTCGGGAAGTGTGTCTTTAAAGGTTCGTACTCGTCTACTGGATTCTCGGACAGATGATCAGCCAATGCCTGCACTTTCATTGCAGTCCTAGTCACATACACAATGTCGAACTCGGTGAGCAGGATTTGCCACTTTGCAAGCCTCCCCATGGGCATAGGCTTCTGGAAGATGTACTTCAATAGTTCCAGGCATGAGATGAGGTAAGTAGTATAAGATGATAGGTAGTGTTTCAACTTCTGTGCTACCTAAGTTAGGGCACAACATGTCCTTTCAAGATGAGTATACTTAACCTCATAAGCTGTAAATTTCTTGCTAAGGTAGTATATGGCCTACTCCTTCCTCCTGGTGATATCGTGCTGACCCAACACACATCCAAATGAGTTGTCCAAGACTGTCAGATATAAGGTCAAAGGCCTCCCTAGTTCCAGTGGGACCAATACCGGTGGGTTTGACAAGTACCTTTTTATTTTATCAAAAGCCTCCTGGCATTTCTTCGTCCATTTGACCATAGCGTCCTTTTTAAATAGCTTAATGATAGGCTCACAAGTTGTCGTGAGCTGAGCAATAAATCTACTGATGTAATTCAATCTCCCCAATGGACTTATTACCTTAGTTTTGTTCCTCGGAGGCGGCAATTATTGTATGGAATTGATCTTTGATGGATCTAGCTCAATGCCTCGGTGGCTCACTAAGAATCCTAGCAACTTCCCTGATGGCACACCAAATGCGCATTTCGCAGGATTGAGCTTGAGATTGTACCTGCGGAGCCTCTGGAATATTTTTCTCAAATCTCCGACATGGTCGGATTGCTTTCGGGACTTCACAATTACATCATCCACATAGGCCTCAATCTCCATATGTATCATATCATGGAATATGGTTTTCATTGCCCTCATATAGGTTGCCCCAGCATTCTTCAGACCGAAGGGCATGACCCTATAACAATATGCTCCCTATGGCATGGTGAATGTTGTCTTCTTCGCATCTTCGTCATCCATCAAAATTTGGTGATAGCCTATGTAACAATCTACGAAAGACCCAATCTCATGTCTTGCACAATTGTCAATCAATATGTGGATATTTGGCAGTGGGAAGTTGTCCTTTGGACTTGCTTTGTTGCGGTCACGATAATCGACGCATACCCTAGTTTTACCGTCTTTATTTGGAACAAGTACGACATGGCTAACTAGGTGGGATATCCTATGACTCGGATGACCTTTGCCTCAATCTGCTTGGTAACTTACTCTTTGATCTTTATGCTCACATTAGCTTTAAACTTCCTCAACTTTTGTTTGACAGGAGGGCAGGCCGGGTCAGTGGGCAATTTGTGAACCACCAAGCTAGAGCTAAAACTTGGCATATCGTCATAGGACCATGCAAAAACATCTTTGTATTCAAGTAACGGTTCGATTATTTCTTCCCGTAGCTGCGGCTCAAGATGGACACTTATTTTAGTTTCTCTAATATTATCTAGGTCCCCTAGATTGATTGCTTCTGTATCGCTCAGGTTTGGCTTGGGTTTTTCCTCAATGTGGCTTAACTCTTCACTAATTTCCTCAAACACCCTTTCCTCATCATATTCTAGTTCATCCTTATATTCTATCTCTTGAATTACTACTTCTGAATTAGGCCGACTTTCAAGACTGGGCCGTAAAGTCCTTATGTATGTCATATCATTAGAGTCAGCATAAAAATAACTATACCAGAAGGAAAAGAAAAGCAAAGAAAAAAACTATCAACACTGACGAAAAAGGAAATTGCATTTCATTGAAATTGAAATATAACAAGGTGTACACATCCAAACGGACGGAACATAGACTCTGAATTACAACCATGGAATAATCTAGAGAAATTGAAAGAAAAATCAAAGCAAACTACCAAAACTCCTTCCTGGTCGGGAGAGGAGTAGCTTCCCAATTGTTGATTTGGCACAGGTTTCAACAAATTGCACACCTGTCTTGCTAGAGCCCTCTCCAGCTTCTACCACATTCACATTCTCGAAAAACTTCTCAAACCTTTCAAGCAATGCCTTATCAGGATCAACCACAACACTGTAGCTTGTCGTTGTCGGGCACTTCTTGGTGCCAGGCCTAACAAATGATCTAAAGAGACGTGACATAGGCTTTGGAAGGGCCCATGCTTTCTTCTTCATCCTTCTAGCTCTCTTTATGTCTGCAATTATGGGCTTGAATCCCAAACCAAAAGTGTCCATATTTTTGGGGAGAGATACCGGTTGTATGATACCCTGAAGTGACACCCCCAAACCCTTTCCTGTGACAAACCCGCTACAACATTTCAACAGCCACCATGACTGATGCAGCGGCTAGTTTTGGCGTTGGAACACACTCCCCTTCTAGAACTTTTCGCACTGATACTGTGTCATAAACCTGATTCACATAGGGATCTTTGTCATTATCCGCCTCGATGAGTGGTACAATAGTATCACTGTGAGCATACAGATGGTCCTCGCCGTGCACAACTATTTCTTGTCGATCTTATTCAAATTTCAACATTTGATGCAAAGTAGAGGGGACTGCTTTAGCAGCATGGATCCAGGGTCACCCCCATAGCAGGCTGTAGGAAACAGCCATATCAAGCACTTTGAATTCCATGGTGAAATCGTCCGGTCTGATAGTCAGTTCGAGCACTATGTTACCGACCGAATAGTTTCCACTGCCATCAAACCCTCATACACAAATTCTGTTCTTGTTGATTGTTGTACCTTCAACTTTCAACTTGTTCAATATGGAAAGAGGGAAAATATTCGCGCTTGAACCGTTATCAACCAATACTTGAGTAACTACAGAATCTTTGCACTTTACAGTGAGATAGAGTGTTCTATTATGCTCGGTGCCTTTTACGGGCAATTCATCATCGAAAAAAGTGACTCTGTTCACCTCAAAAATCTTATTGGCTATCTTCTTTAAGTGATTGTCTGTGATTTTATCAAGAATGTGGGTCTCATTTAGGATCTTCAGCAACACCCGACGGTGCTCGTCCGAATGAATCAACAATGACAACAACGAGATTTGAGCAGGCTTCTTTCTCAGTTGTTCCACAATAGAATAATCCTGCATTTTTATCTACATAAAAAACTCTTCTGCTTTCTCTTCACTCACAGTATTCTTCACCAGCACTAAGTTGTCCTTGCTCGGTTTAGGTTTTCTTAATTCCTCGGGGCAAAGCACCTCCCCTATCGGGTCAATCTGTGGGTCTTACAAACCTATTCTCTAACATGTTTCCCATTGTAAGTCACTATTACTTGGTTATAATTTTGAGGTACAGTCTTGCTGCTAATCATGGGTAGCTTACATGTTTGATAATGACAGGCTACGTGTGAGCGCCTTCTAAGACAACCACAGGCTTGCTTGTCACCCCTGGTACAACCATTTTAACATTTTCTTGTCTCACCATCCCGTCTTTCGGGGATTCGTTCTTGACTACAACGAAAGGCTCATTGCTTGCTCCAATCAATTTAAGCGTCGACATCTCACTTGTTAAATTCTCAACCGTCTTTCGCTCAGTGGCTCGGATCATCATGAAAGATTGCGAAGCTTTTTGGGCTCTCCCACTTTGTGCACTATCTCAATCATATTTGTCTCTTGATGAGCAGGCAGCGGATTTTGATTAATATTGGGTGCTTTTCAGAGCTTGCACCTCAATTCGATGTGAATCAATGAGCTCTTGAATAGCACTCTTCAGATGCTAACATTTCTCTGTGTCATGCTCTGGGGCACCAAGAACAATACTCAGAACTGACAGAATAGTCAAAATTTGTAGAAGAAGGATTTGGCAACTTTGCTTCAATCGGCCTCAACATATCTAACTGTCTCAACCTGTAGAATAAGCTTGTATGTGATTCTCCCAATGGAGTGAAAGTTTTATTCTTCTGATTCTCTCAGTTTTTAAAACTTGGTTGGCCCGGAAAGCTGGTCTTAGGGGGTATTGTAGGCTCCTGGAGGATAGTTATTTTGTGGAGTTGGGTAATGATTTTATGGGGTTGGCGCACGCCATTGTGCTTGGGTGGGAGGTTGAGTATATGTTTGTGTATGGTGGACGGAAAAACGGGGATCAGGTGGTCGGTAGTTGTGTTGTGGTAGGCTATATGGAGTGTGTGGATAGGTTTTATATTGATATCGGGGCTGGTTGTAATGGGATGGACCCCTGGGGACCGGTTCCTGAATTAATTTTCGCTACCTCTTCCTTCTTCTTATTTTCGATTGCTCCCCCGGTCCTGCTTTGGATAGCCTGGGTGGTTGCTTCGATTGTTGAATAACTTATAATCTTGTTAGATTTGAGTCCGTCCTCCACCATGTTTCCCATTTTTACTACCTCATTAAAGGATTTACCCACTGTCGATACCAGGTGACCAAAATATGTAGGCTCCAAAGCTAGCAAGAAGTAATCTACCATTTCGCTTTCCTTCATTAGCGGGTCGACCTTGCTGCCTGCTCTCTCCAACGGAAGCCATACTCTCTGAAGCTCTCATTGTGCTTATTTTCCAGTTTCGTCAAGGACAAACGATCCGAGATAATTTCAAGATTGTACTGAAAATTACAGGCGAATGCTTGTGCTAGATCATCCCATGTGTACCACCGAGCGTGATCCTCTCGGGTGCACCATTCGAATGCTGAACCACTCAAATTTTGACTGAAGTATACCATCAGCAATTCATCCTTCCTGTCTGCCCCTCTCATCTTGCTGCAGAAACCCATTAAGTGTGCCATCGGATCACCATGTCTGTCGTATAAGTAAAACTTGGGCATCTTAAAGCCCGGTGGCAATTGCACATCTGGGAGAAAATAGAGGTCTTTGTATGCCACACTCACTTGGCCTCCCAACCCTCGTATATCTATGAATGATTGCTCTAGAACTTTGACTTTCCTTAGCACCTCCTCTTGCTCGGGATTTTTGACTAGTTTTTCAGCCTCAACAGGGATTTCAAAACAAAGAGCGTAAGAGTAGGGTTCGTGGACTTTGAAAGTGGGTTCTGGTGGGTAATACCGGTTATCATGAGCTTGGAGCAAAGTATCACTAGATGATCTGTAGATTGCGGCGGGGGGAGGTGCCACAAATATGGGAACAGCTAGTGGAGAGGGGTGTGGAACAACTTTGGGTGGTAGAGTTGGGGGTGCCTGGGAAGTTGTACCCTGGTATTGTGGGTAGATGGGGAAGCTTAGGGGTGGATCAGTTGCAGGGTGGTCATGTGACTGGTTAATAGTGAGATGAAGGTCGGGTTGGTAGTATAAGCTGGTGGCGGCTGCCCTCTCACCCATGCCTGATACATTTAAGCCATCTGATGCTTCAGTTTGTACATCTTTTCTTTCATTGCATTGATATCCAATTCTTCCACCTCATTTCAGGGATTATTGATACTTGCGTCGGTTTCTTGGTTGGCCATAGTCTGCTTGCTTTTGAACTGAGTGTTATATGAGGGGTTGCCAGAATGCCGCAAGACTAACCATATGTCTAAACTGGAGAGACAACACCAAAACTTGTTAGCGGTTATGTTTTAACATATAGCCAGCCACATATTCGGGGATGAATGCACCTAAGCGGTTACCATTTTCTGTTATGCACATGGATTGGCTGCTTGCGTCATCCCGGCTTTTATCCTATGCCACTTTCCTTTTCTCCCTTTGTTTTATTTTCTTCTTCCCCTTTGTTTTTTTTTTTGCTCGGCTTGTTTTTTCCTACCTTCTTTTGTTTTATTATTCTCTCCCTTCTTTTACCATTGTTTCTCTCATGGTATTCTCTCTTTTCTTTTCCTTTTCCTTATTTTGGTTATGGTCGAATCCTATAGAGATTGCCTATGTATCATGACCCCGCATAAATCACACTGAGCGTAGTTCTAGCATATAAGTACAGAAAATATTTTAGAAATTTTTTAATTTTCATAAAGTAAAAAACTAAAAGACCTTATAAGAAATCAACAGACTCCGACTCAAACGAAACCAACAGACTTAGACAGAAAAATGAAAACAGCTGACTTGACGACCTACTATAGACTCAAATAAAAGAAAATACAGACTTTGCAAATGGACTAACAGACTTGAGTGAAAATCATAAATAAATTAAGGCCTTTAATGCTCCTGGGGCATGCGGGACATCATTCAGCCTCGCTGCAGGCCTACGTGCTAAATCCCCTTGGAGGTGGTGGAGGTCTTCCATCACTTGACGAACGAAGGTCATTGCAGTGGCAAAAAACATAGATCTTATCATATCTTCACAGTGGCTACGCTTTACAGTGATGTAATCAGCGATCATTCATACTCTCTCTCTCTCTCTCTCTCTCTCTCTCTCTCTCTCTCTCTTATAGCACCCTTTTCTTGCAACAATCGCCCAATCTGTTGGGCCCTGGCCTCCAAAGTTTGTTCGGCTACATGATTCCGTTCTTGAAATTGTTGCAAATCTCTCTACAACCGTGCTATTGCTGTATTACAATGTTCTCTTTCAATCTTGAAGTCTTTTGCTTCCTTAACCACTTTGTTTTCAACCAGAATGACCCTCTTCTTCAACCCCACAACCTCGTTGTCATACCTTTCTTTCAGTTGTTCAATCATGCGTTCTTGTTCCTCTACATTTTTGGCCAATTATTTTCGGGCCCTGGCTAGCTCACCCTATGCTTTGTTTAAGTCAAAACCATATTTTCCTACTTTCCGCCTTAAATTGTCTATGAGCTTTTCATCCTTCGCACTTCTGGTGGGATTCTCTGCGACTATTTTCCTTTTCGGAATTTGGGCTCACAAAGCTTTGTTTTCTTTTACTAGTCTTCTCTTTTTCCCCTCATCTACCGCGGCTTGTAAACCATTCTCGAATTGAAGGTCTTTGACTTGTTTTTCCAATTTCCCTATTCTGGCCCTGTATTCGTTTTCCTTGGCCAACCAATTCCATTTTTCTTGTAACGCCTAATCAAATTCCTGAAGGTGTGGTCTTTTCGCCGGTCTTCTAAACTACACTTCCTTTTTATGCCAAGACAGGTACCCTGGTGCAACCTTGCCTTTAGACAAGTCTCATACTCAAGTGTCCGCCGTCAAGTACTGACACTCGCTCTAAATCTGGCAGACTGTTGCTTCGTAAAACTGACCATTAGCACTAATTTCAATCACATGGCAACTAATGTTTTCATCCTAGGGAACCATTTGGCACCTCCCTAACTGTCTCAATACCTGGTACGAAGCATAAGGTTGGAAGCTCCGGAGACCTATCAAAAGGAAATGAGGCCCGGTAGCTGGCATATATATAAGTTCATCAATGGGGAGCCACCCGAACGTCAACTCTATTTGACTTGCACATATAGTACGGAGGTATAATACCCATTCAGTGACCCTATCTGGTGATCTGAACCCATCAACTCTGGTATGAAATTCCTATATGCAGCTCTTTTCTGATGACCCATAACTCATGAATTGAGGTCGATGGAACATGTGTTCAACCATCCATATCTGTAACAACAAGTTGCATCCTTCAAAGAAATCTCCTCCGGCTTTACAGGCTATGAGGGCACGGAAGATTTCAGATAATATCATGGGTGCGAGGGTGCTCTTGGCCTAGTGAACAAGGTGCTGAAAACCCCTGCTATCCGTATATCAATATTCCTATCTTTCTGTGGAAACACCAAAAGGCCCAAGAAGAATAACATAAATGCAAAACACTTGTGTTCTTCCCATTTAAGTCGGTTTCCCTTGCTACAAATTTTATTTTTCAGGTCGTTAAACTCTCCTATGTGCACGTACCTCCGGTATATAAACTGTGGAGTACAAAAACTGGCTGACAGATCTGGATTGTGAACCCCCGTGATTATTTTCAGTGAATCGAAGAATTTATGTACAGCGACGGCCCTTGGCGCAATCAAATACTGGTTTATCAGAGGAATTTTAGGGCCCCCAATATATCCGGTTATATCATCCAGGGTTGGGGTGAGTTCAAAGTCTGGGAAATGAAATACATTGTGGGAGGGGTCCCAGAATGTAACCAACGCCTTTATAATATCCCCTCTAGGATTATTTTTCAGCAACCCGGTGAGTCCTCCCAAGTGCACATTGACCTTGTTTTGCCCCGATTCACCTAGATCATTCCATCACATGTGCAACTCCAAAGGGATCTTGTTTATGACTGTTATTGGCAAATTATGCCGTGCTAATTTTGCACATTTATTAGGGTGATTAAGCAAAATTCATGATTTATTGGACTCCAAAAACAAAGTTAATTCTTTTCAAATTTTCATTTCAAAAAAAATCCCGGCTTTGCAAAGACGGCCTTATAGCACTTCGGGGGAAGGTTTTCAGGATGTGCTTGCTACTAGCTAAAATTTGAATAATAATCCAAAGCGGTTTTTCTTGCAAAAATAGCCTTCCGACGCCCTTTGGGAACGCTTTGCTAATTTTGAAAATAAAGGCCTTATTTATTTACCACAAACAAAATTTGGTTCTTTGAGGCTATTTTTTGCAAAAATGAAGTTGGGCCTGATGGGGGTTGCCTACGTGTCTCACACCCTGTGAGAATCAAATCGGCGTAGTTCGAGAAATTCTGACAGAATTAAAAACCAGATTCCTTTTTCCTTTTTTCCTTTTCCCTTTTTTTTTGAAAACAAAATCCTTTTCGTTGTTCCTTACAAAATTTTGGCAGCATTTCAATATTTGTATTTGAAATAGAAAAACTTCTCTCCTCATCCCTCACACTGTTATTTTCTTTTGTCAAAATTTTCTCTCTTTTTCAAAAGTCGGTAGGCATGTAAATCTGGAATAAATGCACAAGTAGCACGCATGATGCATCAAGATGGTCTGTTATTTTGGGTGTACCTGTCCTAGACCGAACCAACCCCTATGATGAGTCCCCTAGGTCAAATGCATGATGCAAATAAACGTTCCTACTAGGGATTCGACATGAGGTTAAGTTATTCTAGGTTCACAACTTGGTTATATGTTCTAGACTCTGTACCGGAGTGGACAACTCGAGACGGGGAGGGGGCTACGTAGCGGGAACCAAAAGGTCATCGGCTTTGTAAATTGTCCGAGCCTCTTTATTATTCCAAGGTACGATACTAACAAAATAGGAAGTCTAGACCAGCGAGTACTTCCCTGAAGATAAGAAGAGAAGGGTTTCGCGACAGTTTATATACATTTCAAATAATATCAAAGAGGTAAAAAACAACATTTAACACATCGGGCACAATCATGTAATAAAATCAGATATTAATCAAAGCCAAATACAAAAATTATTCTAAGCTCGAATTCTTAAATCATGAACCAGAGATTTTGGGTTCGTTCCCCAACAAAGTCTCCAGAGCTCTCACACCTCCTTTTTACCACTACAACCCGCGAAGGGCGGAATTTATTTATTTAAAGATTTTAGAGTCACCACTTGGGATAATTAATAGTGTCCCAACTCAGCGGCTTAAAATCCTGAATCAACGAAGGTTTGACTCTATATTACAGTCTGCGAACCCGAAATCCGGGTAAGGAATTCTTTTAACTCGAGAGAAGGTGTTAGGCATTCTTGAGTTCCGTGGTTCTAGGATGGTCGCTCAACTATTATATTCGGCTTAATACCCATGTGCAAATTTTAACTTTTAACCGCTTTTATTTAATTTTAAGAAGATTGCAATGTGGTTAAAATGCGTCTTCGATCACGTCATATAAATGCACCCTTGATCTTTGATATATTTTAATATCGTTGGGATTTGGATTTGAGTGACATAAATGCACACCCGATTTTAGGAAGGTAATTTATTTAACTAGTGCGCCTAAGGCAATTACGTGTTTCAAATTTTCGAGGGCCACGGAAACTTTTCTAAATGGCACACCTCGAACTCTAATTTAAAACAAAATTCATGTAATTTGCTATACTTGTTTGGCATATTCACCCCATTTTTAAATTAAAAGGCGTTTGGACCAGGCTGTGGAGGGGCATGGGCTACCTTACGTTTATTTAAAACAGCTCGCCTCCGATAAAAAGATACCATTCAAAATCATAATCAGGGGAACTTTGACTACTTCACCTAGATTCGAACTCGTCATTTATTCAAAAGCTACCAGGCCTAGTTACAGGCCCAGTACTCGTCGAAATCTCTATTCAGAGTCAAGAGATGTGTTCTTCCAAATGAAGTGGTCTCGATGTCCAGGCCCAAGATGGACTCAATTACTAGTGAATTCACTGCTTGTAAATGCGAGCCTCAAAATCGAACCCCAACAAGATCAACTTGTATGCAAAAGAGACATAACCATTTTAACTTATATCCACAATTGATTAACCTTTTGCACACAAAAAATTTAATATCAAACTCATATGTATTCAAATTCAATTTTAAACATACCATTACATCTACAACTTTTTGCACATAAAAAAAACTTATAGCAACATGGATATGGTCAAGCTAAAAAAAACCCTGAAACCAATAAATCACATCCCGTCTCAAAGAAACAATTGCCCATACTGCACACTAAATTCAAAGATACACTACAGCCACCTGAGACATTCTTACTTAACACATGACTAGTGATTCAAAATAGCTTTTATTTAGTCAAATAACATCATCCAGATTCAATCCTAAAAAAATAAAGCAAGACTAATAGAAAAAAGTAAAATAAACCGGTAAGTTAGGTTATGAATACAATTACTACTCAACTAGAACATGACCAAATCCTAAGGTAAATACAAATTGTTTTAGAAGAACAACATGAATCAGAAAGAAGAAGAAGAAGCTGACTACAAAAACTACACTAAATATCAATGTATTTTATTCCATTTCAACTTCCAACTTTGTAGATTCACAATTTCATAGATGTGTACCTGAAAATTGCAAATGAAAGAACAAAGGAAGGTCAAGGGTCATCAACAGCAGCAAGAACCAACCAGAAAGATCAGTAAGCCTCAACGTCAAACCTGGAACTGATATATAACAACCCAAAGGGACAAATTCCACTCGAACAAAACCCAACAGACATTGGAATTAGACTTCTAAACCAATTTATCCAAATCATTCTTCCAATTCCACAATGAAGAACTATGGTTTTCAGGTTCCAAAAGTAATCAGAAATCAGCCATATTCAATGAAACAGTGTTTTCATTTCTATTTTTTTAGTTGTTTTAGGACTGTGTTTTTGGATTTTTCAGCCTCTCGAGTCTTTATGAAGCAGTAAAATGCTGCGTTCTCCTCAATTTAGCTCTCTAATCTCCTCTTATTTCAGGATTTCCTCTAATGGAATAGTACAATTGGCTGCTGTTGTTTTTGTATTTTTCTGATATAAAAACAGAGGAGGGTACATGGATTGCTTTTTACCAGTTTGAGGCCGTTTGGAGCGATTAGGTTCTGGCATGGCTTATTTTATTTAATATTCGAGACAAGTTACTGGAATTCGAAATACACATGTTAGATATTTGAAAAGAGGGAGTAATGGAGGCCCTGGGGTATATTTTTTGTGGCATTTGGAGGTGGTGGCACTGTGTCTCACGGAGGAGTCAGAACTTTTGGGCGAGATTCGAGGAGTTGGGCTAGGTTTTGAGGGGCGATGATGGTGGATTTGGAGACAAGAGATGGAGGAGAAGTAGTGGTGTTATTTTGGCGATCATCGGAGCTCCGCCGCCACCGCCGGCGATTTCTGGTAGACGGCGGATAGCGGTGGATGGCGAAGACGGTGAAACCGTCTCTAGGGTTCCTAGGTGTGAGAGGAGGTGGGTTTGGGGGTGAGATAGCGTTGGGACACGGGATTAATTATTTTTGAGCTGTTGGATGATGAATCGTCGACGGATGGGATTTAACAAAGCCAAACATCGTCGTTTGGGTTCAAGAGGGGACCTGGACCGGGTAATGGGGCGGGTATGGACCGGTTCTGGGTAGGGTTGAGGGGTTTTGGGCTGGGCACTTAAAAACAATTAGCCTTATTTGGGTCTCTTATTAAAGAAGACCAATTCTTTTTCATTTCTTTTTCTTTTCTTTTCAATTTGACATAAAAATCTAATTTGAATTATAAACCAAATTAACCTACCCAATATTCTAATTAATTCTAAATAACGATGGGAAGAAAGACACCTAAAATCAAAGTTAAAATTAAAGGTGCAAATTAAACTATTTTTTTATTTTTATTTTTCTTATAAAATGACTGATTTCTAATTAATTCGTAAAAATGTCAAATCAACTTCTAAATGTACATGCAACACATTTTTATATTTTCACTAATTAACATACACAAACAAAATACAAACAATTAACAGAAAATGCCACGAAAATCTATAAAATTGTAAATAACAAAAGAAATTATTTTATTTTTGGATTTATGGGAGTAATTCATATAGTGCAAAAATCACATGCTCACAATATTGTGCTATTTCAAACAAGTGATGAGTAAATTTGTAAAACTGAGAGGATAAGCAAATCGAAGAAAATGAATTTCATCGAGGTTCGACATTATGGGATAAAACAGGGGCCGAGCAAAATAATCTGATATTTATGGATTAGTACCATACATGGTACCACATTGTTATGATAGTAAGTTATATAAGGTGTGTTGAAATTGAGCAGTAATAATTGATTTGGGATAATTTTTAATTATATATATAATCAACTAATTATTGATTTTAGAGGGAGATTAACAATTAATTAAGATGATTAGTGGTTAATTATTAGATAAGAACCTCACGTGGCAGCCAAGATTTATGGAAATATGACTCTTAAAACCATAGAATAGGTGTCATTAAGAGAGCGTTTATGTAGCTTAGTCACTAGGAAAGTGGACCCCATATCTTTGTATAAGAAATAATAAGCTAAAGAGTCTTATGACTCTTAAAGAACGTGAGTCATATAATTCTCATGATTATCCAGATCCAAAATCACGCTATCCTTTGGAACTTAAGAGTCTTATGACTCTTAAAGAACTTGATCACATTTTTTGGTTCAATTAATATGCATGTATCATATAAGCAATGTAATACTTTCAACCATTCAAATCAAAGTGATTTGCAATTATAATGGAGTATAGTACAATCTTTCTCAAGAATATCATACGAATTTTTTTATATTTTGATTCTTCAATAAGTGTTATTACAATTCACGTGTATTGGAGGGATTGTCAAGAAAATTAGCTCAGGTATGTTAAGATTATCCCTTCCTCTTTTGGCATGATCCGTACGATACAATGAAACGCGTAAAGGCACAATTTTCATGAATGACTCTATTCATAAAAATACTAGAGATGCTTATGTTCTTGATTCCCCATGTGTCATATTATTCTATCATCTGTTCATCGGTCTCAAAAAAATACGTAAGTTGAAAAAGTTTACTTCATGATATTATTCAAAGGCATAATAGTATTGTGACACTCTTGGTATTCTGACACTCCAAGAGATTTTATTGACATCCTTTTCATGCATTACATTCATACACATTGACATATGATCAAATGTTGTTAAATATATATATATATATATATATATATATATATATGAAAAAAGGTTACGACGTTACATACGCAACACCACCTGATCAGCTAGTATATATTGATGATTTGCCCACAGTGGATAAAATGATATGATGGGATTCCCTCAGAGGCTTGATGATGTTATGAACACATACGCCCATGTATGGTATGACATATATACGCATATGCATGATATTATAAAAAATGAAATGATTTACAGAGTTATGCAAATGTACATGTCTAGTCATTTACTCCATGTTTCTCCTATGTCTATTATTTACTGATTTTCATTCCTTACATACTCGGTTCATTATTTGTACTAATGTCAATTTTGCCTGGGAACGCTACGTTTCATGTCCGCGGGTTCTGATAGACAGGTTGAGATCCCTCCAAGTAAGCTATCAGCTTAGCGGAAGATGTTGATATGCTCCATTACTTCGGGGTTGCTTGTTTTGTTAGTATGATTTAGATGTGTATTCTTAGAGGCTTGTAGAGAAATATTATGTACGTAAAAGATTGTATGGCCTTGTCGACCTATATTCAATTTACGAGTGGTTATTTTGGCCTTATTGGCTCGTATCTCTAATGTATAAGTATGTTTCACATGTTGTATTTTGCTTATCTCATGGAACCTTTTAGTTCAGTTATCCATGATAGTATAACATAAAAAGATATGTTATGTTTGTACTCGGTGAGTAAAGTACTGGGTGCCCATTGCGGCCTATTGGTTTGGGTCGTGACAAAAGTGGTATCGGAGCAGTTCTGTACAAAGGAATCACAAGTCGTGTCTAGTAAAGTTTTATTTATGGGTGTGTCATGAACTAACTTATAAGTAGGAGGCTACAAGACATTTAGGACTGTGACTCTTTCTTCACTAGATCGTGTCATATAGCTTATTGTAATAACTCAATTTCCTAACTTTATCTTATTCATAATACGACGATGCCAACATCCAGAAAGACTGTTGATAAAAGACATAGATGTGGAAGAGTTGAGTCATAGGAACTCAATTTTTGCATCATGCTTATAATAGATAACTATGAAGTATTCAGCAGATCATGTGTATACTAAGACATGTAAGCCTCCTGATAAGGTACCTAAGGCAAGAATATTTAGCCACTCTTATGGTGAAAGGAAATAAGAGATTCAAAAGAGCAAGATGAAGAAGGATACGAGGTACCCAATTAATAAAAATTATCATTAATTACCATTGTGGAAGGGAGATATAAGCATTTTAAGTTATCTTCAACTGTGACAGATGCATGTACAATTGGGCACACCGATCTTAGGTATGCCTTATGGGAGCTAACAAACATAGTTTCAGAGAAGGACGAGTTATCAGGACCCGGCTAGTTATAGAATAACCCAAAATAGTGGATGGAATGGTAGAGTTAGTTGACATTTCCAAAGGATAGTGCAAACGTGGTAATGGATCTCCTTGCGAGACACTTCGATGGTGCACCCTAAAATATTACATCTAGATATGAGTACTATAAAGATAATCACTGAAATCCTAGAAGGGATAAATAATACGTTAGTGTGACTCTCATCCCTGGTAGAAAGACAATGTTAGGTAATTCGAGGAGGCAATGGATGGAGCAAGAGGAGCTAAAATCAAAAGAATATTTTGTTAGGATTTATGCTCGTCACTAGAGGGGGGTGAATAGTGCGGCACGAGAATATTGATAAATATTGCGGAATTAAAATTGCAGGAGTAAAGTAAATGCAGTAATTAAAAGATTAAGGAAAGGACACACCGAATTTATACTGGTTCACCACAACGTGTGGTTAGTCCAGTCCCCGAGAGACTCTCTCGAGTTTCCACTAACTCCGTTAAGCTTACCGGTGCCTAACAAAACCGTTACACTTACTCGTAGATGTACACTCTACAAGACTTCTGTTAGATAATACGCTTAACGCTAGAGGGGGGTGAATAGCGTTATAATAAAAATTAGCGTAAACTTGCGGAATTTAAAAATTGCAGGAAATAAATAAGTGCGATAAGTAAATAAATTAGAACAAACGCACTGATGTATCCTGGTTCACCAGAAACCCGTGGCTAGTCCAGTCCCCGAGAGACTCTCTCGAGATTTCCACTAACTTGTTAAGCTAACGGGTGCTCAACAAACCGTTACAACTTGAGGACACAAGCCTCAACAACCTTTGCTCGGAGATACAACACTCCAAGACTTCAACCAAGGAAACACAAGTTCCTTCTTACAACACAAGGGACTAACACTTCCCTTCAAGTGTACAAAAACACTTAGCACTCAAACAAGACACTCCTTTAAGAGTAGATATGAGTAAAAAGAATACGCTCAAGATCGCAACAACTTTCGACAAGAATTTGGCTCTCAAAAGCATATGTAATGAATATAAAATGATAAGCAATAAAGTATGCAAGCTTTAGCAATTGTGTGATCAGTTGTTGTGTTTAGAAGACTGAATTGAAGCTGTATTTATAGTTGAAAAACCTTGTATTACCGTTGCCTAATTGCCAATTAAGAATTGCTGATTTTACTCTGTGACAATCGAATGTCAAATTACCACAATCGATTGTTTGCCAGTTCTTCCAAAAATCAATCCCAGATTTTACGCATAACAATCGATTATCTAAGATCAATAATCGATTACTGGCAACGTTCAAAAAATCATTTCCAGATTTTACTTAAAACAATCGATTGTCAGAAATCTACAATCGATTACTCAGCAACGTTCAAAAAGCCTTTCCTGATTTTAATTAAAACAATCGATTATAGGAAATCAATAATCGATTATTCAGCAACGTTCAAAAAATCCTTTCCAGATTTTAATTAAAACAATCGATAATAGGAAATCAATAATCGATTACCTGACGGTATTTGAAAACATTTTGGCAACGGTCAGTTATAAAATCGATTATATTGAGTTAACAATCGATTATATATCAGTCTTGGAAAATCAATTAAGACACTGCCTCTTGTCAATCGATTGTTATAGGTTCACAATCGATTATTTAATAACTTTGAAAAAGTCTGGAAGACATTGTCTCAACACAATCGATTGTCATAAGTTCACAATCGATTATTTTGTGACTTTGAAAAATCTAATGGACACTGTCTCTTCACAATCGATTGTCATTAGCTTCACAATCGATTATTTTGAGCTTTGAAAAACTTTGATGGACACTGCCTCAACACAATCGATTGTCATAAGGTTCACAATCGATTGTCATGCAGATTTGAAAAATCTGATGCTCACTGCCTTAACACAATCGATTGTCATAAGTTCACAATCGATTGTCAAGCAGCTGACTTAAACATAATCGATTATAATAAGTACATAATCGATTATCTTAGTCCAGATTTTAGAGGCATGCTTAAAAATCATTTTGACTAAAGTAAATATGCGTTATTTAAAATGATTTTGCTCTAAATTAAATATGCATGATTTGTTAAAAATATTTTTACGAGAGAAGCCAGGTCTTGAGTTTAAGTTTTCGGATCAAGATCACAATTAAATACCGACTCATATAAAACTTAATCTCAATCTTTGTCTTGTGCTTGAATCTCGTTATATATCAATTTTGCGCTTGTGCTTGGACCTCGTCATATGTTAATTTGCTCATAGTTTGTCATTCATCAAAACCTACAAATATGAACACACGTTTAGTATAATGCCTTGAGAACGTGTTTCCAACAATTTTCCCCTTTTTGATAATGGCAAACTTTAAGCGGGATATGCATTTTAGGCAATTCATAATGATGATTCAAGACAAGTAAAGATATGCAACAAGTATATAAATATGCAATTTGTTCCCCCTCAATATATGAATTCCCCCTCTTTTTATGCCGATAAGTATTGAGAGTGCATACCCGTTATCTTCCCCCTTTTGCCATTAGCAAAAAAAATAGAATAATCAAAAAACTTGTTTATTTAAAAAAACGGTTACATAACGGGAACAATAAAACATAGAACATTAAAGTAGTAATGAACTTTGTAAGAAACTTGAATGATTTTTGAAGGTTTGGGAGCAAAGATTGATGCTTGAGTAAATAAAATTGAAGACTTATGATGCCTATTTATAATGGGAAGAATGGCATTTTATTTATGAAGAAAATCTGCAGAAATTTATGAGCCAAAACAGTCAGAAACGGTAAAAATAATTTGCACTGACCGTTAGACAATCGATTGTTGAAACGAAATAATCGATTGTTGAGCAGATTTTTACTTGAACTCGGAACTGACACAAAATCGATTACAGGATCCAAACGGTAACAAATATTTGAATTACTGATAAAAAATAATCGATTGTTGAATTATGATAATCGATTGTTGTGATACAGTGAGCACGGTGATTTTCTGACTCGGAAAATAATCGATTATATTTATGAAACAATCGATTGTTTTAGGAAAGCAGTACTGAATGGCTGAGACGGTAATCGATTATACAGTTAAAAAATCGATTATTAAACACAAATGCATAATAAGCATCAAACATAAATAATCGATTAGTGATACTTGCTAATCGATTGTCCACACAGTAAAATAATCGATTATTTGCTGTAACAATCGATTGTTCTATGCCATTTCTTTATAATTCCCCCTGCCTTTAGGGCGATACCTGCAAAAGAGAATTAGACGTCTCCGACACTCAAGTTAGTAATCTATAACGAAATAATGCAATGAGAACGTGATCTCTTAAGAAGTGTGTCCTAAGGTGTTCTTAAGAGAGTATCGGGTACTTACCTTTTCTCCGACGCCGCCAATTACCTGTTCGAGAGGGTGATCTTTGATTGTCCTCCACTCGTTAGGCATTTTCGTTACTTTCTCCAATTGTGGCGTTTCCTCCGTTGATTGTTCCAAGATTTCATCTTGAATTTCCTTAGGAGTTTCCTCTTGTACTTTGTCTTTTAAACTATTTAAAATACCTGCAAGATCAGAACAAGAATCCTTTCTCACCAAGCGAGCATTATTTTCGGAAAACACAATATGAGGGGATTCCTCCACAGTTTGGGTTCTATTATTAAATACCCTATATGCTTTGCTACGTGAAGAATACCCAATAAAAATTCCCTCATCGGATTTGGCATCAAATTTTCCCAATTGATCTTTTCCATTGTTATGAATAAAACAATTACAACCGAATACTCTAAAATGGGAGATATTTGGTTTCCTTCCCTTGTAGAGTTCATAAGGGGTTTTCATGAGTATTGGCCTTATGACTACTCTATTTAAAACGTAGCATGCGGTACTCACGGCATCCGCCCAAAAATGTTTGGGAATCTTAGCCTCTTCGAGCATGGTTCTAGCCATCTCTTCGAGACACCTATTTTTCCTTTCCACCACCCCATTTTGTTGTGGTGTTCGTGGAGCGGAAAAGGTATGCTCGATACCGAGTTCGTCACAAAAGTCCGCAAAGAGATTGCGATCAAACTCTCCCCCATGATCACTTCTAATTGAAGTGACGGTTGTTTCCTTTTCGTTTTGAACACGTTTAAGAAAATATTTAAAATTCTGAAAAGCATCACTTTTATGGGCAAGAAATAAAGTCCAAGTAAATCTGGAATAATCATCACCAATAACAAAAACATAACGATTTCTACCAAGACTTTCAATGCGAGATGGTCCAAACAAATCCATGTGAAGCAATTGCAATGGTCTAGTAGTTGAAACAATATTTTTCGATTTAAAAGCTGCTTTTGTTTGCTTCCCTTTTTGACAAGAATCACAAATAGAGTCATTTTCAAATTTCAAATTCGGAAGACCAACAACTAAATTTTGTGAAACCAATTTGTTCAAAAGATGCATGTTGATGTGAGCTACTCTACGATGCCATAACCAAGAATCATCCTCTTTGCTCATTATACAATTCACATATTCGGGTGAAGAGTTTGCAACATCAACCATATAAATGTTATCCATTCTAAAATCACGAAGGATAATTTTAAAATCTCTACGTCTAAAAACTAGGCATTCATCCGAATCAAATAAAACAAGATTTCCCTTGTCACATAATTGACTTATGCTCAAGAGATTATGTTTTAAACCTTTCACAAGTAATATATGCTTAATGGAAGAGATTTCATCCTTACCGACCGATCCGATGCCGATAATCTTTCCTTTGTTGTTATCACCAAAAATAACACTTCCCCCTTTCTTGCGTTCTAGTTGAAGGAATTTGGATTCGTCTCCCGTCATGTGCTTGGAGCATCCACTATCAAGGTACCATAGTACACTTGATCCCTTCAAACATACCTACAAAACAGATTAATGAGTTTTAGGTACCCATGCCATTTTGGGTCCTTGGGGGTTAGGCAAATCATAGTGATGTGATTGAGTGTTATGTCTATGTCGTGTAAAAAAAGCAGGAGCAATATGTCCAATTCGTCTACAATAATGACAAGTCACGTTAGGATTATGCATCCTTCTAGGTTGATAGTAATTGGACGGACGAAATTCATTTACTCTATTCTTGACAATATAACTATTGCGCAAATCATGAAAGTCATTTCTCCTACCATTTGTTCTAGGATATGCATCATTTCTAGAATAGTTGTTTCTAGGTTGGAAGTCATTTCTAGGTGTTCTAAAAGGTTCAAAATTCCTTCTAGTGTTTGGCCTAGAATGTGCATTATTTCTAGCATGATTATTTCTAGGTTGCGATTGATGAAAACCATTTCTAGGTTTGTTGTATCTAGGATGAACATTTGTTTTATTTATCCTAGGTTGAGCCTTAGGTGGTTGGGGGTTGGCTTCAACTTTCTCTTTAGGCTCGTTTCTAAAACCTATGCCATGCTTGGTCGACTTCAAATTAACAAGCACTTCATTCAAATTTTTATGAGAAGAGTTAAACTTATCTAAGGTGCCCTTAAGCCTTTCTACTTCATTTTTGAGATGCATGCAAGAAGTACAATTTCTAGAACTCTCGGGCTTGTCGGCGCTTCTCTTGCCAAAAAATTTGTTTTCCTCTTTCAACTTCTCATTTTCTAAAATCAGTTTTTCCAATTCCTTTTCTTTAAAAGAGAGTTGTTTTTGAAAATCTTTTTTTTTAAAGAAGCATTTTCTTTTATACTCTTAACAGTTTTTGAAGCTTTAATAAATTCGCTATACAACTCATCAAAAGCATTTTGCATTTCTTCAAGGGAAAAGAAATTTTTGGAAGAAATTTGACATACCTCTTCTTTGTTGTCTTCTTGTGCCATAAGACAAAGATTTGCGGCTTCGTCTTCTTCTTCCTCACTTGACTCGTCACCGGAGTCGCCTCCCCAAGATATGTATGCTCGTTGCTTCTTGAAGGGTTTCTTCTCCTTTTTAGCATTTGGGCAATTTGATTTAATGTGCCCGGTTTCTCCGCACTCATAGCACTTTATTTGATCTCCTTGCTTTTTGCCCTTTCGTTCATACTCTTTTCGCATGAACTTTTGAAATCTCTTGATAACGAGTCCGAACTCGTTGTCTCCGTCCTCATCATTTTGAGGTTGGCTTGTGCTTGCCTTGAGAGCGATTCTTTGCTTCCTTTGATCATCAACAAGAGGATTAAGTATAGTAGATTCATAAGTTTTAAGATTACCTCTTAATGTGTCGATGGTGACATTTGAAATGCCAATGGATTCTTGAATCGCGTCGGCCTTGGATCGCCATTCCGGAGTGAGACTTCGGAAAATTTTTCAGACAAGTTCCTTATCCGTGAAGGTCTTCTTAAGAGCATGTAAATCATTTACGATTTTTGAAAATCGTTCAAACATCTCATCGACCTTTTCGCCTTCCTTCATGTGAAACAATTCATATGCATGTGTTAGGAAATCAATTTTGGCTTCCCTTACCTGGTCCGTACCTTCGTACGTAATTTCCAGCTTGTCCCACATTTGCTTCGCCGTTGTGCAACAAGATATCTTTCTGTAATCATCAGCATTTACAGCACAAAATAATAAATTAATAGCTTTAGCATTATTTTGCACCTTTCGGATATCATCCCCATCGTATTCATCTTCGGACTTTGGGACCCATTCATTTTCAACCTTCTTGGTTGGAATTTGTTCTCCATTCATTATGACCTTCCAAAGATGAAAACTATTTGATTGTACAAATATTCTCATCCTCTCCTTCCAGTATGTATAATTTGTACCATCGAATAGCGGTGGTCGGGTGGAGCATTGTCCTTCGCCTATTCCTGCAAAAGAATCACGAGTAGAAGCCAAGGATGTTTCTCTCAAAAGGTTAAGTCTTCAGAGAGTTGGGCTCTGATACCAATTGTTAGATAATACGCTTAACGCTAGAGGGGGGGTGAATAGCGTTATAATAAAAATTAGCGTAAACTTGCGGAATTTAAAAATTGCAGGAAATAAATAAGTGCGATAAGTAAATAAATTAGAACAAAACCACCGATGTATCCTAGTTCACCACAAACCGTGGCTAGTCCAGTCCCCGAGAGACTCTCTCGAGATTTCCACTAACTTGTTAAGCTTACGGGTGCTCAACAAACCGTTACAACTTGAGGACACAAGCCTCAAATACATTTGCTCGGAGATACAACACTCCAAGACTTCAACCAAGGAAACACAAGTTCCTTCATACAACACAAGGGACTAACACTTCCCTTCAAGTGTACAAAAACACTTAGCACTCAAACAAGGCACTCCTTTAAGAGTAGATATGAGTAAAAAGAATACGCTCAAGATCGCAACAACTTTCGACAAGAATTTGGCTCTCAAAAGCTTATGTAACGAATATAAAATGATAAGCAATAAAGTATGCAAGCTTTAGCAATTGTGTGATCAGTTGTTGTGTTTAGAAGACTGAACTGAAGCTGTATTATTAGTTGAAAAACCTTGTATTACCGTTGCCTAATTGCCAATTAAGAATTGCTGATTTTACTCTGTGACAATCGATTGTCAAATTACCACAATCGATTGTTTTCCAGTTCTTCCAAAAATCAATCCCAGATTTTACGCATAACAATCGATTATCTAAGATCAATAATCGATTACTGGCAACGTTCAAAAAATCATTTCCAGATTTTACTTAAAACAATCGATTGTCAGAAATCTACAATCGATTACTCAGCAACGTTCAAAAAATCCTTTCCAGATTTTAATTAAAACAATCGATTATAGGAAATCAATAATCGATTATTCAGCAACGTTCAAAAAATCCTTTCCAGATTTTAATTAAAACAATCGATTATAGGAAATCAATAATCGATTACCTGACGGTATTTGAAAACATTTTGGCAACGGTCAGTTATACAATCGATTATATTAAGTTAACAATCGATTATATATCAGTCTTGAAAAATCAATTTAGACACTGCCTCTTGACAATCGATTGTTATAGGTTCACAATCGATTATTTAATAACTTTGAAAAAGTCTGGAAGACACTGCCTCAACACAATCGATTGTCATAAGTTCACAATCGATTATTTTGTGACTTTGAAAAATCTGATGGACACTGTCTCTTCACAATCGATTGTAATTAGCTTCACAATCGATTATTTTGAGCTTTGAAAAACTTTGATGGACACTGCCTCAACACAATCGATTGTCATAAGGTTCACAATCGATTGTCATGCAGATTTGAAAAATCTGATGCTCACTGCCTTAACACAATCGATTGTCATAATTTCACAATCGATTGTCAAGCAGCTGACTTAAACATAATCGATTATCATAAGTACATAATCGATTATCTTAGTCCAGATTTTAGAGGCATGCTTAAAAATCATTTTGACTAAAGTAAATATGCATTATTTAAAATTATTATGCTCTAAATTAAATATGCATGATTTGTTAAAAATATTTTTACGATAGAAGCCAGGTCTTGAGTTTAAGTTGTCGGATCAAGATCACAATTAAATACCGACTCATATAAAACTTAATCTCAATCTTTGTCTTGTGCTTGAATCTCATTATATATCAATTTTGCGCTTGTGCTTGGACCTCGTCATATGTCAATTTGCTCATAGTTTTTTATTCATCAAAACCTACAAATATGAACACACGTTTAGTATAATGCCTTGAGAACGTGTTTCCAACAACTTCAACTTGCTCGAGGATACCTCACCTCAAGACTTCACCTTACTCGTGGATACCGTACCACAAGACTTCATACACTAAGATTGAGGGTACTTAGCAAACCCGACAATCAATGAGAAGATATGGTCTTCTCAAACACCTTTCTCTTTTACAACAAGAACTCTCTAATAAGAGTAGATAAAGAGATACAAAATAAGCTCTATGAACAACTCAAAGTTGTCTCTCAAATGGCTCAACAAAAGTTCTATAATGATGCACAAATAATATCAATATGTATATGAATAATAAGAGGTGTTGTGTGTCTCAAATCAGCTCAAAAGACCTCTATTTATAGGTGGTAGAAGTAATATGTCTGTTGCTTAATTGGCAATCAATTATGCTGATTTTATGCCAAGATAATCGATTATCAGATATTGCATAATCGATTATCAGCTTACCGTTACAAAATTGGAAGCTGATTTTGTGCTAGAATAATCGATTATTGGATTTGCATAATCGATTATCTGCCTGTCGTTCAAAAACTTTGGCAACGGATACAAGATAATCGATTTTGGCCAAGTGTATAATCGATTATCCTACTCTGCGGAAATTTCCAATAAATGGAATTTCCCAGAATAATCGGTTATCACTTTTGCATAATCGATTATTCACCTATGCTGTCCACAATTGAAAACTTACTTCAAAAACCATTTTGGTTAAAATGTAAATGTTAAAATCATTTTGTTTGAAGTATTTGAAATATGTTTATGATAAATATGATTTGATAAAATGATTTTATGCATATTTATGATGACCTATGTTGAGCCAAAAGACGAGATAACTTAAACGTTGCTCTTACATTGGTTCTACCTAACGACCTATGCCTTGGGTCTTCGGTCTTGAACTTTTGAGCTCGTCTTGACTTTTCCATGCGATCCATTCATCAATATGCTTCTCGGCATTCAATCTTGATTGTTTGTCATATAATAACGTTGTTAGACACTTGACTTCATTGTTTGTCATTCATCAAAACCTATACCTGAAAATCATGCTAATACAACCAAAGCACACATATCATGGATAGAATATTTTCTACAATTTCCCCCTTTTTGATAATGACAAATAACAGGAGATATGTATATCGGATTCCCCCTAAATTCATGTTATATCTCAACATACAATTCATGCAAACGATTCCCCCTTAATGATAATTACCCCTCAAATAAGGCATACTATAACGTAGATACATTCCCCCTTATTTGATGCATATCGCCTAAAGTCTTCCCCCTTTTGGCATTAGCAAAAAGAGAGTATGAAAAGGCTACTTTCCCCTTTCGACACTTTCCCCTTTTGGGTATATCAATTGTTAGTGTCAAGAATAAAATAGGAAATACAATGAGGAATATACATTGACGATATTTAAACAATCATACCAACATGAAATAATACCAAATGTTAGTAAAAACATAACAACCATAATAACGGTTATTTTTCGCAAATCATATTGCTTAAGAATATATCAACAGTTAATTTTTAACAAACCAATAGTTGTATTAAAAACACGAATCATTTATTTTTCAAGAATGTATCAACTGTTATTCAAACCAAAAATAATATTCGTCAAAACATGAATCAATTATTATTTTTAACAAAAATAATTGATACCAATTGTTATTCAAGATAAAAGTTATCAAAACATGAATCAACAAAAATAATTAATATCAATTGTTAACAAAGATATATTAATTGTTAACACATATCAACTATTACGTTTTTATCAAAAATATGATAACTAACCAACATTCCCCCTCGATGCAATAAGGTTTTGTGCTTGGTGCATCTACTACGATATTGTAGTCTTCAAGCACACCTGCAAACGTACCTAAAAATAGGTTTTAGGTACCCAAGAACTTTTGGGTCCTTGGGGGTTAGGCAAATAATAATCATAGCTAAGAGATAAATCCCAATGTTTTGCAAAACATACGGGTGCTATGTGTCCTACCCTGTTGCAATAATGACATATAACATTCGGGTTGTGCATATGTCTTGGTTGAGCCAAAAACGTTCTAGGTGATCTAAAGTCGTTATTTCTGAAGCGTTGAAATTCCTAGAGTCATTTCTAGGCGGTCTAAAATGATTAATTCTAGACTCATTTAGAAAATTCCTAGAATTATTTCTAGGTTGTGCATCGCAATTTCTAACATGATTCTTATTCTTTTTACGCCTTTTATTTTTCCTGGACCTTTCCTTTTTAATTTCTTCAACTATTTTAGGATTGTCTACACTTCGTTTTTCTAGTGTGTTTCTAAGTTCTATGTTCTCTAATTTCAAAGAATGACAAGATGAACAATTTGAATTTTGATCAATTGAAGAATCTTCATGCATCTCCTTAATTTTATTTCTAAGATCAATATTATCATTTTCCAAAAATTTATTTTTCTCTTCTAAAACTTTAATTTTAGCCTTGGCCTCTTTGGAGATTTTTGAAGACTTTTTCAATTCATCATATAATTCTTGAAAAGCTTCTTGTAATTCTTCAAAAGAATAAGAGTTAGAAGTACTTACCTCTTCTTCCTCATTGGCCATGAGGCATAGTGCGGCAGTTTCATCGCCCGAGCTGTCCGAATCCCATGTCACGCGCCTATAGTGTTTCTTCTTTTCCTTGTCCTTGGGTTTTGGACAATGTGATTTGGTGTGGCCAAGTTTTCCACAATTTTGGCATGAAGGACTTGGTTCTTCCTTCTTTATTTCCTTTTTCATAAACTTATAAAAATTTTTGATCAAATCATTTGAAGAAGTATCATCATCGCTTTCCGAATCACTTTCCTCAACTCTTTTAGACGATGAGGCTTTGAAGGCAATACCTGGACCTTTACTTCTAAGATAAGGATTAAGAATTGTGCTTTCATAAGTTTTGAGGTGACCTCTTAGTCCATCAATTGTGACGTCCGTGACTCCTATCGACTCTTGGATGGCATTGGCTTTGGAGCGCCATTCGGGAGTGAGACTCCGTAGGATTTTTCGAACTAGATCTTTGTTCGAGTATACTTTTCCGAGAGCATGGAGATCGTTGATGATCATTGAGAACTGTTCGAACATAATATCGATGCTTTCATTCTCCCTCATTCTAAAGAGTTCATATTCATGTGTTAGAAAATCAACTTTAGATTCTCGGGCTTGAGGCGTACCTTCATAAGTGATCTCGAGTTTATCCCACATCTCCTTGGCGGTTGTGCAACAAGAAATCTTCCGATAGTCATCCGGATTCACCACACAATATAATAAGTTGACGGCCTTTGCGTTATTTTCAACTTTCTTGACGTCCTCGGCATCATATTCATCTTCCTCCTTTGGAACCGTGGTTTCCTCAACTTTCTTTGTCGGCATTTGTTCACCGTTCTTGATGATTTTCCACAGACGAAAGTTATTTGATTGGATGAAGATTCTCATCCGCTCTTTCCAATATGTGTAATTTGTTCCGTCAAATAGTGGAGGCCTATTGGTGGAATGTCCTTCGCTCATCATTCCTGCGCTCAGTATTCTCAACAAAAAAATATATCGTTCTCTCAACCGGTTAAGGCTTTTAGAGAGTTAGGCTCTGATACCAATTGTTAGGATTTATGCCCGTCACTAGAGGGGGTGAATAGTGCGGTATGAGAATATTGATAAATATTGCGGAGTTAAAATTGCAGGAGTAAAGTAAATGCAGTAATTAAAAGATTAAGGAAAGGACACACCGAATTTATACTGGTTCACTACAACGTGTGGTTAGTCCAGTCCCCGAGAGACTCTCTCGAGTTTCCACTAACTCCGTTAAGCTTACCGGTGCCTAACAAACCGTTACACTTGCTCGTAGATGTACATTCTACAAGACTTCAACTTGCTCGAGGATACCTCACCTCAAGACTTCACCTTGCTCGTGGATACCGCACCACAAGACTTCACACACTAAGATTGAGGGTACTTAGCAAACCCGACAATCAATGAGAAGATATGGTCTTCTCAAACACCTTTCTCTTTTACAACAAGAACTCTCTAATAAGAGTAGATAAAGAGATACAAAATAAGCTCTATGAACAACTCAAAGTTGTCTCTCAAATGGCTCAACAAAAGTTCTATAATGATGCACAAATAATATCAATATGTATATGAATAATAAGAGGTGTTGTGTGTCTCAAATCAGCTCAAAAGACCTCTATTTATAGGTGGTAGAAGTAGTATGTCCGTTGCTTAATTGGCAATCAATTATGCTGATTTTATGCCAAGATAATCGATTATCAGATTTGCATAATCGATTATCAGCTTACTGTTCGGAAGCTGATTTTGTGCTAGAATAATCGATTATTGGATTTGCATAATCGATTATCTGCCTGTCGTTCAAAAACTTTGGCAACGGATACAAGATAATCGATTTTGGCCAAGTGTATAATCGATTATCCTACTCTGCGGAAATTTCCAATAAATGGAATTTCCCAGAATAATCGATTATCACTTTTGCATAATCGATTATTCACCTATGCTGTCCAGAATTGAAAACTTACTTCAAAAACCATTTTGGTTAAAATGAAAATGTTAAAATCATTTTGTTTGAAGTATTTGAAATATGTTTATGATAAATATGATTTGATAAAATGATTTTATGCATATTTATGATGACCTATGCTGAGCCAAAAGACGAGATAACTTAAACGTTGCTCTTACATTGGTTCTACCTAACGACCTATGCCTTGGGTCTTCGGTCTTGAACTTTTGAGCTCGTCTTGGTTTTTTCATGCAATCCATTCATCAATATGCTTCTCGGAATTCAATCTTGATTGTTTGTCATATAATAACGTTGTTTGACACTTGACTTCATTGTTTGTCATTCATCAAAACCTATACCTGAAAATCATGCTAATACAACCAAAGCACACATATCATGGATAGAATGATTTTCTGCATATTTTGTTCGAGTTTTTAGAATAAAGTGATAGACAGAAATATTAGCAGGAAAATAAGAAGAGAGTTAATGAAGCAGTATGAGTAAAATGTGATGCATGGATGCCAATGATATTATAGGATATATAGTTAGGTGAAGGAAAACATGAGAGGAGGCAAACCATTTGATAACAAAAGAGTATAGTCCATAAAGTTATATCCTCATTTCGAGAAATTAGTTCGTGACTCCAATGCGACTACTAGAAGGGAGAGTCAATCCCCAAAGTAATAGAAATCATTATGGGCTGGTGAACAAGATAAACTAAATATAAATTAGGGGCTAAATGTTTTGATAATAGTCAGCATCATGAGAATTTCATATTGCGTTCCGACGATAATAGAATGCACCATAAAAGATTCATGAGGAATTCAAAGAATGATTATTCAGGAAGACGTTTCCCTAAAAGTAAGCAATGTGAGCAAAGTTAAGCTTAAGGGACTGTGGGTGCTAGTTACACTAAGTGTTTCCCTCATGAATAAGGAAATTTGTTATCCTTGGATGCAGAAGAACTATTGCAAGGCGAGTGAGGGTTATCGATGATGTGAAAAGACGCCAAAGATAAAGAGGAAAAACATCAATAGGCGGGTCGCCATAGCTCCATTGTACTCCCCTAAGGGGGGTAATATGAAATGGTGTGGAATTAAGTCAGAATTAATGGGTTCTAATAATAATGGAATGATAAAAGAACAATGCGATAAAAATGAAAATTAAAAGGAACGAGATTGCACTTATTCATAGCCTACATATATGCTACAATTCCAAAATATTATGCAAACACGACATCAAGGAGATGAAGTAAGGGATCCTTCCCGAGATGTTATTGATAAATAAGGAGACAGTAGGAATCGTAAGTTAAGGTTAAGGAAATAACCCAAGGGAGATTATGTAGAATATTGATATGAGAATGATCCAACAAGTAGTTAGTAGTTGATTCAGAAAGAGCCTAGTTGATGGCTATATAAGAGGGCATATACAAATCAATAGATCGTGCAAGATAAGCATACCAAAACCTAATATAGTGAATTCAGCCTTGTAATAATGTCATTGTAATACATGAGATATATTCAGATAGGAGTTGGGTTAGTAAAAGGTACCATATGAGTGTTACTGAAATAAAAGAGAAAGCCACCGGAAAGACAATCAACATATCAGTTCAGAAGCAACCCTACAAGCACAAGAGCATGGAGGTAAGCAACTACGGATAATTATAGGCAAGGAAGAAAATCAAAAGGTCAGTAATAAGCTCACAGTTTCACAAGAGTCAAGGGTTCTCCCTAAGTACTACAACGAAAAACTAGCTGAGGAAATAAGAATGAAGGTTTCAACTTAAGCTACGTGACCTAAGGAGGAAATGGTCTTATAACAACAGTCTCACAACAACACTATATGCACTCCATAAGAAATTGACACCTACTATGGCTAATGAACGGGAAGTAAAATCAGAAGTAATATTCAAGATCATACGAGTTGTATGAAATTCCAATATGCATGGCACCAAGTAAGCTAAGTATGCATGCAAGAATGGGGGCAGAAAAACAAGGAAATTTAATTGCTTACACTTGAAGAAAGTTGAGATGGAACAAAAAGAATTATTCGATTCATGATCTAGAGTTAGTTATGTTATGAACGTACCTAAGAGTTCGCAATTTTATATATGCAGCATATACATTGTCAATCATATAGTCGTAGAAGATCCGATATAATTCAAAAGAAGGAATTGGTTCCAGGTCATAGATAAAGGATTGAATCATTAGAAGATTGTATCATGGTTTTACATGGCGTCTATGAAAGGGTAAAATAATAACTAAATACCATGAGCCGCAGATCAGAATATAGCTTAAGCCTACATAAAGGTTGATCAGAAAAAAGAGGAAACTAAAGAGATACATAAACGAAGTACAACAGGAGTCTAATTATAGGACCCAAAAAAATTACAGAAATCGTGATTGAGAACATTATAGGACCACTGTTGATATCAAAGGTACCAAAGGGATAGTACAACAACAATACTCTATAGAAGCCCTACGATAATGCCGGTTATAAAAGTACTAGCTTCATAAGAAGTCAGCACGAAACTCCCACCGGATTGTGTATGCACCAGAGGTGCAAGTATTATAATAGAGCTTCAAGTTATGGACGTGAATTATACCTACATGGAAGGGAGGTCATGAAAGAGATAGAATATACGTTGCGAGATTTTAAGGTAAGTAAGGTAAAGGTGAACAATGTACAAGATACTCAAAAGCAGAAGATCGTGAATAGTCCATGCTTAGGATAGAAAGCTAGAAGCACTAGGATTCAATATCCAGGAATGGTAGCAGCGTCATCGGTGGCATATTTTCCAGCCTATGTGTTCCAGGTATCGAGAGGTCTAAACTAAAAGAGTAAAAAGAGTTTAAGACAATGCAATGTCTTGCTCAATGTTCTAGAAATAACTTAAGGAAATCTATGGTACAAGCAAATTGAAGGAATGCCGCGAATAGTATAAATAGATATGTATAGGTCCCAAGCTAAAGTATAGTAAATCGACAAAGTTTTATGATAGGAGTAAGAACAAGAAAGGGCGAGTGAGAATGTGACGAGAATAGATAAGTCCTAGGGGATTAAGCCCATGAAAATAAGAAAATGGCTTCCCTAAGATATAGAAAGTTTAGCATAACCTGAATGAACTCAAAGGAGTCTAAGACTAATGACATTTAGAAGAAATGGAATATTTTCCTGGTAGTAGAATGAGGGTGTAATAGTGATAAATAAAGGATGATGTTTGGGCCTTCGACTGAGTAATAATTCGAAGAGGATTTCATGGATTTTACAGAATAAAAACGTAAGGTGAATAACATTGGGATGCTATAAAATACGATTTTTGAAGAATAGTATCGCCCCTAAGTGCATCAAGAAAATCATTTCAAATATTCCTCGATACAGCATAAGCCCTAATAGTAATGTATTACATTAGAAGTTTCAAGTTATCAATAGAAGATTTTAGATCAACATTGAGGTAAATCGACAATGGATGAATAAAAGATACAAAGTATAAGATAAGATAGACCATCATTCTTAAGATATAGCAATATTCGTAAGTTCAAAAATATACTAAAGGGCCATCTTGTCAAGCTCTGTATGTGATTACAAAGTGAGGCCTAATAATCGGCTAAAAGCTATAGGCAAAAGGAGAGAAGAGTCGCATAGACGCATTTACAAATTCAGAGTTATATAGGCTGCATGACAGGAGGTAGTAATAGTTACGAGATTGGAAAGATTTCGACCACAAGTCATGATATGAGAAAAATGTAAAAGTGTGAATACCATAGACTTTGGAATTATTCACAGAACGGTTGCCTAGATGGAAAAGAAAGTACTAAAGTATTCGAAAAGCCATAAGTTAAAAATGACAAGTGAATCCGGCAACATTCGAGGACGAATGTTCCAAAGGGGGAATGATATTACACCCCGTGTTTTTGTACATGAAAGTATACCATAAGTAAATTAATGGAAGCTCGAAAGGATATGTTACATCCCGCATTTTCATACGATAGCGTTTCATCGTAAGTTAATCGTTGTAAATTTGGGATTGAGATTGTATTGAGATTATAACTATTATGCTATTCAAACAAGTGATGAGTAAATTCGTGAAGGTGAGAGGGTAAGAAAATTGAAGAAATAAATTTCGTCGAGGTTCGGCATTTTGGAATAAAATATGACCCGAGCTAAAATACCATGTACTTATGGACTAGTACTATACTGGCTACCACAAGACCATGATAGTAAGCTGTATAAGGTGTTAAAAGTGAGAAGTACTAAGTAATTTACGATAATTCTTAATTATGTATATAATCAGGTAATGATTGATTTTAGGGAGAGATTAACAATTAATTAAGATGATTAGCGGTTAAGTATTAGATAAAAACCTCACATGGCAACCAAGGCTTTATGAAAATGTGACTCTTAAAACCATAGAATAAGTGGTATTAAAATAGCCTTTTTGTAGCTTAGTCACTAGGAAAGTGAGCGCAACATCTTTGTATAAGAAATAATAAACTAAAGAGTTAAGAGTCTTATGACTCTTAAAGAACATGAGTCATATAAATCATGTTATTATCCAGATCCAAAATCACGCTATCATTTGTAACTTAAGAGTCTTATTACACTTAAAGAACTTTTCATATAGCTGACTTTGTGGTAAGATTTCCTAATTTCCAATAGGAGAAAGTTGAACACCATAGACCTGATGACTAGACACAAAATATAGAAATTCCAATGTAGAAGTGGGAGATAATCAAAATGGATTTTATAGTAGGTCTAACTCGCACATATCATAAGTTTGAATCAATTTGGGTGATTGTGGATTGACTCACGAAGTCAGCAGACTTCGTTACTTATCAAGGCCATGGACACGATAGTGTAACTATCCGATCAGTCGTTTTGATTATTTGTATTTTTTGGTATTTTGAGGCTGGGAATAGCTTCATATAATGCATTATGACTTGCATTCACAATTGGTTTTGATTTTCAAGTAGTGCAAGATTGATTTGGAAAAATAATTATTATTTTTAAAGCTTTAAGTTGGAAGAGCTCACCAAGTTTGACTTTTGCATATTTGATCCTAGATTGGAGTTTTGAAAGTTTTGTTAGGTTCGAATGGTAATTTTGGACTCATGCGTATGTTCAGATTTGAATTTGGAGGTTCTTAGGTTATTTTTGCTTGGATTGACGAAAGCTGGATAGTTGAAGGTTTGGAAGAGTGATAGATTTGATCGGGAATTGACTTTGTTGATATTAGGTTAAGATTTTGGCTTCGGGAGTTGCTATAGCTCTGTTTTAGAATTTGGGACTTGCATGTAAAATTTGAGGTCATTCCGAGTTGACTGATATGGTTCGACATGAGTTTTAAGAGTTGGAAGTTAATTAGTTCACTAGGCTTGAATTGATGTGTGATTTATAATTTCCATGTCATTTGGTGTGATTTGAGGCCTCAAGTAGGTTCGTGGTATTTTTTGGGATTAGTTGGTGTGTTCCGACGGGGTCATGTGGACCTCCGGTGTGTTTCGCATGAGTTTCAGGCCATTTTCTTTTGTGTTTGGATTGATGTTAGCTGGTGTTTTGTTTCCTTCTTCGCTATCCCGTAGTTCTATCTAGTGGCAGGTGGATTTTGTTCTTCGCATTTGCAAAGAGAGGAACGCGATAGCAAAGCTTTTGGGAGGTAGTGCGTCGCGATCGAGAGTATGGAGCTGCTTCGTGTAAATGGGAGGTCTGGCTGAGGATGGCACACATTTGTTCATAGCACTCACATGGTCCGGGCTATGTTTGCATAGCTATTGTGAGTTTGGTCATTGAGTTCATGATATGTACATCGCATTTGCATATGAATTTTTTGGCAGCGTGCATTTTGTTGTTGGCGATCACAAAGGTAATTCTGTGATCACCATGTGTATAATTAGGCAGTGCTTATATAGTACCCTATTTCGAGGAATTTGGTTATTTTATTACATTTTGAGTTAAAGAGATTGGTTTTGGAAATTTAGGTAATTTTCACAATTTGGATTAGGGTAAGTATTTTTGTTACTCGGATTTGTTTATATTTCATGATTCCAACCTTGATTTTAGAGTTTGATTGATGAGTTGATTGGAGAAATTGGGGATTTTAGTAAAACCTTTTCTAAAATATAAATTAATGATAACAAGGCCGATTTAAGGTCATAATTGGATGATTTTGGTATTGTTGGACTCGTATCGGAATAAGTATTCGGAATTTGTAAGTTTTGTCGGGTTACAAAGTGCAAGCCCGAGGTTGAATTTTCGGGTTGGCTTTTTTATTTTCATTTTAGATCAAATCTTTATTATTCGATTTATATGGCTTTTATTTATGATATTAAGTTATTTTGGCTAGATTTAAGTTGTTTGGAGGTTGTTTCACTTGAGAAGGTCTTCTTTGTGGATTTATTTAGCTTATTGGAGGTAAGTATCTTGCCTAACTATGTGTGAAAAAACTTTCCAATAGGCTTGGGTCTATTGCATTATTTGAATTATGTGAATGATGTGTACATGAAGTGACGAGTGTGTACCCACGCTGATATGTGAAAATTTATCGGTTTATACTCTTAGGTTATTAATATGCTCTCAATTGACGTTGTTTTTATATGGAATATCTTTCATTTTCGAGTTATTTCTTGTTTCATTTGTTGTTGTTAAAATTCTTGTGTACATTATTGTTGAGACGTGGGCTATGCTTAATTGCAATATTGGTATTGTCGATCATTTTTAGGCCGGTTTGGATGAGAGTGGGAAAGTTCGGGATTCACTTGTGGCATATGTAGACATACTGTGGGGATTGATTGTTGTGTGCAGAGCATAGGGGTGGCATTTCACTATTATTGATCATGTAGAGCAAAAGGGTGGCATTTCACTATTGTTAATTGTGTGATATGGTGGCTATTGATATACTATCGGGGCAGAGTGATACATGTTGCTATTGTGTTGTTGTCTAGGTGGAGTGATACATGTGCCTATTGTGTTATTGTAGGGGTGGAGCGATACAGGTGGCTATTGATATATAGCCTAGGCAGAGCAATACGGGTGGCTATTATTATACTGTTAATGCAGTAAGATAAGGGTGGCTATGTAGGGAATGATACATGATGGCTCTGGGCCACGTTGTTGATGAAAATGAATATCCTTTTTCTTGTTTTATGACTTCGTTGTGTGTGTCATGCATATCACGTTATTGGTTATGTTGTTCCTAATATGCAAGTTAATGTCTCTAATTACATGATGATTTGAGTTGGAATAGTACACTTGCACATGCAAACACCATAACATGTCATCTATACCAGTCCAGGAGGATGAAACTTAATGTTCATTGATCATGTACATGTATTCTTGTATATCTACTTTCTCTGCGATATGGTTTGGGCTGGTAGCCCTTGGCCACCCGAACGGATTGTGATAATGAATCCGTTTTCCATGATGGGAATATTATGATATTGAGCATGTGATCACGACAGTCGGATTGTGATATTGAGCATGTGACTACGCTAGATGGATTGTGATATTGATCATGTGGCCATACTGGGCAGGTTATGAGATTGGTATGTGAGTTATCCATGCGAATGACTTATATGGTGGCACGAGGTCTTGACCATGCGAGGGTGATTGATAATGTGGACACGAGGTGTCATGTGTATAAGATTTGTGATTTGTGAATTGAAATTTGTTGTTATGAGGTATGGTGCCTCGGAGTGACTTTTGTTGTAAATCTTGTGTCAGAATGGTATGTTTATTAGAATTGTTGTTGTTTTTCCTTAATTTCTCTCATTTGTATTTTATTTGTACTTTGATCATTTTGTTGTTTTATCAATTGATTTCTCTTTGTGCCATTTATTTACCTTGCTTTCTGTTGCTAGCTTTATATTAATATTTTTCACAGGATACTTGATTATTGAGTGTCTTGACTTGAACCACGACACTACTCCACCGAGGTTAGTCTTGATACTTACTGGTACTGATTGTGGTGTACTCCTACTATACTTCTGCATATTTGTGTGCAGATATAGGTGTTGGAGGCCGTGGTTCCAGGCAGTTTTAGCTTCTTGATCACGAGGATTCAAGGCAGAGATGCTTGATCGTCGCTATACCTTGGAGTCCTTTCCTTATATTTATCATGTCAATTATCGATAAGAATAGTATTGTATCTTTGTTTTTGATATATTTCTTTGTATTCAGCTAGAGTTTGTGACTCTGAATCTTGGAGATTTATTGTGATTATCGCCATACCGGCTTGTATCACCTTTACTTCCAGCTTTTATATTAAACTCTACTCCATAGTATCATGTTTAATTGGTTTAGATGTTGGTAATGATCAATTTACCTAGTTTAATAGACTAGGTGCGATCATGATGATTAAGGTGAGATGTGTTGTTTGGGTATGGATTACGACGTTTGTGTTTAGATGGCATTTGGTGTGGCTTGTTAATTAAGAGAATAGTTATGAGATCTACATGTTTCTTACATCATTATTTGTGTTGGGAAGGTTTAGAACAAGGTTTTAGTTGATATGAGGTTATATACCCGTATCGGGTTTGATTTTAGGTAGCTATTGTGGCTGGAGATGATGCTATTGTAAGTCCCCATAAATTTAACCTAAAACTCGGGGTTTCATGGCGCCGAGGTAGAACAATGTGTTTGATGGTTGTAGAAAGTACGGACTTTATGGGTTATGCAATACGGCAGGGAGTTGAAGGAACCATTTTGCAGACCATGGCATTTCTACGATCTACTATGCGATCGCAGAACCACTTTATGGGCCGCAGATTGGCCGCAGAGTGAAGCAAGGCTTGAGATAATTTTGAGGACCATTATACGGTCCATTATGTGGCTGCATAACTATTTTGCGGGCCGCACAATCTCTCGCAGAACCAATATGAGAAACGTTTAGAAGAAGGTTTCGCGCTACATTATGCGACCGCAGAACTGATATGCGGACCTCAGATCTGTCACAGACCTGTCCAACCTACCCAGTTTTTGGGATCCGTTCTGCAGTCTCCTTTGCATACCTATTTTGGGGTCTAGTCTACGACCACAAACCCGACTTCATAGAGTTTAAGTTTTGTAAACTTTCACTTGATCCCATTTTTATTAACAAAAAAACTTGGGGTTTATTTTAGCTGGTTCTAACTGATATTTTAGAGAGAGGAAAGTGGTCTAGAGTGAGAAGAGGAATTCCTAAGCCATTTGTTCATCATTCTTTGCCCAAGTCTTGAAGAATTCACAAATATAACTCACAGAGTCTTCGCCTAAGAGGTAAGATTCTAGCCCAAGTTGGGTATGCTCAAGGGAAGATGCCCTTCAGATATCTGGGGATTCCTTTGGATACAAATAAGCTTACATTGGCATAATGATTACCTCTCATAGACAAGATCACAGCAAAAATATCATCCTGGACAGCCAAGAAATTGTCATACGCTGGGAGAATTCAATTAGTGCAATCAGTATTACTTGGCATGCAAGCATATTAGGCACAAATGTTCATATTACCTGTCAAGGTAGTCAAATTGATTGAGGCATACTACAGAAGTTATGTGTGGTCAGGAGAGAATATCATCACAAAAAAGGCATTGTTGGCCTGGGAAAGAGTATGTTTATCTAAAGCAGTTGGAGGCTATAATATCACCAATATACAAGTGTGGAATAAAGCAGCAATAGCAAAGACATTCTGGAATAGCACATAAGACTGATAAATATGGATAAAATGGATTCATCTCTACTATATCAAAGGACAAAACATCTTCGAAATGAGTATACCAAACTAGGCAAGCTGGATGGTAAAGAAGATATTGGGGGCAAGGGATGATATCAAGCAAGTACAAAGGCCTACTATACAGAAGAAAACTATTATCAGATATATCTACAATCAACTATTAGGAGATCATCCTAAATTTAAATGGAGAAGGTTGATATATCATAACAGATCCAGACCTAAAGCTACCTTCACTATATGGTTGCATTGTCAGGGGAAACTTGCTACTACAGACAGACTTTGCAAATGGGGTATCAACGTGCAATCACTTTGTGTGCTGTGTCAAATCTCAGATGAATGCAGGGATCACCTCTTTGGGGAATGTAGTTTTTCAAGAGGATTATGAAGCAGAATACTACAGTGGCTGCAAATGCAAAGTCCGATGCGACATTGATGGACTAATCTCTTCGCATGGATAATGAAGAAAACTAAAGGGAGAAAGCTACAACAAAGATCATCAAAAGACATATACAGAGTTTCTACACGCAATATGGAAGGAAAGAAACAACAGAATTTTCAAAGGAGAAACTAGAGATCAAGAGAGCATAGCTAGAGAGATAGCATGTGTATGTAATATTAGAGGCATAAGTGATATAAGGAACCAGCTACAGAAATTGAGCTTTTAAATATACAATTCATATCCTAGCTTATATATATAGAATTAGACTGTTGAATAAGAAAACTAATAGGAAGTGGGAGTTAGATTGTTTGTTTTCTCAGAGAAGCTAGATGTGCATAGTTATGCTTGTTTTGTAATGATTTCACCAGTGATTAATATAATATTTTAATTACCAAAAAAAATTATATGCCTAGCCTTCAATATCAAAATTTGGGTTGGGAATAGGTAACGATGAGGAAGGTTTTGAGAATAGGAGTTGTTATTTATGTATGCATGTACTAATAAAGGTGGTAGGAAGGTTGTGGAGTATATTTGGGCGCCCTATTGAAGTGAAGATTGATTGTGAGGTAATGAAATTTACATAGAAGGACTTTGAAACCTTAACGCATACCGAGCACTTGAAAAAATGCTCAAATGAGCTGAACCCCCGAAAATCTTCCTAATTGTAGTTAAATTTAGTCATATCTTTAATTAGATTGAAGTCGCTAGGAGATTCAGAACGTTGTAGTAAATTAAAGAAAGCTCAAGCATGGTATGTTGGCTAAACTCCTCTTGTAGAATTGAATTTCATAATGTCCTCGTAAGTTGCGATTATGATTGGCTCAAGTTCTTATTTTGAGTCCTTCCTAATAAATTTGATTGTTCTAAATAAGTGTTGTGTTGAAGGATGTGTGTCATCAAAATGTGTTCCAAATGTTCCTATCATATCATGATTCCCTCCAGAAACGAAATCAAGTATGACTAATGTATGGAAGGTGTTGTGATTTAAAGTCATGTTTCCATTGCAAGTTAGTATACCAAATTGTGTAAGAAATACCAATGTGACTAAGACTTTTATTTGCTCACATATGTACTTAATGTCTTGAATAGAAATTCCTTGTTGTCGATAATCCATGATAATATTTGAAACTAAAAGAGGTAAGAATGATATATGAAATACGACCAACGTGCCAAGAATGATATTACGTTGTGTCCACTGGTGCCCATGAAATAAAAAGATGTGTAAAAGATTATGGAATGACGGTAAATCCTTTGTTTAATAAATATTTTTTGGAGTATCCTCAGTCACCAAGGACTGGTAGGTTGAAATAACCGATAGGAATAAATAAAACCAGACTCCAAGTCTGTTTACCCAAAAGTCAAATATTGGTCAATTCTTCCAACTTAAACTTCTAAAACGAGAATCATTCTTCCAAATCAATCTTGAACAGCTCGAAAATTAAATCCAATAATACACACAAGTAATAATGCATAATATGAAGCTACTCAAAGTCGCAAACCACCAACTGAAACATTAAAGGTCAAAATGACTAGTCGGGTCGTTACATATAAGGGGACTAAAATGCGTCTGCGGATAATTTTTCATGCACACATTTTTCCTGCTTTTGTTGTAGTAATATAAAGGTATTCAATATTTCCTTCGTTAGAGGTCTCAATATGGTAGCCGTTTGGCGAATAGCTTTGAAACTCAACAAGTTTTCTTTTAGACTTACTACAATACTATGCATTATTAGTAATCAATAACATTTCTCTAGGTAGTAATAAGATTGCTCTTACAATTAATATTGTACTATCAGATATTATATTAACACATGCATTCTTCATAATCATATAAGGAAAAAGTTTGTTTTCTCTTAATATTCTATGAGTTGTAGCACTATCCAAAAGGCATAAATCTTCATTACTCATCTTGGATCCAATTGAAGACTGACAATTTTTATTTTTTTCATAAAAAAATAAAAATTACACCATAAGAAATTGGAAACCACTAACGACACCAACAACAACACAAGACAACTTAAGTACTACCTGAAAATGAAAATAAATTTAGAACGAGAAGAAAAAAATACTGAAAATAAAAATAATAACATAATTTCATTCTTCAATAAAATGATTAAACTTTAGTTTTGATCTCCGATCCAAAGAAATCTTCAACTTCCAATTGATAAGATCATCGAGGCCTTTAAAATCACCATAATTCAAAGCAAGATTTTCCTCGGCATTATCCTCATTTTTGTTTGAAGGCCTTGCCTCAATATCATTTTTAAAGATCAAGTAAGACTCCACTAGGACAATAGCAGAAGATGCCACGATATTATTTGCCTTTCTTTTGATGAGTTTTGATAAAGCCTGACAAAATGCTCTGGTGCACGAAATTCAATTTTTCAATGACCTTTCATGCCACAATGGCGACGATTACCGCTTTTGCCTCTTGAAGGATTGTTTAGAGAACTCATATTATTCTCTCATTTACCATGACCACCATGATACTTATTATTATATTGTCTCTTGCTATTGGCATGCCCATGTACATTTATATGGCTATGATAAATATTCTATTTTTTTCCAAACTTATCACGTCTCGCTACCATATTCGCCTTAAGAATCGGAGCCGACCCTGTGGGACGAGCTTCATGATTTTTCATCAAGAGGGTATTATGTTGCTCAGCTACCAGAAGGCATGAGATCAATTCAGAATACTGTTTAAAACCACTTTCATGGTATTGCTACTATAATACAACATTTAAGGCATGAAAAGTCGCAAGTATCTTTGCCAACAAATTGTCATCATTCATAAAATCCCGGCATAAGTTTAATTGGAAATTTATTCGAAATACAACAGAGTTATACTCACTTATGGTCTTAAAATCTTGCAACCTCAAGTGCATCCACTCATATCAGGCCTTGGAAATTCCGTAACCTTAAGTGATCATACCCTTCCTTCATGCCATTCCACAATTAAGTGGATCTTTTACTGTCAAATATTCAACCTTCATCTAGATGATGGTGAAGGAAAATCATGGCCTTCGCTCTGTTTTGGATTGATTCCTCAGTACCCTGAGTAACGGTGTTACCAAATCCTTTAGTTGCTAAGTGAATCTCAACATCGAGAACCCATTATAGGTAATTCTTTCCAAAAATATCAAGTACCACAAACTCAAGCTTTGGCAAAATCGGTATAGTGAAAACTATCAAAGAAGACAATTAAATTAGAAATCATTAGAATAATACCGTAAATAGATAGTTTGGCTTAATTATAAAATGTGACCTGCATAAACTATATGATTAACAATTCTAAAAAGAAGTACTTTTTTTAACAAATAGTTTCCACACAAATAATATCTTAATAGACTAGTTAGGCTTATAAGAACTTCACATTATTTCTGATAATTTTTTAGTATTAATAATGTTAAATCACTTTTATTAAGTAAAAGATTTTCAGGCCATTCGGAAAACAAAGAAGTAAATACGTAAAAGATTAAGATGCAAAAATAGGACCGACTAGTGATGTGTAACCATAATTCATGGTATTGCACATTATATTCCTTATGTGTTACTTGCTTTAATGTTAAATTATACTTTATTTGAGCGTAATGAAGTCTATTTTATATGTAGGTGCATAGAAAATGAAAGTAGAGCTAAACAGATGCTTAAACGTCGAAAGTGCACTGAAGAACAGTGAAAAAGAGAAGCCGGGCAAAAGCCAGCTCGACCAAGCTTTAGCATGGAGAGGCCAGCTTAAAGCCAGGCCAATCAGGTGTTAACCTGGCAATTCCAGCTTAAGGCCATGCCTAGCCAGGCATTATCTTGGTGACGCCAACTTAAAGCCAAGCACGGGCTGGGGTTAGCCAAACGATACCAGGCCTAAGGCCAGGCCAAGTCCCAGTTTTGAAGGTTTTAACTATTTTCCAACTTGACTACGAGTTGATCTACATGTTTAGGGATTTTTTCAAACATATAAATAGAACCAAAAATACCACTTTGAAGGACTTTTGCAACGGGAGGCAAGAATAACTCGCGGAACACTATTTGGGATTGGAATCATTGATTTATACGTCTCTTTATCCTTACTCTGTAATTTAATTATGCAAATTACTTTGGATATTTGTACTATGAGTATGAGTAGCTAAACTCATAATCTAGGGTTTTGATGGAACCTGTTAAAGGATAATTTTCTCGTTACATTAATATATATTTGCCATAGTATTCTCTCTATTTGTTCAACTATATGCTTGCTAATGTTGATTGAATGGCCCTCATTTATTTGTTCCTATTCAGTGTACGTTACTTGAGAGAGAGTGCATATTTAGGTAGTTGTTGAACATCATCACTCCTAACGTATATGAGGGATCAATACGAAGGGTTTAAAGGTGAGATTAGGGATAACGAAACCTTGGTGCAATCTAAGTGAGCTGTACTCAAAGTTAGCTAGCGTAACAGGAGAACATGTCTAGTATATTATTGTAATTACTCAGAAGAGAGTTATGATAGTCAGAGTGCTCATGATCAATAGTGAAGACTTAGGCAAATTTATATCAAAACGTAGCGGAAGAATTCCGGCAATAGGGGAAATAAAAACCTTAGATCATTCCAATTCTTGTTCATAAATTGTTCATAATTAGTTCTTAATTACTACATTTTTATTACGTAATATTTAGTTAGTAAAAATCCAATTTATTACTTAAATATATTCAAATATTGAATACTTGAATTTCTGTTAGTCAAATAGTTGTGATTCATATGTTAATTCCCTATGGGATTCGACTCCGGACTTGTTAGCCGGAATATATTTGCAGCGACTGCTTTGTCCTTTTTATAAGACATAGTTGGGAGTGATCAAATTTTGACGCCGTTTTCGAGGAATTAACGGTGATAATAATTGTAGTTAAAAGAAGTGCAAAAATTCTTTGTATAGTCAATTTTCTTCAATTTAAATTGAATACATTAAAATTCTAACGTTTGTAGTCTTGGGTATTACAGGTGCATGTCTAGAAACTCCTCAAGAACTTATCAATTATTTGAAGAATCATTAGATCTTGAGATTGTTTTCAAGGAATTGAATCGTGCATACAAGAAAGGCAAACTACAACAGAACTCAACAAAATAAATTGAACCAGACATGAGAGACGAAGTAAACAACAAAAATAATGGGGTTGACCCGATCAATAAGGGTCTGGTGCCTCTAGTGCCAGAATCAACATTGTATGATTGGGGAAAACCCACCGCTGACAGCTTAGCAACTGCAATTATAGTCCCTTAGATAAAAGCAGAATCATTCCAAATCACAAATAACATGTTACATTTGCTGCAAAATAAGGGATTGTTCTCTAGGTCATACGTTGAAGATCCTCAGCAGCATCTAAAGAATTTCCTGTCAATATGTGCCACGTAGAGGCAATATAACGTGACATCAGAAGTAATACGACTGTTGTTGTTTCCATTCTCAGTTACGGGAGCGGCTCAAGCTTGACTTAATTCACTCCCCATAAAGTACATCACTACTTGGGAGGAATTAGTCAAGCAATTTGTGAAATTTCACCCACCCAATAAGACTGCTCAACAAATTGATAATATATTAAGCTTCAGACAGAAACCAACAGAGACATTACAAGAAACATAGGAGAGGTTCAAGAGTCTGCTGGTTATATGTCCATATCATGGTATTTCGGAGAAAATGTTGGGGTAGAGGTTTTATATGGGTTTGGAAGATACCTTGAAAGCCAATGTTATTACTTCACCAAATGGAACATTTTTGAGCAAAACATTCAGAGAAATTTAGATCCTACTTAACAAGATGGCACAAAACTCAGGATGGACGAAAAAGAACGCTCCAATCACTCATGTGGTTCACTCAGTGGCTTTAGACCCGACTAACTCCATAGCTGAAAATATGGCCACTCTACTGATACAAATGAGAATCCTCACCAAAGAGGTTGATGAATCAGGATAGAAGCCGCAGGTACACATAGTTGATGTAACTAATGTGGGCTTATATACATCATGAATTAATAATCCATATGTCTGCTCGTGGAGTGCGGAAGGTGATAACCAACAATATTAGAAGAACATGAATTATGTGGCCCACTATGGGGGATAGAGACCAGTTGGTCAGAATTGGGGTCAATAGAACAAACAATATAGACCAGCTCTACAGCAGTGCAACAATAATAACAATCATGGGGCTAAGCGACCACAAGGCAAAGTGGTGCCTTACCAAAGGCAATAGGCTTACAACCAGCAAAATTAGCAACATGCTTATCAACAACCTCAACAACAACAGACTATGAGACACGAAGATGGGTTTGACAAACTTGAGGGAATGATGCAACAAGTGATTGGGTCCACAAAAAACTAAATGACAGGGTAGACTCACATCAACCGGGATAAAGAATATTGAGATCCGATTAGGCCATATTTCGATGGCTTTAAATAATTTTCCCCATGGGACGTTATCTGCAGACACACAAATCAATCCAAAAGAGCAGGGCCTGAAGAAAATTATGGCAATGAGTCTCTAAAATGGTAGAGATCTAGATTGGGAGAAAGAAATTGCTCACGAAAGTAGACCAACTGAGACACTGGGGCCAGTACCCATTGAGATTGATGATGCAGCAGGGTTAGCTGAGGTGACAGTACATCATGCGCAGGAGAATGCTAACAAAGAAAAAGATGTTGTCAAAGAGATTGAGGTTACACCGGAACCGATAGTAGAAGCAATTCCTGAACGAATTGAAGTCATTGCCATCTCATAGAATAGCCATCAAAGTTGGAATTGAAGTCATTGCCATCTCATCTCAGGTATGCATTCTTAGGACCTCTCTCAACTTTAGTTGTTATTATCTCATCTAGTTTGTTAGATGTGACGGTAGAACAGCTTTTGCAGGTACTGACTGAGTGCAATACTGCAATTAGGTAGACCATTGCAGACATTTATAGGATCAGCCCCGCCTTCTATATGCATAAGATATTACTGGAAAAAGGGCACAAACCTTCTAGGGAACATCAAAGAAGGTTGAACCCCAACATGAAAGAAGTAGTGAAAAAGAAGTGATTAAGTGGTTAGATGCGGAATCATATTCCTCATCTCTAACAACAACTGGTCTATCCCAGTTCAGTGTGTGCCAAAAAAGGAGGCATGACAGTGGTGAAAAATGAGAAGAAGAAATTGATCTTTATACGAACAGTCACACATTGGCCATTCTGTATGGATTACAGGAAGTTGAACTTGGCTACTAGGAAAGATTATTTCCCACCGCCATTTATTGATCATATGCTAGATAGATTGGCAGAGAGGTTCCATTTTTCTCTCTGTCCTATTGCCCCGAGGACATAGAGAAAACATCCTTCACATGCCCTTATGGAATGTATGCTTTTTGGTGAATGCCATTTGGCCCATACAACACACCTGCCACATTCCAAAGGTGCATGATGGTCATCTACATGGATATGGTTGAGGAAATAATGGAGGTTTTCATGGATGACTTCTCAGTGGTGGGAAATCCATTCGATGACTGCTTTATAAACTTGGGAAGAGTATTGAAGAGGTGTATCAAGACGAATCTGGTACTGAACTGGGAAAGTGCCATTTCATAGCACAGGAAAGGTATAGTCTTAGGGCACCTAGTGTCAAGTAAGGGCATTGAGGTAGATCGTGCAAATGTTGATGTGATAGAAAAACTTCCACCACCCACTTCCGCAAAAAAAAAATCATAAGTTTCCTTGGGCACGCCGGCTTCTATAGGAGATTTAAAAGATATTTTTCCAAAATTTCTAACCCCTGTGTAAATAATTTGAAAAATATCACCTTTTGTGTTTTCTGATGATTGCAGGGTAGCGTTTGAGGAATTGAAGAAGTGACTGGTAGCAATATCTATCATAGTTTTCCCTAACTGGAAGCAACCATTTAAGCTGATGTGTGATGCGTAGTTCTGGGACAGTGCAAAGATAAAATCACTCATATACGCTAGTAGGGAGTTGAGTAGAGCCCAGCTAAATTACGTTGTGACCGAGAAGGAGATGCTGGAAGTGGTGTTCGTATTTGACAAGTTCAGGCTCGAAGGTAATTTTTATACTAACCATGTTGCTCTCAGGTACTTAATCAAGAAGAAGGAGTCAAAACCGCACCTGATTTGATGGGTGCTACTGCTGAAAGAATTTGATTTGGAAATTCGTGGCCGAAAGGGAATGGAGAACCAAGTAACTAATCATTTGTATAGGCTGGAAGGGGTTGATAAAAAGGTTGAAGTAGAAGAGATTCTAGAAACTTTTCCAGATGAACAACAATTGTCCACGAGTCTTGAGGAAGCACCATGGTATGCAGACATTGCAAACTACCTGGCAAGCAGTATTGTTCCTTGTGACTTTTTCTCTATCCAAAAGAAAACTTTCTTTCGTGTTTGTCGCATGTACTATTGGGATGAGCCTTATATGTTCAGTATTTGTATTGATAACATAATTTGGAGATGTATCCCCGAGATAGACCAGTCTTCTTTTTTTGCAGTCATGTCACATGTCACCATATGGTGGGGACTTTTGAGGAGTAAGGACAACTGCGAAAGTCATGGAGTCGGGCTTCTACTAGCCAACATTATTTAAAGATGCGCATTTATGGATAAAAGGGTGTGATGAATGCCAATGAATCAGGAATATTTCTAGCCAACATGAGATGCCTATGAACCCAATTCACGAGGTAGAAAAGTTTGATGTATGGGGCATATATTTCATAGGGCCTTTCATCAGCTCATATGGCAATGAATACATACTCATCGCTCTGGACTACTTGTCCAAATAGGTGGAAGCGATAGCACTCCCTACAAATGATGCAAATGGGGTAATTGGTTTTTTTTTAAGAAAGAACATATTCACCCGATTTGGAACTCCAAGGGCAATAATTAGTGACGGAGGTACTCACTTTTGTAATCGAGCCTTCACGAAGTTGTTAAGAAGTATGATGTACGCCACAAGGTGGCCAACTCATATCATCCACAAACAAGCGGGTAAGTGGAAGTCTCGAACAGAGAAATAAAGAGTGTATTGACTAAGACTGTGAATGCTACTAGGAAGTTTGATGATTCACTTTGGGCTTATCGAATGGCTTTCAAAACTCCAATCAATATGTCGCCATACAAGTTGGCGTGTCATTTACCGGTAGAGGTGGAGCATAGAGCTTGGTAGGCGTTGAGACAGTTGAATCTTGATATTGAAGCTGTGGGAACAAGTAAAGTAATGGAGTTGCACGAGCTTGATGAGTTCCGATATCATGCTTTTGAAAGCACAAGACTGTTCAAAAAGATAATGAAGATGATACATGATAGAAATATTATTGCACGGGGTTTTAAACTTGGAGATACAGTATTGCTATACAACTCAAGACTGAGGTTATTTCCGAACAAATTGAAATCACGATGGTCAAGGCCTTTTCGCGTGGTTGAAATTCACCCCACGGGTGCTGCAGAGATTGCTGCGGATAATGACTCTCACATGTTTAGAGTCAATGGACATAGATTCATTATGTAGGCATGGATGAAACAAAGATAGGGCTAGTGACCAATTTGATCAAGCCTCCGATGTTGAGTGTACTTTAAATGCGCTTATCTGCGTCGTGCTGTGAGGTTAAATCAAGAGCTGCATGGGAAGCAACCCATTAACCTATTGTTTCATCATGCCACAGCGTTAAATAAGGCGGTGCATAGGAGGCAACCCATTATACTATTGTATTCGTCGTACCATGATGTTAACTAAGGCGTTTGTTGGGAGGCAACCCAATTCGTATTTGATTTTTAGTGTAGTTAGAATTTTTCTTTTTTGTTTTTAGATACTAATAAGTTTGCAGGTGATTTAGGGCGAGTCGATCAAGATTTAATTGTCACGCAAAGTCAGATAAATGCCAGGGATAGCCCGTCCTTAGGCTGGCATCGCTTGGCTAAAGCTAAGGTCAGCCATGCCTTAGGCTGGCGATGTTTGGCTAACACTAGGGTCAGCCAAGCCTTAGGCTGGCGAAGCCTGGCCAACGACAGGTAGGTATTTGTTTTGCCCTCTTTATGTTATTTCTTCTTATTTTGGTCGAAACAAACATCACAAATATACCCTTACTCATTGAACACTCTACAAAGCAACCCCTAACCTCACTTCAACCAACACACACCAAGCTCTACAAGGAATTTCACAAGAACACAAACATATTGCTAATATTTCACAAGAACACAAACATATGGCCAAGAACACAAATTTCTTGTTCACCTACACACAATGACCATCCACATAGAGGTCAAGTTTCGTCTTGCTAATCTTTCACACTTATTCGGAATTCTAAGGCAATTTACTCCTCACGAAGCTTCAAAGGTATGATTCTATCTCTTTTCTTGGTAATTTCGAGTTGGTTACATGAATTAAGTGGTGGTTGTTCTTCATTGTTGGTTATTATTTATTGTTGGTTATGTTTCATTATGGGTGGTTGTTCTTCATGGTCTTATTGTGTTTTTATGCCCCAATCCTATGAACCCCTTAGGAATGGTATTGCGACTGTGAAAATATGTGGTAGTATGGAACTCCCAAGCCGATTTAGGAGGATGAGGCAATCCTTCAAGTGCATAAGAACTCTCGTGGCACTAGTTATTGTCAAGTGTTTGATAAAATGCCTCAATGGGATTCCTAGTCCCCATTAGAGCTCGAGTCTCCAAGATTGGTAATCTAGTGTTATGTAATCGTGCACCACATTAACATCTTAAGTGTAGGGCGGCTCATGGGTAACCAATATGCTGATGTTTGGTTCTAATGTTAAGAAGATGCTAGGTAATGTCTGAGTAATCTCGGCAAGTTGAGGAAGATTATGTGTGTAGTGTGTAATATAGCATTATCTGACTATTGCTCATTTATGTAGGAATGAAGATGTCACCCAGAAAAGACACAGGAAAGAGAAAGGCTACTTCAATGACCCAAGCTAAAGCAAAGGCGACCTCCACACCTCCTCCAAAGAAAAGAAAAGGGGGAGAAGATACCTCTAGTATGTTGGTGCCCAAGCGGTGGCAGTTATAGCTGCTATGTGTCAAAAACCCAAGGCCAAAGGGAGTTTGGAATAAACAACATACCTCCGCATACGAGGGATGGGTACTAGCGTTGTAGGCTTAAACGTATCCATCCAGAGGGAGCTATCCGCTATGAAGCGTGAAAGCAAAGTATCTGGCTATTTGGAAAGGCATTCAGGATTTGGGGTTAAGCTATGTTTTTAAGAAAATAAGGGAAATCAACCTCAACTTAGTTAGGGAATTCTATGCGGGGTTTGACCCACATGACACTGAGGAGTTGGTTCCAATCCATGGACGCTTGATAGATTTTTCAGCTAAGGCCATATGCGACATTTTAGGTGCTCCAAGTGTTCTTGTAGAGCCACTGGAAAAATTTATTTTCAGGCCTACTTATAGAGAGCTGAGGCACATGCTCTATGGGGTCGACTCTACTACTACATGGGTTCAAGACAAGGAAACGAATCGTCATAGAAGGTTCCCTAAGAAGAAGATTAAGGCGAAGGCTCAGGTGTGGATTAATTTGATAAATGTACGGCTCCTACCGTCCAATCATGACACACTTGTAAGCCATGTGAGGACCTGTGTGCCATATTTCTTTATGACAGGGTAGAGCGTAAATGTGGGTCACTTGATTCGCCACCAGATGGCATGTGATAACGAGTAAAAAGGTTGATGGAATGCCCTTTCATAATTTCTTGACTCGGTTCATACAACATGAGAGGGTTGAGGAAGAGCCTGGATTTAACCACACTATCGATCAGCTTATCCAAAAAACAGACATAAGTAATATCTGACTGAACGGCAAGGCTGGGACACTGCAGATGCTGAGTGCAATGCGCCTGATGACAGTTTTATGGCCCATCTTTATGGGATGATGGATTTACAGCAGTGAATAAGGGGTCGCCCGGCCACATTTGAGGAGAAGGCTGATTTGGAGCAGGGATACCCACTCAATGCTCATGCTTAGCAGCTGGTTGGTATAGGATAGGGATTCAGACTCCCCGCTGATGGGTATGTCAATAGGCCAGAGCATTCTAAGGCTAAGCCAATGCAGTCAGATGGTAAGGGAGATGGTGATGATGGAGAGGACGAACATGATGAACAGTGGAGTGCATCAGAGGATGACGATGTTGCTTGACCAGGGAGTTTTCTTGCACCATACTTTTTTTATTTCTTGTCTTATCTAATTGTGCATGCAATGAGGACAATGCATGATTTAAGTGTAGGGTGAGAACTTGTAGATATTAGTACTTGTTAGCTTATTTTTATTTATTTATTTTGTTAGTTGTTAGCTTGTTAGAATTTCTTGTTTTATTATTATTGTGTTTTCTTGTTAGTTGGTAGTTGTTAGAATTTGTCTTGTTTTGTTGTATTATTAGTGTTTTTTTTGTGTTAGTTGTTTTTAGGCAGAAATTTAAAAAATAAAAATAAAAATGTTGGACTCTTCCTGTCAATGGATCTCCTAGACAGTTTTCTCGAGGGAAGTAAGTCTAAAGAAAATACCAAAAAGATTTTTTTAGGTAGTGTAGTAATTTTCCTTGGTTTTTCTTTTGGCCGCAGTTATTTTTCAAGGGTTTTTAGTTGAAACGAGTGTAGGTAGTTTTAATTTTTAGGAATAGGAATCACATGGCTAAGCACTTAATCCAAGCAATATCTCTAAGCTTTGTGATGCCTTAAGAATAGTCGGTACTCTGGTTGAGACGTTTAGGCTTAATTTTTGACTCTAGGATAAATACCTTAAATCGTGGATCCTTAAATTTGCTTAACTATTTGACTGGAGTGTCGTGATAGAGACAATTCTGAATGATTTATGTGCCATGTCTCTATGAGGTTTGAAAGTATTATGTGCATTACATTTGATGTCTAAAATTTCCCCAGTGTGTTTGCAAAGTGAAATAGTAGTTTTATTCAGTCTTGGAAGTGATATAGGCATTTCTATTAAGCCAAATATATATAAATTGCCCACCTAAATATTATGTATTCTAGTTAAAACCCTTTGAGCCAATAATCCTGTTCTTTGGTAACCACATTACAAGCCATATCCCGTTGTTGGAATAGACCATATATTTGAACCTTTTCACCTCTCGTGAGCACTTGAATTGTGATGAATTATGAAAAAATTAAAGTGTGAGGTGGTGGGTTGGCTTTTGAGTGGAACAATAAAATTAGGGGAAAAGTGCACCGGATGAAAAAAATGTGTCAATTAAAGTCATTTGGATAAAAAAAAGAGAAAAAAAATAAAAAAGAAAATATAAATATATAGTAGTGTATGAAAAAAAAAGAGAGAAAAAATATATAATTCCTGATAGTGGTGGCTTTTGATGTATTTGTCCTTAAAGAAATAGGGGTGAAATATAATGAAGTTAAGGTGGAATCTTGGTTTGACATATGTATGGGATTAATGGTTGAAGTGTTTGTATTAAAGTGCTTAAGGTAGGTGTAGTCACTTATATCCAAATGTATCCTACCCGATCCGCATCCTACATTAAAGCCAATGAAAGTCCTATTTGATTCTAAACTGAATAAACTCGATTAGTGAAGTATTGAACTAGGGGCAAGCTTATGGTATGTCATTTGGGGCATATGAATGTTATTTTGAGAGCGAGTGAATTTTTCCTATATTGAGTTCCTATGTTATTAAAATTCAGTGCGGAACAAAGCTCTTTGATTGGGTGATGGCACATGATTCATAAAGAAAAGGTAATGTTGTTGATCTCCATATTAGAGTAAGTAAGTAAATTGTGAATAAAGCATGGTATTTGTGAGTCGATTATTGAGACGAGGATGTCTGCTTTTGTGCTTAAACTATTTTAAATATTCTTGGTATAATAAGTTAAGGGAATTGCTTAATGGTTGTGTCCATAAGTGTAGCTTGATTGCTCGAGGACGAACAAATATTTAAGTGTGAGGTATTGGTATGTGGCTATAACTCATGGTTTTGCATATTATATGCCTTGCGTTTTACATGCTTTAATGCTAAATTATACTTTGTTTGAGCGTAATGGAGTCTACTTTATGTGTAGTTTCATCGGAAATGAAAGTAGAGCTAAAAGGATGCTTAAAAAGCCGAAAGTGCGCTCGAGAACGGTAGAAAAGAGAAGTGGGTCAAAAGCCAACTCGACCAAGCTTTAGCCTGGCGAGGCTAGCTTAAAGCCAGGCACAACCAGGCGTTAGCCTGACGACACCAGCTTAAAGCCAGGCCTAGCCAAGCGTTAGCCTGGTGACGCCAGCTTAAAGCTACGCAGAGGCTGGCGTTAGCCAGGCCTAAGTCTAGGCCCAGTCCGAATTTTGAAGGTTTTAATTATTTCCGGCTTGACTATGAGTTGACCTACACGTTTAGGACTTGTCCCAAACATATAAATAGACCCAAAAATACCACTTTGAATGACTTTTGCAATGAGAGTCAAGAATAGCTCGTGGAACACTACTTGGGAGTTGGAATCATTGATTTCTACATCTCTTAATCCTTAATTTAATTATATAAATTACTTTGGATATTTTTACTATAAGTATGAGTAGCTAAACTCATAATTTAGGATTTTGATGGAATCCGTTGAAGGATAATTTTCTCGTTACGTTAATATAGATTTGTTATAGTATTCTCTGTATGTATTCAACTATATGCTTGTTGCTATTGATTGAAGGGCCCTCAATTAGTTGTTCCTATTCAGTGTGTATTACTAGGGAGAGAGTGCATATTTAGGTAATTATTGAATATTATCACTCCTAACATATATGAGGGTTCAATACGAAAGGTTTAAAGGTGAGATTAGGGATAACGAAACCTTGATGCAATCTAGGTGAGCTGTACTTAAAGTTAGCTAGCGTAATTTGGGAGAATATGTCTAGTATATTGTTGCAACTACTTGGGAGAGAATTACAGCAGTCAGAGTTCTCCTGATCAATAGAGAAGACTTAGACTAATTTATAGCAAACGTAGTGGAAATGATTTTGACAATAGGGGAAATCAGGACCTTAGATCATTCCAATTCTTGTTCACAAACCATTCATAGTTAGCTCTTAATTTCATTACGTAATATTTAGTTTGTAAAGATCCAATCTATTACTTAAATATCTTCGAAGATTGAATACGTGAATTTCTGTGAGTTTAATAGCTGTGATTAATATGTTAATTCCATGTGAGATTCGACTCCAGACTTGTTAACCGAAATATATCTATAGCAACTGCTTTGTCATTTTTATAAGGCATAGTTGGGCGTAATCCACTAGTATAACAAATCATCGGTTCAATATATAGATATTTGAGCGTAAAAGAAAGTCATGAAAACTAAATGAAATATGAACATGATTAGTTAAAAGTATATTCACCGTTAGAAGAGTGAGAACTTAACTTGGAGAAGATTAGAGATTAACCTTAAGGTAAAAGACTTCGTACTGATAACATATTAGAATATATAGCTCAAAGTAACAATATAAAATAAGAAGATAAATAATAGAACGAGAAAAACAGAGATAACTTTCTTATTTCATGCGGTATAAGTGTGTCCCATATTATATTTTATATCTCTATTTATACTATTACATAAAATGTTACAATAGGATTGTCTTAAACATAACGTTAACAAATGAGATAATGGAAGATAACCATGAGGAGGGATTATGGGGTATGGGAGTTACAAATATAAAAGTGATAAATAATGACATGTTATTTACATTATAGATAAAAATGGTGAAAATAATAGACATACACATTTCTAACATAAATTCTATACTGTGTATGTCAATATTCAAATGTTGAATGATAATAACAATTAAGCTTTTTTTTTTTCTTAAAAAATCGAGAAAAATATGAGATTTATTATTTTGCAAGTGAAACAAAATTTGTTTTCATTGTTACTATTGAAATTGAATACTTGCCCTCCGGCAGTCAAATCATATGCAGAGAACCAGCAAATTAACTTTTGCTGATATTTTCCTTAAACCAAACAATTAGATCTATCCTTCTACTGTCTTCTTCGAGCGATTGGACTCTAGTAACTCAGTTTTCTTCCCCAATTGCATTGACAAGGTTAGTTGGACTTCTAACTAGTTTGCAATTTTAAATTTTGTGGTCCAATTGCTTGTGTACCAATAGACAAACTTTGGGTATTGCAGCACAAAAAGAGCGGAGTAAATTTTGTAATTCTATCAAACACTTCCCTCACTTCTTTCTTTTTGCTACAGGGAATCACCTTGGGGATTAGGTTTTCCTTTTCTCTGACGGCAGTGGTATCTCCAATCAAGAGTTGAATTGTACCCCCATCAAGTGAAATAGAGAACAGCTGTTGTTTCCTTAGGTTTGTAATCGTGAGCTCTTTCTGTGGAAGAAAGCGTTTCCAGTAGAAATGTTTTACTACTATATCATCTTCTGCATATTTTCCGTTGTATGTTTGGTGACATATGCAAGATGGAAGATAGGGTATGAGAATAGTTCTGTTATGAAATTTAGTTTAAAAGATTGACAATATTTCTGGCCCGGCCCTTCCCGAACCCCAGCAAGAGCTTAGTGCATTAGGCTGCCGTACCGGTTGAAGCAAGTGTGTTGGGATAAGATTGCCAGTGATATGGAGTAAGAGTAGTGATGTTTGTAAAGGAAATGACTTGTCCCTATTGGTAAAGGAAGTCATTTCTCCCTTTTGGCAAAAGATTTTTTCTTTTGTGTTAACCAACTACTGTAAAATTATTTTTCGTTGAAAATATTATCCAGCAATCACCAAACATATAGTATTCTCTAGTTTCTTTCTTTGTTTGATCAACCAGTTTTACTATTGCATTTTTGTTATCTTCTGAGGTTTCAGAGGGTGTTTTTTGACGGTTGGTAATCAGCTGAGCAAATGGGCCCTATATATTACATCCTTATTGCATTGCCTTGCACCATTGGTGCCATAGCGCTGGCACTTGTGCACATATACAGGCACCTTTTGAATTACACTGAGCCAACTTATCAAAGATACATTGTCCGGATCATCTTTATGGTTCCTGTAAGTGTTTCCTGACTCTTAGTCCTCTCCTCAATCCCTCCCATAAAGTAATATTTTCTTTGATAAGTACCTTTAAAGTTAAAAAAAGCAGCTTTGAAATTAGTATGTTTATGTAGTTTGAGATTAGGTAACTTCTTCTCAATCTTACCTTTAAAGTAATACGTTTATGTAGTCTTGAGCATCATGCAACTGTAGACTACTTTCTTTTTATTTATTATTCAGTCTGCTATGATATGCTATAGGTACTAGTGTAATTTAATAATCAAAGTTGTTGCTTGACTTGACTCCATATAATTTATACGACAGTATTCTAGTTTAATTCCCACTTGAATTAATCTTTGGCAAATGAACTCACATATTCTTGAGCTTTATCTTTGCCTCTATGCTTTTTTGATACACCTCATTAATCAGAACATGTCTTTTGCCTTTGAGATTGATCAATTATAATGATGCACCATTATATGTCAGAAGGCCATTTGTATACTATTATAACGATTTTGCTTTGTGCCAAAATTCACTGAGCTCTCAGGTCAGTTGAAGTTTTTGGGCCAAAAATCAGTGTTAAGCTTGTGAAGTTTTTGGTAATTAAACGTTTTTATTAATTATCAAGTAGTAAATTACAAAACTTAGTTGTGGTTGCCTCAGACAGCTATCTAGGAATGAACTACCAGACTCCACTATGCCTTTACTGTGAAGTAAGAAGCACACCTCCTAGGGAGGGTTTCTCTACTTCTCAAGCAAGGTACAAAATACTATAAAACAGCTAAAACTTGTGAATTTATGTTCTATGCAAGTGGATAATCATTTAGGTTTTTGAGCATTGATATTGACTGCAATAAGCTTGAGAGATAAAAAGTCCCAATTAGAATAAGCAATTTATTGTACTTTTACAATTATAAAAAGGGTTACGCCGGGGCCGGGTGCATCAGGCCTTCAACTAACAAGAAAGTGTTAACATATCCCATTTAGTAGGTTAGTACTTGGCGTGCAATCTGGGGCAAGGAAGTTTTTGGGGCACTGAAAGCTAGGACTACAAATTTGATTTTGAAATGTAAGAGTGCATGGATGATATACTGTGATGATTGTGTTCCTGAGTAGCATGTTTAGAGTCACTCCTTTGAGTTTTTGGTGATCTCGACGCTATGGTCAAATGGGACAAATTTCTCCTCCATCTCATGCTAAAGGGCCTAATTTGGTAGAATTAGTTGTAGGATTTTGTGCTTTATTGCATAGAGGATATTATTGTATTACCTCAAATCTAAATTCAAGGTGCTATTATTCACAGTGAGCACTCTAGCTTTATGGACTTGTTAGAGTATCTTGCATTAGCCCACAAATTTTGCATTTATTTCCTGAAGGTCATCCTATTTATATATATCTGGACACAATGGTGTTAATGTTAGTAACAAATGAATGTTCCCGGTACTTAGGTGCTAACTAACAAGCTTCTAGCAATTTTTGCTATCACTTTGATAAATTAAAGCTGTTCTCCTTGTCTCCCTGGCAGGTTTATGCGCTGATGTCATTCTTGTCACTCGTTCTAAATAAGAACGCCATTTATTTTAATTCCATACGGGAAATGTAAGTACGGTTCAATTTAGTATTTAGTGGATTTGATGTACATAGTACTACATACTTATTCTTCATGTTACTATGATAAGATCACATGCTGTTTGTTCCTATTATTTTGCTGCTATTTTTGCCAGTCTGATTATAAATTTCGCAACTAGTAGCAACCATGAAGGCTAGATGGGATGATATTAATAGTGAATAGCTTAGTTATGTACATACCGAAAATCATAGTTGTTCACTATAGCAAGTTCTTTTTCACAAGCCTACTCTCTCTGGTTGTTGGCTCTTCCTAGTTCTTTAAATCCCATGCATGTATAGTTAAACACAATGAACTTTTGACTCCTATAGTTTTGGTATCATGAGACAGGTACTGATTACGTTGAATACTGTACATTGTATCCTTTGTTAATGGGATAGGAAGCTATTATTGACTTCAGTGCATAGTTTGGGTTTAAAATTGCAATGCCCTTGATTTTCTGAAATGTGTTTATTGAGCCAATGGATGAGCAGGCATGACATGGGTTACTATGTCTATTCTTGCTTTTCAGCTTTGAAACATATTTAATATCTTAACAGACGATATGTTATGATATATAACATTTAAGCTAAACTTGAATTTACTGCAAAAGGATTATGGATGCTTCTTCCATATCAAAGACGTAAAATCATTCTTTAACGCATTGGGTCAACCAAAAATGAAGACATTCAAAGTAATAATAACTAATATAACGGAAACTAGCTGATATGCTGTTGTAGGTGCTATAGTTGTTGAACTACCAAGTTAGCGGTCCGACTTTAAAGCCTCCAACAACATATTAGGTCAAGAAAGCGAAAGCTTCTCAAGAAGCGTCGACTAGGAGTACGTGGGATAGGTGGAAAGGTCTTAAAGTTTATTAAAGAGAGATAAAACAGTTTAGCTAGGCTCTTGTTGAGATGTAGGATAATTGAAATTCAAATAGACCACATCCTTTCCTTCCATAAATTCAAATCCACCGAGCAAGAGTTGGCTCCATCCATGTGACTTATTTGGAACTACCCGTGGGTGCAACTGACCGACTTATCATTGAGAACCACTTGTTGAGAGAGTTGAAAAGATACTTGCTGGATGACCAAAGAGGTATCTGTCAAAGTGGAGAAAGAGCACTCTATCGGCTCTCTAGCATGCTGAATACTACATTTTTGTCTACCCAAACCATTTACATTGGCACACATGTTGGAAAACTTTACAAGAAGCTTCTTATGGTGTATGTGGGGGAGTAAAAAACCATCTTCTAAATTGGGAAACAATGTAATTCCCTCTAAAGGTTCTGGATGAAGTTAGGAAGAGACGAGGAGGGGCAGAGGCCCCTACCCGACCACTTAATCGTATGGTGTAGCTTATGTAAAAAAGTACAATGAAAGGATGAGATGATTCTGTCACAGTTGGAAATGAGGATATAACTGGCTTTCAACAACAACAAAAAGTGCAGGTATCTTGTGCCTGGGTATTTAGAAAGCATTTGACCAAGTTACCTGGTCATACATGTTTTCAATGCTAAGGAAAATGAGATTTGGTAGCAGGTGGATCACGTGGATACAGCTTGACTAGGGTCAAATATTCAATTCGCATAATTATGAGCCCAGCAGGATTCTTCTCAACCCAAAAGGGTTTAAGGCAGGGGATCCTTGTCCCCATTCTTGTTCATCCTAGCTATGGAGGGTCTTAGCAAGATGTTGGACAAAGCAAAACAATTACTTTGGATAGATGGTTTTAGTGTTGGAAGACCTCAAGGGAATCCAATCTCAGTCTCACATTTGCTCTATGCAGATGACACATTAGTTTACTGTGGTGCTGAAAAATCTCAGGTTCAATATCTTAATCCAACTCTGCTCATTTTTGAAGCTATACCAAGACTTCACATCGACATGGCAAAAAGCATAATATACCAAGTTAATGAAGTTCCCGACTTAGAGGCTCTAGCTGATATTTTATGTTGTGGTATTGACTCATTCCTTGCCACATACCTTGGCCAACCATTGGGAGCCAAATTCAAATCCGCTGAAGTGTGGAATGGGGTGTTAGAGAAGGTAGAGAAGAGATTGGCGACATGGCAGATGCAGTATCTCTCCATGGGTGGTAGGCTAACTTTTATTAGCAGTGTAATTGACAGTATCCCAACCTATTTCATGTCATTATATCCTATGCTAGCAAAGTGCTGAAGCAGCTGGACAAACTCGGGAAGAATTTTCTATGGAAGGGGGACAAAGAGGGACATAAGTTTCACCTGGTTAAATGGGCCAAAGTGACTCAACCTAACGACCTTGGTGGACTTGGAATCAGGGGGATCTATTAAGGGCCAATGGGGTGGTACACCACCCGCAAGCTTTGGTAGAAATCATATATATATATATATAGTATTCAATAAAGGTGATAAATAAAAAGTTGCCACCCGGAATAACAATTGGTACCAAGGTGCCAGTGGCAGAGGCACATAGTTTCTGCCTTCAGAGCGTGGGATCGAACTTCTGCCGGCTGCGTTTTTTTATCTTTTTTCGCTTGCTACATCAGATATACAGCATAACCACAATAGGTTTGATGTATAGGACTTTCTCTGTTGATGTCGTGCATTTAAAATCAATTAATAAGTTTCCTTTCCTAGAGCACATGAAATTTGCTCAAACCTAAAATTCAAAGTCCGTTTTTTGTAGTTTGACTACAACTATGAAAATATCTTCAAATTATAATTTTTTTATTTTTTTTAAAATTTCATTTGAGTTAATCAAGGACACCTTCATAATTATTAGTAGGAGTATCATTGTATCTGGTAGTTCATGAATTGTCAATTCATTATATTCTCTTAGAATTATAACATAAATATTAGGAAAATTAGCATGCAAAATAGTATAGCTATGTGTTATATTCTCTTAGAATTATAACATAGATATCAGGAAAATTAGCATGCAAAATGTTATAGCTATGTTACATAGCTTAAATAAGAAAATAATTTATGTAAACTTATTGGAATTTAAAGTCCTAAATATTAGGACTTTCTACATACCTCAAATAAATAAAAAAAGAGTTAATAACCATACTTTTAGTTAATTTAAAATTTTTAACTAGTAAAAAGAAATTGATGACAATTTTATCTAGTATAAAAATTATTTTGAAAGGACAAACAAAAGTCGCAACAAGTTGTCATAATTAGTTTTTTCGCTTAATTGATTTGTTTGTATAAATCAAAAGGCAAATAATTCGAGCGGAAGTCCAAAACTGATCAAACCGACTAAATACTTACTCTATTTGGACCGTATAAATCACAATACGTCTACGTTCAAAGTAATATGGCACCCGCAACCTCTAAATCCTAGATCCGCCTCTGCTTGGATTTAAAGACGTAGCAAAGCACAACTAAAGCATATTAATGAAATGGGTAGGGAGATTTGTTGAGGAAGACACTAGCCTGTGGAAGAAGGTGGTGATAGCCAAGCATGGTCAACTGAGCAACTGGTGTATCAAGCTCAGTGGACCCCCCATGGTGTTGGGCCATGGAACTACATCAGCAGCCTTTGGGAGGAATTATCTCAGAATATTTCTTTCAAGTTTGGGAATGGGTTGCATGTAAGATTCCGGGAAGATAGTTGGTTAGACAACTGCCACTTGAAAGAGAGTTTTCCGCTGCTATTCCAGATTGCTAGTGACACCAACTCCACAGTATGTCAATATAGATCAGGAAACTCTTGGATTCCATTTTTCAGAAGGAACATGCATGACTGGGAGCTGGATAGTCTACTTGTTCTGCTTGGTAGATTAGGAAACTCTACCATAAATGAGCAGACCCAAGAGAGGCTTAGTTGCATAGGGTGTGGTACAGGCCCATATACAGTGAAGTCAGGCTACAGGCGCATGTGCGAGTACAATGGAATCATTGACTCTTGTCCTTGAAAGCTTCTTTAGAGGACAAAGCTCCCTACAAAAGTTAACTGCTTCACTTGGACTGCACTCAAAGGAGCTTGCCTCACCCAAGACAATCTCTGTAAAAGGAGTTTTCAGCTGGTCAATAGATGCTACCTAGTGTCAGCAAAACTTTGAATCAGTCAATCACCGTCTTTTGCATTGTCCAGTGGCAGCAGACATGTGGTATATGTTTCAACCTATACTGGGTATAAGCTGGACACAACCACAAGGTATCAGGGAGGCAGTGGAGTGTTGGAGCAGCTGAAAAGTTGACAGAACCATCAAGAAGGTCTGGAAGATGATCCCAACAAGCATTTTGTGGTGCCTTTGGCAAGAAAGGAATCACAGATGTTTTGATGGCATTTCAACTCCTATCCATACTCTCAAAGCTAAATGCCTTGTGTACCTATTTAGTTGGAACTCTCTAACCCTGGTAAATAATGTAGTTTCCCTGGTAGATTTCATTGGCTCAATTGCTCAATTATACAGAAATATATATTGTGTATTAACACAATGTTTTGTCCCAAATTTTCATTAAACACATTGAATAAGTTATGTCTTCTTGCATGGGCTCCCCGGGATGGAGGGATCTGGATTTCACATGTTTGGCTCACTCATAGCCCTTCTACTCCTATTATCTTAAAAAAATTAACATCAATATGGGAGAGTCTGGTTTATATTTGTTTGTTGCTTTGCCTTCATTGTTTGACATTTTTAGCTCATTTGTACATATTTCATGTGTAATTGAGTCAATCTTTTCTTTGTCAATTTCCATCCTATTCAAGCATGCCAAAAGAAATAGTTTTTTAGGGGAAAGGGGGTGTTTGGTTATAAATTTGTATATGATGTATCTTTGAACAGTGATGGTGCATAAACGTTTCTCATTGAAGCTAAGTAATGAACTTTATGGATTTAATATTTCTAATTTCCATTTCAGATATGAGGCTTGGGTCATATATAATTTTCTATCACTCTGCCTGGCATGGGTAGGTGGCCCAGGAGCTGTTGTTCTAAATCTGAGTGGCCGAGTTCTAAAGCCTAATTGGTATCTGATGATGTGCTGCTTTCCTCCAATTCCTTTGGATGGGTAAGATACTCTTGCAGGAAGCCACATTTCTTTGCAATTTGTCAGTAAATAGTATTCTCTCTCCAATATCAATGAACGTTAATTATTTGGACCTTTTTGTTTTGTATCTAATATTTGGACGTCAATGGATTTTCAGTAGTCTTGAGCCACTTAACGACCCCCTTGATCCTTGTCACCAGATTATTTTTCACCATGTTGTCCTGTTTAGTTAATGGTTAGGTATTGCAGAAATGCTATAAATTTTGTTAGATGATTCAAGATTTCATCTCGTGTTTTATATTTGGTAAACTGCATTTCTGTTGATGTCAAAGCAATGCAGGCGCTTTATTCGTAGGTGCAAGCAGGGATGTTTGCAGTTTGTGATCCTCAAGCCCATATTAGTGGCAGTTACATTCATACTTTATGCAAAACAAAAATATGAGGATGGAAATTTCAGTCCAAAGCAATCCTACCTCTACCTCACAATTATCTATACTATCTCATACTCGACGGCACTTTATGCCTTGGTCTTGTTTTACGTGGCATGCAGAGATTTACTCCAGCCATTTAATCCAGTTCCAAAGTTTATCATAATCAAATCTGTTGTATTCCTTACTTACTGGCAGGTAGGATCTTCCATCTTTCTATAAATTTATATAATCACATTCTGTATCCACCACTGAAATTGAATTGTGCTTAATTACATTTATTTACTCTCTGTATTATTTGGTAAAGAAACCTTCCATTATCTTTTATCGCTGGCCTTATTGCACCAAATTTGGCATGGTTTGATGCTTTTCACTTCATTGGCTCTCTTAGCTAAATAATTGCTTTCACAAGTAGTGGTTCTGTCCTAGTACTGTTTTACCATTGTCCAGCAAAACAATTAAACTCTAGAACTATTATTACTAAGTGCTTATTGGTGTACACGTTGTTCTTCACATAGTTGTGTTTTTTCGTAAGTGGTTATCTTTCCTTGGCTGCTTATTGATGCCCATTGGGAATGCTGTTACACCTAGAATTGTTACGCTGTTCACTAGATGGCCATTTTTGCTTGATTCTCGTTTGACTGTGGTTCGCATCCGGTATCTTATGCGATAAGGTCCCATAAAGATACAATGGTTGTTAGACCAGCTATGTTATATGGGGCAAGTGTTGGCCAGTCAAGAACTCTCATGCTCAGAAGATGAAAGTAGTGAAAATGAGGATGTTGAGATAGATGTGAGGACATGATAGGAGAGATATGATTAATTAAAATATTCGTGACAAGGTGGGAGTGACCTCCGTGGTTGACAAGATGAGGGAATCAAGACTTAGGATGGTTCGAGCATATGAAAAGGAAATGCACAGAAGCCACAGTGAGTAGGTATGAGAGGTCGACAATTGTGGGTCTAAGGAGAGGTAGAGGTAGTTTGAAGAAGTATTGAGGAAAAGTAATTAGACATGACATGACACTTCTTTAGCGCAGAGAGGACATGACCGTAGATAGAAGGATATGGAGGTCGAGGAAAAGGGTAGAAGATTAGTAGGTAATCGAGTTTGGGACACCATATTTGTTCCATATTTTCCATATCAGTATTATTATCATTCTCGTATTATCTTATTTTTCGATTTCTATTGCTACCTTGCTGTTTCACTTGCTTCCATTTTTTATTGCTTTGTTATTTCGATGTTGCTGTTCTTGTCTTCGGTATTTTCAACATGGTTTCTTCACTATTGTTTTTCTTGTTCAAACCTACTGAGAAATGCTTTACTTGTGCCAAGGGTCTATCGGGAACAACCTCTCTACCTCTACATGGTAAGGGGTAAGGTCAGCCTACATATATCCTCCCCAAATCTCACACTGGGGAAATACATGGGATATGTTAGTGTTGTTGTTCTTGTTTGACTGTGGTGAGGTTTGTGTTACATAGGGGAGTTGCAAATGCAACTTGTTGTAATTATTCTTTTTAATCATATCTTGATATAATTATGAAATTCTCTTATTAATTTTCCTTTCAAGTGAAGTCTTATTAAAGGGAAAATCTTAGTAGCTCAGTTGATTGGCTACCTGAACTTTTACCTTATTGCTGAAGGTTCGATTATTCACCTTGTAATCGCTTCCCCCATTTCCCTGCCCCTACCCCTATGTAATAAAATAAAATAACAAATCTTTATTAAGGAGGAATGGTTGCTTTTGCCTTTTCTACTTTTGAAATGTGGTAATTTTAGACAAGAGGGGTTGCTCTGATGGTAAGCAACCCCCACTTCCAACCGAGAGGTTGTGAGTTCGAGTCTCCTCAAGAGCAAGGTGGGAAGTTCTTGGAGGGAAGGATGCCGGGGGTATATTTGGAAACAGCCTCTCTACCCAAGGGTAGGGGTAAGGTCTGCGTACATACTACCCTCCCCATACCCCACTAAGTGGGATTATACTGGGTTGTTGTTGTTGAAATGTGGTAATTTGCTTGTGACAAAGCGAGGATTACCTTTTTAACTTAACTTGGATAAGTCATGTATTTTTAAGGGCTGGTTTTCCTTTTGTTTGTTGGTCGTGCAATGGTGTGTAACAGCGCTTGTATTGAAATCCTAGACAGAGAAGTACTGGCTCTTGGTTCAACAACAACAACAACAACTACCCAGTATACTCCCACCAGGTGGGGTCTGGGGAAGGTAATATGTAGACAGCCTTACCCCTACCCAAAAGGGCAGAGAGGCTGCTTCCAAGCGACCCTCGGCGCATACTCCTTGTACTGGCTCTTGGTTCACGGAATATATTCTTGTGTTTAAAAGTTATGTCCTTTTCAAGCTTCAAGTTCTCATATCCTTCTTCGTAACTGACTTCCAGGGAGTTCTGGTGTTTCTTGCTGCGAAGGCTCGATTTATTAGAGACACCGAGGAAGCTGCAGAATTTCAGAATTTTATAATTTGTGTTGAGATGCTTATTGCTGCTGCCGGCCATCTTTTTGCCTTTCCATACAAGGAGTATGCTGGGGCTAATGTTGGTCCTTCTCATGGCTTTTTGGCTAGCCTTGGCCATGCCCTTAAACTTAATGACTTTTATCTTGACACTGTCCACCAGGTAAACCAGGCAACATGCTCATTTTCCGTTTTACCGTCTACTGTGTAACTAATGTATCTTCACAAATTTATGTTTTCCACTAATGCAGTTTGCTCCTACTTATCATGATTACGTGCTCTATAATCATAGCGAGGGTGATGAGGGAGCAAAAAAATACAGGGCGAGGACTTTTGTCCCAACTGGCACAGAGATGGATACTGCTAGGAAAAACAAGAAGGTATCTGCAAACAAATTGGAATATATACAATTGTCTAGTCTCTCTTCTGCTGCTAGCAGTACTTCCGAAAATGCTGGGATTGGCCGTCAAACTGGGAAATCAGAGGCAGTGAATTCTTCATTGCTGATAGATACATCAAATAGTGTCGCATTGTCCCGTGATCTCTCTCTCATTGATGTTGACTTGACAAATTATCCACCTAAGGTTCCTGCAGCTAACGTGTCTGCGACAAGCTGACAAATTAAAAATGTTTATTCAAGTGACTAATGCTAGCAAAATATGTATTTTTAATGGATCAGATGGCAGCAAAGCTGGTCACAATTGTATATTTCTTACCCATGATTTGCAAGCCCCCCTCTCGCTGCGTGTGGTTAGTGGGTAGGTGGATGTGAAATTAGTCCCTATTGTTCACTCGAGAATCTGTTTATAAATGCTGTTCTCGTGTTTACCGTTTGATTCTACTATAGGAAGGCAATTCTATTAGGAGCTTCTCAATTTGCATTTAAATTCTCAAAAGTGAGTACATCATATCTGGATTGGTAGATTAGTCATGTATTTTCAGATAACAGAGGCAGCAATAACATTACCTAAGACCCTACGCCTCATATTTGCTTTCCTTGAACCGTGTAAGTGAAGTCAAGCGTTGATATTGCTTACTGGTACTTTCATTTCCGTTTATATGGCAATTCCTATTTATATTCGCTTTGTGAGTTATGTTTTAACTTGTGCCTGCTTTGTTAAAAAATTTTGAGCGTACCTGTTTTTTTGCATAACTTCAGCATATGGGGCTAAAGTAGCAAATGTAATCACGCAAAATTTCAACATTCTAGTAGACAGACCTGAAGTAACAAGTGTGCTGTACCAAGTATGCTGAAGTTTTTGTTTGTTGAACTTAAGCATAGTAGCTGAAGTTTTATTTACTATTTGCTAAAGTTTTTGTTTGTAATTGCTGCTGGCAAACTTCAGCTCTAGAGCTAAAATATTTGTTTCGTAACTGGCGAATTTCAGCTCTAGAGCTGAAGTTTTTGTTTTTGTAACTGGCGAAATTCAATTCTAGGGCTGAAGTTTTTGTTTTTGTAACTGGCGAATTCAGCTCTACAACTAATGTTTTTGTTTTGTAATTGTTGAATTCAGCTCTAGGGCTAATGTTTTTGTTTTGTAACTGTCGAACTTCAGTTCTAGAGCTGAGGTTATTTAGTTCATTTGTAAAAACTTCAACACTATATAAGCTGAAGTTTTTGAAAAAGCTTTCTAACATACTAGATAAATAATCAGATTGCCAACTTACGTACGTTGAAATATTCAAAAATTATTGTCTACTAACTTACGTTCGTGGAAATATTCAAAAATTATTGTTTACTAACTTACGTAATTATTTATAGTTTATTTTTAAATAATCTGATAAATATATTTATGACAATCATCCCATGAACTGAAGTTTCATAGCAGCATCAACAGTAACAGAAGAAAGAAGAAGAAGAAAACGAAGGAGGAGGAGAAAGGGGGTTAAAGTTATTTAAAAAGTGGGTACAAGTTACAAATCTTTAAAAAAATGGGTATAGGTTAAATGAGGGCGACCAAATAGGGTGCCCGTGCAATTTTTACGTTTATATGAACTTATTCTTTTTGGTCAGTTCAAAAAGTAATCACCCATTTCTTAATTTAAAAATAATTTAACTTAAATTTCTAATTTTACTCGTAATGCTAATTTTTTCTAACCAAACAAATTTTATGGTAAAAATGTTGCGTCCCCTTTTTTTTCCTCTTTGCATTGGGAGATCGGGTTTATGACATTTTGGGTATAGGATAACTCGTTCCTTTTGGGAACTGAGTTTTGCATTTAAAGAGTTGCCACCTAATGATGTATGGTGCATTAGGACATCTACAAGGTTTATTTCTAAGTTTGCCTGATAACCTGAGATAGGGTAAGAGCTAAAATTATCCTAAGGTGAATGTGTTGGGCACCCCTCAAGATCCACTAGTATAGTTCCCGACTAGATAGTTCTTTGTGAATTTGGTGCAATTAACATGTAAACAGATAAGGCTCAAATAAGATGAGATTTTAATACACAAATATTTGAAAGTAAAGCAAAGTTTAGCAATCATTAAAAGACTAATTTTTAACAAGAAGTTATCATGCTTTAAAGGTAAAGAAAGAGAGGGGAGAAGGTCCTAGATTTATTTATAATTTGGATCACATCAATGCAGTACCCGGTAATCACTCCTCAAAAAAAGGGCTACACATGGTATTAGCGTACCAGTCATGATATGCATATCTACCCTTCCCGCCCCGTTAAGGTACTAAAGCGTGGATTGGTCTCGACCACTATTGCATGCTATTACCGTCTCACTCCTATCAGTCCCGGAGGTACTTATGACTACTATTCCTACAGGGGAGGGATATTCGGCTGGCTTTGAAGTTCCAAAGGTGAAAAAGCTAAGGCGATATACAAAACACATATGACTTCACATTAGAAGGGGGAAACACATAAAATACTGAAGGCTCATGTATACTTCCTCAAACAAAGCAATCAAATAGCATGACTCAAACAACAATCAATGTCTGAATCTAAAATACTAAGGTAAGGGGATTTTAAGTTGTTGAAGCAGACCAATTTATTGTAACTCATACAAAAGTCCGAATCAGGCCTTCCTACTGGTTGTAGCAATTACTGGTTAACAAAAACGTGATCAGTTTTATCTCTTATTATTACCTAAGGTTTGCTGAAGTATTTAGGTGAGATCTTATGAACATGGTACCTATTACTGATTCAGAATTTGGCAAAAAAGTAACAGCTTAAAAAACAAACGGTTTCAGATCTTATAGGAATTCTTGCTAAACCGCATTAAATAAGGAGATTAGGTTACTTAAAAACTGGTTCAGACTAAAACTGATTTTAAATTAGACTAGTTTCAGATTATGTAAACAATGGTATCTACTATTGCTGATTTTAATTCCTATAGACATGATATCTAATAATGCTGAATTTTACCCCGATAGCCATGATATCTAGTTGAATGATTTAAAACCCTATGGACATGGTATCTAATTGAACGATTTTAAATCCTATAGACATGGTATCTAATTGAACGTTTTTTAACCTTATAGACATGGTATCTAATTGAACAATTTAAAACCATATAGACATGGTATCTAATTGAATGTGGAGCGAAAATAAACATGATTTTACTTGGAAATTCCTATAGGTATGTTTCTATGTATTATGAACATGATATCTGCTTATAGCCGTTTAGATCCTAGAGCATGGTGTCTAAGTGGTAGCAAACGTGCAAAATTTTAAACAAATCCTATAAGCAGGTTATCTAGATGTAGAGTCAAACATGCAAAATTGATAATAAATCCTATAGACATGATGTCTAAAACGCAGAATTGAACATGTAGGATTTAAAACCAGTCCTATAGGCATGTTTTTTTAGAATGCAGAATTGAATCACTTAGAACACAAATCCTATAAGTATGTTTTCTACCCTTGAGCATGCATAATTACCCATCCTTTTTCCACTAGCCAACCCCGAGTGTTTAATACAAATTATTACAGACCAAAATAATGAATTACATCAGAATAAATGTAAAAGAAAAAGTTATAACCAGAGGAAGCCTAATTCTTGAATTCCTCTTTGAGTTAGGAAATAAACCACCTCAAAATGCTATGTTTCAAAGGCTTTCTCAGACCTGGGTGTGTCAGAGTTCTCTAAGGGCCTCAAAGGACCCCGAGCAGTGCTTACACCCAAGTTTACAAAACCAGATAGAGATGACTGTAGTGTGGAAGAGCCAGCCCTTATATGTCAAAGTTCAGAGGGAGCTCATGGGTGCCAAGGAAAGGCTCACACAAGAGTGGCAGAACTTAAGTCTAAGAATATGTTGGAAGTGCATGAATAGAGATTTAAAACTGAGTGGAGAAAGAAGAGGGGTAAAGGGTGATGGAAAAAACTAGTAGTAAAGCACATAGTTAATATTTCCATACAAAAAGGAGGGTCAGGGGTTTAGGAATACATTACAAGAAGCATATATCCTTAGGCAGGGATCTGGTTTGGGTCATGCACAGCAATGTCCAAGGCTGTCATGCCCCAACCAACCAAAGATACCAAACACATATGGGATATCGGGGTTTAGGACTCATAAGTGATAAGAAGTGATTAACAGAATTCATACATAAAAAAACATTGATTCAGAATAGAAAAGGCAGATTACAACATGCTTAATAATGGAACTTGATTAAATACAAACATGAAACAAGCAAGGGTGAAGGAAATAGTAAAGAAACATGTTGTTGTTGGTGATGAAAATTAATTAAAATGTACCAGTAAAGATGCTAATGCAGAAAGAAAAAAGTAAGCAAGCTTCTCACAGCCTAACCTTGGCTTTCAGCCGGCTAGGTAAGGCAACAACACAAGTAGCAATAGAGAAAAGAGAGAGAGAGATTTCTAGGGGAATGTATATTCTGAACTCAAGTATTTTATTCCTTGTGTTCGTGTGTTTGAAAGAAGAGGGGTGCAGGGTAGTAATAGCCTTTTGAAAACATGTGATAAATAAGGTACTAAGTAAAGTTCAGTACAACTATGGAAACAATCAACAATCAAAATTAATCAACCAAGTGATTCCCCTTTCATTGAGGAGTCACTTGTTTGATAAGGCTAACAAATTCACAATAAGGAAAGAAATTAGTTTGTAGGTAGACTGATTATTGCAAAAGAAGTAATAAAATATTAAGCAAACAATCGAGTCTAAGTACAGAAATATACTTATTTTTGGAAGCAAATTCAGCAAGGCAAAATAAGGGAAGGGATCAATTACTTTAACATGCAAGTGAAACTAGAGTTCACGAAATACAAGTTTTGAAATCAGTCCCAAGATTGAAAATCAATCAAAGAAGGAACCTTAACATATAAATAGAGTATACAAACAATAGACAGGAACCTCAGCATATAAATAGAGTGCACAAACAATAGACATGTGAGGCCAAACCTATTGGCAAAAGAAACAACATGCAATAGTAGCATAAAGTTCAGTGTATAAAAAACATTCGAAGCATGATAGTCCAGTATGTCAAGTCACATTGAATCAATAGTGAAGAAAAATAGAGTATCAGAAGCATGCAAAGGGTCTCACAGTAACAGACGAGAAAACCCTTATGAAAAGTTAGAGTTTTCAAGCATAGTCGAGTTTTAAATATAGTAAAAATCCAGAATTAGAGGAATCACATAAAGACAAAAAGATTCTGAAATAAGGAACTTCATATCGAGTCAGGTATTCAAATGAACAGTTTCAAACACAAAGACATAGGTTTTCTTTAACAATAGCCAAGCTTAAAAGATGATGAACAAATAAATCGAACAAATATTACAAGCAGCTTCAGAAACTCGAATAAACCCACATAAAATTAGGGTTTTAACAACATCAATTGAGTATAAAGATGATAAACGAATAAATCAGACAGATACTAGCAAATAGTCTTAGAAACTCGAATGAATGTAAAAGAAATTAGGGTTTTAACAACAATTGAGTTTAAAGATGATAAACAGATACTAGCAAATAGTCTTAGAAACTCGAATGAACCGAAAGTAACTAAGGTCTTCAATATGATAACTCAGATAGGAGAATAACATGAACAAAACATAGTAAAATCATAGATACATTAAAATCAGAGAAAATGATTTGAAAAGAAGAACTTGAAGAAAAACCTTAATCGGAACGGATGATGAGTCTTTTTTTTGAAAGAAAAGTTAAAGAAGCTTCGAGAAGACATTTAAAAACTCATGGAAAGCATGGATCTAAGGTAGATCTGAAAGAAGTCGAAAGTTCCTTGAGATTAGGGTTTCAGAAGACCCCAAAAGCAACGAGAAAGGCATTGAAAGTTACCTATCTAAATAGGAGAGTCAAAGGTATGACTCGAATGTCCATGGCTGACCGGAGAAAGGTCAGATATGACCGGAGAAAGGTCATCGAGTAAAGACTGGACCAAGTCCCTTCAAAGTCTGCTCATGAGACCACATAACCAAACCCATAGAACCATGGAAGGCTGGTATATGTCCCATATGACCTTGAACGGCCATGGATAAGGGTGGGTTAGGGTGGCGGCGCCTAGGGTTTTAGGGCATTATAAAGAAGATTTGGGAGAAGAGGGATTCAAAGGTGGTGTATGGTAGCAAATGAAAGGGCAAAACCAATCCCCAGCCTAATTTTACAATTAAAACCCGACCCACATTCTTTTAACCCATACCCAAGCCCATATCCCCATTTCTAATCTCGACCGTTGATCTCCCAGATCAACGGTCCACATTATTTCTTGCCTTTTTTAACCTAACGACCCCCCAAAACCCTACCCTTTTCGTTCATTTGCCATGCCTCTGAATCCCTCCTCTTCTAAATTCTCTCTCAACTCACCCTAACCCTAATCGCCGTCATTGGCACAGACCTCTTTTCCATAGTGTTTTCGTGCATTCTCCGATCAACATCGGTGTCCTATACTCTCTGGCTGCTTGATTTCATGAGTCCTTGAGAGGATCTCATGGAAAACCCAACCTATTCTTGCTTGAAAGTTGTTTATCGGCCTGTCTCATGCCACTTTCTTTTGTGAGTATGGATTTCCTCTTGTTTTTAGTACGAATCCATGAGCTTTTAACCGATTTTCTTCATCTCTATTATTTTCTGAAAACCTTAGACCTGCTAGTATTCAATTCTTCTCAGATCTTTATAGATCTGAGGTGATTCGAGTATTATTGAGCATTTTCCTTTTTAAAAAAAATCTCCTGTTTTGAGTGACTATTTTGATTTTAGTCGCTCTTTTCTAAACTAGGGTTTACTGAAACCCGTCTTCTCAAGGTTTTCATGATTTTCAAGTGTTACTCATATGTTCTTAGGTATTATTGACCGATTTATGTTAAAATTGTCTGGACCCTAACTAGGTTGTATTAAAACCCTAATTTTCTTATGTTCTGCTTCGATTATGAGTCTTTTCGAGCTACTTGTTACAGTTTTCGTGTTGTGCTTTGACTTTCATGGTTTTCCCTTTTATCCAAATCTAGTATCTTGTGACTTTTACCCTAGTTCATCTCTACTAGGGTTTTCTGAGTCGATCCCTTGGCAAGTTTATGTATGTTTATGAAATTCTATTTCTAGCCTATTTGTCTATTTGTGGAAAATGGATATTTTTCCTCTCTTCAAATCAGTGTTATTATGAATTTCAAGTTACTGATTTACTTATTTAAAATTATGTGCTAATTATTAATTTATTACTTTGTTTATGAATCTAATTATTCTTATTATCTTATTGTCTGTAATGTCACTAATTCTTCACAATAACTTCCTTAATTAAACTTCTGTTTGCTTGCATCTTTACTTGTGTCTGATTTGATTTTCTTTCCTTAAGTGACTTATGTCCTTTAACCGTTAGGTATTTGTCCTTAATTGAAGGAAGACTATGCTTATTTCATATGTAATTTCCTTGATTTCTAAATTGTGATTTCTTTACATTATTCTATTCCACCCCTAAACTACAATATAAAATATCCTCACTCTCAATTCAAAACACGAACAATTAGTTTAGAATACACCACACTATCACGACCCCGGTTCACCCTCAGTGAATCATTCTGATGGCACCTAGTCCCTACGACTAGGAAATCCTAACAATTGCAGAAAATAATAAGCAAAAAGCCAAAATTTACTGGATGAAATAATATTCAAGATGCTTCTCGGCATATACAATGTAACTCCTCAGATGTCTCACACATTATCCCAAAACCCGAAAACTCAAAGAACCACAAGCCTTTGGGATATCTAACAATCTAACTACAGAATATCTAACAAGAAAATAAATACAGAAGGGCAATGTTTAACATCTAAAATAGAAAGAGACTCCTCGGTCGACGGACGTGGCAGATGTACCTCAAACTCTCTAGAGCAGATACCTCCCACAAAGATGGTAAACCTGAGTAGCGGTACCTAGACCTGCACATGAAAAACATGCGAATAAAGGCATGCATACACCACATCCATACTCAGTAAATGTCAAGCCTAACCTCGGTTGAGTAGTGACGAGGAAGGTCAGTGCCATACCAAGGTTAAATATAAAAAGATATAAGTCGACAATGTAGAACAAAAAGCAGGATAAGTATATACAACAGTAAAAGTAACATAAATATAAAGAACAACAACAACTACACATGAATAATGTAAACACCGAAGAAGAACACAGCTCAAACTCCAATAACATCAACCGGAGATCTTACAGGATACTGTCCTGAAGTCCCAAATACATATATCCAATAAGTCTCTTAGGATACCGTCCCTTAGTCCAGATCATAGTACACGAGGATCTACTGGAATCCCGTTCTATAGACCCAAACATAAATACTTAATACTGGGGGAATCTACCGGGTGCATTCCGTAGTTGCATATTAACTGTGCACGGGGATCTACCAGAATCCCACATCCGTAGTCCCAAATGTAAATAGACAAGGGGGGATCTACAGGAATCCCAAAACCGTAGTCCCAATGTAAATACACAGCAGCAACAGGAGAAATGCTCAAAAATATCAACTTCATATTAAGGTAAACAAATAATCTAGCCTAGCATGCTGCACATAATTCGGGTAAATCAATTAGCAAATAACGCAATTTAATCACTCAGACATTCTTTTCTAAGCTAACAGAGGCTTAAATAGTACAAGCAGTAAAACAAGAAATAAATTATAGTAGTAGTACTTAATGAAATAACCAGATTTCCAAAACTTAGCACAATTACGCACTCGTCACCTTACGTACAAGGCATTTCAATTAACAAATATACCAAATCATAAGGGAATAATCCCCCACACAGGGTTAGGCAAGCCACTTACCTCGAATAAGCTCAAATTAACCCAAAACCACGTTCTTTCGATGAGTATTTGACTTCAAATGACCCAAATCTATTCAATTCAATTGCACATTGTAAATAACACTTCAAGTAAATGATTCTGCAATTAAAATCTAAGTTAAGACGTGAAATTAGGTAAAATAACCAAAATGCCCCTCAGGCCCACGTCTCGGAATCGGGCAAGTTTTATATTTTCAGAATCTCACTCTCATGAGTCAAACAATATCAAATTTCCAGAATTGAACCTCAAATGGACCCTCAAATCATCACTCTAAAGTCACCAATACTAAACCCTAATTTCCCCAAATTTTCACCCTTAATTTCTATGATTTCTTGCTCTAATCCATGAAATAATGACATAGGAACGAGTTTTAAGTCCAAATTCCTTACCTCAAAGAAGTTCCATTGAAATCCCTTTTTCAAATCGCCCCAAAAGCTCCCAAGCCGAGATACAAATGGTAAAATAATCCTCAAAGTTGCGGAACCCCTTTTAAATAAACTGTCCAACAATTTTTGCATCTGTGGCCTTGGGACCGCTTCTACGGTCTCACATTTGCCGAATAATACCCAAATTTGCATGTTGGTACTCCAAATATCTCGCATCTAGAAGAGAAAGTCGATCTACAACAGGTTGACCTTTTCTTCCATGATATGTTAAAGCGATTTTGATAGCACCAAAATGGATATGGGTAAAACAATGATCTCTCCATTGTCTGGGAAAATCATCTGGTATTTGAAAGGTGATAACTTGTACCCCTCGAGTGGCAAGAATATGATGTTGGTCAAGTTTTGAGGCATCAAAATATTCTTTGACTCCTTTTGGTCTGTGTTGGACTAAAGAACGAATTTGGATCCATGGTGCAAAAGAGTTTTTGGCAAAAGCTGAGTAAGGGTTTATGAGGGGTAGTTTAGTGGAGGATACTTTTTGTTCGTCGGGTAGTATATGTACTTCATAGAGGTAATGATATTTTTTGGACAAGGTTTTATATAGAGTAGGGGACATATTCATTTTTGCAAGGGAAGAGGATGATGGAAATGACTCAAACATATTTAGTAAAAATGTTCCTCCTTCCGAAAGGATGGGCTGGCTCTGATACCACAATACAAAGGAACAGAGGAAGAGACTCCAAGAAAGCAAACTAAACCATAGATACGAAAGTTTCCCTACAAAGGGGGCTGGCTTCAACAAACCATAAGGGACGGCTTGCCAAGCTACACAAACAATTAAATTTGTTCATAGTCGCAAAAGGTTTCCTACAAAAAGGGGCTGGCTTCAACAACCAATAAGGGACGACTTGCCTAGCTACACAACTCAGAAAACTTTTGTACTATAACCAACGTTAGCTGTTCATAACTCAGAAAACTTTTGTACTACAATAAGCTAAGTTTCTTAGAGTATTCGTACTGTATTATGTCATACATGGACCGACCTTTCCATCCATTCGAAAGAAATAACTAGAGAGAATTTTAGAAAGTACTCATATGTAGTATATCGCAAAAGATTTACAAAGGTTACAAGATGATTCTAAGATGGTTCTAAGATTCTATGATTCTGAGATGATCCTACAACTACTAAAAGGCCTCCTTTATATAGGGCTAGGAGGTTATTACAAGACAAACTTATATGATAAAATAAATCTATCTTACATGGAAAACTATCTCACAAGTGGGTCCTTCTAAGCATGTGAAGGACTTTAGGCAAAACAACTAAAAACAACTGAAAACATGTGAAAAAGAGTGAAATATACATGGTTTAGCATGTGAAAGCATGTGGGAGCATGTGACGACATGTGAAAGTAGGGTGTTGCATGTGACGAAGCATGTGGAGGCATATGACTAACAAGTTTAAGTGGGGCCCAGATAGCATGGAAAGATGTGAAAATTTGTCTTTGCATGGATAGGATATTTTTGAGGGATTTTTGGTGGCTAATCTAGGATTATGGTGTGTTTAGCAGGGATTTAGGCAATTATCCTTCATTGATTCTTGGGTTGTCTGCTAGGCATCTTTTCAAGGACCTTGTGTAGTAACTCCTGGAATTTAATGGCCCTTCTTTGCTGTGTTTTTTCTCCTTTGGATTGAGAGATATAATCCGCAACCTTAATCTTGAAATGCCTTCATTGATATTTTCATGGATGACTTTGTATGGGGTTTGATATTCTTTTGTTGCTTCCCCGACTCTTTCCTAGTGAGGATGATTGCTTGTGTAATTCCAGCTTGCCCAATCTTTTGGCCATATCTCTCTCGGGATACACCTATTTTGTTGAAAAAGGATTCTTTGTGCCTCGTTATATCCTTCTTCCATTGATAAAATTGATACAGGAAATTTCCACCAGAATGATGCCTCTGCTTGTGCTTGGACTTTTCCATTAATAATCTTTACTTGCCTATGAAACATGAATACTTTTGCCGTGTAGGAATCATTGAAGCATTTTAACCAATAACTTCTAGGTTTGAACCATCGCAAAAATACTTTAAGAGCTGGTGCAATGTTATCATAATCCTTGAAAACGTTGCATTTGAATTCCATGAAAATCTAATACTGATGGCATAGGTACCAGAAAAACCATAATACTTTTTGTGGAAAATCCGTGACTTGAGCTATGAATATATGGCAGAAGGGATATTCTGGATTGACCCCATATGGCTTAAGAATGGGTCCTCCATGTTGCCGAAAAACTTGGAGCTCATAATAAGTTCTTCTTTCCATAATAATTGACGGATCAAACGGATCCATGAGGTTGAACAACTCCGGTGGATGATCTGTTTACTGTGATGAACTTGTTCCTAGAATACTCGAGAGCATGAAGATGTGGTTGATTATCTGTTCCTTTGACTTCAATTTTGCTAGGGAAAATCTTTTCGAGAATTCTTCCGGTCGAGATAGAAAATCCGCGAGAATATTATCTTTTCCTTTTAGGTGCCTGACTTGAAATTTATATGGAGAGAACCATTGTGCCCACCAAAGAATCTGAGGACTGGAAATAATTTTTGAATTTAGCCGAATCATCTTTGGGAAGGCCTTCATATCCATTTCTATCAGAAATTCTGTATGAATACGGAAGAAATGAAATTTCTTGTTTCCATTCTTTACTGTAAGAATTTCTTTGAAAGTGGAGTGATAATGTTGCTCAGCATCTTTGAACTTTCCACTAGCGTATCCGCATATTTTCCTGTGGCCATCGTTTTCTTCAAACTGAACAGCACTCCAATATTCATTGCTGACATCAGTTTGTAATATGTTCTTACCATTTGAAAGGATATAGAGAGACTTGATATTTTTGGAAATATCCTTTATTTCCTTGACTGCATCATCTTTCTTCTTTCCCCATGATGGAGCATTTTTCTTGAGCATCTCTGTGAGTGGAGAAATGTATGTAGAGATATTCGGGACAAAATCTCTCACATAATTTACAACACCCAAGAATTGTTGGATCTGCTTTTTTGTAAGTTTGGTGTCCGGAAATTTGAGTAATTCTTGACATATATGTGGTCCTGGACTGTATTCACCTTGTACAAAATCCATTCCGAGAAAATCAATCTCCTTTTGAGCAAGAACCATCTTTTTTGTTGAGAGCATGATTCCGTACTGTGTTACCAATGCCTCAAATTGACAAAGCAAGTTGATATGTTCCTCTAATGTATAACTAAATAATAGGATGTCATCAATGTAAACTAAAGAGGTGTGGAGGATGGGTTGGAATATTTTTATCATGGATTGAACAAAGAAGGTGCAGTTTTTAGCCCGAAGGGCATAACTTTCCGCTGGAAGCGATGATCGGGGATGCAAAATCCTATTTTTGGTCTTTCTTCAGGGTTGATTCCCAATTTCCAAAATCCGTACTTTAAATCAAACTTAGGAAAATATTTGGCCTTGGCTAAGTGGGAGAAAAGAGTGAGCTTATTTGGGATATGGTGTGACGACCCAATGGGGTCATCACTTATTTATTTCCGTTTTGTACATTCGAGGCCTTAAAACCCCCTCTCGGGTTTCCATGATTTGCGTGTGCAGTCCCGGCGCGTAGCCGGAAAACTTAGATATGGATATTTGTGAGAATAATGCTAATTTTGGTATTAAATTGAACAAAATTTGACTTCAGTCAACATTTTGGGTAAACAGAACTGGGTCCGTAGGAAAATATGGGACTTGAGCGTATGCCTGGAATCGGATTCCGAGGTCCCAAATCTGAGAAATTAATTTTTTTGTGAAATAATTAAAGAAAATGGAGACGAGATTTGATTAGAAGACTAGGGTATCAGGCCCTTATTTTGGTTCCCGTGCCTAGTACAAGTCTTATATATGATTGGAGCTCTTCCTATAAAGTTTGGTTGAAACGGACGTCGTTTGACGTGTTTCAGACCCGGAATGGGAATTTTATCTTATGAAAATTTGGGAGAAATCATGAGTTTTGAGGCTCAATCCGATGTTCATGATGTTATTTTTGCGATTTGATCGCATGGATGTATTTTTGAGGTTGTGAGAATATTTGGTTTGGAGCCGCGAGGGCTCGAGTAAGTTTCGAGTAGGTTCCAGAAGTGTTTTAGACTTAAACAGCAGATATTGTAGGTTGGGTGCGAGCTGTAGGTTCCAGCGCGGCTGCGGTCACGATAGCGTGGTCCGCGGCGTGAGCCGCACGGCCGCGGCCGTCCTTACGCGGTCCACGCTGCCCACTTTAGAGAACCCGCAGCCTTCTGTTTCTCTAGCACTGCCGCATCCGCTATTGTGCGGACCGCAGTGTGAGCCGCGCGGCCGCGGTTGACCCCGTTGGATCGAGGAATGTTTTGGTCATTTTACCAAAATTTCGTCTAAGCTGTAAATTTAATAGTAGAATTAGTTGCTTTAGATGTTATTTATGAGATGTAATTGAAATGAATAGATTTGGCCCATTTGGAGTCGGATACTCGTGGCAAAAGAGTGATTTCAAGTTGATCTTTGGAGCCGATTGAGGTAAGTGGCTTGTCTAGCCTTATGTGGCGGACTTTTCACCTAGGATATGTTAATTGGTAATTAGGTGCCTTGTACGTGAGGTGACGAGCGCGTGTTTGAGCTAATTGTTGAAAAATTCGGTTCTTTTAGATATTGAGATTGAGTTTCTTTTGTACCTACTTACCTTACTTGGAATCATAGCCTGTGTTAGATGAGAAGGTCATGTTTTGTTGATTTAGCTTGCCTACTTGCTTAAATTGTCTTAACTGCACTGCGCCGAAATATGTTTGGATGGAATTATCTGTTGCTTCTATTGTTGTACTTCATTATGAATATTCTGTGATTGTGGTTGCGTATATTTACTTTGAGACTACGGGTTTGATTTCCGGGAGATCCCCCTGCATATTTATTGTGGGACAACTGGTTGGCCTCCCGGGAGATCCCCCTGCACTTGATATGTTCTGGACTGAGGGTGCGGAATACCAAAAGATCCTTGGCACATGAGATTATAAGATATGAGGATACCAAGAGATCCACGGGATACCAAGAGATCCTTAGTGAAATAATGAGGATACCAAGAGATTCTCGGGATAGCAAGAGATCCCTTGTGAATATGATGAGGATACCAAGAGATCCCCGGGATACCAAGAGATCCCTAGTGAATATGATGAGGATACCAAGAGATCCTCGGGATACCAAGAGATCCCTAGTGAATATGATGAGGATATCAAGAGATCCTCGGGATACCAAGAGATCCCTAGTGAATATGATAAGGATACCAAGAGATCCTTGGGATACCAAGAGATCCCTAGCAGATATAATGAGGATACCAAGAGATCCCCGGTTGTTATTTCTTGTTGTGAGTAGTTTTCCTTGTATTGTTTCGTTTTGTTTTTCCTATTGTTGTTTCCCTTAGTTATCCTGTTTAAATTCTCGCTATAAATTTTACTTATACTGTCTTTCATTATCTCATCATATGTTATATTTATATCAGTAGGGCCTTGAACTTCCTCGTCACTACCCAACCAAGGTTAGGCTTGGCACTTACTGAGTACTGCTGTGGTGTACTCATGCCTCTTCTGCGCATGTTTTCCATGTCCAGATCCAGGTACCTCCTCTTAGGTGCACTATCACCGAGGCAGGGAGATCTAGAGGAGACTCGAGGTATATTTGTAGCATCCACAGACCGAAGAGTTTCCTTCCTATTCCATCCGATAGTTAGCTAGTTTGTTCCTGTTTTTCATTGATTAGACATTTCTGGAGTTAGGGCCGTACTGTATACTTTCTATAGCCTGTGTTTCCCGTGAGATTCCGGGTTTTGGGATTCTATTTCATAGTTGTGGCGTGAAGTGTATGTGCCAATCGGAAAATTATATACATTTTTTAAGTTACTTAGTACTTAAGTTATTATTATTGTGAATGTTGTTATTTCCGCACTGTTAGGCTTACCTAGCCCTCGTGATTGGGTGCCGTAATGATGTGTTCACGGATGGTGACCTAGGGTCGTGACAAGTTGGTATCAGAGCTCTAGGTTCATAGGAGTCACAGAACACATGCCGGTTTATTAGAGTCTCGCTGATCGGTACGGAGACGTCTGTACTTATCTATGAGAGGCTATGTAACCATTTAGGAAGAATCTTCACTTCGTTGATTTCCTTGTCGTGTGATATTTTGGCGTCAAATCTAAAATTCTATCTTCTATTCACTCACAGATGGTGAGGACACGCGCTACTCGTGACGATCAGGCACCTGTGCCCCCACCACAGCCATGCGAGGCTGGGGCCGGGTGGAGGTCGAGGACGTGCCCGTGGTGCGACCAGAGCACTTGCGCGAGCTATCGCCGAGGCACCATCAGTAGATCCAGCAAGGGCTTAAGCTCCTGGCACGCCTACTACTGCCACTACTACGCCAGCCCTCCAGCAGATATTAGCTCAGTTCATGTCCATGTACACCACCTTGGTTTAGGCAGGGTTGCTTCCCTTTGCTGCAGCCACATCCCAGGCCGGGGGAGGAGCACAGACTCCCACCGTCCGCACTCCTGAGCAGCGAATGCAGGTTGATTAGGACCCAGGGATCATTCCCATTCCGCCTATAGTGCAAGTTCATCCCGTGGATGAGGCACCTGCTTCTGAGGATGAGCAGCGTAGGTTGGAGAGGTTCAAGAAGTACGATCCTCTTGTTTTCAGTGGACTGGCGACAGATGATGCATTGGGATTTCTAGAGGAGTGCCACCATATTCTTTGCACTATGGGCATAGTAGAGTCTAACGAGGTTTCTTTTACTGCCTTCCAGCTTCGGAGAGCTGCCAATGATTGGTGGCGCACTTATAAGATAGACAGTCCAATCGAGGCTGCTTCACTGACTTGGACCCAATTCTCGGATATATTTATGAGAGAGTTTGTTCCCAGAGCCTCAGAGATGCATGGCGCGTAGAGTTTGAGCATTTGCGCTTGGTTTTGCTATGACCTTTTTAGAGTATGCTATCTGTTATAGCAGATTGGCCAGGCATGCACCGGCTTTGGTTGCTACAGTCCGTGAGAGAGTTTGTAGGTTCATCGAGGGTCTTATCCCACCCATCAGATATAGCATGGCTCGAGAGTTGGAGATGGACATTCCTTATCAGCAGGTAGTGAGCATTTCTAGGAGGATCGAGAGTATGCTCGCCAGGGAGCAAGGGGAGAGGGAGGCCAAGAGGTCTCGAGAGTCGAGCCACTACTCTGGTGCCCGTACAGATCGGCATGGTAGGGGTTTTGTGGGTTGCCCCGTTCATTTAGCTCTTCTAGCAGCCAGTGGTGCTCCAGCTCTGCCTATATCTCAGGAGCCTCACTATACACCTCCAGTTTCTAGTGTGCCTCTTGCGTGGGGAGGTCAGTCCAGCAGACCTAGCCCTAGTCAATCATAGCCACCGCGCCCTCCCAGAGATTTTTTTGACTGTGGCGATATCCCCATGTGGTGAGGGGTGAGGGATTGCCCTAGACTTGGGAGGGGTGCACCCCCACAACTTTCTCAGTCACAGCGTGTTCAGCAGAGTTCTCGATCCATGATTACAGCTCCAGTTACCGCCCCACACGCTCATCCAGCTAGAGGTGGAGTCTGGGGAGGTAGAGGTCACCCTCGAGGGGGAGGCCAAGCAAGATATTATGCCCTTCCTGCTCGTACCGATACTGTTGCCTACGATTTTGTTATCACATGTATTATACTGGTTTTCATAGAGAGGCATCGATTCTATTCGATCCGGGCTCTACTTATTCTTATGTGTCTTCTTACTTTGCTCTGCATTTGGGTGTGCCTCGGGATTTCTTGAGTGCCCTCGTTTATGTTTCCACTCCTGTGGGAGATTCCCTTGTTGTGGACCATGTCTATCGATCATGTTTAGTTACTATTCGTGGTTTTGAGACCAGAGTGGATTTATTGCTACTTGGTATGGTTGATTTTGACATTATTCTGGGCTTGGACTGGTTGTCGCCCCATTTTGCTATTCTTGATTGTCACGCCAAGACCGTGACTCTGGCTATGCTAGGTTTTCCGCGTGTTGAGTGGATTGGTACCTTAGATCACACTCCTAGTAGAATTATCTCTTTCCTTAAAGCTCAGTGTATGGTTGAGAAGGGATGTACATCGTATTTAGCCCATGTGAGAGATGTCAGTATGGATACCCCTTCTGTTGATTCTGTTCCAGTAGTACGGGATTTTCCCGACGTGTTTCCAGCTGATCTTCTGGGCATGCCACCCGATAGAGACATTGATTTGTTGCTAGGCATTCAGACCATTTCTGCTCCTCCGTATCGAATGGCCCTTCCTGAGTTGAACGATCAGTTACAGGAATTTCTTGATAAGGGTTTTATTCGACCCAGTGTTTCACCGTGGGGTGCTCCTATTTTGTTTGTAAAGAAGAAGGATGGTTCTATGTGTATGTACGTTGATTACAGCTAGTTGAACAAGTTTTCAGTGAAGAACCATTATCTATTGCCTCGTATTGATGATCTCTTTGACTAGCTTCAGGGCACACGAGTGTTTTCTAAGATTAACTTGCGCTTAGGGTACCATCAGTTAAAGATTCGGGAGCCAGATATCTTGAAGACTTCCTTCAGGACTCGGTATGGTCATTACGAGTTTCTTGTCATGTCATATGGGCTGACCAATGCTCAAACATCTTTTATGCATTTGATGCACAGTGTGTTTAGGGCATATCTCAACTCATTTGTTATTGTTTTTATTGATGATATTCTAGTGTATTCCCGGAGTCGGGAAGATCACGAACATCAGCTGAGAGTCGTGCTTCAGATCCTGAGCGAGAAGCAGTTATATGCGAAGTTTTCATCATGTGAGTTTTGGTTGGATTCAGTGGAATTCATAGGCCATGTGATTTCGAGTGAGGGCATTTGTGTAGATCTGTGGAAGATAGAGGCCATGCAGAGTTGGCCCAGGCCCTCCTCAGCTACAGAGATTCGCAGTTTCCTTGGTTGGCATGTTATTATCGTCACTTTGTGGAGGGATTTTCATCGATTGCAACCCCTATGACTAGGTTTACCTAGAAGGGTGCCCATTTTTAGTGGACAGAGGAGTGTGAGGCGAGCTTCCAAAAGCTCAAAACGGCTCTGACTACAACCCCCATTTTGATATTACCTACCGGTTCGGGGTATTATATTGTCTTTTGTGATGCCTCGAGCGTTGGCCTTGTGTTGATGCAGGACGGTAAGTTGATTGCCTACGCATCTAGACAGTTGAAGATACATGAGAAGAACTACCTTGTCCACGACCTTGAGTTAGCTGCTATTGTTCATGCCTTGAAGCTCTGGTGTCACTACTTGTACGGTGTGCCTTGTGAGATTTATACTAACCATCAGAATTTACAACACTTGTTCAAGCAAAAGGATCTAATTTGCCCAAAGGAGGTGGTTAGAGTTGCTGAAAGACTATGATATCACTATTCCGACCATGGTGTATCTTCTTGTGACATGTATCTTGGCTGTGAGACATAGAGGTATGGAGCCTTTTGGTCCGAAATCATCAGATTTTCTAGGTTCGATCCTTTTGAACTTTCTCCTTGGTCTCGTCTTTTCTTGGTTTGTTCTTTGCTGCAAGGGCATCTTTCCTTTCCCAACCCATTTTTGTGATGTCAAAATCATTTTCTTCTTTTGGTGGTTGGGTGAAAGAGATTGGATTTTGTGAGGTAGATTGAAAGGTAAAGAAGGTGTAGTCTAATTTAGGCGGGGAATATATTTGTGGAGACATAGGGAAGAAGGTAGGTTTTGAAGGGAAATCTGGGGTTTTTTGCAGCTCAATGTGCTCATTTCTCAAAATTTGAATTTGTTCCTTGATGGAAATCGTCTCCTTTTCTTGTTGTTGGAAAAATGGGAAAAGTGAAGTTCCTGGCGGACAAATCTCATATTATAGATTTTCCAATCTTAGTTCCAAGGCTTTGATTAGTCCTGCATGCTGAGGTGATGTCTTCTCTATCTTCTTCTCAATAGTTTCCACTTTGCTCATCATTTTGTTCTGTGTATGAGCCATGTTCCATATGGTGTTGCCAATGTTGTTCTTTGTTTTGGCAGATGGAATTTTCAGATTGCCAATTCATTGTTGCTTCAGTGTCACTTGTTAGGGTTTTTTCTCCAGAAGGTAGTACTATGTTCTTTTTGGGGATGTTTGGAGCATAACTGATACCCTTTTTTTCAAAAGGTTGAAGTGGAGGAAAATCTTGGGAGTGGCTGGAGCTTGTAGGGCTCATCATGAATATTTGTGGGTGTGTGCACTTTGGGTTGATAGAGTTGTAGGTTCAGGTGGCTTTTTGGATTCTGGGGTATGAGGTGATGTTGGTTTGGATTTGGGCGTTGTTTCACTATTCTCCCAACTTGGAGTGAATTTTTCTGGCAATTTTGGCCATTCTTGGGGTTTGTAACTAACAAGAAATTCATATTTACCTGGACGGCTTAATGAGCCAGTTGAAGGATCTTAATTTCATATTTGGCTCAATATTGTTTTTTAGTGGCTTTCCCTTTTTCTTGGATTTTGGTTTTGTTTTGTTGAGACCGAACCTTTCCCAATGACGCTGGTGGTGTTCATCATATTCTCCAATTGGATCTTCCAAACAGTCTTGGCAGTCGCAATCAAGATCCCATGGGCAGTGTCCGGTGAAGGGGCATTTGAACCACCAAACTCTTTTTCATTCTCTGTCAAAATGTTGACACTAGTCATGTTCTTCCATGATGCTTTGTATATTCCAGAAAAACTCTCCGTCAGGTTCAAGGTATGTATATATTGTATCTTTGGGTTGAATCATTTAACAAGAGAAGATGGTTTTATTGGGTTTTTTTGAGATGGGAATGGTCAAAGCTTATGGAAACAGTTTTGTCACTTCTTTTGGTAAAAGTTGGTTCACCAGATTGCAGGGATTCCTCTGATTCTCTTAGCTTCTCGTAATTTGTGATCCAGGAATCTGGAGGGATTTTTACAAGCTCATCTCTGGGAATCTGTCTGGGTATTTGGGTGGACATGGTGTTTCCTTTGGTAGCATCAATATTTAAGAGTAAGGCATTTTCTCCTTCGGGTAGGCAAAGATACATGGCATGATTTTTGGACTCGCCACGCAATTTGGTGGCGAAGGGTAGCTTGAATGGAATCTTTGGCTTGTGGGGCTCCTTGGATTTCGACTTGGATTTTTAGGGCTTCGGTTAGGTACATGTCATAAAGGGGCATGTTGAAATTTGGAAAGATAGTTATGAAGACAGTTCCAACATTTAGGGTAACTTCGGCAGTACCCAAATTTACATGTTGGTACTCCAAATATCTCGTATCTAAAAGAGAAAGTCGAGCTACAACAGGTTGACCTTATCTTCCATGATATGTTAAAGCGATTCAGATAACACCAAAATGGATATGGGTAAAACCATGATCTCTCCATTGTCTGGGAAAATCATCTGGTATTTGAAGGATGATAAATTGTTCCTCTTGAGTGGCAAGAATAGGATGTTGGTCAATTATTGAGGCAGCAACGTATTCTTTGACTCCTTTTGGTCCGTGTTGGACTAAGGAACGAATTTGGGTCCATGGTGCAAGAGCTTTTTTGGCAAAAGCTGACTAAGTGTTTATGAGGGCTAGTTCAGTGGAGGATACTTTTTTTTCATGGGGTAGTACATCTACTTCATAGAGGTAATCATATTTTTTGGACAAGGTTTTATATAGCATAGGGGACATATTCATTTTTGCAAGGGAAGAGGATTATGTAAATGACTCAGACATATTTAGTAAAACTGTTCCTCCCTCCGAAAGGATGGGCTGGCTCTGATACCACAGTACAAACGAACAGAGGAAGAGACTTCAATCCCATTGCTTAAATGCCCAGATTTCTACATCTGCGTCCCCTCATCCGCAAGTGCGATACCGCTTCTGTGAAAAATATACCGCATCTCCAGTTCCTGATGGTGTTCTCCATATTCCGCTTCTGCGGCTCCTCTTCTGTACGTGCGACATCGCACCTGCGGTCCAAAACTGCAGGTGCAGAAATACCAGAAGCAACAAATTTCAACAGCTGCTTACACCCCTCAAACTCCCCGTTAACCATCTGAAACATACTGAAGCACTCCGACCGCAACCAAAGGCACCAACAAATCTAATACAACTCCCCAAACTTGTACCAATCCATAAACTACCTAATACAACATCGAAACCTCAAATTAGCCATGAGTTTAAGCCTAAGAACTCCAAAATTCAAAAATACGCTTTCGATCCAAAAGGCTATCAAACCTTGTCCAAATTACCAGAAACATTGTACACACATCAAATTCAACACTACAGAGCTATTCTAAATTCTGGAATTCCATTCCGACACTCGGATCAAAATCTAACTATTGAACCAAGAAACTTCAAAACGACCTTTTGGCATTTCAAGCCTAAATTAGCTATGAACTTCCAAGACACAGTTCGAACACGCCACAAGCCTGAAATCACCTAACGGAGTTAACGAAACCGTCTGATTTACATTATTAGGCCGTCGTCACACTATTCCAACCTACGGTAAACTTTCAAACACTTAAGCACTTATTTAGGGACTAAGTGTCCCAAAACTCTCCGAAACTTAAAACCGAATATCCTGGCAAATCAAAGTGGTAGAAATAAACTCGAGGGAAGCACTTAATAGGGGATCGGGGCGTTAATTCTTAAGACGACTGACTGGGTCGTCATATCCTCCTACACTTAGATATTTTTTCATCCTCAAACGAGCATAGAGACATACCTGAAGTAGTGAAAAGATGAAGGTAACGGGTGCGCATATCCTACTCGGTCTCCCAGGTCGCCTCCTCGACTGGCTGACCCTGCCACTAAACATTCACTGAAGCAATGCTCTTTGACCTCAACTTTCTAACTTTCCTGTCCAATATTTCTACTGGCTCCTCAACATAGGAAAGATCCTTGTCCAACTAGACTGAACTGAGATCTAACATGTGGTATGGATCACGATGATACCTCCGGATCATCGAAACATGAAATACCGAATGAACTCCTGCCAATCTAGGAGGTAAGGTAAGCTCATAGTAGCCTCCCCAACTTGCCTCAATTTCTAAAAAAGGCCAATAAACCTCGGACTCAACTTCCCTTTCTTCCCAAACCTCATAACGCTCTTCATAGGTGAAAATCAAAGTAGAACCTGCTCTCCAACCATATAGGAAACATCACAAACTTTCTGGTCCGAGTAGCTCTTCTGTCTCGACTGGGATGTATAGAGTCTATCCTGAATCACCTTAACCTTCTCTAAAGCATCCTGGACTAATTTTGTGCCCAATAATCTTGCCTCACCCTATTCGAACCAACCCACTAGAGATCTATACTGCCTACCATACAAAGCCTCATACGATGTTATTTGAATGCTAGACTGATAGCTATTATTGTAAGCAAACTCCGCCAATGGCAAAAACTGATCCCAAGACCCTCCAAACTCGATCACACACGCATGGAGCATATCCTCAAGAATCTGAATAGTGCACTCAAAGGTGAAATGATGTACTCAACTCTACCCGAGTACCCAACTCACGCTGAGCGGCCCTCCAGAATCGGGATGTGAACTGAGTACCTCTATCCAAAATGATGGAAACTAGAATATCGTGCAGACGAACAATCTCCCGGATATAGATCTCCTCCAACCACTGCAAAGAATAAGTAGTACGTATAGGAATAAAGTGAGCGTACTCAGTCAGCCGATCCACAATCACCCAAACAACATCAAACATTTTCAAAGTCTGGGGGAGCCCAAGTAGAAAATTCATGGTGATCCGCTCCAACCTCCACTCCGGAATCTCTATCTACTGAAGAAACCCACCCGATCTTTGGTGCTCACACTTTACCTGCTGACGGTTGAGGAACCGAGCTACAAACCCAACTATATCTTTCTTCATCCGCCTCCACCAATAGTGCTGCCTCAAATCCTAGTACATCTTCGCAGCACCCGAATTAATGGAATACCGCAAACTATGAGCCTACTCTAGAATCAACTCCCAAAGCCCATCAACATTTGATACATAAACCCGACCATGCATCCTCAATAATCCGTCCTTTCCAATGGTCAAATCTATATAATACTGCCCCTCCCTGATACGATCAAATAAGGAAGACTGAGAAACCGCGCAAGCTAGAACTCGACTAGGATCCAAAAGATCCAATCTCACAAAGTGGCTAGCTAAGGCTTGAACATCCATCGCCATATGCCTCTCTAATGTTGGTAGGTAAGCAAAACTCCCTAGACTCTCCACCCGACGAATCAAAGCATCGGCAACCACATTGGTTGTGCTTGGGTGATACAGAATAGTGATATCATAGTCCTTCAGCTACTCTAACCACCACCTCTTACGCAAATTTAGATCCTTTTGCTTGAACAGGTGCTACAAGCTCCGATGGTCAGTATAAATCTCACAAGGCACACTGTATAGATAATGGCGCCTAATATTCAGGGCATGAGCAATGGCAGCTAACTCAAGGTTGTGAAAATGGTAACTCTTCTCATGTATCTTCAATTGTCTGGACCCGTAGGCAATCACCCTACCGTCCTGCATCAACATCGTTCCGAGGCCCGCCCTCGAGGCATTACAATAGACCGTATAAGACCTCAAAACTGTATTCAATATAAAAAATGGTGCCTTAGTCAAAGCTGTCTTGAGCTTCTGAAAGCTCACCTCACACTCTTTCGACCACTGGAACGAAGCACCCTTCTGGGTCAGCCTGGTAATAGGGACTGCGATCGATGAAAACCTTTTCATAAAATGGCGTTAGTAACCTGCCAAACCAAGAAAACTACAGATATCTGTAGCTGGGGATGGTCTACGCCAACTCTGCACTACCTTTACCTTCTTTTGATCCACTCGAATACCCTCACACGTGGCATAAGAATGCCACAGAATCCAACCAAAACTCACATTTTGAGAACTTTGCATATAACTTCTTTTCGCTCAGAGTAAGAAGCACTATCCTCAGGTGCTGCTCATGATCTTCCCGACTCCGAGAATACACTAGAATGTCATCAATAAAGACAATGACAAAAGAGTCAAGATATGGTCGGAATACACTGTGCATCAAATGCGTAAAAGTTGTTGGGGCGTTGGTCAGCCTAAATAACATAACAAGAAACTTGTAATGACCATACCGAGTCCTAAAGGCAGTCTTCGGGATATTTGGCTACAATATCTTCAACTGATGGTAACCTTAGCGCAAGTAAATCTTAGAAAAAACATGTGCGCCCTTAAGTTGGTCGAATAAATCTTCAATACGAGTCAAAGGATAACAGCTCTTCACTGTAGCCTTGTTCAACTAGTGATAATCAATACACATACGTATAGAACCATCTTTTTTCTTCACAAACAAGACAGGAGCACCCAAAAGTGATACACTAGCTAAAATAAAACCCTTATCAAGAAATTCTTACAGTTGATCCTTAAACTCCTTCAACTCAGGAGGAGCCATATGATACGGAGGAATGGAAATAGGCTGAGTGCCTGGCAACAAATCAATGCCAAAATCAATATCTCTATCATGCGACATGCTTGGAAGATCGGCTGGGAACACATCGGAAAAGTCCCATACTACTGGAACTGAATGAATTGAAGGGGTATCAATACTGATATCTCTCACACAAGCTAGATATGTGTCACACCCCTTCTTAACCACATGCTGAGCTATAAGGAAAGAAATAATCCTACTGGGAGTGTGATCTAAAGCACCCCTCCACTCAACACATGGAACACCTGGTATAACCAGCATCACGATCTTGGCGTGACAATCAAGAATAGCATCATGGGGCGACAAAAGTCCATGCCCAAGATAATATCAAAGTCTACCATACTGACAATAAATCAGCTTTTGTCTCAGAACCACTAAGAGTAACCAAATACGACCGATAAATGCAGTCCACAGAAGAGAATCTCCCGCAGGAGTAGAAACATAAATAGGGGAGCTCAATGAATCCCAAGATACACCTAAATGCGGAGAAAAATAAGAAGACACATAATAATAAGTGGAGCCTAGATCGAATAGAACCGATGCATATCTGTGACAAACCAGTATAATACTTGTAGTGATAGAATTAGAGGCAACAACTTTGGTACGGGCAGGAAGAGCATAGTATCGGGCATGGCCTCCCCTTCTAGAGTGACCTCTACCTTCCCGACCTCCACCTCTAGATGGCTGAGTAGGTACGGTAGCAATTGGAGCTGTAACCATAGCGTGATAACTCTATGGGGCACGCTGTGGCTAAGAAGTTTGTGGAGGTGCACCCCTTCAAAATTTGGGACAATCCCTCACCATATGATGTGTGTTTCTACACTCAAAACAAGCTATGAGAGGACATGATGGTTGTCACTGGCTCGGGCTAGGTCTGCTGGACTGACCTCTAAAAGCACTCCACGCTGAAGGCACACTAGAAACTAGAGGTGCATAATAAGGCTCCTGAGGCCTAGGAGCAGCTGGAGCACTACTGGCTGCTAGAAGAGCTGAATGAACATGGCGACTCATATAACCCCTACCATGACAAACTTCAGCTGGGGTACGGGCACCAGAATAATATCCCGACTCTCGAGACCTCTTGGCCTCCGTCTCCTCTCTTTCCCTAGCATGCATACCCCCAATCCTCCTAGCAATGATCACCACCCGCTGATAAGGAATATCCACCACCAACTCACAAGTCATGCTAGACCTGATGCTGGGAATAAGCCCCTCAATAAACCGGTGAACCCTCTCGCGAGTAGTAGAAACCAAGGTTGGTGCATGACTAGCCAAGCTAGTGTAACGGACTACATACTCTAAGATAGTCATAACACCCTAGCGGAAATGCTCAAACTCTGTGCACCACACATCCCTGAGGTTCTGAGGAACATACTCTCTCAGAAAAAAATCAGAAAACTTAGCCCAAGTCAGTGTAGCAGTCTCGTCCGGACTGTCTAACTCATAGGTTTACCACCACTCATAGGTGGCTCCTCAAAGCTAGAAGGTAGTGAAGGAAACCCCGCACGATCCTGATATGCACATGGTACATAGAATGCGGTAAAACGTATCTAGAAATTCCAAAGAATCGTCCGATGCTAGACCACTGAATACAGGAGGCTTGTACTTTTTGAACCTCCAAGCCTCAACTGCTCATCCTCGGAAGCCGATGCGCTATCCTTGGGCTGAACTGGCACTGCAGTCGGTACAGGGATAATCTTATGGACCTACTCAACATGCACTCGTTGCTCAAGAGTGCAGGCGACAGGATTTTGTGCTCCTCTCCTTGCTTGGGATGTGGCGCCAGTAAGGGGAAGCAACCCTGCCTGAGCCAAAGTGGTGAACATGCTCATAAATTGTGCCAAAGTCTCCTGAAGTGCAGGCATGGTAGTAGCGGTAGTTGTATAAGGTTCCTGGACTCTGATTGGAACTACTGGTTGCTCATCGGAGGCAGCTCACACAGCTGCTCTGGCTGCACCACGTGCATGTTTTAGACCTCTACCCGACCCCAGCCTCTAACGACTACAGTAGGGTGCGTGGGTGCCTGATCATATCGGGTAGCACGTGTCCTCATCATCTGTGAGAGAATAGAAGATAGAAGTTTAGAATTGTGATATAATATATCTCGTACGACAAGGAAATCAAATTAAGTGGAATTTTCCTAACAGTTACATAGCTTCTCGTATTTAGGGACAGACGTCTCCATACCGATTATCGATACTCTAATAAACCGGCTTGTGATCTGTGACTCCTATGAACCTAGAGCTCTGATACCAACTTGTCACGACCCTGGTTCCACCCGCGTGAACCATCGTGACGGCACCTAGTCCTTATGACTAGGTAAGCCTAAATAATGTGGAATTTAAACAAAACTTGCGAAAGAAAATAAAGAAAAAGCCAAAAACAATTGGATGAAACAATATTTAAGATTTCGCTCGGTATATACAACACAACTCCTTAGAATCTCACACATTATCCAAAAACCTAGAAACCCATGGAGCCATAAGACTTTGGAATATCTAACAATCTAACTCCAGAATATTTAACAAGAAAGTAAATACAGAAGGGCAATGTGTAACAGCTAGAATAGAAAGGGACTCCTCGGTCTACGGACGCGGTAGATGTACCTTGAAGTCTCTACAGCACATGCCTCCCTCAAAGATGGTAAACCTGAGTAGCAGTGCATGTATCTGCACATGAAAAATATGCGTAGAAGGCATGGGTACATCACTGTGGTACTCAGTAAGCGCAAAACCTAACCTCGGTTGAGTAGTGACGAGGAAGGTCAGGGCCTAACTGAGGTTAATATAAGATATAAATCGACAGTGTAGAACAAAGATTAGAATAAGTATCTACAACAGTAAAAGTAATACAGTTATAAAGAATAGCAACAACTACGCAGGAACAATGTAAACACCAAAGAAGAACACAACGCAAACTCCAATAATATCAAACAGAGATCATATAAGATACTATCTTGAAACCCCAAAGACACATATCCAATAAGTCTCTTGGGATACCGTCCCATAGTCCAGCTCATAGTACACGGGCATCTACCGGAATCCCGTTCCGCAGTCCCAAATATAAATACGCAGTACAAGGGGAATCTACCCGGTACATTCCCATAGTTCCACATAACTGTGCAGGGGGATCTACCGGAATCCCACACCCATAGTCCCAAATGTAAATAGAGAAGGGGGGAGCTACCGGAGTCCCACTTCCGTAGTCCCAATGTAAATACACAGCAACAACAAGAGAAAGGCTCAGAAAATATCAACTTCATATTAAGGCAAACAAATAATCTAGCCTAGCATGCTCCATAGAATTCAGGTAAATCAGTTAGAAAATAGGGGAATTTAATCACTTGGACATGTTTTTCTAACCTAACATAGGCTTAAATAGTACAAGTAGTAAAACAGGAAAGAAATCATACAAGTAGTACTTAATGAAAAAATTGGATTTCCAACAATTAGCACAAGTATGCACTTGTCACATTACGTATAAGTCATTTCAATTAACAAATATACAAAATCCTAAGGGAATAATCCCCCAAACAAGGTTAGACAAACAACTTACCTCGAATAAGCTCAAATCAACCTGAAACCACGTTCTTGCCACGAGTATTCGACTCCAAATAGCCCAAATCTATTCAATTTAATTGCACATTATAAATAACACCTCTAGTAACTTATTTTACAATTAAAATCTAAGCTAAGACACAAAATTAGGTAAAATGACCAAAACGCCCCTCAGGCCCACGTTTCGAAATTGGGTAAATTTTATATTTTCAGAATCCTCTCACTCTCACGAGTCTAACCTTATCCATATTTATAGAATCAGACCTCAAATGATCCCTCAATCATGTTCCAATCCTTAAAACACCTAAAATAACATCGAAACCTCGAATTAGCCATGGATGTAAGCTAAGAACTCCAAAATTCTCAAAAATACGCTTTCGATAAAAAAGGTAATCAAACCTTCTCCGAATGACTAGAAATTTTGCACACACATCAAATTAAACACTACAAAGTGACTCCAACTTTCGAAATTCCATTATGACCCTCAGATCAAAATCTCACTACCGAACCAGAAACTTCAAAATTCGACCTTTTGACATTTCAAGCCCAAATTTGCTACGGATCTCCAAAACACAATCTGAACCCATAAGCTTTAAATCACCTAACGGAGCTAACGGAACCATCAGATTTCCATTTTGAGGCCATCTTCACACTATTACGACTATGGTCAACTATCAAACACTTATATTCTCATTTAGGTACTAAGTGTCCCAAACCCTGAAACTTAAAACCGAACATCCCGGCAAATCAAAATGGAAGAAATAAACTCAATGGAAGCAGTTATTGGGATTCGGCCGTTAATTTTTAAGGCGACCGTCCGGGTCGCCACACACACATACACTTAAACTCTCTGTTCTTTCTCTACTACTTGTGCTAACTGTTTGTCTAGCCGGCTAAAAGACAAGGCTAGACTGTGGAACTCTACTTGCTTTACTTTTCTGCACTTTACTTCTTCAACTAGTATGTCTTTAACTCAAATCTGAAACTCAACTCTATGTACTCCAAGTTTGTTAATCTATTAATTTAATGGCTCATGTATTTAATTTCTCTCCTTGTTTACTACTTTATTCAGCATGCTTAAGTTTTCCCTCTCTTGTTCTAGTGTGTAACCAACATGTCTACTTGAGTTCTTGTTTATTTCCCTCAACTAGTATGCAGTGTTAGTATCATAGACTCCTAACTATGCTTGGTTAACACTAAGTGGAATGACTATATATGTGCAATAAACCTCTGTCCAAAACATGACTACCCCATACCATGTCTCTATCTTATTACCATTCTAATTTCGAGCATGATTCCCTAGTTAACATTTGAATTAGTAGTTTTGTATTTTGGAGGTCAATAAACTACTACTTGTTCTTTATACCTATTGGTCTATATGTTTCTCTTCTCATCCATGTTTCTGCGCTTCTGATTTTGGCCCTTTGTCTCCCTAACCCTTTACTTCCCTGTTTGTGAATGTTGAAATGATAATATTCTTTGAACTTGTGTTGTGTGTGCTAGCTTGTTCTAAGTTGTTGTTGCTTCTATTCCCTTCTCCTTTCAAGACTGTTTCCCTAAGAAAATCTTATATTATTTTACTAACTTATTTCAAACATGCTATTTCAAAACTATTTTACAATTCAACCTTTTAAAACTATGACAAGCATTTTCACTATACTCTTAGACCACTAGGTTCTGCACCTTTTGTGTGAGCCTTGCCTTGGGACCCTTGAGTTCCCTCTGAACTTAGACACATAAAAATTGGCCTTTCCACACTACACTTACTCTATCTTGGTTATGCAATCTGGGTGTGAGTACTGTCGGAGATCCCTTGAGGTCCTTAGAGAACTCTAACACACCCAGATATGAAAAAGGCTATGGAACAATCTTGGCACTTGGTGTGGTTTATTACATAACTCAAAGAGGAAGTCCTAATCGGGTTTGGGCCTACTTCAGGCCCTCTATAGTGTAATTTTATACTTTTCTCATATAATTCATTTACGTGGTCGGTAATAATTTGTAAACGAATACTGGGGTTTGGATAGTGAAATGGGAGGGTAGCTATGCATGTTATAGTTATCAAAAGGGTAGAAGCCATGCTCTTAGGTCTCCTATATACTGTTTCAGCATCTCCGTTTTTTACATTCTTATCACTCAGAAATCCTGCCTTAGGATAAAAGGTCATTAAAACAAAGATTGCTACTCTTGCACACTTGACAACATGCTCTATAATATTGTAACTTTTTTTCTGCGTTTGGAAATCCTGCTCTTAGGAAATTTTGCATTTATGTTGTGCATTTAGAAATCATGTTCTTAGGAAATTCTGCAATCATGTTGTGCATTTAGAAATCTTGTTCTTAGGAAATTCTGCAATCATGTTGTGCATCTGGAAATCCTGCTCTAGAAATCCTGCATATAAATCATTAGATAACATGATTGGATTCTAGTTTATACTTACTCAGCTACTCTTAGTTAAACAACTAGTGCATGAAAAGGAGTATCAACAGTCTCATCCTACTTTAAAAAAACTAGTAATAATCCCTGCATGCCTTTGCAATATTTAGAATAGGATGTTTTAGATAAAAATAATCTCCAAACTGTTTTTATAATTCTTAATAAATGTTGTATATTATTTTACGCCTAAGCAAGCCTTAGACAATCAACTTTAAATAAAAATCAGAATCATCTCTATGATTAGTGTTAACTGCTAATGTGCTAAAATCAATAGGCAAGCCTGATTTGGACTTCTTTTCTGAGTCATGTAATAAATCTGTTTCTGCTATTATCAATTAAAAACCTTGTTAGGATATGAATGTGGACCTTAATTGTGTATGAGTCATGCTATGTATGTGCACTATATCTGGAAGTATATTTGAGTCTTTCATTTATCTTTCATGCTCCCCTTAATTAAAGTCCTACGTGTTGCACTGTTATTGCATATACGAGGCAGAAAATGTAAAAGATAGCAGGATGGTTTACGACAACTAAACTACTACCCTTAGATATAGTCTACCAAATTTCATACATAGATAGCTTGTCTAGAATTGAATAGTTTAGTGGAATTTGTAAATAAGTAGTAGCTATTCCATGCTACTACTATAGAACTCACTTTGTAAATCCTTTGATATCAATGAAATTAACAGTTACATTAAAAAAAAAATCCTACGTGTTTATTATATGTCGCCTTAATATTTTACCTTTAAACCTGAAAGTCTACCTAGAATTCCCTCCTTTATAGGATATGAGTCCTAAATTCCTCCAAGACTGATAGGAAAGGATGGGTAACAGCATGCAATAGAGGTCGAGACCAACCTTCGCTTTAATTACCTTCACGGGATGGGTAATGGTAGATATGGATATAATGACCAGTGCGTTAATACCATGTGTAGCCCCTCTTTGAGAAGTATTGTACCAGTTATTTCATTAATGTGATCCATATTATAAACAAACATAGGACACCCCTTTACATTCCCAAATATGATTAGATTGTAATCCTTTTAAATCTAGCTTTTTCATTAGTCAATATCTTACACTTTTGTATTTAGACTTAAATCCCCAACTATTTGAGCTATGCTTGCTAATTGTATAAATTCACAAAGATTGTTTGGCCAGAAACCACACTAGTGGATCTCGAGGGGTGCCTAACATCTTCTTCTTGGGATAATTTCAAGCCTTTATCCTATTTCTTGTTACCAAACATAGTTATAAATGAACCTTATAGGTGTCCTAATAAACCTTAAACCATTAGGTGGCGACTCTTAAAAAAATGCAAACTCCTTCCCTGAAAGGAAAGATTTGTCCCATACCAAAATGTTATAAATCTTATCCCGCAAGAAAAAATGGGTGTGACAGGCGGGAGGTACGAATTCTCGCAAATAGAACCTGGAATTTTGACTTGCTATACTCCTGATGCTCCAGAATTCGACATCCAGTCCTTGTGACTGCCAACCGGCCTATTCTGCTATGTTTGCACGTGCACCTCCCACTCGTCACCAAACGGCCACCAAAAAAGTGCTACCTGAAACACACACAACATACCACGAGACTAAGAAAAAGAGCCGAGTGTGGAACTGTCATCGTCACCACTGGTGACATATGAATCTAATGCTATCCCGAATTTCCGGACCGGATATCATAAAAAACAGTGACTATAAGAGAAACAATGGGCAGGAAAAGATTAAAGAAGAAAAGGGAAGCACAGAGGAAGGCGTTGTGCTTGGAGTCAAAAAGAAAAGAAGAAAGATGTGGTAGTGCTGGAGGTACGACGTTCACTGACCTAGGGATAAGAAGGGGCGGTAGAAGAAAGAAAGAGGGGAGAAATAGAGAAAGGCAGGGGGATAGAGAGAGAAAGATAGAGAGGAGAGAGAAAGAGGGAGGTGTGTACTTACTTGATTAACTGTTTTCGATGCTAGAGAACTTTGCCAGTAGAGATTACCGTTAGACTATTGTCACACCTCCTTTTTCTGTTTCACGGATACCTCGAAGGATAAAACGTATAATGGAGTTTTTCCAATAAAGTGACATTATTTGGAATGTGATTAATTTATTTATTCAAGAGTCACCACTTGAGATAGGTTTGGCTTTTAATGTCCAAAGTCACTGGTTTATTTTGAATCCCAAATCGAGGAAATTTTTTTAACTTACCAATTGGAGAGTGCGAACTAGAAATTCATGAGTAAGGAATTCTGTTGACCCAAGGGAAGGTGTTAGGCACCCCCGGATCCCGTGGTTCTAGCACGGTCGCTTAAACTATTATAAGTGGCCAAAAATCTGATTTGTTATATATGTTCAAACCTATAATGCCACTTCTAATTATTAACAGCTTTAAATATATATTTCTTTAGGAAATTTGCAATGTCATTAAAACACATCCGAATCACGTCACATAAATGCGCATGCAATTTTAGACATATTTCAATTCCATTGAGGTTTGGATTTAGGTCACATAAATACGCACCCGAGTTTAGGAAGATATTTTTTTAGTAAATTCGCGCCTATAGCAACTACTCCTTTAGAAATTCATGGAAGGCCGTGAAATTTTCTAAACGGCACTTCCAATTTTCTATGTATTTTAATAAGTTAAGGAGCCTCACTTGGTGTTTGATTAAATTAAGGCAGCTCCCTTTATTTTTATAAAGTCATTCCTAAAGCATATTAAATTTCAAATTATACTCATATCTAAGATGTCCTCGTAATTTACAGACAAGTAATATACTTGGAGGAATTCAATATTTGCAATTTTGCAGCCTCATTCATGGATAATTATGCACATTGGGCTTTGTTTTAGCTAGCCCAGGAGCATGTATTGTTTATACGATAACTGGAAGCTATTGAGCCTTCCCGTTAGGCCCAGAGACGTTAGACTAATGAGTCCCTTATAGGAAGATAACAGCAGCCCGTTTTTTAATTATACCGTAATCATCAAAACTATACACATAATCACTATAAAATATACCAAAAATATTTTTATTAGGAAGACCCTGAGAATGATTTCGTATCAACTTTCAATCTTAATTTTCGAAGAAACAATTTGGAATACTCGTCATTCAGAGTATACACATGTTCAGTTGTCAAATTTCTAATATAACTCAAATTGCAAGCACTAATCTAACTTTGGATCGACTATTGCAAAATCTACTGAAACTTAAACAAATAAAAATAGTCCTGATACAGTCCACGATTAATACATATTCACGTTCATTACAACACAAAAATTCTACTAAAACCAAAAAAAAGTAAATACAGTCACAATATGGAATTGAAACGAAGTATTATTTCTCCTCGTCAGTGCCAAGCTCAAATGTACATAGGCATTACAACTTCTCAGATTTTTGAGTGAGAATTGGTACCTGGAGTGTGAATAGGAAAGGGAGCCTATGAGTAAAATGAAGCAAGTAGAAAGAAAGCAAAGCCAGTCAGCCAATAAACACCTAGAAATTCAAGAGGTTTTGAGAAAGAGAAAATAGTATAAGTTGATCTCTAGAACAGCCCAAAAGAATTTCTGAAGGATGTATAAGAAGCTAATATGTATTTTTCGGTATTCTAATTCACTAATAATCTTTAAAGGAAAATCTGCTCGAAAATCTCAAAGTTCCAGCCCTTTTAAATGCTCATATTGCCCTCTTTTATAATTGAAGCCTTAGGGCAACACCAATTTCTTTGTTTTCCTTTTAGTGCCTTAACCCACTTTCAGTTTTACCTAAATAGTCCTTAGTTTTCTGACTTGTGCCTCAAGTATGACGCTGAAATTATGCTTAAATCCCACACTAGAAGGTTCTAGGAGTGGATACATGATTCTTTATATTCAAATACCCTTTGTACCCCTGTCCCTTTTCCTAATTACTGACCTAGGGGTTTTAACCTTGGTTTCCATTTGTTTTGTCAAATCAGACCCTGGTCAGTTGCATTAAGGTTATGGGTTGAAGTCAAGGTCTGAACTACAGACTTGATTATGTAAAAACAATCAAAGAATTTAAGAATTAATCAATGAAATTCAAGTTTCAAGCAAACATCTTAATGTAGACTATTCAGTAAAAAATGATGGAAACAATTATCGCAACTTCAGGATCATATGAATATGCATGTTTTTATATGTCAGAAACAACGAATCAAAACAATCAGGAAAGGAACCCCAATCGACTATACAGGACTTGCAAAAATGACCAAATTACAACACATAGTAAAAACTTAGAAGCAAGAAATAAGTAACAGAGATTAATAACTCAGGACATGTGTGAAAAAAACCAAGAAGTTAGAACAATGCTGATATCAGTAGTTAAAATATTTATAAAAGCAAAATTAGCCTAACACGTAAAACACTGAAGATCAAAACTACTAGTATGAAACTCTTAAAAATAAAACACCTACTTAGAATCATGATGTAAGTCAAATAGGATCAACAAACCATTCAGAATTTCGGAGGTGAAACAATTGAAGAGTCAAGAGACAAGGATCAACAAACAACTCAGGATTTTAGAGGTGAAACAAGTGAAGAGTCAAGTGACAAGGACCAACAAACCACTCAGGATTTTCAGAGGTGGAACATGTGAAGAGTCAAGAGACAAATATGAGCATGATATAAGACTACTGTAGAAGACAAATGAATTCAAGCCAGTACAACAAAGGGAACCAAAATAATATAGCAGGCAAGGATGACTACTCAAACACTTTGAGATGAGAATGTAGAAAACAAAGCAATTAACAAAAACAAAACAAAAAAATATATTCAAGCGTTGACAGTAATTAGGGCATAGGGAACTTAGCTTTTGTGCATGTAGTTCTAACTCGAAAATTTTCAATCCACGAGTATCTGACCCCTTTTTGAGAGGTCTTTTACTTTTAAGGCCTTTTGCCTTGAGTATCGAAGAGGGACAAAGGATTCAAGGGGGGGGGGGGGTTGATTCTGAGACCAGGTAAGGTCTCAGATTTGGTTCTCCTTTGTAATCAGTTGGGTTTGAGGGTCGCGGGTGGTAGGTTTGGGGATAGGGACATAAGAGGGTTGTCTGACACCAATTTGAACTGGTTCCGGTGGGTTTTAGGGTTAACTTTGATTCAATATTCGAGCTGTTTCGTTTGGATTTGAAAGACATGGTTTGGACGGTTGGTAAGAGGGAGGGTAGGTGTTTCAATGGTGTAGTTTTCGATTGGTTTGAGGTTGAGTCACCAAAGACGCTGGTGCCGGCGATCCTTCTTTCGAATATTCGAGAAGATTGACACTTGTTTGAAGGAAACCGACCACGGGAAAGGAAAGATGGGGTCGAGGTGGTCCGGTGGTGTAACTTTGAGGTTGTTTGGTGACCTGGCCGCCGCCGTGAGGCGATTTCCGGCGGCGGTATTAGAGTGGTTGTTGGTTGGTCAACGGCGGTCTTATGGCGGAGACGGGGGAGGTGATATAGATACGAGGAAGACGACTATTTGGTCTCTGAATAAATAGAGGGATTTGGACATATATATCTAATTTTGGGGAGGGTTTCAGGGCCGTTGGATGGCATGTGATCGACGGTCTAGATGAATGGCCCCAAAACGGTGTCGTTTTGGGGCGTATTGTGTGGACTGGGTCGGGGACTCATTGTTTTGGGCTGGGCATCGACATTTTTACAGGCTTAACAAGACTTGGGCCACCCATGTCTGGTCCAATTGTGGCCAACCTAGGTGGTTATTAAAAGGATCTATATTTTTTTTCTTATTTATTCTTAATTCCTAATTGCATTTTAACACTCCTAATTAACTTAAATCAACCTAATAAACTACCTATTTATGCAACACAAAAAAATAAAATGTAACAAATAAAAACACACAACAAAATGCAACACAATTACAATGCCGCAAATACTAATTAATTTTTTATATTTGGTATTTTAAAAAATAACCCTAATTACCAATTAATCTAGCAAAAATATGAAATTAAATCCTAAATGCTTATGGAATTTTGTATATTTTATGATTTTAAGCATGCACTAATGAAAATTCATTGACATGCACAATTAAATACTAAAATTAAATCCTAAAAATAAATATTCAAAAGGAAAAATCCTAAACTTTAGAGTCCTGTAGGAGTTGTCTTAACAGGGTAAAAATCACATGCTCACAGCTTCCCCTCTTTGTGCGGAAACATGAAGAGTTTTCGTGCAAAGACAAGTGAGCGATCATAAGGAATTTTCATCCGACTGAACACTCTGTGTGAAGCATTTTGCAAAATTTTTGACCGAACCTTGCTTCAAAGGTTGCCTACATATCCTTGGCGATAAAGGAATCAGGTCAGTGTAGTTCTGTAAGTTTTGGTAGCTGGGACACCATAGGCTATGATTTCACTGTTGTTACTGCTGGTACCACTTACCGACTCTTTATTACATAAGAAAAACAAAAGCTAAGCTAGCTAGGTCTATCATCTAAGAGTAGCAAAATTCCTATTCATGATTCCCTTGAAACTTGATCTAGAGTCTTGGGTAACTCTCGTAGCAGACTTCGATCTGAATCTTGATGCCCATTAGCTGCAACCGCTGGTTTATTCTTCAGTATTTGAAAAAAAGTGGGACATGTGGAGTTTGTGACTTCATTCCAATTTTGAGAAATCTGCATCTCTGTCCGCTTCATCATTTTGAATTCATTTCTTTTGTTTTTTTCTTCTTTTACTTTATTATGGATTGAGACTCACGCTTTCGGTCATCTCGAATCTTGTGCCTTGAGGTGAAACCTGCTCGGACACCAACACAAACAAACGAACGAAACATTCTGCCCTAGTTTTCAATGGGAAAATTTTGTGAGTTATTTGCAACACAAATCTAAGCTATTTCTTTACTGAAAACAATAAAAATTGGGATTGTGTATCCTTTGGAAAGATTACCAAGCTATGCTAGGATGGAGAAAGGGTCCTTGCTGGGGATAAGAGGAAGACTTTTGGGTTGTACCGGGATAAAAATGAAAAAGTCCCTGCCGGGGGTAAGAAAAGATCTGTGGGTTATGCCTTGATAGAAAAAGGTCCATGCTGGAGATGGAAGGAGAATCATGGGTTATGAAGAACTTCCTGGGTTATGCCAGGGGATCCACGGGATATGCTCGGGATTAAAAGAAAATTCCAAGGTTATGCTAGGGAGATCCACGGGTTATGTCGGGATGAACGGAAAATTCCTGGGTTATGCTGGGGAATCTGCGGGTTATGCCGGGATTAAAAGAAGACTCCTAGGTTATGCTAGAGAGATCCACGGGTTATGCCAGGATGAATGGAGAATTCCAAGGTTATGCTAGGGAGATCCACAGGTTATGTCGGTATTGAAAAAGGTCCCTGGTGGGGATGGGAGGAGGGTCATGGGTTATGAAGAAATTCCTGGGTTATGCCAGGGGATCCACGGGTTATGCCGGGATTAAAAGAAAATTCCTAGGTTATGCTAGGGAGATCCGCGGTTTATGTCGAGATGAATAGAAAATTCCTGGGTTATGCCAGGGGAATCCGTGGGTTATGCCGGGATTAAATTAAAACTCCTAGGTTATGCTAGGGAGATCCGCGGGTTATACCAGGATGAATGGAGAATTCCTAGGTTATGCTAGGGAGATCCACGGGTTATGCCGGGATGGAAAGTGAATTCCTGGGTTATGCCGGGATTGAAAGAGAATTTCTGGGTTATGCCAGGGAAATCCGCGAGTTATGCCGGGATTGAAAGAGAATTCCTATAGTATGCTAGGAGGATCCACGGGTTATGTCGGGATTGAAAGAGAACTCCTAGGTTATGCCAAGAGAATCCGCGGGGTTATGCCGGGATTAAAAGAAGACTCCTAGGTTATGCTAGGGAGATCCATGGGTTATGCCGGGATGAATGGAGAATTGCTAGGTTATGCCATGGGAAGCTGCGGGTTATGCCGGGATTAAAAGAGAAGTCCTAAGTTATGCTAGGGAGCTACCATGAAGTGAAGTGAGACAAAGATCCTTTTGACTATGCTGGGGATAGAGAAGAGAAGGAAAAACACTTAGGTTATGCTAAGCATAGAGGAGCATTAACTTTTGGACTATTCTAGGGAGTAGAAAGCGGGAGGAAAGGGGTCCTCAGGTTATGCTGGGAATGTAAAGAGGAACTTCCCGGGTTATGCCAAGGAGTGAAGGAAGGAAATTTCTTGGTCTATGATGGAGGGGGTGGAATGCAATCCTTGGTTCATGCCGGGGAAATCCACAAGCTTCTCCAGGGGAAAGTAGGGATTAGAGTCTCATGCCATCATGCTTATTTATGAGTTTACGGGAAAGAATAAAAAGAAAACTTCCCTTTTGTTATTGCTGCAACACCATTCTTGGTCCTTCCGCCATTCCTTTGGTTGTGTTTACCCCGTGTTCCTTTTGTTTTTCTAGATTACACCTGCGTAAATTTCAGTTCAGAAACAAACCAAACTGTTAGTTTGAACAGTGATTGGGTTTGCGGCCTTGTTATGCTTGATTTCAGCTTCCTTTATGTCAGAGGACAAACCCTTGACTTCCAATCTTTGCCTTGTAGTTTGGATGCAGGGTCCTCATTTTCGGGTTGGTTTTGTTTTCCAGGCCTTTGGTTATGAGTTTTGTCCCGATTTTGATTTCAAGGCTTGGCTTTGGGGCTTTTGATAAGAACCAATGTCCTGTTTGACTTAAAACCTCCGATTTTGCTTCACCCTCATAGATCTTTTAATTTTGAATTTTCTTTCTTTTATTTCCATGCTTTTGAAGTGTTAGCCATCATGATTAGCCGGGATGGGCTAAGCGCGCTTGACGATGTCAGGCATTCATTAAGTTCTTGCCAGAAGAAACACGTGAGACCAGCCCTGCTACCTTTCTTAAGGAATGGTCAGGACATCAAAGTTAAAGTGGAAAGTAATGAAACATGGATTTTAGAGAGGTGTGTTCCTTTTTGAGGGAAAAGAGGGGATTTATCTGGAAATATGAGCCGTCTTTAAATGGCAACGACATGCTTCTCGGACTGAATACCCGGCCCCGATCCATTTCTGCTTTCTGATTTCAACTCTATTAAAATCGAAGAAACTTATTCAGACTTGAGCTGCGATATTTCCTCTTTTCGGCGGACGGCGCCCTTTTCGAGTTCTTGCCAATCAGCCTCTCTCATTTCTCTTCTCCCGTTTCCCGATAGCGCTCTTTGCGAGTTTTCGCTAAACAGACTCTCTCATTTTGTTTTTCTATGCTCGTCGTCGCCTAATGGTGCTCGGAGGTTTTCACCGATAAGACTCTCTCATTTTATTTCTCTCAAAAATTTGATTTGTGACGAATCCCAACAAGGGTATTTTCCACGTCCCTGTTTTGGTCAACTGATTGGACGGACTTGGACTAGGCTGTTGAATAAAGGATGTTGACGAGAATCTACAGCTTTGGAACCATTCTGACGGATTTGTGACCAAACCAATACATTTCTGCCCCAGTTTTTGGTTTTCTTGGGTAAATGGGGTATGACTCAACCTCAGGGAGAGGCTGCCTACGTATCCTTTTGGAATCAAGTCAGACGTAGTTCAGGAAGTTTTTCCTAAACTAATTCGTTTGTGTTTCTTCTGTTAGATAATACGCTTAACGCTGGGGGGGGGGGGTGAATAGCGTTATAATAGAAATTAGCGTAAACTTGCGGAAGTTAAAAATTGCAGGAAGTAAATAAGTGCGATAAATAATAAAGTACGCACCGATGTATTCTGGTTCACCACAACACGTGGCTAGTCCAGTCCCCGAGAGACTCTCTCGAGATTTTCCACTAACTTGTTAAGCTTACGGGTGCTCAACAAACCTTTACAACTTAAGGACACACGCCTTAACACCTTTGCTCGGAGATACAACACTCCAAGACTTCAACCAAGGAAACACAAGTTCCTTACAACAAGAGAATCACAATTCTCTTACAAGTGTACAAAACACTAAACACTCAAATAATACACTCCTTAATGAGTAGATATGAGTAAATGAAGTAAGCTCAAGATCACAACAACTATGGACAAGACTTTGGCTCTCAAAAGCTTTATGAAATGAATATAAAATGATAAACAATATTATGCAAGCTTATAGCAATAGAATGATCAGTTGTTGTATGTTATTGTGTTTAAAACACTGAAATGAAGCTGTATTTATAGTTGAAAAACTTGGCATTACCGTTGCCTAATTGCCAATTAAGAGTTGCTGATTTTACTGTGTGACAATCGATTGTCAAGAAGTCACAATTGATTGTTTGCCAATCGTTCCAGAAATCAATCCCAGATTTTACGCTTAACAATCGATTGTCCAAGATCAACAATCGATTATTGGTAACGTTCAAAAAATCATTTTCAGATTTTACGCAAAACAATCGATTATACAAAATCAATAATCGATTATTCAGCAACGTTCAAAAAATCCTTTCCAGATTTTAATTTCAACAATCGATTGTATAAAATCGACAATCGATTATTCAGCAACGTTCAAAAAATCTTTTCCAGATTTTAATTTCAACAATCGATTGTACAAAATCAACAATCGATTACCTGACGGTATTTGAAAACTTTACGACAACGGTCAGCTTCACAATCGATTGTGCAATGTTAACAATCGATTATTTATCAGACTTTGAAAATCATTTTAGACACTGCCTCGTGACAATCGATTGTTATATACTCACAATCGATTATTTAATAACTTTGAAAAAGTCTGGAAGACACTGCCTCAACACAATCGATTGTCATATGTTCACAATCGATTATTTTGTGACTTTGAAAAGTCTGATGGACACTGTCTCTTCACAATCGATTGTCATTAGCTTCACAATCGATTATTCTGAGTTTTGAAAAACTTTGATGTACACTGCCTCATCACAATCGATTGTCATAAGGTTCACAATCGATTGTCATGCAGGTTTGAAAAACCTGATGCTCACTGCCTTAACACAATCGATTGTCATTAGTTCACAATCGATTGTCATGCAGTCTTGGCTTAACATAATCGATTATCATAAGTACATAATCGATTATCTTAGTCCAGATTTTTTAGAGGCATGTTTAAAAATCATTTTGACTAAAGTAAATATGCATGATTTAAAATCATTTAGCATTAAATTAAATATGCATGATTTTGTAAAAATAGTTTTACGAGAGAAGTCATGTCATGAGTCAAGTTGTCGGATCAAGATCACAATTAAGAACGACTCATTTAAACTATAAAACTTTGTATTGCTTGAATCTTGTTATCCACCAATTGTGCGCTTGTACTTGAACTTCGTCATATATCAATTTGCGCTTGTTTATCATTCATCAAAACCTACACATAAGAACACACGTTTTAGTATAAAGCCTTGAGAACGTGTTTCCAACAATTTCCCCCTTTTTGATAATGGCAAACTTTAGGCGGGATATGCAACTTAAACAATTTATAATGACGATTCAAGACATGCAACAAGTACGCAATTTGTTCCTCCTCAATATATGTATTCCCCCTCAATTTAAGCTTATAAATATTGAGAGTGCATACCCGTTATCTTCCCCCTTTTGCCATTAGCAAAAAAATGTAATAAGATGGCAAGGATTGGAAAAAAAACTTGTTTATTCATTGAAAATAAAACGTGATTACTTAAAGAGAGTATAATAACTCAAGTAATAGCAGAACAACCGATTATTGATACGAGATAATCGATTATTAGACGACAGAAAATCGATTTTTCTGAAGAAGACTCGATTATTGCGCGTCATGCTTTATAATTCCCCCTACCTTTAGGGCGATACCTGCAAAAATTCGTTAGACGTCTCCGACGCTCAAGTTAGAAATCATGTAAAATAAAAGATACAATGCATGACTTAAATCAACGTGGAGTCAAGAATCCCGAGTTCACTACGAATTCGGAAGAAGGACTCTTTCTCTAAGGGCTTTGTAAAGATGTCGGCCAATTGATCTTTGGTTTCAACAAATTCGATTTCGACATCGCCCTTGAGAATGTGATCTCTTATGAAATGATGTCTAATTTCAATGTGTTTTGTTCGCGAATGAAGAACGGGGTTCTTCGTCAAGCATATGGCACTAGTATTATCACATCTAAGAGGGATATGATCAAGACTTAGGCCATAGTCCAAGAGTTGTTGTTTCATCCAGAGGATTTGAGCGCAACAACTCCCCGCGGCTACATATTCAGCCTCGGTTATGGACAACGCAACACTTACTTGTTTCTTGCTAAACCAAGAAACGAGAGAGCTACCGAGCAAATGGCAAGTGCCACTAGTGCTCTTGCGGTCCAATTTGCATCCAGCAAAATCGGAGTCGGAATAGCCAACGAGTTGGCATGAAGAACCTTTGGGGTACCATAGACCCACATTTGTAGTACCAACAAGGTACTTCAAAATCCGTTTTACCGCAGTAAGGTGAGACTCCTTCGGACACGATTGATAACGGGCACATAAGCACACGCTAAACATGATGTCCGGACGACTAGCAGTAAGATAGAGAAGAGAGCCAATCATACCTCGATACTTCTTAGTGTCGACTTCCTTACCTTTCTCATCTTTGTCTAGATGATCGGATGTGCTCATGGGGGTCGCCATTGCTTTTGCATTGTTCATTTCAAATCGTTTTAGCAATTCTTTGCAATATTTGGCTTGGCAAATGAACGTACCTTCTTTCATTTGCTTTACTTGTAATCCCAAAAAGAATGTTAACTCACCCATCATAGACATCTCAAATTCGCTTGTCATTAATGAAATCATTTTCCAGTAGAGATTTACTCAATCTTTCATACCAAGCTCGGGGAGCTTGTTTTAAACCATAGAGAGCCTTTTTGAGTTTGAAAACATGATCGGGAGATTTAAAATCTTCAAAACCGGGGGGTTGTTCAACATAAACTTCTTCTTGAATAACACCATTTAGAAAAGCACTTTTCACATCCATTTGATATAAATTGAAATTCATAGAAGAGGCAAAAGCGAGCAATAGACAAATAGCTTCTAATCTAGCTACGGGAGCATATGTTTCTTCATAGTCAATACCCTCTTCTTGATTATAGCCTTTTGCTACAAGCCTAGCTTTGTTTCTAGCGATTACACCATTTTCATCTAGTTTGTTTCGCAAAACCCATTTCGTACCAATTATGGTATGATTTTCGGGTCTTGGAACCAAATCCCAAACGTCATTCCGTTTGAATTGGTTAAGCTCCTCTTGCATTGCCAAGGTCCAAAATTCATCCCCAATTGCTTCGGAGATGGTTGTTGGTTCAATTTGAGACACAAAAGCAGTATGTCCTAAGGTGTTCTTAAGGGAGTTTCGGGTACTTACCTTTTCTCCGATGTCGCCAATTACCTGTTCGAGAGGGTGATCTTTGATTGTCCTCCACTCGTTAGGCGTTTTCGTTTCATTCTCCAATTGTGGCGCTTCCTCCGTTGGTTGTTTCAAAAATTCGTCTTGATTTTCCTTAGGCGTTTCCTCTTGTATTTTGTCTTTCAAGCTATCTAAAATACCTGCAAGATCAAAACTGGAATCCTTTCTCGCCAAGCGAGCATTATTTTCAGAAAATACAACATGAGGGGATTCCTCCACAGTTTCGGCTCTTTTATTAAAAACCATATATGCTTTGCTACGTGAGGAATAACCAATGAAAATTCCCTCATCGGACTAAGCATCAAATTTTCCCAATTGATCTTTGCCATTGTTATGAATAAAACATTTACAACCGAATACTCTAAAATGGGAGATATTTGGTTTCCTTCCCTTATAGAGTTCATAGGGAGTTTTCATGAGTATAGGCCATATGACTACTCTATTTAAGACGTAGCATGCGGTACTCACGGCATCCGCCCAAAAATGTTTGGGAATCTTGGCCTCTTCGAGCATGGTTCTAGCCATCTCTTCGAGACACCTATTTTTCCTTTCCACCACCCCATTTTGTTGTGGTGTACGTGGAGCGGAAAAGGTATGCTCGATACCGATTCGTCACAAAAGTCCGCAAAGAGATTGTGATCAAACTCTCCCCCATGATCACTTCTAATTGAAGTGACAGTTGTTTCCTTTTCGTTTTGAATACGCTTAAGAAAATATTTAAAATTCTGAAAAGCATCACTTTTATTGGCAAGAAATAAAGTCCAAGTAAATCTAGAATAATCATCAACAATCACAAAAGCATAACGATTTCTTCCTAGACTTTCAATGCGAGATGGTCCAAATAAATCCATGTGAAGCAATTGCAATGGTCTAGAAGTTGAAACAATATTTTTGGATTTGAAAGATGCTTTTGTTTGCTTCCCTTTTTGACATGAATCACAAATAGAGTCATTTTCAAATTTTAAATTGGGAAGACCAATAACTAAGTTTTGAGAAATCAATTTGCTCAAAAGATGCATGTTGATATGTGCTACTCTACGATGCCATAACCAAGTATCATCCTCTTTACTCATAAGACAATCAACATATTCGGGTGAGGAATTAGCAAGATCAACCATATAAATATTATCCACTCTAAAACCACGAAGGATAATTTTAAAATCACTACGTCTAAACACTAAGCATTCATCCGAATCAAATAGGGCAAGATTTCCCTTGTCACATAATTGACTTATGCTCAAGAGATTATGCTTTAAACCTTTCACAAGTAATATATGCTTAATAGAGGAATTTTCATCCTTACCGATCGATCCGATGCCAATAATCTTTCCTTTATTGTTATCCTCAAAAATCACACTTCCTCCTTCTTTGTGTTCTAGTTGAAGGAATTTGGATTCGTCTCCCGTCATATGTTTGGAGCATCCACTATCAAGTTATCATAGTACGCTTGATCCCTTCAAACATATCTACAAAAAAAATTAATGCGTCTTAGGTACCCATGCCATTTTGGGTCCTTGAGGGTTAGGCATATTAAAATGATGTGATTGAGTGATATGTCTATGTCGTGTAAAACATGCAGGAGCAATATGACCAATGCGTCTACAATAATGACAAGTCACGTTGGGGCTATGCATCCTTCTAGGTTCATAGTAACTTGATGGACGAAAATGATTTACTCTATTTTCATTATGACTATTGCGCATTTCATGAGAACCATTTCTCCTACTATTAGTTCTAAAATGAGCAGCATTTCTGGAGTAATGGTTATGTCTAGATGTTCTAAAAGACTCAAAACTCCTTCTAGTGTTTGGCCTAGAATATGCATCATTTCTAGGGTAGTCATTTCTAGGTGGTAAGTTATTTCTAGGTCTTCTAAAATGTTCAACATTTGGTCTAGCATGCATATTTGTTCTAGGATTGCTATTTCTAGGATAAGCATTTGTTTTATTAATCCTAGGTTGAGCCTTAGGTGGTTGGGGTTTGGCTTCAACCTTTTCTTTAGGCTCATTCTTAAAGCCTATGCCATGCTTGGTTGATTTCAAATTAACAAGGACCTTATTCAAATTTTTGTGGGAAAGGTCCCTTTAAGTCTATCTACCTCATTTTCGAGATGCATGCAAGAAGAACAATTTTAATAGAACTTTAGGGCTTGTCGGCGCTTCTTTTTCCGAAAAACTTGTTTTCCTCTTTCAGCTTCTCATTTTCTAAAACCAGTTTTTCTAAATCCTTTTCTTTCAAAGAAAGCTGTTTTTGAAAATCTTTTTCTTTTAGAGAAGCATTTTCTTTTATGCTCTTGACAGTTTTTGAAGCCTTAATAAATTCAGTATATAGCTCATCAAAAGCAGTTTGCATTTCTTCAAGAGTAAAGAAGTTTTTAGAAGAGATTTGACATACCTCATCTTGCTTGTCTTCTTGCGCCATAAGACAAAGGTTTGCGGCTTCGTCTTCTTCTTCTTCGCTTGACTCATCTCCGGAGTCTCCTCCCCAAGAAATGTATGCACGTTGCTTCTTAAAAGGTTTCTTCTCCTTTTTGATGTTTGGGCAATTTGATTTGATGTGCCCGATTTCACCGCATTCATAGCACTTTATTTGTTCGCCTTGCTTTTTGCCCTTCGTTCATACTCCTTTCGCATGAACTTTGGAAATCTTTTGATAACGAGTCCAAACTCGTTGTCTCCATCCTCATCAACTTGAGGTTGGCTTGTGCTTGCCTTAAGCGCTATTCTTTGCCTCCTTTGATCATCAACAAGAGGGTTAAGTATAGTAGACTCATAAGTCTTAAGGTTACCTCTTAATGCGTCGATGGTGACATTTGAGACGCCAATGGATTCTTGGATTGCGTCGGCCTTTGATCGCCATGCCGGAGTGAGACTTCTAAGAATTTTTCGAACAAGTTCTCTATCCATGAATGTCTTCTTGAGAGCATGTAGATCATTTACGATTATTGAAAATCGTTCAAACATTTCATCCACCTTTTCACCTTCCTTCATGTGAAATAATTCATAAGCATGGGTTAGGAAATCAATTTTGGCTTCCCTTACCTGGTCCGTACCTTCGTACGTAATTTCCAGCTTGTCCCACATTTCCTTCGCCGTTGTGCAACACGATGTTTTCCTGTAATCGTCAGCATTTACAGCACAATATAATAAATTAATTGCTTTAGCATTATTTTGCACCTTTCGGATATCATCCGGCGTCATATTCTTCTTCGGACTTGGGAACCCATTCGGTTTCAACCTTTTTGGTTGGAATTTGATTTCCCTTCGTTATCACCTTCCAAAGAAGAAAATTGTTTGCTTGAACGAAGATTTTCATCCTCTCCTTCCAGTACGTATAGTTTGTACCGTTGAATAGAGGTGGTCGTGTGGAGCATTGTCCTTCATCAATTCCTGCAAAAGAGTCACAAGTAGAAGCCATGGATGGTTCTCTCAAACTGTTAAGTCTTCAGAGAGTTGGGCTCTGATACCAATTGTTAGATAATACGCTTAACGCTAGAGGGGGGGTGAATAGCGTTATAATAGAAATTAGCGTAAACTTGCGGAATTTAAAAATTGCAGGAAGTAAATAAGTGCGATAAATAATAAAGTACGCACCAATGTATTCTAGTTCACCACAACACGTGGCTAGTCCAGTCCCCGAGAGACTCTCTCGAGATTTTCCACTAACTTGTCAAGCTTACGGGTGCTCAACAAACCTTTACAACTTAAGGACACACGCCTTAACACCTTTGCTCGGAGATATAACACTCCAAGACTTCAACCAAGGAAACACAAGTTCCTTACAACAAGAGAATCACAATTCTCTTACAAGTGTACAAAACACTAAACACTCAAACAATACACTCCTTAATGAGTAGATATGAGTAAAAGAAGTAAGCTCAAGATCACAACAACTATGGACAAGACTTTGGCTCTCAAAAGCTTTATGAAATAAATATAAAATGATAAACAATAGTATGCAAGCTTATAGCAATAGAATGATCAGTTGTTGTATGTTATTGTGTTTAAAACACTGAAATGAAGCTGTATTTATAGTTGAAAAACTTTGCATTACCGTTGCCTAATTGCCAATTAAGAGTTGCTGATTTTACTGTGTGACAATCGATTGTCAAGAAGTCACAATCGATTGTTTGCCAATCGTTCCAGAAATCAATCCCAGATTTTACGCTTAACAATCGATTGTCCAAGATCAACAATCGATTATTGGTAACGTTCAAAAAATCCTTTTCAGATTTTACGCAAAACAATCGATTATACAAAATCAATAATCGATTATTCAGCAACGTTCAACAAATCCTTTCCAGATTTTAATTTCAACAATCGATTGTATAAAATCGACAATCGATTATTCAGCAACGTTCAAAAAATCTTTTCCAGATTTTAATTTCAACAATCGATTGTACAAAATCAACAATCGATTACCTGACGGTATTTGAAAACTTTACGACAACGGTCAGCTTCACAATCGATTGTGCAATGCTAACAATCGATTATTTATCAGACTTTGAAAATCATTTTAGACACTGCCTCGTGACAATCGATTGTTATATACTCACAATCGATTATTTAATAACTTTGAAAAAGTCTGGAAGACACTGCCTCAACACAATCGGTTGTCATATGTTCACAATCGATTATTTTGTGACTTTGAAAAGTCTGATGGACACTGTCTCTTCACAATCGATTGTCATTAGCTTCACAATCAATTATTCTGAGTTTTGAAAAACTTTGATGTACACTGCCTCATAACAATAGATTGTCATAAGGTTCACAATCGATTGTCATGCAGGTTTGAAAAACCTGATGCTCACTGCCTTAACACAATCGATTATCATTAGTTCACAATCGATTGTCATGCAGTCTTGGCTTAACATAATCGATTATCATAAGTACATAATCGATTATCTTAGTCCAGATTTTTTAGAGGCATGTTTAAAAATCATTTTGACTAAAGTAAATATGCATGATTTAAAATCATTTAGCATTAAATTAAATATGCATGATTTTGTAAAAATAGTTTTACGAGAGAAGCCATGTCATGAGTCAAGTTGTCGGATCAAGATCACAATTAAGAACGACTCATTTAAACTATAAAACTTTGTATTGCTTGAATCTTGTTATCCACCAATTGTGCGCTTGTACTTGAACTTCGTCATATATCAATTTGCGCTTGTTTATCATTCATCAAAACCTACACATAAGAACGCACATTTTAGTATAAAGCCTTGAGAACGTGTTTCCAAAATCTTCTTCTTTTTCTTTTCATTTTTTTTCATTTTTATTTTTTTTTCTTCTTCCTTATCTTTTTTTGAAGCACTTTCCTTGCACTGCTTTGTTCCTGCTGCAAACAAAGAACAACTTGTCAGTTTTGAAAATGGTGGTCTGCTTGTGGCCTTGAGTCTTGAGCAGCTTGGCTTTTGCTCGATCAGCTTGAATCGATCTTAAGAGACCTTTGTTTTGTACCAACTCTAATTGTTTCACACACAGTACTATTTGTATTTGTGGCTCAATCAGCCCTGTCCCGATTGGAGATCTTGGCCCAGGTGACCTTTTCTGATATCTTCAATGACTTTCTGCTTTTTGAGCAATTTGTCTATCAGAGAGAATCACAAGTTATCTTTGCTTCCGCCAAGCAGGCTGACAAGAGTCTTTTGGGGGATCCCTTGCATGAATCCTCAAGGTATGCTGTCATTAACAGCTGAGTGCGCTAGCCAAATTTACTTTGTGCAACTGAAAAGTTGGTAGCAGATTTTGAAATCATTTCTTGCTTGTTTTGACGAGGACAGACTCAGAGTGAAGGACTCAATGATACAAAGAAACAAATATTGACAAGAAATGCCCCCTGTCGGAAGGACAGAAGGGAGAGTTTTTTTTTTTCAGTAACTAGTCTTAATGATCATGACATGCATTTGGACTTAATGGCCTGATCTATCCAACTAATCTAATCTCCGTTTTTCTCTATTGTTATGACCTTTGAACTCAAGCTTGTTCGTGCCAATCCGTCGTATTAGCTTCATGCCTCACTTTCGATTAGTGGTGCCCGAGGTGTTTTCACCAGCAAGTCTCTCTCATCTATTCATCTTTGCTTATAGTCGTCTTACAGTGACCGTGAGGGTTTTAACTAATAAGACTCTCTCATTTTTCTTTTATTTTCCTCTTCTTTTTTTTCTTTCCTCCCCTTTTTGCGAGCAACTTGACATAGTTCTATGTCGTGTGACAACCGTTGCTCATTGCCTGCTTTTTTTGGCATTCTTGAGGCTGATCAGGAGGTCTTTCTTTGGAAGGTTTTTGGATAGGGTTGAATAGGAAGGTCGGCATGAAGGCTCAAAGTGGACTTAAAATTAAGGGTTGTGGACATACACCTCTTGGAATCGACTCTTTCAAAAGTGAAAAAAAACCATTGCCCCAGTTTCAACCATTGGGAATTTATTCTTTCTTAAATTCTTAGTTGGTTGGACCGAACCGTGAGGCTGCCTAGGTATCCCCTTTTTAAAGGAATCAGGTCTAACGTAGTTCAAACATCTAATCTAAACTATTTTTCATCTTTTTTTTGTTTCTCTTTTCATTTTTCTTTTTTTTTTTGCTTTTATTTTTTAGGGAATGGACCTTTGACAATTCTTTTCTTCTTTTTTCTTTTTTTTCACTTAGAAATTTCTAAAAGGTGACCAGTTTATACTCTTGGGACATGGACTTTCTTTTTTTTCTTTTTTTTCTTCATTTTATATATATTTTTCATTTCTTTTCGACTCTTGACTCTAAACTTGATTCCAAAAGAGGGTGGTCAAAGAAAATAACACAGGCTCAAAGGGGTGACAAAGGATATAAAGTGCTTAGGTAGCAGAAAAAGGGCCTCCTAACCTCGAGAACGCCAAACATATTATCCTTTTGCAATCACGGCATTGATGAACATGCCTGTCTTCTTGGTATGTCGTGGTCACAATATACTTTTCATCCCTTACTTTCCAACAAACTTCAATTGATTAAACATCCTCAAGCCCGATCTTCACAATAATTGAAGGTTAATTTTACTTAACCTTAATTCCCAAGTATCTTGACTCTTTATTCATCCTCAAAAGTGTTTTTTCAGTTATCCAATTCCAGGTTGAATCAGTTTCTAAGATCTGGCCACAATTTTCGCATGTATGTCATGTTATTAGAACCAGAACGAAAAGAACTAAGAACAAAATTACACAAACTATATTTTATTGAGTAAAGGATGAAAGAGTTCAAGATATAAGGGTTTGAACAAATAAAGTCTGGATCACAACCCTGAAATAACCCAGATAATAGAAAAAACATAAAAAAAAAAACTACCAAGATTCCTTCCTTGTGAGGAGGGAATGACTTTTCAATTGCTAGGCTTGACATTTAGCCACAAATATGCTCATCAGAATCAGCAGAGCCTTCTCCAATTTCAGTCGGCGAGTTTCTGAGAGGATTCTCATACTCCATGTCACCAGGCATCATCCCTACAAAGTGTGTATTATCATGTGCATGTAAAGGATTCTGTGCGATATTCTGAATGTTGCCTTCTTGGATGTCAATTAGTTTTCCCCGGATCACCCTCTCTATTTCTCTTTTCAAAACCTGACAACTTTCAACATCATGCCTCGGGGCATCAGAATGGTATTCACACCTTTTTGAAAGGTCAACGCTTCTTGCCCGCGGGTCCACATGATTCGGAGGCATATGTGCAATCATGCCATAATGCTTTTACTTTTTAAAACAAGCTTGCATAGGACTCTCTAATTGGTGTAAAATTATCTTTCAACTTTTGTTTCCCTTTGTAAACCTTGCTTGGATATGGGTTATAACTCACTTGAAAAATTCGTGGAGGCTGGTGGAGATTCTGTGATACCTGTGCTCGCCTTCTTGGGTGATTTGGTGGCTGAACCATATACTTCGAGGTGTTCTCCTAGGACCTCTTCCCTAACCTGTTGTCATCATGATTTATTCATCCTTTTCATTTATCTAACTAAAATTATCATATTCAACCCAGACAACCTGAGTTTCGGCTTTAAGAACTGCTTGACTTAAAATTGTGCCGGTCTTGAGACCATTCTCTACCATTTCTCCCATTTTGATTGCTTCCGAAAAGGATTTGCCCACTGTAGACAACATGTTTCGAAAGTAATCTGGTTCTTGCACTTGAAGGAAGACAGTGATCAGCTCGTGGTCATCCATGGGTGGCTTAACCCTAACTGCTTGCTCCCTCCAAAGCTAGTGGCGTACTCCCTGAAACTTTCACTTGGTTTCTTCTTCAGGTTTGAAAGGGAATTGCGGTTTGGGGCAATGTCAATGTTGTATTGGAACTATTTGACAAAGTCATGTTCCATGTCATCCAATACATACCAGTGAGAAGTGTCTTGATCCAAAAACCATTCGATGCTACTCCCGTGAGGCTTTCCCCAAAATAAGCTATCAACAATTCTTCATTTCTTCCCGCACCTCTTAGCTGATTGCAATACCTTCTGAGGTGGGATATGGGGTCTCCATGTCCATCATACTTTTCAAATTTAGGAGTCTTAAAACTAGGCGACAAGTGGACATCGGGGAACATACATAGATCTTTGAAGGCAACACTCTTTTGACCCGCCAACCCTTGCATGTTTTTCAACCGTTGTTCTAAGCTTTTTATCCTTTGGGTCATTTCTTCCGGTACCATCTTTCGAGCAGGCTTCTCAACGTTTGCATGAAGACTAAATAGGTATGAGTGGTATTCACGAGGGTGTGATTGCTCTTGCTGTGTAACAAATTGTGACTCATGACAAGGTTCTCCTTGGCCATTGGCCGACGCTTGACACATTTTAGTCATTTGTTGTTTTAATATTTCATTTCCTCAACCATAGTAGACTCTTTTCGGACCTTATGACACTCAGTGTCTTGAGCACTTGTAACAGCTTCGATGTCAGTTATCATTTTTCCTTGAATCATGTATTGTCTGCATACCGCAAACCAACCACCTCAAGCTTTCTTCACAATTCACAACAAAAGAATGGACTCAGTCAGTCCTTATTATTATACATATTTTTTCACTTTTTTTTCTTCCTTGTTTTTTTATTTTCTTTTCATTTTTCTCATTTTCCTTTTTCATGGTTGATCGAACCTAATGTGGTTGCCTATGTATCATGACGACGCATGAATCAGATCTTGCGTAGTTCGGGAAGATTAGGAATAGAGGAAATAAACTAAAATTATGTTTTTCTGGATTTCGAGTTTTCTCTGTTTTTTTACTTTTTTAAAAAAAGAAAGACTTATAAAGAAGAAAGAGAATATTTTTGGATTTTGATTTTTCTTCAATATTTTTGCAAAAGAAGAAAGATTGTTTTTTTTTAATTTCAAATTACTTTTTTTTTGGAATTTCGAAAGAAAAACTTCTAAAGAAGAAAGAAAAATATTTTATTTGCATTTGTGGATTTTATTCTGAAGTTAGAAAAGAAGTACTTCTAAAAAAGAAAGTTTTTTTTGAATCGCGAATTTGTTTTTTCAATTTTTGAAAGAAGAAAGAAAATATTTGTGAAAATAAGAACTTCTAAAGAAGAACGAAATATTTTTGGATTTTGGATTTTTTTGAATTTTTTAAATTGTTGAAAGAAATACTTCTACATAAAATGGGAGATTTTTTTTGAATCTTGAATTTTTCTTATGAATTTTCGAAGTAGAACGAAAATGTCTTATTCTTTTTTTGGGGATTTCGATAAAAATTAGAAGAAAATATGTTTTTTTTTGAATTTTTGAAAATGGTGTCTCAAAGAGAAATTTCTCTAAAGAATAAATTCTTTTTTTGAATTTGTGAAAATTGGGGTTCTTAAAAAAACTTTTCTAAAGAAATAAAGGAAAATATTTTTTGGATTTTTGGTTTTGGTTTTGTTTTTATTTTTGAAATGGAGTAAATATATAAACTCTTTTTTTCAGTTTTTTGAAGAAAATGCTTTAGAAGAAGAAAGGGAAATTCTTTTTGATGTTTTTGATTTTGATTTTTGTTTTGTTTTTTGAAAGAGAAGCTTCTAAAAAAATTATTTGCTTTTGATTTGAATTTGAGAATATTTTGTTTGAATTTTCATTTGTTTCCTCTTTTTATAAATAAGAAAGAAATAACCTTTTTTTGGATTTGAAAGTCGCCTCTTAATTTCGAAAGATGGACTTTTAAGAAAATATCTTGAATTTAAAAAAAAAACATATATATATTTTTTCTTACTTATTTACGAAAGTAATTCAAAACAAAAATAATTTATTATCTCTTTTTTTTTTAAATTTCTAAGGAAAGATTTCTAAAGAAAGAGATAAAAGAAAATATTTTTGAACTTTTGAAAATTGGGGTCGGAACCGATGAGGTTTGCCTACGTATCTCACATTCGTGAGAATCAGACCCGCGTAGTTCGGGCAAACAATTTATCAAAACCAAAAAATTTGTTGAAAAGCCCCCCTTTTTTTTAATTTGAAAAATCCGACAGCATTTCAGCGCTATTTTAAGCATTAGCTTTACAAGTGATCACCCTAGCACTGCTATTTTTCAATTCATTCTCCTTGTTCACAAGACGGTCAAAATGCGAGTCGGAGGCAAATAAATGCACAAGTAGCACGTAAAATGCATCAGCACAATCTTTTATTTTAGGGCACCTGTCCTAGACGGATTCAATCCCTAAGTTGAGTCCCCTAAGTCAAATGCATGATGCAAATAAACGTCCCTACTAGGTATCCGGCATAAGGTTTCGTTATACTAAGTTTAGAACCTCGGTGCATGGTCTAGACAACGTACCCGAGCGGACAACTCGAGTCGAGGAGGGGGCTACGTACCGGGAACCAAAAGGTCATCAGGCTTAGCAACTTTTCCGGCCTCTTTCTTATTTTCAGGTATGACACTAAAATAATATGGAGTCTCAACCAGTAAGCATATCTCAGAAGGTGATAAGTGAAGGGTTTAGTAGCAGTTCATATACACAATTCAGATAATATCAAAGCGGTAAAACATGTGGCATTTAGCACAGAACATGCAAGCAAATCAGAAGAAGCCAAATATAACAGTTATTGTAAGCTCGAATTATTGAACCCTGAACCAGAGATTCTGGGTCCCTTTATCCCCAGCAGAGTCGTCAGAGCTGTCACACCTCCTTTTTCTGTTTCACGGATACCCCGAAGGATAAAACGTACAATGTAGTTTTTCCAATTAAAGTGACATTATTCAAAATGAGATTAATTATTTATTCAAGAATCGCCACTTGGGATTGGTTTGGCTTTTGGTGTCCCAATTCACCGGTTTATTTTGAATCCCAAATCGAGGAAAAACTTTTCAACTGCCAAATTGGAGTCTGCGAACCAGAAATTCTTGAGTAAGGAATTCTGTTGACCCGAGGGAAGGTGTTAGGCACCCCCAAATCCCGTGGTTCTAGCACGGTCGCTTAAACTGTCATAAGTGGCCAAAAATCTGATTTGTTATAGATGTTCAAACCTATATTGCCATTTTAAATTATTAACCGCTTTTAATATATATTTTTTAGGAAAATTGCAACGTCATTAATACATATCATGAATCACGTCACATAAATGCACACACAATTTTAGGCATATTTCAATTCCATTGAGATTTGAATTTGGGTCACATAAATGAACACCCGAGTTTAGGAAGATATTTTATTAGTAAATTCGCGCCTATAGCAACTACACCTTTAGAAATTCATGGAAGGCCGTGAAATTTGCTAAACGGCACTTCCAATTTTCTATGTATTTTAATAAGTTAAGGAGCCTTGCGTGGTGTTTGATTAAATTAACGCGACTCCCTTTATTTTTATAAAGGTATTCCTAAAGCATACTAAAATTCATATTATGCTCATATCGAAGATTTCATAGTAATTTACACACAAGTAATATACTTGGGAGAATTCAATACTTGCAATTTTTCAGCCTCATTCATGGCCAATTATGCACATTGGGCTTCGTTTTAGCTAGCCCAGGAGCATGTATTTTTTATACGATAACTGGCAGCTATTGGGCCTTCCCATTAGGCCCAGAGACATTGGACTAATGAGTCCCTTATATGAAGATAATAGCAACCCCTTTTTTAATTATACCGTAATCATTAAAACTATACACATACTCACTATAAAATATACAAAAAATATTTTTATAAGGAAGACACTGAGAATGATTTCGTATCAGATTTCAATCTTAATTTTTGAAGAAACAATTTGGAATACTCGTCATTCAGAGTATACACATGTTCAGTGGTCAAATTCCTAATATAACTCAAATTGCAAACACTAAGCTAACTTTGGATCGACTATTGCAAAATCTACTGAAACTTAAACAAATAAAAATAGTCCTGATATAGTCAATGATTAATACATATTCACGTTCATTACAACACAAAAGTTCTACTAAAACAAAAAAAAAAAGTAAATACAGTCACAATATGGGATTGAAACAAAGTATTATTTCTCCTCATCAGTCCCAATCTCGAATGTACATAGGCATTACAACTTCTCAGATTTTTGAGTGAGAATTGGTACCTAGAGTGTGAATAGGAAAGGGAGCCTATGAGTAAAATGAAGCAAGTAGAAAGAAAGCAAAGCCAGTCAGCCAATAAACACCTAGAAATTCAAGAGGTTTTGAGAAAGAGCAAATAGTATAAGTTGATCTCTAGAACAGCCCAAAAGAATTTCTGAAGGATGTATAAGAAGCTAATATGTATTTTTCGGTATTCTAATTCACTAATAATCTTTAAAGGAAAATCTGCTCGAAAATCTCAAAGTTCCAGCCCTTTTAAATGTTCATATTGCCCTCTTTTATAATTGAAGCCTTAGGGCAACACCAATTTCTTTGTTTTTCTTTTAGTCCCTTACCCCATTTTCAGTTTTACCTAAATAGTCCTTAGTATTCTGACTTGTGCCTCAAGTTTGAGGCTGAAATTATGCTTAAATCCATCACTAGAAGGTTCTAGGAGTGGTTACAGGATTCTTTATATTCAAATAACCTTTGTACCCCTGTCCCTTTTCCTAATACTGACCTAGGGGTTTTAACCTTGGTTTCCATTTGTTTAGTCAAATTTGACCCTAGTTAGTTGCATTCAGGTTATGGGTCGAAGTCAAGGTCTGAACTACAAGCTTGATTATGTAAAAACAATCAAAGAATTTAAGAATTAATCAATGCAATTCAGGTTTCAAGCAATCATCTTAGTGTGGACTATTCAGTAAAAAAGGATGAAAACAATTATCATAACTTTGGGATCATATAAATATGCATGTTTTTATATGTCAGAACCAATGAATCAAAACAATCAGGAAAGGAACCCCAATCGAATATACATGACTTATAAAAATGACCAAATTACAACACACAATAAAAACTTAGAAGCAAGAAATAAGTGACAGAGATTAAATACTCAGGACATGTGTGAATAAGACCAAGAAGTTAGAACAAGGTTGATATCAGTAGTTAAAATATTCAGAAAAGCAAATTAGCCTAACACGTGCACACACTGAAGATCAAAACTACTAGTATGAAACTCTTAAAAAGAAAACACATACTCAGAATCATGATGTAAGTCAAACAAGATCAACAAACCATTCAGAATTTCGGAGGTGAAACAAGTGAAGAGTCAAGAGACAAGGTTCAACAAACCACTCAGGATTTCGAGGTGAAACAAGTGAAGAGTCGAGGGACACGGATCAACAAACCACTCAGGATTTCAGAGGTGAAACAAGTGAAGAGCCAAGAGACAAAGATGAGCATGATATAAGACTACTAAAGAAGACAAATGAATTCAAGCCAGTACAACAAAGGGAAACAAAATAATATAGCAGGCAAGGATGACTGCTCAAATCCTTTGAGATGAGAATGTAGAAAACAAAGCAATTAACAAAAAAACAAAAAAAAATACAAGCATTGATAGTAATTAGGGCATAGGGAACTTAGCTTTTGTACATGCAGTTCTAACTCAAAATTTTCCAATTCCACGAGTCTCTGACCCCTTTTTGAGAGGTCTTTAACTTCTAAGGCCTTTTGCCTTGAGTATCGAAGAGGGACAAAGGATTCAGGGGGGGGGGGGGTTGATTCTGAGACCAAGTAAGGTCTCAGATTTGGTTCTCATTTGTAATCAGTTGGGTTTGAGAGTCGTGGGTGGTAGGGTTGGGGATAAGGACAGAAGAGGATTTTCTGAGACCAATTTGAACTGGTTCCGGTGGGTTTTAGGATTTAGGGTTAACTTTGATTCAATATTCGAGTTGTTTCGTTTGGATTTGAAGGACATGGTTTGGACGGTTGGAAAGAGGGAGGGGAGGTATTTCAATGGTGTAGTTTTGGGTTGGTTTGGGGTTGGGTCGCCGGAGACGGTGGCCGGCGATCCTTCTTTCGAATATTCGAGAAGATCGACACTTGTTTGAAGGAAACCGACCAGGGGAAAGGAAAGAGGGGGTCGAGGTTGTCCGGTGGTGAAACTTTGAGGCTGTTTGGTGACCGGCCGCCGCTGTGAGGCGATTTTTGGCGGCAACGTTAGGGCGGTTGCTGGGTGGTCAACGGTGGTCTTATGGCGGAGACGGGGGAGGTGATGTAGATACGAGGAAGATGACTATTTGGTCTCTGAATCTATAGAGGGATTTGGACATATATATCTAATTTTGAGGAGGGTTTCAGGGCCGTTGGATGGCCTGTGGTCGACGGTTGAGATGAATGGCCCCAAAACGGTGTCGTTTTTGGGCATATTGTGTGGACTGGGTCGGGGACTCATTGTTTTGGGCTGGGCATCGGCATTTTTACAGGTTTAACAAGACTTTGGCCACCCAGGTCTGGCCCAATTGTGGCCAACCTGGGTGGTTTATTAAAAGGATCTATATGTATATTTTTTTTGTTTTCTTATTTATTCTTAATTCATAATAATTAACTTAAATCAACCTAATAAACTACCTATTTATGCAACACAAAAAAAAATAATGCAACAAATTAAAACACACAACAAAATGCAACACAATTACAATGCCGGAAATACTAATTAATTTTTAGTTTTTGGTATTTGCAAAAATAACCCTAAATTACCAATTAAACTAGCAAAAATATAAAATTAAATCCTAAATGCTTATGCAATTTTGTATATTTTATGACTTTAAGCATGCACTAATGAAAACGCACTGACACGCACACTTAAATGCTAAAAATAAATATTCAAAAAGAAAAATCCTAAACTTGAGAGTCCTATAGGAGTTGTCTTAACAGGTAAAAATCACATGCTTACAACTATCAAAGAGGGAGAATGGCATGTAGGAGAGAGAAGTTCTAGGCAAATCGCGGAAAAAGGTTGGGAAAAATAAATAACGATACAATCATATCAAATTGGTTATTGTATAAAGTTTTTTTTTGGTTGTAATGGAATAATCCATTTAAAAATACAATATAATACAATTTAAGTAATACTTAAAATATTATATTTAAACAATCCAAGAAAATAAAATGAATAACAACCAACCAAATAAGGATTTCAACTGTCTATGCAATTTAACTGGCTACAATAACTTTACTAGTATTTACTTGTTATGAGAAATTACTTAATATTGTAAGTATAAAATTTTATGCAAAAACTTCTTTATACGTTAGGTGGATATAAGTTTAAATTCTTTTCGTATCAAGCGAACTATGGTGTAACGTGAAGAAAAAGAGCGGGGCATTAGGCATATTAAAGAGGGGCAATGTGATATTTATGTGAAGTTGATGGGAGATATTAAAATTTCTACAAAGAATGATCTGATCAAGTGGGGAGTATATGAGAATGAGAAAAATGTGAGAAGAAGATAGATCTGTTCAACTCCATCGACAGGAACCATGAACGTTGAAGAAGAGGTTGAACGACTCAAAGAAGAGATCAAGAGACTCGGCATAGCCCAAGATGATGGCTCTTACAAGGTACCTACTTGCACTACTTCCTATATATCTTCCCGGAATCAGAAATGAACAATTTTTACAATGTTAGCAAATTAAAAAAATTATAAAATAAAAAAGAAGAAGAAGAAGAAGAAGAAGAAGAAGAAGAAGAAAAGAAATAAGCTCCTGGTGATAAATTGTTGAATACCCAATTCAATTTGATGTGGTTACTTATAGAATCTGTAATGGTTTTCTTTAATTACAGAGGCGGATCCAACATGTCTCACTACTCTTTCGTTTTTTTAGTAACGGGTCTTTTTACTGGCTTTTGCCTTTCATCTATTTTCTGGTATATGATGTTATTATTATTTATATGGTCTCTGTTGGTGGTACTTGTATTGTTTATGTTGTTTTCGTCAGTGTTCTTGAGCCGACTGTCTTTTGGAAATAGTCTCTCTACCCCCGGGATACGAATAAGGTCTCCGTACGCACTACCCTCCTTAGACCCGTTGGATTTTCTGGGTCGTTGTTGTTGTAGAGGCAGATCCAATATATATAAGCAGTGACAATTGCCTTGAGCTCGAACTACATAAACTAAGTTTCACAACAACCAACTTTTACAACGTTGATTTAGTCGAAAAATGGGAAAGGGATATGCTTTTGCCTGCTTTTTTCATTACCTAATTCAAGTAGATGGAGTTATAGGATCTGTAATGCAATTTAGTCGGTGGATCCAGCATATAATTAGTGGTTCACTGCCTGAGTTCGGGCTTTTTATATGTATATAGGAGTAGTGAAAAGTTTTAAAAAATCTATAATGTGTATAATAGTTAGTGATGCATGGAATATAATGAGGATACATATCACTAACTCAACTAGCTTGGAATTGAGGCATGGTTAGTTCATTGATCATTTGATTTTTAAGCCAGGCATCTACTGTCTTCGAATTCTAGATTCAACTCTGATTTTCTGGTTTGTATCATATTTATTTTCTTCATTATCCATTTTGGATTGCATTTATAATGGGTGAGTTACTCCATTCCTTTTCCCCTTGTTGATTACTTTAGGAGAGTGAGATATTCTGGTGCAATCAGATAAAACTATTCTTTGTCATTGCAATGGAGGAGCCCTATAAGCTTATATCTGGGATTAATAAACCATTCTTGGTCTAAGTGTGCACTTTTGTGTTTATCACTAGCATTCAGGTAGCTGCAGTTAGCTTCATTGATAAATTTAACAAAAGGTTATGCACAAGTTGGGATCTGAACAGTTTTTAGACTTCAACTTGCAGAATTGTTTAATGGGGTTTGTGGAAGAATCTCGCAGCATAAACACGGTGTGGCAGAGAATCATTATGTGTCCTTTATTATAAATCTTACCAATTAGTTGAAACATTGTTGGTTCCACTGTTAAGGTCTGATAGCACAAACTGCTGACTGTGAAACTTTTATTCCAATGGTTCATGAAAGTGAATTGTTTGAGTAGAGAAAATGGAACTCTCTGATTTCCTGCTCCAATCTCAAACTGCTCTTTTAAACTAGGGTTTCTCGCTCAATCTAAGCCAAATTTCATGTATTAGTTAACCACTCCATATGTTTTATACGTGCACGTGTTAATGTTACTTGGAAGCGAGACTGTGATAAGTGGTTGTTATTAGCGAACTTGATCCAACAAGTGTCTCTTATTCAGCAAAGCTTTAAATTTACTTTGTCAAAGAAAAAAAACTTACCGAAGCTTTAAACTGGGTCAGGGTCTGTATTTCTTTGCCTATATTCATTCTTGCTTCTACTAGTCAATGCCTGAAATATCATATAAAGATCCTTGAAATCTATGCGATGCTTGTAACTCCGACGAGAATAAAGATGAATCATACAAAAGTTCCCGGGCATATGATGTTAATTTCCTGTACAGCGTAGAAACCTTTTCTCGTCTCTTGGATAGAACTAGTTTTAACCCCAAACTTTTTGGTTAACAACGCTTGAGAAATCAGTACATTTCGAAAAATTACTAGGTACTCTATTCCTGTCTCAGGAAACAAATCACTAGGATTAAGGTAGATAACTAAAGCACCTATTGCTGGTTGGTATTTGAATATTTGATCTTTTGAAATCACAAACTTGATAGGCTTGTTTCATCCCTTTTTATCGACTTCTATTGAAATGTATAGCTTTGTTGTTCAGGTAACATTCGGTGTACTGTTTCATGATGATAGATGCGCCAACATCTTTGAGGCGCTCGTTGGGACATTAAGAGCTGCAAAGAAACGGAAAATACTTACATACGATGGTGAGCTCCTCCTGCAAGGGGTTCATGACAATGTGGAAATCATTCTCAAACCACCATCGGTGACTTCTGGTGCTACGGCAGTTACGAGTTCATAAATGCTTTTTAATGCTCTACCTTGTTTCGTGTTGTACTTTCGATAGAAATACATCTGGTCATGGCGAATATGTTTTATTACTTCCTGGAATGGAAGCGTGTGAAGGATCAGAATGGTGTACACTTCCATTCCTTTGTTATGAAGATATTATTGCGTAATTTCTTTTTTATTCACAACTCCAGCTTCTGACAATTCGGGTTAGATATTAGATATATATTTCCTTAAGGGGGAATAATCAAATTGTAGAAGCATAACACCTGGAAACTTTTTGCTTCTAAACACTCCTTCTTGTGCTGTATAATTGGTATGATTCAATCAACATCTAGATTAGTGTAGAAATAGCATAGATACATGAAGATCTCGTATATGATAAAGAGAACGGCGAAGGGCCGAATATACCCCTTTACTTTCGAAAATAGTCTAAGAATCCCTTGTTATACTATGGGATTATATGTACCTCTATCGTCATACTTTGGATAAAAAATACCCCTATTTTGTATGGATTGACTAGATTAAAATGATAAATTTCTTTTTTTTACCCGACCGGTTTTAACAAAAACCCCACAACCCTCCCCTATTTTCAATTTTCAGTTTTTATAGAATTTTCTTTTTATAGAAGTTTTGTCCATGGGATAGTATGTACAAAAATTCATCCACTTTGAAGGTTATTTAAGAAGCAACAATGACCTTGACTATCTTATCAGTACTTCATTTTAAGCTGTAAAAAGAATAAATTAGATGTTTTTTTTGGTTATGATCGGAAGGTTAATTAGTGATCGACAACTATTTTTAATAAACATAACTGTTAATATGAAACGGAGCGAGTAGTGCTTCAATCCAATGTACACGCAAATTTGAGAAAATTATTTATTGATCGACAAAAGTATCAGAAAGAAAGGGCTATGGTTGCTGCCGAAGCTTTACACAAACTATATATCTCGTAAACACTACAGACGAAGTACAAAGGTAATTTTCTAATCTAAGATATAGAAATTGAAATTTTCATCTACTAAAACGACAATTAGTTTAAAATTGAAATAAAACTTTGTGAGAATATGTTATTTTGTTTGTTTCAAATATAATGCCTGTCTTAATTTATCTTTCCTCTGTTAGAAAAAAAAATTAAAACTAAAACTTTGTACGACATAATATTCATCAAGATAAAATGTTAGATCATATATGGACCTTAATATTTTTTAAAACAGAATGAAAATTGTATGGAAAAGGTAAAAGATAATGTTATATATGTTGGAATTTGGACTTAAGTTAATTGGTTATAGTCTGAAAGGATAGTGACGTGATCCAAGTGGTGGATAAATAAAAGGCCTAATATTAAATATTATGTGTGTGAATAAGTGAGGCCCAATAACTATTGGTCTGTGATAGATATGCACTCTTTATAAATAGAGGCCAACCCCCTTTCCCTAGCTATTAGAAAACCCTATTGTATTCTGCCTCTTGAATACGTGGTAATGGTAGACGTCCCATCAGTCAAGTTCTTCGAGCTTGTGAGAGCGCATAGCTAGTTGATTGCGGAAGTTGGTCTCAGGCTTAATCGTTGTTTGATGTCCCTGCTGATTCCATGGAGTTTAACGATATGCTTCTTGAACCTATTTCAAGATTATGTTTATGATTATGTCTTGATCTCTGGTATGACTGAAATTTAATAATCTTATAGTTGGTATCAGAGCCACCATATTTAGGGATTGAGATCGATTATTATCTTTCTTAAGTTAGAAATGATGAGATTGTTCTCTTCATACTCGATTGTTGTCATTGACGAATCAATAAAATTAATGCAACAATCTTGTTTTATTTTCTGTCTTGAATTTCCTTACTTATAACTGAAATTCAAAATTATTAAACCATGGATTTATTGATTGTTATCACAATGTTCCATTCAAAGAATCTTGATTTATTTGGGAAGATTCAATTAAAGAAAATATGTTGTTAGATTGTTCAGCGACAACGACTCTTTTGTGTTTTCCGCTTGCGATTAGTTCATATACATATATGTATGAACATGTTTATGCTCTTGTTGTTTAGTTTGTTTTAATAAATAAATAAGTACAATCCATACACAACTTGGTAATTAAGTGGTGCGATATTGTTATGAAACTAGTTCTATAAGAAAACAATGAACCTTTTTATTTAAAAGGGCTTAAAGATGTATGCTGCAACTTGGTTTGGCATTAAAGATTCTTATCAATATTTGTCTTGTGGTTGATAATGCCTAACTCAACTAACGAAAGGATTCTGACTTTGTTTTATCATAATTATTCTTATATTTTAATGAAAATTGATCAAGATTGATATAAGAAATAAATTGAAAGCTTTAAATTATATGGGTGTTATATTATTGTATGTATTAGCGTGTGCAACTAAGAACTTAGTAATTAATAAATAGTGTCACCAAAATGGTCTACTGAAAGGTTCTTGATATTGTATACATGTGAAATCATTTAACACATGGGATGAGAATTATGATTAATGAGTAGTTTGTTGAAACACGTTCTCAAGTCGTTAAACTAAACGTGTGTTCATATTTGTAGGTTTTGATAAATGACAAACCGACGTGAACGGAACATTGACATATGCCGAAGTCCAAGCACAAGAGAAACAAAGATCAAGATTAAGTAAAGCAACAAAGTTATACATGAGTCGTTCTATAATTGTGATCTTGATCCGACAATTGATTCAAGACTTGGCTTCTCTCGTAAAATCATTTTTATCAAACCATGCATCTTTAATTTAAAGCAAAATGATTTTCAAACATTTCATTTTAACCAAAATGATTTCTAAACATGTCTTTCAAATCTGGACAAGCAAAATCGATTATGTACCTTATGATAATCGATTATGTTAAGGCAGTGTACACCAGATTTTACAAAGCTGCAAGATAATTGATTATGTACCTTATTATAATCGATTATGTTAAGGTAGTGTACACCAGATTTTACAAAGCTGCAAGATAATCGATTATGTACCTTATGATAATCGATTATGTTAAGGCAGTGTTCACTAGATTTTTCAAAGCTATAAGATAATCGATTATGTGCCTTAGACTAATCGATTATGTTGAGATAGTGAGCATCAGATTTTACAAAGTAGCAAAATAATCGATTATGGATTTTCTGGTAATCGATTATATTAAAGACCGTTGCCAAAGTATTTTCAAACACTGAAAGATAATCGATTATGTACAATCAGACAATCGATTATGTTAAGCATAAAATCGGGATTTGATTTTTGAACGTTGTCAGGTAATCGATTATACGATTTGGATAATCGATTATTCTGCTTAAAATCTGGGAATGATTTTTAAACGATTGGCAGATAATCGATTATGCAGAGTCAGATAATCGATTATCCTAGCACAAAATCAGCAATTTGTGATTGGCAATTAAGCAACGGTTTTGGGTGTTTTGAGCACTATAAATACAACTCAAATTCACTCTTCTAAGTATAACAAGTGATTACATTCTTGCTAAAGCTTTCATACTCTCTTTGCAATCTTTTTATATTCATTTCATAAGTTTTTGAGAGCCAAACTCTTGACGAAGTTATTGTGTTCTTGAGCGTATTGTTTTTACTCATATCTACTCTATAAAGAGAGTCTTGTCTTGAGTGCTAAGTGTTTGTACACACTTGAAGGGATATTCTAATCCCTTGTTGTAAGAAGGAAAAGTAGTTCCTTGGTTTGAAGTCTTGAGGTGCGGTATCCTCGAGCAGGTTGAAGTCTTGTAGAGTGTATATCTACGAGCAAGTGTAACGGTTTGTTAGTCACCCGTAAGCTTAACGAAGTTAGTGTAAAACTCGAGAGAGTCTCTCGGGGACTGGACTAACCACAAATTGTGGTGAACCAGGATAAAATTCGGTGTGTTCTCTCCTTATCTTTTTAATTACTGCACTTACGTTATTCCTGCAATTTTTAATTCCGCAAATTTACATTGTTTTTTATTATAACGCTATTCACCCCCCTCTAGCGTTAAGCGTATATTCTAACAATTGGTATCAGAGCCATACTCTCTGAAAGACTTAACAGTTTGAGAGAAACTTTCCATGGCTTCTACTCGTAGTGTTTATGCAGGACTAGGTGAAGGACAATGCTTCACAAGGCCACCACTTTTTGATGGCACCAACTACACTTACTGGAATGAGAGAATGAGGATTTTCATCCAATCAAACAACTTCCAATTGTGGAAAATTATCAAGATTGGAGAACTACAACCCGCCAAAAAGGTTGGAGAAGAACTCGTTCCAAAAACGGAAGACGAATACGAGATATCAAAGAGATCAACGCAAAGGCAATCAACATGATGTATTGTGCTATGAACCCCGATGACTATCGAAAAATATCATGTTGCACCACTGCCAAGCAAATGTGGGACAAATTAGAAATCACCTACGAAGGTACGGACCAGGTAAGGGAAGCTAAAATTGATTTCCTAACCCACGAATATGAACTGTTTCGCATGAAGGAAAACGAGAAGATAGATGATATGTTCGAACGATTCTCAAAAATCGTTAATGACCTACACGCCCTCAAAAAGACATTCACGGATAAGGAGCTTGTCCGGAAAATTCTACGAAGCCTCACTCCAAAATGGCGTTCCAAAGCCGACGCTATCCAAGAATCAATCGGCATCACAAACGTCACCATCGACGGACTACGAGGTAATCTTAAAACTTATGAATCAACTATTCTTAACTCTCCTTTGGATGATCAAAGGAAAAGAAAGATTGCGCTCAAAGCATCAACTACTCAACCTCAAAACGATGAGGAGTCAAGTGATGAAGATGTCGAGCTTGGACTCGTCATTAAGAAATTTCACAAGTTCATGCAAAAGAAGTATGAACGAAAAGGTAAGCAACAAGGCGACCAATTGAAGTGCTATGGATGCGGAGAAATCGGGCATATCAAATCAAATTGTCCAAACATCAAAAAGGAGAAGAAACCATTCAAGAAACAAAGAGCATACATCTCTTGGGGAGGCGACTCCGGAGACGAATCAAGTGATGGAGAAGGAAACGAGACCGCAAACTTATGTCTTATGGCACACGAAGAAACGCAAAATGAGGTATGTACTTCTTCTAAGAACTATTTCACTTTAGAAGAAATGCAAGATGCATTTGATGAGTTGTATAAAGAGTTTATTAGCGCTTCTAAATCTATAAAAGATTTAAGAAAACAATTTTCTTCAAAAGAAAAGGATTTTGAAAAACTTACTCTTGAAAATGAGAAATTAAAAGAGGAAAACAAGTTTTATGGCAAAAGAAGCGCCGATAAACCCGAAAGCTCAAATAAGGATTGTACCTCTTGCAAATCTCTAAAGGAAGAAGTAGAAAGTCTTAGAAGCACTTTGCACAAATTCAATTCTTCAAACAAAAATCTCAATGAAGTGCTTGTAAATTTGAAATCCACTAAGCACGGTATAGGCTTTAAACACGAGCCAAAAGAAAAAGTTGAGTCCATTCCTAAACCACCTAAGACTCAACTTAGGCAAAATAAAATAAATGTCAACACTCAACCTAGAAATTTTAATCCTAGAATTGCAACTCATCCTAGAACAAATGCTAGAAGAAATATTGGAATGTATAGACCACCTAGACAAGATTTTCGAAAACCACATCAAAACTGTTTTCCTAAAAATAGAGTGGATGCTAGAAGATATGTTGGCATGCACAGACCACCTAGACAAGATTTTCGTAAACTACATCAAAACTATGTTCCTAAAAATAGAGTGAATAAATTTAGACCCCCAAATTACTATCATCCTAGAAGAATGCACAATCCGAATGTCATTTGTCATTATTGGAATAAAATTGGACATATTGCTCCCGCATGCTTCACTAGACATAGACATTTCACTGCAGGACAATCACACCAATATGTTGCACCTAACACACAAGGACCCAAAATGGCTTGGGTACCAAAATCTCATTAATTTGTTTTGTAGGTATGTTTGAAGGGATCAAGTGCACTTTGGTACCTTGATAGTGGATGCTCCAAACATATGACCGGGGATGCATCAAAATTCCTTCAACTAAAACCCAAGGAAGGAGGAAATGTTATTTTTGGAGACAATAACAAAGGAAAGATTATCGGCATTGGATCGGTCGGTAAGGACGAATCCTCCTCCATTAAACATATTTTGCTTGTTAAAGGTCTTAAACATAATCTCTTGAGCATAAGTCAACTATGTGACAAGGGAAATCTTGTGTTGTTTGACTCCGAAGAATGCTTAGTTATCCGACGTAGTGATTTCAAAATTATTCTTCGTGGTATTAGAATGGATAATATCTATATGGTTGATCTTGAAAATTCTTCATCAAGTTTTGTAAATTGCCTTATGAGTAAATAAGACGACATGTGGTTATGGCATCGTAGAGTAGCTCATGTAAATATGAATCTTTTAAACAAACTAGTTTCACAAGATTTAGTAATTGGTCTTCCAAACATGAAATTTGAAAAAGATTCTATTTGTGATTCATGTCAAAAAGGGAAACAAACAAAAGCCTCTTTTAAATCCAAAAATGTTGTTTCAACTACTAGACCTTTACAACTTCTACACATGGACCTTTTCGGACCTTCTAGAATTAAAAGTCATGGTGGTCTATGCTTTTGTTATTGTTGATGACTATTCTAGATTTACATGGACGTTATTTCTTGCTCATAAAAGTAATGCCTTTCAAGCTTTTTAAAGTTTTCTTAAACGTGTTCAAAATGAAAAGAACACAACCGTCACTTACATAAGAAGTGATCATGGGGGAGAGTTCGATCACAATCTCTTCGCGGACCTTTGTGACGAACTCGGTATTGAACATACCTTTTCGGCTCCACGTACACCACAACAAAATGGAGTGGTAAAACGTAAAAATCGATGTCTCGAAGAGATGGCTAGAACCATGCTCGAAGAGGCCGATATTCCCAAATATTTTTGGGCGGATGCCGTGAGTACCGCAAGCTATGTTTTAAACAGAGCTATCATTAGACCGATACTCATGAAAACTCCCTATGAACTCTACAAGGGAAGGAAACCCAACCTCTCTCATCTTAGAGTCTTCGGTTGTAAATGTTTTATTCATAACAACGGAAAAGATAACTTGGGAAATTTGATGCTAAATCTGATGAAGGAATTTTTCTTGGTTATTCATTGCGTAGTAAAGCATACAGAGCCTTCAATAAACGAACCAAAACTGTTGAGGAATCTCCTCATATAGTATTTTGTGAAAATGATACTCGCTTGGCGAGAAAGGATTCTTGTGTTGATCTTGCAGATGCTTTAAAGAAAATCAATCTTCAAAACGAGGTATAAAAGGAGGATCCAAAGGAAGTTCAAGATGAAGTCATGGAACAACCTTCGGAAGAAGTACCACCACAAGAAGAAGAATCGATGATGCCTAAGGCTTGGAGGACGTCTAAAGACCATCCTCTTGACAAGGTAATTGGCAACATCGAGAAAGGGGTAAGTACACGAAATCTTCTTAAAGACACCGTAGGGCATATGGCTTTTGTTTCTCAAATTGAACCTATAACCATTTCCGAATCAATTGGGGATGAGCATTGGACCTTGGCAATGTAAGAGGAGCTTAACCAATTCAAACGTAATGATGTTTGGGAATTGGTGCCAAGACCCGATAATCACACCATAATTGGTACGAAATGGGTTTTTCGAAATAAATTAGATGAAAATGGCATAATCACTAGAAACAAAGCTAGGCTAGTTGCTAAGGGTTATAACCAAGAAGAAGGAATTGATTATGAAGAAACCTATGCACCCGATGCACGCCTAGAAGCCATTCGTTTATTACTTGCTTTTTCATCATCTATGAATTTTAAACTATATCAAATGGATGTCAAAAGTGCCTTTCTAAAGGGATTCATTCAAGAGGAAGTATATGTTGAACAACCCCCGGGCTTTGAAGATTTTAAATCTCCCGACCATGTCTTCAAGCTTAAGAAAGCTTTATATGGTCTTAAACAAGCTCCTCGAGCTTGGTATGAGCGTCTAAGTAAATTTCTCTTAGACAATGAGTTTGAAAGGGGGAAAGTCGACACTACACTATTTATCAAAAATAAAAACAATGACATTCTATTAGTTCAAATTTATGTCGATGATATTATTTTTGGTGCTACTAATGATTGTTTATGCGAGGAATTTTCTAAGTTAATGACTAGCGAATTTGAAATGTCAATGATGGGTGAGCTAAACTTCTTCTTGGGGCTGCAAGTGAAACAAATGAAAGAAGGAACTTTCATTTGCCAATCCAAATATTGCAAGGAGTTGCTAAACCGTTTCGAAATGAGCAACGCCAAAGCAATGGCCACCCCAATGAGTACATCCGACCATCTTGACAAAGATGAGAAAGGTAAGGAAGTAGACACCAAGAAGTATCGAGGTATGATCGGATCTCTTCTCTATCTTACTGCTAGTAGACCGGACATCATGTTTAGCGTGTGTTTATGCGCTCGATATCAATCATGTCCGAAGGAGTCACATTTAACTGCGGTAAAACGAATTATGAAGTATCTTGTTGGAACAATAAATGTGGGACTATGGTATCCCAAAGATTCTTCATGCCAACTTGTTTGCTATTCCGATTCCGATTTTGCAGGTTGCAAATTCGACCGCAAGAGCACTAGTGGCACTTGCCATTTGCTCAGTAGCTCCTTAGTTTCTTGGTTTAGCAAGAAGCAAGTTAGTGTTGCGTTGTCCACAACCGAGGCTGAATATGTAGCCGCGGGGAGTTGTTGCGCTCAAATCCTTTGGATGAAACAACAACTCTCGGACTATGGCCTTAGTATTGATCATGTTCCTCTTCGATGTGACAATACTAGCGCCATAAGCTTGACGAAGAATCCTATTCTTCACTCAAGAATGAAACACATAGAAATTAGACATCACTTTATAAGAGATCACGTTCTCAAGGGCGATGTCGAAATTGAATTTGTTGAAACCAAAAATCAATTGGCCGACATCTTCACAAAGCCTTTAAAGAAAGAGTCCTCTTTCTGCATTCGTAGTGAACTCGGAATTCTTGACTCCACGTTGATCTAATTCATGCATTGCATTTTTTTTAAACAATTACTAACTTGAGCGTCGGAGGCGCCTAATTCTTTTTTGCAGGTATCGCCCCAAAGACAGGGGGAATTATCAGACACCGGTGCAGAATAATCGATTTCTCTAAAGTCAATAATCGATTATTCCCATTTACGTTTTATGTTTATTATGCTGGAAAATTGACATAATCGATTATACAACACTACAATCGATTATCTAACAGTTTTGGCTTTGCGGGATTTTAGCTGTAAATATAAAAATCGATTATCACATATCACTAATCAATTATGTTGACATTTATTTTCAGATGTTAAGTCACTGTGTGACAATAATCGATTATTTAAAACAGTGTAATCGATTTTCCTATTACCATCTCGGATGTCCGTTACTACACTTCCTGAAATAATCGATTATCTCAAAAGCATAATCGATTATTCGCCGAGTCAGAAAATCACTGGGCACACTGTGTTAGAATAATCGATTACCATAGTTCCATAATCGATTATTCTCAGTCAGTATTTTAAAATAGTTACCGTTTCTGACCGTTTGCTCCTTAAATTTTTGCAGATTTCTTAACGTTAATGCAATTTCATTCTTCACATTATAAATAGGTGCATTATATCCTCCATGTCTTCACTCAAACATCAATCTTAGCTCCCAAATTCTCAAAAATCTCTCAAAACTCTTCAAAGGCTATTACTATTTATTCAAAATGACGGTCAAAACTTCCAAACGAGCTCGCTCCGGCAAAAATGTTGCCTCCTCTTCCGTCACTCGTCCACTAGTTCATTGTTATAAAGATGGTTCTTATTTACGATTCAATAGTGAAGCCGAACTTATACGCTTCATGAAAAATTTGAAAATCGAGAAATACTTCCTCCTCGATTTTCCACGGATCATTTCCTTAATCACAGTGCCCCTCCATCCACAGCAAATATGCTTATGCAAAGCCAACTCCTTGAATTCCTATATCTTCACACTCCTTATATTCACCCTCCTCTAATTCGGCCTTCTATTCAAATCTCGAGAAGGACGAAGATGGTGATATTGTCTCGCACGTCAATGGAATTTCAATTCCTCTATCTGAGGCAAATATTCAAGCCCTCACTGAACTCCCGAGCAATGGGGAAGACATTTCTCTCTATACTAGGGAAGAAGGCGCGTTATTTGATGAATAACTTCTCTTCACCCAAATTGGCGTCGGTGAATTTATTCCAACTCCGGACCATCGTCGTCCAACCATTACAAACATGCTCCTGGAATATCGTCTAATTTTTTATTTCATCACCCGCGTTCTAAAACCGCGAAAATTCAATCACACAACTATCTCTCATGAGGATTCAAAACTCATGCATGCCATTATCACCGGGGCTCGCATCAATTGGTGCAAGTTCGTCATGACTCACTTATATGATGCAATTGGGGAAGATAAGCCACTCCCCTATGCTTTTGTCAATATGACCATTCTTGTTGCTTCCGGTATCGACACCACCGTCGGTCCTCACAAAAAGGCGACAAAACATTGGGAAATTCAAGAATCTTCATTTCCCAATATCGGTGAGCATCCGCCTCCTCCTCCACCTCAAAGACGTCGTCATCCGGCCCCGTCCGATGCATCCCTCCAATCTATTTTCGAGCAACTTGCCGCCATGTCCACATCCCTAAATCGTATTGATATGAATGTCAATCGATTGACTCACGAGCTCCATGGATATTTTGATCACGTCTATTATCCGTATGCCCAAATTGTCCTTCGTGAAGATGTACCGGATGTCGAGACGGAAGTCAATGATGATAATGAATAATATCTTGTCTCTTTGTTTTTCTAGTTTGCATAATATTCCGTCTTTTATTTTTATGTATTTGCAATATTGTTTAATCAATAAAGAGTTAGTTCTTTTTTTTTGCTAATGTCAAAAGGGGGAAGATATGGGCTATGCCCACTAATACATATTGGCATAAATTGAGGGGGAATTCATAATTTGAGGGGGAACTCGTTGCATATCTATATACTTGTCTTGGATCGTCATTATGAATTAATTAATATGCATATCCCGATATTGGTTTGCCATTATCAAAAAGGGGGAAATTGTTGAAACACGTTCTCAAGTCGCTAAACTAAACATGTGTTCATATTTGTAGGTTTTGATAAATGACAAACCGACGTGAACGGAACATTGACATATGCCGAAGTCCAAGCACAAGAGAAACAAAGATCAAGATTAAGTAAAGCAACAAAGTTATACATGAGTCGTTCTATAATTGTGATCTTGATCCGACAATTGATTCAAGACTTGGCTTCTCTCGTAAAATCATTTTTATCAAACCATGCATCTTTAATTTAAAGCAAAATGATTTTCAAACATTTCATTTTAACCAAAATGATTTCTAAACATGTCTTTCAAATCTGGACAAGCAAAATCGATTATGTACCTTATGATAATCGATTATGTTAAGGCAGTGTACACCAAATTTTACAAAGCTGCAAGATAATCGATTATGTACCTTATGATAATCGATTATGTTAAGGTAGTGTACACCAGATTTTACAAAGCTGCAAGATAATCGATTATGTACCTTATGATAATCGATTATGTTAAGGCAGTGTTCACTAGATTTTTCAAAGCTACAAGATAATCGATTATGTGCCTTAGACTAATCGATTATGTTGAGACAGTGAGCATCAGATTTTACAAAGTAGCAAAATAATCGATTATGGATTTTCTGGTAATCGATTATATTAAAGACCGTTGCCAAAGTATTTTCAAACACTGAAAGATAATCGATTATGTACAATCACACAATCGATTATGTTAAGCATAAAATCGGGAATTGATTTTTGAACGTTGTCAGGTAATCGATTATACGATTTGGATAATCGATTATTCTGCTTAAAATCTGGGAATGATTTTTAAACGATTGGCAGATAATCGATTATGCAGAATCAGATAATCGATTATCCTAGCACAAAATCAGCAATTTGTGATTGGCAATTAAGCAACGGTTTTGGGTATTTTGAGCACTATAAATACAACTCAAATTCACTCTTCTAAGTACAACAACTGATTACATTCTTGCTAAAGCTTACATACTCTCTTTGCAATCATTTTATATTCATTTCATTTGTTTTTGAGAGCCAAACTCTTGACGAAGTTGTTGTGTTCTTGAGCGTATTGTTTTTACTCATATTTACTCTATTAAGAGAGTCTTGTCTTGAGTGCTAAGTGTTTGTACACACTTGAAGGGATATTCTAATCCCTTGTTGTAAGAAGGAAAAGTAGTTCCTTGGTTTGAAGTCTTGAGGTGCGGTATCCTCGAGCAGGTTGAAGTCTTGTAGAGTGTATATCTACGAGCAAGTGTAACGGTTTGTTAGGCACCCGTAAGCTTAACGAAGTTAGTGTAAAACTCGAGAGAGTCTCTCGGGGACTGGATTAACCACAAGTTGTGGTGAACCAGGATAAAACTCGTTGTGTTCTCTCCTTATCTTTTTAATTACTGCACTTACGTTATTCCTGCAATTTTTAATTCCGCATATTTATATTATTTTTTATATAACGCTATTCACCCCCCCCTCTAGCGTTAAGCGTATATTCTAACATAGTTTCCATCAACGTGGTCTATTTATTTGAGTTGTTAAAATATTCTCAATGCGCATGTATAAATTGTCCTTAATAGAGTGTACGCTAGTGTTGGAGGTTTACCCTTTTGATACTAGTGACACTAAATTAATTTATGAGATAAGGTATTATATTTATGCCCAAAAGATGAAGCTTAATATCTTGGATTCTCATGTGTGTGTGTGTGTATATATATATATATAAATGAATAAGGATAATTTGATGTAAGAGGAAGTTTTATGTCTCTTACCTAAAGGAATGATACAATGTATTCCTTGTACTCTTGGATAATAGGGGGAGGATTTGTATCTCTTGCCTAAAGGTGATGATACAATGAATGCATTGGACTCCTTGATTTTTTAAAAAGGGAAGACAATTGCATCTTCTACCCAAAGGAGGGTGTGATGGTTGTCTTTGACTTTTTTGATCTATATATTCTAGCCCATAATTTTATCTTATTTTTGTGTTGTTTGCTTATACAACTGTTGGCAATATGATTACTCAGTTGAATTCCATTAATACTTTGACTTGTAGCAACTACAAGAAATAGAAACATGATGTTGAAATAATATTAGGTCTGATGGACCTGGACTTTGCATTGAGTGAAAAGAAACCTGCTGAACCTACAACTACTAGCACTGCTGAGGAAAATGCTAAGTATGTAAAATGGATGAAGGCTAACAAATTAAGTCTTATAATCATGAAAAGATCCATTTCTGATCACATAAAAGGTGCAATTAAGGATAATGGAAATGCAAGAGATTTCTTGAGTGCCATTGGACAAAAATTCCTAGAATCTGATAAAGTTAAGATAGGTAGCCTAATTTATTCCTTTTCCACCATAAAGTATGACCTTGTAGGTAGTGTCCGTGATCACATTATGAAATTAGTTAACATTGTGACCAAACTGAACAATTTAGGTGTAACCATTACCGATGATTTTCTTGTTCACCAATCTCTAAGGTCCCTTCCCGAGCAATTTAACCAACTTAAGACAACCTATAATGCTGGAGTATTGATGAGCTTATTACTGTTTGTTAGTAGAGGAAGAGAGGATCCATAAGGAGAAAGTTGAGGGTGTAGTGAACTTTGTTAGTTCGTCTAGATCAGCTGACTATCCCTCTTATAAAAGAAAAGGTAGACCCAAATTTCACAAAAAGAAACATGGTCATTCTCATCATACAGGTGGTAATAGTGGTCAAACTAATAAGTTTGGTATTAACCAAGGTCAGTCTCCTAATTCTTTTGGTCCTCAAGCTGTAATTAAGAAAGAAATCTAGTGCTAGGATTACAAACAAGTAGGTCATAAGAAAGCTGGCTGTTCTCTGAAAAATAGATCAGGTAATCTTTTGGCTTTTGTCTGCTTTGAAACTAGTCTTGTTCATATTCCTTTAAATTCCTGGTGGTTGGATAGTGGTGCAACTGTTCATGTAACCAATGACTTGCAAGACCTAGTAAGCAGACAGAAGCCAAAAGAGGATGAAGCTAGTGTTGTTGTGGGCAATAGACTCAAAGAAAAAGTAGAGTTTATAGGGATATCTATTTTACCTTTTAAGAATAATTCTAGTATTCGTTTAGAAAATATTGTTTTTGTACCGTCTATGAGCTGGAAATTAGTTTCGCTTTCCCTTTTGGACAAAGCTGGTTATTCATTTCAACAAAATAATGGTATTATTAAAATTTTCTATGATTCACATGTTGTTGCTCATGCTTTCTTAAGTGATGGTTTATATCACTTGAATATATTGAATGAAACTTTTTCTGCAATGCATGTTGAAAATATTACCCACAAAAGGTCTGTTATGAGTAAAACGTCTTACCTATTATGGCATAAGCATCTTGGTCATATTTCTAAAGAAAGAATTAAACAATTGATAAAGGAAAATATTTTGCCTGTTTTTTATGCAAACGATTTTAAAACTTATGTGGATTGTGTTAAGGATAAAATGCCAAGGTTAAGAGAAAGGGTTCCACTAGGAGCTCTGAACTCTTAGAAATAATCCATACTGATATTAGTGGACCTTATGTACCTACTTTGACCAATCATAACTATTTTATTACCTTCATTGATGATTTTTCAAGGTACTGTTATATATATCTCTTAAAAGAAAAATCTGAAGCGCTTGATAAGTTTAAAATTTACAAGACTGAAGTTGAAAAACGGCTTGGGAAGCCCATTAAGATAGTGGGGTCTGATCGTGGAGGTGAATACTATGGAAAATATGATGAGTCTGGTCAATGTATGAGGCCTTTTGCTTTATTTTTGCAAGAATGTGGGATAGTAGCACAATATACCATACCAGGTACTCCTGAGTAGAATGGTGTGGCTGAAAGACGAAATCGTACTCTCATAGAAATGGTGAAAAGTATGATGTCAAGGACTAGCCTACCTGAGTCTCTTAGGGATGAAGCCTTAAAAACAGCTAGCTACATCCTGAATAGAGTTCCTACAAAATTTGTCTTGGAAACTCCCTTTGAACTGTGGACAACCCAAAAACCTAGCTTGAGCCATTTTCACATTTAGGGATGTCCCGCTGAAGTTCGTATTTATTCACCAACAGAAAAGAAAACTGATCCTAAAACTACCAGTTATTTTTTTATAGGCTATCCTGATCACTCTGAAGGTTTTAGGTTTTTCTGTCCTGGGCGTGGTACTAGAATCGTTGAGTCTATTAATGCAAAATTTCTTGAGCACGATGTTTGTGATTGTGGTTGTTCATGTGGTAAGGAAATTGCATTGAAAGAGAAGGAAGTCATTGTCCCTATTCATGAAAAGGTGGTAGACCAACCTTTTCATGAGAGGGAGAATCAAGGGAACAATAAAGTAAATCTCATAGTTCCTGAACAAAATGTACACAATGAACCACTCAGCAGGTCTCAAAAAGAACGAAGGTCTGCCATCTCTGATGATTTTATCGTGTACGTGACTGAAAATCTTAGTGATACTGGAAAGCTGTCTGATCCTCTATCATATGCTTAAGCTATTTACTCTCCATTTGTTGATAAATGGAGTGAGGCAATGAATGATGAAATGTGCTCCATGAAACACAATGGAGTATGGGAGTTAGTTGAACTGCCTGAGTGTTTTAGACCTATTGGTTGCAAATGGGTGTTTAAAACTAAAAGAGACTCTAAGGGAAACATAGAACATTATAAAGCAAGGTTGGTTGATAAGGGTTACACTCAGAAAGAAGGTATAGATTATAAAGAAATATTTTCTCCTGTTTCATCTAAGGATGCATTTAGAATTCTGATGGCTCTTGTGGTTCATTTTGATGTGCAATTGCACCAGATGGATGTTAAATTTGATTTCCTGAATGTGAGTCTACTTGAAAAAGTTTACATGGTTCAACCTGAAGGTTTTAAAGAATCTAGTAAAGAACATCTAGCGTGCAAGCTTACAAAATCCATATATGGGCTTAAACAAGCCTCTAGGCAATGGTACTTGAAATTTGACAAAATTATTACAAAATTTAGATTTGTGGAGAATAAGCTTGATGAATGTGTTTATCTTAAAATAGCTAATGGTAATTTCATTATCATAGTTCTCTATGTTTATGACATTCTTCTTGCCACAAATGATTTGGGCTTGTTGAATGAGACCAAATAATTTTTGTCTAGGTCTTTTGATATGAAAGATCTTGGTGAAGCCTCTGTTGTTCTTGGGATAGAAATAAAAAGAGATAGGTCATGTGGTTTATTGGGTTTATCGCAGAGTTCCTATATTGAGAGTGTTTTTAAAACTTTCAATATGCAAGACTGTAGACCTGGTATTGCACCTGTTGTAAAAGGAGGAAAACTTAGCAAGGATCAATGTCCGAAAAATGAAGTTGAAATGAGAACTATGAAAGATGTGCCATATGCAAGTGTTGTTGGTTGTTTAATATCCATACAGGTTTGTACAAGGCCTGATATTGCATTTGTTATTAACATGTAGGGAAGATTTTTTTCTAATCCTGGGTGGGTACATTGGGTGGTTACAAAGAAAGTGATGAGATATCTACAATGCACCAAAGACTTCATGTTTGTATACAAAACAGTTGATGATCTAGATCTTCTAGTATATTCAGACTCTAATTTTTCAGGTTGTCAAAACACTATGAAATCAACGTATGGGTATATTTTTATGTTGGGTGGAGGAAATGCACCAAAGACTTCATGTTTGTATACAAAAAAGTTGATGATCTGGATCTTGTAGTATATTCAGACTCTGATTTTGCAGGTTGTCAAGACACTATGAAATCGACTTCTGCGTATATTTTTATGTTGGGTGGAGGTGCTATTTTTTGGAAAAGTGAGAAGCAAAGTAGCACTGCTACATCTACAATGGAAGCTGCGTTTATTGCTTGTTTTGAGACTGATTCACATGCTGTCTGGATGAAGAATTTTCTTACTAAATTACAAATTGTAGATTTTTAAATCTAAGCTGGTGACTATTTTTTGTGACAACAGTGTAGCATGTTCTTCTCCAAGAATAACAAGAGAACAAGAGGCTCCAAGGATGTTAGCCTTAAGTTTCTTAAGGTTAGAGACATGGTAAAAGAAGGTGATATATGTATTGAGCATATTAGCACAGAATCTATGTTGGCTGATCCATTGACTAATGGACTTAGGCATGTAGTGTTTAATGAACATGCTAAAAATATGAATATTTTAGAGTCTTTTGATACGCTTTAGTCAGTGGGAGTTACCTTGTAATTGCTGACTAAGATATTGCTTTTGATAAATTCTACTTTTATGCAAGCTTGTGTTATTTAATACCTGTTATGCTTATGACTAACAAGATAATTTATTTATTTTTATTTCCAGTTGGACATTACATAAACTCATGATATCTTTGATTATTGCGGCTCGTTGCCTTGATTATCCCTGGTAAGGCACAAAGGAATCCTCCTGAAGTGATATGATTTTGTGTCACTTGGAGGCTCTTGAGGTGATATGGTTATAATATCACCTGGAGGATTATTTCTTTCTAAGAGGTATGAATTTATTCACCTTGATTAGAAAGATAAAATACCTAGCACACATGTTTTATTCATGTTGATGTAACTTCTAGCATATGTGGCCGTAAATAGAATTCATACCTTAAAATGGTGTGATGCCTGCTATGATTCATTATTAATCTTTTTTATTGAGACTAAATGGATTGTTATATCGATCATCTATCCTTGGCTATGTGAGTAGTATGGTCATTGTAGAGTCTAAAATCCATTTTCAAAATGATTTTCTTAGAAATCCAAATATTTAAAATTATTTTCTGTCCTCAATTAACGTTGGCTTCCAAGAGGAGAAGGTTAGAATTTGGATTTACATTAATTGGTTATAGCCTGAAAGGATAGTGACGTGACCCAAGTGGTGGATACATAAAAGGCCTAATACTAAATATTATGTGTGTGGATAAGTGAAACCCAATAACTATTGGCCTGTGATGGGTAGACATTCTTTATAAATAGAGGCCAACTCCCCTTTCCCTAGCTATTAGAAAACTCTAGCGTATTCTGCCTCTTGAATATGTGGTAACAGTGGACGTCCCATCAGCCAAGTTCTCTGGGCTTGTGAGAGCGTGTAACTAGTGGATTGTGCAAGTTGGTCTCATGCTTAATCGCTGTTTGCTGTCCCTGCTGAATCTATGAAGTTTAACGGTACGCTTCTTGAACCTATTTCAAGATTATGTTTATAATTGTGTCTTGATCTTTGCTATGGCTGCGATTTAATAATCTTACCGTATATACTTTTCCATGGGTATTGTATATTTTAAGTTTTTTCTTTTTGTTGGGAAAGATATCATTCGGGAATATGAAAACATAAATTAGGAAAGTGAGTACGTCATTTAGGTAGGTTGGTTTACTTGTTCTTCAATCTTCATTGTCAGGCCTTGCTTTCTGGCTTAATTGTTATTTCTATTTTTTGACATAGTTTATAAAAACAATTAGAGAAGTTCACTGAGTAGCATTAGTCGAGTGAAATTTTGGTTCAAATTGTGGTCTTTCAACTAGTGGAACTCCCTTCCGTTATAGACTCCAGGCCTGATAATTTTTTCTGGTTTTAATGATTGATATTACCCAGTAAAATATGTTGCAGCTGTGCCACTTTAATTTAATTTATAAATTTTGATTAACCAGGAGAACAAACCACCAAGATACTAACATGAATTCGAACTGTAACACTATATTATGGTATAATATACTGGAGACCGGAGCACCGGTGCTTCAAACTCCAGCATATTATGTTGGACCAGTATACTTTGCTAGCTCCAGTATATTATCCCGGAGAATGGAGCAGCGGTGCTCTAAACTCCAGCATATTATACTAGACCGGCACACTTGCTGGAACTCCAATATATTATGCTGGAGTTGTAGTGTACTTATGTTGGAACTCAATCATATTATGCTGGAGTTCTAACATACTTATATTGGAACTCCAGTATAATATGCTGGAGTTCTAACATACTTATACCGGAACTTCAGTATAATATGCTCGAGTTCAAGTATAATATGCTGGAAATCCAGCATAAAATGCTGGAGTTTTTTTTCCGAATTTTAAACGGTGTTTTCGCTCAGATTTATCTCTAGATAAAAAGTGGCTAAATTTCGATTACTTTTGAAATTGGAATATTTTTGAACGACCAGTTGTAAATCTGACTATTTTTAAATTTCTCCCAAATGATATAGAAGGAAAAGCAGTAAATATTAAATAACTGAACAATAACTTAACATCAACCACCTTAAGATTTGGTGTCACAAGTACATGAGCGTCTAAATCCAGCTAATTACATGATTTGAAAGAAGTACATCACTGTCTAAAATAAAATGAAAACAATACGAGATATAGGAAAGTGACTCTAAGGTATGCAAATGAAATGCATCACTATCTCGAATCACTGACCAATATCTGCTAAGTACCTCTCGGGACTCCGCTGGTATGAGCGTCAAAATTTGCAAAGAAGTACAGAAATGTAGTATGAATACAAATGGCCCAATATACTTAATAAGTGTCGAGCTTAACCCCGACAAGGCAGTAGCGAGGCTAAGATAAGACATCAACTATAAATATGCGCATATATATATATATATATATATATATATATATATATATATATATATATATATATATATATATATAACAACATAAATAACTAGTAAAACATTAGATGTAATAACGGGGTGGGAAGCACGACCGACGCTCAATCGAGCAAACCCGATCAAGCAAGTCTGTTAAATACTTACTACCCAACTCAACCATGATTTAAAGAGGATGCATAACTTGAAAATTGACCAACAGGGAGATTATGTAGACAATACCAAATACATATCTATTACTTCATTTAATAAGTTTCCAAATAGCAAGTTTCACGACCATAGTTTACACATAGAAGCACGTGATACAATTATGTCATTTTTAGTTCAATTTTTTCCACACCAATACACGACTCACACTATGTCTATAAAGCCTCTAAAGATACCAAAAAGTTCAATAATAAAGTGGTCAATAAGGCTCCGACTATACCTCAAAACATGATAATACATACGAAACAAGAGATGCACAGCGTCGAAATGAGATGGGGCTTACCAAATCAGCTTGGAAGAATGACCACCGATATCACTGGTCAATATCTTCTGCTCTGGAACCACCTACATCCATTAAAGATGCAGTGCTCCTGGTAAAAGAGATGTTAGTACATATCAAATAGTACTAGTATGAAAACTAAACACCTAATCAAGAACTTAAAAATACAACATGAATATGATGAATCAAGGTGACAACAGAATTGCATAGATGGCCATTGAACCCAAAGCAAGTTTATCAAGAGCTACTAATAAAATTTATAAATTTTAAGACGAGATCCTTTGAAACCATCTTTATATGAAGTGGCCCCGCGCCTCACCCATTGTATGCGGGTGGAGGCGCACGCATAATACCACAACTCTATTCAAGCTACCCTGCCGCCTCAGCCCAGTGTACGTGGGTGGAAGTGGAACCACAGTACCAAAACATACACGAAGCAGCCCTACCATCTCACCCCAATATATCCAAGTGGAGGCGTAATAATAACACCAATACGACACAAATCGGCCAAGACACCTCACCCCAATATGTATGCAGGTGGTGGTGTAACAATAATACACCAAATTCCACAAAAAGCAGCCTTATCGCGTCACCCCCAATGTATATGCAGGTGTAGGTTTAATCCCAATCACAATCTCTATACAATTTGGCATATTAACTTTCATATTAAACGGGATTGGAGTTACAATATGTAGATACACAATCCATAATTTGGAACACATCCTAAATTAATAGTACAACATAATAAGAGCATTTGAAACACAAATTGAACATATATCCTTATCACAAAGCTTATTCTGAATAATCGATTCATAGTGAACCTCTTGGAACTTACAAGAGTAGTGTGGGGTTCAACTCTTAAGGAAGCGCTTAGACAACATATCTCAATTGAACTTCCTTAAACTCTAAAATGTTCCGAAAATCTTAGCAACTTCAATCTATTTTAGAATGTAACAAATTGAATCAAAATTAGGAAGATGATAATGGTTCTAGCTCATTTGAGCATTCTATCAAGCACTAGGTATGCATTAAGGTTCCTCGGTCCTTTTATGGAGGATTCTATCATCTCACAACCCATTCTTTACCATCTTTAGCTCAAAATCTTCCTACACCCTTTGATAACACATGCATGGAAAATAAACAACTCCCATACCCAAGAATTGTCTTGCTAATTACCCATTTTTAGTTAATTTTGAAATTAAGGGGTAGGGTGTGGAATCTTACCTCTAGGATGAAGTCTTAGTGAGTTTTCCTCGTTAATCTACAAGGATTTGAGCTAGATTTGAAGGATAATTTATTAAAGATCACTCTCCCACTCTAGGGCACTCTCTCGCTCTAAAAGTATCATATTTTTGCTCAAATGGTCGATTACATCTATTCTAACGAAGTAGGGTCGAGTTATAAAAACTCAAAGTTCTGGAATAGGATATGCGGTCGCATATGTGACCACATAATACTTCTGCGGTCTGTGAAATGGGCCAAGAAATGGCCCTTCGAAATTGGGCATATCTGCTCCACTTTACGGCCATTATGCGATTCGTGGACCTGTTCTGCGGTAGCATAATGCGCCGCACAACCTCCCTCAGAAAAATTTCCTTGTTGAATCTGCGATCACTGTGCGGCCCGCGAAACAATTGTGCAGCCACATAATGGACCGTCCATTGGTCCACAATTTTGATCAAGTTTATGCTTCACTCTACTGGCCATTCTGCAGCTCGCAAAGTGATTATGTGGTTGCATAGTGGGCCGCAAATATTTCTTCTTCTGCCAACAATTTCTTTTAACTCCTCAGTGCACTGTTCAACCCAAAAAGTCTGTACCGCTTAAAATATTTAACACATAATTCTATCTCGGCGTCATGAAATTCTGGGTTTATCGGTGAACTTTTTTACGGGGTCTTACAATAAAAGGGAGCAACAATCAAAATAATAAGTACAAAATCAGCAAGTAAGTCTCTTTCAAAAATAAGGAATGAAATCGGAAAGTTAAATTCACAATCCAAGTATCAAGTAAAGGCAATGAAATCATCGAATTGCACGGCATCAACCTTCGTGTTTTAATCTCGTCCTCACAATATAATATAAATACAATTGCATAGCATAACCTTTATACTTTTACTATTATCCTCACAATAGAATATAAATAAAGCATGTGCACGATATCACCCTTCATATTTTTACTCTCATCCATACACAATAATGATAATAGAGAAAATCAAGTGTACTCCATCATCCTTCATTGATAACAATATGCAAATATGGTACAACAATACCGTTCATGCTTTTCACTCTTCCTTGCCAAGCAACAATAATAATCTAAAATATCAAACAAGGTAGGAAGCAAATTTCAACTTCAACCATGGTGCTAGAATAAGCAAATTCAACTATTAATACCACAACAATCTCAATATAAACGATAAACTCGGAAGTGAACAGTTAAAGAATAAACAGTCAAGCTACTATAGGAAGGCATGGTAAATTAAACAACATGGTACTAATAAGACAAATTTCACTCGCATGCTTTAACCCATGACCACGTATATATATTCGTCACCACGTATATACGTCATCCCCACACATAGTTCTCATAGAAATTAGACTAAAAAGATATAATTTTCTCAAGTGGAAAGTTAACTATGACACTTGCCTCTTTCCGCAACTCAATCACCAATCAATAACGACCTTTCCTTTCGAACAAACCTCCAAACCAATCGAATCTAGAGAATTATCAATTAAACAATCCAAATTAAACTTTAGAAATTACCCACGAATGGAATAGGTTCGATTTTATCATTTTTGAAAAAGTCAACAAATGTTAACCCTAGATCTGCTTGGTCTAAATTCGATTTTAAGATCAAAATTCAATTATTCATTCACCCCCGAGCCTAGATATCTGATTTATTTTGAAATTCGACCTCAATCTGAGGTCAAAATCTAAATTTTTCAAAATCCTTAAATTATAACCAAAACCCCCAATTTCTACCATGAATTTCATAGATTTGATGTTAAAAAATTGTGAAAAATTATTGATATTGATTGAAAAGTAGTTAGAGATGCTTATCAATAAATTTGGGGAGAAAACATTCTTCAACATTTTGCCTCTAGAGAGCATAGGGTGAAAATGGAGTAAAATGAGCTAAGTTTCAATTTTTCGATCCTTTGCCTGGCTGCAGATACTGCAATTGTGAACATTTGTTCGCAATTATGATGTATGTAAATGCTAGAAACTGATCGCAAATGTGATCAGTGCATCAGACATTCAGACGTCGCAAATGTGATGAAAATCTCGCAAATACGATTAGCCCCTTCTTCGCAAATGCAAGTTCAGCTTCCAGCTCCAAATCGAAAAAGCGGTTCTAAGGTCGCAATGTGACCACCCAGAGTCTACAAATGTGATCCTATCTTCGCATTTGCAAATTAAACATCCCTTCCAAGATATTGTGTTTGCGAGTCCAAATTTGCAAAATTGGGACTCGCAATTGCGATTAGGTCATCGCAAATGCAAGACCTGCAGACTTAAAACACCAGCAACAAGCATCAGCACTCCAAAACATTCAGCAAAGCACCCGAAACTCACCCGAGCCCCTTGGGTTCAAAATCAACCATGCACATAAGTGTAATAATATCATACAAACTTTCTCACAACCTCAAGTCATCAAAACAACACCATATAACAAGAATCGATCATCAAGACTCAAGAATTTCAACTAAAAACTCATTTTTTACAATCTTTCACTAAATGCGCCAAAATGCGTTCGGGTCACCCCTAACCCAATCAAACATGTATGCAAATTTAAAAATATCATATGAATGTACTAGAACTGTCAAAACACCTATCCGGGGCATTTACGAAAAAATATTGATCGTGGTCACTCTAGAATCATTTTAAGTCAAAATCTCATTTTTGTCAAAATTTTACGTAAAAGTTATCTGAAAAAAGACACGGACCATGCACTCAAGTCAATAAACATGAAATGAATCTTTGAGAGGTCTCAAAACACAAAAATTAAGGCTAGTACTAAAAATTACCTATTAAATCATCACATTCTTCCCTTCTAAAAGAAACGCTCATCCTCCAACGGATATAGAAAAGTACATGGACTGATAAATAGGTGGTGGTATCTACTCCGCATATTGGACTTGAATTCCCACATAGCCTCCTCAACTAGTTGACCTCTCCATTGAATTTTCATATAAGGAAAACTCTAAGATCTTAACTTATGAACCTACTGGCCTAGAATAGCCATATGCTCTTTCTCATAGGTTAAATTTTCATCATGTTGCACCGTGCTGAAGTCCAAAAAATGGAATCTGTCCTCATAGTCCTTTCGAAGCATAGAAAAATGAAATACCAAATATATCCTTAGAAGGTTAGGAGGCAATGCAAATCTATAAGCAACCTCCCTACTTCTCTCCAAGATCCCGAATAGGCCAATAACCTCGACCTCAAATTCCCCTTCTTCCCAAACTACATCACGCCCTTCATGGTGACACTCAGAGAAGAACCTTCTCACCTACCATGAAATTTACATCTCAAACCTTCTAGTCCGCATAACTCTTTTGCCTAGACTGAGCTGTAAGAAGTCACTCCTAAATCACCTTAACCTTTTCCAAAGCATCACAGAACAAATCAATGCCCAACAATCTAGCCTCACCGGGATCAAAATAACTAATCAGCGAACAACGTCGCATGCTATATAAGTCCTCGTACGGAGTCATCTAGATTCTCGACTGATAATTTTTATTGTAAGTAAACTCCGCTAAAGGAAAAAACTGGTCCCACTGATCCCCACATTCCATAGAGCATACCCGGAACTTGTCCTACAATATCTGAATAGTGCACCCATCTAAGGATGAGACACGATACTCAGCTCGACCCGTTTGCCCAACTCTAATAAAATATGATGTGAAATGCATGCCTCAGTCAGAAATGATGGAAATAGGCATGTCGTGCAAGTGAACAATCTCGTGGATGTAAATTTGAGCCAACCGCTCTAAAAATAGAAAGTTATCATCGAAATGAAATGTTGGGACTTAGTCAAATGGTCCATAATAATCCAGACTGCATCATATTTCCTCAAGGTCTTTGGTAATCCTACCACAAATCCATGGTGACGTGTTTCCACTTCCACATGGTATCTCCAGTCGCTGAATCAATCCACCCGATTTTTATGCTCGTACTACACATGTTGACAATTTTTTAAACACCTAGAGATAGAAGAAACAATATTTTTCTTCATTCTCTGTCACCAATAGTATTGTTTCAAGTCACGGTACATCTTCGTGACACCTGGATGAATGGACTAGCACGAAGTATGAGCCTCCTCAAGGATCAACTCTCTCAACCCATCAACATTTGGAATACAAATCCTGCCTTGAAGCCGCATAACACCATAATCTCTAATCACAACCTCTTTGGCACTACCACATTGCACTATGTCCTTCAGCGCAAACAAGTGAGGATCATTAAACTGGCGAGCCTTGATATGCTCCAACAATGAAGAATGTGCCACAACACAATAAAAAACCCAACTAGGCTCCGAGTTATCCAATATCGCGAACCGATTGACCAAAGCCTAAACATCCATAGCAAGTGGGCGCTGCACTGCTGGCAAATGTACCAAATTATCCGTTCTCTCAGCCTTCCTACTCAATGCATCAACCTTTATATTGGCCTTCCCTAGATAATATAATATGGTGGTATCATAGTATTTCAACAACTCCAACCATCTCTGCTGCTACAAATTAAGTTCCTTTTGCTTGAACATGTGTTGGAAACTCTGATGGTCAGTACAGGCCTCACATGAACTGTCGTATTGATAATTCTTCCAAATCTTCAGTGCGTGAATAATTGATGTCAACTCTAAATCATGCACAAGTTAATTTTTTTCATGAAAATTCAACTACGATACATGTAGGCAATCACCCTACCGCACCACATCAATACTTCACCAAGACTAATATGTGATGCATCACAATACATGGTATAAGACCCCAAACTTGTAGAAAACACCAACATAGGGGTTGTAGTCAATGCGGTCTTGAGCTTCTGAAAGCGTGCGTCTCACTCGTTGGACCATTTGAAAAGAGCACCCTTATGGGTCAACTTTGTCAATAGATGAAAACTCCTCTACAAACCGGAGATAATAACCCACCAAACTCAAGAAGCTCCGAATCTCTATAGTTGAAAGGTCTAGGCCAGTTCTGAACTACATCAATCTCCTTATGGTCCACCTTAATTCCATCGGAAGAAATAACATGGCCCAAAAAGGCAACTGAGTCCAGCTAAAACGCTCACTTTAAAAACTTGGCATATAAATCCCTCAAAGTCTGAAGAACGATCTGGAGATGCTGCTCATATTCCTCTCAACTGTAGAAGTAAACCAAAATATCATCAATTCAGACAATCACAAAAGAATTGATATTGGGCTTGAACGCTCGATTCATCAAATCCCTAAAGGTTGATGGTGTATTAGTCAAGCCAAATGACACCATTAAAACCTCGTAGTGACCATGCCGAGTCCGAAAAGGTGGCTTGGGGACAACCGATGCCCCAAAATTCACATAATGGTATCCAAATCATAAATCAATATTAAAAAAGACCTTGGCATCCTGAACCTAGTCAAATAAGTTATCAATCCTTGGCAACAGATAATTGTTCTTAATAGTGACTTGATCAACTGTTGATAATCTATGCGCATCCTCATCGATGCATCCTTCTTCTTCACAAACAATACTGGTGCACCTCAAGGTGAGACACTCCATGTAATGAATTCCCTACCCGGCAAATCTTGCAATTCTTCCTTCAATTCTTTAAACTAAACTGGGGCCATACAGTATGGGGGAACATAAATAGGTTGAGTTTCAGGAACCAAGTCAATGTAGAAGTCGATATCTCTGCGGAGTGGCATGCCCGTCAAGTTGTAGGAGACACCTCTGGGAACTCACGCACAACTAGAACCTAATCCATGGAAGGAACCTTCGTACTAAAATCATGTATATAGGCCAAATACGCAAATAAAAAAAACCCTTCTCAAACATACGTCAAGCCTTCACGTATGTTCCATATGACGATATTCTATAGGATTGATAGGAACGTGGGTTAGGCTCTGCATTGGAGCATTTAATGCTTTGGGTTCTAGAAGTTGCACATAATTTTGCAATGAATTAGGGCTTGTAGTGTTTAGGGGTGATTGTGAGGGGGTGTTTGACGACTGACCAACCTCAAGAGGAGGCTGACCAGTTGTTGGAGCAGCCATGAAAGGCTTTGATATGCCTTCGTGATCAGTCATCTCCAACTGGCTATCGCCAAAGCCTTATATTTCTTTTTTAAAATGGTATTTATCGTATTAACACGTTATTTTTCTTTTGGCGAAAGAGAAGTAAAGTCCTCTTTCTTCAATCTTGCTCCACCCCTAAATATAGGCAAATCTATAGTCAGTTTGATTCGATTTTTTTTAATTATTTTTTGCTTAAAACCGAAACTAAATCAACGTTGATCAAATTTTACAATTCAAAACTAAAACCAAAGAATAGCGACATTTTTTGTCGATTTGATTCGGTGTTTGGATATTTCATGAACACCTCTACTCGAGGCTTTCGTTCCTCGCTAAAGTCTAAAGAAAATTCGACAATAAATTGGAGCACAACTACCATCTTTATATATAGAACACAGGAAGAGAAAAGACCCCGTATGATATTTATCTAAGACCAGTCTTTCTACAATAATAAAATGTGGCAGTTGTTCCTCATTTACTTCAAAAGTAATTTATATTCGACAACAAAGTTGACCATAAGAATCTCCTACAATCTCTAATTATAGAAAGTACATGAAGAATAAAACCCTCGAATTAATTAGCAACATCATCAAGAGCAATCTTCTAGTATGCTAACAACTTGGAACCTTTGTTCCTGACTTAGATTTAAAGGAAATCCGACAAGAAACTGAAGAATAAGGTCACCTCTCCTACTGTCTTCTTTAGGTTTAGGCATGCCTTGGCCTGGTATGATTTTCTCAAAACCTGGATAAATAACTTGGTCAAATGACATAGTCATCTCGTCTCCACCCAAAAGAGGTACAGTGATTAGACAACCTGTGAGAGCCTGGACTAGAGGGACTTCAACTCCAAGCACCAAGTCATCTCCTTCTCTCTTGAACAATGCATGTGTTTTCTCATCAATCGAGAACACTATATCAGCTGGAAGTGAGCCTGGTCTCTCATCCCCCTTACCTTCAAATGTAATTTTTGTTCCTCTTTTCCATCCTGGCCTTACCTTTATTGTTACAACTTCCTCTTCTTTAACAATAATCCTGCAGAAACATCACCATCAGGTTTTCGCTAACTATATAGAGACCTCTCAATTGATCACCTTTCGTTAAAAAATTGCACGTTATACATAGGTATATAACACATATTGAATACTTTTTATCGGAAAAAATTGTCACTTCTTTTAAATTGAACATCCTTGTGGAAATTTCTAATTTCGTCACTGCTATATACAATCAAAGCTCTTTATGCCATCCTTGTTTGTTCCGAATATTTTTGGATATTGTAACAAGGTGTTATTATAGAGAATATATATTATAACTGCTGGGATATATACTATTAACCATGGGTTTGGTTTAGATATAGTACTTATTATGAGATAATTGTTTATTCAGTTTAAATAAAGTTTTAAATAGATCATATAATAGTCTGTGTCCTTCGCTTATATAGTAGATAGTTTAGTGTATAGAGTTTAGCTTATACACGGAAGATTAAATCATCGGTTCTTATAAGTATAAAGTTTGAGTTCACAATCTAATGATGGAATTGGACAAACCATGATTGTAGCACAAGATTAAATATAATTTATCTTGATTATGGGAATGGTTTAATTCCAGCTTCTTGTGCTAGTATATTTTGTATGTATTGAATGGACCAGGTGGAGATAAGTATTTTACACTGACTTAATAAAAAAAAACTCTCTAGCCATTAAATGTACTTATACTCTTAATCTTGATTTAATTATTATTAGCTGTGTATAGTATTATTGTTTTGATTTATTAAAAGGGGAGGTCCTTTCGTTGGTCAATATACCTGGTAAATTGGATAATAATAATGTACATAGGCGAAGTAATAGTTAGTTGATGGAATCCATGTCTCGGTTTAGAGATTGATGATACACCTTTATGAAAGCTTGTAAGTTTTCATGTGTAAACCCGGCCGGTGAATTTTGTTCCGACACATAAAATAAATTAAGTGAAAGTCTAAAGAAATAATCAATAAATTAAATCGTCAGTAATTTAATTTAATTGATTCGTATCTGAATTTTAATATGGTGAGTTAAATAAGATTTAATGGATGAATTTCGAAATTGAATAAGGAGTGCAATTATGAATTTTTAGTGGAATAATTCATAATTAATTATGGTATATTTTAATTAAATTCTGTGGTCCCCACTGTGCCTAAATAATAGGAAATAAAGGAATCTATTTTCTGGTGGAAAAGAAAACTCAACAGGTTTTGGAAAAGGGTCTTAACCCTTAAAACTTGTGCTATAAATACATAAGGTTTTCCACCTAGAAAAAAAAGAGATGGTGGCTGAAATTTTCAGCCAAGTTTTCCTAGAAATTTCGCCCACACAAAATTGCTATTTCCGATTATTATTTGGGTAACACAGTAGAAGACCATGGAACGTTGGAGGATCACAATTATGCGGGTGATGGAGATTTCATTGAGAAGTTATGGAACAGAAGGCTCACGTGGTAGAAGAGATATGTTCACGCTTCAAGAGGTAACCCGTGAAATCTCGTTTATGCTAATTGTCTAGATTACATGTGATTTTGATACTGGGATTGTCTCCGCTGCTTATTATAATCCATCAAATTGTATCAGAGCCCACTCACATCTAATTGGATAACTAAGTTTTTCATGAAACAAGAATATGGTGTTTATGTGCGTTTTTTGAATTACATATATATGTGATTTTCTGAAAAACTACACTGTTGTTTTGTAAATTAACTATGCTATTTTTTTTATTATTCTTGTAATCATGAGATATCTGTTTTTTTATTGATATTTGATTGACATCATCTGAATTTTTTGGGGTAAACCTGATAAAAACGCAAAACCTGTTTTTGACCGAATAGCCGGTATTTTCGGAGGTCAGCAAACTTAACGGACTCAGATTAAGGTGAAATTCAGTGTGTCCATCGGAAACGACGTGGTGAGAAAAACTCACTACTTAGCCAGCGAGCCATGGTGTTTTTTGGCGTTATGAGGTCGTTTATACTGTGTTTTGGATGTTTTTTTATTTTTTGGAAATTATTTCTTAATAATTTTAATTTCTTTTTAATTCAATGGTGGTGGTGGTGACTCCCCATGGTCCTCGTGATTAAATACTAGTCATATAATAGGTTTACACATTGACTATTAGCAAATAGACGTGTTGTTGTATTAAATTCAATAATAGATATGTAGGATTTTATTGACTAGGTCTTACAATGTATAATTGATATTGTGTGATGATATAATTATTTTGTAAGAAAGTAAAATTCTCTATTTGATATCCTGGATGACTAATGATTGGAGCGTTTGGCATATTTGTGCATTAAAAAAAAATCTCAAATTTAAGTTTATGTTTTCATGCCCTACGTGATTACTAGTTTGGATTTTCGATAAAGAATTTTGTTCTCTGATTGGAGGTTCTAATTAAGTGAAATATGGTATTTTGTATAAGTTCTATATTGTTGGTATGACTTTTAAGCTATGGTCTACCATAAAATAATTTTATGAGCTATATATATTCACTTGTAAATTGAGAATTTTATGAGTAATAAATAGTTAGCACTGAAGTGGTTTGTTTATTTGAACTCATAAAAAAAAAATCTTAGTCAATTTGTACATGTGAAATTATATCTATTCATGGATTGAACATTATGATTAACAAGTAGGATCCACAAAATGGTCTATTATTTGAGTCATTGAAAGATGTTTAATATAGCATGTGAAAATTATCCCCGAGAAATCTACATTAATGGTGGATGTTCTTAACTAGAAAAAGAATCTTTATCTTAGAGTACTAGTGAAACTAACTCCACACGTGAGAAGAGATATTGGGATTTTCATCGAATGGGAGAAATATTATATCTCAGGTTCTTATGTGTTTAATAAAAGAATAATTTATTGCAAAAGGAGATATTATGTATCCTAGAAATAGGAAGAACATAATATATGCCTTGAGCTCATAGTATAATAATAAGGAGAATGAAAATTAATATCATATTTATTTTAATTCATGAGACTACTTCAAACAGTTATTCACCGAGTTTGGTTACAGGCTAGTGGTCATGAATTTGACGGACTCCGATTGACGTGAAACTTGTTGGGTTCATCGAAAACAATCTAGTGAGAAAAATCATTTCTATGCAGTGAATCATGTTATGGCATTTTGAGGTCGTTTAGATGGGTTTTCAAGCAGTTTATTAAATTGAATTTGTTATAAATATAAAAACTTATTCTTTATATATGAGCTATATTTGTGTTAAATTCGTAACATGTGATTTAACTTGATATGATATATATGAAGAATGCAAATCACATGGATTTAATTTAATCCTAACTACGCCAAAAATAATTTATTCGAATTTGGTCCAGTTTTGACGATCATGAATTTCCTGATCTCCAAATAACCTGAAATTCGGTAGGATCGTCAGAAATGGTCATTTAAGAAGAACTCACTGCTATGCAGTGAATCACATTGTATTTTGACGATTCAGGATCGTTTAGAAGAGTTTTTTTTGGAGGTTTGACGGATTAAAATGTGATTTACATACGAAAAGTCACTCTTTCCATCATTTTATTTATGTCTAATCTGGAACATGATAACACATGTTGCTTTGACATGAATTGATATATGATTAAAAAAAATACGGGTCATATTTTAAATTCTTAAAAAATACTTAAAATGATAATTTTTCAAATTTGGTCGCAACTTTTGGAGATTGTGACTTTAACGATCTCCGATTGATATGAAATTTGGTAGATTTATCATAAACAGTTCAATAAATAATAATCACTGCTATGAAGTGTAAAATATTAATTTTAGTATTTTAAGACTGTTTGAATGGGGTATTGAGTATTTTTTTTAAATTGTGGAACTTAATACTCAGAGAAAAGTTTGTGGTTGTGATAAAGTGGTGATTGGAACTAACCCCTAGGTCTCCATTTTTTTATTTATAGTGAGATAGTAAATTTACGCGTAGGCATTAGGTCTTCCTCCATATCGGATAAATTTATTATGAATTCACTGATATAGTTACTAGTTATTGATAATCTATGTTAGCTCTCTATCTGAGTTTAAGGGTTAAATCAATTTGTAACTAAAATACAATCATGATTAAATGATGATAAAATTATATTTCTACGGTCTTTCACTATTAACTTTAAGTGAGTAATAAATTTACGCGTTGACTTTAGGTCTTCCTCCATATCGGATAAATTTTTTATAAGCTCACTAGGTGAAATACTAGTAATGATATTGTGTACTTACTTTCCATCTGAGTATACATGTTGAATCAATGGAACTAGAGTTATTAAAAATGATGTTCACTTGACTTAAATTAACAGTATACTCTCCATCTGAGTTGAGTCTGTTTTAATTATTAGAGTGAATAATCTGGCATTGCATATGTATATTGCATGAATAGTTCTTTTCCCTTCGAAATTGCTATTCAAGATGCATGACATATATGTGTAGTGTGTTTGAAATTTTTATATTAAAAAGTTATATACAATTGACTGAAAATAATAGTATGCTCTCCATCTGAGTTGGTTCTATTTATTTTTGGATTGTATAATTCTTGCATTATATAATATACTTTGCATGAATGATTCTTTTCTCATCGAAATTTATTACTCCAGATGCATGTATGTATATAAATATTGAATGCACTCTGAATTTAACTATTCAATATTTTGACTTATTATGATCTATTAATGTTTTTATCTCAACTCCACAATGATTTTATGCAACTGATCATATTACTTGTTAAATTTTTTTAGTGATAAGGCATTAATTTTAAGGATGCAATATATGTACTTTTGTTAGAAGGAATTTAATTCCGGTTTCTGGGCAAAATAAGAGATAAATATTTGTTTTATTTTTCGAATAACTCTTGAGTTATTGAGCATAATAAATATTTAATCTGTTGTGGTACATGAATGCATGACCTTGTTATTGTATATTGATGTCTCTCCTGAACAGAACAATATTAGTCTACCTCATAAGAGAATATGTTCTTCAAAATTGAGTAAAACTTATCTTTTGTCTAAGTCATATTAATCTCAATAGGATTTCAAGTTGGTCAAGGATGGACCTTAATGTTCATTGAAAGTAGAGGCACTACCAACTTGTGGATTCTATTTGGAAGGAAATTTGACTAAAAGATGTTTCCTTTTAAAAGGAAATAAAACTAGTGATAAGTTAGAATGAATCCTTTTTGATTTGTATGGTTAACTGAACATACTCATAAGAGATAGATTTTGAGTATTTTGCGATGTTCATAAATGATTACTCAAAACCTTAATATATTTATTTGATGCACTGTAAGCCTTAATGAATTAAGTAATTCAAGATTTTTAAGATTTGTAACGCATAAGCATCAAAGAAATATATTAAGTTACTACAATTTGATAGTAGTGGCGAGCACATCTCTAAAAAGTTCTCTTGTTACATATCAGAATAAGAGATTACATCTCGATTGACTACACTGTAAACTCCATAATAGAGTGGTGTAGTAGAAAGAAGAATTAAGTCTCTTTTGAATATGGATAGACTAATGACGTGTTATTCAAATTTGCTTATTTGTTTTTGGAATATTTCCTGGAAACTGCAAATTACATTCTGAATTTAGTTTCTTCTAAGTTAGTACCCGGGACACCTATAAAACTGTGCTGAATGTAAGCTCGGTCTGTGGCATATTCAGATATAGGATTGTCCCACATATGTGCTGAAAGGGAAAGCAAATATGTAAGTTGGAACGAAGAATGGATAGGTGCATGAATATCCAAGAAAACGAATGAAGCTTTATTTTATTGTCCTAAAGAAAATAAGGCAATTGTTAAAACAATTGCATTTTTCTAGATATGGACTGTTTAATAAAATATGTTCCTAGAAGTAAACTATTTTACAGGAACTGAGCAAACAAATAAATAGATGTTCAAGAACATCAAAACCCACACGTCAGAATTGACTTTCCATTGCATTTAAATAGTGAGAGAACGTTAATAGACATGATATGCCTTTATCGAGTGGGAGTGATGTTTGAACATTGAACACTACAGTAAGAAGTTACTAATAATTCAATTTCTTGAGCTAATGAAAGTAATATTAGTAGTACTTCGTCGTAGTGGGAGAAAGCTAAATAAAATCATAGCTCAGTATGCATTCTTGGGATAGTTTCGGTAACATGATCCCTGAAGAGTTTAATACCAAACTAGATAGTTAAGACAAAGCACTACTGGACAAATATTGCATCAAATATAACTTGGCAAGATTCTTTAACAAAACCTTATTTGGTGAAGACTTTTAATAGTCATGTAAAAGAATGCCTGAGAAACTTGTAGATGCATGGTTATGAGTCTAAGTGGGAGATTGTTGGGGCATATACTATTAACCATGCATTTGGATATAGTATATTCTAATAATTATTATGGTTAAAATTCTAAGTGGGAGATTGTTGGGACATATACTATTAACCATGTGTTTGGATTAGATATAGTATTTATTACGAAATAATTATTTATTCAGTTTTAATAAAGTTTTAAATAGATCATATAATAGTCTGTGTCCTTTGCTTATATAATAGATTATTTAGTGTATAGAGTTTAGCTTATACACGGAAGATTAAATCATCGGTTCTTATAAGTATAAAGTTTGAGTTCACAATCTAATGATGAAATTGGACAAACCATCAGGAATGATTGTACCACAAGATTAAATATTATTTATCTTGATTATGGGAATGGTTTAATTCTAACTTCTTGTGCTAGTATATTTTGTATGTATTGAGCAGACCAGGTAGAGATAAATATTTTATACTGACTTAATAAAATAAACTCTCTAGCGATTAAATGTACTTATACTCTTAATCTTGATATAATTATTATTAGCTATGTATAGTATTATTGTTTTGATTATTAAAAGGCGAGATTCTTTCGTGGGTCAATATGCCGGGTAAATTGGATAATAATAATGTACACCGGCGAAGTAATAGTTAGTTGATGGAATCCATGTCTCGATTTAGAGATTGATGATACACCTTTATGAAAGCTTATGAGTTTTCATATGTAAACCCAGCCGGTGGATTTTGTATCCGACACATGAAATAAGTTAAGCGAAAGTCTAAAGGAAATAATCAATAAATTAAATCGTCAGTAATTTAATTTAATTGATTTGTATCTGAATCTTAACATGAGGAGTTAAATAAGATTTAATGGATGAATTTCGAAATTGAATAAGGAGTGCAATTATGAATTTTTAATGGAATAATTCGTAATTAATTATGGTAGATATTAATTTCGAAAATTATAAATTAATTCTATAATTAGAAGCCTTGTTAATTAAATTTTGTGGTCCCTACTGTGCCTAAATAATAGGAAATAAAGTGTTGAAACACGTTCTCAAGGCACTATACTAAAACGTGTGTTCATATTTGTAGGTTTTGATGAATGACAAACTATGCGCAATGGACATATGACGAGGTCCAAGCACAAGCGCGCAATTGATATATAACGAGATTCAAGCACAAGACCAAGATGAAGCAAAGATATTAAGTTATACATGAGTCGTTCTTTAATTGTGATCTTTATCCGATAACTTGACTCAAGACTTGGCTTCTCTCGTAAAAATATTTTTATCAAAATCATGCATATTTAATTTAAAGCAAAATGATTTTAAATCATGCATATTTACTTTAGTCAAAATGATAAACATGCCTCTAAAATCTGGACTAAGATAATCGATTATGTACTTATGATAATCGATTATGTTAAGTCAGCTGCATGACAATCGATTGTGAACTTATGACAATCGATTGTGTTGAGGCAGTGTGCATCAGATTTTTCAAATCTGCATGACAATCGATTGTGAACCTTATGACAATCGATTGTGTTGAGGCAGTGTACATCAAAGTTTTTCAAAGCTACAAAATAATCGATTGTGAACTTATGACAATCGATTGTGTTGAGGCAGTGTACATCAAAGTTTTTCAAAGCTACAAAATAATCGATTGTGAACTTATGACAATCGATTGTGTTGAGGCAGTGTCTATCAGACATTTTCAAAGTCATAAAATAATCGATTGTGAACCTTTGACAATCGAGTGCATTAAGGCAGTGTCTAATTGATTTTTCAAAGACTGATATATAATTGATTGTTCTCATAGCATAATCGATTGTGTAATTGACCGTTGCCAAAATATTTTCAAAAATCGTCAGGTAATCGATTATAGATTTCTAATAATCGATTGTGTTAAATAAAATCTGAAAAAGATTTTTTGAACGTTGCCAAGTAATCGATTGTAGATTTCTGACAATCGATTGTTTTAAGTAAAATCTGAAAATGATTTTTTGAACGTTGCCAGTAATCGATTGTTGATCTTAGATAATCGATTGTTAGGCGTAAAATCTGGGAACGATTTTTGGAACGATTGGCAAACAATCGATTGTGGCATTTTGACAATCGATTGTCACTGAGTAAAATCAGCAATTCTTAATTGGCAAATAGGCAACGGTAATGCATGGTTTTGCAACTATAAATACAGCTTCAAATCAGTCTTCAAAACACAACAAGTGATCATATTATTGCTATAGCTTGCATACTCTATTGTTCATCACTTTCTATTCATTACATAAGTTTTGAGAGCCAAAATTCTTGACGAAAGTTGTTGCGTTCTTGAGCATATCTGTTTACTCATATCTACTCTATTAAGAGAGTCTTGTTTAAGTGAGTGCTAAGTGTTTTATACACTTGAAGGGAAGTGTTAGTCCCTTGTATTGTAAGAAGGAACTTGTGTTTCCTTTGGTTGAAGTCTTGGAGTGTTGTATCTTCGAGCAAAGGTTGTTGAGGCTTGTGTCCTCAGTTTGTAAAGGTTTGTTGAGCACCCGTAAGCGTAACAGTGTTAGTGAAAATCTCGAGAGAGTCTCTCGGGGACTGGACTAGCCACGGGTTATGGTGAACCAGGATACATCGGTGCGTTCGTTCTTATTTATTTACTTATCGCACTTATTTCTTTCCTGCAATTTTTAAATTCCGCAAGTTTACGCTAATTTTTATTATAACGCTATTCACCCCCCCCCCCTCTAGCGTTAAGCATATTTTCTAACATAAAGGAATCATTTTTCTGATGGAAAACAAAACTCAAAAGGTTTTGGAAAATGGTCTTAGCCCTTAAAACTTGTGCTATAAATACATAAGATTTTCCACCTAGAAAAAAAAAAGAGATGGTGGCTAAAATTTTCAGCCAAGTTTTCCTAGAAATTTCGCCCATACAAAATTGCTATTTCCGATAATTATTTGGGTAACACAGTAGAAGACCGTGGAACGTTGGAGGATCAAGATTGTGCGGGTGAATGAGATTCCATTGAGAAGTTATGGAACAGAAGGCTCACGTGGTAGAAGGGATATGTTCACGCTTCAAGAGGTAACCCGTCGTTTATGCTAGTTGTCTAGATTACATGTGATTTTGATACTGGAATTGTTTCCGTTGCTTATTATAATCCATCAATAACTTAACGCGAAGATTGGTTCAGAAAAAGCTTGGCTTTTATATTGAAGTTTTATTATACTAAGGATGTTATTATAGAGAGGCGTGATTGTAATACCAATCATTATAAGAGACTAGTTATTTTAGGAGCCAAATATTATATTATGTTATAACATATATTCTCTATAATCATACTTTATTATAATAATTGACAAAATTCGAAACAAATAAGATTATTACATAGAGAAATTTTACTGTATTTAATTTGGAAACGTTAAATGCATGCCATGCCAATTGGTTGGAATGGAAATTGAGTTAGATTAATACATACCCTGTGGTTGCAATGACATCTCTTGTAATCATGACCTTCTTGACGCATCCATGGCACAACTCCTCAAGGGTACATTCCAGCTTCTTCTCGATTGGCTGAGGCTTTCTCCTGGAAGTCGACTGGGAGAAAATAATAGGGGTTGTGTTTCTTTTGCTCCCTACTTTGAATAGGTTTGGTGTCTGATCTGATATTGGGGTGCCAGGAGTGGTGGGAGTGCTGGCTCCACTCATTGAAAAACATGGCATGGATGTGTAAAAATCTGCTGTTGGACTTATCCGACTGGTCGTTCTCGAAAGGAGCGTGGGGCTTGAAATTTGTAACTCATCCTTATCTGAACTCTTTCCGGGTGTTTTTGCCGCGTCACTTTTCAATAAGTTTTTTTCATCTCTCTTTTTCTTGCTAAGAACCTGCAGATTAAGTATATTTCTAGCATTATTATGGCAATGTTCATGCAGTATCTTTTTTAATGGTGAAGCTAGAATTTTAAATAAAAAAATTAAAATATAAAAGAATAAACTTACTAAAAAGTTAAAGGATATCACTTTATATTATATATACATATTTTAGAAAACATCACCAAGTTATATAATATAATTCTTCGGTGAAGGAGTGTTTGGTGACACCACTTTGGTGCATGCGGCTCTGTGACCTTTTAAGCAGAATAATTAATGTAAAACCTTTCCAAGGAATTAAATGTAATATGTAATCTTTGAAAAAGACCTAAAAATACCACTCAACATTCAGAAATGATTTATTCATGTCATCCGTTAAAAGATTGCTCATTTCATGCCCTTGTCATTATACATTTGGCTCATCCATATCATTATTGACTAAGGATTTAATTTTTATTTGGTCCATCCATCCCGCCGCCGTTAGTTAATAAGGATTTGAGTGACATTTTTAGGTATTTTCCCGAATAATTTTTTCAACTCTATCGTAACGTCGAACACCCTTAGTTTTTTTTTTCTTTTGATATTTTAGTCAACATATTCATCTTTATTTAATGCCTAAAATAGTGTCTAGTTAAGTACGTACCCTGTAGGCCTCATTGATGGATCTAAACTTGTCTACGGCTTCAGCTTGGTTGGACGTGTTTCTATCAGGATGCCATTTCTTGACAAGATGTTTGTAAGCTTTGCAAATATCTGGGAGAGATGCAGATTTTGAGATTCCAAGAATGCCATAATATTTTGCGGCCGAAATCGGAGACTTGGTCGATTCTCCCATGTCTTTCCTGTTATAAGCTGAAAATTGTGGAGAGGGAGAGAAAAAGGAATTGAAGAAGGAGAGATTTTGTGAAAATGAATGTAGATAGAGAGGGTGACAGTGTCCGGACAAGTGTGAGACAATGGGGAACGTAACTTAAGAACGGATCATTTTCTTTTACTAATGAAACTTGGCCTTTATAAAAATAATAATCCAGTATAATTTCACTTAGTGACGTCTGTAAAGGGTAGTGTAGACACAGACATTACTCCTACCCTTGGGTAAAGAGGTTATTTTCAAATAGACTCCCGGCATCCTTCCCTCCAAGAACTTCCCAACTTTTACTATTATTAGTACAATAACAAGTATGAATATGATACTATTCAACTACAATTTTCAATTATACATATTTAAAGATTACAGAATAGAAATATATGTTCGTTATGCTCCTATAGAAGCTGATATTTACATATCCGATCACTCTTTCCATTTCAACTTGTTCTATTTAAATATCAAAATCCAGATCATTTTCTTAATTTTAAATAATTGTCATAATTGTTGATTAAGAGAGTAGATATTTTTTTTTTGGCTAAATAGGGTAGATATTATCAAAGTTAACTCTCTCCTGTTTAGTAAGGAAATACCATCTCGAAATTAAATTAATCTGTTGAAATATCCGTCAAGCCATGTAAATCATTTCAAATATAGAATATATTGGTTTACATTGAATCAAATATTGAATCTTTCTTGATATGGTTTTAAGTCCACGCTTATTTTTGACACACAACTTTTATCCCTTCTCTTTTACAAATTATCTTTGTATATAGGTGTTTGACCAAAAAAGTGTTGGATCCTTTTGTTAAACTAATTATCAGACCAAAAAAGCGTTGAATCCTTTTGTTAAATTAATAATCAGAGATTATATAAGGTAAATCTTAGCCAAACATAACTACCTCAAGATCTAAATATATTTAGCGCAAATATCGAAGAAGAATAAGAATATATAATATTTCTTAAGATAATTATCGTACATCAAATATGGATGATAGACTTACATCTGTAACAAATATGTATCATAATTAATTAGAAGCAAAGAAGGAGAAGAGAGGGAACTGTTGATGACCAAATGGATTTCTCCTGCTGATTCCATAGTGACGATTATTGAAGCCCTGCTTTTATCTGCATTCAAATCCCTATATATATATATATATTGACAATTTTTCCTTTTATCCAATGCTCTTTGACCAGCGTACTTTCTTACGATTGTATCCTTCACCGCTCGCCCAAACACTACGCTTTTCTTCGATATAAGCTTTTCGAAAGTTTGACCACGATAATAGCCGGGGTGTTCTTTGCCATCACGCCTCGTGGGCGTGATTATGGCTTGGTCAACCCCTTGTCGTTCCCTTCAAGAACAATCATCCTATGGTCAAAGTTTGACCTATACTATTAGTCTCTCCATTCAAAGGGCTCGCCTTTTGGTGAGCTCGATGAGCTGATTCTGCACGATTCAAAAGTAAGGAGAAATCTGAACATTATTCATTAAACGATTTTCTTAAACTGAGGTGGAAACGTGACACTTCAGTGGTATCATCGAACCAATGCATCAGTTTAGAGCTGGATCGTTGCATCGATTTGAGATATTATAGATACCCAATATGCATCATTATGAAGCGTGCTTCCCAGGCACCGTATCGTTTCCTATGCCCTTTCAGTTTTTTGATTGGCGGCTTTTGGGTTTCTCGCTTAGGACATTTATGTTCCTATAGGGGGAATCCATCATTTGATTGTTATACTTTTCGAGTTACCTGGGGAATTTTGCAAACTCCCACCATCTTTAGTATTTCATATTTCTACGTTCGTCAGAAATCTGACGCTATCATCCTCTCTTTTCCCTCAGCACACTTGTTTATTCTGATCAATTCAGATAAATGGCTAGTACTTCTTCCCAGAATAATAGGTTCATCGAAGCTCTGGTGCTGGAAAATGACACACCTCCTCTTGGAGAGGGAGTGGAGGTAATGGAAAATGAGGGAGTTCCAACAGTGACTGAGATACTACCCCATCTAGGAAAATTATGGACTGACTTCAACAGCCCTGCCGGAGAAGAACCGAAACATGTACCCTCTACCATGGATGAAGCTGTTGGCCCAAGAAAAGGTTAGTTTTCAAGACTGACAAAGAAACTCAGGCATGAACCAGGTCCATCCTAGTGGTCCATCCCTCGTGTTCATAAAAACGGGCAGATTCGAGCATGTGGATGTACGTGAAGGAGATAAGCTTAACTTTGTGTAGTTAATATCTTCTGATAAAAAGGTTGCACAATTGATAAGGATAAGGAGTCCTTAATCAAAGAGAATATTATCAAAGATAGGAAAGGAGTTAGAAGTTTAAATCAACTAGAACTCTTCCACCAAAGAAGAGTTGCATCAGAACTCTAGTTATTTCTTCATCTACTAACTCTATAAATTGCTGTATGTTCTTAATTACATGTGTTGCACAAAAATACAGAAGTTAGACATGAATTCAGAGCAAAATAGAAAGGCATTTTGGAAGCAGTTCGTGTGTGATTCAAGTGTGCAAACCTGAAGCTACACGAACCGGATTGAAGAACCAACTCCATAAAGAGTTTTATGTGTCTTTTCTTTACTTTTCTTTCAATTGTAATAGGTGTTTTCATATTGTATTTTCAACTTTATCTAGAAGCAATTGTAATAAGTACTTTGAGTATTTAAGTTGGAGTTAACTTAGAGTTGTCGCAACAGTTAGAGGCTGGTTGCTACAATAGGATTAGAGGTAATCATTAGGTTTACTAAGAGTTTTGTAAGTGCTATTTTGGCTCACTAACTTAGTGAAGTGTTGGGGAAAATCCTATTAAGTAGTAGGTCGTGGGTTTTTCACCATTTGAGTTGGGTGTTTTTCACGTAAAAATACTTGTGTTCTTTATTTTCTACATTTATTATTCTGCAATAGTTGTACCTGGAACACAAATAAGAACCAGGTCCTTCCATAATCAGTTTAAGCGAAAAACCGGTCACCATACAGATCAACCCCCTCATGTGTGGTATTGAAGTATAAAAAATCAATTGGTATTATAACGGGTTATCCTTGAAGAGGCTAACACCATAGGAATAGATCAAGATGAGTGCACCACTTAGAATCTGGGAAGGGAAATCCACTTCTAGGCCCCCACTCTTTAATTGCCAGTACTACTCTTGGTGGAAAAACAAAATGAGAGATTACATCATTGGAGAAGTCTATGAGCTATGAAGCATTGCCACTGATGGTCCCCTGGCAACCATGAAGAAGACTGTTGAAGGAGTAGAAGTGTCTAAAATAAGAGCTGACTTCACTGATGAGGATTTGAGAAAATGAGAAAAGAATGCTAAAGAAAAGAAATAACTTGTGTGTGGACTTGGTCTAGACGAGTACAGTAGAATTCAAAGTTGTACCTCTGCTAAGGAAACCTGGGACACTTTGCAAGTGGCTCATGAAGGAACACCTCAAGTGAAGAGGTCCAGAGGAACACTATTGTATTCTCAATATGAGAATTTCACCATGAAGTAAGGGGAAACGATCCAGTATATGTATACAAGGTTCACTACACTGATAAATGAACATAAGTCTCTTAAAAGGTTATTTTTGAAGAAGACAAATTTGAGAAGATTTTGACAAAGGTTCTGCCAGTCTATTGGGAAAGCAAAATCATTGCTATTCAGGAATCAAATAACATTGTCACTCTTAAGTTGGATGAGCTAATTGGAAATCTCAGTGGCAATGAACTTAGAAGGCAAACCATGGAGATGGATGCACCCAAGAAGGAAAGGGGCCTGGCATTCAAAATCACTGAAGGTGCTGAGGAGGATAAAATGAATATGATCACAAAGGACTTCAAGAAGTACCTATTGAGAGGAAAAGGTCTTTCAAGAAGTGGAAGCTACAGCTAGACTCTATCTAGATGCACTCCACTACCTGGTCATCGTCTTCGGTAGGTGGAAACGTGTGGTCAATGGATCCTGGGACCACCTGACGGAGGATTGAAGTGGTCATATGGTAATGCGGCAGGATCTTATGGTAAATTTACAAAGCAGCCACCTCATCCTCTAACTAGGCTACACCCTCTCTACTTGGTCGGGCCAGCTCTTCTTCCTCATTAATTCAGACGTAATACTCAAGAGTACACCACGTGTTTTAATCCATATACATTGTGACCAAGTCGTTCCACTCTTCTTGTAGCCTTCTTATCCTGGGAATTAGAATCTGCCTGTTATACTCATCCTCAAATAGAGCTGTATTTGTCCGTAGTGGCATATCTTGGATCATCTCTAACTGTCTGAGGACCCGTAGGGGTGAGTGTGGTTGAATGCCTTAAAGTCCGATCAACTCAATAAACTACTTCTGAGGGGTCCTCATGATTGCCCTTCCACCTACCTAGGATAGCTTCCAGTTGATCCAATCTCTAGTCCGATTGGTCAACATTTCCCTCCATTCTTCTTGCCCATGTGGGGAGACCTAATTTCTCATTCTTTCATTGTGGTTGCGGATCATATTGTTAACGCACACAAAGTAGTCGATGGTGGCCTCACACTAGAAGAAATGTCCAGTAGCCCAGACTGATGCGGACAAAGCCCTCAGCATCTCATCTAACACCATCAACACCAAGGTATCTTGAAGATAGCCACAGAAGATCGCCAGAACCACATGTAATAGGTTGAAGTTGATATGACTCCTTCATTGTGGGAAGACCAATAGTCCCAATAGTTCCATGGAGAAAGTGACAGGCATGATACTCTCCCACATCGCTTGGTCACTTTGAAACTTCCTTGAATACCATTCACGGTGCCCAAACTTATCAAACAGCTTGTTGAGACTCACTCATCCATCCTTGATACTTCTAAGACTTCTACTGTTAGTGAGGCCTAAGGCATCCAAGTACCGGTAATCGGGCATACTAACTGGCAATACTGGCTTCCTTCTGTTGAACGATAGCTCCATGAAACTTGTGACTTCTTCCAGTGTCGGTACTAACTCATAGTCGGCAAATTTGAACACCACCTTAGTCGGATCCCAAAATTCTATTAATGGGCGAGTGAGTACCTTGTCTGCTCGAATGTTCAACAATGCGGTTAAGGCCTCCATGTGCGTCTGAACCTCATCTCCATGTTCCTGATGAATATTCTTCCACTACAGTTTCAGCTTATAAGGTGCTCCAATTATCATGCTGATCTCATGGATGTTTCGATTAATTTCCGTTTTTCTGAGGTGCATAGAAAAAAGATACTTCGGTAAGTGTTTTCTTCGGATATTTAAGTATCCTATCAAGTTTGTTTGTCTTTCCACATAACTCTGTAGTTTGGTGCATGAACCATTGATATTAGGGTGGCATTCCTAATTGTGTGTTGGTGCCAAGGATCGACTCACCTAAGATTTATGCTGTATGGCCTATTTTTAGTATAGTAGAGTGTTTCCTACTTTTGAGCTAGACTGAAGGCTGTGAGAAGTTATGTCAGTTGACTTAACAAAACCATTCTTTGAAACTAGAAAGTTTTGAAAAGAAAGTTCAGAGGGGTGTAAAAGAAAACTCTCGCATGCAATTGTATGTGATAATAGTGTGTGTAAAGCAGTAACAGAAAAGAGTGTAGCAGGAATTATAAAGAGCAAATAAAGCATGCAACCATGTAATTGCAATTTTATCAAAGCAAGGTATAAATAAATCTAGATGCCAAATTAGTCTAAGTCTGGTGCGGTGAGAACCTAAATGTGAATTCCCAGCAAAATCTCTATGTTGTTGCACTCTATTTTGTACTAGTAAAGATATGATTCAACTTGTGATTTCTCTATTGTTGAGAGAGTCGCCACTTAATATTTAAAGGTATACCAGAGTACCTATTTAATTACTAAGTTATATTTTTTATTGGTTTGCTAATCGGTGAGATTGTGGCAAAGGTTCTTGTTCTTCTAAGGGAAGGTGTTAGATACCTCTTAAAATCTACCTAAGATATTAGACTAAGTTTGGAATCAATTATTTGTACTATCTCTTAATTAGCATTTAAAGAGTATACAACAACAACAACAACTACTACCCAGTATACTCCCACCAGGTGGGGTCTGGGGAGGGTAATATGTAGACGAGCCTTACCCCTACCCGAAAGGGCAGGCAGGCTGTTTCCAATCGACCCTCGGCGCATAGGAAAAAGGGAAATCAGCTGTAAAACAAAAACAAAAACAAAAATAATAACAATAGAGCATTAGTATCACCCGCAGAAATAGCAGAAATAGCGGAAATAATTATCTAAACATAAGGAACCTAAATACAATCGCATGCAATAATATCATACAGTAACTACGAAGAACTCTAGGAGCCCCTAACCTACAACCCTGATCCTAGACCTCCAGACTCTCCTATCAACGGTCATATCCTCGGAAACCTGCATTCTAGTCATGTCCTGCCTAATCACCTCTCCCCAATGCTTCTTAGGCCTCCCTCTGCCTCGCCGACCGCCAACAATCTCCAGCCGCTCGCAGCTCCTCATCGGGGCATCGGGACCCCTCCTCCGAACATGCCCGAACCACCTCAGCCTCGCTGCTCGCATCTTCTCATCTACCGGGGACAGCCCTACCTTCTCTCGAATAACTTCGTTCCTAATCTTAGGGAGAGTATAATACTAATAAAAGGGATGTGAGACTTAAAAGGGGTGTGAATTAATAAGAAGTTTTGAAAATTGTGTTGGTGGATGTAATTAAAAGAGTGTTGAAAAGAGTGGTTGATATTTATAAAGCATATGAAAAAGGGTTATTAGATCAGAAGATGGATATTCATGTATCTCTAATGTTTGTAAAATTGAGCTTAAAATGTACCTTAGTTTCTAAAATCGTAAATATTAGACTTGAGGAAAACTCTTTGAAATCTTCGATGGGCAGCAACACTTTAGTTTTTGAAAGAGTCGATTTTCTTTTAGAAGGTTAGCCTTGCGACTTGAATCTGGATTTCCTTTTCAAAGTGCGACTGTTGTTTTTACTAAGTTATGGACTTCAAAATCTTGTTAAGAAAACTAGGAGAGCGAAATCATAGTATGACACAAACAAATGTAATTAGCAAAATGGAATTAACTATTAGAGCTTTCCGTACTTCTCATCCGGGGTTGGGTGAGGCTTGACAGGGCTATCCATAGATGATTTGTGTATTGAATTGTGTCTCCCTTATGGTAATTATTTATGGTAGTTACTGTCTGATATTATTGCATGCTATTTTATTTATGCTTCTTATGTTTAGATAATTATTTACGATATTTCTGATGAAGTTACTAATGCTCTTTTGTTTTGTTTTGCTTTTGTTTTTGTTTTTCCTTTCCTTCACTGAGCCGAAGGTCGATTGGAAACAGTCTTTCTGCCCTATATTCTTTATTCTGTTAGGGAATATGTCGACGATAAATCCAGATGATATGTTATACAATTTGGTAAATTGGGGATTAATTAAAATTGAGAAAAATAAATTAATTAATAAAAGCTTTTGTGTGAAATTAACTTTCCCTCCTAACAGAATAACATAAAAGGATACATACTACATTTGATAACAAATAAAGAATACATATCAAGTAAAGCTAAAGGTCTGACTTTCGAACACACACAAGAGAGCAACAAAAACATCACAACCATACTGTCAAAGGTCTAAACATTAGAGTAGAACACACCCAAAGGGTTGGTAAGCTATACAGGGTTCATATATGTTACAACACAAAGATACATATGCTCGTGTCTTGACAAATTAACTATGAACTGATAAGTTTGCTACTAGAACATGCATGGATTAGTAACACTAGTTAGAACTTTAAAGGCAATCAGTAAAGATTCAGAAAAAATATTTATGGCTAACTTTTTTTTTTATAGAAATTACCAAAAATATCGAGAACATGATTAAATTCTCAATGTGACTACAAGTTCACAATTTGAACATGGGATCCTCCAAAGACTCAATAGAGTCATATTCCTAATAGTATTAATCTTAATAAACCATCATGTTCAGACAATATCAACAAAGGACTTCTCACAAGGTTTAAGGATCAAATTTAGTTCATATTTACAATGAGAAAAAGGACCGAGTACAATTTAAGACAAAAGCATGGAGTCAAACAGGGACCATACATTATTCAATCAATTAGTACAATTACACACAAGCATTTCAGGTGAAGTTATGACTTCGTACAGACATGGGAGCTTTGCACATCACATAATCAAATAAAACATATCATGAAGAGAGGGAGTTATTGTATCAAAACAAGTTTAACTCAGACATATAGTCTAGCTTAGTATCTAAAGATGAAGTAGTCATGCATCAACTTTTAAAAATTACCACTTAATTATAATATAATAACTAAGTCCTGCTTTTATGAAAGATAACTTAATGATAAATGCATGTAAGATTCACAAAATCAATAATAGTTTAAAGATTAAAGACATGGAAGTACTACACCAAGTAAGTTTTGAATTAAACATGTAACTGAAGGTTCTAACTAATCATGAGACAACTAAGTTCAGCTTTACAGTAATTACCAGTTAACAATAACCAAACATGATCATGACTTGTTCATGAAGAGAAAGATAGCTTAATCTTAACAGAATATATACAGTAGAGGTTCATGCAAATGCATCCAACAGTTAGGTATAACAACCATGAGAATGCCATAGTAACAACCCAAAAGTAGGCCTTCAAAGTTATAAAAAGAAAGAATTTAAACGCTTAGATTTTTATGCTTAAGCTAAATGATAAAAAATTATGAACTTTTAGGTTTATCTTAATTAGGATTATCAAACATTTGACTTGTGATAGTTTTTTCACTGAGTGGAGGTTCAAATGACCACTAAAGAGAAAACCCATCCAATAAAGCCCCAAGACCCATAGGTCACTATGTTTGACTTCTAGGTACAGAATATTCATGATGAAGCTCTAAAATGTGCACATGCGTATTCCGATTTGGCAAAGCGATTGGAGAAACCAGATGAAATAATCGTTCATCAATTAGGTCTCGAGTTTCGAATTGGGAGTTTTGAATTCAAATGCGAGAATAGAAACTGGGCTCACTGGCTTCGTCTCCTAGCGACAAAAAAAGACGAATATGCAAGTTTGATTTAAGAGAATAAAGGAATGGTGTTTCAACCTCACTAGCTGTGTCTAATCTCTCTGATTTGGAGAGCAACAAGGTGAAACTAGCGGGATTCGAGACGAGGAAGGACGATTTGATGAATGTCTTATGACTTTTGCATCGATTCGTGCAAGTTTTCTCTGATTAATAGGTTGGAAGGTATGAGAGAAAAGAGATAGAAATGGGAAATGAAGGTGCCAGTACTGGGTGAGAATGATTAGGGTTTATGGGGGATTGGGTTGATCTTTAGGTTAAATGTTAGGAGATAGAACATGGGCTATTGATTCTTTGAGATCAACAATCATGATAATTTGGTTAATTAGGATTTTAGGGTAAATTCGGTATCCGTTGGATGTTGGAGTTTTGGACGGCTGAGATTAGGTCTCTGGGGCAGGTATTAGAATCAACCAGAAAATTAGAGAATAAGCGTGAGTCCCTGATTAGATGGGTGAGAATGATTAGGGTTTATAGGGGATTGGGTTGATCTTTAGGTTAAATATTAGGAGATAGAACCTGGGCTATTGATTCTTTGAGATCAACAATCATGATAATTTGGTTAATTATGATTTTAGGGTAAATTCGGTATCCGTTGGATGTTGGAGTTTTGGACGGCTGAGATTAGGTCTCTGGGGCAGGTATTAGAATCAACCAGAAAATTAGAGAATAAGCGTGAGTCCCTGATTAGATGGATCAACGGCTCGAATACATTATTTTTCTTGTGTGAGTGTTGGAGAGGGTGATGTGGTATGTCATGATTGGTGTAAATAGGGTGGCTTGAATTGCCAACAGGAAAAGAGATGGATGTTTGGGTTGGGTATATTTCAGACTGAGCTTGAGTAATTGGGCCAAAATAATTTTAAAATGGCCACTTTGCCTTTGATTTGACAATTGCAATTGTAGCCTTTGTTTTTAGTCCCTTAAATTAAATGTAAATAAACTTAGCCATTTTCAATAAATGTGATAAAATTATAATTACTATATATATACTATAAATTACTTAATTAACTATTATAAAATACTTCATTTTCCTAAATTGAAACACTAATTTTAAATTTCACATAATAATCTAATTAACTAAAAATTAAAGAATAATTTATTAAATTAATTATAAAACCTATGTAATGTATATAGAAGAATTATTTTAATAATAGTAAATATATTTGTAATTACATAATGTCAATACTATACAATTAATTTTAAAACTATTAATTAATTATTTTTCAAAATAAGTATTTGTTACTAGAAGATACTTTTAAAATATTTATTATAAATTATTAAATAAAAATAAACTAATTAAAAAAGGGATGGTCAAAATTGACCGTCAATGGTGTCCATATTCACATTAGGTAAAATATGTGCATCGGGATGTCAATACTATGCTCATGAATGTAGTGTATGACTATGGTTAATCATGTTGCTATAACTCATCATGTCCAATCAACGTATAATAAAGCCTAGAGATGGTCTCTAACATGCGTAATAATAGCCACATAATCACGAAACTTTTAAATCAAGTAAGACATGTATAAGGTTGCGGCTAATCATAAAGCTCCACATAGCAAAACACTTTATCAAGCCCAAATAATCAAGTCATAGGTCTAAGCATGGTCTCTATAATGATTAAGATTAGCCTCGTATTCATCTAGTCAAATAAAGCACGTGTAATTAATTCACATAGCCTAAACAAGGCATGTTGTAGGCCTAAGTCTATATATATATATATATATACACGCTCGTGACCTTGTACATACATAAACCCTAAATCAATTAATAAATAGCACATAAATCACCTTTGGAAAAAGTTCCCTCTTAACGAGGCTAGAAAGAGACTTACGTATTTCTAGGCTAGCTTTAACCTTCAAATATCATTTTTCTTTTAAAGATTACCTCCAAATGGTTCCAATATAGCCAAAGAGTATTCAACAAGGTCAAATCATGCTTTAGGAAGAAATCTCAAATCAAAAAGCTTTAATCTTTAGCGAATTTAGAAAAGTCAACTCAAATGTTAACCCTAGCCCCGAGGTAAAAATGGGAAATTTCATCTAAAATCAGGTTACTCATCCTTAGAGAACTCCTATTTGAAATTTCATCCCAAAACGACTTTAAATTGACCTTTAAATCTATAAATTTCATCCTCCTATGTTTTAGGGCTAAAATATTCAAATCCCCAACCAAAACATAGATTAATTCACTACCGAACAATTAATCATGTTGAAATACAAAAATTGAGGTTAGATATTGACCTTACATTGAAACAACAAGAACGCCACGAACATTACCCAAATTCGAGCTCTAGAACTCCTAAAATCGATTTAGAATGAACAAAACAAAATTAGATTTTTAAACCACTTAGGGCCTTAGCACCTGGGGGGACCCACTTTGCACCTGCATTATTTACATGCGATATCATTTTTTGTGCGTGAAATCATTTCCGCATTTGCGTGCACCATTACCAACAATGCATTTCAATACTAAAATGAACATAACTCCATTATACGACTTAGATTTCGACGATTGTTATTGCTATGATTCCGTAATCATGATATAGATTCATTGTTTCAATCAATTAGAACTCCTAAGAATTAGGGAGAGACTTAAATTATAATTTTTGTCCAATGTAAAATTAATTTTTAATGAATAAAAAAGACGAATGATATTTTACTAAGAGTTTTTATATTTTTAATATTGTATAAATATAGAAATAAATATAGATAGATATAGATTCCCATTTCTTTATATTCCTCGCAATTATAGATTTACTTTATGATTGTTATTCATATTTATGCTCTCTTTAAGCGAAACTGTAGAGAATTTTTCCTCTGCAAGAGGCAAGTGTAATATGATAAATTACAAGGATATTAAGTGTTACAAAGCAAAACTTCGAGGGAGGCTTGTGAAATTATCCAAAAAAGGCGCACATCTTTTTTATTTTTATTTTCAATAGGACAGACTTGAATATTGCCTGTGAGTAGGCAGCAAACTATGGAGATTTCCTCCATGTTTCATTCTATAATGGCTCTTTCATCACCTTTGTTCTCTTCTTCTTCCTCTCCTTCTTCTTTTCCAGCTTCCAGTAGAAAGAGACCCAACATTCACAAGTTCCAGTTACAGTCTTCGACCTCTGCGGCAACGAAGATAAAAACCGATTCTATTCCCCGGACTGAGGCAGGCGAATTTCAGAACGTACTCACAGATTATGTCTCTCCTAATTCTTCAAATCAGTTTCCTGTTTTCCGTTCTGATAGACAGTCGGCAATTCTTCAGATTCAGGAGTCGTCTGACTTGGGTTCTGCTCTTCCAAGGTTTGGGTTTTTTTGGGCTTGAATTAAGTTTTTTTTTTGGCTTGACTTAAGGGTGTATGACAACTGTTAAAGCCAGCTCGTTGGTCAAGCGGGGTCATCTGTTGTTACCATTCAGGGTGTATGACGGAAAATGGAGAAATTATAAGTCCATCACTTTTGGGTGGGAGTCATTTTCTACTATAAATATTCACTTTTATTTTCTCTCTTTCAATTTTAGTCTCACTTGTTTCAATTGTCCGACAGGCATTATAGTCACCTTTAACTTGACACAAAACGTCAAAACATGAAAATATTTCTCTCTGTAACTTATGTAAGTGGCTGTTGGTTATTGTATGTGCTTTGACGGTGAAATGTCAGGTACCCATTTTCTGGGTATTTGCAACATTTTTTGTCTGTCTTTTAGAACGACACTTGAGATGTTCAGTTGAAATCTCAACTGGGAATCGAGAAGGAGTTTCTAATTTTATGCCTTTAAGTGCTTTTCAGGCTTGGTGAGACGCTTAAAGTACAGGATATGAATGTGATTTTGCGATATTTTGGGAAGCTAAGTAGACGACAGGAGCTTTCTCAGGTTCTGTTAGCAAACCTATCAAGTTCTCTTGTTTTGTTAATAATTATGCTTTGAGTTTCCAATGTTTTAACAGCCTTTCTGATGGTAAGGCAATTAGTAGTATCTGGTTCTCCCTGGTTTCCAATTTGTACGGTAATGTTTGACCCGATATGAAGTTTAAGAAACAATATGAAAACTTTTAAAACTTGTTATCTTAAACATGCATACCACTTGTGTGACTATAAAACTTTTGAAACTTGTGGTCAAGAACATGCCATGATATTTGTGTGGCTATAGCATTTTTTATTAAGGGCAAAATGAAATGTATAAAATTAATTGTTTCTAAATAGGTCACGGGTTCGAGCTGCGGAAATAGCCTCTTGCAGAAATGCAGGGTATGACTACGTACAATAGACCCTTGTGGTCCGGCCTTCTCCCGACCCTGCGCATAGCGGGAGACTACTGCACCAGGCTGCCCTTTTTAAAATATTAATATATACCAATCTTTCTGGAACCTAATAATTAGGAAATAGTGACAAACAAAATCAAACAGAGGGAGTAAAACCCTTTTTAATTAAATCAAAAGCTTTTCTGTCAAATTAGGACTCTCCCAACATTTCAACATTAAAGTGCAGCTAATATGTGGAACAATTGTTGGGACATTGGAGAAAACGGTCGAGAAACTGGCCCTATAGAAGCTTGATCATCTATATTTAAAGAGAGTCCTTCCTGCAAAGTGTGTCAACCAAGGAACTATGTAGAGTGTTGCATCTATTGTATTATCTTCCCTTGTTGCTATTGAGGAGCCGGAAAATCTACCTCCTTCCTCTTCTCTTACTCATGTCCTATTTTTCTTCCGTAACATAGAGCACTTTTGCCTTCTTCCTGTCCTGTCTACTTGTTCAACGAAGAATCCATTTAACTGAAACTATAAGATGAAATCATGTTAATAAGAGAAAAACCAAAGGGGTACAACCAATAAAGGAGAACTGATATGCAAAAAAGAGGAAGTTGTCTACAGTAATATATACTCCCTCTATCCTAATTTATGTGGCATAATTGAGATTTCGAGAGTCAAACTTCTTGATTTTTGATTGTGAATTTGGACATAGAATTTTTAAATTTTTGACACAAAACATATTTAAAATAAAGTCTTTAAGTTTTTTAATATCTCTGGTTAATAGGTGTTCTAGTTTCCTCAAAAAAAAAAAAAAATTAACATTTACATTTGAAAATTACGTAAAAGCACTATAAGTCTCAACAATTAATAATTTAAAATATTTAAAAGATATATAAAAAAGCCGCAGTCAAAGAAAACTCGTTTGACTCTCGAAAGTCGAATACCACCGCATAAATTGGGACAAAGAGAGTATATGTATTTGCTCTAAATATTCATATTAAATAAGAGTTTTTTTAACCTACTAGGTGAGGCAGTATGTAGCAATGTACCCATTTTTTATTTACCCAAGATACCCCGGTCACTTTTTCATCTATTGATAAATCATTAACAATTTAGTTATTTTATTTTAAAGAGAAAAAGATTGTACAGCTTATTCAACAACTCCCTATCTGTTCTCATTTGGGAACCTGCATCCCCATTCTGCTCTATCAGATAAGCAACAACAGTCAAAATTTTCCATCTAGAATATTGTGTTTGGAAAATCTAAAGTTGACAATGTAATGGAACCCAAGAGTAGAACTGACTTGACTAGGACTCCAAATATTTGAATGAACTAAGGTGAAAAAGAGATTTTTTTCAACATCAGGACAACGAGGGAAGAATAAACGTGTACACTTACCAAGTTTACATGATTTATAGACTAAATTAGACATTAGACAAGCAGGTGCTATTTTCTAAAGCTTAAATTGATTCGGATTTCTAATTGTTTACGAAGTAACTTTGGAGAGTTAGGAATAGGTCAGGCTGTGAGTGACCTTAAAGAGTTAAGGTACTAAATTCAATTTGACTTACGCTCGATATCAATGATCTTCCCATAACCTATCCTGCATAACAACAAAGTTATTAAGAAAGGTTACTGAACAATTAAGTGCTGAGACATGCGATTAATGGATGGCAACTAGGAACATAAACCTGAGTTTAAAGTCATAAAGAGAAATAGGATAACTTGGCCTACTCCGATTGCCGTGGTTTGTGAAACATTGGCAATGTGACAGCAAGAAGAGAATGAGAACAGGAAATAGAAGAGAAAAGAGATTTATTAAAAACAATAACAAGCCCAGTGTAATCTCACTAGTAGAGTCTTGGGAGGGTAACATGTACATAGCCTTACCCTTACTTTGTGCAGATAGAGAGGCTGTTTCGGATAGACCCCCGCTCAGTCCAACAAAGTCACAACATTATAGCAATATATATATATATATATACATATATAAAGAGTCATGGAAAGACAAAAACAACTTCAAAATATTAACAAAAATAAAAGCATAAGCAACATTTGATAGTGATAGACATCCAAGAATACGACAAAATAAGAGTAACACTAAAACTACTAATAAGGACACAAAGAAAGCTCTCCTAACCACTAACCTTTCATTCAAATTCTTAACCTCCACAACTTCCTATCAAGGAGTCTTGTCCTTAGTGAGTTGAATAAGCGCCATGGCCTGCCTAATTATCTCTCCCGAATACTTCTTCGGCCTTCCTCTACCTCTCCTTTGACCCACCATATTCAACCTCTCTCACCTCATTGGGGTATCAATGCATCTCCTCATCACATGCCCGAACCACCTCAGCTTCACTTCTCGTATCTTATCTTCCACGAAAGCCACCCTTTCCTGAATATCTATGTTCCTGACCCTATCCCTCCTAGTATGCCCATACATCCACTTCAACATTTTATTTTCCGCTACTTTCATTTTTCGGACATGAGATTTCTTGACTAGCCAACACTTCGCCCCATACAACATAGTCTGTCTAACCACCATTCTGTAGAACTTACCTTTAATTCTAGGTAGCACATTCTTATCACACAAGACGCCGGAAGCAAGCCCTTATTTCATCCATCCTGCTCCAATATGGTGTGTGACATCCTCGTCAATTTCTTCATTACTTAGGATTACTGACCCCAGGTACTTGAATCTTTCTCTTTTTGGATGACTTGTGTATCAAGCCTCACTTCTACCTCAGCTTTCTATGTTACATCACTGAATTTGCACTCCATGTATTCAGTTTTAGTCTTACTCAACTTGAAGCCTTTGGACTCTTGAATGAATGGCCCATGGTTCAGGTGTAGAAGGAGAAACATAAACTACATAATTAACCAGTTTGAACTACAATTGTGATTTGTGAATGGTCTACTAAGGTGCCATTTTGTACCTAAGAAATTCATTATAATTAGACAAGGAAATTATCCGACTTCTTGCATCGCCCGAACCCATTTTGAAATATGATGTTGCTTCCCGGAAAGTGTAAAAAATAGGTAGAAAAGATCATAGACCTTCAATCAAGTGTCACAACAAGGTCTCACCTGGAAGTAAAGTAGTTTGATATTTTTTTGACTTGTTAGAGAAGCACTCAAATCTGGCCAAAAAAGTCAGAATTATATAGTCACTCTTGTAAGCTCGAGTCAACTCGCAAAAAATTTGACTTGCTGGAAAAGCACCCAAATCTTGCCGTAAAAGTCAGAATTATATAGTCACTCTCGTAAGCTCTAGGCAACTCGCAAAACTTTTGACTTGCCGGAAAAGCACCCAAATCTAGCCGAAAAAGTTAGAATTATAAAGAGGCACTCTCATAAACCCTAGTCAACTCGCAACAATCAAGAAACACCAATAGAACTTGTTAGATGCTGGGAAACTCATCGGAAGGTTTGTTTAGGATTCTTATCGTCGGAGTAACTGGAATCAAGATTAGTGGACTCAGAACGCTCCGTCGACCCAGATGGATGAAAAGATATCATTGGAAGGTGGCTAGAAAGTCGCATTGTCACATGAGTCGGAGATACACAGAAGTGGCGACGTGAGGGCATGCAGTAGCTGTAGCGACGTCAAGGCTGGTCAAACCGTCAAAGTGTGCCTGCAGTGACCCAATCCTTGTGAAAATGTTGGTGTATGCACAACACGCACGCAAGGCAAAGACCTCTTGGACCGTCTATAGGTTGGTCAGAAAATTTGCATGATGACCTAATATCTTCTTTCCGTCACGGGTAATGGTGAAATGACTAATTTCTCGCCAATGCTCTGATATCATGTGAAATATATAATACGTAAGAAAGAAAAAAAGTATTGCCTGAAATTCTTTCAAGCTTCTAAACTAGGGGCGGAAGACGAGCGAGTCGAAAATGTGTAATACAAAAACGGATAAATTATCCGATCCGACCCATACTAATACGGATAGAAAATGTGTTAATTGGTGAATAATATGGATATGCTTATTATCCATGGCTTCTTGAATATGATCAGTTTTAGGAGAATTTCTTGTCTCCCAAACCCGAGGAACCCCCAATTTGAGTCTTTACAAACGTAAAAGTTAAACCGATTCATTATCTATTTTTTAATTGGATAATATAAATCTTATCCATATTTGACCCATTTTTAAAAAGTTTATTATCTAAACCATTTTTTAGTTGATAACATGGATGGATAACTATTTTTTTAATCCATTTTACCACAAACTGGGACAGAAATCAAGATTACATAATTACTAATGCATAATAGCTCCCTAATTAATTTTGTTGTCTCACTAATTGATTTTAATATACGCAGTATTCTTAATACCATAAAATTTTTCAATATTTTTGAATGTCAGACCATTTTCTCTCTCCCCACCAGGAATTTGAATTTTCTTCTCCACCGTCTGCTAAGCTTCTTCTCCACCGACCCTATTCGTCGGCACATCACAAGACTAGTAAGGCCCTTTCGTTTCTCTCTTCACTCTCTATTTTTTCTTTCTTTTTTTCCCTCTTTTCCTCTTCCTCTTTTTTGGTTAGAGGCCGCGATGACAGATCACTCCACCTTTGTTTCTCCTCCGCTTTTTCGTCTCTCTCTTTCTCCCCCTCTTTCTCTTTCTACGTGTGTGGGTGTGCTGTTTGTGGCTGCGAACAATAACATGTTAGACTTTTCCGACGAAGTTCTTACGCGAGCCGACACCTGAGCACTCTGCCAGGCAGATTTCCAGTGATACTATCACTGATGATGGCCTCTCTGGATCGATTTGATCTGCACCCTTTAACGCGAGCTTTTCGGTGAGCCCCACGGTTTTCGGCGACCCACTGCCAAGCTTTTTAGGTTCTATCTTTCTATTTCTCTATTATTTTGTTATAATCTGCTTGGCTTGGCTACAATTGCTTGCTTGTCTAGAATTAGCGAAATTTGATTTTTAGTTCGACTTGTCTATTTTTAACTTTTAAACCGCTACTTGTTTTCCTGCCTTTTTTTGTACATATTATTAACGTACACATGTTTTAGTGGCGCTAGTGAGCGGTGGTAGACTAGTCATGTCCTTGTTTTTTTAGGTGGGGTGGGGGGGAGGGAGAATAAGGGTTGTAGGGGGTTAAGAAAACCTCTACACTGAGAATTGGGCCTTAGAACTTAGGGACATTAACAAGAAAGTCTATAGAGTTGATGAAGATTCTCAAAAAGAGGAAGATCAATATAGCTTGTGTCTAAGAAACCAATTGTGTAGGAACTAAGTCACGGGATGTGAACGGGTTTAAATTATGGTACTTAGGAGGCTCGAGCAATAGTAACGGAGTAGGCATTTTAGTTGATGAGGAACTCAAGGAGCAGGTGGTAGAAGTTAGGAGGGAATACGATAGGATAATGGTGAATCCTCAGGGGGTTGGCCCAGTGGCAATTGATTTGAGCCTTGGGGTTTGCTCCCTTTCAAGGTCTCAAGTTCGTATCCGACTGAGTGCAAACAATTTCTGAGGGCCATCAGACTGGGTAAAACCTGAATTAATCGTGGTGCACTTGCGGGAAACTCCTTGTCGAGGGCTTGTGGATCCCCGGGATTAGTCGGGGCTCTTAGAGACTCGGACACCCGGTGCAAATAAAAAAAAAAAATATATAGGATAATGGTGGTTAAGATAGTCGTTGGGGGTTTACTTTGAGCATTATTAGTGCATATGCACCCCAAGCAGGTTTGGAAGAGGAGGTGAAGAAGCGCTTTTGGGAAGATTTGGACAAGGTTGTAAGAGGAGTAGCGCTCATCGGGAAGCTATTCATAGGAGGATATTTTAATGGCCATAGCGGAACAACTTCAGGAGGTTATAACATGGTGCATGGAGGTTATGGCTATGGGATAGAAACGAATGATGAGTCTTCCTTTTGGATTTCGTGAAAACTTTTGAGTTGGTGATAGCTAATTCGAGTTTCCTGAAGAAGGATGAGCGCTTAGTAACCTTCTGTAGTTCCGTGGCTAAGACCTAGATAGACTCCTTAGTCTTCAGGAGGTGTGATAAAGTTCTTTGTAAGGATTGCAAAGTTTTACCGGGTGAGAATCTTACAACCCAACATAAGCTCTTGGTAATGGATTTAGAAATTAAGAGGAAAAGGAAAAAGAGGGTTGTGTATGACATGGTAAGGATCAAGTGGGGTAGTTTGACTAGCGCCAATGCTTAAGAGATGGGGGAGAAGGCGAGGGCATTGGGTGTGAGGGAGTAGTGGGATGCAAACTGTATGTGGGATTGGACAACTAATTGTATTAGGGAAGCAACTAGAAATGCGGGGGTCTCAAGGGGTAGCTTTAGTAGACACCAAGGGGATTGGTGGTGTAACGGAGAGGTACAAGGGGAAGAGGAAGGCAAGGCGGTTGCTTATGCAAAGTTAGTGGAAAGTAAGAGGAAGAGAATAGGGCGAATAGGGTGGAGTGGAAGTTGACGGCAAATGAGGCAAAGTTAGCGACTACGGTAGCAAAGATAATAGCATTTGAACGCCTATATGTTGAACTTGAGAACAATACGTGAATAAAAAACTATACAAGTTAGCCAAGGCGAGAGAAAGGAGGACTTGGGACCTGGACCAGGTGAAGTGTATCAAGGATGAGGAAGACAAAGTATTAGTAGAAGAGGCATACATTAGAAGAAGATGGTAGACAGACTTCCATAAACTCCTAAATGAAGAGGGGGACATGAGTATTTTGTTAAGCGATTTGAAGCACTCAAATTGTCGTCGAGATTTTGGGTATTGTTGGCGTATTAGGTTGAGGAGGTTGAGAGGGCTATGCGTACGATGCACATGCGAAGAGCGAGTGGGCCAAACGAGATCCTAGTAGAATTTTGGAAGAGCGCGAATATGACATGTTTGGAGTGCCTTATTAGGTTGTTTAATGTCATTTTTAGGACGGAAAAAATGCTCGAGGAATAAAGGTAGAATACAATGATTTCGTTGTACAAGAATAATGTTGATATCCAAATTGGAACAACTGTAGGCTGCTAAGCCACACCACGAAAGTTTGTGAGAGAGTGATGGAGATGAGAGTGACGAGTGTGTTAATTTTCGAGAACCAGTTTGGTTTTATGCTGGGATGTTTGACTATAGAAGCCATTCTCCTTGTAAGGAGATTGGTGGAGCAGTATAAGGAGAGGAAGAGAGACTTACATATAGTGTTCATTAACTTAGAAAAAAGCATATGACAAAGTTCCAAGAGAGGTTCTGTGGAGATATGGAGATGTTTGGAGGCCAGACGTGTACCTGTCGCATACATTAGGGTGATTAAGGACATGTACAATGGATCTAAGACTCGGGTAAGGACAATGGGATGAGATTGGGGACACTTTCCGTCATGATGGGGTTGCATGAGGGATCAGCTCTCAGCCCCTTTCTATTTGCCGTGGTGATGGATGAGCTAACGAAGTATATCCAAGGGGAGATGCCATGGTGCATACTATTTGCAGAAGACATAGTATTGGTTGATGAGATGCGAGACGGGGTTAATGGGCTAGAGATTTGGAGACGGACACTTCTAAAGATTTTCGGTTGAGCAGAGCTAAAACAAAATATTTGGAGTGTAACTTCAGTGACGTGACACATGAGGCTACTGTGGAAGTGAGGCTTGATACACAAGTCATCCCCAAGAGAGGACGTTTAAAGTATCTTTGGTCTAAAACTTAAGGTAATGGGGAGATTGATGCTGACGTCACACATCGTATTGGAGCAGGGTGGATGAAATGGACGCTCACATCCAGGGTCTTATGTGATAATCAGAGATATGATTAGAAGCGGCTGAGTCCACAACCCATTGTCTAAGAGTACTAGACTGGGAAACACAAGCAAAAGAATTACCAGCAACAGAAGTATCAGTCTGAGCAACAGGAGCTACTTGAGGAGATTTCTGCTTACTTGCCCGATACTATAGGAACTCATTATACTCCCTTTCAGATAAAGAAAAACCCTGGTTACCTTAGTCTCTGTCTGAGCAACATAAGCAATTTTGAATGGTCGGCCATGTAAAGAATAGCACATGTCACGAGTGTGTCCAAGTTTATGACAATAAGAGCACTTGGGTCTAGATCTTCCAAAACGACCTCCTCCGCGTCTATTCTCCATAGTAGGAGATACCCGATTGTCCACTGACTGGGATAAGGACAGATGAATCAAGTGTCTGTGGTGAGCTCACCAGGTGACTTGTGCTACAGCAAGGCGAAGTAATCGAGAGTATAGTTCATCAACTGTAGGGACAGCCGGACTAGCCAAAATTTGGTCATGTACCGAATCAAGGTCATTAGGGAGTCCAGTTAGTGTAAGAACTAGAAACATATTCTGTCGTTGCTCTTGTTGCTTTTCAATACTAGCAGAAACTGACATCAGCGTCTCAAATTGTTCCATGACTGCCTGTACTTGTCCCAAGTAAGTAAACATATCCAATTCCTGTTTCTTCAAGCTTGTCATTCGCGATATTACATCATAGAAACGAGATATATCATTAGTGTATAAAGTACGAGCCTTTTCCCTAACTAAATAACATGTCTGGAATGGACGGAACAAGGGCATCAACTTGGAATCAATAGATCGCCACAAGATACTACATAACTGAGCATCGACCTTTTCCCATTGTGTTTTGGCCTTTTCATCACCTTCGATAGCCCTTTTGGTTAAATGATCGTGAACTCCTTGACTTTTACACCACAACTCGACAGACGAAGCCCAAGATAGGTAGTTTGAACCTCCCATTAAAGGTTCTGAGGTAATCATAACATCGGAATTGCCAGAACCCGGGTTTCTAGACCCGAAAGCCTCGAGTCCCAAAGACATCGTTGGATTATCACCAAATAATCAGAAAGAATCAACTGAAAACTGCTGAAACAGATGAAGGAAACATTGTAGCTGCCGGAAAAAATACTGTAGCTGCCGGAAAATCACTGTAGCTACCACAGAAAATTCAAGGTTGTCGGAATTGAAAAATTAAAATATGGGTAGGCTTGGAATTTGAATACGATCAGACTGTCCTGATTTTTTTTTTTTAAAATTCTGGCCGGAAGGTGCCTCATGCGCTGGCGCGTGGGACAGACGCGCCGTCGGCGGCAGAGCTCCGGCAGGCGCGTGGCGGCGCGTGGGGGGGGTGCTTTTCCAGTGATTTATTCTGGGGTTGGTCGGAATCTCTTCCGAACCTTGTGGTGGTCTCGGATTTTGCACAATACTAATAATTAGTGACTTTGATGCGATTAGTCACTTAGGTCACCGGAAAATTGCACGGTGACTTAGTTATTCCTTCCCGGATGTCGTTGGTGTGACGCACTAACGATGAATTTCTCACGGTTGCTCTGATACCATGTGAGAATGCACGAGAGAAAAATATTATTGAGATATTGTTATTTTATTACTACGATGATCCCTATATATATATATACACACACATTACATATCCTAATCCTAATTCATATAGGATTAGGGTGATTCACTCCTATTTACACTATTATTCTAACAGAGGACAAGATGCAGGAAGCGAGGTTGAGGTGATTAGACATGTGAAGAGGGGATGCCCAAATGCCTAATAAAGAGGTGTTAGAGTTTGGCAATAGTGGGTCTTAGGAGAGGCAGAGGTAGACCGAAGAAATATTGGGCAGAGATGGCTTGGCAGGACATGACACATATCCAACTTACTTAGGACATGACCCTTGATAGAGGGTGTTGAGGTCGAAGATTAATATAGTAGGTTAGTAAGTAGTCGTTTGTTTCTCTTTCATACCGGTAGCATTAGTATTACCCCGTAATTTCTCTGTTCGTAGTTTTTCCATTATTATCTATCAGTACTTTGCTTCAGTAATCTTATTTTTTGCCGGTATTTTGCTTTCCTTGAGCCGAGGGTCTATTAGAAACAACCTCTCTTCCTTCACAAAGGTAGGGGTAAGGCTGTGTAGACATTGCTATCCCTAGACCCCACTTGTTGGATTTCATTGGTATGTTATTGTTGTCGGTATATTATGTATCCTTTAAGTTTAAATTACCATGAAATCTTTCAGATTTGGCATCTGATCTTTCCTTACATGAATTTGTCATTACCATGACTTTGTCCTTCATTTCTGCTTCTCAGGTGTTTGATTGGATGCAGCAAAATCAGAAGATCAATGTTGCATCTTACAGCAGTTATGTAAAGCTCATGGGAAAGAACCTCAGTTCTGTTGAGGCTTTAGAAATGTACAAAAGCATCAAAGATAGGTCAACAAAGATTAATGTCTCAGTCTGTAATGCGCTTCTTAGTTGTCTAGTTAAGAACGGTAAATCTGAGAGCAGTCTCAAACTGTTTACTCAAATGAAGCGAGATGGTTTAGTACCAGATGTTGTCACATATAGCACGGTATGCTGGTTCAGATTGTAAATTCCACTCCTAGCAGTTAGAGTAACCTAGTCGTGTTAAATACGTTTTGATTGTTGAATCTTAGAATTGGCAAAAAAGCATAGAACTGGGCAATGTGCTGCCTATTAAACTTGTTGATTACAGAAGCTACAATATAATCTGTTGTTAACCCCTTTTCAACTTTCATCTGCCATGTTTTAGCTTCTTGCAGGCTGTGCCAAAGTAAAAGATGGATACTCTAAGGCACTAGAGCTGGTTCAGGAGCTGATGTCTAATGGACTGCTAATGGATAGTGTGACTTATGGGTCGCTTCTTTCTGTATGTGCTTCACATAAAGAGTGCAATGAAGCTGAAAAGTACTTTCAGAAGATGAAAGCTGAAGGTCAGTCTCCTAATGTCTACCACTATAGCTCTTTGCTCAATGCTTATTCGGTTGATGGAAATTACGAGAAGGCTGAAGCATTGATTAAAGAAATGAGATCCGCGGGTTTAGTATTAAATAAGGTTTGTCTCTATGCTCTCTTACCAGTGAAGGAAATCAACTATCAATATCTGCATCTTTGTTTTATTCGGTGTTTAGTGGTTTATGTGAGATTGCACGGGAGAAAATATTATTATTGATTAATAATGGTACAAAAAAGGTACAACCCAATATAATCCCACTTAGTGGGGTCTGGGGAGGGTAGTATGTACGCAGACCTTACCCCTACCCTAGGGTAGAGAGGCTGTTTCCAAATAGACCCCCGTCATCCTTTCCTCCAAGAACTTCCCACCTTTGCTCTTGGGGAGACTCGAACTCACAACCTCTCGGTTGGAAGTGGGGGTTGCTTACCGTAAAAGATTAATAATGGTACAATGAACCCTATATATAGACAATACATGTCCTACTCCTAATACAAATGGGATTAGGGTTATTTACTACTATTTATACAATGAAACTAACACTCCCCCCGAGGCTGGTGCATATAAATCATATGTACCGAGCTTGTTACATATATAACTAATACGAGGACCAGTGAGGGACTTGGTGAAAATATCAGCAAGTTGATCATTCGACTTCACAAATTTTGTAGCAATATCTCTCGAGAGTATCTTTTCTCTAACAAAGTGACAGTCAATCTCGATGTGTTTAGTTCTCTCATGGAACACTGGATTTGATGCAATATGAAGAGCAGCTTGATTATCATACATAAGTCCCATCTGACTAATCTCACCAAATTTCAACTCCTTGAGCAACTGTTTGATCCAAATTAGCTCACATGTCGCCATAGCCATTGCTCGATATTCTGCTTCTACACTAGACCGAGCAACCACATTCTGTTTCTTGATCTTCCAAGACACCAAATTTCCTCCTACTAAGACACAATATTCAGACGTAGAACGTCTATCAGACGGTGATCCTGCCCAATCAGCATCTGAGTATCCAACGATCTGCTCATGGTCTCGATCTTCAAACAATAAGCCTTTGCCTGGAGCTGATTTTATATACCGAAGAATGCGGACAACTACATCCCAGTGACTATCACAGGGAGAATCCATAAACTGACTCACAACACTCACAGGAAAGGAAATGTCAGGTCTAGTTCACTGTGAGGTAATTTAATTTACCAACCAACCGCCTATGCCTTGCTGGATTGCTAAGAGACTCCCTCTGTCCTGGCAGAAGTTTAGAATTCGGATCCATCGAAATGTTAACAGGTCTACAACCTGTCGTTCTTGTCTCCTCAAGAATATTTAAGGCATACTTCCGTTGTGAGATCATAATATCTGAGCTGGACTGAGCGACCTCAATACCTAGAAAATACTTTAATCTGCGCAGATCCTTAGTCTGAAAGTGCTGAAAAAGATGTTTCTTCAACTTACTAATATCATCCTAATCATTGTCAACATTAACGACTAGATAAATACAGAGATTTGAAGCAGAATGTCGATAAAATAGAGAGTGATCAACTTCTACGAGTCATGCCAAACTCCTGAATAACTGTGCTGAACTTACCAAACCAGGCTCGAGGAGGCTGTTTTAGACCATAGAGGGACCGGCGCAACTGAAATACAAGGCCACTAGACTCCCCTTGAGCAACAAAACCAGGTGTTTGCTCCATATAAACCTCATCCTCAAAGTCAACGTGAAGAAAAACATTCTTAATGCCCAACTGATAGAGAGGCCAATGGCGAACAACAACGATGGATAGAAAAAGGCGGACTGATGCAATTGTAGCCACAGGAGAGAAAGTATCACTGTAATCGAGTCAAATATCTGAGTATACCCTTTGGCAACAAGACGAGCCTTAAGTCGATCAACCTGGCCATCTGGACCAACTTTGACTGCATACACCCAACAACAACCAACAATCGATTTAGCTGAAGGAAGAGGAACAAGCTCCCAAGTACCACTCATGTGTAAAGCAGACATCTCGTCAATCATTGCCTGTCGCCATCCGGGATGGGACAATGCTTCACTTGTCGACTTAGGAATGGAGACAGAGGACAAAGATGACACAAATACACAATGGGATGAGGAGAGACAATTGTAACTTAAAACGATATAATGAGGATTAGGATTAACTGTGGACCGTATACCTTTTCGTAGTGCAATCGGTTGATTAAGAGGAGACAAGTCCGCAGTATTTGCAGGGTCAGGTGCAGGACGTGAATCAGCTGGGCCTGATACTGGGGGCGGACGACGATAATAAGTCAGGAGCGGTGGAGCTGTAGAAGGTTGAACTCGACTAGGTGGTGGCACTGGAGCTATAGTTGGTGGAACTGGACTAGGTGGTGGCACTGGACTTGGTGGTGATACTTGAGCTATAGGTGGTGGAGCTGTAACTAGAATTGTAGGCGGTGGAGCTATGGAGGAAGATGAATGGGAGATAGGGACTGAATCTCCAAAAGAAGGAACATGTAGCACCTCAGAAATATCTAAGTGATTAACTGGACCTGTGAAGTATGATTGGGTTTCAAAGAAGGTAACTTTAACAGACATAAGAAATTGCTGAAGGTTAGGAGAATAACTTCGATATCCCTTTTTCGTTCTCGAGTAACCTAGAAATATGCACTTAAGAGCACGAGGAGCTAGCTTATCTTTTCCTAGAGTAAGGTCATGAGCAAAGCACGTACTCCCAAAGATACGGGGTGGAAGAGAGAACAAAGGTAAGTGGGGAAACATGACAGAAAATAGAACTTGATTTTGGATAGCTGAAGATGGCATATGATTGATAAGATAACAAGATGTAAGAACTGCATCCCCCAAAAACGTAGTGGAACATGAGATTGTATGAGTTGGGTACGAGCAGTTTCAATCAGATGTCTATTTTTTCTTTCAGCTACCAATATGTGTCCTAATATTTCTATGTAGACGATGTTCTTGGTGTATTTCTTTCTATTACTTCAGTGGCCCTGCCTTGATGAAAACCCTTATATGTTGACATTGATCTTTCCCTTGAAACTGCTACATATAGTTGTCCATATGAAAAGTGTATTGCAGCAAGTACAGTTCAACACTAGTGATCATTTAACCCTATACTTATTTTATTATCGAAAAGTATAATTATACCTAATATTATTTTCTAATAAATTCAAAAGAGTATCCTTCATTTTCTGGAGGCGAAGATTGAATTCTAGGAATAGACACATGCGTGGAAGCACTTTGGCCCATTATTAATTTTGCATGTATGACATTGTTGTCAAAACCTTTACATATCATTCTTGTACTATTACATGAGTCGTTTGAAGTATCCATATTTCTTAATAACATGATTGATGTATTTTTTTCAAAATAATTTTTTTAGTTAGATAAATTTACACACAGACTGAATGTGGGTGTGTGCGTGTATATAAATATTGAATTGCTGCCCCTTTTTTTGTTTCAGTTATACTGCCCTTTTCCGTATACGTACTGTCATTTTTTTTATATCATTTATATTTAGGTCTTATTGTCTTTTTTATGTGTTATGTAGTTATTCTTTTAATGGCACCAAAAGAAGATAGGAAAGACTCGGCTTGAGCTTATTTGGCAATTAGATGTCTTTAGATAATGCTAGTCTTTAGATTTTACATTGAAGCATTGAACATTTGCTTATAGTTACATGTGTTGTCAATGTATATTTTAATATTTTTTTTAAAAAAATTCCGCTTTACTTCAAGAAAGCGAGCGCTTCACTTCTCGCTTTAAGCGAAAAGGGGCTTGTCGCTTTTTCTCGCTTCATGCTGTTCACAACACTGGGTATCCAAAAATAGCCTTCAGAATCTCAAAAAAGGCTCCTAGAGATTACTGGTTACGCTGGACTTGTCTTCTAGTGTTCGGAAAAATCTAAAACTTGTTTGGGTAGGTCGTACAATAGGTAAATCCTTCAGGTGATACCAGTTTTTGTACAGAACTGACGGAGGGTGAAAAAAAGGCTTCGGATAGAACTTTAGCAAGAAAACTATAAGAAAGAGGGAGAAAACTCAACGTATGGAACCCTAGTGTGCAGAGGGAGAAAACTCACCTCAAAAGGGCAACAATGGCTCTGACACCATGATAAAATTGAGAGAAGAGAAGACTTTTTTATATTTCAACGTATTTTACATCCTATTAATACATGCCTTTATAAAAAAGTTCCACAGCTATTCTAGGAAAGTAAATAAATAAAATTTATGAGAAAATGTTCAGCTACAATGCAATTTTCCTACAATCAAGCTATTAATTACAAATTTGATTCTTCTCCTACAATTAGGTTGGTCAACACTAATATGTTAGGTTGAGGATGGTAATTACGAAATATTATAGCAATTATATCACTTGAAACCAGTTTCTTAACAAAAAAATAGAAACAAAATAGGTAATTATAATATTTAAACCATATGAGAGGTAATTAGTATTACCAAAGCAAACCAACAGAAATATTTTTGAAATTATGGCTATAAATAATCAGAGGAATTAACCCAAATAGCCGTTCACCCAATCGCTTAAACTAAAATAGTTGGCGAATGTATAATATATACATGATATGTTTATAGCCGTATATAATCTGTGTATAATCTATTTATACCGACTAGAACTGTAAATACTAAATCCGATGATTATCAATTTAATTTTTAGTATTAGGCTTGGGCCTGGCTCAGCACATGCTTAACAATACTAGTTAATTAAATAAACATGAATGCTCCTTACAAAATCATTGGAGTAATATGCTTAGAAAATCACATTTAATTGCATGATCCCTCACAAGTATTAGAAGAAGAAGATGATGATAATAGGTTCTGAATCTGGTGTGCCTCAAAGAAGAGGAGGAAGAAAGTGCATTCAGAAAGATGGTTGCAAAAATGCAGTTGTTTCGGAAATGGCTGGAAATTCATTTTTCCAGAGAAAAACTTTAAATCTAACATGGGCTTGAGTTTGGGTGAAAGTCACACATTTGCCATGTCATGTCTTCTAATAAACACATTTTGCGCATGCTTCAGGTGGCTGTTCTGACCTTTGTTGTGGTGTCTAAATGAATTTTTTTGACATGTTTAAGGTTAGTATTTTGTTGTTTCACTGCGGACTGCAATATGCTAGTGCAGTCTGGAGTCAAACTGTTTTTGGCAACTTAATTCATCTTTCCATTTTAAATTCCGAATTGTCACTTCTAGCGCTCAAAATTTTCTTTAAGAACTCATTATGCTGCTCATGATGTGTTTGCAGGTAGTCTACACAACTTTGTTGAAGGTATACGTGAAAGGAGGTTTGTTTGAGAAGTCAAAGGAACTATTAAAGGAGTTAGAAGCATTTGGCTATGCTAAGGATGAGGTAAACTTCTTGCTTTAGGATTTCATGTGTTTCAAAAGACTTCCCAAACGTTTCATTTAATATTCTAATTGGTAGTATAATTTTTAATAAGTTTATTGGCATAAAGTGATAAGCTCGTATAGAAGAAGTATACACCTTCAGGCTCTATGTCACATGGATCCTTGGCTATTGTCAGTGATTGGTGTAAACAACCAATCTCACGAGTGACAACTGAATTGGTTGAGGAAGGGACATAGCACTCCCGCCCAAAAAGTGGAGATAGAAGAACTGCCAGGTTGTCGAGGTCATGTCTGAAGAGGATGCGGGCGCCCTCTTGGTTGACCACCCTACCCACTAATAGTCTTGGGGTGGGTGGGGAGAGGGGTGGGTAGGAAGGCAAACGGGAACCAACCTAAAACCCGAACCGCTTGGCTGACCTCAATAGTTTATTATATAGCTGTTGGTCATCAAATTCAAATATGGTATATATAATCCATGGGGCACCTCTTTAGTATATTCACTGCATGGAGCTGCAAGTTGGAAACATATCAACAGCCTATGAAATGATTTCAAGAGCGAATAAGGTTAAAAGTTGGCGATGTCAGAAAATTAAATTATGGAGGACAAAAGGTTTGGGGAAAAGGCAAAAAGCCTTCCTAATTTGTATAACATGGTGATTAATAGAAAGTGTTATATAGCTGACTGTTGAAATGATAGAAGTTGGAGTTCTCAGCATAGGAGTGACTTTAGTGGTTGCAATATCGAAAGAATAAATGAATTATTGAAGATTATTGAGTGATACGATTTAGAAATAGAGCAGCTGTGGGAAGTACTCTATGATTCCAGAAGTGTATATGGGAGTTGAGCTTGTTATTTATCTACCTGTTATTACTTTTACATTTAGGTCCAATAAGTAGTTATTTTATTTCACTTTGACCCGTAGGTCTTACTTTCCCGATATGTATCGAGCTTGCCATTTTCAGAGACTATGAATGAAAGACATCTTATTTGCATTAGTTTCTTCTCTTTCAGCTTTAGCTTAACCCTAATTTGCTTTTTCTTCTCTGAAATTCAGTATATATATTAGTGGTATCAGAGCCATCATCCTCGCTCTGTGGGTAATTTTAAAGATTGCATCAGTTATGTAGCAGATAAGAGAAATTGTGAAGAAACTGGGTTCACAAATATCAAATTTTATCAAGAGTTATGATAGAATGGAGCTAAATTTGATAAATTCTGTCCGCAATTTGAAGTTACCCACAGGTGGCGAGAATTTGGGGTCTCTAAATACCTCGACCTTGAAATGGGAACCGGAGAACCCATCGCAAACATCATACTCATCACTATTGCAGAACCCTCCATCGTACACCCACAATTTCATAGCACCTACTTCTCAATTCGAAAACCCAAAGCAACATTTGTTCGTGGGTTACCAACCTTTTCTTTCTAATCTTTACCGGCAGTCAGTGTTCATCGCCGCTTCCCCTAATTTTTGGCCGATGGGAGGTTACAAGAAGCGCTTCCATCAGTCACACCAACGTGATACCCTACGCGACGTGTAATTCCCATCAGTATTACAGTGCCGATCTCAGTTGTAATCCATATTCCCCCATTGTGTCAAGTTTGGTGGTGTGAATCCATATGCCTATCAGTATTACAGTGCATGTCCAAACTCCTATGGCGGCATCGAGTATTACATTCGTGGTACTTATCAGGATCTATATGGGCGCACCATTATTGCGACACAAATTCCCGCTCAAGTCCAGATTATCGTGGAGTTGGTTTCCATAGTGGGTTTGCAGACAATTCTGTCAACTTCCTTACCACAGGATTTACAATTGGTCTTTTCTCTTCTCACGAGGTTGGTGCTCCTGAAATTCTGTTTCTCGGTGTCACTGCTGCAAACAATGAAGATGTTATCCCTACGGAGTTAGGTTTGGCAGAATTTGAGCTATGAAAAAAGGAATAACACTTCTCTCCTGAGCACAACACGTTTGATGAAATGCCAATTAATGAAGTAGTGATGCCTTTAGACAAATTAGCTTCTCTTTCTGATGAAGCAATGATACCGGCAGGCGGCAGGTGTTCCAATTGTACTAGCTAGAATGGAGGTCGCTAGCTCTTTTGACAAATTTGTTTCCGTCTCTGAAATCTGATAGAGAGGGGACAATAGAGAAGATGAGAATGGCAGACAGCGAACAAATATCAAAGGTTGTCGGTATACCAGAAATTTCCCCAGAGAAAGAGAGCTCGGGAGGAGTCGAATCCCTAAATGGGGTGGAGCGTCCGGTTCTTGAGACGCTGTTGGAGTCAATAGTGAGTCCACTTAACAATAATTACAGTTTCAAAGTCAACGTGGCTGACACTTCATTAGTAACGATTGTAACTCCAAAGCACAAACCGCTTGACACTGAACCTGGAGCTTTGCCTCTTACTGAGGATCTGTTGAAACGTCACAGGGATTATCAAATTCTCGTGCTATCAGTGGTGATATCTGGAGGACGCACAGAAGCACCAAGTTTGGTGAGGAAGATCATAACAACACACTAGAAAAAGCCAAACAATTGGGAGAGAGTAATTGTATTTGTCCAACTCAAGAAACTCATGTGCACAATGAAGAGTGGGAGAAAGCTAATTTGAGATCTGAAACTGAGAAGATTGTTGAAGTACGGGGAGAGTATATCAGACGTGGAGTCTGTAATAACTCCTACAGATGCATAAGACAATTCGGAATTTCGTTTTTCTGTCATGAAGTTCTTGAGCGAACTTTAATTCTACCCATGGAAAAGAGGCTTGTTGAACTGCTTATTGTGAAACTCTTAAAGAAGTTTTGTGAAATGATTATATAAGAGGTGGAGAAATACTTTAACTCTGCATTATTGAGGTGGCGAAATTAAATATTAGTCCTTGTCTTTTGTCTCATGAGCGGCTAAGACAAATAGGCGGCTGTGAGTTTTATTATATTGACTCAGGGATAGTTTTAGTTAATAAACATGATTTTGAAATGCTCTTTGAACAGAGTGTGAATCCCAAGAAACGCAAAGCTGTGGCTCTTGATAGTTTTTCTATTATGACCACATGTGGGAAAACTTCAGAGGAGGAGGATATGATTTTTGTTCATTACTTGAGGCAGATAGGGGGCTTCAGGATTCAGTTGAGAAGTATTTGATCAAAGTTGAGATCCTAAAAGACAACTTTTTATGTTTCTCTTAATCCAACTCTTTTTAGTGATGAATCACCTGTTTATTCTGGCATTCCTAGGTGTCACTTACAACTCTCTGCCCATTTTGGAATAGACGATATGAGAACTGGACATCTTGAGATGGCTTTGGTGATTACAGAGACTTCTTATGTGCAGAATGGGTATGTTGAGGTGTCAGAAGAGCTGGTGAAGTATGAGTCCATTGATATAGATTCTACCATTTGGTGGATAATTTTTAGTTCCTCTGTTTATGAACATGTAGATGGTATTGTCTGTTTGCTTGATTTACAATGGGATGAGAAGAGAAGCGAAGGAAGCCAAGAATTTAGTACTTGAATACTGTGTTGGAGACATCAAATGGAGTAGTTTTAATGTTCTGTTAACACATTCAGAAGTACAAGCCAATGTGGAGGAAGGAGTATTAACGGTTGGAAACGGATTGGTTTTTGAAAATGGTGGGTACAACATCGAGATTGGACATGGTTGTTTGCTTGAGCTAATGAAGTTTGACATGGGAGAGGCTGCAACTGTTTTAGATGCAGCAGAAGCTCTTGAACAAATAGGACCTGTGGGAGTAGAGGAGCATTTCATGGCTGTTGACTGTATTTGGGGTGATCCAGGATGGAATCTTAGCTTCAGAAGGTTTCTAAATGAGTGGGAAATTGACAGGCTAGCAGAGTTCTACAATACCCTAGAACAATTCACAGGGTTGTCCACAAATGTAGATAGCTTATTATGGGGTGGGAGTGCACAAGGGAAGTTTATTGTGATGTCAACTTATAAGGAGTTTAACTTCTCCAATAATCACATTGGTTGTTGTCCCTGGAAATTGATATGGAAGGTTAAGATCCCATTCAAAGTTGCTTGTTTCACATGGTTACTGGCGAAAGAAGCTGTACGGACTCGAGAAAATCGTACCCAGAGGAGATTCCATTTATGTTCCAAATGCTATTTATGTGGTGCAGAGGCAGAGACAATCAATCATCTCTTTTTACACTATAGAATGACAGATCAATTATGGAGATCTTCATTAATTTGAGGGGGATTAGTTGGACCAAGGAGTATCCTAGATGTGCTAGCATGTTGGAATACAGATGGCAGCCTTTCCAGCCAATACGAGAGATGGAGGATTGTCCCAGCTTGTATATGGTGGACAATCTAGAAGGAGAGAGATCAAATATGTTTTGAAGGCAACAACAGTTCCTTGCAGACGACGAAGATGAATTGTTTAGCCCTTTTTTTATTTTTGGTGTAAACGAGAATACTTACAGGATGCTGAGAGTTGTTAGGTTATTTGTAGATGTAACAGGATTTGGGAGTCAGTTTATATTCCACCTTGTAATTATGTGGTACTACATTGCTTTGTGTAGTTCCAATTTTTATATATACAAATATGTTACCTTCTCAAAAAAAAAAAAAATCGTGAATGCAGCAATGCGAGGGAGTTTCATCATCGGCAGTTGTTAAATCTGCCCCGTCCTTGTTTTCCGTGAGTGCCGTGCATAACCAGTACCCACCATTGAACATCTCATGTGTTGTACGTCCCTTCACAGAGAAGAAACTTTTTCATTATTGGTTCTCACTAAAAGGTTGACATTGTTAGATATGTAAATAGTAGAACCCTAATCCAAAGTGTATTAGGAGTAGGTTAGGTTATGTGTATTATATATAGGGCTCATTGTATCATGTTTAATATCAAGAGTTATATTTTTCTCCCGTGCTTTCTCACATGGTATCAGAGCCAGGTTCATCCCAATTATTGTTACCGATGTTGGGCCCCCATTTATGTTGTCCATGCTCCAGAGATCTGGGCGTGAGGGGGGTGTTGAGTTGTTCCACATCGGAGGGATTTGAGGTCCTTGGTCTCCTTATATGGCTTGGACAATCCTCACCTCATAAGCTAGCTTTTGGGGTTGAGTTAGGTTCAAGGTCCATTCTTATTTGGAAGACCTAGACCCAAGTGTTCTTATTGTTATAAACTTGGTCACACTCGTGACGTGTGCCATTCTTTACATGGTCGACCAACAAAAAATACTTATGTTGCTCAGACCGAGACTACAGGTAACCAGGGATTTTCTGTATCTGAAAGGGAGTATAATGAGTTCCTTAAATATCGAGCAAGTAAGCAGACGTCTCCACAAGTAGCCACTGTTGCTCAGCCTGATACCTCTGTTGCTGGTAATTCTTTTGCTTGTGTTTCCCAGTCTAGTCCTCTTGAACAATGGGTTGTGGACTCAGCTGCTTCTGATCATATCTCTGGTAATAATTCCCTTTTGTCAAATATTGCGTATTCACAGTTTCTTCCCAACGTTACTTTAGCTAATGGGTCTCAAACTAAAGCAAAAGGAGTTGGACAAGCAAATCCTCTACCCTCTGTCACTCTAGATTCCGTTCTTTATGTCTCTGGCTGTCCTTTTAATCTTGCATCTGTTAGTCGTTTGACTCGTGTCCTCCATTGCAGAATATATTTTATTGATGACTCTTTTATTATGCAGGACCGCAGTACGGGACAGACGATTGGAACAGGACTTGAATCAGACGGACTCTACTACCTTAACTCACTAACATCCTTTAAGGCCTGTCTAGTTGCAGATCCTCCAGACCTACTTCACAGTCGTTTAGGACATCCTAGCTTGTCCAAGCTTTAGAAGATGGTGCCTCGTTTGTCCAGTTTATCCACATTAGAGTGTGAGTCATGTCAGCTCGGGAAACATACCCGCGCCTCCTTTCCTCGTAGTATTGAGAGTCGTGCAGAGTCTGTTTTTTCTTTAGTTCATTCGGATATATGGGGTCCTAGTAGAGTATGTTCAACCTTGGGATTTCGTTATTTTGTTAGTTTCATTGATGATCATTCAAGATGTACTTGAATTTTCTTAATGAAAGATCGTTCTGAGTTGTTTTCTATATTCCGGAATTTTTGTGCTGAAATAAAAAATCAATTTGGTGTTTCTATTCGCACTCTTCGCAGTGATAATGCCTTAGAATATTTATCCTCTCAATTTCAGCAGTTTATGTCTTCTCATGGAATTATTCATAAGACCTCTTGTCCTTATACCCCTCAGCAAAATGGGGTTGCAGAGAGAAAGAATAGGCACATTATTGAGACCGCTCGCACACTTCTCATTGAATCTCATGTTCCGCTGCGTTTTTGGGGCGATGCAGTTCTCACATCTTGTTATTTGGTTAATCGGATGCCTTCATCTCCCATCCAGAATCAGATTCCGCATGAGGTATTGTTTCCCCAGTCACCCTTATACCCTGTTCCCCTTCGTGTTTTTGGGAGCACTTGTTTCGTTCATAACTTAGCTCCTGGGAAAGATAAGTTAGCTCCTCGTGCTCTCAAGTGTGTCTTCCTTGGTTATTCTCGTGCTCAGAAGGGCTATCGTTGTTATTCACCTGATCTTCGTAGGTACCTTATGTCAGCCGATGTCACATTTTTTGAGTCTAAGCCTTTCTTTACCTCTTCTGACCATTCTGACCATCTTGATATATCTGAGGTTTTACCTATACCGGCCTTTAGGGAGTCTAATATATCTCCTCCTTCACCTTCCGCTACAGAAGTCTTACCCATTCCAAACGTTGGAACATCTACTGTGGCTCCTCCTAGACTCCCTGCACAAGACACTCCACTCTTGACATATCATCGTCGTCCTTGCCCAGCATCCGGCCCGGTTGATTCACGTCCTGCACCTAACCCTGCTCCTACTGCGGACTTGTCTCTTCCGATTGCACTTCGGAAAGGTATACGGAACACCCTTAATCCTAATTCCCATTATATCGGTTTAAGTTATCATCGTTTGTCATCGCCCTATTATGCTTTTCTATCTTCTTTGTCCTCTGTTTCCATCCCTAAGTCTACAGGTGAAGCATTGTCTCATCCAAGGTGGCGACAGACTATGACTGACGAGATGTCTGCTTTACATACGAGTGGTACTTGGGAGCTCGTCCCTCTTCCTTCAGGTAAATCTACTATTGGTTGTCGTTGGGTGTATGCAGTCAAGGTTGGTCCAGATGGTAATGTTGATCGTCTTAAGGCTCGTCTTGTGGCCAAGGGATATACTCAGATATTTGGGCTTGATTACAGTGATACCTTCTCTCCCGTGGCTAAGATAGCATCAGTCCGCCTTTTTCTCTCTATGGCTGCTGTTCACCATTGGCCCCTGTATCAGCTGGACATTAAAAATGCATTTTTACACGGTGACTTTGAGGATGAAGTTTATATGGAGCAACCACCTGGGTTTGTTGCTCAGGGGGAGTCTCGTGGCCTTGTATGTCGCTTGCGCCGGTCACTTTATGGTCTAAAGCAGTCTCCTCGAGCCTGGTTTGGTAAGTTTAACACTGTTATCCAGGACTTTGGCATGAGTCTGAGTGAAGCTGATCACTCTGTATTCTATCGGCATTCTGATTCACGTCTCTGTATTTATCTAGTGGTCTATGTTGACGACACTGTTATTACCGGCAATGACCAGGATGGTATTACTAATTGAAGCAACATCTCTTTCAACACTTTCAGACTAAGGATCTGGGCACACTAAAGTATTTTCTGGGTATTGAGGTCGCACAGTCTAGCTCAGGTATTGTGATCTCACAACGGAAGTATGCCTTAGATATTCTTGAGGAGACAGGAGTGACAGGTTGTAAACCTGTTGACACTCTAATGGATCCGAATTCTAAACTTCTTCCAGGACAGGGGGAGCCTCTTAACGATCCTGCAAGATATAGGCGGTTAGTTGGTAAATTAAATTATCTTACAACCTGACATTTTCTTTCCTGTGAGTGTTGTGAGCCAGTTTATGGGTTCGCCATGTGATAGTCATTGGGATGCAGTTGTTCGCATTCTTCGGTATATAAAATCAACTCCAGGTAAAGGTTTATTGTTTGAGGATCGAGGCCATGAGCAGATTGTTGGATACTCCGATGCTGATTGGGCAGGATCGCCTTCTGACAGACGTTCTACTTCTGGATATTGTGTCTTAGTAGGAGGAAATTTGGTATCTTGGAAAAGCAAGAAACAGAATGTGGTTGCTCGGTCTAGTGCAGAAGCAGAATATCGAGCAAGGCGAAATGTGAGCTAGTTTGGGTCAAATAGTTGCTCAAAGAGCTGAAATTTGGTGATGTTAGTCAGATGAGACTTGTGTGTGATAAACAAGCTGCTCATCATATTGCGTCAAATCCAGTGTTCCATGAGAGAACTAAGCACATTGAGATTGACTGTCACTTTGTCAGAGAAAAGATACTCTCGGGAGATATTGCTACAAAGTTTGTAAAGTCAAATGATCAGCTTGCAGACATTTTCACCAAGTCCCTCACTGGTCCTCGTATTAACTACAATGTAACAAGCTTGGTACATATGATTTATATGCACCAGCTTGAGGGGGAGTGTTAGATATGTAAATAGTAGAACCCTAATCCAAAGTGTAGTAGGAGTAGGTTAGGTTATGTGTATTATATATAGGGCTCATTGTATCATGTATAATATCAAGAGTTATATTTTTCTCCCGTGCTTTCTCACAGACATAAAGCTTTTCAATCACACTTTGGCGAGGTTCTCATCTTCCTGGAGGTCGACTGCTTGTTCCGAAGTGAGCCATCCAAGTTCCAACTTATTTTTGTGGTTGGAACCTACCTATGCACTTGTTTGAGTGTTAGGATGAAGTTCTCTGCGCTACGACCAACTTTTTTTCAATTTCTCATTGACGGGGAAGCCATCGAGCCTCTGCTCAGGTGCATTCTAGATTTTTTTTTACCTCGATTTACTACCGATAGTAATAAGAGTTTTCAGATTTCTCATCGTCCGACCAACTTTTCTTCTCATTTCCAGCATATTAGAAGAAGATTTACATCTTTAATTATGTCCAGAAGATTCCAGCAATATATTCCGGCAATTTATTTTCCTGAAATAATGGCATTGATACCATTGTTTATTGCTCTGAAGTTACAAATCTTTCGATCCAAATGTTTTCAAGACTTCTTGCGTACTCTATGGATCGTAATGGTGAGAAAGTCTTCTGACTTTTGTCACCAATCTGCTGAAAGTGGTATACCTGAAGTTTTTCCTTACAGATTGCTCGTTCTTACTTCAATTCTTGTCGTACTTTTTAGTGTTCTATGGCTTACAAAATGCTACTTACAGATGCCATTTTGTCTCCTAATGGATGGCCTTGTAAAGTCTGGACTTCTTCTTGAAGCAAAATCAGTATTTGATGAGATGATGCGAAAACATGTGAAAACTGGTATGCATCTTTCATACTACGGACAGGCTATTAGCCATTCTTTCTAATAAAATATGTTGGAAACTCACTCTGAGGTTCAGTTGTGAAATGAGTAAAAATTTATTCTTGAGCTCTTCAATTTTTGTCAGTTCGATCATTGTGTACTTGGCAACTTTTGCTTCATGTATCTGTGCAGCCAAGATGTATTTTAGCTGGTTTGAGTACATTATGTTGATGCTCGTTCATATGTTCAAGTCAAATTACTATGTTTTAAGTCAGGTGTCTGCCCGGGTTCTCTATGCTCTCAAACAATGGTTGTCGATAAGCACTGCTTCTTCCTAGTTTGCGTGCACTATTGATAAGCACTGCTTCTTCCTTGTGCACTATCATCGCCTCACTTTATTATATTTGAGGGGTTCCTGCAGATGGATTAAAGTTTTACGTTCTGTCTTATTTTTCTTGTAAGTTATATTTATTAGATTTGGTCTTTTTCTTTTTTATAAATGAGCAGATGGATACTCCTATAGCATTATGATTTCAGCATTCTGCCGCAGTGGGCTTCTCGAAGATGCAAAGAAATTAGCTTTTGAGTTTGAAGAAAAATATGACAAATATGATGTAGTTATTTTGAATGCAATGCTCTCTGCCTACTGCAGAGCAGGGGAAATAGAGAATGTAATGAGCATGATGAAGAAGATGGATGACTATGCAGTTAGTCCTGATTGGAACACCTTTAATATTCTTATAAGATATTTCTGCAAGGAGAAGCTGTATTTACTTGCTTATCGTACCATGGAGGACATGCATAGAAAAGGTCACCAGCCAGAGGAGGTAGGCAGAAGTTAAAAAATCTCACTGATTTTTTAAATCCATAAAAGGAAATAAAAGTGGCATTTATAGCAGGCTTAACAGTTGTTGGCATCCTGTACACAGTTTAGTATTCTAGAGACCCCAGACTCACTAGATTAAGATAACATCCTAAACTACTTTTTCTGAACTGCGTTTGTGGCCCAGTGATTAAGAAACCAATATGCTCAATTGCAGATGCTTGTTTGTGTGGGTTGATGTGAGTCAAAAGTAGACTTGTATTGTTGCTTAATGAGGCATCTAATTATAGAAATGATCTAAACTGCAGTTCATCAGGGTTAGGTCCACCATCAAGCAGAAAAAACAACATTTCTCTTTGTTTTTGGGTTTTCCAATAGCAACAGACCCTTGTGGAAACAGCCTCTTGCAGAAATGCAAGGTAACACTGCTTACGATAGACCCTTGTGGTCCGGCCCTTCCCCGGACCCGCGCATAGAGGGAACTTAGTGCACCGGGCTGCCCTTTTTAATAGCAACAGTCTCAACTGCCTCTACTTTGGCGACCCCGAATTGCTGATGTCCAGTTTTTAGTTAATTTGTGATGTGTTCCCCTATATTTTGCACTAATGCACAAGGAAAATATAATCACTGAATAGCTAGTAGAAGAATTTGTTCTTTTTTCTTTTTTAGTAGAATAATTAGATCCTCTTTCTCTTTTTAAAGTATTCTTTCTTCTTCTACCTTGGAAAAGCTAAAAATTTAGGTTGCTCCGTTCTTTATCTTCTCAACCCCATTTGTGCTTGAAGTTTCACTTTAGCTTTAGACATAGTTGAATCAATGATGAGACTTGAAAATTTTGTATGAGGTGCTATGTTTTTTTTACGCTATACATTGGTAATTATAATGAAAAATTTGACATAAATGTTATCCGTAGTTCTAACACTCTCTTTGTTTAACTTTTCCTTTTTCAGGGACTTTGTTCCTCTTTAATTTATCATCTTGGTAAGACAGATGCACATTCAAAAGCATTTTCTGTATATAACATGCTGAGATATAGCAAAAGAACCACATCCAAATCCCTTCATGAGAAGATTTTGCACGTTTTGATTGCCGGGCGCCTTCTCAAAGATGCTTATGTAGTTGTCAAGGTACTCCATACCTACTTTTTCTTGCAATTTTCGTCTGTATTTTGCTGTTTCTCATAAAGAATCCTATTTTAATCACTAGCTATACAGGACAATGCAGGATTCATCTCCCGGCTGGCTATCAAAAGGTTTGCTGTCAACTTCATGAGATCTGGCAATGTAAACTTAATCAATGATGTGATGAAGACCATGCACAGCTCTGGCCACAGGATTGATCAGGTACAACAAGTTTCAATTCGCCTCTATCATTATTGTTTAGATAAGCATCTTCCTATGAAATATCAGCTATCATGGACTTAACTAATGTTGTGTTGAGGTCATCGAACTTTTCTGGCAATAAGATTGATTAACTCTAGATCTATTTTAGACTGTGTGCGCCTATTTGATATTACTATACTAAGGTTTGGGTTCTTTTTTTCCTGTGCTCACTTGTGTGGTTCTAGTATGAAGCATGGAACATGCCTTCGTTGACATAACCTAAGTACGTTGGGGTGAGAATGTTGCATATGTCTTCTCTCATAAGTGATCAACATAGGAGAAAGGTCACCACACTTTACTGCTATGAAGCGTAGAAACTGCAATGACAGAACTAAATAAAGATAAAATCCAGATTGTATGGAAATGAAAAAAACGAAGATGTATTCAAGCAAATATGTTTATAGGCCATTAGTATTGGAGAATGTATTTTTCTATGTATCGAGAAATCTGTCATAGCCTGAGGAGAATGTATAAACATCATTGTTATAAAACTTGGGTGAACAACACAAATGTGGAAAAATTTATCATTGTTATGTTTCCTTCATCTACCATAAGAAATAAATAACTACTATCTGACATAAAACAGAACTAAAGCATAAATAACTATCAAACATAAGACATAGAGAACATACCCGTCTATTTCAGAGATTCTAACATTGCATGAAACAGATTCAGTTTGTCGGCATCTCAATGAAGATTAAGAAAATATTGTAAATAATTGTACCGACAAGATCTTAAAACGTAGTACGAAATGGCTAAATGTAACTAATAAAATTAAAAGTAATATCATTTGTCTAATGTTACACAGTTGTACGTGAGATTAATGCGAAATAGGCATCAACCAACCTTCATTATTTTTAACATCATCATCACCCTCTCTTTGGCTCTTGTTTGTAGTGGATTGTTAACTTACAAAATGAACGACAAAGTAGGTGGCCAGCCTGAGAAAGCAGAGAAGCCAAGTTCAACCAGAGAACACACGACCCATTGCAAAGCAGGGCGATGTCCTGTCGGTATCCAATAGAAGAAATGCAAACGTCCAAAATATTTTTATACAAGTATCTGAGTTTTAAAAAGTTAAAGGAGCAACCACAATGGTTGCCAAACCTGTTTCAGATATACTGTCACTGAGCATTTCAAACAACTTTGCCCCTTATATACATGCTCGCCTACCCCTATGGACTGGTGATTCCTATTTTATTAAAGTGAAAAAAGAAACTCTATTTTATGATTTTTGATATTTCACGGATTCAACTCTGTTTCTTAGCCGGCCTTTGTCTGAAAGAGAGAAAAGAAGAAAAGAGAAGCAAAAACCAAGCCTCTCTTCCACATCAATGCAAATTGCCCCCGACCACAAGGTGCACTTTTAAAAAGAAAAAGAAAAGAAGTGCAAAAAGAAAGAGCCTCTTTATGAATGAAGTTAAATTTGAGGAAGAAAAACTGATCATAAAATAGATAACTTTGTATCTGATGTTATAAAGGCAAGTGCTGATTTATGGATAACAATGTTGTAGTTATCTGCAGGAGGGACTACAACAATAACGATGAAGTTAAATTTGAGGAAGAAAAACTGATCATAAAATAGATAACTTTGTATCCGATGTTATAAAGGCAAGTGCTGATTTATGGATAACAATGTTGTAGTTATCTGCAGGAGGGACTACAACAATAACGGCCTAGTAGAATCCACCAGTGGGGTCTGAGGAGGGTGGAATGTACTCTGACCTTACCCCTAACCCGGAAGGGGTAGAGAGGCTATTTCCGGGAGACCCTCGGCTCATAGACACTAGATCTGTAACAACAAAAACCCAAAATAATATCAGCAACATGAGAAATAACAAATAAATGGAAAAGCAGTAACACAAATATTATGCAAAAGTATGAAACATAACATAAATCGCTAGCAGTGCTAGACAAAACACTATCATACTCGCCGGAACAAAGAGGGAAACATGGACAAAGAGGAAAACCGCTCGACTACCCCCTTAACCTACAATTCTCATGCTCGACCTCCACACCTTCCTATCAAGAGCCGTGTCCTCGTAAATCTGGAGCTGCGCTATGTCCTGTCTGATCACCTTGTCCCAATACTTCTTAGGCTGCCCTCTACCTCTTCTCGTACCTGCCAAAGCCAACCGCTCACACCTCCTAACCGGGGCATTTAGGCTTCTCCGCTGCACGTGTCCAAACCATCTAAGCCGCACTTCCGTATCTTGTCGTCCGCCACGCCCACCCTCCCCCCGACATGTTCATTCCTAATTGCTAATAAGGTTCTTTCTAGGTTTTGGAGGAATCCATTCAAACTTGAATTTGGATTGCACTGACTTATACCTTGTGTATCAGGCACTTATTTGACATGCAGAATTTGGTTGTTGGCTGTTTTTAGTTGTTAAATTTGGAGGCAAACATAACTCTAGCATTTATATAGGAGTGTACTTTAGCAAAGATGCTAAAATGTCTTCTCTCTTGTAACACTCTTCTTAGGAATTATTTGATATGGCTATATCACGCTACGTTTCACAACCAGAAAAGAAGGAACTACTTCTGCAGTTACTGGAGTGGATGTCTGGTCAAGGCTATGTTATTGATTCATCAACAAGAAATTTGATTCAGAAGAACTCTCACTTGTTTGGCCATCAACTTATTGCTGAGTCATTGTCCAAGCAGCTTGTGGTGTCAAAAAAGGTGAAACCTCACAAGGAAAATGCAAGATAACATAAACTGGATAGCAAAGTTGAGCAGTAATTTTTTGTATAGAAAGCTCTGATATGCTGCAGGTCTTAAGCTGGTAATTATGTTGCCAAGGCAACCTATATTTGCAGAAGCAGCTTCCGTTGTCTCAGCTTAAGGACATCTATGGCAATGTGATATGAGACAGCTCGATCAAGTTGCAAACAAAGAGATCAATTAAGTAGACAAGAGGACCAAAGAAGCCATGAATGGAGTAGACAAGAAGCTCCTTGGACCAATGAAGGAGTGTCACAGAAGATTCAAGATTGTTTTGCTTTGGGCTTGCGAGCAAGAAAAACCCAAAGCAACTTGAGATGAATTGGCCAAGTTCTTTTAATTGAACTTTTAGGAACTTATCATAATAAGTGACACATGATTAACACACATTCTAAGGCTTTTTAGCTTATTTTTATATGCTTTATTAGCACGAAATTACACAGATTGTCCTCATGAGGAACTGATATTCAATTTTTGTTCCCATTTTCTATTTTGTTGTGCAAGTATGCTTTGGTTTTATACACAATAAGAAGTGACACATGATTCGTCGCACATTTTAAGGCTTATTTAGCTTATTTTTATATGCTTTATTAACACGAAATTACACAGATTGCCCTCATGAGGGACTGGTATTCATTTCTTATCCCATTTTTATTGAGATAATTTCATGTAAATACAATTGACGCACCTGACTTGCAACATAATAGCCTAGATACCATTTTGCAAATCTATAGCCCAAAAATAATAGGCTAATTCCCAAAAGACAATTTGTTTCACATGATCAATTGGGGTTATTGCTCCCTCTTTATACAATCAGTTGTTTTCATCCACTATTATGTGCAATTGCTGAAGCAATCCAATAAGATTAAAGAAAAATAAAAATTTGGTAAATGATTTGTAGAATCCTTCCAACGTACACAAATTGTTTTTATACAACACATACACGAAAAAGAAGAAGAAAAGGAAGTGTCAAACTTCTGTAGAGGCCTCTTATAACAATGTATATACATCCTTATAAACTGAAAATAATATATAATTATACAACATTATACACAAATATACACATTTATACACAATTATACAATACTGTATAGCTTGTATAAATATGTATAATAGTGTATTAGAGGTATTTGTATATTCATATACACAATTATATACTATTATACTGTGTATATACAAACTGCTACATGGTTATGATTTTTATCGAAGCCTCGAGTTGTAGTAGAAGGTATTGGATGATTTAGCTTGTTTATAGGTAGCAATTTTGCGGCAACGATTCGGGATTCAACACACAAATACGATACACCCAATTTTAGATTCGAGGCTTCAAGGAGGACAACACACATACCACGAGAATCAATAACTTGCGATGAGCCAAGAAGATCAACAAGCTTAAGAACAAGCAAATTTGGAGCTTTCTGCTTCATCGTGTTGAAGATTGATTTAGCTTCCGATCTTTTCTCCTCGGAGCTCGACTAGACACTTGAAATTAAGGTTTCAAACTACAAAGAGTCAGACCCAATTTCAAAAATCTTCAATATTCTTCTGCTTGCCACCATGGACGACAGAGTAGGAGCCCGAGCCTTCTTCGAGCCATTGATGGCAGAACTGCATAGGGGGTAGGGGAGGGGGCTAGGTTAAGAGAGGATGATGGATCTATGTGGGTTGGAAAGAAAGAAGCGAGAAGTGGTGAGAGAGAATTTGGTGTGCTAGTAATAAAAGAAGAAGAAAATAATAAATATCCTAAAAGTATGCAATAATGGGCTAAAGGCTGAAAAGTTTCTTTCAAGTTATGTACAACATGGGTTAAATAGGATAAGAACTTCAAATCTGGACCATCTTCAATAGATAAGTCAAATGCAGATAACTTAAAATTATGCTAATCTTGTTTTATTTTGGTAACTTAAAACCATGCTAATCTTTTTTTTTTGTTTGGTGATTGAAATTCAAAGTTAATGGTTGATTATTGTGAAAATCGTTTAAGTATTGATTATTTGTGTTTAAATTTTTATTTCAAACAGTGAATTCGTAATCTGTTTATTGGTGATTTTGGACGGCTTGTGTTGGTGTTTGGAGGTTTTGTTCAAATTTGAGATCATTTGGACTAGATTTAATAAAAAATTTAAATTGCAAATTTGATGGTATTAAACAGTACAGATAAATTATGCTAATTGTCACGGTGGCGTTTTCTGTCCGTCGAAAATTCTGCCCGTCCGTGCGGCAGCCAAACCCCAACTTGACTTCAGCCTTACCCGATTTTCTTTCGCTTTCGAGGTTTGCACTTAGAATTAATTTAAGGCAACAGAAATAAGGAGACAAGCAGATTTACGGGAAACCCTTTTCCAAACCTTTTATAAAATCAATTACAAAGGAAATTCTCGAGTTTGGCAAGGTACTGCCACCTTTGGCCGCACCAACTCACAAAAATAGCCAACAAAGTGCACGAATCTGCCCTACAAAAGGCCCCCGCCTAAGGCCGCTCGTGCTGCCACTCGTTTGGCAAGGAAATGGCACACACTTTGCCATGCTCAAGCCATAAAATAGACAACCCTATGCATATTTAATAGACTATTTCCCTCTCTAGGTACTCCAACTCGTTTTTTAGGCTACTAGCACACATATATATAGTGTAGTTAGCCCAAAGTTAGTTCCTATGTTCAGTTGACATCCCCCAATTGATAGGACATGATCCCCATGATCTAAAAATGTGGGAACATGATAAAACATGCCCCAAAAACGTGGAAACACTTAGCCTTAAAATCAGCAACTTCTAGACATGGGTAGTTGTAACCGCCAAACTGCATCATGTGCCGGTAACCGCCTTTGACTTGGTCCATCCCCTGTTGCTTCCCCAATTTCGTGCTCAGCTTGGAACAGACATCAATGCCATTGTATCAAGGTGCATTGTGCTCCAATTTGCCTTATCATTGCCCACGAACTTTGCCCGTTTGGTCGCAACTCGAACCAATGCCAAATCTTCCTGCACACCGCCTTTCCGTCGCACATTTGCTTGCCTTTGCCAATCTGATTTTAGCATCAAGTCACCAAGCCTTGATGCCCTTCCCTTAGCCAAGTCATTTTTTCACATATTAATTTAGGTGCCAGCCCGCTCAACTAAGTCATGGTAACATCACATTTGCCAATGCTACTGCCTTGAAACTAAACTGCCCCAATTTAGAGCTGAGGTCTTTCCCGTTGTAACTTGTCAAGCATCCGTCCAGCCCGCCTAGTTCCATCAAGGTCTTGGCCTTTGCTTGCAAACATTCCCTTTATATTTTTGATGTTGTCCGTCACACTAAATCCCTCAAATAGAAGCGTAGTCCGTCACACTTTCCCTTGCAACATTTTGTTGCCATCGACAATACCCGCATTGTCTTGCATGTTGATTTTTCCCGCGCATAAGGCTAATGGAAAGGCCATCATGCCAAAATCCTCGCCACTGGCGCTCCGCTTGCCACAAATAAAAGCATCCACAAATAAAAGCTAAAATTGGCCCAATTTTGGTGACGAAAAAGATTAGTGTTGTGCTTTAGGGTGTTTTAATTAAAAAAAATGTCATTCAGCTAAAATAAGGCCTTTTTTGCATAGCTCTCAAAACGGTAACAAAATTTAAATACTAGTGAAAGTAGGGCTGGGAACATATAGGGTAAAACCAATAATTTAAACCGTTGGATTATCGGTATCAGGTTGTTGGGTTAACAGTTCGGTAATAGTTTAAAGTTTTTTACTATTGGTTATCAATTCGAGTCTCAGTTTTCCAATATTGTTAACAGCTTAACCGATAACCCAATAAGAAATAATAAAAAATGATTTTACATTTAAGTATATACATATGCTAGGGCTTCAGTTCATTTTCTCATATTCTTTTCGGCAGCACTCTTTAGTTGCTTCATCTTCATTCTTCATAGACCTTACTAGTTACTCCCAGCGTACGCCTTTAGTCTTATATATTACGGTTTTAGTTTCTATAACAAAATTCATCTTCATATAGGGATTGCTCTATGATTTATTTTTTAGGTTAGGCATTTGACAAACAACATCCAATTTATCTTGGACTGTTTGAGGGCTTCAACGCTTGTGGAAGTGCAGGTATTGTGTGAAATAATAGTTCTAAATCAACTATTGTTTTATCATATCGGAGGAGGTAGCTAATGTCTTGATACATTTTGTGGGAATTGCTGTAGTTTGATAAATATTTATCCACTAATTTTCTTAATGAAGCCTAGGAGATTGAGACTCAATCACCAAGTAGTTATCTTGTTAACTTGAATTTGAATTGTTAGTGTTGTATATTTGGACTTGTTAATTTTAAGGTTAAATTATTACTACTTTGTATTATTATTAATGTATTTGGACAATTATTTTTGAAGAATTAGTATTACTCCAGTTGTGGCCACGGGACAGAACGCAGAAATGGGTAGTAGACTATATGTGAATTTTTCTCTTTTTTTGCTTAACTCTAGTGAATTGTCTTCTCTTTTGTGCTAAACTCTAGATTGAGTTATCTTATCGGGTAAACCGATAATGGTCGATAATCGATTTATCGATAACCAATATCTTATCGGTTCAGTTATCGATTTATCATGTAAATCGATAACTGATATACTAAAATAATAATATTCATAACCGAACCGAGTCGAACCGACCAATGCCCACCCTTAAGTGAAAGTGTCTCGTTTGTGCAAATGGTCTAGTTTGAGGGGCTTATTATTGTGGAAATGACGTGGGATAAAAATAGCAAGGGCTACCTAGTTTTTGAACTGGCCATTTAAAAATAGCCAGTGTTAGCGAAGTCATTAAAAAATATCCACTATTTTGCTGTAGCACGGAAAGTTCCAGCATATATACTGGAGATAGGTACACCTGTGTATGAACTTCGGAAAGTTCGAGTATAATATACTTAAGCGCTCCAATCTCCAGTATATTATGCTGGACCAATATATTATACTGGAACTCCAGTATAATATATTGGAATATTTTTTTAGATTTTGAACAATATTTTTATTCTGATTTATCTTTACATGAAAAACTGCCAAATTGCGGTGTGACTATTTTTGAATGATCACTTGTAAATCTTGCTATTTTTGAATTTCTCTGGTGGACAGTTTTTAACCTGCTATTTAGTGTTTAGCTATCATTTTTAATGTTAAGCAAAAATAGTCACTACTTTGTTATAATTAATATAAGAAAAGACATTTTGTTATAAAATAAAGATTGTAAATTAAAGACAAGTATAGAGAGAAACTGATATATTATAAGAATTCAAATAGATGTACATAATGAACTGAAATCTCTTCTATTTATAGTTAAAAAGAAGTTGTTGTGTAAGTTGCTACTGCAAGCTGCCGTGTCAGCTGCTACTACAAGCTGATGTATAAGCTGCTACTATACCAAACATGGATAATCGTATATTCAGATTAATATTTATCCATAACCGGGTACCGAAGTGATAAGCTTCTTCAGGAGGCTTATTTCCAATAGAGTACTAAATTGATAAACATATTTACGGCGAAGATCCATATGGATAAATTCTTCAGGAAGCGTATTTACAATGGTGTATCAAATGAACATCCATAATATAATATATTTATAACACTCCCCCCTGGATGTTCATTAAAAGATAACGTGCCTCATTAAAACCTTACTAGGAAACACCACATGGGGAAAAAATCCTAGTGAAGGAAAAAGAGTACACATATTTAGTATTACGCATTGCTAGGTGCCTCATTAAAAACCTTATAAGGAAAACCCCATTGAAAATAACTCAGTAAGGAAAAAAGAGTGCATCGAGTAGTTTACTCCCCCTGACGAAAACCTTGTTTTAAATATTTGAGTCTCCGCATGCCAATCTTGTGTACCATCTTCTCAAAAGTTGAACTTGGCAAAGATTTAATGAATAAATCTGTTGGATTATCACTTGAACGGATTTGTTGCACATCAATGTCACCATTTTTCTAAAGGCTGTGTGTGCAAAATAATTTTTGTGAAATGTGCTTCGTTCTATCTCCTTTTATAAATCCTCCCTTCAATTGGGCTATGCACGCAACATTGTCTTCGTATAAAATTGTGGGTCTTTTCTCACATTCCAAAACATATTTTTCTCGAATAAAATAAATTATTGATCTCAACCATACGCATTTCCTACTTGCTTCATGAATAGCTATTATCTCAGCATGATTTTAAGAAGTAGCAACAATTGCGAGCATTTCTTCAGAATTGTGAAAAATGCTCAGGCTGCCAGTGATCACAAATGCGATCGGTATGTCGCAAATGCGACCTTTGCAAATGCGACCCTCACTTTGCAAATGCGAAGGTCCCGAAAATAGGAAGGGTTCCCAAATGCGAACACTATTTTGCATTTTCCATGTTAGTAGAGGTCGGGGTTCGCAATTGCGACATCTGCAACCTGCAATTTTTATACTTAGTCAAAATTTGGAAATTTTTCACCCCATTTTCAAAACACAACTCCTTTGGGTGATTTTCCATGAACAAGGCCTCTTCTAAATCGGATTTTGCTTCGAACCTCGGGTTTTGACCACGTTGGCTTGAGGGACGTTTTGTTCATTTTACCTAAATTTGCCGCTTAGCTTTAAATTGAATAGTAGAATCAGTTGCATGAGATGTTAATTACAAGATGTAATTGAAATGAATAGATTTGGACCATCTAGAGTAGGATACTCGTGGCAAGCGTCTGGTTTCAAGTTGAATTAGAGCCGATTTGAGGTAAGTGGCTTGTCTAACCTTGTGTGGGGGACCTTTCCCTTTGGATATGTTATTTGGTAATTGAGTGTCGTGTACATGAGGTGGCGAGCTCTTACTTGAGCTAATTGTTGAAAATCTAATTTTTACTTAAGATATTGAAACTGAATTTTCTTTCGTATTTGCTTTATTTTACTTGCAATTATAATCTGCGTGAGATTAGAAAAACACTGCTAGTTGATTTAAATTGCCTACTTGCTTAAGTTGCCTTGACTGTATTACATGAAGCATGTTATGCTAGTACTATATGTTGCTTGTCTTTTTGTACTTCCCTTCTGAATATCTCTTGGTTGTGGTTGCGCATTTACATTGGGACTACAGATGTGGGATTCCGGTAGCTCCCTTCTTGTTTGTTTACTTTGGGACTAAGGGTTAGATTCCCGGTATATCCCCTTGCACATTTACTTTGGGACTACGGGTTAGATTCCTAGTAGATCCCTCTGCATATTTACTTTGGCACTAGGGATCAGATTTCCGGTAGATCCCCCCTGCTCATTGATATTGAAATGGACTACAAGACGGTATCCTGGGAGATGCTCGTTATTGGTATTGCTATGGAAATGGACTACAGGACGATATCCTGGGAGATCTTCATTGTTGGTGTTGATATGGAAATGGACTACAGGACGATATCTTGGGAGATCCTTGTTATTGGTATTGATATGGAAATGGACTACAGGACGATATCCTGGGAGATCCTTGTTATTGGTATTGATATGGAAATGGACTACAGGATGGTATCCTAGGAGATCCTCGTTGTTGGTATTGACATGGAAATGGACTACAGGACGGTATTCTGGGAGGTAGTCGTGATTGGTACTAATATTGAACTGTTTTACTTTGTGTTATCTCATCCTCAGTGTGTTGATTGTTGTTTGTATAACCTGACTTACTACACAGTTGTATTCCATTATTTATGCTTATTTCATACCTTTGCCAGCATTCTTATTATATTTTTTAATATCAGTAGGGCCCTGACCTTCCTCGTTACTACTCGATCGAGGTTAGGCTTGGCACTTACTGAGTATCGCAGTGGTGTACTCATGCCTCTTCTGTGCATGGTTTTCATGTGCAGACCCAGGTACTTCTTCTCACGCGCACTATTCCCGAGGCGGAGACGTCTAGCAGAGACTTCGAGGTGCATATGTCGCATGCGCAGACCAGGAGTCTCTATCTTAATCAAGCATTTAGTAGATAGTTTTCTCTTTCTTTCAGTTGCTTAGGCATTCTGGAGTTAGAGCAGTATATTGCGTTTCTATTAGACTGTGTTGCCCATGAGTGATGTTGTAGACTTCCGTATTATTGAGTTGTATATATCGAGCGACATTTATATACAGTTTCTCTTTTAGTTGTTCAGTTTTATTAATTATTCCGTAAGTTATGTTGTTTTCTGCATTGTTAGGCTTACCTAGTTATATGGGCTAGGTGCCATCACGACATTTTCACGGAGGGTGAACTGGGGTTGTGACAAGATAGTATCAGAGCTCTAGGTTCATAGGAGTCACGGGACATAGGCCGGTATATTAGAGTCTCGCAGATTAGTACTGAGGCGTATGTTCTTATCTACGATAGCCTATTTAACTGTTTGGAACATTTCAACTTCATTTGATTTCCTTGTCGTGCGATAATTTGACATCAAAAATTTATAAAATTTTGTCTTCTATTCTCTCACAAATGGTGAGGACACGCACTACTCAGGATGATCAGGCACCTGCGCCCCCTACTGCAACCGTCAGAGCCAGGACCGGGGTAGAGGTCGAGGCTGCGCATGTGGTGCAACCAGAGCACCTGCGCGAGCTGCCGTCGAGGCACCACCAACAGATCCAACCGGAGCCCAGGAACCTGGCATACCTACTACTGCCATTACTACTCCAGCTCTCCAGGAGACCGTGGCTCAGTTCACGAGTATGTACACTACCTTGGCTTAGGCAAGGTTGCTTCCCCTTGCCGTGACCACATCCCAAGCCGGGGGAGGAGCACAGACTCCCGCCGTTCACACTCCTAAGCAGTGAGTGCAGGTTGAGCAGGCTCCCGAGATTATTCCTTCACCGCCTTTAGTGCCAATTCAGCGCGATGGTAGGTCAGCTGCTTCAGAAGACGAGCAGCAGAGACTTGAGAGGTTCAAGAAGTATGATTCCCTAGTGTTCAGTGGATTAGCATCAGACGATGCCTTGGGATTTCTAGAGAAGTGTCATCGTATTCTAAGCACTATGGGCATAGTCGATTCAAGTAGGGTTCCTTTACTGCTTTCAGCTTCGGGGAGCCGCCTATGATTGCTGGCGCACTTATGAGATAGACAGCCTAGTCGAGGCTGCTTCACGGAATTGGACCCAGTTCTCAGATATTTTTATGAGAGAGTTTGTCCCCTAGAGTCTTAGGGACGCATGCGCGCAGAGTTTGAGCATTTGTGCCAGGGTGCTATGACCGTTTCGGAGTATGCTATCCGTTATACCAAATTGGCCAGACATGCACTGGTCTTGGTTGCTACAGTCCGTGAGAGAGTTTGCAGGTTCATCGAGGTTCTTATCCCACCCATCAGATCTAGCATGGCTTGAGATTTGGAGATGGACATTCCTTATCAGTAGGTAGTGAGCATTGCTAGGGGGATCAAGAGTATGCTCACCAGGGAGCGAGTGGAGAGGGTGGACAAGAGGTCTCGAGAGTCGAGCCACTACTCTGGTGCCCGTACCACAGCAGCAAGTCGACATGGTAGGGGTTTGGTCGGTTGCCCCGTTCATTCAGCTCTTCCAGCAACCAACAGTGCTCCAGCTCTGCCTATACCTTAGGAGCCTTACTATGCACCTCCAGTTTCTAGCGCGGGTCTTACGTGGGGTGTTTCCATAGGTCAGTACAGCCGACCTAGCCCTAGCCAGTCACAGCCACCGCACCCTCCCAGAGCTTGTGTCGAGTGTGGTGATACATGCCATATGGTTAGGGAGTGCCCCAGACTTGGTAGGGGTGCATCTTCGCAGACTGCTCAGCCACAGTGTGCTCAACAGAGTTCCCAGGCTATGGTTACAGCTCCAGTTGCTGCTCCACCCGCTCAGCCAGCTAAAGGTGGAGACTGGGGAGGTAGAGGTCACCCTCAAGAGGAAGGCTAGGCCAGATATTATGCCCTTCCTGCTCGTGCCGAGGCTGTTGCCTCCGATTCGGTTATAATAGGTATTATATTTGCTTGCCATAGAGAGGCATCGGTTCTATTCTATCCGGGCTTTACTTATTCTTATATGTCTTCTTTCTTTGCTCCGCATTTGGGTGTGCCTCGGGATTCTTTGAGTGCCCCCGTTTATGTTTCTACTCTTACGGGGGATTCCCTTGTTGTGGACCGCGTTTATCGGTCATGTGTAGTTACTATTCGTGGTTTTGATACCAGGGCAGATTTGTTTTTACTCAACATGGTTGATTTTGATATTATCTCGGGCATGGACTGGTTGTCGCCCCATTATGCTATTCTTTATTGTCACTTCAAAACTGTGACGCTGGCTATGCCAGGTATTTCGCGTATTGAGTGGAGTGGCACTTTAGATCACACTCCTAGTAGAGTTATCTCTTCCCTTAAAGCTCAGCGTATGGTTGAGAAGGGGTGTGCAACATATTTAGCCTATGTGAGATATGTCAGTGTGGATACCCCTTATGTTGATTTTGTCACAATGGTACGGGATTATCCCGATGTGTTTCTAGTTGATCTTCCGGGCATGCCGCCTGATAGAGACATTGATTTTTACATTGATCTGTTGCCGAGCACTCAGCCTATTTCCATTCCTTCGTATCGTATGGCTCCTCCTGAGTTGAAGGATCAGTTACATGAATTGCTTAATAAGGGTTTTATTCGACCCAGTGTTTCACCATGGGGTGCTCCTGTCTTGTTTGTGAAGAAGAAGGATGTTTCTATACGTATGTGCATTGATTATTACTAGTTGAACAAGGTTATCATGAAGAACCATTATCCTTTGCCTCATATTGATGATCTTCTTGACCAGCTTCGGGGCGCACATGAGTTCTCTAAGATTGACTTGCGCTCAGGTTACTATCAGTTGAAAATTCGGGAGCCAGATATCTCGAAGACTGCTTTCAGGACTCGGTATGGTCATTACGAGTTCCTTGTTATATCATTTGGGCTGGCCAATGCCCCAGCAGCTTTTATGCATTTGATGCACAGTATATTCAGGCCATATTCCCGGAGTTGGGAAGATCACTAGCAGCACCTGAGGATCGTACTTCAGATCCTAAAGGAGAAGAATTTATATGCAAAGTTCTCAAAATATGAGTTTTGGTTGGATTAAGTGGCATTCTTAGGCCACGTGACTTTGAGCGAGGGCATTCGGGTAGATCCCAGGAAGATAGAGGCCGTGCAGAGTTGGCCCAGGCCATCCTCAGCTACAGAGATTCGCAGTTTTCTTGGCTTGGCAGGTTATTATCGTCATTTTGTTGAGGGGTTTTCATCAATTGAAGCTCCTATGACTAGATTAACCCAAAAGGGTGCCCCATTTTAGTGGACAAAGGAGTGTTTGGTGAGATTTCATAAGCTCAAGACAGCTTTGACTACAACCCCTATTTTGATATTGCCTACTGGTTGGGGGTCTTAAACTGTCTATTTTGATGCCTCGAGAGTTAGCCTTGGAGCGGTGTTGATGCAGGATGGTAGGGTGATTGCCTACGCATCCAGACAATTGAATATACATAAGAAAAACTACCTTATCCACGACCTTGTATTAGCTACTATTGTTCATGCCTTGAAGATCTAGCGTCATTATTTGTATGGTGTGCCTTGTGAGATTTATACTGATCAGAGGAGTTTGCAGCAATGTTCAAGCAGAAGGATCTAAATTTGCACTATAGGAGGTGGTTAGATTTGCTAAAGGACTATGATATCACTATTCTGTATCACCCGCGCAAGGCCAATGTGGTAGCGGATGCCTTGAGTTGCCGAGGGGAGAATTTGGGGTGTTTGGCATATTTGCCAACTTCAAAGAGACCCATGGCGATGCTTGTTCAGGCCTTAGCCAGTCAGTTTGTCAAATTAGATCTTTCGGAGCCCAGTCGGGTTCTAGCCTGCGTGGTTTCTCGGTCTTCATTGTTCGATCGTATAAGGGAGCGACAATATGATGACCCTCATTTACATTTCCTCAGGAACACGGTTCAGCACGGCAATGCTAGGGAGGTGACCATTGGAGATGACGGGGTATTAAGGATGTAGGGCCGGATTTGTGTGCCCAATGTTGATGGGCTTCGGGAGTTGATTTTAGCAGAGGCTCATAGTTTGCGGTATCCCATCCATCCGGGTGCCGCGAAGATGTATCAAGACTTGAGACAATACTATTGGTGGAGGTGGATGAAAAAGGATATAGTTGGATATGTAGCTAGATTCCTCAACTGTCAGCAGGTGAAGTATGAGCACCAGAAACCAGGTGGGTTGCTTCAGCAGATCGAGATTCAGGAGTGGAAATAGGAGAGGATCACTATGGATTTTGTGGTTGGTCTCCCTCGGACTGCGAAGAAGTTTTATACCATTTGGGTGATTATAGATCAGCTAACCAAGTCCGCTCATTTTATCCTTGTGTGTACCACTTATTCATTAGAGCGGTTGGCAGAGATTTATATCCGGGAGATTGTTCGTCTGCATGGTATTCCAGTTTCTATTTTTACTGGACAGAGGTACTCAGTGCACATCACGGTTCTGGAGAGCCATTCAGAAGGAGTTGGGTACTCGGGTGGAGCTGAGCACAACATTTCACCCCAGACGGGGGGACAATCCGAGCGCACTATACAGATTTTTGAGCATATTCTCCATGCGTGTGTGATTGAGTTTCGAGGGTCTTGGGATAAGTTCTTTCCATTGGCAGAGTTTGCTTACAAAACCAACTACCAGTCCAACATTCAGATGGCCCCGTATGAGGCCATGTATGGTAGGCGGTATAGATATCCGGTGGGTTGGTTTGGGCCGGGTGAGGATAGGCTATTGGGCACAGAGTTGGTTCAGCACGCATTAGAGAAGGTCAAAGTGATTCTGGATAGACTCCGTACGGCCCAGTCTAGATATAAGAGTTACACGGACCGAAGGGTTGATGATGTTTCCTATATGGTCGGAGAGCGGGTTTTGCTTCTGGTTTCGCCTATGAAGGGCATCATGAGGTTTGGAAAGAAAGGGAAGCTTAGTCCGAGATTTATTAGCCCTTTTGAGATTTTGAGGCGAGTTGGGGAGGTTGCTTATGAACTTGCCTTACACCCCCAGCCTGGCAATTCATCTGGTATTTCATGTTTTGATGCTCTACAGATATCATGATGACCCGTCGCACATGTTAAATTTTAGCTCAGTCCAGATGGACAATGACCTATCCAATGTTGAGGAGCCAGTGGCTATTTTGGACAGGCAGGCTAGAAAGTTGAGGTCAAAGAAGATTTCTTTAGTAAGAGTTTAGTGGCGGGGTCAGTCGGCCGAGGAGGCGACTTGGGAGACAGAGAGGGATATGCGCAGCCGTTATCCTCATCTTTTTCCTGACTCATGTACTTCTTTCTTTTGTCCGTTCGAGAACGAACGGTTGTTTAGTGGTGGAGCTGGGGTCATCACTTGTTTTCTTACCATTCTGTGCTTCTAAGGCCTTGAAAACCCCATTTAAGATATCCTCGATTTGTATGCACAATGCGAGTGCGTCGTCGGAAAGCTTAGATATGAATTTTATGGGAAAAGTGCTAAATTTTGATATTAAATTGAATAAATCTAACTTCAGTCAACATTTTGGGTAAACAGACCCGGACCCGGACCCGTGAATTTAAAGTCCCGAAGGGTCCATAGGAAAATATGAGACTTGGGCGTATGCCCAAAGTCGAATTCCGAGGTCCCAGACCCGAGAAATGAATTTTTGCGTGAAATTGTTTTTTAGATATAATTAAGGAAATTGGAAGTGAAATTCGATCAAACGATTATGGTATCGGGCCTCTATTTTGGTTCCGGTGCCTGGTACAAGTCTTATATATGGTTTAAGCGCTTCCTATAAAGTTTGGTATCAAACGGACGTCGTTTTGACGTGTTTCGGACTTAAAAATAGAAATTTGATGTTTCATGAAAATTTGGAGGAAATCATGAGTTTTTAGACTTAATTCGATGTATATGATGTTATTTAGGCAATTAGATCGCTCGAGTAAGTCTGTCGGATGTTTTTGAGGTTGTGTGCATATTTGGTTTGGGGCCTCGAGGGCTCAGGTGAGTTTTAAATAAGCGGAGGAGTGCATTATTTAACCTTGAAAGTTGCTGGTATGAACTGGCCTGCAGGCTTTGCATTTGTGAAGCCTGCCTCGCAAATGCGATACGGCAAATACGAGTGGCCCTTCGCAATTGCGAAGTAAGCCCAAGCTAGCCCTTCTCGCAAATGCGGTCATTTCTTCGCAATTGCGAAAAATGCTCAGACTGCCAGTGATCGCAAATGCGATCGTTATGTCGCAAACGCGACCCTCACTTCGCAAATGAGAAGGTCCCGAAAATAGGAGGGTTCGCAAATGCGAACAATGTTTTGCATTTTCCATGTTGGAAGAGGTCAGGGTTCGCAATCGCGAATCCCAGTTCGCAATTGCGACATCTGCAACCTGCAGTTTTTATACTTAGAAGAAATTTGGACATTTTCACCTATTTTCAAAACACAACTCCTTTGGGCGATTTTCCAAGAACAAGACCTCTTCCAAATCGTTTGTAAGTTGGTTTTTACTTATTTCTTTCAGTCCTTAACATCAATTAACATGTTTTCAATTTAAAATAAATGATTTTCATGGGTGAAATCGGAGGTTTGGGGTAGAACCTAGGTTTTATAAAATTGGGATGTGGACCTCAATTTTAAGGTTCGATTTCAAAACGTGGGGGAATGTATAATCGGATTTTGGTTCGAACCTCGAGTTTGACCACGTTGGCCCGAGGGGTATTTTGGTCATTTTACCTAAATTTGCGTCTCAGCTTTAAATTGAATAGTGGAATCAGTTGTTTTAGATGTTAATTACAAGATGTAATTAAAATGAACAGATTTGGGCCATTTGGAGTAGGATACTCGTGGCAAACATGTGGTTTCAAGTTGAATTGGAGTCGGTTTGAGGTAAGTGGCTTGTCTAACCTTTTGTGGGGGACCTTTCTTCTTAGGATATATTATTTGGTAATTGAGTGCCTTGTACGTGAGGTGGTGAGCGCGTACTTGAGCTAATAGTTGAAAATCTGGTTTTTACTTAAGATATTGAAACTGAATTTCTTTCGTATTTGCTTTATTTTACTTACAATTATAACCTATGTGAGATTAGAAAAGAATGTCTAGTTGATTTAACTTGCCTACTTGCTTAAGTTGCCTTGAATGTATTACATGAATCATGTTATGCTAGTACTACATGTTGCTTGTCTTTTTGTACTTCCCTTCTGAACATCTCCTGGTTGTGGTTTCGCATTTACATTGGGACTACGGATGTGGGATTTCGGTATCCCCCCCTATTTGTTTACTTTGGGACTACGGTTTAGATTCCAGGTAGATCCCCTTGCACATTTACTTTCAGACTATGGGTTTGATTCCCAGTAGAGCCCTCTGCATATTTACTTTGGGACTACGGGCTAGATTCCCAGTAGATCCCCCTACTCATTGATATTGAAATGGACTACAGGACGGTATCCTAGGAGAACCTCGTTATTGGTATTGATATGGAAATGGACTACAGGACGGTATCTTGGGAGATCCTTGTTATTGGTATTGATATGGAAATGGACTACAGGACGGTATCCTAGGAGATCCTCGTTGTTAGTATTGACATGGAAATGGACTACAAGACGGTATTCTGGGAGATCTTCGTAATTGGCGCTAATATTGAACTATTTTACTCTGTGTTATCTTATCCTCGGTATGTTGATTGTTGTTTGTATAACTTGACTTACTTCACAGTTTTATTCCATTATTTCTGCTTATTTCATATTGTTGCCAACATTCTTATTATATTGTTTAATCTCAGTAGGGCCCTGAACTTCCTTGTCACTACCGGACCGAGGTTAGGCTTGGCACTTACTGAGTACCGCTGTGGTTTACTCGTGCCTCTTCGGTGCATGATTTACATGTGCAGACCTAGGTACTTCTTCTCAAGCGCACTATTTCCGAGGCAGAGACGTCTAGCAGAGACTTCGAGGTACATCTGCCGCATCCGCAGACCATGAGTCTCTATCTTATCCCAGCATTTAGTAGATAGTTTTCCCTTTCTTTCAGTTGCTTAGACATTCTGGAGTTAGAGCAGTATATTACGTTTCTATTAGCCTATGTTTCCCGTGAGTTTACGGGTTTTGGGGTGATATTGTAGACTTCCGCATTATTAATTTGTATATGTCGAGCGGAATTTATATACAGTTTCTCTTTTAGTTGTCCAATTTTATTAGTTATTCCACAAGTTATGTTGTTTTCCGCATTGTTAGGCTTACCTAGTTATAGGGACTAGGTGCTATCACGACATATACACGGAGGGTGAACTGGGGTCATGACAATATTTCCATGAGATTTCATAAAGTTCTAAAATAGGGAAGACAAATACTCTCAGGCATTATCACTACGAAATATGTGAATAGCAAACCCAAATTAATTATGGATTTTAGCGTGGAAGGTCTGGAAAATAGAAAATAACTTAGATCGTTTTTTTATAAAAAATATCCAAGTGCACCTTGAATAATCATCAATGAAACTAAAGAAGTAGTGAAATCCCAAGGTAGAACTGACCGACTAGGACCCCAAACATCTGAATGGACTAAAATAAATGCTGACACTGCTTGATTATCAAGACGCCGAGGGAAAAGGGAGTGAGTATCTTACTGAGATGACATAATCAACACTCTATATTTGACGAGTGAGATAAACCAGGTACCATTTTCTAAAGTTTTGACAAAGTGGGATGTCACAACCGTTTATGTAATAAATCTGGTAAATCAGTAATATGACAAGTTGTTGCAGGAAGGCAAGATGTGAGTCCATGTGATTTAGAACGGATAAGGTAATAAAGTCCGTTTGATTCACGCCCAGTACCAATGGTCCTCCCTATGATGCGTTCTTGTATAAAGTCATGGTCATCTAGAAATAAAACAGTGTATTTAAGTGATTTGGCTAAGTGATAAACAACTATGAGATTAAAAAGACTACCGGAACATAAAGAACTGAATCTAAAGGTAAGGAAGGAAGTGGGCTTACTTGACCTATTGCAGTTTTTATGGTTTGAGATCCATTAGCCATTGTGACTAGAGATACCAAAGATTTGAGACCCATTGAGAATACAAAATAGTAGTGAAAAGAGATTTGTTAGTGGAAATATAATCCAATGCACTTGAATCAATGACCCAATACTCAAAGGATGAAGATTAGGAGACAAAAGTCACGCTATCACCTGTTTGAACAATAGAAGCTATCTTCGAAGATGTCTCCTTACATGCTTTGTACTGAAGGAACTCAATATTATCTGCTAAAGAAACAATCCAACAATTTAAATTATTGGTTCCCATGTCGCTACAATTTTTAGTAGTAGGGTTAACTTGAAATAGTGGAAATCAATAACTCCTGGGGGGAAAATGAAGAAATAGCTGGGAGAACACTGTATACAGTAGAAAACAGAATACTCTTTTACGTCAGAAATAGTGTTCACACTGGAAAACATTGTAGCTCACCAAAAAATTATAAAGTTGTCAGAATTTTTCGTAACCAGGATGGATAGACTCGGAATTACCTTGTGAGAAAGATGTCATAAGGAAAATCTTGTTCAAAAAATGTCCCAAATGGGCTCCACGCGCCGGTGCGTGGAGGAGTTCTCGCCGAAATCTGTTTTCTTTTCTTGCCGCGTGAGGGCACATGGGAAGGTATTTTTCAGTGGGGTTGAGTAGGGTTTGGTCGCCTGAGCCTAAAGAGTCTTGTTATGGTGTTGGTTGTTGCACAACGCCAACGGAAAGTGATTTTGTTGCGAACTACCTCTTAAGTCACCAAAAAAATTGCGCGACGACAAGGTCTTTCTTCCCGAAAGTCGTTGGAATGATGAATAACGATAAGTTTGTCACTATTGCTCCGATGCCATATGAGAATACACGAGAGAAAAATATTATTACTGGTATTGGTTACTCCATATACAAGAGGTCCAATTTATAGCTATAGTCTACAAAGTACATATTACTCTCATTCCAATGTGGAACTACACATTAATGTAACTAACAATATGCAAATATAAAATATTTGATGTTTTTAAAATTGAAGGTGCCAATATAAAATATTAGATGTTTCTAAAATTGAAAATAAATTAAAATTTAAAATACATAAAAATTAAAACTTTGGTAAATAACATAATAACTTAGTAGGGAGGTATGTCTTTTATAGATACACCAAAAATTATTATAGTATTGAGTGAATGGGGGCGGGGATTGTTATGGTTGTGACGGTGGAAGTTGTTGACTTTTTTTTATAGATTATTCATTGTTGTTCTTGTCGCAAAAATTCACGACAAGTCGGATCGACAATAGAATCCACATCGATCACTTAAATTTTATTTTCTTCTTTCAATTCTTTTAGTCTTAGTTTTTTCTTTTTGAACAGTCAAAAGTTCTTCTTTCTCAATAATCTAATTATTTTCCGGTTGGACTATCTTCCCATAACCATTATCGATATTTCTCTTTATTTTTCCTTTCTTCAACCCATTAGGTCGTTGTGATGATGTGGAATCGCCTACAACATCCTCATTTAAACTTAGTGAAAATAATGATAAATTAGGATATGATAGATAAGGTGAATAAGGCGTAGATGTCTGATGATAGGAGAATTAGACTATAATTAGGCCCTAAAGAACCACATTTTTGTATAGTTTTTACGGTAAAAATTGATAACAAAATGCTCTGATTAGTGTTTTTCATGCTTTGCAGGTTATATCCAAATAAAGAAGTGTGTGGAGTACTTTTGGTATCAATTACGGAGAAAAGGAGGCCAATCATACAATATCCATGAAGTACACCAAGAGAAGGGACAAAACTAGAACTGAAGCTGGTCTGCTGCTATCCGGGAATAACCGCGGTAGGACCACAGCAGAACATTGCTGCAGATTTTGAAGGCCACTCTGGTCGCGGTCCTAGCGTAACCGCGGTAGGACTGCAGCCGCACGCATAAACTTCAGGGACCAAAGTGCAAAACACAGGATTTTAAGCCCCGAACCCTATATTAAACGAAGGAAGCCGGCCAAGAAAGGGGAGAATGATTTTCAGTAGTGAAAAACATCATAAGGAAGGGCAAGAGGCAAGGAGGATCATTGGGAATCAATCTATAATCTTCTTCTTTGTTCTTTTACCTTTGAATATGAACTCCTTTGTGATTTTTACTATTTTCATGAGTAGCTAAATTTTGTTATCTAAGGTTTTGGTGAAACCCGTTGGGGATAAATTGGTTGATATATTAATATAGTTTTGAGTTGGCTGTTAATCTCTATTTGTTTAACTACGTTTTGATTTTGGTTAATTGAAAGAATCCTCAATTAGCCGTTCCTATTTATTATGTATCTGCTTGAGAGAGAGTGCATATTTAGGTAGTTGTTTGAACATCATCACTCCCGGAGTATAGACGAGAGTCATAAATGAGGGTTTAGAGGTTGTATTAGAGATAACAATACCTCGGGTGCAATCTAAGTGAACTGTAATATGAATCTAGCTAGCGTAGCTTGAGAGAGTGCGTCTAGTAAATTATCATAATTTCTTGAGAGAGATTTATGGTAGTTGGAGAGTTCATGATTGATAGAGGCAACTAAGTCACAACTATAAGAAATATACACCCAAGGAAATCAACAATGGGGGAAACCATTACCTTAGACCTTTATTCCAATTGTTTACAATTCAACCATAGTTAGTTTTCAGCTGGTTATTTATTTTCAATCTTGTCTTCTTAGTGATTTAAATAGATACAGCTAAGGCTTAGCTCTCTGTGAGATTCGACTCTGGACTTTTAGACCGGATTATATTTGCAGCGACCGCTTATCTTTTTTAGGACTAGAGTTGGGCGTGAGCAAATTTTGGCACCATTGCCAGGGAACTAACAGTGTAGTTGTAGCTGTATATATTGCTAGGGTTCAAGTTTGAATTTTTTTTTTTTGCATTTTTTTATAACTGCTGATTTGAGAAACACAACATCTTGGAATTATGAGAATTTAGGTATAGATAATTCTACTATTGATCTCCATACATATTGTGAAGCAAACCACCCATGGAAAAATTTTCAAAACGTTCCTAGGAGCGAGTTGTGTACACCAACTCAATCTTATTTGTAGAATGTGTGTGGTGTTAAAAATGGTCACCTTCATGGTTGTGCTTATATTTCTTTTTTTCTCCCAACCCCTTACTATGATGGTTCTATCTTTTCTTGTGAAGTTAATAGGAACAAAGAACGTGGGTATGCAGACCTGAAGGAGATCAAAGATACGTTAAAGCGCCTTCTGAAACAAAATAATGAAAAACAATTGCACATAGAAAGGCAAGAGGCAACTATTCGCAAGTTGGAGGCTCAATTGAGTAAAGTGGTTGGAGCTTTTAATGCTCAACAAGCCAATATTGAGGATAGTAGCCAAGAAGAGCATGAATTTGAGGTGTTAATTGTGGAGGTCAGAGTAGAACATCAACAACCTAGCCAACCACAATTTGAGGATGTCAATGTTGACGAAGTGAGACTAGAGTCAGCCAAGGACATTGAGGATACATATTCTGTTGACTCTAGTATCATTGATGCAAAGGATATTGAAAATCCTGAAGTTCATGTGTTTGAGCGCATTGGCCCTCACTCCAATCATTTTTCTACATTGTGCTTGGATGATGATATAGAAATAGAGTCATCCGAACCAATTGAAGAGTCAAGGAATGAGGAACACGATGCATATATTCTAGAATTCTTCTTGCCAGAACATCAAGATTACACACCTCATAAAAAGACCAATGAGTGGAGATACTACATTATTCCTTGGGCCAGTTAGATTCGTTCCACGTCCCCATGAGCATAATCATAAGCTTGAAGAAAAACTTGGGATTCAATTCATAAGCTCGAGGTGGAGACAAAAAGTGATTCACGCCGTGCCGCGATGTTAAATCAAGCACTTGTTGGGAGGCAACCCAACTTTATTGCTTTTTTTAATTTATTTACTTTTATTTTTTTAAATTGTATTATTTTTGTAGCGTCAATTTTTTTATTTTCTAGGAGCATGGAAAGCAAAGGTATTGGAAGGATGCAACAACAAACCAAATGGTTAGAACTAAGTGTGAGGTACCCGCACGAAGGACCGAGCTTGGGAGAAGTCTGAGTATCCCATGGGCTGTTAGTGCTACGGCCTTTGGCTTACCAGGGAGTCTCTTTTATCCTTTTTTTGGTTATGGTATGCATTGGGGACAATGCACAATATTAAGTGTGGGGTGAGGAGATTGTCTGGGGACTGTCTATGCTATTTTAGTGGTGTTAGTTTAATTGAATAATTTTTTAAATAGAAAAGATGGGCTTTTCCTGATGAAGGACCACATAAACAGTATTCTTAAGGGAAGTAGCTAAAAAAAAGACAAAAATATTTTTATTTTATTTTCTTTTTAGGTAATGTAGTAATTTCCCCTTGGTTTTTCTTTTGACCACGGTTATTTTCGAAGGGCTTTTCTTGAACCGGGTTAGGTAGATTTTTCTTTAGTATTTTTAGGGCCCTTTGGACTCTCTTACGCTAAGATGGGTCAGGGCAAGAGTGCATCCCGTAGTGTAAATACCTGCAAATAACTAAAATGAATTTGAGGGTGCGACGTCTAGGCTCACTTGTAGACTCTTAATCTTATGCCTTAATTTTGCACGCCTTGTCTTAATTGAATGCTCACGTGAGTGTGTTGAAAAACTAATTCGAAATGAGTTATATGCCAAGTATGTGGGAGGTAATGCATGTATTTTATGCTTGCATGCGATACCTAGAACTTGCCTTGTGAGTGTGCAAAGTGAAATAGAAGTTATATGGTCTTAGAGATGAATTAGGCATTTCTTTGTGTAGCCTACATAGTTATGAATCCACCTATACATATTACCATAGTTAACACCTTCGAGCCTGAAGCCTGTTTCTTTGATAACCTTACAGTAACCTACATCCCTGTGTTTGAATAGCTTGACTTTTTGAACCCTCACCTCATAGTAGCACTTGAATCGTTAAAGATCATATAAAAGTCAAAGTGTGGGGTGGTAATGGAGTGAAGAAAAGAAAATCAGGAAAATACGTTAATGGCGCAATGGTTGTTAAAAAAATTGAATAATAAATGAAGGACCTTGTAAATAGTTGGTCCTAAAATATCGAATGGCAAGGAAAAGCCAGTTGCCCCAAAGAAAAGTGGGGGGGGGGGGGGGGTAGCTTATAAAACAAGTGTGGAAGAATGATTGGGTTGAACACCGAAATTGGAATAAGGGGAACTATTATATTAAAAGTGCGTAGGGAGATTAATCACTATACCAAACAAATGAAGCCCTATTGATCCTAGACTGAAAAACTCGATTAGTAGAGTATTACACTAAGGGAAAGCTTATGGTATATCTGTGTGTCATATGAATGTTCTTTGCTGGGAGTGGGTGAATTCATTCTATCTATTGTTCTTTGTTGTTTAATTTTATGCATGTGGAACTTCTCTCAAAAATGTGATGTGAGGGCATTTAACTTAGGAAGAAAAGCAATTCTTCACCTTTGTTTAGAGTACATAGAGTAAGAACGAGTGTGGCATGGCATTAGAGTCTTCACCTGAGGTGTGGCTGTTGCAATGCTTAGGTTGTTCTTTCATAATGGTGGGTGTAACATAAACATGGTAATGCATCAAATGATTAGGCCTAGAAGTGTGGTTCAACTTGCTCGAGGACAAGCAAAGATTTAAGTGTGTGGGTGTTGATGATAGCTAAATTAGACTATAATAAGGCACTAAAGAACCATATTTTTGTATAGCTTTTACGGTAAAAAGTGATAACAAAATGATCTGATTAGTGCTTTTCATGCTTTGCAGGTTATATCCAATAAAAGAAGTCCATGGAGTACTTTTGGGATCAATTACCGAGAAAAGGAGGCCAATCATACAATATCCACAAAGTGCACCTAGCGAAGGGACAAAATCAGAATTGAAGCTTGTCTACCGCTATCCGGGCGTTACCGCAGTAGGACCGCGGCAGAACACTGCTACATATTCTGAAGGCCACTATGGCCAGGGTCCTGGCGTAACTGTGGTAGGACCGCAACAGGACGCGTGAACTTCAGGGACCAAAGTGCAAAACACGGATTTTAAGCCCTGAACCCTATATTAAATGAAGGAAGCTGGCCAAGAAATGGGACAATGATTTTTAGTAGTGAAAAACATCAGAAGGAAGGGCAAGATGCAAGGAGGATCATTGGGCATCAATATTTAATCTTCTTCTTTGTTCTTTTACCTTTGAATATGAATTCTTTTGTGATTTTTGTTATTTTCATAAGTAGCTAACTTTTGTTATCTAAGGTTTTGGTGAAACCCGTTGGGGATGAATTGGTTGTTATATTAATATAGTTTTGATTAATCTTTATTTGTTCAACTACCTTTTGATTTTGGTTAATTCAAAGGATCCTCAATTAGCTGTTCCTATTTATTATGTATCTGCTTGAGAGAGAGTGCAAACTTAGGTAGTTGTTTGAACAACATCACTCCCCGAGTATAGAAGAGAGTCATAACCGAGGGTTTAGAGGTTGGATTAGAGATAACAATATCTGTGGTGCAATCTAAGTGAATTGTAATGTGAATCTAGCTAGCGTAGTTTGAGAGAGTGCGTCTAGTAAATAATCATAATTGCTTGAGAGAGATTTGTTGTAGCTGGGGAGTTCATGATTAATAAAGGACACTAAGTCATAGCTATAAGAAATATACACCCAGGAAATCAACAAGGGGGGAACCCAATACCTTAGACCTTTATTCCAATTGTTTACAATTCAAGCATAGTTAGTTTTCAGCTGGTTATTTATTTTCAATATTGTCTTCTTGGTGATATTAAATAGATCCAGCTAAGGCTTGGTTCTCTGTGGGATTCAAATCCGGACTTTTAGACCGGATTATATTTGTAGCGACTGCTTATCCTTTTTAGGACTAGAGTTGGCGTGATCAATGTCTCAGGCTCTGATGATATATTAGCATATCCTTGCTTTCTTGGTTTTTTTCTTCCAAGATCGCCATCCTTAACCTTGTCAAAAAATTTCATTATAGTCCACACATGATCAAATTTAAAATATTTTTTGAAGTTCGGATCATGCATAAGTAAAGATTTTGTGTGTAAGCTATAATATTGAAATAAATTAAGAAAATAATAAGAAAATATATACGAATAAAGTATAAGTAACTATAAAATAAATACTCACAATATCTTGATCAAAAGCACCACTAGGACACAAATTTTCTACTTGACGTGCACATCTATTTAATTTTCTTATTGCCTTCTCAATCATTTGCATTCGGCTTTGCAACGAGTTTTTGGTGCGCATCTTCCAAAAATCTTTATTTGCATTATTGTATGCATATATGACCCAATCCTAAAATTGATCTCTAGTTTGATTGACGCCCGTTATTGGATCTTGAGAAACATATAATGCATTTGGCATAATAGAATATCTTTACAAAGTATACTGCATATCGAATGGACATTTTTTCAAGTAATTAGAGGAAAAGGGTATTATATGTTTAAATAAAAATAAAAGCCAATTATAGTTATAGAAGGTTATATTGCCACCTCTATAGAGATAAAAGTAGACCCAATATTTTAGTAGATGAGAATATGATAGATTTTATTTTGATCTCAACCGTCGAGTGGATTTGGCTTCGTTCCAGGTCACTTGGTAATCAATCAAGACCGTGAAGTGCTGATAATGATTTTTTATCTATTATTTTTCAAATAATCCCTGCTTTAATGAGGGATAATTTCGTCGTAGATATCGAATGTCCCAAAATTTGTTCCTCTGAATTATTGATGCAATTAAAGGTTATGATATGTACTTCTAACATCGCATTGATGTGGTGGGTAGATTTGGATAATTTATTATACGATCATAGCCATGTTTAGAATATTGGCATATTGTGTGCCAAAGGATGCCACTAAAAAATATGTGAAAATTAGAGAGTGAAGCGAAATTGAAAGCATGAAGACATTTTGCCGAGCTATCATAGAAGTTTTTGGCCATCAGTATTTGAGATCACCAACAACTAACGATGTTGCAAGTCTTCTGCACATCAGTGAACGTCGGGTTTTCCAAGAATGTTAGGCGGTCTAGACTGAACGCACTGGAGATGAAATATTGTCCAACAACATGGGCTGGACAATATGCAGGTTGTACCCCCATCAATAATTCTTGAAACTGTAGATAATTACGACCTTTGGATATGTCATGCATATTTTGGTATGCTTGGAACCAATAATGATATTAATATTTTAGAGTCATCACATTTATTTTCCTATCTTACTGTAGGTATTACTCCTCCCCCTCCCCATTATGTTATTCAACGAAAGAATATGATATGGGTTATTACAGCTATCGAAATATATCCAATTATGGTCAACCATTATGCAAACTATTCGTCACCCACGTTTGCCACAAAAGAAATATTTCACGATGAAGCAAGAATCATGTCGAAAAGATATTGAACTTGCATTCGGAGTTTTGCAAGCTCGTTTTGAAATTGTTGCAGGACCATCACATTTTTTAGAAAAGAAGTGATACATGATATAATAACTACATATATTGCACAGCATGTTAATCGAGGATGAACGTGATCTTAATGCACCAATTCAAGATGATTGGGAATGTCCACCTCAAACGGTAGAAATGGTAGTAGATGAAAATCACCAATTTGAACAATTTTCAGCTCGACACAAAAGAATTAAGGACAAAGATGCTCATTTTGCACTATGCAATGTATTAGCAGATCATTTATGGGAGCATATTAGAGTTAGAAGTTACATATTTATGTAATATTTAATTGCCACGACCCAAGTTCTCCCTCCGTGAACTGTTATGAAGGCACCTAGTCTCTACGACGAGGTAAGCCTAACAATTTGCGAAAAAAGGAAATAAAGACATGAAACTAGCAATTTACGGGTAATATAATACAGAAGTTTTATAACGCCACTTGGCATATACAATAATAACACTCTCGACCAATATTAACACTCCCAAAACCCAGAATTTCATGAATCACAAACTAGAGGAATTACATAATGTTCTAACTCCAGATATCTAAACAAAGTAATAACAGAAGGTCTATAGCTAAAAGGGAGAATGGAGAGGGACTTCTCAGTCTGTGGATGCGGAAGATATGCCTCGTAGTCTTTGAAAATTGCCTCGCCTCACTGATAGTACGGCTGAGCAGAAGAACCTTGATTTGCACACGAAAAACATGTGCAGGAAAGGGCATGAGTACACCACAGTGGTACCCAGAAGTGCCAAGCCTAACCTCGATCGAGTAGTGACGAGGAAGGTCAGGGCCCATACACACACACACACACACATACATACATACATATATATATATATATATATATATATATATATATATATATATATATATATATATATATATATATATATATATATATACAAGGTACAACAATATGAAGTCTGACAACATAATTGAAAATACTAATGATCGTTAAAGAGTAAAATCACAGACAGAATATACTCAGTATACAGAGATAGCAACAGGAGATCTCCCAAGATATATAAGACAAGGTAAAACAGTATGAAGTGTGATAGTATAATAGAAAATACTAACGATCGATAAAGAGTAAAATCACAGACATAATATACTTAATACACAGAGATATCAACATGGGATCTCCCAGGATATTGTTTCGTAGTACAACAACAACAAAAATAACAACCCATTATAATCTCACTTAGCAGGGTCTGGGGAGGGTACTGTGTATGCAGACCTTACCCCTACCTTGGGGTAGAGAGGCTGTTTCCAAATATACCCTCAGCATCCTTCCCTCCAAGAACTTCCCACCTTGCTCTCGGGGAGACTCGAACTCACAACCTCTTGGTTGGAAGTGCAGGTCGTCCCATAGCCCTAAACATAAATATGCAGAGGATCTCCTGGGAAGTCGTCCCGTAATCCGAATCATAAATATGCAGGGAAATCTCCTGAAATACCAATTTATAGTCCCAAAGTAAATATACAGTACAGGGGAATCTCCCGGAATGTCGTCACGTAGTCCCAAATGTAAACGTGCTAGGGGTTTCCCGAAATACCGATCGTAGTCCCAAAGTAAACATGCAGGGGGATCTCTCAAGATATTGTCCCGTAGTCCCAAGTAAACACATAATGGTCTCAAAAATAATCTACAGTCCTATTCAAAAATAAACAGGAATTTGTACTCTAAACATGTTGCACAGAATACAAGTAAGCAGGTAAAGTAGGTATGACAATTAAATCACATAAGCATACTTTGCTTAAAGCCTTTCGAGTTATTGTCGCTCATTCTTTTGTTATTTCTAGCTTGCGGTCACTCGTGTCGGTCTTTTGCAAGTCTATACTAGAGATAAAGCTAAACAAGAGGTTTCAAGTACAAGTATTGCTCAATCACAAGAAAAACACATATATTTACTTAATGAAAACACAATTTTTCAATATTTAGCACGTGTACGCACTCGTTACCTCACGTACACGGTACTCATATAACACCAGTACCAAAATCCTAAGGGGACTTTCCCCCACATAAGGTTTGGTAAGCCACATACCTCGAACCAGCTCAAATCAATCTGAAATCACGCTCTTGCCAGGAGTATCCAACTCCGAGTAGGCCAAATTTAATCAAATAAATTTCATAATGTAACTATAACTACAAACAACAGATTTAGCTAAAGGAATCAAAGCTAAGATAAGAAAATACAAAAATGCTCAAAAATCCTCTCCAGGCCCAAATCTTGGAATCAAATAATAATTACGGATTATGAATACCCATTCACTCACGAGCACACTCGAAGAAAAATCATCAAAATCCGACGCCAAAATCTCCTCAAAACTTAGATTTTATGTTCGGGAATGTTTCCTCATTCTCCCAATTTTTCACCCCAAATCCAAAATTAAATGATAAAACTAAGATTAGATTAATAGAATACAACTAGAAAGGGATTAGAAATCGTTACCCACTGATTTCCTCTTCAAAATCGCCTTCTCCCCAGATAAAAATCAAAATTGGTGTTATGAACTTCAAACCCTCAAAATTTCTTATTTCTGTCCAGCAATTACCGCATGGCAGTCAGGAGGGACAAACATGCGGTCTCGCACCTGCGAAAAAGGCATCAGAGGTGCGGAATTTACTTAACGGGGCTAGGGATGCATCTGTGGTCACTTGGACACATCTGCAGTTTCGCATTTGCGATCACCCAGCCGCACTGCGGTTCCTAAAGCCATAGCCTTATTTCACTTCTGCGATCATCAAGCCGCTTCTACGGCGCCGCACCTGCAGTCCCATATAAGCAGGTATGGTTATGACAGGTACAACAATAACAGAAAATGCCAAAGTCCAAATCTTATTTCGTTAAACACCCGAAACTCACTCGAGGCCCCCGGGACCTCAACCAAACATGTAATCGATCCTAATACATCATACGAACTTAGTCCAACCCTCAAACCACATCAAACAATGCTAAAACGACGAATCACCCTCCAATCTAAGCCTAATGAACTTGAAATCCTATGAGTTCTATAACCGATGCTGAAACCAACTAAACCATATTCGATTGACCCCAAATTTTTAACACAAGTCACATTCAATACTATGGAGCTATTCAAAATTATGAAATCGGTTCCGACCCCGATATCAAAATCTCACTGATCCGGAAACTTCAAAAATTTAACTTTCGGTATTTCAAGCCTGAATAAGCTACGTACCACCAAAACACAATACGTACACGTCCCTAAGCCCTAAATCACCCAACAGATATAATGTAATAGATAAAATTCTATTCCGAGGTTGTCTTCACACTGCTCCGACTATGGTCCAAATTCTAAAGCTTACGCTCGCATTTAGGGACTAAGTGTCCCAAAACACTCCAAAACTCAAAACGAATATTCCTGGCAACTTACAATAACAACAAAAAATACAAGGAAAATAGTTAATAGGGGATCAGAGCGTTAATTCTCAAAATGATCAGCCCAGTCGTTACATTAATCTCAATTTTACCATAATGTAATATGTATTTTAATTATCATGTATCCTAATGATTTTGCTTTTATTTGAATTATCTGTTAATATATATAGTCTATATATATATTATTTGAAAACTTATGGTATAAAATAATTTTGTATTAGATTGTTATATAAGAAAGAAATATAAATTATATGTGATGAATATTTAAAAAGAAAAAATACAGAATTTCTTTATTAGAAATAAGAATAAAATTTAAATAAAACATAATAATATAATCATTGCTTTTAAAAGGAATTTTTCGGCGAGCCCTAGGACAAGGCACACCAAAAATGCCCCAAGGTGATTGGCGTGGGGCGAAAGTCTCAAGAGGCGTATGGCCAACAATTCAAGGTGTATGCCAAGCGTTTGGGACGCATTTTTATAGTGAGGCGTAAGCCTCAGAAATTTTACAAATTAAAATAAATTTTGTTGAATAAGTCATTTATATAATACCTAAATTCACAAAAATCGGCTTGTAATACCCAAAAGTTTTAAAAAGGAACTAAAATGTATTAAATTTAAAAGTCAAGATCTTTTTTATTGATTGAAGCTCTAATTGATGGTGTTTTCCAATTCTTTATCTTGTTTGCTAGTCTGCTAATGTCTCTAAAAAGCAACGAATATTCAATTTCTTTTTTCCAAAGAGAACATTCTCCTTCATATCAGCAAGTTCAAAGTTCAAATTGCAAGTTAGTCATCCTTTTTGTTCCTCCACGTAGAAATTTTATTATTTTTGACTCAAGCTACTTGTACTTGTAAGTAGCTTAAAATAGATTGTTTTGGCTAGGTTTTTGTGGGGTATGTATGTGTGTGTGTGTGTATATATATATAGAGAGAGAGTGTGGGAAGGTGCCTAGGGCTAGTTTTTATATATCTAAAAATAAAGAGAACAAAATGGCAGGAGGTCTGACAAGATTAAGGAAATAAACTTTGACAGTCACATAGCTCCTATTATCAAAGTTGCGTATAATACTCAACAGTGATAGAAAAAACTGTAATCTAAAATAGTAATAAATTAGCTATGTTATACCAGTTTGAATTTCGTTCATGCTCCTTATGCAGAATTGGATATGAGAATGAATCTAGTTGTGTAGCCATTTGTTTTCCTTCCAAAGCTCTAGTTGTATCTTCCTTGTGTATGGAGCTCATGTGATCATCCCCAAATTGTGTTGTGTCCAGTAGCCTATCCTTCACTATCTTGCAATATCCTTGATACATTTCTTCTCCTCCTTGCATAATGTCGGCCAAAACACACCCTATAATTTCTGCCTCTTGATGTCTGCATTATTGTAAGGATTAGTAAACTCACACGCATTGCTCATTGCTTCAAGTGTCTTGCAATTGTGCACGAGAATGGGCATGCCCTGATTGGCGAGGAAATCGTGTGGACTCCAGTAGTGATCTATCAAACCATTTGTTTGGCCCCGTTCATGGGATATAGAATGAATGAAATGCATTGGGAATTTAGTCCTAAATGCAACCATTGATCCCATTTTTGAATGCCAAGAGCCCAAGTCACCCGTAAATAAGATGATTGTCGCGATTAAACTCTTGCATATTCTTGTGTTATAAAACCAGTATTGTGAATCCTTTACTTGAAACTTCATGGTGAAATTACTGGTGTTCAGCTGAAGGATTGAAGCATTAGGGTGCTGGATGTCAAAAGCAATCTTTCTATGACTGTAGGTCGACCATAGTATACTGGAGTTCCTCTTTGCTTCCATGCTTATGCCTACTACTATTTCTTCAAGAGAATGAGCATCGGGTGCTAATACCACCCATTGAATTTATATTAAGTAGTAAGTCATGGACACATTAGCATTTCCTGCAAAAGACAAATAGAGTTGGTGAAAACCAGAATCATTACCCTCTCTTCTATACAAATTTGAGGATGATGATCATGGATGCTTCTCTTTCTTCTTACACTCCTATCCTCCGTTCCTCCTAGCTCTTCGCAACCTTCACTCTCAAATAGGAACATTGTAATTATCATCATTCACAAATCTTTGACCTTTTACCTCCAATTGTGTGAGACAATCAGTCTCACAATTGCCTCTATCCAAAGCATAGTTGGCCAAGTAATCACCCAGTTTACTACCCTCTCTGATAATATGTGATATCCTTATGCTGCATCTACACATAATGTCTTTAATCTCCTCTACATGTATTTCAATTTTGCATGGTACATTACAAATTCCCTCCACCACATTCTTCAATATCATGGAATCAGTTTGGAGCATAATGTGTCTGTAACCATGTTACACACAACACTTCAGTGCTTTTACTACATCCACAGCTTCAGCTTCATTGTTCATCACTTCATGGATATCCTTGCCTTGTGCATGCAGGATATCATCATATTCATCTCTCAACACAAAACCAAAAGGACTCTTCCCGGATTTCCCCTTGATACCCCATCAATATTCACCTTCACCCAACCTAGTTAAGGTAATTCTCATAAGACCTTCGTTACCTTCAACTTTGGTATGTAATGATCCATTACATGTAACAAATCTGGCCATTTATGAGGAACATTTTATAAACTTAGTTTCCTTAGTCTTGCCAAATCTTGTAGTGTAGATTGTTAGGATTATGATTCCTACTAAAGACAATAACCTTCATATTGAACAATTCGGAATTAAACTACATGAGCGGAAGCTAACCTGAATCCATGTGTGGAAATTGTTGAACCTCCTTTGATGATCGTCTTTGAGTCCTTATGAAGATTGCTCCTTTAACCTTTCTTCAAGAATGTCTTGAAGTTGTATGTCACCACAAGAATGCTTCACAAGACTTTAAACAATATGTGAATTTACTCACAACAATAATATGACAATGATCAAAATTGGTATATGGTTTTCCACAATTATTTGCAAGAGAACAATGGTGTATTTTTGCTCTTGATTCAATGGGAGGAAGAAGAGTCTTGTCTTGCAATAATGTGGGAATCATAACCCCCACTTTATAGCAAAAGAGTTACATAACCCAAGAGTCACAAGAGTTACATAACTCAAGAGTCACAAGCATGTAGCCATGGTTACATATATGTAACCTTAGTTAGCCCATCATTAACTAAGGTTACCCTTTTGGGTATCTACACATTAGTCCTACACTTTATATGACAATACATTGGCCCCCTTAACATAATGTCCATAAGACCACAAAATTAGGCCAAACCAAAAGATAGCACATAACATATAATTTATCCATATATTATTCATATGTATGTAGATATAAGTCCATATATCCTACAATCTCCCACTTGGACGAGATACATAAACATATGTACAAACCTTAGCATTATATGTTACAAAATAACCTTAGGAGCTCAAAAATAGCTATCACAATAAAATTGTCATGAACAATCCGGTCCATTAATCATACCAACATAGGAACTAAGTGCTCTTCGTTACTCATTCGCAACTAGAACGGCATAGATCACGTATATCAATATAACCAACGACATGGATCAAGTGTAGGTATGTAGCATGGAAATAACATAAAGTGGGGTCAATAGAATGTCTATTTCCAACTGGTTTTCTTTATTGAGATCAATCATAAACTGTAAGAGTACAAAACTTTAAAAGTGAATATCTGCGCAGATATAACTGAATTACTGAATTTCTGAATATAATAGACAATACATAAATGTACAATACAAACTCCCACTAAAATACATAATCCTTATCTGATTTGACACCCATACAAGCAATATGCTCATGAAATACTTTTGGTGTCAATCGCTTAGTGAGCGGATCCGCAAGCATGGAGTTTGTACTAATGTACTCAATGCACAATTGTCCATTTTGTACTCTTTCTTTAACAACCCGAAATTTGACGTCCATATGTTTTGCTTTCGTCAAACTACTGTTGTTATTAGCATAAAGGACTGCCGATCTGTTATCGCATAATAGCCTAAGTGGCCTTTGATGCTATCAACAATTCACAGTCCACCAACAAAATTCCGCAGCCATAATGCCTCATTGGATGCTTCATAACATGCCATAAACTCCGCTTCCATGGTGGAAGTGGCTGTAAGAGTTTGCTTGATGCTTCTCCAAGAGATAGCACCGCCCGCAAGCATGTAAATATAGCCTGAAGTGGACTTCAAACTATCCCGACATCCAGCAAAATCGGAATCGGTATACCCAATGATCTCAAGCTAGTTCGATTTCCGGTATGTAAGCATGTAATCCTTTGTTCTCTGTAAGTACCTCATGACCCGTTTGGCTGCCTTCCAATGGTCCATTCCGGGATTGCTTAGATATCTGCCTAACATCCCAACAATGTATGCTATATCAGGTCGTGTACATACCTGAGCATACATCAGACTACCTACAGCCGAAGCATAAGGCGTCTTCTGCATTTCCGAAATTTCATAATTATTATGTGGGCACTGTTTGAGACTAAACTTGTCTCCCTGTGCAACAGGGGTGTTGCCTGGTTTACAATCTTGCATGCCAAATCTTTTAAGAACCTTATCGATATAGCCCTTTTGTGACAGACCGAGAACACCTTTGGAGCGATCTCGTTGTATCTGAATTCCTAATACAAAAGAAGCTTCACCAAGATCTTTCATTTCAAATTTTTTTGAAAGAAATTTCTTAGTTCAAGTAATAATGCTATATCGTTACAAACAAGCAGTATGTCATTGACATATAAAACCAGAAAAATATACTTACTCCCACTGAACTTATGGTATATACAGTCATCAGCAATATTCGGTTCAAAACCAAAAGATGTAATGACTGCATGAAACTTATAATACCATTGACGAGAAGCTTGCTTGAGCCCATAGATGGATTTCTTTAATTTGCAAACCTTCTTCTCTGATTCATCCGAAACAAAGTTTTCAGGTTGCACCATATAAATTGTTTCCTCAATGTCACCATTGAGAAACTCTATCTTAACATCCATTTGATGAAGCTCAAGATCAAAATGTGCTACTAATGCCATTATAGTCCTGAAAGAGTCTTTCGATGAAACTGGAGAGAAAGTCTCTTTATAATCAATGCCTTCCTTCTGAGTGTAGCCTTTTGCGACAAGACGAGCTTTGTACTTAATAACATTTCCCTCTGAATCCCTTTTGGTTTTAAAAATCCATTTACAACCAATAGGTTTAATACCTTCGGGCAATGTAACAATCTCCCAAACGTCATTATCGCTCATAGACTTCATCTCATCATTCATGGCATCAATCCACTTTTGAGAGTTAGAACCCTTAATGACTTGACGGAAGTTGATTGGATCATCTTCCTCAAGTCCAATATCACTTTCTTGTTCTTGGAGAAATACAACATAATCATCCGGAATTGCATTTCTCCCCTCTCTAGTGGATCTCCTTATGGCACTTCAGTTTCTTGAGGTTGTTGAGTTTGATTTTCATTAGTAATTACAGGATCCTGATTGGGGAGATTTTCGAGATTGTCTTGAACTGGAGTTGTATGAACCATGTCAGGAATGAGAATTCCCTGACCAAGATCAACAACTTGAGGGAAGGACACATGTTCTTCCTCAAAGACAAAATCTCTAACAACTTTATCTCCCCAACCCCCCAAACTCAATATCCTCAAAGAACCTAGCATTACCCGTCTCAAAAATAGTTCTAGAAGTGGGATCATAAAACTTAAAACCCCTAGATTTTTCAGAGTATCCAACAAAATAGCTACTAACCGTCTTAGCATCCAGTTTCTTTTCATTCGGCCTATAAGGCCTTGCCTCAGCTGGACAACCCCAAATGTGTAAATGCCAAATACTGGGTTTATGCCCAGTCCAAAATTCATATGGGGTTTTGATTGTAGTTTTAGTTGGAACTCTATTAAGAATATAAGCTGCGATTTTTAATGCTTCACCCCAGAGTGAGTCTGGCAAAGTAGTACGAGAAATCATACTTCTTACCATATCCTTAAGGGTCCGATTTCGTCTCTCAGCTACACCATTCATCGTAGGACTGTCTGGCATAGTATACTGAGGGACGATCCCACACTCATCTAGGAATTTAGCAAAAGGCCTTGGACGTTGTTCACCGGAACCATCATATCGACCATAGTATTCACTACCACGGTAAGATCTAACGGATTTAATTCTTTTGCTTATTTGATTTTCAACTTCAGCCTTAAATGATTTGAACACGTCTATGGATTGGGACTTTTCGTGAACAAGATATAGGTACCCATAACGAGAGTAATCGTCTATGAATGTGATAAAGTATTGTTGACCATTCCGACAAGGAGTAGGAAATGGCCCACAAATATCCATATGTATCAATTCTAAGATGTCCGAAGCTCTCTTAGCACCTAATCTAGTCTTGTTTGTTTGTTTTCCCTTGATATACTCAATACAAATTTCCGAATTTGAGGAATCAAGAGAATCAAGAATTCCATCAGACACGAGTTTCTGAATTCTTTGAATGGATATGTGACCCAAACGTTTATGCCAGAGTGATATAGAATTCTCATTAGTTAATTTTCTTTTGGTACCACTTAAACTTGTATGCAAAGTTTCTTTATTTGAATTTATTGTATCAACCAAATATAAGCTATCAAATGTTGATAAAAGACCAGTACCAATAAGATTTAAATCTGAAAGAGGCTAACTTTATTATCACCAAAAGAACATGTATACCCGGATATGTCCAATTGGGGAACCGAAATTAAATTCCGTCTAAAAGACGGTACAATAAAAGTCTCATCCAAATCTAAATGAAAATCGGTCTTAAACAAAAGCCTAAATTTGCCAATAGCCTCAACTGGCACCTTCTTGCCGTCACCCACATAGATGTATCTTTCACCATCATTTGGTTTTCGGCAGTTCAGGCAACCCTGCATAGATATACTTATGTGAGTAGTAGTAGCAGAATCTACCCACCAAGTATCCTTAGGTACCGAAATTAAATTAACTTCAGAACAAACAAGAGAAAGAAATGTACCTTTTTTCGCACGCCAGGCATGGTACTTGGTCAGTCTTTCTTCACATGATTAGTCCCCTTACAGAAAAAGCAACCTAATTCAGTAATTTCAACCTTAGGTTCCTTATGTTGCTTAATCTTGGGCTTTGCAACTGCAACTTCCTTACCTTTCCTCTTCTTAGTTTCATTAGAAGAGGATGTCAAATGAGCACTTTCAGTCTTATCTAGCTTTATCCTTTCCTCTTCTTGCACACAATGTGAAATGAGCTCGTTAAGAGTCCTTTTCTCCTTCAGGCAGTTTTAACTGACCTTAAACTGATTAAAGTGTGCAGGAAGAGATATCAAAACAAAGTACACAAGCAATTCCTCAGGTAAATCCAGCTTGAGTGACTTTAGTTTCGAAGCAAGATGAGACATTTCCATAATGTACTCCCTAATGTTTCCCTTGCCCTTATACCTCAGGGAAACAAGTTTACTCAATAGTGTACTTGTTTCCGCCTTTTCGTTTTGCATAAAATGCTTTTCAAGGTTTTCAAGGAAAACTTTGGCATTAGCTTCATCATTCATAGTGCTCCTGAATGATTCTGGAATTGCACGTTTCATAATCATTAGACTCATGCGATTCGAGCGTTCCCACTTCTCCATCACCCTCCTTTCATCAAGAGAGGATGTATCCTCAAGAGGAGTAGGTTGCTCGATCCGAAGCGCAAGGTCAAGATCCATGCAACCGAGAACGATCATGACATTCTCTTTCCATTCCTTAAAGTTAGTGCCGTTAAGCACAGGGATGCTATTGATGTTGGCAGATATCGTAGAAGCAGAAGAATTAACTGAAAATAGAACAAAAGGATTACTGAATACATGCTTACAATTACTTGAACTTTAACTTTACTTTATAGATTCAAAATAGACATATCCCATTACAAGATACCTAGCACAATATTGATTTTAGTCTTTGGACAGAAAAACAACTTGTAAGTGGTACTCTTGGTGTAGTGATCAAACATAGACAATAAACTCCTGTCAAATATCAAACCTTCCTTTGGGCCGATTCAATATTCACATGGAAAACCAAATAATTGTCTCATATTTATTACCACAAGCATGTTCGAATTCCTGCCAAATAACAACCTTCCTTTGGGCCGGTGCTAAACGCATGGAAGACTAACATCCACAGTCATCTTATATTTTAAGATTAATCAATCTACACAATAGAGGTTACTTTGGCAACATAATGCTTCAATTGACTAATTAAAATATTAGATGCTATAAACTTTAGTTCCTTAAGCCATATTATGAATCTTTAACTTAATAAGTTACATGTTTTGACATGTAATACTTGAATATTAATTGTTGTATACTTGAGAGGACAATTCCAAAAATTATGAGAATTGATGGACTTCAAAACAATTAATATTCAAAACTTAAATATTTTAATGTATAATACATTAAAAAAAACTTAAATATTTTAATTGAATAATAAATAATATATCAATTAAAATCTGAAACTTAAAAGATTTGAAACGTTTTTAACCTTACTGGACAAAAATAATCGATTATCTGCTTGAGATAATCGATTATCTTTGGCATAAAAAAAAAATTTCAGCTACTGGACCAAAATAATCAATTATCTAAACCAGATAATCGATTATTCTGGTTTTAGAAAAAAATTTTAAGTTACTGGACCAGGATAATCGATTATCTGAAATAGATAATCGATTATCTGGTATAAAAAAACGTTTCAATCTCACTGGACCAGAATAATCGATTATCTGAAACAAATAATCGATTATTCTGGTGTTCCAAAAACTGCCAGAATTCTAAAACTTGAGAGATAATCGATTATCTAAGAAAAATAATCGATTATCTTTAGGCAGTGTCTAAAAAAATAATCAATTAACTTCCAAGATAATCGATTATTTTTGGACACTGTTTTGCGAAAATTTTTCTGAATAAAACACGTTTTTCAACAAGAATCTTTAAACAAGAAAACATGTTGTTTACCAACTAAAAACATACTTTATATAATGTTTTAATACAAGTAAAGATAACATGGCATTAAAACATCAAATTGCATCAAAACATAACATTCATAATATCATGTTATTTCATGGTACTAGAATTTCATAAATAAAATTCTAACATTTCTTGAACATGAATCCTAACATAACATGAATCTTATGAACATCCAAATCATCCAAAATGAAGGTGGCTCTGATACCATTTGCTAGGATTATGATTCCTACTAAAGACAATAACCTTCATATTGAACAATTCGGAATTAAACAACATGAGCGGAAGCTAACCTGAATCCATGTGTGGAAATTGTTGAACCTCCTTTGATGATTGTCTTTGAGTCCTTATGAAGATTGCTCCTTTAACCTTTCTTCAAGAATGTCTTGAAGTTGTATGTCATCACAAGAATGCTTCACAAGACTTTAAACAATATGTGAATTTACTCACAACAATAATATGACAATGATCAAAATTGGTATGTGGTTTTCCACAATTATTTGCAAGACAACAATGGTGTATTTTTGTTCTTGATTCAATGGGAGGAAGGAGAGTCTTGTCTTGCAATAATGTGGGAACCATAACCCCCACTTTATAACAAAAGAGTTACATAACCCAAGAGTCACAAGAGTTACATAACTCAAGAGTCACAAGCATGTAACCATGGTTACATATATGTAACCTTAGTTAGCCCATCATTAACTAAGGTTACCCTTTTGGGTATCTACACATTAGTCCTACACTTTATATGACAATACATTGGTCCCCTTAACATAATGTCCATAAGACCACAAAATTAGGCCAAACCAAAAGATAGCACATAACATATAATTTATCCATATATTGTTCATATGTATGTAGATATAAGTCCATATATCTTACAATAGATGAGATCTGGAAAATCACCCTACTTACTGTCACCGCCTCCCCATACTTATAGCTATTCCTTCTTTTCCGAAGTTCTCACATTCTAATCGAAGGTAAAGCCTGGGGTACATGCTTTAATCTAGGTACCACCTGAGCTGCCCAACATTTTAGGACTGTCTGCTACATCAACATTCTTTTCATATTAATGCCTGCATCTGAGAGAAAGTACTGCCACACTATCTTAGTTGTATATGATCTAAATAATATATGTGATAATTGTTTCCTCTAATGGATTAATACAACATTAGATGCCTTGAAATATCCTAGTCTTCTAAAATAGTTATCAAAAGGTAACATGCCTTTCCAAACCTTCCACATAAAGAAAACAATCTTAAAACACAAACCTCTCACCCATATGTTTTTGTAAGCAATACTAGGATCTTTTCTCCTTCTAATATAGTCCCAGACAGTTTTAATAGTGGAGTTGCCCCTTGTATCCAACGTCCAGTATGGTCTATCCAATTCATTCTGTAGTACATGAGGGTTGATGTTCTCAATTACATGAAGTGCTAACTCTTGAGAAAGAATATCCAGTAACTTACCTTCATCACACGAGCCATCTACTGTCACATCATATACGTTGTGGACATATTCATCACAATAGAAATCTAGAGGAGTAACAAAGTATAATGATCCCAAGCCTATCAAATTATCAAACCAAAACAGTGAAGAACCCATCCTTGGTTGCTGATAATAGGCTAGATTTAGGTAATTTAGCTATTGTTTATACTTTCGCTAGATTATATTCCAATGTCATAATATGGTTAATTGATGAAAAATAAGCTCTAATTGTGAGTTGTATACATTGCAGGATGAGGAGCTTATGTGATGCTTTCAAGAGGCTATTGGAACTAGTTACGAGCAAGCATGACCCCCCGGAGCTGCGTGCGTGCAAGGACGAGACAAAGAATTGAAGAAATAATGGCCCAGAAGTGCGAGTTCATGTGCGAGGTTAGCGCGAAGTCGCGCTAGATAAGGAGTTGGAGGCAGAATGTCAAGGAAATATGCGCTAAGTCATGCGCGAAGGATGTGCGAGCTTGCGCTAGTTCCAGTTCGGAAAAGACTTATTCAGGGGCAGAAATTGAAATTTGGAGAGAAATCTAATTAACCTATATAAAGTCAAGCTCGTCCAAGGTTGAACTAAGAGGGTTTCATAGTCTAGAGCAAGAAATAGAGAGGCAAGAGGCAATGAGGAGATTAACCATCATGTTCTTCTTTTCTTTCCTTTGTGCTTTTTGCTACTTGTGATGAAATTAAACCTTATTGTGATGATCACTGGTATGAGTGGCTAAACACCCATTGTTCTGGGGTTGTGATTTAGCCATGAATATTATTTTTTGATATTAGCTTGACCTTGATTATAATTCACCAACATATGGTTATTCCTTCAATTCTGTGTTTAATTACTTAATTGCATGTCCAACAGTTAGGTTCTATTTACTATGTACGCTATGCTTGGGAAAACCATGTTTAGATTAGAGAAGAATTGAAGAGAGGATGATCTTAACTCTTTGGGGGAGCGGATTTGTGGTTAGAGGAATATACCTAGTCACCGTATTTAATTAAATATCGTAATCTTAACGCGTTTTTAATAGATTGATTTCATAGGAATATAGGCATTAATCTATTGAGAATAGGTGAGTAGTAATTCGGGAGAAGGTTATGAGAGCATTTATCGATTTATTAGCAACCATAGGTGAATTATATGAAAGGGAGAGTTAATTAGAACACAATATGAATGGTGAATCGATCACAACCCTGGAATACTTGCCTCTACTGAACATACAACAATCAATTCGGTACTTCATAATTTAGTTATTACTTAAAATCGTAGTATAATACAATCATATTATTGGACCTTGGTTTTAGTTGGACTGAATAACAATTGTTGTAATTCCGTGAGTAGTTTACACAAGTCTCTGTGGGTTCGACACTCAACTTGTCATTATATTACGTGTGACCACGTTTACTTATTCGTGCGTTTGGGAGCAACAAGGCTTTGGCGTCGTTGCTGGGGACTTGAATATTAACTACTTGCTAGTTTTTGCTTTGATTGTTTATTTTGTCTAGTCTAACATTACTTGATTGTTTCTTAGATCTCAGGAACTTTGATTGAATGCGTAGGGTCAGAAGCCAGGACTGCCTTCAAGGCTTTGATCTTGAACCTGAGAGAACATTTCACATGAGGTTGAGGGAAGCAAGGGACACGAATAATATTCAAGTACTTGTTCAATTTCCTGTGGACTTGGCAGAGGAGCAACCTATGGCTGTTTAGGAGGTGGCAATGCGCAGCATTGCTAATGTCACCTTCAGTATCGTGAAGCCCAGGATCACTGGGCATTTTGAGCTGAAACAGAGCATCATCCAGTTACTTCATGCGAACGGTCAATTTATGGGTCTCCCACATGAGGAACTACAACAACACATTCTGAATTTCTTGGAGATTAGTGATACTTATATCACAAACGGGGTCACTCCATCTTATGTAAGGCTCACACTTTTTCCATTCTCTCTATTGGGTGAGGCTAAGCGACGGCAAAAGGCAGAATCAGCTAACTCCATTACAACATGGAATGATTTGGCGAGAAAATTTCTAGACACGTTCTTTCGTTCAGGCAAAACTGCAAAGATTAGAAGTGAAATAGTGGCCTTCAAGCAGAAAGCAGGTGAATCTTTATACTCAGCTTGGGAAAGGTTCAATGGGCTACTCAGAGACTGTCCTCATCACAATCAGACGAATGAAGTGTTAGCTCAAACTTTCATAGAAGGACTACACTCCAAAACAAAGATCGTGGTAGATGCTGCAGCTGGGGGTCAGGTACTGGAGAAAAGCTTTGACAAGATATATGCATTACTGAACAAATTCTGCAACAGCAATCCGGATTGGCAAGGAGAGATGGGTAAACACACAGTGTAGAAGTCTGCAGGGGTTCTTGAGTTGGATGTCATCTTAGCATTATCTGCACAGATTGTTACAATGGGCAACCAAGTGAACCAGATGAATTTGAGTATCAACAAGCAGCAAATACAACCGGTACAACAGGTTCAAACTTTTTGTGAAATATGTGGAGAAGGGAACACGAGCGACATATGCCCCGCAAACCCAGAGTCTGTCTGTTTTGTGGGTAATTCAAATAGAGGCCAAGCAAATCAATATGGGAACACTTACAATCCCAACTGGAGGAATCACCCAAACTTCTCTTGGGGTGGAAACCAAGAAATTTAGAATCAATACAGGCCCCAAGCACCTCAACAGCAATATAGACCACCTCAGTTTGAACAACAAGTAAGTCCTAAAAGTCACCTAAAGACATGTTGAAAAAAGTGATGGCTGAATAGCAGGCCCTTTCCACAATAGTAAGAAATTTAGAGCGTCAAATGGGACAGCTTGCCAGTGCTCAAAACACTAGACCACCAAAGACTCTTCCAAGTGATACTGAGCCCAATCCTAAAGCTCAAGTCAACATGGTTACCTTGAGAAATGGAAGAGCACTAGAAGAAGTTCCAAAGAAAAAAAGAATATAGCTCCTCCTGAAGGAGATTTATTTCCCAAGCCAATTGAGGGGAATGAGAAACATGATAAAGGGCCCGAGCCAGTAATTTAGACTAGGCCACAACCTCCGTTTACGCAAAGACTGCAGAAGCAAAAAGATGATTCTAAGTACAAGAAATTCCTAGATATTTTGAGCCAAGTAATTGTGAATTAGCCTTTGGTGAAAATTTTGTAGGAAGTGCCTAAGTATGCAAGGTATCTCAGAAATATTGTGGCAAACAAACGAAGACATGCAGAGTTCAAAACAGTTGCACTCACTGAAGAGTGCAGTGCCAGAGTTCAGAGTAAATTTCCTCCTAAGTTGAAAGATCCTGGGAGTTTCACAATTCCTTTGTCTCTTGGAAAACAAGAAGTTGGTAGAGCCCTATGTGATTTAGGGGCTAGTATAAATTTGACGCCATACTCTTTGTTCAAGCAACTTGGATTGGGGGCGCTCAGACCAACTACAATCACTTTACAACTAGCAGATAGGTCATTAGTCATGCCCGAAAGAATCATTGAGGTGTGTTTATTCTTCCTGTGATTTTATTGTTCTTGATTACGAGGCAGATGGGGAAGTTCCCATTATCTTGGGGCGACCATTCATAGCTACTGGTGGAGCAATTATTGATGTGAGAGCATGAAATCTAAATATGAGAGTCGATGATGAGGAGATCACTTTTAATGTGTACAAGGCACTTAAGCTCCCTAAGCATTATGAGGACTTGTGCATGATTACTATGGTAGAATCGAAGGGGATAAAGCAGGGTCCTTATATGAATTGTAGTGATCCATACGGGACAACTAAATTAAAGGAGGTAGTGTTTCCAGCTGAGCATGTTAAGATGATTGAGAAAAGAGCCAGAGATGAAAGAGGAGACCTTCCGAGAGCGTGCAAAAAGGCTGCAATTCAAGGGAAAAAGAAGAAGAGAAAGCGCCCAGCCTAATCAGAGTAGCAGAGTCGTGCCACAACTATAAATAAAGCGCTTGTTGGAAGACAACCCAACATGTATATCTTTTAGCTATTGATTTTTTTTAGTGTCAAGTTTTATGTTGTTTTTATTTTGCAAAGTAGGAAAAGTCTGAGTACCCAAAGTTAAAGCTGAATAGCATGTTTGAGCTTAAGTGTGGGGTCATCCCGACCCTTAATATTGAGGATCATGTTCGAGCTAGACCCGAGAATGTCTCAGGGAGTATTTCTCAACCTTGTGTTAATATCTTTCTCTATGATCATACATCGAGGACTATGCATAATATAAGTGTAGGGTGGGAAAACTACTTTATGAAGTGTAATTGTATAAAAAAAATTAGTTTTTCTTTTAGAAGTCATAATAGACTAAGTCGACAAAAAAAATATGGAAAATATGTAGACTCTTCCTGATGACAGATCTTTTAGATGATTTTCTTGCAGGAAGTTAGTCTATAGAAACACCAAAAAGATTTTTTATTTTTTTCTTAGGTAGTGTAGCAACTCCCCCTTGGTTTTTCTTTAGGCCTTTTCCAAGGGTTTAGCTTGAATCGAGTATAGGTAGTTTTTTTTCTTTTTGATTTGTAGATTAGGTTAATAGGCTACGAGCTAGAGAACCAAAAGAGAACCCATGGCGTTGACACACCTGAACACAATAGACCCCAAGAGTGTAACGCTTAGTCTTATTTGTTGAATCTCACTAAAGTGCCTTAATCAGTATGTTTGTTACTGAATTGAATGCTCGTAATGGAGTGTCTTGATGAGCTGATCTGGAATGAGTCATATTCCATGTGTGGTGAGGTTTTTGTGTAGTCCGTGTATTGTACTTGTGTCTAGAAATTGCCCGGTATGTGAGTTGAAGCAAAATTTTAGGTGATGCTTGATTTGAAAAATGCTTTAGGCTTTCTTTGACCTTTTTGAGCAAAATTGTTTATCACAAATAAAATTTGTCCCTAGTTAACCCTTTTGAGCCTTTAGACTCTTGTTAGGCACCCGCATAACAAGTCTATACCCTCTTGTACTTAATTGACATTAGTTTGATCCTTTTACCACTTAAAGCACTTTAATTGTGAGATGAGCGCTAAAAAAGGTAAGAAGGAAATAAGTGTGAGGTGGCTTTTGAGTGGAACCAATAAAAGGATGAAGGTGCACTTGTTTCATAAACTAATATACCATTAACGGAAATCGAGTGAAAAGAAGAATAAACTCAAAAAAAGAGAGAGATGAATACATTGTGTCTTGTTCTAGCCATTGGGTATGAATTAATAGAGTGGTGAAAGAAAAAAGGAGTATTTGTGGGGTGATATTTTTTGTAAATGAGAAGTGGGTTGAAGAATTTGTGCTAAAATTGCTCATGTGATGTGTCAAAGTTCTTAGGAGGGTTAGTCACTATTCCTAAATATATCTTACCCGTCCCTTGGCCCACATTAGAACCACGAAAAAGTCCTAATTGATTTTAGCTCGAGCAAGCCTACGTTAGTAAAGATTTACATTAAGGGCAAGCTTATGGTACCAATTGCATGCATATGACTTCTTTTGTAAGGGTGTGATTTCATTGATATTGTGAGTATATGACTCGAATGTGTGGATTGATTTCAATTTGCGGTGATGTGATTGTGAGGGCATATGATTCGTGATGGAAAAACAAGTCTTGACTTCTGTGTAGAGTATGTTGAGCAAATATGAATATTGCATGGCATTTAAAAGTCGACCTTTGAGGATATGATTGTTCACTGCTAGGTGTAATGTATATAAACTTTTTAGGGTGTAATGCGTTAGGAGAAATGCTAGATCTAGGTAATTTAGCTATTGTTTATACTTTCGCTTGACTATATTCCAATGTCATAATATGGTTAATTGATGAAAAATAGGCTCTAATTGTGAATTGTATACATATGCAGGATGAAGAGCTTATGTGATTTTTTAAGAGGCTATTGGAACTAGTTACGAGCAAGAACGACCCCTTGGAGCTGAGTGCGCGCAAGGACGAGACAAAGAATGGAAGAAATAATGGCCCAGAAGCGCGAGCTCATGGGTGAGGTTAGCGTGAAGTCGTGCTAGTTAAGGAGCTAAAGGCAGAATGTCAAGGAATATGCGCGAAGGATGCGCGAGCTTGCGCTAGTCCCAATTTGGAAAAGACTTATTCAGGGGCAGAATTGGAAATCTGGAGAGAAACCCACTTAACCTATATATAGTCAAGCTCGCCCAAGGTTGAATTAAGAGGTTTTCATTGTCTAGAGCAAGAACTAGAGAGGCAAGAGGCAAGGAGGAGATTAACCATCACGTTCTTATTTTCTTTCCATGGTTTTTTTGCTACTTGTGATGAAATTAAACCTTATTGTGATGAACACAAATATGAGTGGCTAAACACCCATTGTTCTGGGGTTTTGATTTTGCCATGAATATTGTTTTTTGATATTAGCTTGTTCTTGATTGTAATTCACCAACATATGGTTGTTTCTTCAATTCTGTGTTTAATTGCTTAATTGTCTGGCCAACAGTTAGGTTCTGTTTACTATCTATGCTATGCTTGGGAAAGCCATGTTTAGATTAGAGAAGAATTGAAGAGAGCATGATCTTAACCCTTAGGGGGAGCGAATATGTGGTTAGGATAGGAATATACCTACTCACCGTGCTTAATTAAAAATCATAACACAACAACAACAACAACAACAACAACAACTACCCAGTATAGTCCCTCAAAGTGGGGTCTGGGGAGGGTAATATGTAGACGAGCCTTACCCCTACCCGAAAGGGAAGAGAGGCTGTTTCCCACGTAATATAATGCATTTTTAATAGATTGATTTCATAGGAATATAGGCATTAATCTATTGAGAATAAGTGAATAGTACTCCGGAGAAGGCTATGAGAGCATTATTTAGCAACCATGGGTGAATTATATGAAAGGGGGAGTTAATTAGAACACAATACGAATGGTGAATCGATCACAACCCTAGAATACTTGCCTCTACTGAATACACAACAATCAATTCGTTACTTGATAATTTAGTTATTACTTAAAATCGTAGTATAATACAATTATATTATTGGACCTTGGTTTTAGCTGCACTAAATAGCAATTGTAGTAATTTTGTGAGTAGTTTACACAAGTCTCTGTGGGTTCGACACTCAACTTATCATTATATTACTTGTCGACTACGTATACTTGCATGTGCGTTTAGGAGCAACTGTTTCCATATTATTTTTTGTTCAATCTCATTCCTACATTCAAGCATCTTTCTCCACATATGAGATCCATTTCTCCATGAAACCATAAAGGCATTCAAATTTTGCAATATTTTTGGCTCATGAATGTGCTCCATAAAGTAGGCTTTGTCTAAAGTTCCACCATAGTTTACAAAATAAGGCTTTAGATACATCACCTAATGATCTAAATCCAACCCCTCCTTCTTTTTGTGGCAAACATAATGTGTCCTATGATGCCCAATATTTAGCTCTTTCCTTCTACTGAAAAGTAAGCAAATAATTTATGAAGTTTATTAATAACAGAGGCTGGCGGGTTCACAATTGATAGTAAATGTATTGGCATGCTTTGAGGAATATATGAAATTAATACATCTCTGCCACCAATCGATAGAAGTTTACTTTTCCATGATTGAAGCTTGTCAATCAATTTGTAAACAAGCCCCTGATAGTAGTCCATTTTCCTTCTAGCATAAAAGATTGGACAGCCTAGATAAGTGAAAGGAAAGTCCTACTAGCCAATTCCAGTCAAAAGATTGGACAACCTAGATAAGTGAAAGGAAAGTCCTACTTGCCAATTCCAGTCACTCTTTGCATTTTGTTCAAAACCTCCAAACTTGTTGAATGATGCATATAGATTGCTGATTTTGCCTTATTAATTAATCTAGAAGCTATCTCATAGGCACTCAACACCTCCATAATTAGTTGGAATGAAATAGCATTAGATGATGAGAAGATAATAGTATCATCAGCATACGCTAGATGATTATCCTTAGGGCTTCACTTTGGCAAGCCATATCCACAAAAGTATAAGTTTAGATGAAGAGCTTCAAACCTCTGGACATAGCTTCAACAGCTAAAATGAATAATGCAGGTGACAAGGAATCCCCTTGTTTAACTCCTCTGGTGAACTTGAAAAATCCATAAGCTTAGCCATTAATTAAAACTGAACACCGGTTGTTAGACACAATGCCAAACACTACACCAATGAACCTTTCACAAAAGGCCCATTTTTCTCAACACTTTAGTCATGCATATCCAAGAAATCCTATCGTAAGCTTTGTTCATGTCTAATTTCATCACTACATTAGGTCCTACCATTGTCCTTAACCTGATGTTAGTAATGATTTCTTAATTTAACAACATCTTTCCTATGATGCTCCTTCCTTTAACAAATCCCTCTTGTTCATCTAAGATGAGATTAGGCAATAGAGGAGCAGGCCTTTCATGAATAACTCTTAAAAAGACCTTGTTAACGAAGTTGCTCAAACTAATAGTTCGTATATCAGAAAAAGTAGCAACTTCCTTCTTCTTAGGAATAACACTAGATTTGTGTGAGTAATAAATCTTGGTAGTTCATGACCATTAAAGTACTGTCTCGACATGTTAATACGTAATTCTCTATTATGTACCAACAGCTATGGAAGAATTTCCCAGTGAATCCATCTGGTCCCCCAGCACTATCCCCATTTAAGCCAAAATGGCCCTTTTGACTTCATCTTTTGTAGGTTGTTTCACCAGTTCTTGATTCTGATCAAAAGTTACCATTTTAGGAACATGATCGATGATCTAAAAGTAGTAGGAATAACATCCTCATGGAATTGAATCTGGAAAAAATTGACTGCTTCAGCTGCCATTTGTTCATTGCGTTTGATCCAGTTACCTTCGCTATTCTGAATTCTCTTTAATTCCAATATTTTTCTCCTACTATTCACTTATGCACGAAAGATTTTAGTTTTGCGATATCCATCCTTAAACCATGACATGCCAGACATTTGCTTCTAAAATTCTTCCTCTAGAGACAAAAATCTAATAAGTTCAGCATGAACTTTGTTAAGCCTTTCTCTATTAAGCTTTGTTGGATTGATTTCAAACTGTGCTTCATGAACAAGTACCACCTCTTCCCTACTAGAAACGTTTTGGAAAATATCCCCATATGTAGCAATCTTCTTTAGTCCTTCCATTCCACCAAGTGAAGATACTACCTTTAAAACTAAGATCATGCAAGTTACATATAGTTACACAATGCCTAAAATCATCAATCTCATTGTAATGTACTTGAAGTCCTCCAAACTTCTTCTCCTCATTCTAAATCACATTGAAATCACACCCAACTATCCACGGGGTTGCCATATTAGAATCCAAAGCATATAATGTGTCCCATAATTCAATCCTATAAATAGCATCACACTTAGCATAAACTAAGGTAAGAATTACCTCATGTTGGGAATTAAAATCCACCAGTCTTAAGTTTATCTGCTGCTTCGTATCAAATATTACCGTGACGTCATAATCTTCATCAACAAATGCCCAAATATTGTTAGAAATATTTACAAAAGCTTGAGAAAATCCTATCCTTCTTCTGTATCTCTTCAATTTTTTAGATTGGTGCATTGGCTCCATTAAACCCACAAATGTGAAGTGTTGTTGTCCATAGATTGTAATTAGACTTTCAAAGGCTTGCTGTGTATTCACTAATCTAATATTCCAAATTAATGCATTCATCATTAATTGATAAATTTGGAGAGTGTCCTTCTTATTGGAACTTCTGTACCAGGGACTGGAACAGTAGAAGTTTCTTTTTACTGCTTCTTCCTACCTCTGCATGTAGATTTTTCTCTATCCATATGCCTAGGAGATAAGTTACCCTGTTGAGCAACATTCCTGAAAATTTAAGCTGTGGATTTCTCATCCATGTCTCTTCCTCTTACTTCTCCATTGCCTTTATCATCTACCTCTGGAGATGTTTGGCTAGCTGAATTTAACAAGTTTAGAAACTATTGTCCAGCTAGTAGATTTCTTAGCCACATTTTGCATCTTGGAAGATGACTGCAGTTCTTTATTTTCCTGTAATTATTTGCTTTGGATGCTAGTGATAGGATTTGGGTTAGTGTTAGGATTAGGATTAAGGTTTTCTGGGGTGAGGATTTGGTCATTGTGATTAAGGCCTACATCAAGAACAGTTGGCTTAGGACAAATATTTTGGATATCAAGAGGTTTAGGCATCAGATCAGGTCTGGGCAACTTACCAGCTTCGTCCTGCTTATCTCCATCAGCATCTACTCTTATCAGTTCCTGATCTTCCTCATCTTTCTCCAAGAAATAAATTCCATCTTCAGACTCCTGAACATTGACTACCTCCTTGTCTAGCTCATCATATGATTGTAATTCCTCTTCTTCTTCTGAATCATCCTCTACTTGTTGACTCCATAATCTCCCCATCACTGGACTTCCTATAGGAAAATTCTTTTCTTTGTTTGACACCTATCAATTTATTTCACATATACTTCTCCTTGTTCATTAGTCACACTAGCATCAATTCCCTTTAAGACATTCCTGGAATTGATAGTATCTTCTTGAGTGTTCAACATTTGTGAATGACTCTTTTGGCCTGAATGATTAGTAGTAACATTGTTGCCTCCAAAGTCTCTATTGATCCATTGTGATGTGGATTCCTTTAACATTTCTTGTTCTTTCTCTTTATCCTTCTGGTTTATAAATCCTTTGCCAATATTCTTACGAGCTACAATCCCAGGTGAAGAAAGATGATAAATTGGTGCAACTGGATTCAAGGTTCTCCCCACTTCAGTAGGAGTAGATTTAGGGTTGCGATTGACTTGATTTTGCTCCACCAAAGCTAGCTGAGTATTCTTTTCATTATCATCGGCATCCTCCACCGAAGCAACACACTTATTAGTCATTTGAACATCATCAACATCAAAAATTTCTTTCCCACTGTTGCCTTGTGCTTCTTCCTATTGAACAAGTTTCTGGACATGATTATCTCGCACTTCTTTCCATTGTTCACCAACATTACCAACAACTTTTCAACATGAAAGGAACATTAATGGACCCTTATTTTTTTCCTATTTTCTAGCATTACCCGTAACTGCCTACTTCACTTTGTCATTATACTCCATTCGTTCTGGATTAAGTCGTCAACATTCAAACCGATTATGACCTTGTATTTTGCATTGCTTACAATACTTAGGCATAAAATCATAATCGATCTTCACCCATTTAGCCCTCACCTCTCTGTAGCCTCATTCTCAATATCCCTACGAACTTTCTTAGGTAAATCTACTAACAAGTCAACTAGGGTCTTAACTCTTGCACAACTAGGCCTAGTTTTGTTAATTGTAGCAAGATGCATCGGCTTCCCCACCGCCGAGGCTAATGAAGACAAGCATTCCTTTACAAAAAAGGTAGGCAGCAAACCTGGAAAGGAAATCCATGTCATTGCCATTGGTGTTTCTTCCTCGGCCTTGAATTTTGCATCATAAATTAGTGGTCGTAATTGATATTCATAACCAGCCTTGTCTTTGTCAAAATAAGCCTTTTTCAATGTAAAGTTAATGAAATATTCTTATAACGTCAATCTTATCAAGACATGTCGATCTTTAAGGATACCAACACTACATTCTTCTTTAATTCCACTAACTTGGTATGATTCTACGTAACTCTTGAAGTTCTAGCCAACCATATGATAGTTTCCCAACAACTGTATATTGTAAACCTTCAACTGCATTTATATGATCAACCTCAGCTTCTGTAAACTTGGCAAAAGGTTCTCCATGTAAAACAGTGGCACGTCGCATAAGGATACACTCAATAAAAGTTCTTTTTAGGGTTTACGTGCATGGTAATGTTTTGTACAGTAGGTTTCAGTATATTACTATAAGCTAATGGCTTGGTAGGTTGTTTGTGATAATAGTTGATGGGCGAGGAAGGGAGGAGGCTGACCAGCCAGAAAAGATGGCTGGGCGCCGGCTGAAACGACCACCGTAGCGCTCAAACGAAAAATCGCTTGAAAATCGCCAATGTGATCGCCAGAGCTTCTCTCGCTAATAACTTTATCATTGGGATCTCTGTGTGTGTTTATATATTTACATACATACATACATACATACATACATACATACATACATACATACATACATACATACATACATACATACATACATACATACATACATACATATATACATACATATATATATATATATATATATATATATATATATATATATATATATATATATATATATATATATATATATATATATATATGTTTATAAATTTTATATGTTTATAAATATTTACTTTAATTATATAATTTTAAGGGTTATGCCATGTGCCTCGGAGCTTATGCCTCGCTGAGGCATATGTAAACCACCTCGTCTTATGCCCACGCCTTTTAAAACATTGAAGATAATATTGAAGAGATAGAAGAATATGAAATGATGAGTAAAAAATAAAATAATGGTTGAAGTAATTGTACTCAATTTTGGAATAGAAATGGAGGAGGGTTTGGAGCTGGCCTTAACTAAGGTTAACTAAGGTTAAAGGCAAAACAAACAACAACCAAGTATGATTTTATTAGTGGGGACGAGGAGGTTAGTGTGTGTACGTGTTATCTTTATGATTAGAGAGGATATTTTCGATACACGCTCGATATTTCGAACTGACAAAACTTTGAAAGTTGTTAAAGGCAAAAAAAAAAAAACAGAAATTGGGAAAATAGAAGAGAGGTACTCCAGCAAAAAAAAAAAATATAATATGAGAAAGAAAACACAAAAGGAAAAAATGGAACCGTACGCAAAACGCTAAGATGAAGATCAGTGACAGTCTTCTACGATAGCAGGGTATAAAAATCAGATTGGTGCTCGGTAAAGAGGAAGCCAAAAAGAGGCACACCACAATGGTGGCAACTCCGACTGAGGACATGGGCGGTGATCACACGAATACGTCGTGGAGCTCCTCAACCAACTGGACCATTTCTCTTGGCTCTCTCCAAACTTGCATCACCTTTGAATCCTCCATTTACTCTGAATCAACTCAGATATCTCCTCTTATACTCGACGGATCTTCACCCGATTTTGCCCCCTGCGAAATCAAACGTAAGTGACAAAAAAGTAAAAATCAACATATCGTGCTGTTTATTGATTAAATTAATTGTATATGTTGCAATCACTAATTATGCAATTTAGGTCCGCTGTTTCTCTAGAGTTAGAGACTTACTTGTACGGTAGTATCGGGATAGAAATCTCCTAATTTGACATACTATTAGAATGAAGTACAAGTATTCATATCAGCGATTTGAACCAGAGACCTAGTCGATCGAGTGATTGTTTGTTTTCTTATTTGTGAGAAAAGAGACTGCAAATTTTATGGCAATTTTCATGAAAGTGGAATCGGTGTAAACTCTTTCCTTGGTAATAGCTCTTCAACTTTAGCTGTTAGAGAGAATTAGGGAAGGAAAACAATTACATGGAGGAGTTAGGCTTGCTCTAGTGGCGAAGTACCTCCATCCCCACCACCAATGGTTAGGTTTACCTTATGCGTGGAACCACTGTTGCTCCCCTGGTTGTGCATAAACAAGAACAACTTAGAGAGGGGAATTTATGCTTTTCAAGTAGTCTTCAATAAATCAATCAATCAAATCAAGTATGCCCTCAATCTAAATGAGTTGGCGCATTGGGCTCTGCTGTAATGTATGTTTGATTTTCAAAGCATTTCGGATTTAAAAAAGCCATGATGCTGCCGACGTGTAGGACTGTATATTAACTTGCTGATTGAATGATCATAAAATCCTACTATTAAAAAGACCCTCTAATATTTGAAAATGCTATGCATGACTACTTCCGGCTTGCTTTAAGAACAAGCATATCTCTTAATTAGATGTTTAATAATTAAGTTGCTACTGCATATCGTGTCTGGAGTCTAGACATAGGTTGTCATGAAATCAGTTGGTCTTTGTTACAAATGTGTGTATGAAAAGGATGCTTTTGTTAATCTGGAATGTTAAAGAGGCCTTCAAGCTTATCGGTGCGATATCATTGTACCTTACTATTAATCCTCTCAAAAAAAGGTATCCCGATGCACGAAGAATCCCGCGTTCATGTAGTGTCAAGGAAATGGCCTCTGATTCTATGGTTCGAACCCGTGACCTATAGGTCACATAGAGACAACTTTACTGTTGCTCCGATGCTCCCTTATTATTATTAATTCTCTACGGGAGAAAATATGAATGCATGTCGTCTCAAAGGTGAATCTGAAGAGGCTATCTTGAAGACATTGATTACGCATAGCAATCTACTTTGGGTGCAAAATTTTGGGTTGTATATTAGAAATTCTTAAGGAGGAGTTGACTATAAGTTTTGTTGATCTTGTTTTTGATTTTCAAAGATCAATTTAACGGGTTATCTTTGCTATGGACTTAATATCTATTGCAGTAGATTTTGTTGTTATCTTTTGACGTGTTTTCTAGAGAGTTTAAGATCATCTTTATTGTTTCCATCTTGAATTATATTTTCTCAATACTCCTTTTTATAGAATTTTCGCTTAATAATCAATACTGATATTTACTGCCTGTTAGAGCAGCTGTTACTAAGGTTTATAACTGCAGGAAGAAGGCTGATAATAAGGCTTAAATGTAACTATTTTATTTATTTAATACTATATATTTCTAGGAGTTACCTAGAAGTTAGGATGGTTATTTTGCATTAGAAAGAGGGGAAGGGAGGCCGTTTGATGCAAAATCAAGAAGGTCAAGAATCCATTCAAGGTTAGAATTTATAAAGATTATGATTTCATATTTCTTGTTTCCTAGTAATTTGATTCTTGTTTTAGTAGGATTATTTTTCTGTGATGATGGGGTACATAAGGATTCGGCTCTTAGCCCATTTTAATTTGCAGATGACATAGTGTTAATCGATGAGACGCGTTGCAGGGTTAATGATCGGCTGGAGTTATAGAGGCAGACCTTGGAATTTAAAAGTTTCAAGTAGAGTAGGACAAAAATTGGATGCATGGAGTGCAATTTCAGTGTGGGGATGCAGGAAATAGAAGTGAAGGTGAAGCTTGATACACAATTCATCCCCAAGAGATATAGTTTTTGTTGAGTTGTCCCACAACGAAGGGATTTGAGGTCCTTGGTCTCCTTATATGAATCCTCACCTCATAAGCTAGCTTTTGGGGTTGAGTTAGGCCCAAGGTCCATTCTTATCACGGTATCAAAACAATCGTGAGAAATTTATCGCTGTGCATATATTCCAGCGATTTCGGGAAGTAAAATCAGTCATCGGAACCTTTTTTCGGTGACTTTTTTCAAGTAAAATCAGTCTCGGTCAATGCTGTGCAAAATCCAGCAATACCAAAAGACTCGCCTCTGTCCGGAGACAAAACCCCAGAAATTTCTCCGGCCAAATCTGCCCCACGTGCCCCCACGCACCTCCAGAACCCTAGGCGCGTGAGCCCACGTGCAGGCGCGTGACACCCTTTCCGGCCAGATTTTCCGGTGACTCCTTCAGGACAGTTTGGTCGGAATCTAATTCCGACCCTACCTATCCTATTTTTGTTCGATTCCGACAACTTTGATTTTTTCCGGCGACTACACTGACTTTTCCGGCCAGAATTTCAAAAACTTCCTTCAGGACAGTCTGATCGCCCTCGAATTCCGAGCCTATCCATATTTTTATTTTCAATTCTGACAACTTTTAATTTTTTCCGGTAGCTACAGTGTTCTAGTTTTTTCCGGCAGCTCCAGTTTTCTGTTTCAGTTTCAGCGAGTTTTCAGTTGATAATCCAACGATGTCTTTGGGACTCGATGCTTTCGGATCTAGAAACCCGGGTTCTGGCAGTTCCGATGTTATGATTACCTCAGAACCTTTAATGGGAGGTTCAAACTACCTAGCTTGGGCTTCGTCTGTCGAGTTGTGGTGTAAAGGTCAAGGTGTTCAAGATCATCTAATCAAGGAGTCTAGTGAAGGAGATGAAAAAGCCAAAGCACATTGGGAGAAGATCGATGCTCAATTATCTAGTATTTTTTGGCGATCTATTGATTCCAAGTTGATGCCCTTGTTTCGTCCATTCCAAACATGTTATTTGGTTTGGGAAAAGGCTCGTACGTTATACACTAATGACATATCTCGTTTCTATGATGTGATATCGCGGATGACAAATTTAAAGAAACATGAATTAGATATGTCTACTTACTTGGGTCAAGTGCAGGCAGTTATGGAGGAATTTGAGACGTTGATGCCAGTTTCTGCTAGCGTTGCAAAGCAGCAAGAGCAACGATAAAAGCTGTTTCTAGTTCTTACTCTTGCTGGGCTTCCTAATGATCTTGACTCAGTACGCGATCAGATTTTGGCTAGTCCGACTGTCCCCACAATTGATGAATTATTCTCTCGCTTACTTCGCCTTGCTGCAGCACCAAGTCACCCAGTGAGCTCATCACAGACACTTGATTCATCTATCCTCGTATCCCAATCCGTGGACAATCGGGCTTCTCATACTATGGAGTATAGACGAGGAGGAACTCGTTTTGGAAGATCTAGACCCAAGTGTTCTTATTGTTATAAACTTGGTCACGTTCTTTTCATGGTATCAGAGCTAGGCCCATCCCAATTATTGTTACCGATGTTGGGCCCTCATTTATGTTGTCCACGCTCCAGAGATCTGGGCGTGAGCGAGGGTGTTGAGTTGTCCCACATTAGAGGGATTTGAGGTCCTTGGTCTCCTTATATGGCTTGGACAATCCTCACCTCATAAGCTAGCTTTTAGGGTTGAGTTAGGCCCAATGTCCATTCTTATCAGTTTTAAATATATTGGGTATGTTATTCAGGGAAGCAAGGAGATATGTTACGCATCATGTTGGAGCAGGGTGGATGAAATGGAGGTTTGTATTCAGTGTTTTGTATGATAGGAATGTGCCACCAAGACTTGAGGGCACATTGTACAAAGTTTTCGTAAGGTCAATTATGTTGCATGGAGTTGAGTATTGGCCAGTCAAGAGATCTCATGTCCATAAGATGATAGTAAAGATGAGTATGTTGAGATGGATGTGTGGCTATACAAGGAAAGATCAGATTAAGAATGAAGTTATTAGAGACAATGTGGGTGTGAATCCTATGGAAGACAAGTTGCGGGAATCGAGGCGAGATGGTTCGGGCATGTGAAGAGGAGAGACATCGATGTCCCAGTAAGGAGATGCGAGAAGTTGACCATAAGCATGGCTAATGGGTCAACCGATCCGGGCCGGGTCGGATTTTGTCCGACCCGTCCGGGTTCCGGTCCGGGCCGGGTCGAATAGTACCGGGTTCTTAAGGGGCCGGGTTGGTTCGGGTTAAAATTGAACCATATGGGTTACGGGTTGAAAGGGGCCTGGCCGGGTTTTGTATATTTTCAACTTTTTTTTAAATTAAGTATAACTATTAAGTTATAATTATGTTAATACTTTGTAATCATTGAATGAAATCATAAATACAAGTAAGATGAGAAAAATTTGCACTTATTGCAAGTGCTACTTTATTTCTCAATTTCAAATTAATAACTAGAAAATAAAATGTTAACATTTTTTCTAACAAGTAAACTAGTGAAGTAGTAATTTCAAATGTTTTGCATCGCCTTAGCAAGTTCATCATAATCAATATGAACTGATTGACCTTCTTCTGGGGAGTTAAATTCCGATGGGTTTCCATGGGTTAATATATCTCCAATTTCTTCGTCTTCTGGGCTATCAACATCTTCCTTTCCTTGATTTCTTCGTTCCGATCTAATCCAATCTCTTAAACATACTAAAACTTCCAAAGCATTCTTCCCAATGAGTGGCGGGTGTCTCCAAGTTGTTATCTTGCTTGGCAAAATGCACTCTCCGATGCAACGGTAGAAATTGGCACATTCAGCACGTCGCGAGCCATAGCGAAAAGAACAGGAAATTGCTTTGCATTTTCATGCCACCATCCCAACGGTGAAAAGTTCTTTGTGCGAGGCTCCTTTTGCTTCTGCAAGTAGAATTGAAGCTCATCAATATTCCTGCTACTGGTTTGAGTGTTAGAAAATGTAGAAAAAATATTAAAACTATCAAGGCCTTCATCATCCACATTAGAAGAACTGCTACATTGCATAGCGGGATTAACATTGTCAGAAGCACGAGCAGTATTATCACATTCATTTGCATAATAATTATATAGTTGTTGCAAATATTCATTTAGTTTGTTCATAGAATCATATAAATTTGGGGTTTCAGATTCTCCAATCTCCATATAAGTATATAAAGCATTCATTAATTGGTGATAATCAGACATTTTAATAGAAGGATTTAAAACTGCACCAATTAAGTAAACTGGAGGAATTGGAAAGAAATATTTTTTGAATTTCGCTTGCATACTTACAATAACATCCATATATTTTTCTTTCTTCTTAAATTCATATAGTAGCAAAGAAATTCAGCTATATGTACTAAAGCCGTAGTAACAGTTGGGTAATATGCGCCAGAAAACACAACAGTAGCAGTATAAAATTTATGTAAAAATTTAACAACATCATTAATGACATCCCAAGTATCACTTGTTAACATACGCCTAGGATCAGTACAATGTGCATTAGCAACTTCAGTTATAGGAAATCTATATTTGTAGCAACATTTTAAAAATATATATGTATAATTCCATCTAGTAACAACTTCGTCTGGCATGAATCTAAGTGTAAGGTTATACTGCATACACTTTGTTTTAAATTCTTTTATTCTAGATTGTCTATTGTTTCCCTGAATAACACCAACTGCTCTTCTAACATGAGTAAACTCAACTGAAAATAAATCAAGGCCACTTTTAACAATTAAATTATAAACATGACATGCACACCTAACATGAAAAATATCGTCAAGAGGTGGTTGCAAATACAATTTTAAAATTGAAACTGCAGCATTATTGTTTGAAGCATTATCAAAAGACATACACAAAACTTTTTGGTTTATTATAAAATTCAACAACATCAACAATTGTACTACTTATAAACGTAGCAGTATGACTCTGATCTTCATCATATTTAAAAGCGATAATACGTTTTTGCATACAAGTATTATCATCTATCCAATGGCATGTAATTGTCAAATAATCATTTCCATTAACAGCATGACCAATATCAGAAGTTAGACATACTCTAGAAGGATTGTAAATCCTTTGAATATACGTAATAAGATACGATGAAGAAGCAAAAGAAAAAGGTAAACAACCCAAAGTAATCATTTTTGCTAGTTCCTCCCGATCCCTCATTTTATTAAATTTTAATAGACCTCCAGTAGTAGGGTTAATAGTTGTTTGACTTCCATCCCCATTAACTCCCCATTCTATAGGATGGATAGCCGACATATGTCTAGTGAGTGTCCCAGTCCCCCTAAATTACCTCCGGTCAAATGTTTAAAAGTTTCATTACAAAGTTTGCACTTAACTCTATCAGTACCTTCTATTATTTCAAAAAATTTTCAAACCGGACTTCTTTTTTTACGAGTAGAAGTTGGAGCAACTGGTGGTCTTCTACCCTTTGTAGCACTAGCAACTCCAACTCCAATACTACCAACATTTCCACTACTAGGTGTAGGTGGTATCTCATATTCTATTCCAATTTCATTATCTTCTATTCCATAATCTTCTTGTAATTGTTCATAATCAATCTCTACATCTTGCAAATTAGGCGATGATTCAGAAACATGTGTTATTGGGTCATTACTATTACTACCAGAAGCTACAGGACTACCTCTTTTTTTACTTCCACCCCTTCCAGTAACTTTTCTACACGCTCTTTTAGCAGCATTAAACATATTGTAAAAATTAAAACATAATCAAATATGCAATTAAAATATTAAATTAGAGAAAGAGTTGGAGGGAGTGCACCGAATTTGACAATAAATTGAGCACTTGATTACGCAAATCCGATGTTACCACGAACAAACTTCAAGCAAGTATTTCAATTTTGAACTTCAAGCTTCAAATTCCGAATGACAAATTGCGATAAATTAAATTCGGGAAAAGAGTAACAAATAAAATATGTAACTTGCAAATTGAAGGTAAGAGATAGATTGATAATTTGAGAATTGAGATTGAGATAAGATTTTTGAGTGAAGAAATGAAGAAGATATGAGGGGTATTTATAGATTTTAAGAAGGGTTAATATTGTAATTTAATAAATACAAAAAAAAAATGAAAAATGGCCATTTTTGCAAGAAATCCGTTGGCCAACGGATCTGTAGCCGTTACCAACGGAAATGTGGGCCCCATCAATTCAAAATTTAAAAAAAAAAGTTACCGTTGAACCGGGCCGGTCCGGTCCGGGCTGTACCGGTTCACGGTACTGTTCACAGTACAGGGCCGGTCCGGTCCGGTTCCGAATAAAAAAATTGTTAACGGACCAACCCCCTACCCCCTTTGAACCCAGCCCAGCCCGGCCCCCCTACCAGTCCGGTCCGGTCCCGGATTGTACTGGTCCGGGCCGGTCCCCGGTCAACCCGGCCCGGTTGACGGGTCTAGTTGACCATGGTGGGTCAGAAGAGAGGTTGAAGGAGGTCTAGGAAGTATTGGGGATAGGTGATTAGGCAGGACATGGTACTGCTTCAGCTTACCGAGGTCATGACCCTTGATAAAAAGGTATGGAGGTCGAGAATTAGGGTTGTGGGTTGACAGGTACTCGAGAGTCTCTTCTAGTCGTACTGGTAGTATTAGTACTAGTCTTATATTCTCCTATTTCAGGTTTCTTCCTGTTAGACGATGTGGCATTATTGCCGGTAGTTTTCGCACCTATCCATTGTGAGTTGATAGTTCATTCCTGCTAGAATTCTTTTTTCTTTTTTTGTTAGGATATGTTCTCTTAGCCTTATGCTTATTCTAGTTTAATTAGGATTCATTTTCCTTAACCTTATCAATTTTACTCATTGTAAGACCTATTTAAAGGGCTCAATATGCTGAAAATAAAAGGGAGTGATTAGTTTTTCTAATCTTGCTTCAAAAAACATGATTAACTTTTTATTTCATTGTTCTTCCTTTATTCAACGCTTCTTGCAATTTTGCTGGATTGAAGAATGTGTGGGTGAGGTTTCTTTTTAACTTATATTCTTCTAACGTGAGCTTGGAGAATGCTTTTGCTAATTTGATGAAAAAATTTAGCGGGTGCTGTTGTTTCTCTCTGTTCTTGGTGCTTGAGAGGTGCAAAACCTTGTAAGTGCATCACAATTTATTTCATAGGGTCTTCCGTGGTTGAATTTGGAGGATAAGTTTCCTCGAAATACTTTGGTATGCGATGAGGAGCTTACTTTGTATTGAAATCGAGTTGGCAGAACGTACTGAAAGTCGGCCACCCACCCAATCATCCCGTGTCTCAACCAACTTTTTTCTTGTCGGAAAATCTCTCGTTTGGCTTATCGGCTGAATTATTGTTTTCAGTTGTTGTTTGTGTATTTGTATACCTTGTTTAATTTGTTGGTGGAAATAAATAACAGGTGACATGGTGTTGTTATATTGTGTTGTGTTTGGAAATCAACAGATCTGGGTTACCAGAGTTTCTAGAATCCTAACAGATTTGATATTAGAGTCTTCATGGTCTCAACCAGAATGGAGGGGAGGATTGAAGGGTTGGAGAAGATAATAGAGGAAGTAATAGAGGAGATTGACTCAGTACGGGACAGCTTGGGGCAGTTTTGTGACTGGATGCAGCAAAAAGGTGAACATGATGCTGAAATTCTTCGACATATGAAAGGAAAATCGATGGAGGAAGATCCAATTAAACACGCAGGTGTGATGGCAGAGATCAGCGGCAATCAGAGAGTTGTTGGACAACGAGAAGTTCAGCGTATTGTTGGATATGTAGATGTTGATTGGGCAGTGCCACTTTCTGATAGACGTTTCACATCTGGATTTTGTGTTTTAGTAGGACGTAATTTGGTCTCTCGGAAAAGCAAGAAACAGAATGTAGTTGCTTGATCTACCATAGAAGCAGAATATCGAGCCATGACTATGGCAACATATGTAGTTTGGGTCAAATAGTTGTTCAAAGAGATAAAATTTGGAGCAATCGGTCAGATGAAACTTATGTGTGATAATCAAGCCGCCCTTCGTATTGCATCAAATCCAGTGTTCCATGAGAGGACTAAACGCATTGAGATTGATTGTCACTTTATTAGAGAGAAGATTCTTTCAGGATTATTATAACAAATTTTTGAAGTCAAATGATCAATTTGCAGATATTTTCATCAAATTACTCAGTGGTCCTCGTATTAGTTATATATATAACAAGCTCGGTACATTTAATTTATATGCACCAGCTTGAGAGGGAATGTTAGAGTTAGTTCATGTAAATAGTCATAGTCCCACATGGAATATGTGTAATGTATGTATTGTGTAATAAAACAACAACAACCCAGTAAAATTCCATCAAGTCGGGTCTGGGGAGGGTACAGTGTACGCAGACCTTACTCTTACCCCGAAGGAGTAAAGAGGCTGTTTCCGGGAGACACTCGGTTCAAAAGGCGAGCAGAGACAATAGATCCTTACCGGCAGCAACAATATGTATTATAGTTTAAACACATCAATAATATAATTTTTCGGTGTATTATTTCTCATAGTTGTCAATCTAAAAAATATATCATTTTAGACTGCAACAACGGGAGTATTTGGGACATATTATCTCAATAAGTGGAGTTTGAGCGGATCCAACCAAAACAACAAGCGGGTTAATTGGCCAATTCTCAAAGACATTAAAGGTTTGGGGGGATTTTTGGGGCTCACGGGTTACGACAGGAAGTTTGTTCATGACTACAGGAAAATAGCCAGGCCAATTATGGGTTACGACAGGAAGTTTGTTCATGACTACAGGAAAATAGCCAGGCCACTTACACAATTGCTCAAGAAAGATTCTTTTCGTTGGAATGAAGCTGCTCAGTTAGCTTTGATTGTCTTAAGGTTAAGGAGGTTATGGTCCCTTTACTGGTTTTGACACTTTCGAATTTCAACAGAGTGTTTGTGGTTGAGACAGATGACTCGGGATTAGGCGTTGGAGTTGTCCTAATTCAAGAAGGACGTCCCATCGCTTTTTCTAGCCAAGGACTTTTTGTTCGAACTCAAAGGTAATCTAACCCATGCTTAAGTTCAAATGAAATTTTATGCTGATGCTAAGCATCGTGATGTTGTATTTCAGCCTAGTGATTTGGTTATCTTCGCTTGCAACATTTCAAGCTTCGCTCACTTGCTAAAAATGTTAATGAGAAGTTAAGCCCTCGTTACCATGGGCCATATATTGTCTTGAGTAAAATTAGTGAAGTTGCTTATCGCGTTGATTTACCCCCTCATTCAGGGGTGCATCTCGTATTTCACGTTTCTTGGCTAAAGCATGATGTGAGGGATTCTTCTCCAGTTCAGCAGCTCCGTCCTTTCTTATCTGAAGAACTTGAAAAGCAAGTGCAACTTGAAAGTGTGGTAGATTGTCGAACACTCTTGAATGGCTCCCTGGAGGTTTTGATTAAGTGGAAGGACTTAGCTGACTTTAAGAACACTAGGGAATCCTATGAAGTTATTGGTGCTTAGTTTCCTCATTTTAACCTTGAGGACAAGGTGAAACTTGTTGGGGCGGATATTGTTAGACCTGCTGTTACTAAGGTCTATAACCGCAGCAAGAAGGGTGACAATAAGGCTTAAATGTAATTGTTTTATTTATTTAATACTATGTGTATGTATTTCTAGCAGTTCCCTAGAAGTTAGGATGGTTATTTTGTAATATTTGTATTAGAAAGAGGGGAAGGGAGGCAGTTTATTCTGTAGGGTTTTGTGTGATTAAATCTGGAGGATAGGGTTCCTCGAAATACCTTGTTGTTGGGTGAATTATTGTTCTCGGTTGTTGTTTGTCTACTTGTAAACCTTTTTTAATTTGTTGGTGTAAATAATTAATAGTTGATGTGTGAACCTTTAGGGGTTGGCCTGGTGGCAATTGACTTAAGCCTTAGGGCTTGCTCCCTTTCAAGGTCTCAAGCAAAATCCATTGGGTGTAAACAATTTATGAGGACCATCGGACTGGGTAAAAACCTGAATTAACCGTGGTGTACTTGCGGGAAACTCCTTGCAAGGGCCTGTGTACTCCCGGGATTAGTTGGAGCTCGAAGAGACTCGAATACCCGGTGCAAAAAAAGAAAAATTAACAGTTGATGTGTGTTGCTATATTTTATTGTGTTTGGAAATTAACATATCAAGGTTAGGAAAGTTTCTAGGTTTCCTAACACTGCCCTTGTAGTCGTCTTGATTGGGTTTTGAGCCCATTCCCAGAGATTGTCGGTTCACTTGTTGTATCATAGGCTAAGTAGCAATAGCGCTATGAGTTCACTCGTTTCATATTTTTGGAATATATGGTGTTTGTTGTGATTTCATTTAAGTGTTCTGGATTCTAATTTAACCTATATAACCAGGATGCTGATTTTAATGTGATGCCCTAGCTATCCAAGATTTTTGCTTTGGGTATTCAGAGCTTGATATGTTTTTGAGGTTTACTTGGGAAAATGCAGATCTTTTTTGGCCTTCTCCTCTCTCCTTAACCGGAATGATTGAAGTTTTTGCCTTTACTAGTTTGCATAGTCTTTAGAGACAGGTGGCAGCCCAAAGAATTAAGTAAACTTTTTTCTCGACTGTTATATTCTGATGCTATCGATTTCTGTATCTGCAGTATGCTTTATGCAAAAGTATGAAATAAGGCAGGTCTATGTTAGGAGTACTGCTCGTGTTTATGAGATATACTATGCACCTACTCTGCAGAGCGACGATGAGTATCTATGTACCGTCCGGTGTAACATAGCTGAAAGAGATGGAGAATTTCTCCAAGCTAGTGGGATTGACATGGTTACCCAGCAATATTTGAAGGATTTTGTAGGAAAACCATCAGGAGGTATAGTCCCAGCTGAAGCCAAACTTTGCACCAACGACGATGACTGGGTTGACATTAAGGTCCCTGATTCTCCTCTCATTGGGAACGTGGTAAGCAGCCTGCAAAAGCACACAACAGGGAATGAACGGAGAAGTATTGAGGTACCACTATTAGATGGCTCATGCAGACTTGCTGTTTAGTATAAAGAAAACAAAGAAAATGGTTTAAAAGGGTTAAAGAGAACTAAAGGAAAACGAATTCTTTTGGAGATATTGAGTGTAGTAACATCAACTCTATTGAATTTTTAGGCATTTGACATAGATGATTCTGTCCTATAGCGTTTCTTGGAATATTAATAGCAAAAATTTTATGGAGTCTCGGTTCTTTTATTCAACTGCTTTATTATGGAGAAAACAGCCAATTCTAATTACAGGATTGCAATATTTTCTCTGACTACAGATCTTATCTTGCAGGATTTGTATGAGGCCACAGCACAAATTAGTGATGCAGATCCCTGCATGTCACTGACAATTCGCTTTTTATCTCTTCAGAATAAAGGTTCTGTATGCATTGACGAAATTTACATATGCGGTGACCCTATTGACTCTAATGAGATTGACACCCCAGCAGTTCTTATGGAAAACCAAGCTAGTTCTTTCATGGCCATGCTTGTTCCTACCATTCTGCAACTATCTAAATCAGGTATAAGCCAGAAGCAGGACAAAGATGTTATTGATAGTCAAAGAAAGGAAAATGATGTGAAAATTGCAGCAAGGATATCTGATTTTGCTGATGCCAGGAAAGAAAATGACCAGAAAAAGAGGATAAGTGCTGATCATATAGTGGATTTGGACGTCACGGACAAGCCTATAGACGAACAACCTAATTCACAGCCTCTGACACACCAGAACTTAAGCAGAGAGAATGACAATATCTCCACCATGAATAATGATACATCACAAGCTCGTATGGAAAGAGCCATTGAACAACTTCTTGAGCGAGTGACCAGAATTGAAAATATTTGCTTGAAATTTGAAGAAAAAATTGTTAGTCCAATGAACAGCATGGAAATGAGACTTCAATGGCTGGAGCAGCAAGTAGAAGCTCTAGCAAAAAACTCCCGATATTCTGAAGTCAGGTCCTGCACAAGAATAACAGCTCCTTCATTTACCTGCAGTGATTCCAATTCTAGCTCTTCGTATAATGGGGGAAGTGAATATCGGCCTTGTGGGGCATCAGAACTGGAGAAGAAGGATCTCCCTTGCGATAAGTTGTCCGACCCTTCTGATGACCTGCCTGTTTCTTCAAATCCTTCGCATATTCTTCCAAATCTTGTGATTGTTGGCCCTGAGTTTTCATGCGGAGAGGATGAAGAAGAAAATGATACTGTTGAATCAGCAAAGGTTTCTTCTCAAGAGATGCAGAAGCAAGTTTTGTCTATTGATGATGCTTTAGCTGCAGCACTTTCTGGATTTCTGTCCACATCCCATGCTCTTCTACCAGATAATGGGACTTCAGAAGTTATTGCTTCTGGATCTGCTAGTGAGGTAGTAAATGAGAAGTATGAGTTTTCACGATCTGCTCACAGTGATTCAGTTATCACTCATGACAGATCTTCAAAGTATACTCGAATTCTTGCAGTTGCAGCTCCTGACTTCACTGAGGAGGAGTACGAATTTGAGAATGCAAATTTCATATCTTCTTCTGCAGCAGCTCCTGAAATTGCAAGTGAAGAAAATGGAAATATTGAAATAGCTTCTCCAAGTACTGGAAGTCAGGACCCCGGAGGCTTCCTTGATCTTAACAAAAGCAAGAGCATGCCTAATGCAAGTTCAACTGTTGCTTCTGAGCCATATGCAGAGCAGGAGAAATTACTCCATGAAGATGTGCACCTTAAAGAAACTTCTGGAATAATTGATTTAAAACATCATCTTTACGCGCAAGAAAGTGTCTGCAGATCGCAGGATCCCACTGCTTGTCCTTCAGATCGAGATGATGAGGTTGCAGAGACTAAAGCAAGAGATACCAGTGAGCCGCAGATGAATTCTTGTAATCTAGAAAATGCTGCTGAATCTAAAGAACATGATGCTTCAAAAGGCATGGTCGCTATGCAAAATGTTTGTGAATATTCAAGGCCTTCTGCTCTGCACTTTGACATCCCTATCTTAGATGTGAAGTTTGCAGCCAATGAAGATGGTGATTCCAAGTTCTCACTAGAAGTTCTTTTAGCTGACATGGCAAATGTTTATGTTGAAGCTCCTTCTCTTGATGAAAACGCTGATAATGCTGCCACTTGTGAGGGAAGTATATCCACTTTTATGGATGATGAAGAGCCGCTGAAGTCTTCTACAGGCGATACCAACGCGCTGCTGGATTTTGGATTTCATGCTGCAGATGCATTCAGTAATTTGGATGGTAATCCAAGTATATCCAGAAACCAGGATGTGTTTTTGAGTCTCATCTGAGACCTTTTAGTGTATATACGTAAATGGAACTGGTTCGTGTCTGATTTTTCTCTCATTAGTTGCGGTATTCTATATGATCAAGGAACAAACCTTTGTTCTTCTTTTGTTCCATCCAGTCGTTTCCCCAATTCCTGACCGTTCCTGTGTCTCATTCGTGCCTATGCCTGTCAACTGGTCCGGGTCGACCAGGAAATCAAGGGATAGCCCATTGTTTTCCGAAATATGGTTAAGCTAAGTGGCAATCTAAGAATAGGCAACTTGGCAATCTTAGGATAATGTCATCTAAATTGGGTAATAGCATTAAGTTTAAATTCAAAGGTAAAGTTTTTTTAAAAAGATAATAAATTACATTTATTCCTAGCCTATTTTACCGCCCGCCACATGGAAATTTAGAGTAGTTTGCTATGTGGTTAAGTCATGTAGCAATCTAATAATAGGCTATTTGTCAATCTTAGGACAATGTTATCTTGGTTAGGTAATAACATTAAATTTAAATTCAAAGATTGTTATAAATACACTTCTATTTAAGGTGAATGTCTTTAATTAGAGAGATTCTAGAGTCCTATTATTGGTAGATAAATCATCCTCCTCCCTATAAATAGAGGTGCCCTCTACCATTGTAAATCACTCCTAACATTCTCTAAGTATCAATAAGAAGAACTCTCTCTACTCTTCTCTCTATTGCTCTTGTTCTTGCATTATTGTTCTTGTCTTTTATATTATTTCATAACACGTTATCAGCACGAGACTCTACCGTCTCAAGAACCATTCTCGAAAAATCTAAGGTATTTCCCTCTTCCTAATTTAATTTTCGATTATGTCTGACATTACGAAAAGAAAGTTCGTTGCCCTTGAAATTTCGGGCAAGAACTATATGACATGGGTGTTGGATGCTGAAATCCACTTAGATGCTATGGGTCTCGGAGACACCATCAAAGATAGAGAAAAAGCATCCACCCAAGAATGTGCGAGGCCTTGATTTTCTTGCGCCATCACCTTGATGAAGGTTTGAAGATTGAATATCTCACCGTCAAGGATCCACTCATCTTGTGGAACGGCTTAAAGGAGAGATATGACAACCTGAAGTTGGTCACTCTGCCACAAGCACGATATGATTGGGCTCATCTGAGGCTCCAGGACTTCAAGTCCGTTTCTGAATATAATTCTGCAATGTTCAGAATTACTTCTAAATTGAAGCTATGCGGGGATAATATCTCCGATTATGATATGCTTGAGAAAACGTTTACAACGTTTCATGCCTCCAATATAGTACTGCAACAACAGTACAGAGAGAAAGGCTTTACAAAGTACTCTGAACTGATTTCTCTTCTACTAGTGGCTGAGCGAAATAATGACCTGCTCATGAGAAATCACGAAAATCGACCCACTGGGTCTACACCACTGCCTGAAGCAGATAAGGTGCACTCTCATTATGCCAAACATGAAAAGGGCCATGGTCATGGTCGTAAACGGGGTCATAGCCAGGGACGTAGAAAAGGAAGAAATTCCAATGAAGTCCGTCAACCCCTAAGGAGAGATAACCGCCGAAAGCAGAAACGGGGTCATGAAGATCCTAAGGCAAATGGTTCAGAAACTATATGTTATCGTTGCGGAGGGAAAGGGCACTGGTCAAAGACTTGCCGTATACCAAGACACTTGGTTGACCTTTATCAAGCATCTCGAAAGAGAAAAGGCCCTAAAACAAATTTTGTCTATGACGACAACTCGGACATCATCTACCTGGATGTGGCAGACTTCTTTTAGCAACCCGAGGGGAAAATAGACCACCTAATCGGCGATGGGTCCGTGATGAAAGAAGATGGAGTTATTTGATTTTGTTCTACTTATTTGTATTAGTTAGTGAATAAACTAATAGTCATTAGTATTAGCTCGTATTAGTTAGTTCATGATGCAATGTTAGCAGTAGTTCTTTAGAATATCTTCAATATGCTCAAATATCAATAATATTTTATTTTCCAGTAGGGGTAATCGACTAGCCTGAAAAACTAGTCGATTATCTACTATTTTCGCATTAAAGCTGAAAAATAATTGATCAACAATCGATTGTCTTTGTCTAACAATCGATTGTCGTTAAGACAGTGTAATCTGGAATTTTTCAAAAATCATCCACAATCGATTGTCGTTAAGACAGTGTAATCTGGAATTTTTCAAAATAGCCAACAATCGATTGTCTATACTTAACAATCGATTGTCTTAAAACAGTGTGCTCTGGAATTTTTCAAAATAGCCAACAATCGATTGTCTTACTTAACAATCGATTGTCTTAAAACAGTGTGCTCTGGAATTTTTCAAAATAGCCAACAATCGATTGTCTATACTTAACAATCGATTGTCTTAAAACAGTGTGCTCTGGAATTTTTTCAAAATAGCCAACAATCGATTGTCTATACTTAACAATCGATTGTCTTAAAACAGTGTGCTCTGGAATTTTTTCAAAATAGCCAACAATCGATTGTCTATACTTAACAATCGATTGTCTTAAAACAGTGTGCTCTGGAATTTTTGAAAATAGCCAACAATTGATTGTCTATGCATAACAATCGATTGTCTTAAGACAGTGTGATCTGAAGTTTTTCAAAATAGCAAATAATCGATTGTGTGTGTTTAACAATCGATTGTCAATGTTCAACAATCGATTGTTCGTGTTTAACAATCGATTGTTTGAAGAAAATGCTTAAACTGAAATTTTCAAACTGCAAAGTAATCAATTATGGATAACATATCTGATTTTGTTAGTCAACTGTTAGCAGCAGATTTTGAAAATATTATGTGACACAAACGAATTGAACTTGTTTATTCTTATGTTCGTGTATCTCTTTTGTATGTCAAACTATGGGATAGCAAATATGGATATCTCACAAAGCGAACTTGGATCAAAGTCCAACTGTAAAAGTATTTGCCTAGTTGATTCATGTACTACACATACAATACTCAAAGAAAGGAAATATTTCTCTCAACTAAATATGTGTAAGGCAAACGTTACTACAATCTCTGGAAGTAGTAAATTGATTGAAGGCTCCGGAAGAGCAATTGTAACTCTGCCCAAAGGCACGACGTTAATCATAGAGAATGCAATGTTCTCCTCCAAGTCTAAGAGAAACTTGTTGAGTTTTAAAGATGTACGCCGGAATGGCTATCATATTGAGACAATGGATGAAGATAATCTTGAATATCTCGTCATCACAAAGAATGTCTCCGGCCAAAAGAGGGTTATTGAGAAATTCCCGTCTTTATCTTGTGGCCTGTATTGGACAAGAATTAGTGCAATTGAGGCACATTCAACAGTAAACCAAAGGGTTACTGATTCCAATACCTTTGTACTTTGGCATGATCGATTGGGACACCCAGGATCGGTCATGATGAGACGGATTATAGAAAGCTCATATGGGCATCCCTTAAAGAATTTCAAAATTCTTTCGAATAATGAATATCCTTGCACTTCGTGTTATCAAGGCAAGTTGATTATCAGGCCATCACCAACAAAGGTTGGGACTGAGTCACCCACGTTTCTGGAACGTATACAAGGGGACATTTGTGGACCTATTCACCCACCTAGTGGGTCGTTTAGGTATTTCATGGTCTTGATAGACGCATCCTGTAGATGGTCTCATGTGTGCCTGTTGTCATCACGCAACCTTGCGTTTGCGAAATTAATGGCACAAATAATTCGACTACGAGCACAATTTCCAGATAATCCAATCAAGTCCATTAGACTGGATAATGCTACTGAGTTTACATCCCAAGCATTTAATGATTATTGCTTATCAATCGGGATAAAAGTTGAACATTCTCTAGCTCATGTTCACACTCAAAACGGTCTTGCAGAATCGTTAATTAAACGCCTGCAGTTGATTGCAAGGCCATTACTTATGAGAACGAGGCTGCCCACTTCGGTATGGGGTCACGCCATCTTACATGCAGCAATGCTAATTCGTCTCAGACCGACGAATTACCACAAGTATTCCCCGTTGCAATTGGTTTTGGGTCATGAACCCAATATATCCCATTTAAGAATTTTTGGATACGCAGTATATGTGCCTATAGCACCACCATCCCGCACCAAAATAGGTCCGCAAAGAAGGTTAGGAATATATGTTGGGTTTGAATCGCCCTCCATCATTCGCTACCTCGAAACATTGACAGGCGACTTGTTTACTGCACGATTTGCAGACTGTCGATTTGATGAGACACTTTTCCCAAAATTATGGGGAGAAGTTGGTGAAACCAAACGGGAAATTTTGTGGAAAAATGCACCATTATCTCATCTTGATCCACATACCTCTATTTGTGAAAGAGAGGTATAAAAGATTATCCATTTGCAAAGAATAGCAAATCAAATGCCTGACGCATTTACAGACTTGAAAAGGATAACGAAATCCCACATTCCCGCGGAAAATGTTCCAATCCGTATTGATGTCCCTGTTGGACAATCATCTAGTGTCATAACCAATGAGTCGAATGCACGCCTAAAGCGTGGCAGACCATTAGGTTCCAAAGATCGAAATCCTAGAAAGAGGAAAAAGAACGATCAAAATGACACCACGAAAGAATCTCATGATTTAACAAATTCTGAGACTCATGAAGAATCCATTGAGCCCGAGACTCTGGAAAATACGGAACTATCCCTAAATCCAATTAATATTGAGGCAAATATTAATCGAGTGGATATTGTGGTGGATAATGCCTTTGCTTATAATGTAGCATATAGCATTATGCAAGAATGTGAGGATCTCGAACCTCAATCTGTTGAAGAATGTCGAAAAAGACAGGATTGGCCAAAGTGGCAAGAAGCAATTCAATCAGAATTGAATTCGCTGGCAAAACGTGAAGTTTTTGGCCCTATAGTTGAAACACCTAATGGTGTTAAGCCTGTCGGCTATAAATGGGTCTTTGTACGCAAAAGAAATGAGAAAAACGAGGTACAAAGATATAAGGCACGCCTTGTTGCACAAGGTTTTTCTCAAAGGCCTGGTGTCGATTATGAAGAGACATATTCGCCTGTAATGGATGCGATAACCTTTCGTTATCTCATAAGTTTTGCTGTCCATGAAAAGCTTGACATGCGCTTAATGGATGTGGTTACTGCCTATCTTTATGGCTCACTTGATAATGAGATATACATGAAAATTCCCGATGGACTCAAGATGCCAAACGCGCATAATTCAAGATCTCGGGAAATGTTCTCAATTAAATTGCAAAGATCCTTGTATGGTCTAAAGCAATCTGGACGAATGTGGTATAATCGTCTTAGTGAGTACTTGTTAAAAGAAGGCTATATAAATGACGCCATTTGCCCGTGTGTTTTTATAAAGAAAACAACATCGGAATTTGTTGTACTTGCCGTATATGTTGATGACATAAACCTTATTGGAACCCCTATAGAACTCCAAAAGGCGATTGATTATCTAAAGGATGAATTCGAGATGAAAGATCTCGGAAAGACTAAACTATGTCTTGGTTTGCAAATTGAATATTTGGCAAACGGAATTTTTGTTCATCAATCTACCTATACAGAAAAGGTATTGAAACGGTTTTACATGGATGAAGCACATCCTTTAAGTACACCGATGGTTGTTCGATCACTTGATGTGAACAAAGATCCATTCCGACCACAAGAAAGGAATGAAGAGCTACTTGGTCCTGAAGTACCATATCTTAGCGCAATTGGCACACTAATGTATCTTGCAAATACTACAAGACCTGACATATCCTTTTCAGTTAATGTCTTAGCAAGATTTAGCTCGGCTCCCACGAGGAGACACTGGAATGGGATCAAACACATATTGCGGTACCTAAAGGGAACTACCGATATGGGCTTATTTTATGGCAAGAATTGCAGCCCGGATCTTGTTGGTTATGCTGATGCTGGATATTTGTCCGACCCACACAAGGCTCGATCTCAAACGGGTTATGTGTTTACCTGTGGAGAAACCGCCATATCTTGGCGATCGACTAAGCAATCAATTGTGGCTACTTCATCTAATCATGCCGAGATAATTGCTATTCATGAAGCAAGTCGGGAGTGTGTGTGGTTAAGGTCGATAATACATCATATCCAAGACAAATGTGGTTTGAAGTGTGATAAACTACCCACAACTTTGTATGAAGACAATGCAGCATGTATAGCTCAATTGAAGGGAGGATTCATAAAAGGAGATAGAACGAAGCATATTTCACCAAAGTTATTCTTCACACATGATCTTCAAAAGAATGGTGATATCAATGTTCAACAGATTCGTTCAAGCGACAATATGGCTGATTTGTTCACAAAATCTCTACCAAAGTCAACCTTCAAGAAGCTAGTTCACAAGATCGGGATGCGAAGACTTAAGGACATAAATTGATGTTCTTATCAGGGGGAGTTTAATGCGCGTTGCACTCTTTTTCCCTTACAAGGTTTTGTCCCACTGGGTTTTCCTTGCAAGGTTTTTAACGAGGCAACCAATAGGCGCATATTCAAATATGTGTACTCTTTTTCCTTACTTTAATTTTTCCCATTGGGTTTTGTTTTAAGGTTTTAACGAGGCACATCATTGAATAGACATTCAAGGGGGAGTGTTATAAATACACTTCTATTTAAGGTGAATGTCTTTAATTAAAGAGATTCTAGAGTCCTATTATTGGTAGATAAATCATCCTCCTCCCTATAAATAGAGGTGCCCTCTACCATTGTAAATCACTCCTAACATTCTCTAAGTATCAATAAGAAGAACTCTCTCTACTCTTCTCTCTATTGCTCTTGTTCTTGCATTATTGTTCTTGTCTTTTATATTATTTCATAACAAAGATAAAGTTTTTTAAATAAACAAACAAACAACATTTACTCCTAGCCTATTTTATCGCCCATCGCATGGAATTTCTGTAAATTTTTTTTTTTGAGATTTTTTCTAAAATTAGACAGCAAAATGTAAAATTGTGTTTTGGCCAAACTCAATCAAAGCAAGTTTATTAATGATAAGCTTTTCAATATTGGAGTTTCGTTAAACAATATTTTGTAAAGTGGAAAGGTCATTATTATCCTTATACTATTTGTTTGTCCTCCTTTTCATTTTACCTCCAAAACTCACTTTACCGTAAACAAATTTGATAGAATTGTTCCCGACCCTAACAGATGGCCAATATAGTAGCTGACCTATTTTATTTTCTCCAATGTCAGCTACCAAGTCAGTCTAGTCTCCATTAAAAAAAATTAAAACATATCCCACCAACCCCACCCCCTCCTGGCTCCCTATTTCTTCGGCTTAGAAGGAAAAGCTATATGCTTAACACATAGAGTTCGATGTAGGTAAGGATGTGCTCCAAAGTTTTCAATTTCTTCCATGAGTTCATGTTTACTTTAAAATTTTCAATCCAAAAAATTAAATTTCATTTTTTCCTGTTTCAAGCTCTAATTTATTTTTTTTTTCACTCGATTTCAGTAGGAAACAAGCAAGAATTTCAGACTCTTAAGTCTTTTTTTAACTTCAAATTTCGGCAACCCAAAAAAATGGAGTATAAATTTGTTGTTCACTTAAATCCATGAAATTAATGTTTGGTTCGCGATATTAAGCTCCAAACAACAACAACCATCTAATTTCCTCCATATATAATCAACAAATCGAATTGTCAACTTCAATTTTCGACACCCAAAGAAACATATCATAGTATGTTTCGAGATTCTCATCACTAAATTTCCAAACTTGAAACAGAGATGATTAAGCACCCGTGAATCCAAATAACTTCGTAAAGGACTACAAAATTCTCCAGCGACGACAAAAGGTGGCCTTAAAATGTTGTGCTTTTTCATAATCATTCAATCAAATAGAGACTTAGGAAACACTATACCTCACAATTTATTTACAAACTATTATCGCAACGTGGTCAATTACAAGCAATCAACAAAGCATATCAAATGTACAATAGAAAAATCCCAGCAGTAGGCTAACGAGCGACGTCCAAAATAACAGGGCCGCCGGAAAGTTAGAAGTCAACGGAGTTCGTGTATTCAGGCCAAATTTAGAGAAAAGAAAGTCCACCAAATGACATACTAGTCACATCCGTTCAGATCTGACCAGATCCAAGGTTTTCGGATAGACCTTCAACGAGATGGAGTTTCTAGGAATATTCCAACGTTTTGGTCCCTGATTTTGTCGTAACTCAAGCAGAAAGAAAGAGAAGGGAACTAGTTAAGTGGAGACTAGGCTGACTTGGCAGCTGACATGAAAACAATAAAATTGGTCAGTTGCCATATTGGCCATCCGCTAGGGTTCAAATTTGTTAACGGTAGGTGAGTTTTGAAGTTAAAATAAAACGGAGGATACGCGTATACTATTTATAATAGTACAAGGGTAAAAATAGCCTTTTCTCCTAATTTTATGTGATCTTCCATTTTAACATTGAAATGGGAAATGTGATCGTGTAATTAATAATAATTAACTAAACAAGTTGCAAAGCAAATTGTTGTTCTGCATATCTTATTTCTCCTATTTGATTTTGGCAAATACATTAAACCATTCCTAAATTTAGCTTAGATTATAAATCTTTTTTCGAATCATGCCCCATCTTAATTACCCTCTCAATTTGACCTTTTGAGAGCCATAACCTCTCTAGACACTGATGTGACAAAAAGTGCGATTGCACTCACCTGCCACATGATTTTTCTGTTTATGTGGCTTATTTTGAAAAATAAAATATATTTTTTTCCTTTTTAAAAATATTACTTTTTAGATAATTTTTTTCTAATACAGTTTATAATAAAACTTGGATAGAACTTCATTATTTAGGCTAAACATTTTTATTTGGTCAAAAATAACAAAGTTTTAGTTAATCTTTTTTTGATTTGACATGAAAATAAAGATTATACAATTGAAATAAATAGTCAAGACGTCTAAAAAGTTATAAAAAATACATAGTCTAAATTAACTATTTTGGCTATAATTTTTTATACAGCTCTAAATTACGGTGCTCTAATTTTTTTATACAAATTTTACCTAAAAGGGTAAAAATACATAGTTAAAATAAAAAGTCGCCGCATCAAAAGAAGAAATAAAAAGAGTGCATAATTGCAAGAAATTATAAGTGCAATTGTACGTTCTTTTTATTTCTTATTTTGATGCAATGACTATTTATTTCAACTGTGTATTTTTTATAACTTTTTAGATGTCATGACTATTTATTTCAATTGTATAAATCTTTATTTTCAGGTCAAAATTTTAAAAAAGATTAACTAAAACTTTATTAGTGTTGGCCAAATAAATATATTTAGCCTAAATAATGTAGTTATATCCAAGTTTAATTATAAATTTTATTCAAAAAAATTATTTTAAAAAATAATATTTTAAAAAGGTAAAAAATATTTTATTTTTCAAAAAAATGCCACATAGACATAAAAATCCACGTGACAGGCGAGTACACCCACACTTTTTGTCACATCGGCCTCTAGGGGGTAATGATGCCACATAGACAGGAAAAATCCACGTGGCAGGCAAGTACACCCACACTTTTTGTCATATCGGCCTCTAGGGGGTAATGATGCCACATAGACAGAAAAATTCACGTGGCAGGCAAGTATACCCATACTTTTTGCCACATCAGCCTCTATGGGGTAATGATCTTCAAAAGGTTAAATTGAAATGAAGAATTAAGACCAAACATAATTTGAGAAGGATACTAATAATCTGAGCCCAGTTTAAGAATGATTAAAGTTATTTACCCATTTGATTTTCAACTAGCTAGCTTTGTTGATTTAACAACATAGAAGTTCCAATAAGAAGTGACACTGAAATACTAAAAGAGGCTAGCTGGATTTGCATAATTATTTAGTGAGTTTGATAGTCCATATTTCAAATAATTTAAAAGGCAAATAGAGAATATGGTATTTAAAAGCTTCATGAACTGGACCGAAGTTCTTGTTCAGAAATATATATATATCTATATAAAAAAGAGGGCAATAGAAAAGTGAGTGGCCTTTCTTTGTCCAAGAAACTCTTTTTTTTTTTGACTTTTCTCTCATTTTTCCATTTTATTTAATTTAACTAGTCAAATTGCTCGCGCTTTACGTGATAGTAAAAATATTTAGAAATGATCCCTTTTTATATATTTAAGCGAGATAGAAAAGATACATTTTTTTATCTACATACGCACAGAAATTAATTCTATATACTTTATGAACCAAAAAATCATAAACATTTTTTATAGAGCTGAAATGAAATTCATTTTAATTGTTTTCTTTAAAATATAAAAAAGAAAATTAATGTTCAAAGAAAATTTATTTTGAGTCTCCCTCCTCTATATATGTTATTTATTCCCTCCGTTTCATATTGTTTGAGCTAGTTTGACTCAGCACGGAGTTTAAGAAAAAAAGAAGAAGACTTTTGAAATTTGTGGTCTTAAAAGTTTAAGGGATAAAAAGTTTGTGAGGTCATACCATTTGTATGACTATAAAAGCTTCTCATTAAGGGCAAAATGGTAAAATGAAGAGTTTAAAGTTAAATTATTTTCAAATTTTAAAAAGCGTCATTTATTTTTGAACAGACTAAAAAGGAAAGTATCTCATTTAATATGAAATGAAGGGAATAATCCGTATTTATAAAATATTCTTGTACTCAAATAAAAGAAAAAGTGGAATTTAAAGTAAAGAAGCTAAACACATAAATAAATTTCATTTTTTAACATGAAGCTGAAAGAAAGGTTAATAGTAATACAATTCACCAAAAATCTAGTACTATGCAGTAGTATTTGCCTGCCTTGCCATATGCACTAAATACCTCCAATTTCTTCTTTATAGATACTCTCAAATGCTATCGTATTTTATTTTCCAGAAGAAAAAAATGACTCCATTATTAATTTTTTGAAATAATTCAACAAACAGCCGGTAACAACTCATGTCTACTCGTTTATTTGTTCAACAACAACAACTACCCAGTATAATTCCACAAAGTGGGGTTTGGGGAGGGTAATATGTAGACGGGCCTTACCCCTGCCCGAAAGGGCAGGGAGGCTGTTTCTAATCGACCCTCGGCTCAGTGAAGAAAGTCGTTTATTTGTTCGTCAACCGTTAAATAATATTGACCATTGGGTTGCTGAACGATCGTGACTGACGCTATGTTTTCTTCCACCTCTTTTGTATGTTGCATTTGTGCGTTACTTTAATATATATGCGAAAAGTGAGAGAGCAAAAAATGCAGCAAATGAAAAAGAAATAAAACTAAGAACATTGACCTTTTTTAGGAGAAAAGAAAATTGTACCATACCAGAAACAATTTTTATTGTTAATTTTTTTGCGGAATGAATGCATTAACTTTCTCCTTTATCTTTGACATTATATGGCACCTCTCCAGAATAAAGATTGCTAATCCAACAAGTAATCCGTTTGAAGAGGAGAAGAAACTACTACTATAACTAGAAAAGTGGGATAAAATTAAGGAGTCCATCTACAAGCAAAAATCAAGATTACAATGGTCAAAATTGGGAGATACTAACAGTACCTATTTCTTTGCTAGCATGAAAGGAAGGAAAACGCAAAATAAAGTTACAAAGCTCACTAATAATAAGGGGGATGTGTTGACAGATGGAAAGAGTATTGAAGCTGAAGTGATTGGGTTTTATATAAATCTGTTGGAAACTGCAAGGGACGGCATACCAGCTATTCATCTTAGTTGGATAAGGAATGGACCAGTGCTAACTAGAAGGCAATAATTACAACTCATAACTCCTTTAACAAAGGAAGATGTAATGGATGCACTAAGAGGTATAGGTGATGGGTTTAGTACATGTTTCTTTAAGAAAGCATGGCATATTACTGGAGATGATATTGTTGCTGCAGTACTAGAGTTTTTTTACTACTGGGAGAATGTTCAAGTCTATCAATAACACAGTAGTCACCCTTATACTTAAAGTAAAAAACCTAAGTTCAATCACATAGTATAGACATACCTCACGTTTCACTACATTATATAAGATCATATCCAAAATGTTCACAAGTAGGTTGAGGCAAGTGATAATTACACTGGTGGATGAGAGTTAAGCAGCCTTTGTTCTAGGAAGAGGCTTGATAGATAATGTACTGCTCAGTCATGAACTAATAAAAAGTTATGATAGGAATGGGGTCTTACCTAGATGCATGATTAAGATTGACATGCAAAAGGCATATGACTCAATTGAATGGGTACTTTTGTATTAGGTATTAACTGGGTTGTGTTTTCCCAAAGTATTTATAGGATGGAGTATGAAGTGACTCAGAACTATATCTTACTCCATCTCTATTAATAGTAGTCCTACTATGCCATTTGAAGCAAAAAAGGGGGTGAGGCAAGGTAGTCCAATGTCACCACTATTGTTTGTATTAGCAATGGAGTACCTGACTAGAATTCTAAAACAGTTGAAGGAGGAACCTAATTTCAATTATCATCTAAGATGTGAGAAACTGAGCATTGTCCAGCTCAGTTTTACTGATGATGTGTTGCTATTCTGTAGAGGTGATGTGATATCTATACGGCTATTATGTGAATGTTTTAAAAGTTTTTCAAAAGCTTCTGGACTTGTTGCAAATCAAAGTCGAAGTTGCATGTATTTTGGCGGAGTTTCAACAATAGTGCAACAGGAAATTATTCAAGCTACTGGTTTTACCATTGGTGAACTTCCTTTTAGATACTTAGGAGTTCCTTTGAGCTCAAAAAGACTGTCAGTGAGCCAGTGCCAACCTCTACTGGATAAAATGCTAGGGGAAAGTCAAACAATGGACAGTAAAATTCTTAAGCTATGCAGGAAGACTAAAGTTGATAAAGAGTGTGTTGATTGCCATCCAAACTTTCTGGTCACAGATCTTTCCACTGCCAAAGAAAATTATTCAGATGATTGAAGGTATTTGTAGGAGATTTCTCCGGACTGGCGACACTAATATAAGTAAGAAAGCTCCAGTAGCTTGGGAGAAGATGTGCATGCTTAAATCTAAAGGAGGACTAAATATCACTTATATCAGTACATGAAATAGAGCAGCATTATTAAAATGCCTATAGAATATTTGTATGAAGAAGGACATACTATGGATAAGGTGGGTGTATGCTTACTATATAAAAGGAAAGATTTCATAGCAAGTAGAAGTGAAGCAAGTTTCATGGACAATCAGGAAGATACTACAGGTTGGGAAACATATAAATGAAGCAAGATTTGATATTGGGAAGGTGTTAGGGACAAAAACATTCTCCATCAGGGGAATGTACAATCAATTGAGAGGAGATTTCCTAAGGAAAAATTGGAGCAGACTATAATGCAATAACAAAGGTTGTCCAAGGTGGAAGTTCATATTATACCTTTTTATGCATGAGAAACTACATATCAAAGATGGATTGAGCATATTACAAGTTAATCCAAATTGTCCACTATGTGATCGCGAAATGGAGAGTCATTATCACCTGTTCTATATGTATATATTCTCCACAGAAGTATAGGAAAAACTATTAGCATAGATAGGACTGGTACGAAGGGTAACTGGTTGGAATGAGGAACTCAAATGGATAGCAGATCATATAAAAGGCAAAGGGTCGAAAACCATGCTTTACAGTATGTGTATTACAAGTAATGTTTACCAGATATGAATGGAAAGAAATAGAAAAACTTTTCAGGAGAAAAAGAGAAGTACTGAAGCTATACAAGAGATACATTGTATAGGATCGGGGCAGAGTAGCTAAGGAAAGAACTTCAAAAATTAAATTTCTATCCTTAGGAGGTGTTAGAGTAGAAGGATTGTACTAAGTTTGGGATTGCATGTCAAAACTTAGTTTACTGTTGTACTTGTACATATTTAGTTAGTAATAAAGATTATCTAATTACCCAAAAAAAAAATTCCAAAACTCACAACTTACCATTCAACTCAATGTTCCAACTCATTCAATGCAATTTAATCGTTGCAATTATTAGTTAGGAATGTAAAAATTAATTCTCATTTTAAAAAGCGTACATTCATACCTCACTCTTCATTAAGGTTGTGACTTGCCAACTATGTAACCACCAAATTTAATTTGCCGGCACTAAATTGCATCTTTCCTTATTGAATAAATGAAAAGTAGCAACAGTAAAAATATTGTTATGAAATAATATAAGAACAAGAATAATAAAACAAGAACAAGAACAATAGAGAGAAAAGTAGAGAGAGGAGTATTCTTATTGATACTTTGGGATGATTTACAATGGAATAGAACCCCTTTATTTATAGGGAGGTGGTGACTTAGCCACCAAGAAGTAAACCCTAGAATCTCTCTAAATATGGACATTCACCTAAAATAGAATATTTTATAACACTCCCCCTTGAATGTCTATTCAATAATGTGCCTCGTTAAAACCTTAACTAAAACAAAACCAAATGGGAAAAAATTAAAGGAAAGGAAAAAGAGTACACATGTTTGAATATGCGCCTATTGGTTGCCTCGTTAAAAACCTTGCAAGGAAAACCCATTGGGACAAAACCTTATAAGGGAAAAAGAGTGCAACGCGCATTAACTCCCCCTAAAAAGAGCATCAATTCCTAATCCTTGAGTCTTCGCATTCCGATCTTGTGAACCAGCTTCTTGAAGGTTGACGTTGGTACAGATTTTGTGAACAAATCAGCCATATTATCGCTTGAACGAATCTGTTGCACATTGATATCACCATTCTTTTGAAGATTATGTGTGAAAAATAACTTTGGTGAAATATGCTTTGTTCTATCTCCTTTTATGAGTCCTCCCTTCAATTGAGCTATACATGCTGCATTGTCTTCATACAAAGTCGTGGGTAGCTTGTTACACTTCAAACCACATTTGTCTCGAATATGATGTATTATAGACCTCAACCACACACACTCCCGACTTGCTTCATGAATAGCGATTATCTCGGCATGATTAGATGAAGTAGCCACAATTGATTGCTTAGTCGATCGCCAAGATATGGCGGTGCCTCCACAGGTAAACACATAACCCGTTTGAGATCGAGCCTTGTGTGGATCGGATAAATATCCAGCATCAGCATAACCAACAAGATCAGGACTGCAATTATTGCTATAAAATAAGCCCATATCGGTAGTCCCTTTTAGGTACCGCAATATATGTTTGATCACATTCCAATGTCTCCTTGTGGGAGCCGAGCTATACCTTACTAAGACATTAACTGAAAAGGTTATGTCAGGCCTTGTAGTATTTGCAAGATACATTAGTGCGCCAATTGCACTAAGATATGGTACTTCAGGACCAAGTAGCTCTTCATTCCTTTCTTGCTGTCGGAATGGATCTTTATTCACATCAAGTGATCGAACAACCATCGGAGTGGATATGCTCCATCCATGTAAAACTGTTTCAGTACCTTTTCTATATAGGTAGATTGATGAACAAAAATTCCGTTTGCCAAATATTCAATTTGCAAACCAAGACATAATTTTATCTTTCCGAGATCTTTCATCTCGAATTCATTCTTTAGATAATCAATTGCCTTTTGGAGTACTATGGGGGTTCCAATGAGGTTTATGTCATCGACATATACGGCAAGTACAACAAATTCCGATGTTGTTTTCTTTATAAAAACACACGGGCAAATGGCATCATTTATATAGCCTTCTTTTAATAAATACTCACTAAGACGATTATATCACATTCGTCCTGATTGCTTTAGACCATACAAGGATCTTTGCAATTTGATTGAAAACATTTCCCGGGACTTTGAATTATGAGCGTTTGGCATTTTGAGTCCATCGGGAATTTTCATGTATATCTCATTATCCAGTGAGCCATAAAGATAGGCAGTAACCACATCCATTAAATGCATGTCAAGCTTTTCAAGGACAGTAAAACTAATGAGATAACGAAAAGTTATGGCATCCATTACAGGCGAATATGTCTCTTCATAATCGACACCAGGCCTTTGAGAAAATCCTTGTGCAACAAGGCGTGCCTTATATCTTTGTACCTCGTTTTTCTCATTTCTCTTGCGTACAAAGACCCATTTATAGCCAACAGGCTTAACACCATTAGGTGTTTCAACTATAGGGCCAAAAACTTCATGTTTTGCCAGTGAATTCAATTCTGATTGGATTGCTTCTTGCCATTTTGGCCAATCATGTCTTTTTCGACATTCTCCAACAGATTGAGGTTCAAGATCCTCACTTTCTTGCATAATGCTAGATGCGACATTAAAAGCGCAGACATAATCCACCACTATATCCACTCGATTAAAATTTGCCTCAATATCGATTGGATTATTGATAGTTCCTTATTTTCTTGAATCTCGGGCTCAGTGGATTCTTCATGAATCTCAGAATTTATTAAATCATGAATTTCCTCATGAGATTCTTTCGTAGTGTCATTTTGATCATTTGCTTTCCTCTTTCTAGGATTTCGATCTTTGGAACCTAATGGCCTGCCACGCTTCAGGTGTGCATTCGACTCATTGGATATGACACTAGATGATTGTCCAACAGGGACATCAATACGGATTGGAACATTCTTTGCGGGGATGTGGGATTTTGTTATCCTTTTCAAGTCCGTAAATGCGTCAGGCATTTGATTTGCTATTCTTTGCAAATGGATAATCTTTTGCACCTCTTTTTCACAAATAGAGGTATGTGGATCAAGATGAGATAATGATGCATTTTTTCACAAAATTTCCCGTTTGGTTTCACCAACTTCTCCCCCTAATTTTGGGAAAAGTGTCTCATCAAATTGACAGTCTGCAAATCGTGCAGTGAACAAATCCCCTGTCAATGTTTCGAGGTAGCGAATAATGGAGGGCGATTCAAACCCAACATATATTCCTAACCTTCTTTGCAGACCCATTTTGGTGCGGTATGGCGGTGCTATAGGCACATATACTGCGTATCCAAAGATTCTTAAATGGGATATATTGGGTTCATGACCCAAAACCAATTGCAACGGGGAATATTTGTGATAATTCGTCGGCCTGAGACGAATTAGCATTGCTGCATGCAAAATGGCGTGACCCCATACCGAAGTGGGCAGCCTCGTTTTCATGAGTAATGGTCTTGCAATCAACTGCAGGCGTTTAATTAAAGATTCTGCAAGACCGTTTTGAGTGTGAACATGAGCTACAGAATGTTCCACTTTTATCCCAATTGACAAGCAATAATCATTAAATGCTTGGGATGAAAACTCAGCAGCATTATCCAGTCTAATAGACTTGATTGGATTATCAGGAAATTGTGCTCGTAGTCGAATTATTTGTGCCATTAGTTTTGCAAACGCAAGGTTGCTGATGACAACAGGCACACATGAGACCATCTACAGGATGCGTCTATTAAGACCACAAAATATCTAAAGGACCCACTAGGTGGGTGAATAGGTCCACAAATGTCCCCTTGTATACGTTCCAAAAACGTAGGTGACTCAGTCCCAACCTTTGTTGGTGATGGTCTAATAATTAACTTGCCTTGATAACAAGAAGTGCAAGAAAATTCATTAATTAAAAGAATCTTGAAATTCTTTAGCGGATGCCCATATGAGCTTTCTATAATCCGTCTCATCATGATTGATCCAGGGTGTCCCAATCGATCATGCCAAAGTACAAAAGTATTGGAATCAGTAACCTTTTGGTTTACTGTTGAATGTGTCTCAATTGCACTAATTTTTGTCCAATACAGGCCACAAGATAAAGACGGAAATTTCTCAATAACCCTCTTTTGGCCAGAGACATTCTTTGTATTGATGAGATATTCAAGATTATTCTCATCTATTGTCTCAATATGATAGTCATTCCGGCGTATATCTTTAAAACTCAACAAGTTTCTCTTAGACTTGGAGGAGAACATTGCATTCTCTATGATAAACATTGTTCCTCTAGGCAGAGTTATAGTTGCTCTTCCGGAGCCTTCAATCAATTTACTACTACCAGAGATTGTAGTAACATCTACCTTACACATACTTAGTTGAGAGAAATATTTCTTTTCTTTGAGTATCATATGTGTAGTACATGAATCAACTAAACAAATATTTTTACAGTTGGACGTTGATCCAAGCTTGCTTTGTGAGATATCCATATTTGCTTTCCCATGGTTTGACATACAAAAGAAATACACGAACATGAGAATAAATAAATTCAATCTGTTTGTTTCACATTTAAACAATATTTTCAAAATCTGCTGAGGTTAGTCGATTAACTTAGTTGATAGTCGATATCTTGGGAAGCAGTCATTAGGTTAGTCGACTAACTAAATCAGATAGTCGACTATCTTGCCTTGCGGAAAAGTCCAGTTTTAATGCGAAATATTAGTTAGTCGACTAACTAAGTTGATAGTCGACTAACTTAGTAAACAGTCATCAGGTTAGTCAACTAACTAAATCAGATAGTCGACTAACTTAGCTTGCGGAAAAGTCCAGTTTTAATGCGAAATATTAGATAATCGACTAACTGTTAGGTTAATCGATTAACTCTACTGGAAAATAAAAATATCTTTGAAATTTAAGCATATTGAAACATTCTAAAGAACTAATACTAACATTATATCATAAACTAACTAATACGAGCTGATACTAATGACTAGTAGTTTATTCACTAACTAATACAAATAAGTAAAATAAAATCAAACAATTCCATCTTCCTTCATCACAGATCCATCACCGATTAAGTGGTCTATTTTCCCCTCGGGTTGCTCAAAGAAGTCTGCCATATCTAGGTGGGTGATGTCAAAATTGTGTCAGAGACAAAATTTGTTTCAGGGCCTTTATTCTTTAGAGATGCTTGATAAAGATCAACCAAATGTCTTGGTACACGGCAAGCTTTTGACCAGTGCCCTTTTCCATCGCAACGATAACATATAGTTTCTGAACTATTTGCCTTTGGATCCTCATAATCTCATTTCTTCTTTTGGTGGTTATATCTCTTTGGGGGATGACGGACATCAGAGAAATTTCTTCCTTGTCTACTTCCACGGCCATGACCCCGATTACGACCACGACCATGATTAGAGCCATAGCCTTTTCCATGCTTGGCATAATGAGAATACACCTTATCTGCTTCAGGCAATGGTGTAGACCCAGTGGGTCGATTTTCGTGATTTCTCATGAGCAGGTCATTGTTTCGCTCAGCCACAAGGAGAAGAGAAATCAGTTCAGAGTACTTTTTGAAACCTTTCTCTGTACTGTTGTTGCAGTACCATATTGGAGGCATGAAACGTTGTAAACATTTTTTTCAAGCATATCATAATCAGATATATTATCTCCACAGAGTTTCAATTTAGAAGTAATTCTGAACCTTGCAAAATTATATTCAGAAACAGACTTAAAGTCTTGGAGCCTCAGATGAGCCCAATCATATCGTGCTTGTGGCAGAGTGGCCAACTTCAGGTTGTCATATCTCTCCTTTAAGCCTTTCCACAAGATGAGTGGATCTTTGACTGTGAGATATTCAATTTTCAAACATTCATCAAGGTGATGACGCAAGAAAATCAAGGCCTTAGCACAGTCTTGGGTGGATGCTTTATCTCTGTCTTTAATGGCGTCTCCAAGACCCATAGCATCTAAGTGGATTTCAGCATCCAACACCCATGTCATATAGTTCTTGCCCAAAATTTCAAGGGCAACGGATTTTTTTTTCATAATATCAGACATAATTAAAACCAAATTCGGAAAAAGGGAAATACCTTAATTTTCTCAAGAGGATTCTTGAGACGGTAGAGTCTCGTGCTGATAACGTGTTATGAAATAATATAAGAACAAGAACAATAGAGAGAAAAGTAGAGAGAGGAGTATTCTTCTTGATACTTTGGGATGGTTTATAATGGAATAGAACCCCTTTATTTATAGGGAGGTGGTGACTTAGCCACCAAGAAGTAAACCCTAGAATCTCTCTAAATATGGACATTCACCTAAAATAGAATATTTTATAACAAATGTATAATTTTGTAGCATGTTGTCCTATTTGAGTCAATCTCATTTTGATCTCCAATGATCAACGACATGCCCCAACTATTTTACTTTTGTTTAGTGATCTAATCAAGTCAAACAAGAAGAACAACATATGTTAGGTGTTTTATATTAAGGTATTTTCGAGATTTTGATGATTACGAACGGATAAACTCACCTAGGAGGAGAAGATTTTGATCACAAAGTCATGGCCTATTTCTAAAATTGTTCTTTCTTTTACCTTTTTCTTATGTCTTTTATCTGATATACTCAACACAAAATATTATTCATTTAATCTTATTTTGGCAGAAACTGCTTATGCTTGAATTACTGCATTGAGTTTGAGTAGTGAGGCGTGTTGGTTGTCTTGTGCAAAAATTAATTTCAAGAGAGGCTAATACTCCAACAAAAAAGTTCTGGACTTTTGTCTTTTTACCATATATGAAGATCATCAAGTGTTAATCAAGGTATGATTACTTAAATTGTGATAAAATTTTGCTATTATTTTTTAGTCCATTAATTTTGAGGTCACATAAATTACCAAATAATTTTAGGTGTTTGAGAGTGAAGAAGCATTCCAAAGAACTAAGACGAGCTTGGAACAGTCGGGATTTCTCATGCTCTAAGGTAAGCTAATTTATCCAAATATAATGAATTCAGAACTAAAACTTTTCAACATAACTATTTGGTACAATCGTATTACTGGTTTGTTCTTGCAACAGGGGAAATGGAAAGAAGCGACAGTTTCAAGGTAGATGTAAAATTGTAATAAATTATCATACGTAACAATAAAAGAAGCAAAAAGACATCAAAATCTTTCTAAAAGATGAAGCAGCAAGACATCAAAATTTGAGCTACTTTAAACCACAAAAAATTGAGAGGAAGAACAATTGAAAAGGAAAAAATAGAAAAACAATAAAAAAGATTATTAAAGGAAAATAATACTACTTGATAGAAAAGAAATAAGAACCAGTAATGGTCAAAAAGAGCAACTTGCGTTGCCATTTATTTTTTTTCTCTCTCTTTCTATCGGTATGTTTAACAAAAAAATAGAATTTCGATAAACCTTAATTTTTAGAAGAATTCAGGTTACTGATAATTGAAAATGAATAAAAGAAATTAATTTTACAAATAAGAAGATGAATAGAAAGCAAAGTAAATAAATGTATTCCAATAGTGTTTCGTGTCCTTACAAATGACCAGTCTCTTTCTTTTTATAGCTATCTCTAAGATATACGTTTTGCCTTTGTCATAATTGGGCCATTATAGACAATTAAAGGTGTTAAATGCTACATTACATCATCATTGTAATTTAATACAGATTCTCTAACATTGTCAGTATTTAATGCTCATTAAACACTGTATTTGTACTTTCGTGTTCTATCAGATTCATTCCCCTTAACTCTTTGGTTTAAAAAGATACGAGCGTTGAGTCTACTTGTGCCTCTGCTCGTGCTTATGCTCGTATCTGTTGCAACCCGTGCCTCTTTGCTAATCATCATTCTTTGACCAGCCTTCATATCATGACGTATCATCTTTCAATTACTTCGAAATGTGTAAACTCAAATTTTTCTAATACAGTTAGTCGTCCCACTTGCCATTTATTCATCAATTGAGTATTTGGGAAGTGAATTTTATTAAAATAGGCCGCCATTAATGCTATTATAGAATCAACGCTTCAATTGTCACTTCCATTTAATGCTTATTACACGTGGCATCTTTTTGTTGGTTCTACAACTTTGCAGCACTTTTTAAGGCTTTCTTTACGGCTTCACTAACTACGAAGCGACAAATTTCATTATGACTTTTTCATCATTGCACTTGCTCCTTTGACGGTTGCTTCCTAGTATAAACATAGTTTTCAACTTTATATTTCTCTCATAAAGTTCAAAGTTTTCAGAATATTCATTTCTTGTTTTCTTCTTCCTCGTGAAACTTTTAGAGTATTCAATTATCGTTCTTCATCTTCCTCGTACTGCCATGTCTTCACCAAACCCTAAACCTAGGAGGGTACCCATAGATAATCTTCCTCTTACCCCTAGTAGGAGTAGAAGAGGAGGTAGACTATGGAATTTAATGTTTTCATCCGTACGGGGTTCTTCTCTTCCTTCATCTATTTTCAGTCTTTCTTCTAGAACAGGAGGTTCTCTTTCTCATAGGTCTTCTTCTAGAGGTAAAGAACCCTCTGAACCTCTTCGTGAACCCTCTGTGGAAGAAATAGTTCCTATAGAACTATCTTTCTATAATGATAGAGAGTCTCTTAGAAATCAAGTGTCTTCTTTAGGCCATGTTGATATCTATCCAACTTAGATCACTAAAGGTCTGACTTCTTTGATTCGTAGAGATTGCCACTGGGATCATGATTTCCCTATTATTATTCCTAATGCGAACCAGAGAAGCACCTCCTATTAAATGGGGTTTTCTTTTGTTTATACACACCCTTTCACATTAGATTTCAGACCTGCTATTGACCCTCTTATCCTTGAATTCTGTCGATTTTTCAACGTCTATTTAGGTCAAATTGGTCCCATAGTGTGGAGGGTTGTTGCATGTCTAATGAAATGGGCTAACATGGCCGGTGTGCTTTTCACCTTTGCCCATTTAATGCATCTCTAATCTTGCGGACTCTTTTGCCAAGGTATTTTTACTTTAGTAGTAAGGAGCAAGAGAGTTTTAGTTAGTCCTGAAGATGATAGAGACCGTGACTGGTATGCCCAGTTTGTTGCTGCCCCCACAGTTGGTTTAGTGGGTGAAGAAAATGTTCCCTTCCCTGAGAAGTGAAATTTTGCATGTGCGTTTTCTTTTTAATAACTTTTCCGTATCCCGTTTTCCTTGATTTTGATGAGCATTATTATAATTTTCCTTTTCTTTTGCAGCAACCATGTGAATTATTGTTGAAATTCTCAGTTTTCATGGTTGGGTAGGAAAGCTATTGAATGCTACCCCAATGGAGGGTAGATCTTGGAAGACTCTTTCCCAATGATTTGGTTGGAAAGTAAAAACTTAAAGTAGGATTTTTTATATTGTTGTTGTTTTTTTAAAATTATTTTAATCCTCCTTTCTATTAGGATTTGTTGTTCGAGGGATTAGTGCCGATGCAGTCATAGCTTCTCGTATTTCCTTGGAAAGGGCCCAAGAAATAATTTTGGATTCTTCATCTAAAAGAAAAGTTGCTGACGACCAAGACTCTAAAGAAGAGGAAGATGGGGGTTCTCTGGTAACGAGGCCACGAGCTCATAGATGCATCATTGTTGATGATGAAGCCTCTCCACCTCGTCCTATTCCTCTTACCGAGTCTGTTGAAGCACCAGTGGTGATTCATGATGATGATGCGGATGATACTTCTGTTGCTGCTCATGATTCTGTTGAGCAACTTTTTAACTGAGGGTTTGGTAGTGAAAGCTTAGGTCCGATTTCTGATGAAGCACACCTAGATTCTTTTTCTGCTCCCTTCCTCTGATTCTTTCTTTGCCGATCATGGTTGTTATTGTTCCTTCTCAAGTTGTTTTAACTACTTCTACTGTTCCTCCCTCAACTACTCCTCCTTCATCTGTTCCTCACCCCCAAAGTTGGGTCCTCAAGTAAAGGTGAAACTATGAGGCAAGTCACCATTGAAGTTCTTGCTGAGGGTAATCTTTTGAGGAAATCGGGTCAAGCTGACGTGTGGCTAAAGCCTTTGATTGGTCCAATCGAGAGAGTTAAGCTTGATAGTCACAATTCCTTGACCTTGATCAACGATATCGTGCATGCTTCTTTAAAGGTATCCATTTTTAAACTTTATTTTCACCTTTTTAAAATTTTAGGATTCTCATTTCCCCCCTTCTCTTTTTTTAGGTTAATCTTATCGGCACAGAGATAATGAGGAGGGTTACCCTTTTAGAGCAGTTGGTGCATGACTACCGAGTGGAGGCAGATAATTGAAAGGAATAGTGTGAAAGTCTTCAGATCGAAAAAGAAACATTAGAAGAAAGTAAAAGTACTTAGAGCAGCAGGTAAGGGCTTTGTCTTCAGAATTGGCAGTTGAAAAAGCCTCCTGAAGTCAAGCAAGTAAAGAAAAAGATCGCCTTGAAACCAAATTTTCGGAGCAACTTTCCAAGGCAAGTGAAGAGATAAGAGAGTTGAAAGCTCTCTTAGATAAATAAAAAAAAAAGAAGCATATGCTGGTGAACTCGTGCTGACTTTGACCCAAACTCAAGAAGACCTCAGGGTATCCTCTGATAAAGTTTTCTCCATAGAAAATTCTCATGCTTCTCTTCAAGTTCTTATGAATCTGCCTTGGCTGAAAATAAGAATTTAAGAAATGAAATTGCTGACTGGGAAAGAGACTACAAGATTTTTGAAGATAAATCTGCCATTAAAGTGAGTTGGGCCTTTTTAAATTCTCGCCATGATACCCTCATTGAAGTTATCCAGGAAAATTTTAAGCTGGACTTTGAGTTAGCCAAGATCAAAGAGATTATTGAGACGTCTCAGCAGAATCAAGTTTTTTCTTCTCCGTGGCCGAAGCTTCTGGTAATGTTGAAGATGATACGGGGATCCCCACTTCTTCAAGTCAAGCTGAGCGTGTTGCTGTTGATGTCCCTGCTTCAGTCCCTTCAACTTCTTGATGAGAAAATTTTATGTTGTTTAAATTCCCCCCCCCCCCTTATTCTTTTTTGGTGGTATACAGTTGTAACCTTTGGTCGTTCTAAGGGTTTGTTGAAAACGTTAAGTCCCCAGACCTTTTATGGGTCACTTTGATTAAATAATATTTAGTTTATAACTAAGTTCATACTTAGTCTAAACTTTGATATTAAGAAGTTTTTGTTGTTTGTTGAATTTCTGTTTTACTTATTCTTGCCTTTATTTTTAAGGTCTTATTGAATAATTTGCATTTTTTATTTTTTCAAAAATGCTTCTGTGCTTGTTTTTAGCTTCATGAATATTTGAATTAATCATAAATTTTATAAAAGAGGGCCCTTTTATATTCAACACTTAATGAAGGAGAAGTCTCAACTTCATAACAGTGTTAATCTACAATAAAAGAAATAGGAATACAAATGTTTTTTAGAATAACTTTGACAAGTTCTTATTTAAACTTTGTCAAGTTTTAAATAACACTTTACATGTATTCAAACTATTTCAATAACTTTCTCCTAACTGTTTTTCTTTTAACAGATTTCAAAAAAATGCACATAAGGTTTTTATTTATAACCCGTTCCAGTAGATTTAAAAAAAGAAAATGAACACAAGGTATTTATGTATAACCCGTTCCAGTACATTTCCTTTACCCTAACTATGATAAGGTTTTTCTTTGGCCTTAGCTCGTGACTTTGCTCTGCACTTGGCTCATTCAATGAGTGAACTTTTTAGGCTTGAACTTTGATTATTTGCCAATCTTCTTTGCCTTATTCATCACATGTCTATGTATATTATATAGTCCCCCAAATGCTTGAGCTATGAAGTATGAAGTCTCGAGCATTTGATTATTCCTCTCATTTGGTCCTTTTCCTGAAAAGGAATAACATACGGGACTCGGAGGTGCGATTATAGATGAAGACTGCTTAACCTGTTTTAATTTCTATCAAAATAATTGTAACCCTAGACCGGGAATTTTAATCAATTCCACGTGCCTTGTCGGTCATGACTCATCATTTAGTACAGGCTAGCTTTTAGCCTATCATCTAAAATCGTTAGCAAAATTTTAACAACTCAAAAAATAAAATTTTAAAGAATGGATACCTAACCTTGTGGATTCCTTAGAAATAGTATCTCTTCAAGTGAACAACATTCCAATGTGAAGGTAGTATCTTGCCATCCATCGTTTCTAGCTCATGTGCTCCTTTTCCTGCGATACCATAAATCTTGTAGGGTCCATCCCAGGTTACACTTAATTTTCCCGTATTAGCTGCTTTCGTAGATTGAAAAATATTTTTGAGCACGAAGTCGCCAATCTTGAAGTATCTTAGACGCTCTTTTCGATTGTAGCATCGTTCTAAGACCTGCTTTTGTGCTGCCATTCTTATTAATGTTGCTTCCCTTTTTCCTTCAAGTAAATCAAGGTTTATGCTTATTTCTTCTTCATTGGATTCTTTTGATGCTTGTGTATACATCGTGCTTGGTTCTCCTATCTCAACTGGAATAAGGGCTTCAGTTACATAAACCAATGAGAATGGTGTTCCTCCCGTACTTGTTTTTGCTATTGTGCAGTATGCCCATAAAACACCAGGTAACAATTCTAGCAAATTACCTTTGGATTCCTCTAAACATTTCTTTAGATTATTGAGAATGACTTTGTTTGTTAATTGAGCTGGCCATTACCCACTGGATGGTAAGGTGTAGGCGTAATCCTTTTGATCTGCCAACTTTGAAAAAACTCTGTGATTTGTGCCCCTATAAATTGAGGGCCATTATCACGCATGATTTACTTTGACACACCGAAGCAACATATGATATTTTGCCAAATGAAATCTCTAACTTCTTTTTCCCGCACCTGTTTGAATGCTTCTGCTTCTACCCATTTAGTACAATAGTCAGTAAGTACAAGCAAAACTTTTACATGTTCTTTTGCTTGTGGTAGTGGACCCACGATATCCATCCCCCATTTCATAAAAGGCCACGGTGCAATGACCAGATGTAACAATTCTGTAGGTTTATGCACGTTATTACCGTATCATCGACATTTATCACATTTAACCACAAAATTTTCCATTTTTTCTTCCATTTTAGGCCCATAATAACTTGCTCCAATCATGGTTCTTACCAATGATCTACCCCCTGCAGGATTCCCACAATGTCCCTCATGTATTTCTCACATTACATATCTGTTTGAGAAGGTCCGAGATACCTAGCTAAGGGGCTACCAAATATTTTTCGATAAAGATTACCTTGCTTTACGCAATATCGAGCAGTTTTTTTTGAAGCGCGTGAATTTTTTTTGTCTTCAGGGACGGTACCGTACTGTAAAAAAGCGACAATCTCATTTCTCCAATCCCAAGTTAAGTTATTGAAATTTACCTCATTTTTGTTTGGATTGAGCGCCGGATGAAACAAATGAATTACAGAAGCATTTTCATTACTCGCCATATCTGCTGCAGATGCGAGATTAGCTAGGGCATCTACTTCCACATTTTCATCTTTTGATATCTGCGTGACTTTCCAGGCATGAAATTGCCTAATCAAATACTGTACCTTTTCTAAGTATTGCTGCATTCGTGCTTCCCTGGCGGTACAAGACTCTTTTCTTCTCTTTTTTTTTCAATTCATAGGCAAATAAGCAAACTAATTTCGAACACATGACACTTTTTCTTTTCATAGGCAAATAGAACAAACTACTTTTGAAAATAAAACTCTCTTTTTTTATTTTCATTAGCAACTAGAACAGGTTATTTTTGAAAACAAAACTTTTCTTTTCCTTGGCAAATAGAACAAGCTATTTTTGAAAACAAAATTTTTTTATTGGAAAAAGAACAAGCTATTTTTGAAAACGAAACTTGTTTTTCTTTTTATTGGCAGAAAAACTCTTTCTCTTTTCTTCTCTCTTTTTTTTCGTTTTATTTTTTTCTAAAACAAATGACAGGCTTTCGGGGTATTTCAAGCATTGAGTTTTATTTAGAACTGGGTTTGCTCCTTTCCTACATCACTCTTGGTCTTTTTCTCTTTTTTTTCCGTTTTCTTGTTTTTCTTTAATTTTTCCTCACTCTTCTTTTCTTATTTAGCCGGTCAACATGCAAGCCAAAGCAAATGAATGTTCACATAGCACATTGGAGGCATCCTGATGGTCTGTTGTTTTGGGTACACCTGTCATAGACGGGCCCAACCCCTGTGTTGACTCCCCTAAGTCAAAATGCACGTGATACAAACAAGCGCTCCAACTAGGGATCCAGCATGAGGCTGTGTTTTTCTAAGTTTGAATCTTGAGGTTTTGATCTTGATATGGGGTACCCGAGCGGACAATTGGGGCCGAGGAAGGGCGACGTACCGAGAGCACTTAAGTCTACCCGGCCTTGTCGCTTGCCCAGCCTCGCTCTATTTAGTATAATTTCTGTAGATAAAGCGAGCTACGCCAACGTATGCACCATTTACAAAAGACTCAGAGGGGTGGCGTAAGGATACAATTATATACAATTCAACAAAATTAAAGCGGTAAACAGATAGCATTTAGCCTAAAGGTTCAGAAAATACAATAATATCAATAATAAATAAGCCAAGTAAAAATCATAAAACAAGCTCGAATTTTTGAATCCTGAACCAGAGATTCTAGGTTCGATTCTCCCCACCAGAGTCGCTAGAGTTGTCACACTTCCTTTTGGACACTACAACCCCGAAAGAGGGTATAATAAAGGGAGTTTTTTCCAATTTAAGTGACAATCGAAACGGGATTATTTTTTTAAGAAAAAATCAAAGTCGCCACTTGGAATATTTATGGTGTCCCAAGTCACCGGTTTTAATCCCAAATCGAGGAAAAGAATGACTCTGTTATTATAGCCCGCCAATCAGAAATCCGGGTAAGGAATTCTGTTAACCCGAGAGAAGGTGTTAGGGACTCTCGAGTTCCGTGGTTCTAGCACGGTCGCTCAACTGTCATATTTGTCTTAATTATGTGATTTTAGTTTATTTGTACTTATGTGCCAATTTTGACTTTTAGCCGCTTTTATTATTATTTTTTAAAGAAAATTATAACATTATTAAAACACATCTCGAACCACGTCACATAAATGCACCTGTGATTTTTGACATATTTTAACATCGTTAGGATTTTGATTTGGGTCACATAAATGCGTACCCGAATTCAGGAAAGTGAATTATTTTTCTAGCGTGCCTAATAATAAATACGCGTTTGCACTTTGTGAGGGCCATGGAATTTGCTAAATGGCACGCCTCGGAATCGAAGGATCATTTCAAGAATAAATAAAGCTACGGCCACGAAATTGTCATTTTTATTTGGCATGGTGCATCTCAATTCTATGTATAAAAAAACCAACCCCAAATCAATTTGTCGGCTTACTCCTTGTCAAAAACAAAACGGAATGAGTATACCTTAGCTACAAGAACCAGGAAGGTGCATCACTGAATGCCTCCTTTGAGCCAAAAATGAATATAGCATAATCTAAAGTTGAGCATGAGGATAACACCAGTGTTGAATGAAGGAAATAAAGTCTTGTATCATACATATTAAGTAAGAGGACTAATGCTTAGTTATGTTTCCTTCTTCTTGGTGAACTCATTTTTAAGCTACTGGTTGGACTATAAGCACAGATCTTGAAACCCAAAATTACTACATGGAATATATCAAGCATGGACAATATTTGATAGCATACAAATAAGAAAGGCTCACCTCTGTTGTAGACCAGCTAATCGCTATAGAACTAACAAGTAAATGAGTCTGGACCTCGAACAAGGCCGGCATAAGTTAAAATTGAGAAATAGCTAGCTATCAAAACAAGCACTTCAAGAAAGCTGGTGAGAATGGCCTAATCAGCTGCTTACCATGACCCAAATTCTTCTAAGATGCACTGAATATTAACTAGACAAACACCCTCGGATTCTCTGTTAATAATCTACTTGACACTCTGATCTTATATAGCTAATGATATTGCCATATCAAAGATGCAGAAGAAAAGGAAAGACTGGCCAATGATCGAGTTACTAAGCAACTAAGCAGGCCCTTAAAGGATTTGTAATAACTTCATCTTCAATGGACAAGCAACCTCTTGTAGCACCAGAATCCTCAATACAAACGTTACCATGTCCAAAAGGATAAATGCTCATTTCAAAATATCACTCAAGTGCAAATTTATATGACAATTGGAGAAGAAAGTAATGCAAGCAATTGAGAGGTTGTTCCCAATTTTATCAGTGGAACACTTGATTGATAAACGAACTAAAACTAAGGTAACATTAGTTAAGAAAGAAATACTGACATACCTATCATAGAACCGAAGGCTAAGGCCTGTAAGAAATTTACAGTTATCAGGAGCCCTCTAATTCAAATTTAAAATTCATCAACTTCAAACCAAAAAAATATGCAAGATGATCATAAAGCAGGGAAAAGGGAAACTCTTCAGTGAATCATATCGAACTTGTCGAAACAAAATAGTAGATGCATTCAGAGTCATGCAAGTAGGATGCCTGAACAGTGCAAATAGGGAGGCTGACTCAATTCATCAAGGTTCAGAATGATTACTTAGATTCGAGTCCCTAACAAATACTATTAATTAGCCTATACTCGATGAAAGTCCCAAAATTTTGGTGCAAAAGTAAGCTCATACTTTTAACCAGCAGAACGTGCAAATATGGTCGAGGGATCAGGGAAAACGAAACCATTCAATGATTCATGTCGAACATATCAAAACTAAGACAGAAGATACAAGCAGATTGACTTAAATATTGAAGAACATCATATGCAAGAGAAGAAGCAGAGAAGATCATCTTATGAAGCGATCATCCCTTAACAACACGACCAAAATTCTGTCCAATAACACTTCAAAACAAAGAAAAAACCAACTATTCAAGTAAAGAGGGTGATTCTAATTCAAAGCTTCTGGAAAAAAATAAGAAGGATTTCTCAGGAATAAATCACTCAAAGTCCAGGAAGAAAACATCCTGAGAATAATTGTCATAGTTTCAGGCTTGCTTAGCAATCAAAAAAGTGGAGCACATCGTTCATTTGAAAGCGACGAAACCTTAACTCAAAATGAAACTCGGCATCACAATAACAGTTAAACCATAGAAAACCACCACTCAAAATCAACTTCTACTAACTGAAAATATTCAAATACATCACACCACTAAGAAGCAGTTCAACTGCAAAAAGAATCACGCACAAAACCAAACATCATTCTGGACAAAATCTCACTGCTCAAAATACTTTATAACAGAGATGCGTTGAGAAAGAAGTCGAACCTGAAATTTCAAAATCCTTTTAATAACTATGTTCTCGACAATACACCTTTTGATTCCGAATCCTATCATGGTTCAGTAGTGACCCAGCAGAACAACATTAGAAACATAGCTCGAATATCAATTTGTATCTTCCAGGAACTCAAATCCGGATACAAAAATAAGACGAAAAATTGTATCTATATTTTTCTTATACTTTGATGACCTCGTCAAAGAAAGTCAACTCGGAAAATCCATTTGTTCACAGAAAACCTTTCGGCCTTTTTCTCTGAATTTTTTTAGCCGAGCCCTTTCAAAATTGGATAGAGCTTCTTTTGAAAATGAATTCCTGATGAATGTGGGGCTTGGATTGAGTGAAATCAATCCAACGCCTCACACTCATCCAGCAAATCCTTTCCAGAAACCTCCAATCAAAGATACGGCTCAATTCGAGCGAGTAGGAAGAATCTTCCATCAGAGACCGTTAGAAATGGTAAGAAGAGAGATAGAGGAACGTGTGGGTTAGGGGTTGATGCTCACTCACCATATATTTGGATGGAATTTTGGGGCTTGGGTTCGGGTAAGAACGATGATGAACAATGCTTGAGGTCTAGGGCTCTGGGAGATCGTTTGGTTGTATTTGTTCTTGTATTTTGCGAACGAGTCGGGTCAGGGAATGGGTTGGGCTGGGACGAACGGGTTTTGGTGGGAAATTTTTTAGGCTGGGAATTAAATTAAGGGGTTTTTACATATACATCTCATATAGCAAACCTTATAACCACCCATGTTTAAGGTTTGTGTTTATTACATTTAAGTATACCACCTTTCAATTTATGTACCAAAATTATATTTAAGGTTAATGATTCTTGATTTGTGGAACAAAAATCCCTTGAAATAAGCCTCCTAAACTCCAGCTTCCTATTTCAAAATCAATCTTCCTCTTCACTATTGGGGGTTTCTCGCATCTAATGGACAACCATATTTGGCAAAGTGTATGGTGTACGCTTGAGAAAAAGGTGGTAGTTGTATTACCATGATTCTGCCAATAATCCACTTACTATTGCTTTGTCTTTTTTATTTTTTATTTTATGAATTACACCATTATTTTGACCTCTGAGATTTTATTTCTTTGTGGTAGCCTTTTAAATATCTATTAATCCTTTCATTCATTTGTATAGAAATGTATTTTTGGTATCACGCCAAGCATATACTGATGACGAGACAAATCTCAAAGGTTGGAAGTGAGAGGGAGGAGAACTGGCTCTAATTTGTGTAAAAACATTAGAACTTTTTAATTTTTTATACTTTTGAATTAAAAGAAATGATTTTCTGTTGTTTTTTTGTGTGTTAAATTAATGAATTTAAACGAAGCGATATGGACATTGAAAATTCATATAATTATCCAAATTGTTAGGATTTGAGGTTTAATTGTTATTATTATTAGTATTTATAGTGTGTAGGCAGAACTTATCCCTCAACTACAAAGATACATTTCAATTGAATATTATTTTCATAAATTAAGTGGATTAATAGTTGAGGAGCTTTAACGGTAAATGTTTTGGATATTTACTACCAATCTTCTGTATAGAATTTAACTCTATTGATAATGATAACATTTTTAAAGATAACTACAATTACCTACAATACAAAGTTCATATAACTACAAATATTGTAATTAATTGCTTAGATTTCATGGAAATTAACTACAATGTTTTTTCTTTATCTACAACATTTTGTCTTTACCTATTATTCGATAACACATTTCGAAATCACTTACAGTACATTATAACTACAATAAGAAAACAGTTTACATTACTCAAGTATATTAGTAAACTTCTTTATTATCGTCAAAACGTATTACAGTTACACATCAAATGCCGATAATCTGGAATAACTAAAATATGTTGTGGAACATCCCATTTCGCTTCATCAGGAAGAGGATTAACTGGCAATTCATATGTAAGTAGTAGGCTCTTAGTTGTGTAATACGGTGAGCAATAGTTGTCCGTCCTTTCATTCCTATGCCTTAATGATGCCAAAGCATGTGCACATGTAAGTTCATCAAGTTGAAATTGTCCACAGCTACATTTCTTATTTTACCGCTTCACGCCATCTAACACAGTGTGTATATGATCTGTTGAAGCTCTCACCTACAATTCAAGATAAAAAAGAAAATAATAAGGTGTCAATAAGCTAACTATGTTAGCAACAATCAGTTAACTACAAATCAGCTACAAACAAACGACATATAAACGTTAACCACATTTAACTACATTTGACTACATTTTTAAACCTCTCTGGAAATACTTCATATAACATTAACTACTATTAACTACAATTATCTACATTTTTAAAACTCTCTGGAAATACTTCAGAACTACATTTAACTACAATTATCTACATGTTAAAACTCTCTGGAAATACTTCATAACTACATTTAACTACATTTAACTACAATTATCTACATTTTTAAAACTCTCTGGAAATAATTCACAACTATATTTAACTACATTTAACTACAATTATCTACATTTTTAAAACTCTCTGGAAATACTTCATAAAACATTAACTACATTTAACTATAATTGTCTACATTTTTAAAACTCTCTGGAAACAACTTCAACATCTACTACTTTTTTTGTTTTTTTTTCCTGCACCAAACAAGAATATATTACCTTTAGTTTCTGGGATAATGTATTGTTATCTTCCAATTTTTTGTTGAATTTGTGCCCAATTGTAGACTGGAGAATTCCGTAGCTTGCAGTCTCATCAACCAAAATAGCGTCAACTTCAAAATCTCTGAAACTGCCATAGTTATCCCAATAACCATTACATTTAAGCATTATCGGAATTTTTGACATTGTAGAATCT